>CM035848.1:63033107-64377482 GCA_020510985.1 Pholidichthys leucotaenia | reverse complement strand
TCTCTACATCATTTAACCATGAAATTATGATTAATCCTCTCTAACCTTGTCTTTGTAAATCATGAAATGAAATACAATTAATTTATCACATAACCAGGGAATATACTGTCCCATTACTTCCAATATTCCCTTTTAAAAATCAGTAAAACCCTGTCTGAGCTACTGGGTTTAGCATAACCTATGAATTTACATAGGAGACCAACACCATATGCTTTTAGCATCAAACTACACATTACATTTGACAGAAATAGTGCATAAGAACTAAAAGTACTTCAGCATACTGTTGGGAACTGAAATCACATTTAGGAAACCCATACAGACACAAAAATAGCCTTTTCCATTGCTTTTAAATAGAAAAAATCCACTCGCGATTAGCATTAGCATAACGCTAACATTAGCATGTATTTCACTCACCAAGATGAGGTATCAGTGTGAACACAGCAAAAGTCACAGCCTCACGGCCTCTCAAGCTCGTGCTCCCATCAACTTAGGATAATAAAGGTTCCAAATTAGTGTTTGGACAGTGTTTAGATCCATTTATAGCATCTTTCTGAATTAAACTCACCAAGAAGAGATATCAGTGTGAACCAGACTGCCCACAGCCTCCCTCGTCCGCTCTCCGATCGTGAAAGACCAACAACCAGCAAAGCGCCTCGGCACTCTGCTCGGAAGGCAGGGCTAATATCGCTCTTAACGAATGAAAAGACCCAGATCACCCAACGTGACCATGAAGCGGGAATTTAAAAGTTGGATAACGAGGACCACACTTCCTCTTCCCAAAATAACCGTTTTTCAAAATAAAATCACACACTTTCATTAATACAAATGAAATCTGAGAAAAAGGGTCATTTTCTCAGCTGGGTTACACCCTCCCCCGCTAAATATCATGCACGTCCCGTTGCATGTGTAATCAAGACTGTCCATCGTCAGTATTTAGAAACTCTGAGAAGGCTGTATTCAAACCTTGAAAAAGGGACTTAACAACAGTCACTAGAGAATTTCCTAATTCAGGATACTCTAGTCTTTTTGGAAGTTGTCTGATTCTTTTAGATCGTCGTATCGGTTGAATTGCAATGTGATCATTTTTGTCCATTTCATCAGGTAAATCATTTGATTGGTGTTCTTGTCCCTTGACTGAATTGTCAGAAGGTTCTTCTAGTATTGTTGCTGTTTCATTTTCCACAGGTTTGTCATTCTCAGTATTGTCTCCTTCCGGTATCATTTCCACAGGTGAATTATAGGAAAGTTCAATCTCATTTGCATTATGCTCCCTATCCGGTTCTGCATTGGCAGTGGTCTCAGGTAAATCACAATCAGGTGGGTTTGTCATTTCCGGTGTTTGCAAAGGTTTTGGATAATCATGTACAGTAGTAAATCTGGTTATCTACTCACATGGGGAATCCTCAACCCACGGAATCAAAAATTCATTTTCAATTTCGGTTAACTCTTCGTGATCATTGTTCTCTGCAACAGTTGTTTGGCGTGTCTTAGGACGGTGAATAGGCTCTGGCTCAGGTGTTTCTGCTGTGGCAACAGGGAGGAAACTGCAGGGAAGCAAAAGATCTCTGTGTAAAGTTCTTGAGGGACCTTGCTTTGACTCGGGTTTAACCGTGTAAACGGGTAAATTACCTGCACGTTTGACTACCACATGAATGTCGGCCTCCCATTTATCAGCAAGCTTATTTTTTCCACGCAGTCTCACATTTCTAACTAAAACCCTATCCCCAGGTTCAAGTTCAGAAACAGTGATTTTGCGGTCAAACCTGGCCTTGTTCTTGTCTGCAATCTTTTGTGCATTTTGTGAAGCTAACTTGTAGCTCTCTTCGAGCCTTTTCTTGAGATTTTCAATGTATTGCAAGTGAGTAACTTTCTGATCTTTGTTGAGAGGAAGTCCGAACGCTAGATCAACTGCCAATCTGGGTTTCCTACCAAACATTAATTCGTAGGGAGTAAACCCAGTTACATCACTGCGTGTGCAGTTATATGCATGTACTAATGGCATAACATAGTCTTTCCTGTGGGACTTTTGTTTGCACTCAAGCGTTCCTAACATACTCAGTAGCGTTCAGTTGAATCTTTCAGTGGGGTTACCCCTGGGGTGGTATGGGGTAGTTCTTATTTTCTTTATGCCTGAGATCTCACAAAGGTCTTTTATTAGTTTTGCCTCAAAATCAGGACCCTGATTGCTGTGCAGGCATTCAGGTATACCGTAGTGAATGATGAATTGATCCCACAGGCACCTGGCAACCGTTTTGGACCTTTGATTTGAGGTAGGCAACACAAGGGCAAATTTAGTAAAATGATCAGTTATTACGAGAATATTGCTGGTATTGCTACTGTCTGGTTCCAGACTGAGAAAGTCCATGCAGACTAGCTCTAAAGGTCGTGTGGTGGTTATGTTGACCAGGCTAGCCGCTTTTTCAGGAGGACTCTTCCTTCGTATGCACCGATCACGTGTTTTTACCTTCTGCTCGACATCTGTTGCCATACGTGGCCAAGAGAATCGTGTTCTGACCAGATCAAGGGTTCTGTCAATACCTAAGTGGCCCATATCATTGTGCAGACTTTGGAGTACGGGAGCTCTGAGCTCCTCGGGAAGAATGAGCTGGTGGGTCACTTGGTCTCCATTTTGTCTTTTTCTGTACAACACTTCATTGTACATCTCCAATTTATGGAGTTCTCTGAGTAAAAGGGGGAGATCTGGAAGTTCTTCTCTAGCAGTCGGTGGGGGTGTTTGCCCCTGTTCGATTTGTTCAATAACTTGTCTGATTGTTGAGTCCACTCTCTGTTTGTCTTTGATTTCTGTTTGAGATAAGACAGGGATAGTGAGTAAGCCATTCTCTTGCTCCAAGAAATAAAAGTCTGGGATTGCGTCAGCTGAGATGGTAAGTGACTCTACCAGTGTAACACCGCTATCCTGATTGTCATCACGGATTTTAACAAGGTGGTTTTGACAGATGGCTTGAACAGCTTCATCATTTACAATCTCTGTGGTGTCACTGTCAGTTAGGTGACGCTCTACAAAGTGGCTTACACGCTCCTGCTCTTTCCTGGACTGGACATCGTTAACGAGTTCACCATGAGGACGTCTAGACAACCCATCTGCGTCTAGGTGTTTCTTGCCTGCTCTATACTGTAACTTAAAGTTGTAGTTAGACAAAGCTGCAAGCCACCTGTAGCTTGTGGCGTCTAATTTAGCAGAGGTCAATATGTAGGTGAGTGGTTTACTATCTGTAACTACCGTGAACCGACCACCATACAAATAGTCGTGAAACTTTTCAGTTACTGACCATTTTAGAGCTAAAAACTCTAGCTTGTGAGCTGGATAACGTGCTTCACTCCTTGATAACCCGCGACTGGCAAAAGCTATGGCCCTAAGCTGACCGTCCTGCTCCTGATGGAGTGCTGCACCTAAGCCAGTAGTACTAGCATCGGTCTGGAGTACAAAGGCAGCTTCGGGTCTGCAAAGCCTAAGATAGGAGCTGATGTTAACTTTTCGATGATGGAGTCGAAAGCTTTTTGACAGTCTGTGGTCCATCGACTCTCAAATGGCAGTTTGAGATAAAAGTAGGTTTGGTCAGTGACTTTGGATTTTGACCTTTTGTTGAGTGGCGGGTAACCGTGTGTGAGGTCATTAAGGGGGCGTACTATAGACGAGTACCTTTCAATGAAGCGTCTGTAGTACCCTGAGAACCCTAAAAAGGATCTCAGTTCCTTGAGATTCTTAGGCTGTGGCCAGGTCTTAAGGGCCTGAATCTTTTCGGGATCTGTCTCGACACCGCTTTCGGAGACTATATGACCAAGGTACCGGACTGTCGTTTGAAAAAATTTACATTTTTCCGGCGATAACTTTAGCCCGTACTCTTTAAGACGATGGAGTACCCGCATGAGTCACCGTTCATGTTCTTCCAAACTATTTGAAAAGATGATGAGATCATCTAGAAAGACTAGTACCTCATTTAAGTTCATGTCACTGACGCAGCACTCCATGAGCCGCTGGAAAGTGCTTGGGGCGTTGGTTATGCCCTGCGGCATGCGGCTGAACTCCCAGAATCCAAGGGGCATTACAAAAGCGGTCTTTTCTTTGCTTCTTCTACCTCAATCTGGTAATATCCAGACTAAAGATCGAACACTGTAAACCACTTGGATCCTGTGAGCGCCAAGAATGCCTCCTCTAGATTTGGGAGAGCGTAAGAGTCTTTTCTTGTTTGCAAATTGAGTTTGCGAAAGTCTATACATAGACGAACATCATTGTTTCGCTTCATCACCACGACAATGGGGGACGAGTAGGGAGACTGGGACTCTCTTATCATGCCTGCAGCGAGCAGCTCTTGAAGGTGTTTACGCACTGCCTCAAGGTCTTGAGGGTGTATAGGGCGTGCACGGTGCTTAAAGGGAGTCGGATCGTGAAGACTGATGGAGTGTTTCACTTTGCTCGTACACCCAAAGTCCAAATCATGGAAAGCAAATACTTCCAGGATGTCATTTAGTTGTTTGGTTATTCGCTCTTTCCACTCCTGTGGAATCGGTGAGTCACCAAAGTTGAAACTCAGTTGTGTCTTGTTTGCGGACGACTCATTTGCTGGGACAGGATACAATGGAAAGCTCCAAGTTCTGCGATAACACATGTGGACGGAATAGTGACATCTTGCCCTGTTTCGTTTGTAATCATTACAGGCACTTTGTGTGGAGCTCGGGAAGGAAGTGTTATCAGTCTCTCGCTTCAGCGGCTTCCCGAGCTCCATCACCGGCGGCGGGGCTACGTTCGCGCAGCACTCGCCCCGGGAGTCTGTCGAGTTCGCATGCTGCATGGAGAAGCGGCGCTGGCTCCGAGGGCGGCTGTCGGTGCCCGGAGAAGTCCCCCAGTTGTGCATCCACAAGGAACCGACAGGTACCTTCTGCTCCGGCTGCATCCAAGCGGTCCTGGGATCCATAGGGACTCGAGTTTGGGGAGAGGAGGAGGGGGAACCTCTTGACTGAGAGGGAGACCGCAACCGACTCAGCGATGTCTCTCGGCGCCACACCAGTCGGCTGCCTTTTGCAACAGCGGCTCGATTCCGAGTTTTTCTTTCCCTTCCTCTCTCTTTTGATCACTTTTTTTTTTTCACCCCACTTATATCACGGACACACAGATCGTCCCAAATGTCTCCTGAGCCGGTGGACGGAGCCACTGTTTATAGCAGGATTCGATACAACAGGGAAGAGCTGCTAGCATTTAACCGCCACCCGGTCCCACTGGAAAAACTCGACATACCGAGAGAACTGAGGCGAAAACGCCGCGGCTGCCGGGCTGGAGTAAGGCGGAGGACAAAAAATATAAGGTACAGACCCTCCCTTCCATCTGTTGTCATGGGAAATGTACGGTCGATACTGGGAAAGTTAGATGAGCTAGCGGCTATCTCCCGTTATGATAGCACTTACCGGGAGTGCTCTCTCCTTTTGTTTACTGAGACGTGGCTAACTGAACTAGCAGCAGATGCTAACATTGAGCTGGAGGGTTTTCACATGATACGAGCTGACCGAACACCAGAGAGTGGCAAAACTAGGGGCGGTGGAGTGATAATGTATGTTAACAACAACTGGTGCAGACCGGGACATATCACTGTTAAACAACGACACTGCAGCAAAGACATTGAGTTGCTAGCTGTTAGCATGAGGCCTACATATCTCCCGAGAGAACACTCACACGTGATCTGCATTGTTGTTTATGCAAATCCGACGGCGAACGCTGGGACAGCGCGTGACGTCATCTATTCAGTAACCAGCAGGCTGCAGACAGAACACCCAGATGCTCTTCTCCTCATCTCAGGCGATTTCAACCACGTTTCACTGTCTCCCATTCTGCCCACTTTCACCCAGTATGTCACATGCCACACTAGAGACAATAAAACACTGGATTTGTTCTACGCAAACACTAAAGAGGCGTACACCTCATCACAACTCCCCCCCACTTGGGAGATCGGATCACAACTTGGTTCATCTCCGACCGGTGTACAAACCCCTAGTGCACAGACAACCTCCGGCCATGCGCACTGTGGAGTTATGGTCTGAGGAGACAATGGACACTCTAAAGGACTGTTTTGAAGCCACTGCCTGGAAGCAGCTCTGCGATCCACATGGTGAGGACATCGATGGCCTCATTCACACCTTCACGGGCTACCTCAGCTTCTGTGTGGACAAATCCGTTCCCACCAAGACCATACGGCGTCACTCAAACAACAAACCCTGGATCAACCCTGAGATAAAAACACTTCTGAAAGAGAAGAAGAGGATCTTCAGGTCGGGGAACAGGGAGATGCTGAAGTCCGTACAGAGGGAGCTGAGGAGAAAGATCAGAGAATATCCCCCCTTGTGTCGTTCCCTCCCTTCCCCTCCCTTTCTTATCTATCTCTGTTTGATGAGGCGCCTATCATGGCTGCCGTGTCGTTGTGTCGCGCGCATGCGCACCAATGTCAAGTCAAGTTCCTCGTGTGTTTTTTACATGCTTGGCAATAAAGTTTATTCTGATTCTGATTCTGACAGCTTCAGGAAGAAGATGGAGGACAAGCTGCAACAGAGCGACATCAGCGGGGTCTGGAGAAACCTCAAAACCATCTCGGGGCTCCAGAATACCTCCCCCCAGGCCACGGGGGGCAGGGAGTGGGCGAACAACCTGAATCTGTTTTTCAATAGATTTGACCAACCGCCCTCCCCCCTGTCTGCACAACAACCACTGCTGCCTCTAAGAAATCAAGTCCTGCTACCCACTCCCCACTCCACCGACACCCCCCCCACTCCCAACACACAGCCCCCCATCCTGACCCTGACCAAGACCCAGGTGAGGACGGAGCTGAGGAAGATCAAGGCGAGGAAGGCGTCGGGACCGGACGGCATCAGCGCAAAGCTCCTCAAGTCCTGTGCAGACCAGCTGTGTGGGATTGTGACATATATCTTCAACATGAGCCTGAAACTGGGGAGGGTACCACAGCTGTGGAAAACATCTTGTGTGGTACCTGTACCAAAAACTTCCCACCCCAAAGACCTGAACAGCTTCAGACTGGTGGCCTTGACGTCCCACTTGATGAAGACCCTGGAGAGACTGCTCCTCGCTCATCTCCGCCCCCTGGTGGAACCAGCGATGGATCCACGCCAGTTCGCCTAACAGCATGGCATTGGGGTGGAGGATGCGGTGATCTTCCTCCTTCACCGTTCTCTGTCCCACCTGGAGAAGCCCGGGAATATGGTGAGGATCATGTTCTTTGACTTCTCCAGTGCTTTCAACACCATCCAACCGATGATCCTGAAGGACAAGCTGCTGCGCGCAGGGGTGGACCAGCACCTGTCATCATGGATCCTGGACTACCTCACGAACCGGCCTCAGTTTGTGAGAACCCGGGACTGTGTTTCCGACACGATCATCAGTAGCACGGGGGCCCCCCAGGTAACGGTGCTGGCTCCCTTCCTGTTCACTCTTTATACTGCGGACTTCTCACACAACACAACACATTGCCATCTACAGAAGTTCTCTGATGACTCTGCGATCGTTGGTCTCATCTCCAGCGGAGATGAAGCTGAGTACAGAGGGCTTATCCAGGACTTTGTGGACTGGTGCCATCGGAACTGCCTCCAGATCAACGCGAGGAAAACTAAGGAGCTGGTGGTGGACTGCCGCAGGCATGGGCAGCCCCTCACAGCACCAGTAAATATACAGGGAACAGACATCGAGATGGTGACATCCTACAAGTACCTGGGTATTCATCTGAACAATAAACTAGACTGGTCACACAATACTGACGCACTCTACAAGAAGGGACAGCGCAGGCTGTTCCTGCTGAGGAGACTCAGGTCTTTTGGTGTACAAGGGGCGCTGCTGAAGTCATTCTATGACACGGTGGTGGCATCAGCCATCACTTTTGGAGTGGTCTGCTGGGGCAGTGGCATTACTGCAGCCGATAGGAAGAGACTGAACAAACTGATTAAGAAAGCTAGCTCTGTCCTGGGGCAACGCCTTGATCCGATGGAGGAGATAGGAGAGAGAAGGACGGTGGCTAAACTGTCATCTCTGCTGGAGTCCGAGTTCCACCCTATGCAGGACATACTGGATGCACTGAGGAGCTCATTTAGCAGCAGACTACATCATCCCAGGTGCACAACCGAGAGGTTTCGTAGGTCCTTCCTACCAACGGCTGTCAGACTGTACAACCTAAGCAGGGCTGCTCGCAGAGATAGCAAAAAGACGTAACAAACTAATAGTTTTTTGAATGCAAAAGATGCAATAGACTTACACAATGGTCCTCTCCGGCATACAACTAGGAACATACCGGTCGCTTTGGAGGGTGAGAATATGTATGGGCACATAATCATACCATGTAGGATAACTAAATAGACGGTTATGCTGTTTCATCCCACCTAGCAACAATGCTCTGCACTGTGTGTGTTTATATATTTACATATTTATTCCATCTAGCTACAATGCTCTGCACTGGGTGTGTTTATATTTATATATCTATATATTTATTCCATCTAGCTACAATGCTCAGCACTGGGTGTGTTTATATTTATATATCTATATACTGTATTTATTCCATCTAGCTACAATGCTCCGCACTGTGTTTTTATATATCTACATATTATTCCATCTAGCTACATTGCTCCGCACTGTGTGTGTTTATATACTTGCATATTTATTCCACCTAGCTGCAATGCTCCGTACTGTGGGTGTTTATATATTTACATATTTATTCCATCTAGCTACAATGCTCTGCACTGTGTGTTCATATATTCATATATTTATTCCATCCAGCTACAATGCTCTGCACTGTGTGTCTGTGTGTGTATATATATATTTTATAGTAATATGTACATATGTATATTAGCTGCTCTTGCTTGCTTGTTTTTTTTCTTGCCTTCTGATTGTTGCTCTGAGTGTTGCTATCCCTGTGCTGTTGCAATCCTGGAATTGCCCCGTTGTGGGACTAATAAAGGCTTATCTTATCTTATCTTATCAGGCAAGTTTTAACACAAAGGCCACCAGGCAAGGAAGACTGAGAGGGGTGTTCAACTATAGCACAGGTGTCTGAGGTACAGTGAACGTTGGCAGACCCCTCTAAAACTACAGTTTTGCCTGCTGGAACTACAGCTGGAGCTTTGCTTGACAAGGTAACTAATCCAATGTTCCCATCTTTGTTCTTGGTATGTCTTAGTTCGAGAGTTTTCAACAGTGTCCTAAAACCGTAAGGGCTAGGTAAGTAATCAGGAGTCTTCATGTCTAAATACTTTCCATAAAGAACATCAAGTGTGTTTGTTCCCACTAACACTGGTGTCTGACTATTAGGATTGGCATCTGGAACAACGAGAGCTAAGGTTGGTATGTCAATCTCTGTGCATAAGAAGTCTTTGGGAAAGGTAATACACATCTCTATGTAACCTAAATAGGGGACGGGCTGACCTGCAGCGCCCTCTACTTCTAAAAGGTCATAGAGTGGTTTAAGGTTTTGATCAGGAAAGTTCTATTTGTAAAATGACTCGGTGACTGTAGTCACTTGTGACCCTGAGTCAAGAAGACAATGCACATTAACATCAGAAATGCTAACTACAGCTGTGCATTTGGAGCCAGCTAACCCTTTTGGTAGACTATACTTAGGTGGGTTAGTAACAGATTGCTTAAAGCTAGCGCGTTGCTTGTACTTAGTGGGACATGAGTGTCTGGCTACAGTGTCCATTTGCCCCGTAATAGAGACTGTTCTTAGTTTAACCGGTCTTTATTAGCTGCGGGATTTTCAGACTACCATCTCTTTTGTTTCTCTTTAAACAGCTTACGCTTTTCGGTAACTAAAGCTGGGTTTGGTTCGTTTTCGCAGCTTGGCTTGATGTGGCCATCCTCTCCACATTGGAAACAGTACCACGGTTTGGGTGGGGTACTTCAAGTTCTGACCGTTTGTTCTGTGGGTGCCTTTGTCACTTTATTCGGCTTTCGTTTCTCTTTTGGCTTTGTACTGGGTGTACTTTGAGTTTTGAGCTTTTGGTTTTGCAGTTAGTTTTACTAGTTGATTTTGAATTTCTGCAACTTGTTTTGAGAGTTCTTGAATTGAGTTTAACGTGATTTTGTCCTCATTTTCATCTGAACTACATTGCACAGTTTGCACATGGGATGTCACTTTTTGTTTTGAACTGCTCAAATGTTGTCTCATTCGCAAGGTTTTAGCAGCATTTTGGTCTTCTTCAGTACATAGCAAGAGAAGCAAATCAGGAAAAGTTGGGGGATTTGTTCGTTTTTGTTTTAACTGGAGTGCAGTTAAAAGGGAATCATCCCAACAACCTCGACAAAACTGTGTGACAAGCAGCCTGTCAAAATCCTGGCTTGAAGCACCACCACGCTTCACAGTGTGAGTCAAAGCTACTTGAAGACGTTGTAGATATGATGAGGGTTTCTCACCTGTGTTTTGGAAGGTGTCAATAAACTTGGCGTAAAGCTCTCCGCCATCTTGAACTGTACCATAAGCAGAATCTAACAGCTGAAGGTATTCTGATGGTGAGCTGTTGGAGTTCAAGTACTTGACTACATCAGCTGCTGGGGGTAAAAGAGACTCAATGATCTTTCGGGATTGTTGCAATTTGGACATAGCAGGATCAGTCAAGATTAATTCTACACTGGAGCGCCAAGCATCATAATCTAGCTCATAAGTTGGTCGGAGGTCTTTGCCAGAAAAAGCTCCGAGCTTTTGTGAAAACGGCTGCATGGAAAAATCTTCCCTTTTTACAATGTGCTCAACTACCACACGTTACACTTCTGGGGGATTTAAATCATGTGCAGAAATGGTGGGCATACTTTGAGCTGGGGTGCTCGCAGTGTGATTTGACTGGTTAGTTGGTTGTGCACCTTGAATACTGGACTCAGCTGCAGAAGGCTGAGGTTGAGGTTCACCCAAGAAAGCTTCAGGTAAGTTATCAGGTAACTTAACTTGCTCTGATTGATCATTTTCAGATTCTTTGATTGACTCAGAAAACTGTGACATGTCTTTCAGGACATCTGCAAAATCTCTGCCACTCATCTTCGCTGGGTTTTTAATGTCAGTGAGATATGACTTGGTCGTATCGTTCCCTACACGGTGCGTGTAAACACTGGCAAGAGGTTGTATCATATAGCTGGCTCCACTATCAGATACATGGGTACATGGCAATGGGTCAAGAGCTTCAACAGCAATACCCGAGTTATACTCAAAAATAGCACTCTGGGAAAACTCAGACTTACTATCTGCTATTTTTAGGACCCTTGAAATCGATCCATACTGTTTCAAAAACTCAGTCACTTCACCAAATTGCTCATCTCCAGCGATTTCACTCACTATCACTGCATTTGGAACTTTCACAGATTCACGCTCAACAATATCCATTTTGGGTACGTTATAGGCTTGAAATAACGTAAGGGAAAGAAGAAAAAGGCTCCTGGCTGGCTCGCCACTTCTTATTGTAACCCTTGCCTTATGTTAATTAGGTAAGGGAAATTATTAAGTGTAGACCAGTTGCTAGGTTCGTAAGGGTTACAATAGGGAATTAAAATGAGTGTGGAATGAAATAGCTGGAGGCAAGGAATGAGCAATTCATATCTGTTATTATTAAAGATAAAAGGAACAAAATATACAATTTACAAATATACAAATATAACAATAGCCGGCATGAAATAAGACCCCAAAAATGTCCTACTGAGCTCAGTGTTTGTTTGCCCTTTTGGTCTAGTCATTTGACCAGTCAAGATATCTTGTATCTCCAGGCTCAGGTTTCTTTTCCTCTTTTTAAAGCAGCAGCTTGAGTTGTTACCACTTCAATGGTGTGCACTGGAGAGAGGAAGGATGCCCTTCAATCAAGACCTTGGTCAGACCTCGGTTCAATCTCGGGTCAGGCTCGCCATCTCCATTCGGAGAGAATCCAGGATCCAGAAGGTTCTTGGTCGGCAACCAAAAAAAAAATCTAGCCTGCACAACAATAATGGTATTATTGTTTACAGCTAGAGTAATTCGTCTTCCAATCCCTTCTTATATAACACCATAGCTTAGTGTTTAAATTCTTCTCTCATATTACTATTATCACAATCCAGCAATATAGTAATATCTTACATTTCACATCTTACATCTTACATGCATGTGTTCTTTTTCCTTTCTCACAATCTCTCTGGTAGCACATGAAATACCCTTTTTTTTCCTTGTAACCAATTAAATGAATTCCTCTGTTTATCTCTACATCATTTAACCATGAAATTATGATTAATCCTCTCTAACCTTGTCTTTGTAAATCATGAAATGAAATACAATTAATTTATCACATAACCAGGGAATATACTGTCCCATTACTTCCAATATTCCCTTTTAAAAATCAGTAAAACCCTGTCTGAGCTACTGGGTTTAGCATAACCTATGAATTTACATAGGAGACCAACACCATGTGCTTTTAGCATCAAACTACACATTACATTCGACAGAAATAGTGCATAAGAACTAAAAGTACTTCAGCATACTGTTGGGAACTGAAATCACATTTAGGAAACCCATACAGACACAAAAATAGCCTTTTCCATTGCTTTTAAATAGAAAAAATCCACTCGCGATTAGCATTAGCATAACGCTAACATCAGCATGTATTTCACTCACCAAGATGAGGTATCAGTGTGAACACAGCAAAAGTCACAGCTTCATAGCCTCTCAATCTCATGCTCCCATCAACTTAGGATAATAAAGGTTCCAAATTAGTGTTTGGACAGTGTTTAGATCCATTTATAGCGTCTTTCTGAATTAAACTCACCAAGAAGAGATATCAGTGTGAACCAGACTGCCCACAGCCTCTCTCGTCCGCTCTCCGATTGTGAAAGACCGACAACCAGCAGAGCGCCTCGGCACTCTGCTCGGAAGGCGGGGCTAATATCGCTCTTAACGAATGAAAAGACCCAGATCACCCAACGTGACCATGAAGCGGGAATTTAAAAGTTGGATAACGAGGACCACACTTCCTCTTCCCAAAATAACCGTTTTTCAAAATAAAATCACACACTTTCATTAATACAAATGAAATCTGAGAAAAAGGGTCATTTTCTCAGCTGGGTTACACAAGACTTTCAAGTATCTAGGGAGTACTGTTTCAGAGAATGCTAGGCTGGAGGATGAACTATCTCCCAGAATGGGAAGAGCGAGCGCTGTGTTTGGAAACTTGAGGGAGAGACCATGGAACAATTGACATGTGTCTATCTGTGTGAAATGCAAAGTGTACAGAGCGACAGTACTGGCTACTCTTATTGTACGGTGGTGAAACTTGGGACTGTCTACAGAGTGCAGGTGAAGAAACTCCACGCGTACATGATGAGACATCTTCAAGCCATAATGAACACCTCATAGAAAGACAAGATAACCAACATAGAAGTGTTGAAACGAGCTGGTCTACCATCAATGGAGGACATGCTAATACAGATGAACCTGAGATGGCTCGGACATGTTGAGAGGATGGACCACCAGCGTCTCCTTCGGCAGTTACTCTACTTACAGTTATGTGAGGGCATACGCAAACAGGGTAGGCCAAGGCTCAGATTTAAAGACACCGTAAAAAGAAACTTGAAGAAGTTGGACATACAGGAGTTCCTGGCAGCGGAAGGCTAAGGACAGAGCTGTGTGGAGGAATCTGATCAGACCTAAATGAAACAGTCATTGTCACCCACGACAGAGTGCTAGGATGATGATGGATAATGAGAACCAATGCAGTGGTATTTGGAATGGGGAAATGTTTAATAACATGAGCAAACACACTAGTTGCACAATATGGAGACTCGCTCCCATAGGCTTTTGTGGCATGATGGTGCTTGATGTAACGTTACCAAGTGGCAGAGGCAGGCCAAAGGTTTGAAAGGGAGGGCACTAGAAAAGTGGGCAGTCGGGGTGGCAGTGTAAAAAAAAAGAAAAAGTAAGAATAACTAGGAGAGCTAGACAGAGTCATCTCTCAGTGGCTGATAGCATTAAGCCATTGCTAAAGATTTGGGTTGTTTTACTCTAATACTAAAGTGGAAAGTTTAAGGGGGCACCTTTAACTTTGTTTGCTTATTATTTTGGCCACTTTCTACTCACATGATTATCTTTTTACTTTCTAAACAAATAAGAGAACACATCTTTAAAAAAAAAGGCACAAACTGATATTCCTCACTAAACCTGCCAGACCTCCATCAATCCAGCAGACACTGCATAATGAGGTTTTGTAACCAGTGTTTATTTTGTATATGATCGTTTTCTTTTAGGTTTCCAGCCTGTCACTTTGGGAAGGTGTATGGCCTCGTGGTGTCTCTATCTGCCATCATCTCTCTGCTGCAGTACCCCTGCTTCACTCTGGTTAAAGGAGCTCTGGGTGGAGATCCCTTTTACGTAAGTGATCAATAACATCCCTCTGACCATTTTGATCAATCCAAGACAAATACAGAACTTCTGTCTTTTGTCTGTTGCAGGTGGATATTGCTCTCACCATCCTCACTCTGGTGGTATTCATTCATCCTGTTTACACCTTCGTCTACTGCAGGAAACAAGCCAGCCGCAGGGAGTATAACACACAGTCTGAAGCAGAGACAGACTCAACAGTGGCTGAGGCCAAACTATAGAGCCACAACCAAATACAATGATGGGGGAAATGTAACTTGCTAATGAGGATACTCACGTGAAATTTTCACCAGACGTCCATATTAACTCAAGAAATGCACACACACACACACACACACACAAAATCAAAACATTTAGGCTCACAGAGTAATGTATAATGAAACAGGAAAAAAGTATTGAACACAGTAACATAAATTTTCTCAGAGGAGAAGCCTTTTTTTGCCATAACAGCTTCAAGACCCTTCCTGTATAAAGGAACTAATCTCCCAGTGTCCAGGTGGGAGTCTGGCCCATTCTTCTAAACAGACTGCCTTTAAATCCTGAAGATTACCCTGGTCTTCTTGTGAATCTGATCTTTAGTTCCTTCCACAAATTTTAAGTTGGATTTAAGTCAAGTGATTGGGCCATTCTAACAACTTTATTTTCTTTGTTAGAAACCAGTTGAGTTTCCTTCTCTATACAGTATTTGGGATCATCATCCTGCTGAAATGTCCACCTCCATCTCATCCTCATCATCCTGGTAGATGGCAGATTATTTTCAAGAAAACACTGGTACATGGCTACCTTCATTATGACGCCTGCCATGATGCTTCCACCTCCAGACTTCACTGACAGAATAGTGTTTTTGGGTGATATGCAGTGCCTTTTGTGGGGTCTTTGGAACATTCTTGGCTTTCACACATTATGACATGTTTCTTGTGTGACCCCTTGGTAATGCAAAACATTTTTATAGCCGCTCATGAAGTACCTACCTGGCTGGTAATATTTTCCACAGATGGGAGCTATAACTACTTTGTAACAATTTATGGATTTTAGCTGAGTGCTTCTCTTACTATGCTTTGGTGTCCTGCTTTTTCCAATGTGTTCAAAGCTTTTTTCTTCATTCTACTTTAATACACATAACTTTCATTCGTGATGCTAAATGCATTGATTTCTTTCTGTGTGTGGATTTATTGAGTTATTGCCAAAGACTGGTTAAAGTTTCATGTGAATAGCCTCATTAGAAACATATGTACTGAGATTAGAAACATATGTACTGAGAAAAAAATGTTGGTGTGTTAGTGTTTGTGTAGATGTTTTACATATTTGGTTGTAACTTGATGTTTCTTTTAATACTTAGAAAATATTTTTTTAACAATTAGTTTTGATATCTGTGTCAGCACATTATCTTTTTAAGGAAATTTTGTACGATTCAAAATTTATAGTTTAATAAAAAAAATATAAAATGTATGTACTTCTTGGAATACTTAAGAAAAATTACAAAGAGTACATGATGTGCTCAGAAGGTGATATATATATATATATTTTAAAAGTATGTAACATGTACATTTAATTATAGTGGGGAAAAAATTACAATCACAGGAAACAGACATTGGACGAACTATATACATATACAATGTGGTGCAAAGAAACTGCTTCAAACTAAACAAATGTTTCATAATTTAAGTACACAGCAGCAAGCCTACAGTAACAAGGAGATAGCTAGCAGGAGAGAAACTCTGACAGTTAGAATATACAAACATGCAACCATTGAAACTGTTTGATAACTGTGGAAGAATTAAAGGTTAAGGCACTATGCGCCAAAGCTACTGGGACATTTTAATTTCTGGATAACACATTGAACAGCAGCTCTACCTTTTATGTTTGGAGTAAGAAGAGCAGCTTTAAAACTGAAATTAAACCTTTGGTGTGACCCCATTAATACTCCAGGTTTTCCTATTTTTTGAAGCGTTTGTTCTGTATGCAAATGGTTTGCAAAGATACACAGATCAAAATCCATCAAAAGGTGTGCTTCATCCATTCCATACTTTGTTAATGTCAGGGCTAATTCCTGCATAGCTGTTGGTTTCCTATGACCCCAGATAAAAAACTAGGAGATAAATCCATTTTGAGTTAGCTGCTTCATAGTCTGCCATTAATTTATCACCATTTCTCTTAACTATAGACCCCCTTCTGTAGACAGTTGGCCAACTTCTCAGGACGCAACAGAGAAAACAGTGTTGTTTTCAAACTCATCAATTTGAATGAGAGATGACAGGACACACAGAGAAGCTTCAAGTGGAAGACGAGTAATTACCTGATCCTTACGGCATCAAATCGACAGGCAAATGACAAACTAAGGGGATTTACACATGAGAAATACTAAGATTGATCACTTTGTGGCAATTGCAAACTTTTAGAGCCTACAGATTAAGCATTAACTGCGAACATGCTGCTAACGGCTAACTTTATCAGCTGCAGTTTAGCGTAACCTTCACAGCAGCTTCTCTGGGTTATGTCCATTATAGCACATGCATTTTGAAGTTATTCAGTTAAAGGCTGAGAAGCTGAAAAAAAACCCATTTTTTTTGACAGTGTTGCACAACACTGTGAGATGTTGTAATGAGGCTAATTAATTAGCATGTACCCCAGAATTGCAGAACGGTTGTGCTTCCAAGCACAACTGCCTATATTGAGTGGTTGACAATGGATGCAAACATTAGCTAAAACATTTCAGGGAACTTGGGGGGGGGGGGAGTTTATCAACATTTTGTCCAGTTTGGTGAGATTAAATATAAATAAAAAAATTAGCCTGTTTATAATTTTCACAGTATTCATGCTCTAGCTTACAGGTGTCATTAAAACAACTCTATGCAAGATTTCCACCTTAAAAGAATGTTTCCAAAATTATTCTGATGGTACATCAAGGACTACAACTATGGTGACTATGACCCGAGTCCTGACAGCCAATCACAGGGCACAACTGTAACCACCACCAGCTAAGCACCCAGTAATTGGTTGTTGGAATTGAGGTCACAGTAACCATAGTTCTTGTCTTTTCAGTGTTCCTGCCCAGAACAAGAATGTTACATAGTGCTGCTTTAACAAGGTTTGGGGGACAGGTATGGCCCTCCAGTATAATTTGTCCAACCCCACCTAATAAATTTAAATAAATCCCATCTAGGGGATTGAAAAGAAAGGTTTTTATTCACCCTTGTACTGAAATAGCTGAGTTTGTACTTCTGACATTTATTAACACCTCTACAAAAATACCACAATACTAGCGTCTCTGAATTGACACATCGCCGCTGACACCAAGTATTGAGATACTACACAATCAATTTTCCTCCCGACACCTAACAGACAGAAAAAACATTGTTACATAAAAATGAAGCATCGTAGCCCCGATTTAAGATACTTCATCTTTTTAGATTTAGATTTCTTTATTAGTCCCACAATGGGGAAAGTACAGGGCATCCACATGAGTGGATGAGGCAGCCACTGGTGCAGCGCCCAACCCTTTCACCATTCACACACACATTCACACCTGGGGCCACTTTAGAGTCTCCAATTAACCTAACTTGTATGTTTTTGGCATGTGGGAGGAAACCGGAGAAATCCCGGAGTAAACCCACGCAGACACAGGGAGAACATGCAAACTCCACACAGATCACTGTTGGTCGGGGGCTGGAATCGAACCCAGGATCCCCCGGCCAAGGGTGAGTTGCTGTGCTGCCGCAGTGCTAACCAATCTGCCACGGCGCTGCCATCTTGCTTTGATTTCCCTTTTTGCAGTGCACTGTTAGCAGCTGTAGTATGCACTAATTTGCCTATGAAATGACCACGGCAACACATTCAGAGAGAGAAGTTGGGCAGTACGGCGTGTATGACTGATTAGAAGAAACAAAACAGACGTGAGAATGAACAGAACACTTTTCACTACTGCTGATGTGCTGTGCATGGCTGCAGCCATCTTGAATTCTTATGTCGGACATGTGAAGGCTTGCCCGATTTCACAAGCTGCCGGAATGACTACAAGGTTATGACCTCAAAACTGACTTCATAGTGCCCCCTCCCCTCACCTGCAGAAGCTGGGATGTGTTTCAGCCCCTCCCCCATGCTGCGACCCAGCTATGATGAAGCAGTTCCAAACATGAATGGCTAAAAAAAAGAATCTACTGTACCACACCCTCACTCTCTTGTTTGTGTCTCAGGTGGACATCAACAGCTGCTACTCATTTTTGTTTCTAAATTATGTGTTAGGGCTTTGGTTAAAGTTCAAGTCACAGGCTTTAACACGCCGAGCTCCCGCCATTCTTGTCGTCTTTCATGGCTGCTGTTGGCCTGCTCTCAGCTGTGGGCACCTGGTTGTGATGAAGGAACAGGATTGTGTCCAGACTTTCGGGGGGAATGTTGGTCCTCTTCCTGCTCGTAGCTCCCGCCTCTTCCCTCACAAAGTCTTGCGCGGCATCGCCCGCGACGGCTGGAGCAGCCAGGTATGCTTGCGCCACTGTGGCCAGCAGTGGAAACTGCACTGCCTTCGTCCTCCACCACTGCAGAGGCTCCACGCCCAGCGAGGCCCCCTTGTCTGCTCTGAAGACGGACACCTCCATGTCGACTGTTTCCTCCACCGAGCTCTGCTTGCTCCTGGGTGCAGAGCAGAAGAGATCTCCCAGCAGGAACTCCATACCAGAGAGCCCGCCCTGAGAGCCGGGGTCCACCCACTCGGCTTCGTCGACCTCTTCTTCAACGTCGCTCTCCTCCTCTTCATCGTCTGTCTCTTTGAAGCTGATGGGGCGAGAATCTTTGAGACGCTTGCTCCTCCGTAGGGAGTCACTGTCCGACTCCGGTGACAGAGGGGAGGGGCTCCTCTTCCTGTCGCTGTGCTTCTTTGCATGGCTTCGCCTCTTGTCTTCCTTCACAATCCTCACAGCTTCTTTTTTCAGCCAATCAAAAGTGGTGGTCTGCTCCTGGAAAACAATGAAGGCAAAAAAGTGTTTTTATTTGTTGTGGAGAATGTCAGTCAGAGCATCAGACAGAGGTGAGTAGAGTAACCAGAAAATCTGAGGTTTTTCCTCTACAATTCATGGCTATTTTCTCAAAAAGTTACTATTTACTCATAAATTTGAGGCATTTTTTTAAAAATAAATTTAGAAATAAGAAGCATTTTAGAGCGTTACTGTGTCAGAACTCGTGCAAGCAATTAAGCTATTTGATGGTAAATGTATACAACAAAAAAAGTTTGACTCACCTTCTCATCCATGAATCCAAGGCCGTGGAACTGGGGGTCGAGGGAACACGCTATACTCAAAACCTTGTTCACCGCTGGGTTTTCATAGCAATGCTCCAAGTTTCGCCTCATCATCCTCTTCACCTCTTTCAGGACGTTTGATGAATCGGACGGCCGGGACACGAGGTGGCGTGAGAGCAAGCCAGTGAGAATGGGTTTGATGAGGGACAGACGGGGGAAGGCCTCCTTGGCCAGAGTCCGGCAGGCCACATCCAGAGGTTTGAGGACAGAACAGAGGTCCTCCAGAACCTTCCAGTCTGAACGGGAAGCTGAGATGATCATTGAGGACGTGCTGGAGGCAGAGTTTCCTTGGTGGCTGCCAGATGAGTTTGACTCAGAGGAGGCATCATCTTTGGGAAAGCCCTCATCTTTAACCTCTTTGATAATGGCGCAGAGAAGGTTTTTATGTTTGACGAGCGTGTTCAGTAAAGGGTAGAGCTTATTCCAGATTGGTCGGCTGTGAGCCCATGACATAAGTCCCGCCTGTTCCTGCTTCGTCAGTTCCTTCAAGAGGTTCAGGGCGTGATGCTGGTACGAGACTTTACTCTGAGCGGGTGGCAGGAAGAGGGTGGACAGAACATCCTGGAACTGGTTGAGGGTTTTGGAGATGATGGGTTGTGCCATCACCTCCTCAATGCAGTCCTGCACAGCACTGAAGAAACATGGGATGGATGGAAGCCCTTCAGTTGGATGACTGTACTCTGAGGTGTGAGGTTCCTCAGGAGACACGGAGTCCCTTTCAAGAAACGTTGTCGAGTTTGGGTGAGGAACGCCACCTACTAGCTCACCACCCTTCTTGGTTTTCGGTGACCTCAGCCTCGTCTTGTTTCTGCCCTCCCCTCCCAGCAGGATCAGGTTAGGTTGGGAAATTCCCCACTCCTGTGCCATCTCTCTCACCTGAGCCTCCAGAGCCTGAAGCCCGTGTTCCGTCGCCCCGCTGTCGGTCAGTCGCTGGGTTGCCAGGGCCAGGTTCTTAAAGCTAAAGCTGCTGTCCATGTAGTGTGCCCAGAGGGTGAGGTACCTCTCAGCGCTGCCTTGCCAGTTGTGGAGCCAAACATCCACGCTTAATGTGACAAAATGTGGAACTTCCCCCTGATTACGGAGAGCTCGCCTGCGTCTCCTGTGCTCAGATTCCAGTGGGGCGGTGTAGTCGCTAAACTCCTCAATTTCTCCTCTGCCAGTTTGACTCCTCAGCAGCTGAGCAATGCTCATCTTGCCTTTGGCATGATAGTCTTTCAGGATGCTCTCCAGCTGACAAGGCAATGGCAGCTCCTTGTAGGTGGGCAAGAGGGTGTGCATCAGCTTTCTGAAGCCTTCAGCTTCAACCAGAGCAGTGGGCTGGAGGTCCACGATGAGAAAGTTGGCGATGGCATTGGTCACATCAGCGGGAGACACCATGGGAAGAGAGGTGACCAAACTAGATGTAGCCATCGCTAGCTGACAGCGTTGCTGACCTGTTGAGAAGGGGAAAAAAATGGAGTGAAAGCAGAAAATAAGCTCCAATTGCTTGTCAAGATTGTTCTAGCATATGAGCGATCCCTGGAGTGTAATAGGCACAGAAACAACCATGAATGAATGAATGGCTAACTCTGATGAATACAGCTAACTGCTACTAATCAAAGAGGCGTCCAGTCCAGAGTATATTAACTGTAAGATAACATAATGTCTATGAATGAAATCCATGGGTCAAGAGTTGGTAGATGATCTAACTGGAAAAATGGCTGTCTATTGAGAATGGATATAACATATGGAAAATAGACATAAATGGACATCTAGTGGCTAGGCTAGTGGACCTTGAAGCTGGTCAGAAATCCCAGTTGTAGCTACTGAGGCTAGCCAACGTTGGCAGCCAAATCTGCCTGGATTTTTCTATATTGCAAAAAGCTTTGTTTATTTTCTGGAGAAATCCTTATGTCTACAAAATGGACTCATACAATTCATTTGATATGCCCTTTAGATGATTTTCAGAGGTAAAAAAAAAAAAAGCAACTCCCTAAACATTTAAATAGTTTAACAGTTGAACTTTTTAAATGTTTGTTTGACCTGTTTGTGTATTTATTTATTTGAGTTTTTTGCAAATGGCTGAAAGCTTGTAAATGTATGCACACATACAGTATATACAGAAAAACATAATCAACATAGAAACATACTGAACATTTTCATGCACCCTTACTATGGTTATTGCTTAATTGGACCAGTTAACTGAATTACTGTGCTTGTCCCAGTACACAGGCAATGGAGGAGAATCCATTTTACTGACAATGTTTGACTCCACTGCTGTCGGTGGGGATATGCTCCATTTCGGCTTGTTAGTATTAGTTTATGGTTCACAGGTAAAATCAATCGAAAAGCCAGTTATTATGTGAAGTGGTGAAAACACTGACAATCTTATAGTTGGGTTCATTTAATACAGGCAACACCTTTTAACTACTGAGTGTCTACACCAGGGGTGTCCAATCACGTGCCCTGGAGGGCCAAGACCCTGCAGGTTTTCTCTTCTACCCGGTCTCTTCAGCAGGTGTTTTCAATGATCAGCAATCAGTGGGAAGAAATTCTGTGAAATCTGCTGATGAAGACACTGGCTGGAGGTAAAGCCTGAAGGATCTTGGCCCTCCATGGCACATGATTGGACACCCCTGGTCTAGAATGTGCAAAACATCTGTATCTTGCACTGGAGGAGATATGAGCTGTCTGATTTAGGCTGTGTGTCCACAGACAGCATCTTTTCTACTGTAAGTACTCTGGACCTTTTTTCAAAGCACTTAAGCACTCAAAAAAGTGTCCTGAATCTTTGCAACACCTTAACCTGTCACTCACAGCTCAGCGCTTTGCAGTTTCATGAAGCCTAATTATGCTGACAGCAGTGTAGGCGATACCATAATTATTCTATCTTATTTAACTCCGCTTCCAACTTGGCTATTTCTCACTCAGACTTTATTAGAAGGATGTTACTTAAGAATCTGATGGGTAAAGGTTTATCACAAATGATAGAAATAACAGTAAAATCTTAGAAAATAAGGTTCAAAATCACATTTATCTTTGTTGCTTACACCCCAGCAGAGCATGAGGCAGTGTCTTTTCTACTATTTTGGACGTAAATACTACAGGCCCTCTCAGCCACTAGGGGGCCCCCAAGCTACACGTAAACACACAATTTTTTTTCCTCTTAAAATTGCTTCTCCCACCTTATAAATTTGGGCTGCACGGTGGCGCAGTGGTTAGCACTGCGGCAGCAGTTTACCCTTGGCCAGGGGATCGTGGGGATCGTGGGCTCGATCCCAGCCCCCGACCAACAGTGATCTGTGTGAAGTTTGCATGTTCTCCCCGTGTATGAGTGGGTTTACCCCGGGATTTCTCCGGTTTCCTCCCACATGCCAAAAACATGCAGGTTAGGTTAATTGGAGACTCTAAAGTGGCCCTAGGTGTGAATGTGTGTGTGTTAGGTTAATTGGAGACTCTAAAGTGGCCCTAGGTGTGAATGTGTGTGTGTGAATGGTTAAGGGATAGCGCCGTATCGTGGCTGCTTCATCCATCCAGGTGGTGGATGACCCTCATCCCCTCTGGGGATCAATAAAGTATACTAAATCTAAAAAAAAAAATCTAAAAAAAATAAATTTGCTACTTTTCTCAAAAAAAAAATTCAATTTTTTTTTTTTCAAATTTTCAATATTTTTTCTTGTAAATCAGGTTCCTTTTCCTTGTAAAGTTGCAATATTGTTTTTCTTCAGAGTGGTGGCCTAGTTGATAGAGCATCCGCCCCACAACCAGGAGGGAGGTTGGAGGTTCAAGTCCCGGCCGGGTCATACCAAAGACCATATAAAAATGGCACTTCCCACCTTCTAGCGTGGTGCTCAGCATAATAGAATGGGGGAAGGAGAAGTTGTTTCCATAGATCGCTTAAAGCAGTGCTCAGGGCTTCGCTTACGGATGCAAATTGGGTAGACTGCTTGCCGTGGGTTCTATTAGGGTTGCGTTCAGCACCGAAGGAGGATTTAGCGGCCTCCCCAGCAGAGCTGGGTTTTTCCCCGCCGCTGCGGCTCCCCGGGGAATTTTTGCTGGATAACCCCGCGGCAAACACCGATCTGTCCCCGCATTCACGGCATAGCGCAGGGGCAGGGACACTACCCGGCCCGGCCCACCACTGTTTTCCCCGCACTTTTGTGCCAAAGACCTTGAAGGACGCGTTGTTCGTATTTGTCAGGCACGATGCCCACCGGACCCCATTGCGCCCACCCTACGATGGCCCGTTCAGACTACTGGAACCCAGGGACAAACATTTTGTGTTAGACTTGGGGGTTGCCGGGAGACAATCTGTATAGACAGGCTTAAGCCCGCCTTTGTTTTAGCAGATGAACAGGTGGTGTTGGCCCGAGCTCCTTGGCGCGGAACACCCCCACTGAGAACGCCCCAGGTAAATGACTCATCAGATCAGTCACACGAGCATGCTGAAGGTGTCCCCCCCCCACATTGTCCCCCCACAGACGGATGCACCCCCAGGAACCCCCTACCAGCACAGCAGCGCCTCGGAGCCGAAGATCCTCCGTTACAGCAGCTATGGACGGAGGCTGAAGCCCAAAGGACATGGGGGTTAAGACTCAGTCTGAGAGTCTGGGGGGGTGGGGAAGCCACTCAGTAGTTTTCCCTCAGTCTGAAGGGCATGGCAGATCAAAGGTGCTGGGGGACAAGGGGAATTGTCATGGGGGGTTGACATGTTAATACAGCACCTCAGGTAGCGGAGGAGTGTTGATATAAAAGAGAGTGCCTGCAACCTGTGTTTTTAATGTTTTGGATTCTGGTGGATGTGAGAGGGAGAAGACCAAAGTTTCATCTGCTCTGAACGCTCGGCCTGATTATTCCTCTCTCCACAATACTTTATCGAGACCTGCTGTCCACCCCCCACCTACACCCCCCCAACTCCCAGCACATAGCCCCCCAACCTGACCCTCACTAAGACCCAGGTGACGGCGGAGCTGAGGAAGACCAAGGTGAGGAAGGCCTCGGGCCCGGACTGCATCAGCGCCAAGCTCCTCAAGTCCTGTGCAGACCAGCTGTGTGGGATTGTGGAGCACATCTTCAACCTGAACCTGAAGCCTGGGGGAGGGTACCACAGTTGTGGAAAACATCTTGTGTGGTACCCGTACCAAAGACTTCCCACCCCAGAGACCTGAACAGCTACAGACCAGTGGCCCTGACGTCTCACCTGATGAAAACCCTGGAGAGACTGCTCCTTGCTCACCTCCGCCCCCTGGTGGGACCAGCAATGGATCCACTCCAGTTCACCTACCAGCATGGCATCGGGGTGGAGGATGCAGTGATCTTCCTCCTTCACCGTTCTCTGTTCCACCTGGAGAAGCCTGGGAACGCAGTGAGGATCATGTTCTTTGACTTCTCCAGTGCTTTCAACACCATCCAACTGGTGATCCTAAGGGACAAGCTGCTGTGCGCAGGGGTGGACCGGCACCTGTCATCGTGGATCCTGGACTACCTCACAAACCGGCCACAGTTTGTGAGAACCTGGGATTGTGTGTCCGACACGATCACTGGCAACACAGGGGCCCCCCAGGGAACAGTTTTGGCTCCCTTCCTGTTCACCCTTTATACTGCGGACTTCTCACACAACACAACACACTGCCATCTACAGAAGTTCTCTGACGACTCTGTGATCGTCGGCCTCATCTCCAACGGAGATGAAGCTGAGCACAGAGGACTTATCCAGGACTTCGTGGACTGGTGCCATCGGAACTGCCTCCAGATCAACGCGAGAAAAACTAAGGAGCTGGTGGTGGACTGCCGCAGGCAACGACAATCCCTCACAGCACCAGTAAACATCCAGCGAACAGACATTGAGATGGTGATATCCTACAAGTACCTGGGTGCTCATTTGAACAATAAACTAGACTGGTCACACAATACCGATGCACTCTACAAGAAGGGGCAGTGCAGGCTATTCCTACTGAGGAGGCTCAGGTCTTTTGGTGTACAAGGGGTGCTCCTGAAAACCTTCTACGATTTAGTGGTGGCATCAGCCATCACTTTTGGAGTGGTCTGCTGGAGCAGTGGCATCACAGCAGCCGATAGGAAAAGACTGAACAAACTGATCAAGAAAGCTAGATCTGTCCTGGGGCAGCGCCTTGACCGAGTGGAGGAGAAAGGAGAGAGAAGGATGGTGGCTAAGCTCTCATCTCTGCTGGAGTCCGAGTCCCACCCTATGCAGGACATACTGAACGCACTGAGGAGCTCATTTAGCAGTAGGCTACATCATCCTAGGTGCGCGACCGAGAGGTTTCGCAGGTCCTTCCTACCTACCGCTGTCAGACTGTATAACCTAAGCAGGGCTGCTCGGAGAGATAGCAAAAAAACGTGACGACCTAATAGTATTGAATACAAAAGACGCAACAGACTTACACAAAATGGTCCCCTCCAGTATACAACTAGGACAATATCAGTCGCTACGGAGGGTGACGATATGTATGGGTACATATTCATACTATGTGGGGTAACTAAATAGACCATTATGCTGTTTATTCCATCTAGCTACAATGCTCTGCACTGTGTATATATATTTATATATTTATGTGTACATATGTATATTCACTGCTCTTACAGTGGGGCAAAAAAGTATTTAGTCAGCCACCAATTGTGCAAGTTCTTCCACTTAAAAGATGAGAGAGGTCTCCAATTTTCATCATAGGTATACCTCAACTATGAGAGACAAAATGAGAAAAAAAAAAATCCAGAAAATCACATTGTCTGATTTTTAAAGAATTTATTTGCAAATTATGGTGGAAAATAAGTATTTGGCCACCTACAAACAAGCAAGATTTCTGGCTCTCACAGACCTGTAACTTCTTCTTTAAGAGGCTCCTCTGTCCTCCACTCATTACCTGTATTAATGGCACCTGTTTGAACTTGTTATCAGTATAAAAGACACCTGTCCACAACCTCAAACAGTTAGACTCCAAACTAGACTATGGCCAAGACCAAGGAGCTGTCAAAGGACACCAGAAACAAAATTGTAGGCCTGCACCAGGCTGGGAAGACTGAATCTGCAATAGGTAAGCAGCTTGGTGTGAAGAAATCAACTGTGGGAGCAATTATTAGAAAATGGAAGACATACAAGACCACAGATAATCTCCCTCGATCTGGGGCTCCACGCAAGATCTCACCCCGTGGGGTCAAAATGATCACGAGAATGGTGAGCAAAAATCCCAGAACCACACGGGGGGACCTAGTGAATGACCTGCAGAGAGCTGGGACCAAAATAACAAAGGCTACATCAGTAACACACTACGCCGCCAGGGACTCAAATCCTGCAGTGCCAGATGTGTCCCCCTGCTTAAGCCAGTACATGTCCAGGCCCGTCTGAAGTTTGCTAGAGAGCATTTGGATGATCCAGAAGAGGATTGGGAGAATGTCATATGGTCAGATGAAACCAAAATAGAACTTTTTGGTAAAAACTCAACTTGTCGTGTTTGGAGGAGAAAGAACACCATACCTACTGTGAAGCGTGGGGGTGGAAACATCATGC
This sequence comes from Pholidichthys leucotaenia, assembly GCA_020510985.1. Lineage (NCBI taxonomy): Eukaryota > Metazoa > Chordata > Actinopteri > Cichliformes > Pholidichthyidae > Pholidichthys > Pholidichthys leucotaenia. The sequence continues at coordinate 64,350,304 of CM035848.1, read as the reverse complement.
TTTGGGGCTGTTTTTCTGCAAAGGGACCAGGACGACTGATCCGTGTAAAGGAAAGAATGAATGGGGCCATGTATCGTGAGATTTTGAGTGAAAACCTCCTTCCATCAGCAAGGGCATTGAAGATGAAACGTGGCTGGATCTTTCAGCATGACAATGATCCCAAACACACCACCCGGGCAACGAAGGAGTGGCTTCGTAAGAAGCATTTCAAGGTCCTGGAGTGGCCTAGCCAGTCTCCAGATCTCAACCCCATAGAAAATCTTTGGAGGTAGTCGAAAGTCCATGTTGCCCAGCGACAGCCCCAAAACATCACTGCTCTAGAGGAGATCTGCATGGAGGAATGGGCCAAAATACCAGCAACAGTGTGTGAAAACCTTGTGAAGACTTACAGAAAACGTTTGACCTCTGTCATTGCCAGCGAAGGGTATATAACAAAGTACTGAGATAAACTTTTGTTATTGACCAAATACTTATTTTACCGAGGAATTTACTAATTAATTCATTAAAAATCCTTCAATGTGATTTTCTGGATTTTTTTTCCCCTCATTTTGTCTCTCATAGTTGAGGTATACCTATGATGAAAATTGGAGACCTCTCTCATCTTTTAAGTGGGAGAACTTGCACAATTGGTGGCTGACTAAATGCTTTTTGCCCCACTGTATTTTTCTTATCTTCTAAATTATTGCTCTGAGTGTTGCTGTCCCTGTGCTGTTGCAATCCTGGAATTTCCCCATTGTTGGACTAATAAAGGCTTATCTTATCTTTACTTCGAAATTTGCAACCTTTTTGTCATAAATGTGTTATTTTTTTCTTGTAAATTTGCAGCTTTTTTCTTCATAATTTGCAGTTTTTTTTCTTGTAAATTTTAACTCTCTCATAAATTTTAGACTTTCTCTCATAAACTTGCAAAGTTTTTTCTCAGAAATTTTCCTGGAAATTTCCATCTTTTTTCTTGTAAATTTGCAACTTGTTTCATCACAAATTAGTGACTTTTTACCTCCGCCAAGGGGAGGAGGTAATGTTTTTAGTAGGGATGGGTGCATCGATACTCAAGTATCAATACTTCGATACCAGCTGGTTGATACTTTTTAAATATTGCAATACCACCGTGTTAACACAAAATGCACGATTTCTTTTCACTTCTTAGAGTTTTAGGCATTAACTTTATGCGTGAAAACTGGTGAAAAAGCAGCCCAGGCATGCTTTAGGGATGGTCTGCCATGTCACATGATTATGGCAACCTATCAGATGTCAGAGCGGAGGACTCACTGCGCACTGACAGCTTCAGTCAAGCAGTCACAGACTCCAGTGCAGAGCAGAGTGAGCTCAGCAGCGTCGCGGGCATCATAAGAAGTATATGAGTAATGCTCTTTGAACCTATGTGTAACATACTGAATGGGTTTCTAACCTACAGCTACCATATAATGGTGTATTTTCAGCATTGATTCACAGGAAAAACCCGTATAGAGCTCAGCTGCTCCTTGCAGCGCATATACACACAGAGAGCTAAACATATGTACTTTTTCATATAACGGGACTTGTTAGGGATGTGTCTGAGCACTTTCAAGCTACAGGATAAAGATTTAAGTCACTGTTTAGCCCTACCCCCATGGTTTTTTACCTTTGAGCGCAGTCTGTACCATCAGCTGTCCAGTGCTGTTCTGATAGATATGCCAAAATGTCAGAACACCGGAGGAGGTGGATCCAATCAGCTGATCGCCTGAAGCACAGAGCTCAGCTGTTTTCTGTGATAAATCAGACTTTGCTGTTGGCTGTGCCTCCCGGCAAAAGCACACTCCATGCATTATCTTGTTTGTTTGTTTTTTCATTTTATTGAAGATAAACTTTTTTTTTATCGCCATCAGTTCGAGTGCCTTTGAGCTAGGTTGTGAAAACTGTCATCCAACATTCCTGACATGTCACATCAGCTGTTTTAGGAGTGACCGACCTGACAGCTCTGCCAGGTCGGTCACGCCCCCCTACCGTGGTCTTCGGATGGAAGAATCATCTCGGTTGAACAGAGATGATCTCTGGCACACCTAGGATTCATGGATCGGTAAGCAATGGCAGTTTGGCACGACTGCACGATGCAGAAGTTAGGATCAGCTACACAGAAGTTTGACTATGATTGGACACAAGTTGTGAATGTTGGCAACACGCTAAGCATTCGTTGGTTTAAATTATTTATAAGTTATGGAAATATTCTATATAAGTTACTAATATGTTATGTATATGTCCAAGTTGTTATGGATATGCAATGCATATGGCCAAAAGTGAAAATTTCAGCATATGCCAGCGTGTCAGACCAAATTTTATACGTTTGGCAAATGCTGCCTGAATCACCATGGTGTGACAAGACCCTAACCCTATCACACCTTGATGATTTAGGCAGCATTTGCCTAACTTATGAAAAATTCAGAGAATACACTAGGGTACGTCAAATCAGTTATGGGTAAGTCTTCTATAAGTTAAGAGCATGCTGAAGAACTCTGAAGAACACTGGTATACGCCGTTGTATGGCGAGCTCCTCTGAAAATTTTCAGCATATGGCTAAAACGTCCCGCATAAGCGGAGCGTAAGTTGTAGGGAAGTTATGCATTTGTTCACGCACGTTACTTGTAAGCAACTTACAAGTTACTCATAAGTCAAAATACGTTGAGATAAATGTCTAGCGTACCCAAGACTTACTTCCGAAATGTTTTACCATTCATCCAAATTCTATGGTGATACCAAACAGCATAATTTTGAAAAACAAACAAAATTCACACTATTTAAGTTTGTAAAATAATAGTGTAAAAATAAAATAAATAAATAAATAAATAATAAAACTAGAAAAGCACTCATAGAGCACATACCTCCTCCAAGGCTCCTTCCATTTCTCATGGATCACCTCCAAAATGTAATGGGTTTGTGTGTAGGCCTATAGCCACTTGTGGTGAAAATGGCATCAAAGTCTGTCCATCAGTTTTGAAGTATTGTTGCTAACACTCTGTGAGAAGATAAGAGCCCTGGCTGAGGTATGCATTCTCAGATCATCATCAAAATGTAATGGGTTCCTCTCTAGCCCAAGAACGACCTGTGGTGAAAATTTCATCCAAATCCATCCAGTAGTTTTTGTGTAATTCTGCTGCACAAATACAAACAAAGGCCTTGGTGGAGGTATGCACTCTCAGATCATCACCAAAATCTAATCATCTGTTCCCCGTGCCATTACACACCTTTCCTGAAAATTTCATCAAAATCCGTTCATAACTTTTTGAGTTATGCTAGTAATAGACAGACAGACAAACCCCGGTAAAAACATTACCTCCTTGGCGGAGGTAATAAAAATTTTAAAAAACATTGCATTGTGAAAAAAATTACACATACAGCCGTGGACAAAATTGTCGGTACCCCTCTGTTAATGAAAGAAAAACCCACAATGGTCACAGAAATAACTTGAATCTGACAAAAGTGGTAATAAATAAAAATTCTATGAAAATTAACCAATGAAAATCAGACAATGATTTTGAATTGTGGTTCAACAGAATTATTTTAAAAAACAAACTCATGAAACAGGCCTGGACAAAAGTGATGGTACCTTTAACTTAACATTTTGTTGCACAACCTTTTGAGGCAATCACTGCAATCGAATGATTTCTGTAACTGTCAATGAGACTTCTGCACCCCTCAGCAGGTATTTTGGCCCACTCCTCATGAGCAAACTGCTCCAGTTGTCTCAGGTTTGAAGGGTGCCTTCTCCAGACGGCATGTTTTAGCTCCTTCCACAGATGTTCAATAGGATTTAGATCAGGGCTCATAGAAGGCCACTTTAGAATAGTCCAATGTTGCGCTCTTAGCCATTCTTGGGTGTTTTTAGCTGTGTGTTTTGGGTCATTATCCAAGACCCATGACCTGCGACTGAGACCAAGCTGTCTGACACTGGGCAGCACATTTCTCTCTAGAATACCTTGATAGTCTTGAGATTTCATTGTACCCTGCACAGATTCAAGACACCCTGTGCCAGATGCAGCAAAGCAGCCCCAGAACATAACAGAACCTCCTCCATGTTTCACAGTAGGGACAGTGTTCTTTTCTTGGTATGCTTCATTTTTGTGTCTGTGAACAAAGAGCTGATGTGCCTTGCCAAAAAGTTGCAGTTCTGTCTCGTCTGTCCATAGGACATTCTCCCAGAAGCTTTGTGGCTTGTCAACATGCAGTTTGGCAAATTCCAGTCTGGCTTTTTTATGATTTGTTTTCAACAGTGGAGTCCTCCTTGGTCGTTTCCCATGAAGTCCACTTTGGCTCAAACAATGACGGATGGTGCAATCTAACACTGATGTACCTTGATCTTGGAGTTCACCATGAATGTGTTTATAGAGGTTGTTCTGGGCTCTTTTGTTACCATTCATACTATCCGTCTCCTCCTGTGGCCACATCCAGGGAGGTTGGCTACAGTCCCGTGGATCTTAAATTTCTGAATAATATGTGCAACTGTAGTCACAGGAACATCAAGCTGCTTGGAGATGGTCTTATAGCCTTTACCTTTAACATGCTTGTCTATAATTTTCTTTCTAATCTCCTGAGACAACTCTCTCCTTTGCTTCCTCTGGTCCATGTTTAGTGTGGTACACACCATGTCAACAAACAGCACAGTAACTACTTGTCACCCTTTAAATAGGCTGACTGACTGATTACAAGTTTGTAGACACCTGTGATGTTAATTAGAGGACACATCTTAGTTGAACATGTCCCTATGGTCACATTATTTTCAATCTTTTCTAGGGGTACCATCATTTTTGTCCAGGCCTGTTTCATGAGTTTGTTTTTTAAAGTAATTCTGTTGAACCACAATTCAAAAGCACTGTCTGATTTTCATTGGTTAATTTTCATAGAATTTTTATTTATTACCACTTTTGTCAGATTCAAGTTATTTCTGTGACCATTGTGGGTTTTTCTTTCATTAACAGAGGGGTACCAACAATTTTGTCCACGTGTGTATATGCTGCTTCGTATTGCCATAGAATTTCGATGAATGGGGCAGTGTGGTGGCGGAGTGGTTAGCACTGCGGCAGCACAGCAACTCACCCCTGGCTGGGGGATCCCGGGTTCGATCCCAGCCCCCAACCAACAGTGATCTGTGTGGAGTTTGCATGTTCTCCCCGTGTCTGCATGGGTTTACTGCAGGATTTCTCAGATTTCCTCCCACATGCCAAAAACATGCACGTTAGGTTAATTGGCATCAAACTGGGGATTCTAAATTGTCCTTAGGTATGGATGTGAGAGTGAATGGTTGTCTGTCTCTCTGTGTTGGCCCTGCGATGGACTGGCGATCTGTCCAGGGTGTACCCTGCCTCTCGCCCAAAGATGCTAGGATAGGCTCCAGCCCCCCCCCCCCCCCCCCCCGCGAGCCAAAAAGGATTAAGCGGAAGAAGATAGATGGATGGTGAAACATTTCAGAAGTAAAAAATACTTGAATCCAGTTGACTTGACTGAGCTTTCATACAGCATACTTACCCGCCTGGATGACTAAGAATCTTCACCAAATTAAGAAACTGAATTAATTTTGCATTCATTTTAAGTCTTAATTATTTTTATTATAAGTGAATTACATTTCATTTTAGTTTTATTTACTTTGCTCATTGTTCTATTTTATTATCATCTTATAAGTATTTCTTTCAAGCATTTATGTTCATGAGTTTTATTCATATTTCATATTGCCCTTGCAATAAAGTTGTTAACAAAACTGCAATTGTGATTTTCCTTTAGGAGCCAAAAAGTATACGTATCAAAGAAAAAGTCCCATAAGTCCCAATGGTATCGTAATAAAAGGAAAAATGCTGGTATCGCCCATCCCTAGTTTTTAGTGGCATTGGTTGGTTGGTTTGTCTGTTAGCAACATTACTTAAAAAGTTCTGAATGGATTTTGATGAAATTTTCCGGAAAGGTGTGTAATGACATGAAGAACAGAGTACCAGCAGACAAGCTAAGGATGTCTTGCAAGGCACGTTACCCACACAGTAACACACAGCACTGGACAATGTTTCATTTTTATTACCTCTGCCAAGAGGAGGAGGTAATGTTTTTGCCTGGTGCCAAAAAGTACACAAATTGTCCATTGTTAACGTATAGAATATATATTTATACAGTATCTACATGTATATATCCAGTAAACCTATGTATTTTTCCATGTAACCTTGTGACTGCATTATTTTAATTGCTTTTAATCCTACATCAAGTTTGTTTCTGATTCAAAATGCATCATAAGTGTTAAATATATCTTATTATACATAACTCAGCACTGTTTACCTGTTGAAATATATATGTTATGGCTAATATAACCCCATAACTACAATATGGCACCTGGTGATTGATTTTTGGCAGCTGATCACTTTTTGCCACGACACCGGCATTGCTTTGTCTATCTGTCTCTTAAGACCCTGTCACACTTTGACGATTTAGGCAGCGTTTACCAAACGTCTAAAATTTGGTCTAAAACGCTGGCATACGCTGAAATTTTCACTTTTGGCCGTATGCATTGCATATCCATAACGAGTTGAACATATACATAACGTATTAGTAACTTATATAGAATATTTCTATAACTTATAAATAGCTTAAATCAATGAATGCTTAACGTGTTGCAAACATTCACAACTTATGTGTAACAACAGTCTAACTTCTACGTACAGTAGCTTATAACTTCTGCATAGTGCAGTCATGCCAAACTGCTGTTACCTCCTGATCCATGAATCCTAGGTGTGCCAGAGATCATCTCTGTTCACCCGAGATGATTCTCCCCTCCAAAGACTACGGCGGGGGGCGTGACTGACCTGACAGGGCTGTCAAATCTGTCAGGTCAGTCACGCCTAAAACAGCTGCCGTGACACATCAGGAACATCAGATGACAGTTGTCACAACCTTGCTCAAAGGCACACTAACTGATGATGATAAAAAAAAAGGTTTATTTTCAATAAAGTGAAAACAAAAGATAATGCATGGAGTGTGCTTCTGCTGGGAGGTGCAGCCAACAGCAAAGTCAGATTTATCATGGAAAACAGCTGAGCTTTGCGCTTTGGGTAATCAGCTGACTGGATCCTCCTCCTCTGGTGTTCTGACATTCTGGCATATCTATCAGAACAACACTAGACAGCTGATGGTACAGACTGCAGTCAAAGGTAAAAAACATGGGGGTAGGGCTAAACAGTGATTTGGATCTTTATCCTGTAGCTTGAAAGTGCTTGGACACATCCCTGACAGGTCCCGTTATACGAAAAAGTACGTGTGTTTAGCTCACTCTTTGTGTGTATGCTGCAGGCAGAGCTCTGTATGGGTTTTTCCTGTGAATGCTGCAAATAACGCTATTATAGGGTAGCTGCAAATTAGAAACCCATTCAGTAAATTACACATAGGTTCAAAGAGCATTACTCGTATGTTAGAAATAATTTTTGGATACACTAGACATTAATCTCGACGTATTTTGACTTTTGTGTAACTATGAGTCGCTGACAAGTAACGTGTGTAAACGAACGCATAACTTCCCTACAACCTTTACCCCACAAATGCAGGATGTATCAGCCATATGCTGGATACGTTGGAAGCTCTTCAGAGGAGCTCGGCAAACTACGCTGTATACCAGCGTGCTCTTAACTTAGCCATAACTGATTTGACGTACATCTGCGTATTCTCCAAATTTTTCCATATCTTTTGTAAACACTGCTTAAATCGTCTAGGTGTGGCAAGGCTTTTAGCAACATTACTTCAAAATCTATGAACAGATTTTGATTAAATTTTAGGGAAAGGTGTGTAATGGTATGGGGAACAGATGATTACATTTTTGTGGTGATCTGACTCACCACCTGGATCCAGGAATTTTTAGGAAAAGTCAGTATCATCTTGGTAATTTTACTCTTCCTGGTACACCAGAATTTCTGTAGCTAAGTTACCTAATACTCTTTATTGTTATTTCAATAAATCTTATAGAAGGAAACTTGAATTAGTATTTTTTTCATCAATTATCAAATGCAGAAATGTTGCATTTAGAAAACTGCTGCATTTCTAACAATGTCATTTGGAGGAAATGAGCTGCTTGGTGGAGGTCTGAGCTCTCAGACAGCTTTTCTAGTTGTTTTTGCTGCCGTTTGTCTGTCTGTTAGCAGGATCACGCAAAGACTCATATATGGATTTAGATGACATTTTCACCAGAGGTGGCCCTTGGCCCAAAGATGTACTCATTACATGTTGGTAGGTGATCCGTGAGTGCATACCTCCGCCAAGGCACTATCTCACAATGGACGGACAAAGGGATAAAGGGGAGGGCAAAGGAGGGAGGGAGCCTTGGCAGAGGTATACACTCTGAGTGCACTTTAGTTTTCTACTGAATTTGGAACTTTTCTCTCATAAATTTGCTTTTTTTTTTTCTTATAAATGTACATCTTTTTTTCTTGCAAATTTTTGACTTTTAAATTTGCCACTTTTTTCTATGAAATTTAATTTTTTTTTCAAATAAATTTGCTCCTTTTCAACTACTTTTTAAAAAACTTATTTCTTGTAATATTTTTTCTGTTCATGTCGACAATTACCCATTATTTTTTAAATATTTTTTGGGGGAAGACATTTTTTTTTCCCCATTAAAAGGGTTTAAACTCTTTACTGTTACAGCACACCCCCCCCCCCCCCAAACACAATCTTACATAGGCTCCCCACAAAAAGCTAGAAATGGCCCTGATATCGGTTACCTAGTGTCATGCTCCGCTCCTTGTTCCCTTCACGTAGCCTGATGTGGTGTTTGGTGGTCAGGTGGATCTGAAGATCAGCCACCCCCACCGCACAGCTGACATGCTCCATGCACAGCTTACACACCGCCGTGCTCCGATCCAACGGCCGACCACTTGGGTCAGGCTCCAGCCCAAAGAAATACCAGGGGCTGTTGTGCGTGGCGCTGGTGCTGCTCAGCAGTTTCTCCGTTCCGGGCATAAAATCGTACTTTTCCATCTGATGAGGGGACGGCAGGGAGCTGATGGAGGTGGAGACAAAGGCGGAGCCAGAAATCAAGGCCGGGTCGCTGGCTGCGTCCGGGTGCAGCATGGTGGTCACGTCGCTTATGATGGGCATGGGACTCTGTGATTGGCTGTGGTCTGACCAGAAGGAGGTGCTGCTCGGCTCGGGGAGGGTGACCAGCTGGATATCCTGCAGGAGGCGCAGAGCAGTCTCCTTGTCCCCAATTTCACATTTAATGTTGTCTCCTGTAACGAGAACAAATGTACTGGTCACGTTTAGCAAGGCATGATTTAAAATCTGAAAATTAGGACTGTACCCAAATATTTGTTTATTTATTATGAAAAAAATAGCAAACTTATGAGAAAAAAAGTTTGAAATTTACAAGAAAAAAGCTGCAAATTTACAAGAAAAAAAAAAGAGAAAAAATTCTTACAAAAAGGTCACCAAATTGGGAGTAAGGTTACAAAGTTTAAGGTGGATTCACACTACAATGTTTGGACTGACTTTTACTGACGTTTTGGCAAACATCAGGCTCTGCTGGCAAAAGTTGGTAAACGTTAATGATAGCTGGTGTTTGCTGGCAAATGCTGGCGAAAGTTGTGTTGCTGAAAATTTATTGTTTGGAAATAAATGTTGGTGAAAGTTGTGCTCAGTTTGTAAAAGATCCTAAGCGCTGGGCTAAGTTATGCAGAGCTCGCCTAAGTCGGCCTAAGCTCCATTGGCAAACGTCGACTGAAATGCTGGTGGAAGCAGATGTTTTTAGACCGAAACTCACTTCAAACATGCATGGATACAAGAGAAATGCCGAAGAAGTGTCGCTGTCCACGGTGCTGGAATGCCAAAAGCGAGAAGTGTCGCTGTCCATGGTGCTGGTAAAGGCAGAGAGAAGGGGGGATTTAAAAAAAAAAACTGACACACACCACAGAGAGCAGGGAGAATAAGTATTGAACACATCAACATTTTTCAAATTAAACCTATTTCTGATGGAGCCACTGACCTGAGATTGTCACCAGATACCAGTAACAACTCAAGTAATCCATAAACAAAAATAAATCAAGGCAACTGTGTTCACAAAAGTTATATTCAATAAAGTGGAATGACACAGGGAATAAGAATTGAACACATGAAGAAAAAGAGGTACAAAAAGGCAAAGAAAACCAAGAAACCAGCTGAAATCCATAAGAATTTAGGAAGCCATCCCATCCCCCATCAGTGCAAATTAATTTCAGCTGGTTAAGTCCTGACTGATAGCCTTTGAAAAGGTCTGTGAATATCAGATTGTCACACCACAAAGAACTCATGATGGGTAGAAGCAAAGAGCTCTCTCTAGACCTTCACAACCTTATTGTTGCAAAACATAATGATGGCACTGGTTACAGGTGCATTTCTAAACTGCTGAATGTTCCAGTGAGCACTACTGAAGACCCATCATTCGGAAGTGGAACGAATATCATTTTACCATAAACTGACCATGACCAGGAGGTCCTCGGAAGATTTCTGACAGAGGAGTCAAAATAATTAGCAGAAGAGTTATCCAAGAGCCAAAGACCACTCGTGGAGAGCTCCAGAAACACCTGGAGTTAGCAGGTATTGCGGTTTCAAAGAAAACAATAAGTACTGCACTCAACAGACATGGACTCTATGTCCACTCACCTCACAAAACTCCACTGCTGAAGAAAAAGCATGTTGAAGCTCGCTTAAAGTTTGCTGCACAACATTTGGGCAAGCTAGTAAAATACTGGGAGAATATATATTTTCATATATTTCTGCAAAGTGTGGTTAGTCTGAGTAAATAACTGCATATATTCCTGTATATATTTGCATCCTTTTATAGAAACGTGGACAGACTGTAATTTACTGTACATACTCTGTTGTCGTTGAATCCTTATTTAAATCCTCCACCTGAACAACGAGAGCAAGTTTTTAGCCAAAGTCAAATTCCTTGTATGTGTTGTGCATACTTGGCCAATAAAGCTGATTCTGATATGGTCTTGTTAGATGAGACCAAAATTGAACTTTTTCGATGCCACAACACATAGTATGTTTGGAGGAGAAATGGCACTGCACATCAGTCCGAAAATGCCATACCAGCAGTGAAGTTTGGAGGTGGGAGCATCATGGTGTGGGGGTGTTTTTCAGCACATGGTACAGACAGACTTCATATAATTGAAGGAAAGATGAATGGACAATTTGTACAGAGACATCCTTGATAAGAACATGTTACCATCTGCCAAGATGCTCAAGATGAAACCAGGGTGGACATTTCAACAAGACAGTGATCCTAAACACACAGCCAAGGAAACTCTCAGCTGGCCAGAGAAGGAAAATAAAGCTGCTAGAACGGGCCAGTGAGTCACCTGACCTGAATCCAATTGGAAATCTATGGAACAAACTGAAGATTAGAGTTCCTAGAAGACACACACGGAACCTTCAAGATGGCAATGCCTGCGCCTAGTTTCTTCATTCAAGAGGTGTCTGGAAGCTTTTCAAAGCTTTTCAACTAAATATTAAATGAATTTCGACTAAATATTAAAATTAATTTCACCAAGTGTGTTCAATATTTATTCCCTGTGTCATTCCACTTGATTAAATATAGCACAGTTGCCTTGATTACTTTGTATGTATGGATTATTTGGGTCAGGGATAGACGACTTTGGAGGCAGTGAGGGCCACAATTTTTTTTCCTCACTTCCCGACGGCCAGATTTACATGTAAAGCTCCGGGGGGTGGGGGGTATTTTCTTCAAAGTCAAAAGTTTCACAATTAAAACGGAAAATGCAAATGAAAATAAAAGCTACTCAGTGTTTTATCATATTAGAATTAAAATTACTGATAAAATTATATCATGACCTAATTTTTAAAACTCTTACCATCAAAATGATGAGCAAAGAGAAATTCTGGATGTAATTAACAAAAAAGCCAAGAAAAAAAGGAAATATGACGAAGAAAAAATGTTTTAAAGTATTAGGAAAACATGATCAAAGTAAAAAATAGTTTTACTGATAAATATGCTACATTTCTGGTTCAAATTAGCCTTTTTTTTCAAATCTATGTTTTATTTTGGTTTCAGACATGCAAGCTTCTACTGATAAATTTGCATAATTTTATTTAAAAATGTATAACTTTTTAGTTGTACTCAGGTTTTTTCTAAATTAGTGTTTTTCTGTCGTAAATTTGACATTTCTTAAATAAATTTGCCTTTCAGTTTGAAACTTACTATAAATACTCCTCAGTGAGGAGCTGTAGAATTTATTGTTGTTTAAAGTAGAACTGAACTGAACGGCATTGAACGGCACTGGGTGATAGTACATACAATTATAAAGATAATTTATCATTGGCACCCCCTCCACAAATCCCGCAATCTTGGAGAAAATCGCGATTTTGAATTTCCCGCCCTGAAAAATCAGACAAATCCGCCGAAGTGCAGCCGGAGTTCCGCGTGACGTCACAAGTGTGACACAGTCCTCCATGTTTACCATTGCGAGCACGTCGACACTGGTTGTTTTTGGTGCATTTTGTCGTGATAGTCGACTACAAAACACTTCCAACACCTGGGAAGATCTGTTCAGTGGCCAAGGAAAGCTGTCATGGCGACGAAAGAAAAGAAAGGAGGAGGAAAAGCGACCGGGAAGCGATGCGTTTCTAGATATACAGTGATCCCTCACTTATCGCGTTTAATGGGGACCAGAACCGACCGCGAAAAGTGAAAAAACCGCGAAGTAGCGTCACCCCCCCCCCCCCAAGGGCGTCACAAGCACTATTTTGCACAAAAAGGCACAAGAGAACAGCGAAAAGTGCCACTAAGCAACACGAGCGATAAAGAACAATGAATGCGGTTTTCCTTCGCTGGGTAAAACGTCTCGGCCAATCAGCTTGCGAGGTAAAACGTCTCGGCCAATCAGCTTGCGAGATTCCCGAGCGGTGAAGAGGTGGGCGGAGAGGAGTGGAGCGGTGGTCAGAGAGGTAGATTTTCAGTTGTGCGGGCTCTCCGTGTTGATACCTGATGTTCTAATGTAGTCTCCCTGCCTTCTCCCTGCCTTCTACATTAGAACATCAGGTATCAACACGGAGAGCCCGCACAACTGAAAATCTACCTCTCTGACCACCGCTCCACTCCTCTCCGCCCACCTCTTCACCGCTCGTGAATCTCGCAAGCTGATTGGCCGAGACGTTTTACCTCGCAAGCTGATTGGCCGAGACGTTTTACCCAGCTTCGCTCCCTGCCGAACGCCTATACCCAGCGAAGGAAGACCGCATTCATTGTTCTTTATCGCTCGTGTTGCTTAGTGGCACTTTTCGCCGTTCTCTTGTGCCTTTTTGTGCAAAATTGTGCTTGTGACGCCCTTGGGGGGGGGGGGTGACGCTACTTCGCGGTTCTTCACTTTTCGCGGTCGGTTCTGGTCCCCATTAAACGCGATAAGTGAGGGATCACTGTAATAAGTTGGAAAAATGCTGATGGTTTTTTTTCCCCTTTCTTTTTTATTGTTAATTTTCCTTATCCTGACACCCCAAACATGCCAAAGTAAAGACTCACCATTCTGTATTCAATAAGCGACTCTCCTCCCCATCACTGCTGCGGTCTGAGTCGGTGCCGGAATCCCCCGAAAATTCTGGCTCTAATCTGTACGGTTCGATGCCTCCCTCGCTCTCTTCCTGTTCACTTGACACTCCTGCATCCTCCTCTGTCTTGTCACCGATCCTGAATGCCTCTTCACTCTGAAAACTTTGGTGTTCTTGACTGCTGGAACTGCTATCATCTGCCATTGTTGTTTTGATAAGGGTCACACTCGTGATGTCACGCAGCGTCGTCTGCACTACTTCCGGTTTGTTTGGCACTGCCAGCCAGAGGCAAAAGTTTATCGGCTTATAGCTTGGCCATCGCACGGCCTAAAAATTTCTTTTATGTGTTGAAAAATACAATAAGTAATAAGGAATTAATCTGCTATTCTACTTTTTTGGCAAAAAGGTGAGTTCAGTTCTACTTTAATTAAAAGCAGCCTACTCTATACATTTATTGCTGTTCACAGCCTTTTAATGAGGTCTCAGCATGCAACACATACATACCTTAAAAGACGTACTCCGGGGCACACGACTATCTGTGGCTCCCTCACGCTTGCTCAACCACTCGCGGAGTGGCACCTAGATTTTGATTAGTGCTCCCTCTCCTGGTGGACTTTATAACTGGATTTAAGAATGCAGTCCCAAATACATTCAAACGGGATATAAATAACTAAATGATTTTTAGAAATCAGTGGATGACTTCGGGGGTCGCATGTGGCCCGTGGGCTGCCAGCTGCCCATCCCTGACACTGGTGAAAATCTCAGGTCAATGGCTCCATCAAAAATACAGTATGTTTAATGAGAAAAATGTTGACATGTTCAATACTTATTTTCCCCACTGTATATCTTCTACCATCTTCTACCGCTTTTTCGGAGGTCCAGGTCACAAAGGCAGCAGTTCAAATAGAGAAGCCCACACTTCCCTCTCCACAGCCACCTGCTCCAGCTCTTCTGAGAGTATGCCAAAGTGTTCCCAGGACACGCTGGGAGACATAGCCGTGGACAAAATTGTTGGTACCCCTCTGTTAATGAAAGAAAAACCCACAATGGTCACAGAAATAACTTGAATCTGACAAAAGTGGTAATAAATAAAAAAGTCAAGTAATAAATAAAAAAATGCCAAAAAACATGCAGGTTGGGGATAAGGGGCGCTTGCGCACGCAGCGACCGGCAGCTGGTGGCTTGTCACCAGACTGCAAAACAAATCTACCTACGGGTACAAAATAAGTACAAAAAAAAAAAACCAAAGTCTATGAAAATTAACCAATGAAAATCAGACAATGCTTTTGAATTGTGGTTCAACAGAATTATTTTAAAAAAACAAACTCATGAAATAGGCCTGGACAAAAATGATGGTACCCTTAACTTAATATTTTGTTGCACAACCTTTTGAGGCAATCACTGCAATCAAACAATTTCTGTAACTGTCAATGAGACTTCTGCACCTCTCAGCATGAACAAACTGCTCCAGTTGTCTCAGGTTTGAAAGGTGCCTTCTCCAGACGGCATGTTTCAGCTCCTTCCACAGATGTTCAATAGGATTTAGATCAGGGCTCATAGAAGGCCACTTCAGAATAGTCCAATGTTGCGCTCTTAGCCATTCTTGGGTGTTTTTAGCTGTGTGTTTTGGGTCATTATCCTGTTGCAAGACCCATGACCTGCGACTGAGACCAAGCTGTCTGACACTGGGCAGCACATTTCTCTCTAGAATACCTTGATAGTCTTGAGATTTCATTGTACCCTGCACAGATTCAAGATACCCTGTGCCAGATGCAGCAAAGCAGCCCCAGAACATAACAGAACCTCCTCCATGTTTCACAGTAGGGACAGTACCGTAGTGTTCTTTTCTTGGTATGCTTCATTTTTGCGTCTGTGAACATAGAGCTGATGTGCCTTGCCAAAAAGTTGCAGTTTTGTCTCGTCTGTCCATAGGACATTCTCCCAGAAGCTTTGTGGCTTGTCAGCATGCAGTTTGGCAAATTCCAGTCTGTTTTTTATGATTTGTTTTCAACAGTGGTGTCCTCCTTGGTCGTCTCCCATGAAGTTCATTTTGGCTCAAACAATGACGGATGGTGTGATCTGACACTGATGTACCTTGACCTCGGAGTTCACCATGAATGTGTTTAGAGGTTGTTCTGGGCTCTTTTGTTACCATTCGTATTATCCGTGTCTTCCATTTTTCATCAAGTTTCCTCCTGCGGCCACGTCCAGCGAGGTTGGCTACAGTCCCGTGGATCTTAAATTTCTGAATAATATGTGCAACTGTAGTCACAGGAACATCAAGCTGCCTGGAGATGGTCTTATAGCCTTTACCTTTAACATGCTTGTCTATAATTTTCTTTCTAATCTCCTGAGACAACTCTCTCCTTTGCTTCCTCTGGTCCATGTTTAGTGTGGTACACACCATGTCAACAAACAGCACAGTGACTACTTGTCACCCTTTAAATAGGCCGACTGACTGATTACAAGTTTGTAGACACCTGTGATGTTAATTAGAGGACATATCTTGGTTGAACATGTCCCTATGGTCACATTATTTTCAATCTTTTCTAGGGGTACCATCATTTTTGTCCAGGCCTGTTTCATGAGTTTGTTTTTTAAAGTAATTTTGCTGAACCACAATTCAAACGCACTGTATGATTTTCATTGGTTAATTTTCACAGAATTTTTATGTATTACCACTTTTGTCAGATTCAAGTTATTTCTGTGACCATTGTGGGTTTTTCTTTCATTAACAGAGGGGTTCCAACAATTTTGTCAACGTGTGTATTCTCTCCAGCGTGTCCTGGGTCTGCCCCGAGGTCTCCTCCCAGTGGGATATGGCCAAAACACCTCAAGTGGGATGCATCCAGGAGGCATCCTAATCAGATGCCCAAACCACTTCAACTGGCTCCTTTCAATGTGGAAGAACAGGGGTTCTACTCTGAGCCTCTCCCAGATGATTGAGCTCCTCACCCCATCTCCAAGAGTGAGTCCAGCAATCCTACAGAGAAAACTCATTTCAGCTGCTTGTGTCTGCAGTCTCATTCTTTCGATCATTACCCAAAGCTCAAGACCATAGGTGAGGGAGGATTAATCGGTAAATCAACAGCTTTGCTTAAGAGCTCAGCTCCCTCTTCACCATGACAGACCGGCACAATGTCTGCATTACTGCAGATGCTGCTCTAATCCATCTGTCAATCTCCCGCTCTATTCTCCTCTCACCTGTGAATGAGACCCAGAGATACTTGAACTCCTCCATTTGGGGCAGGAGTTTGTCCCCAACCTGGAGAAGACAATTCACTCTTTTCCAGTTGAGCACCATGGAGTTGGACTTTGAGGTGCTGATTCTCATCCCAGCTGCATCACACTCAGGAGCAAACTATAACAGTAAGACCTGTAGGTCATTGCTTGATGAAGCCAACAGGCCAACATCATCTACAAACAGCAGAGATGAGATCCTGTGGTCACCGAATATTATACCTTCCGTTCCTTGGCTGCGCCTAGAACTCCTGTCCATAAAAATTATGAACAGGATCTGTGACAAAGGGCAGCCTTGGCGGACTCCAGCTCTCACTGGGACTGAGTCCGACCGAGTGTTGGCAATATGAACCAAACTCTCACAACGGTCATATAGAGACCAGATAGCTCATAACAACAAGCCCAATACTCCATACTCCCGAAGCACCCCCCACAACAAACCACGAAGGACATGGTCAAATGCCTTCTCCAAGTCCACAAAACACATGTAGACTGGTTGGGCAAACTCCCACAAACCCTCAAGGATTCTCGAGAGGGTAAAGAGCTGGTCCGATGTGCCACGGCCAGGACGAAAATCACGTTGCTCCTCCTGAATCCGAGGTTTGACTAATGGCTGGTCTCTCCTCTCCAGTAATCTTGCATAGACCTTCCCAGGGAGGCTGAGAAGTGTAATCCCCCTAAAGTTAGAACACACCCTCTGGTCCCCTTCCTTAAACAGAGGAACCACCACCCCGGTTTGCCATGCCAAAGGTACTGTCCCTGACTTCCACACAATGTTGCAGAGGCATGTCAACCATGACAGACCTACAACATCCAAAGCCTTGAGGTACTCAGGGCGAATATCATCCACCCTAGGGGCCCGGCCACCAAAGAGTATTTTAACCACTTCGGCAACCTCAGCCTCAGTGATGGGCAAGTCGTCCCCCTCGTCCCTAAGCTTTGCTTCCTCTGTGGAAAGTGTGTCAATGGGATTGAGGAGATCCTTGAAGTATTCCTTCCACCACCTGATGATATCCCCAGTCGAAGTCAGCAGCGCACCAGCCGCACCATACACAGTGAGGACAGGGAGCTGCTTCCCCCTCCTGAGTCGCCGGACAGTTTGCCATAATCTCTTCGAGGCCGACCAAAAGTCTTCCAGAACTCCTCCCACACCCGAGTTTTTGCTTCAGCAACTGCCCAAGCTGCACTCCGCTTGGCCTGCAGGTGTACCTCAGCTGCTTTGGGAGTCCCACAAGCCAACCAAGCTCGATAGGACTCCTTCTTCAGCTTGATGGCCCCCTTCACCACTGGTATCCACCACTTGGTTTGGGGGTTGCCACCACGAGATGCACTGATGAACTTATGAGCACAACTATATGTTTAGGTCTACCAGGTCTGAATGGCATCCTCCCCTGCCATCGGATCCAACTCACCACCAGGTGGTGATCAGTTGACAGCTCTGCACCTCTCTTTACCCAAGTGTCCAAGACATATGGTCGCAGGTCTGATGAGACAAAAACAAATATGATCATCGACCTGCGACCTAGGGTGTTCTGGTGCCAAGTGCACATATGGACACCCTTATGCTTGAATATGGTGTTCATTGTGGACAAACTGTGACTGGCACAGAAGTCCAATGACTGAACACCACTTGGGTTCAGATTGGGCAGGCCCGCTCCTCCCAATCACACCCCTCCAGGTTTCACTGTCGTTGCCCACGTGCGCATTGAAGTCCCCCAGTAGGACAATGGAGTCTCCAAGAGAAGAACTCTCCAGCACCACAGTCAGAGACTCCAAAAAGGATGGGTACTCTGAACCATCATTTGGTGCATAGGCACAAATGAAGGTCAGGACTCGTTTCCCAACCCGAAGGTGCAGGGAAACAACCCTTTTGTCCACCGGGGAAAACTCCAATTTTGAGGCAGCAAGGTGGGGGATACAAGAATACCCACCCTTGCTCGCCACCTCTTGCCCAGGGCAACTCCAGAGTAGGCCAGGCTCCAGTCCCTCTCCAGAAGACTGGTTCCAGAACCAGAGCTGTGTGTTGAGGTGAGCCCAACTATATCCAGCTGGTATCTCTCAACCTCATGCACCAGCTCAGGCTCCTTCCCCACCAGAAAGGTGACATTCCACATTCCAAAAGCCAGTTTAGGAAGCTGGGGATCAGATCGCCAAGGTCTCTGCCTTCGACTGCCACCTGATCCACATAGTACCGGATCCCCATTGACTCTCCTGGAGGTGGTGAGCCCACTGGAGGGTGTAACTCCTTCAGGCTGAGCCCGGCCGGGTCCCATGGGCAGAAGCCCGGTCACCAGATGCTCACCATCAAGCTCCTCCCCCAGGCCTGGCTCTGGGGTGGGGCCCCGACACACACACACACACACACACACTTAATCACAAAAAGTTAAGAGATATTTGGCTTTTGGGTGAAATTAATGGAAAATATAAAAAGCTCACGCTACAGTGATATCATGAAAGTAGGACATTTAAGTAGAAGCATGCAATGGCAATTTCCTCATCTCAAACAATTTACTGAAACAAAAGCCAACAACAGTGGTGGGTATGCCACAACAAAAAATGTCAATGTCTCAATAACTTGTCATGTGCCCTTGAGCATCAATTACAGCTTGACAACGACGTCTCATGCTGTTCACAAGTCGACTTATTGTCTGCTGAGGCATGGCATTCCACTCTTCTTGAAGGGCAATCCTCAGGTCATTGAGGTTGTGGGGTGCAGCGTTACAAGCCTCTACACGGCAACTCAGCTGATCCCATAGGTTTTCTATGGGATTCAGGTCTGGAGAAAGTGCAGGCCACTCCATTTGAGGTACCCCAGCCTCCAGAAGCCATTCCCTAATGATGCAACCTCTATGAGCTGGAGCACTGTCGTCCATGAAGGTGGAATTAAGCCTGTGTTATTTTTGCAGGAGCGCAATGACTGAATTAATGATGTTATTCAGGTAGTATTGGCTTGTCACTGTACCATTCACAAGGTGTAGGGCAGTTCTGTATTGACTAGACACACCTGCCCAGACTTTAACACCACCACCACCAAAGGCTCATCTGGTGACAACAGTGGCTAATGCATAGTGCACTCCTTGACGTCTCCAACATCGTTGGCAGCCATCATTTCTGCTTAACGTGACTCGACATTCATCAGAGAACAGCAGTAAGGCCCACTGGTCCCTTGTCTAGCGTAAATGCTCCCTGGTTCGTGCAAGACGATGACGCCTGTGCCTGGTAGTGTGGTCAGGGCACCTTGCAGGTTGTCTAGAATGCAAACCATGCTGATGTAAATGGTTTTGAATGGTCTGACATGACACTTGGGTGCCTCTCACCTCCCTTAAATGTCCCTGGAATTGAGTGGCATTCATCAACCGGCTCCACAGGGCACTGTTCACAATGAAGCGGTTATCAGCGTGGGATGTGGCCTAAAGACGTCCACTTCTTTCCGTTTTTGTGACTCTTTCAGTCTCTCTGTATCTCTGTTGCAACCTGCTGATGACACTCTGTGACACTCTAAGCTCAGTGGCCACTTCCCTCTGAGAACAAACATCCTGTTCAAAGCCTCGCAATGGCGAGGTACTGTTGATCAATTGTTAGGTGTTGTCTTGGTCTCATGATGTCAAAATGTGAACTGCATAATGAAGAGGACTGTCTAAATACCAATTCTAATTGAACCAGAAAATTTATTGGTCAGTTCATGGAGCAAACAACTGTTGTGAATTTTGCTGTTAAGCACCTTGTTAGAGAACAGCAAGTTATGCAAAAAGTACTGAAACATTGAACAGTTGGAAATGTGCATTCAAAAGGTTAGAGAAGGTCAAATTAAGTTCACCTGTAAAGGTTAAAGTGCATTTTAGGTGCATCCTGAAATTCCACCCGCAAGCTGAATATCCCTAGCTTTTTGTGAGTAGTGTATATACAGTATAATCCCCCCAAAATGTGACAGTCCAAATGGAAAAAAAAAATCTTCTCATTGCAAAATTTACTGTTCTTAATTTTCTGCTCCATGTGTAATCATTCTCCAGAATTTATTGGTTCGGCTTCCATTGTGTGGAATCAAAAAGTGCTGATGTGGTGTCAAAAAGTAAAGGACATTTAATGGGATTTTATGTTATTTTAATGGAGAGAGCTGTAACAGTCATAATATAATCATCACCCATCATTTTATTACTGATGATACACTAAATAGTTTTTTTTTTTTTTATTATTCCATCCACATTCTCATTTTAATTGTGGACTTACTGTTGGAGTCTGTAGATAGGTATTATTGTACTATTTTTTTTAGAGGAATGAATGAATAGGGAACCTGTGTGTGTTCTGGTGAGGGTTCAGCACATGGGGGAGGTGGTGGAATAGGCTTCTGTCAGCCTGGAGATTTTAAACTACAGACCTTTTCTGTGAAAACATTTTGCCCACTAATCTGTTGCGTGTTCAGTCATCATATCACATCATCATATCTTGTGACCGTTTGTGCTCATGTGTCCCGATTAATGAAAAAACACACTCAGCCAGTGTTTTCTGTTCTAAGAGGCGCATTAAACTATTTGAACACAGAACAAGGTTTTTCACTACACAGAGGAAAAAAAACTTGCCAGACCAGTCTGCCCTACCGGGAAAACAGCAGCTCTGCTCCACAACCCCGGAGAAGAGCAGGTTATGTGTGCACAAACCCAATATTCATTACCTACTAACAGTTTTTACAATGTTAACCTCATTCACTGTCATTCTTTTAAGAATGATTCAAAATGAAACTATCCTGACAGCTGTTTTGAATTAAATCTACAATTTTGCATTCACCAGAGCAGAATAATAGAACTCAGGCCGAGATGAAGGTCTCGCTTTTTCTTGGTTTTAAAAAGAAGCTCGGATGAATGATAATATAACTGAAGGAAATTTTACAACTCTCTTAACTCATGGACAAAGAGAGAGACTGGCATCATCTCTGAATTGTAGTGGACAGCTCTCATCCATGGCCAAGCAAGGCTGTGGCATTAAAAAGCTCCTTTAAAGTTCATAAAAGTTTGTAAAAGTTGGTGTGCATCCATCCATCTTCTACCGCTTTTCCGAAGGTCTGGGTCGCGGAGGCAGCAGTTCAAGCAGAGAAGCCCAGACTTCCCTCTCCACAGCCACCTGCTCCAGCTATTCAGAGAGGATACTAAGGTGTTCCCAGACCAGCTGGGAGACATGGTCTCTCCACCGAGTCCTGGGTCTGCCCCGGGGTCTCCTCCCAGTGGGACATGCCTGAAACACCTCAAGTGGGAAACGTCCAGGAGGCATCCTAATCAGATGCCCATACCACCTCAACTGACTCCTTTCAATGTGGAGGAGCAGCGGTTCTACTCTGAGCCTCTCCCGGATGACTGAGCTCTGAGGGCGAGTCCAGCAATCCTATGGAGAAAGCTCATTTCAGCCGCTTGTATCCGCGATCTTGTTCTTTCGGTCGTTACCCAAACCTCGTGACCATAGGTGAGAGTAGGAACGTAGATTGACTGGTAAATCGACAGCTTTGCCTTAGAACTAAGCTCCCTCTTCACCACAACAGACCGGTACAACGTCCGCATCACTGCAGATGCTGCCCCAATCCGTCTGTCAATCTCTCGCTCCATTTTCCCCTCACTCGTAAACACGACCCCAAGATACTTAAACTCCTCCACTTGGGGCAGGAGCCTGTCCCCAACCCGGAGAGGACAATCCACCTTTTTCCGGCTGAGGACCATGGACTCGGACTTGGAGGTGCTGATTCTCATCCCAGCCGCTTCACACTCAGTGGCAAACCGTCTCAGCAAGAGCTGTAGGTCATTGCTGGATGAAGCCAACAGGACAACATCATCTGCAAACAACAGAGATGAGATCCTGTGGTCACCAAGCATGACACCCTCCATTCCCTGGCTGCGCCTAGAAATCCTGTCCATAAAAATTATGAACAGGATCGGTGACAAAGGGCAGCCCTGGCGGAGTCCATCTCTCACTGGAAATGAGTCCAACCGAGTGTTGGTAATACGAACCAAACTCTCACAACGGTCGTACAGAGACCGAATAGCTCGTAACAACAAGCCCGATACCCCATACTCCCGAAGCACCCCCCACAAAAAACCACAAGGGACGCAGTCAAATGCCTTCTCCAGCTCCACAAAACACATGTAAACTCAGGGATGGCAACAGGAAATTCTGATTTCAGCTTAAATCTAATTTGGACGATTGACTTATGGGGGGGCCAGGGGGGCACAGCCCCCCTGAAGCTGAGAGGTTTTCAGTAAAACAGAAGTAATTTAGACTGAAAAAAATGATTAAAAAAAATGAAATACTATACTTAGATAAATCATTAAATTTCATGAAAAGTTAACTTACTTTTTCTTCAATGTTGTCTTACTGTCTTTAGTCCAACATATTTAACAGTTCTATAAGAGTTTATTACACTATTTACACTGGTCACCAAGAGAGAGAGAGAAAAAAAAAAGCTTTTCCGGCCACGTCTGGTTTCTTCAGAAATTGTCCAAGTGTTTCTGTTACCTCGTCAAACTTTGAGCCAATTTTCACCTTTACCATCACTTTTCTCTCAAGCCAATTCCATCGGAACTTATTTTTGATGCTTTTGTCTATTTCTAGCACTGACGACTCCCGATCTTTTGATAAAAATCTCATAATTCCGCTGAAAACAATACCGAAAGCTCAGAATTCCAACACGAACACACCGCCATGAATTTTTGACAAAGCATACAACGAGCCATTTGATTGGTCCAATCGTTTGCAACTATCCCATCGCAGGGCCGTTTCAGCAATAGCTTGAGTACAAAACATCCGGGTTATCGTGGGGGACTTGACCCGGGGAAGCGCCGAGCGCTTATGTAATCGTGTTGATTTTCGCTAAAATCGGTAACAATAAGGTACCTTACCCTCCCTAAAATTTTCTCAACGGATTTAGACGATTCACAGAAATGATCAATTTGAAAATAAATCGGCGGAAATCCGCGGCTCGGCGGAAAATTGCCATCCCTGAAACTGGTTGGGCAAACTCCCACAAACCCTCGAGAATTCTTGAGAGGGTAAAGAGCTGGTCCGATGTGCTACGGCCAGGACGAAAACCACATTGCTCCTCCTGAATCCGAGGTTCGACCAACGGCCGGACTCTCCTCTCCAGTACCTTGGCATAGACCTTCCCAGGGAGCCTGAGGAGTGTGATCCCTCTAAAGTTGGAGCACACCCTCTGGTCCCCTTTTTTGAAGAGAGGAACCACCACCCCGGTTTGCCATGCCAAAGGCACTGCCCCCGTCCTCCACGCAATGTTGCAGAGGCGTGTCAACCATGACAGCCCAACAACATCCAGGGCCTTGAGGTACTCAGGGCGAATCTCATCCACCCCCGGAGCCCGGCCACCAAGGAGATTTTTAACCACCTTGGCGACCTCAGCCCCTGTGATAGGCGAGTCATCCCCCTCGTCCCCAAACCCTGCTTCCTCTGTGGAAGGCGTATCAGTGGGATTGAGGAGATCCTCGAAGTATTCCTTCCACCGCCCGACGATATCCCCAGTCGAAGTCAACAGTGTCCCATCCGCACCATACACAGTGTGGACAGGGAGCTGCTTTCCCCTCCTGAGCCGCCGGACAGTTTGCCAGAATCTCTTCGAGGCCGACCGAAAGTCTTGTTCCATGGCCTCACCGAACTCCTCCCATACCCGGGTTTTTGCTTCAGCAACCACCCGAGCTGCACTCTGCTTGGCAGTGGCACTCCGCTTGGTGTGCACTGGATAAAAAAAAAAAAAAAAAAAAAAACTACTCACAAACGTAATTTCACCGTTTGGACTCATTTCTGATTTTTCAAAATATCAGTAAAACTCGGTCCAAACCCCTTTTAGAAGGAAAAAAATTGCCAATTTCAGATAAAAAAGTTGCAAATGTACAGGGAAAAAGAAATCACAAGAAAAAAAGTGTTCCCGTTTACTCTACTAATTAAAAAAATAACTGGCAGATTCATTGGTTGCAGCCCTATTCATGTAAACTGAAGAATCCAATGTTCTTTGACAGAGAAATGCCATTAACAAATGATAAATTGGATTACTGCCCAATAATCCATTTATTCAGTGCATGTCAACAAGTCAAATCCAATTAATACCAGTATCTTATTATTGCCAGTTACTGAATTGTTGTGACCATATAAATACGGTCAATACAGTGGTGTGAAAAAGTGTTTGCCCTCTTCCTGATTTCTCATTTTTCTGTATGTTTGTCACATTTAAATGTTTCACATCATCAAACAAATTTAAATATTAAACAAAGATAACAAAATTAAGCACAAAATGCAGTTTTTAAATGGAGTTTATTATTAAGGGTAAAAAAAAATCCAAACCTACATGGTCCTGTGTGAAAAAGTGATCCTCCCCGTTAAAACATAAATTAACTGTGGTTTATCACAACTTTGTAAAGCTGAGCTCAATTTCTCTAGCCACACCAATGCCTGATAGCTGCCACACCTGTTCTCAACCAAGAAATCACTTAAATAGGGCCTGCCTGACAAAGTGAAGTAGACCAAAAGATCCTCAAAAGCTAGACATCATGCTGTGATCCAAGGAAATTCAACAACAAATGAGAAACAAAGCAACTGAGAACTATCAGTCTGGAAAAGTTTATAAAGCCACTTCTAAAGCTTTGGGACTCCAGCAAACCACAGTGAGAGTCATTGTCCACAAATGCCGAAAACGTGGAATAGTGGTGAACCTTCCCAGGAGTGGCCGGCCAATCAAAATTACCCCAAGAGTGCAGCGATAACTCATCCAAGAGGTCACAAAAGACCCCACAACAACATCAAAAAAACTGCAGGCCTCACTTGTCTCAGTTAAGGTCAGTGTTCATGACTCCACCATAAGAAAGAGACTGGGCAAAAATGGCCTGCATGGCAGAGTTCCAAGACGAAAACCACTGCTGAGCAAAAACAACATAAAGGCTCGTCTCAGTTTTGCCAGAAAACATCTTGATGATACCCAAGACTTTTGGGAAAATACTCTGTGGACTGATGAGACAAAAGTTGAACTTTTCGGAAAGTATCTGTCCCATTACATCCGGTGTAAAAGTAAAACAGCATTTCAGAAAAGGAACATCATACCAACAGTAAAATATGGTAGTAGTAGTGTGATGGTCTGGGGCTGTTTTGTTGCTTCAGGACCTGGAAGACTTGCTGTGGTAAATGGAACCATGAATTCTGTTGTCTACCAAAAAGTCCTGAAGAAGAATGTCCGGCCATCTGTTTGTGACCTCAAGCTGAAGCGCACTTGGGTTCTGCAGCAGGACAATGATCCAAAACATACCAGCAAGTCCACCTCTGAATGGCTTAAGAAAAACAAAATGAAGACTTTGGAGTGGCCTAGTCAAAGTCCTGACCTGAATCCGATTGAGATGCTGTGGCGTGACCTTAAAAAGGAGGTTCATGCTCGAAAACGCTCTTTGTCTAATTTTTACATTTGTTTGATGATCTGAAACACTTAAGTGTGACAAACATAAAAAAACTGAGAAATCGGGAAGGAGGCAAACCCTTTTTCCCACTACTGTATGTAAAGGCTAGCCAGACAGAACTCACCCATCCCCAGACCCAGAAGGGTGGCGTAATCTCGGCCGATCCACACCCTGAGCTCTGCCCCCTCTGAGATGGGCTGGGAAACTCTGTAGTAGATCCGACGGTAAAACTGGAAAACAAACAGGTTGTGCTCCTCCTCATTGCTGGTGTATGTGACATATCTGAAATACAGAGTGAAACAGAGAAAAGCTAACTTAATTCCTTATATAAACATACATGATCAATGGGACAACGTAAGTGCAATAATAATACTAACAGCCCACCTCATCCAGTTAGACTTGTTTTCATCAGCAGCATCCACATAGATGAAAGATGCTTCGTCTCTTATCTATAAACAGAAAGCCGCATTTGTGTAACTTCAACATTGAAACAGTCATTTAGATTCTTAAAATCTGAAAACTATTTTAAAGAATCCCTATTGTGCTCTTTTCTCACATGTTGACACAGCTCCCTGAGGTGTAAACAAAATGTCTGTGACAAGCTTTGGTTAGGAAAAACTCAGGGTTTAATAACTGTAGTTCCACTTTACACACAGGGAAGGAGCGCTCCTCAAAACTGGCTTGTTTATTTAGCATACGGCATTAAATGCTAAGGAGCCCCAGTTCACCCCACCCTCCCTCATTTGTCATTTCTGAGATCCCCATATTGATGACGACAACATGTTTGAGACTAAAATTAGATTTTAGCTTTCGTTGTCAAACTAAGTAACAAATATTAGTGAAATGTTAGAATTTAAAAGCCCAAATAAAGCTTTATCAGAGACAGGGATGTGTTATTTGAGCGGCTGACAGCATATGACCAGGGATGGACTGGCCATCTGGCATACCGGGCATTTGCGCAGTGGACAAACGCACATGTGGGTCGGTGCGTTGTCATCAATATAATTATGTAACCACGCCTTCAAGGACCGCTGCGCACTGGCTTTTGAAATACTGACAGCAGCCCATTTATTTTCATTACTGACACTAGACTGCCCAATCAAATCTCTTAAGCACCCCTAACACCCCCACCCCTTCCTTCCCAGTGTGCACCAGCACCTTTCAGAGCTGAGTTAACTGTGGAAGAAATGATGTGGCACCAGAAGTGTCAGATGAAAATGGACAAATAAAAGCATAAAAGTGGAGTAGAAAAGATCAGGGGAAAAAAATAAAAAATAAAAATGGATGCCACTAAATTTATTAAAATAAAGGACATATTACTCCAGGGGTGTCCATTCATGTGCCATGGAGGGCCAAGACCCTGCAGGTTTTCTCCTCTATCCAGTTTCTTCATCAGGTGTTTTCACTTATCAGCAATCAGTGGGAAGAAATTCAGTGAAATCTGCTGTTGAAGACACTGGTTGGAGGTAAGCCTGCAGGGTCTTGGCCCTCCATGGCACATGATTGGACACCCCTGTATTAGTCAGTTAGAAAAGCTCCACAAAAAGCCTGATGTGTCAAACTTTGTTTTACCCTACTAATTCCAATATAAAGTCACACATAGTGAGAACGCTATAATCTGGTACAGAGCATCTTTACCCTGTGTTTAATGTTTTATCTGTACATTGTCCCTTACAAATAAACCAATAAACTAAACCAATAAACTTCTGAATGTAATTGAATGCAACATCAGGGCCCTCCCTATCCCAATCAGCGGGAAAGATGAGGGGACAGGAGGCTCCTTCAGCTCTTCTACAGGTAGTATCGTTTAGTTTATTTGTTCTTCATTAAAATGACTATATACAGTGGTGTGAAAATGTGTTTGCCCCCTTCCTGATTTCTCATTTTTGTGTTTCCATCCTTCCATCCATCCATCTTCTTACACTTAATCCTTTTCAGATCCATCCATCTTCTTCCGCTTAATACTTTTCACATCAAACACATTTCAATATTAGATAGACAGATAGATGTACTTTATTGATCCCAAACTGGGAAATTACAGTGTAACAGCAGCAGAGAACCAAACACAGAAACACACACATGACAGACAAAGGGATTACTCATGGAAAGTAAAACTAACACGACTATAAAACCTATATACAGTACATCATAGCTTAATATATGATGACCCGTATAAACACATGAATCATCCCGTTGCACAATGAAGGACCATCAGGAGCAGAGTGAAATGTGAGGAACCAGTTAGACTGTAAGGTGCAGTGTGGCAGCATTGTTATGACCAGAATACAACATCATAGTGAGTTATTGTACAGTGAAATGGCATGTGGCAGGAAAGATTTCCTGTACCCGGCTGCTCGACAGCGAAGCTGTAGTAGTTTACTGGAGAAAGTGCTTCGCTGTCTGTCTAGTGTGTGGTGGAGGGGGTGATAAGGATTGTCTATGATGGATCGCAGTTTATTTAGTGTTCTCCTCTCCACCACTGTCTCAAAGGTTTCCGGTCTGAGACCAATTACAGAGCCAGCCCTCTTGATAATCTTGTCAAGTCTGTTGGTGTCTCTGGCCCTGATACTGCTACCCCAACAGACAGCAGCAAAGAAGATGGCGCTGGCGACAACGGTCTGGTAGAAAAGCTCCAGCATCCTGCTACACACGAAGGATCTCAGCTTCCTCAGGAAGTAGAGTCTTCTCATCCCCTTCTTGTGAGCAGCATCAGTGTTGGATCTCCAGTCCAACCCGCTGCTGATCCTGACACCCAGATATCTATAGTCCTCAACCACTCCCACATCCTCCCCCCTAATCTGCAGTGGCTGAGAAGGCGTCTTCCTCTTCCTGAAGTCAATCACCATCTCTCTGGTCTTGCTGATATTCAACCTCAGGTGATTCTGCTCTGTCCACTCCACAAATCTGTCTACCAGTGCCCTGTACTCCCCCTCCTCCCCTCCTATTATACACCTCACAACAGCTGAGTTGTCAGAGAATTTCTGCAGGTGGCATGACTCTGTTTTGTACTGAAAGTCAGTGGTGTAAAAGGTAAAGAGAAAAGGAGAAAGCACAGTCCCCTGTGGAGCTCCCGTATCACTAGCCACCACTCCAGACAAGACACTGCCCAGCCGGACAAACTGCGGCCTGCCTGTCAGGTAGTCAGTAATCCAGGAGATCACAGAGCTATTGACCCCATCACCCGCAGCTTCTCACCCAGCAGCAGTGGCTGGATGGTGTTAAAGGCACTGGAGAAATCAAAAAAAGTGATTCTCACAGTATCTCCACCACCATCCAGGTGCAGATGGGCTTGATGCAGCAGGTAGATGACAGCTTCTTCAACTCCTAAATGGGGCTGATATGCAAACTGCGGAGGGTCCAGCCATGTCTTCACCTGCGGCCTCAGGTGGGCTAAGACCAGTCTCTCCAGGACCTTCATCACATGAGATGTGAGGGCAACTTGTCGATAGTCGTTCAGGTCTGATGGAGATGACTTCTTGGGGACAGGAACCAGGCAGGATGTCTTCCACAGCACCAGTACTCTCTCCAGACTCAGGCTCAGGTTGTACAGGTGTTTCAGTACCAGAGCTAGCTGGTTGGCACAGGTCCTCAGGGTCCTGGCGGAGATGCCATCAGGGCCCGCCACCTTCCGCTGATGGAGTCTGTCCAGCTGTTTCTCCACCTGGTCTGTAGTCACCATGAAGTGAGGGAGGGTCCTGGTGCCCCCCGAGGAGGAGGACGGGGGAGATGGAGAGAGGTTCTGCACAGGAGGGTGGGTGGGGAGGGGTGTGTGGGGGGCTGGTTGTGTTGCTGGGGTGACAGACTGTGAGTTGACCCTATTAAAAAACAGATTCAGTTCCTCAGCTCTCTCCTGGCTCCCAGATGGCTGCCTGACTCTCCCCTTGCACCCAGTTATTTGTTTCATTCCCTCCCACACATCTTTAGCGTTGTTCTGCCTGAGTTTATTCTCCAACTTCCTCCTATAATTGTCCTTGCACCTCCTCAGCATCTCTCTCAGCTCATGCTGCATTCCCCTCAGCTTCTCCTTGTCTCCAGCCCTAAAAGCTCTCTTCTTTTTGTTCAGAAGTGCTTTCAGGTCACTCATGACCCATGGTCTGTTGTTGGAGAAGCAGTGTACAGTCTGAGCTGGCATGGTCGTATCTTCACAGAATCTAATGTATTCTGTTATGCAGTCGGTCATATTGTCTATGTCCACCCCTTATTAGACAAAGATAAGACAAGTAAACACAAAATGCAGTTTTTAAATGAAGGTGTTTATTACTAAGGATAAAAAAAATCCAAACCTACATGGCCCTGTGTGAAAAAGTGACCTCCCTCCCCTCGCTAAAATAATTAATTAACTGTGGTTTATCACATCTTTGGAAAGCTGAGTTCAATTTCTTTAGCAACATCCATGCCTGATTACTGCCACACCTGTTCTCAATCAAGAAATCACTTAAATAGGACCTGCATGACAAAATGAAGGAGACCAAAAGATCCTCAAAAGCTAGACATCATGCTGCGATCCAAAGAAATTCAGGAACAAATGAGAAACAAAGTAATTGAGATCTATCAGTCTGGAAAAGGTTAGGAAGCCATTTCTAAAGCTTTGGGACTCCAGCGAACCACAGTGAGAACCATTATCCACAAATGGCAAAAACATGGAACAGTAGTGAACCTTCCCAGGAGTGGCCGGCCAATTAAATATTACCCCAAGAGCGCAGTGACAACTCATCCAAGAGGTCACAAAAGACCCCACAACAACATCCAAAGAACTGCAGGCCTCACTTGCCTCAGTTATGGTCAGTGTTCATGACTCCACCATAAGAAAGAGACTGGGCAAAAATGGCCTGCATGGCAGAGCTCCAAGATGAAAACCACTGCTGAGCAAAAAGAATATAAAGGCTCATCTTAGTTTTGTCAAAAAACATCTTTATGATCCCCAAGACTTATGGGAAAATACTCCATGGACTGACGAGACAAAAGTTGAACTTTTTAGAAGGTGTGTGTCCCATTTAGGGATGGGCATAATTTACCGATTAACCGATAATTGATCATTAAGAATTTCACCGAGGAAGTTCATTTTCGTCGACAAACCGTCTTTTTTTTTTTTTTTAAACAATCCGAGGTTATTAAGGCCTAGTGCACGGCCGTCCTCAAACAATGCAATGGCAAAATTTGGGCACCAGGGGGCAACATTACACCATCGCCGTACCCTGGCGTGCCTCCGTTGATACATGCGGGCTTCCGTAGGGCGATCGCCAAATCATGAGGCGGTTACGGCGAAGTGTTGTGTGGGACCATTTCAATTTAAAAAATGACCAGGTGTACTGCAATCACTGCAATGCAGCATACAAATATACCTCATCGACAGGGTCCATGGAACACCCTTATTACGCGAAGAAACCGCCAACAGTGGTTGCGCGCTGAGTAATGGCGGTCGTGAAGATTCTTTTTTTTTTTTTTTCAGAAACTTTATTGAGAAGGTCATGAAGATTCGGTGTACACACGTCGAGGGAAGCTGCAGGAGGCGGCGTAGTGCCTCGACGGGAAGACTATTTCGCACAAAATGGCACAAGAGAACAGCAAAAAGTTCCACGCGGCTAGACTAAGCAATACGAGCGATAGAGCAATGAATGCGGTCTTCGTTTGTTGGGTGGCCGCTCGGCAGGGAGAGAGAGCTGGGTAAAACGTCTCGGCCAATCAGCTTGCGGGGTGAAACGTCTCGGCCAATCAGCTTGCGAGATTCCCGAGCCGAGCAAACACGAGAACAGAGAGAGAGAGATTTGAGAGAGAGAGGTAGATTTGAGTTGTGCGGCTCTCCGTGCCCTCCATGCCGATACCTGATGTTCTAATTTAGTCTACCTACCTAAAAATGTTAATGATTAACCGATTATTAATCATTAATTCTCCCGGCGATCGGTGAAGAAAATTTCACCGAATGCCCATCCCTAGTCCCATTACATCTGGCGTAAAAGTAGCACAGCATTTCAGAAAAGGAACATCATACCAACATTAACATATGGTGGTGGTAGTGTGATGGTCTGGGGCTGTTTTGCTGCTTCAGGACCTGGAAGACTTGTTGTGGTAAATGGAACCATGAATTCTTCCGTCTACCAAAAATTCCTGAAGGAGAATGCCCAGCCATCTGTTTGTGAACTCAAGCTGAAGCGCACTTGGGTTCTGCAGCAGGACAATGATCCAAAACACACCAGCAAGTCCACCTCTGAATGGCTTAAGAAAACCAAAATGGAGACTTTGGAGTGGCCTAGTCGAAGTCCTGACCTGAATCCGATTGAGATGCTGTGGTGTGACCTTAAAAAGGAGGTTCATGCTCGAAAACCCTCCAATGTGGCTGAATTACAATTCTGCAAAGATGAATGGACCAAAATTCCTCCACAGAGCTGTAAAAGACTCACTGCCAGTTATTGCCGCAAACGCTTGATTGCAGTTGTTGCTACTAAAGGTGGCCCAACCAGTTATTATGTTTAGGGGGCAATCACTTTTTCACATAGGGCCAAGTAGGTTTGGATTTTTTTCCCCTTAATAATAAACACCTTCATTTAAAAACTGAATTTTGTGTTTACTTATTATCTTTGTTTAATATTTAAATTTGTTTGATGCTCCCCCATATATCTGCCATCTTTCCCAACTTGTACAAAGCTGAGCTCCTGCTTGCTCCTCGGCAACTCCCTCTTCCCCCAAGAGAGTCAAGCAGGGGTCTCATTGCTTAGCCTGACTGGTTAACGTTATAACCAACCAGGCTAAGCTGGACTACTGATGTAGCTAGAAACACTCTGACCAAATCTGCCTTTTTTGGGGGGTGGGGGGGAGCTTAAGTAGACATTCACTCCAGAAAAACACATACTTGGGAGTAGGGCTGTCACGGTGGAGGAATTTCCCCTGCGGTGACGGTGGATAGCTCAACAGCACGACATGCTGTATTATTGCAAATATTTTTAGGATTCTGTGGTCTCGTAATTTAGACAGGGTTCATAACTTATGTGGCAAATAATGGAAGCTGTGTTGAGAAACTCACTGTCAAACTCCGCTCTCAACTTACAGTAGTGTGAAAAAGTGTTTGCCCTTTCCTGATTTCACATTTTTTTTGTGTGTTTGTCACACAAAGTCCTGACCGGAATCTGACTGAGATGCTGTGGCATGACATTTAAAAGGCAGTTCATGCTCGAAAACCCTCTAATGTAGCTGAATTACAACAATTCTGCAAAGATGAGTGGGCCAAAATTCCTCTACAACGCTGTAAAAGACTGCCAGTTATCGCAAATGCTTGATTGCAGTTGTTGCTGCTAAGGGTGGCCCAACCAGTTATTAGGTTAAGGGGGCAATCACTTTTTCACACAGGGCCATGTAGGTTTGGGTCCCCCCCCCCCCCCCATTAATAATAAACACCTTCATTTAAAAACTGCATTTTTATGTTTACTTGTGTTACCTTTGTCTAATATTTCAATTTGTTTGATGATCTGAAACATTTAAGTGTGACAAACATACCAAAAAAATGAGAACTCAGGAAGGGGGCAAACACTTTTTCACACCATTGTAGCGAAACAGGTGTTTAACAGGATGGCTAGAACATATGCAAAATAGACATAAACAGACATAGCAGACTCCTCTCTCGGTTGGTACCAGAGAGGTCAACCTCAAAGTCAGTCAGAAATCCCGGCTGTGGTTGCTCAGACCAGCTAACATTAGCAGCCTAATATACCCGGCTATCACGGATAAAATATAACAGAATAAGCCAGAAGGGCACGCAATAAATAGCTGACTGTGGACTAACAAACAAGCTGGGATCACAAATGTCTAGTCAGGTGACTCGAATTTACAGAGAAGAGCTCTAAAAACCATGGTCGGGCAACTAGCTAACCTAGCTGGACTGTAGCCATGTGAGCTCTGAGGTTCAGTGAGAAACTTCCTCTTCTCCTCCGAGGAGAGGGAGCACCACACTATCCAGACAGCAAGTCTGGATCAGGTCTGTTAAGTAATGACGTGACAAATTCACAGAACAGCCAATCGAAACGAGGCGTTTCAGGCAGAGCTGTAGTTCTACTTTCTATGGGAGAGGAGAACTCCTGTCTAGGAAGACTTTGGTCTATTTAACTGTGGAGACCATGTAACATCACAAAAATCCTACATAACCCACTAAAATGAAGGGGGAACCCCAAAAAACATCATAGGGGTATTTTAGGCGTTTTCCTTTTTCTTATTTTATATTTCAAAGTTTGAAACTGTGGTTTAATTTAGGTGAAATGTTGCCTGGAGGAGCCCTACTGTCTTCCTTTTTCAAATTGGCTCATTACTGGTATCTGCAAATATTGGAGCCAAGATATCTGTGTCAGATTGGTGCATCCCTGCTGTATAGGTTTGCTACGGAGTTGCACCTCTTCACCCTTCTGTCTTGTCTGCATCGTTTATGTTATCTGTTACAAAATATTCCATTTCGTATATTATTCTGCATTTTTCTCTTGCAATACAAATGTGTCTTCCTACTCACCGCCCAGGAATATTTGAGATTTGCCGGCATTTGTCCCCGGCACAGTTCTCCCACGTACGGACCAAACATGACGCCCTGCTGGAGGTGACACTTTGCGAACACCTTCAGTTCTCCCTTCTGATCGTCGATGGAAGATCCCGACATCCCAGACTCCATGTCCCCGCACAGGCACAGACAGGATGGCAGGGACAGCACCGCCCGGGAGGGGCCTCCATGTAGCCATGGCTCTCCGGGTGGCAACACAGCATCTGGGACGTAGTTCTGGTTGGAAACGGCCTGGAGAATGGGAACTTCATCAAAGAATTCATCATGGCTGAAATCCAAACCTGAATACAAGATAACAGAAATAATTACAGTGTAATGCAGTTTCTTTACTGAAATGGAGTTATTAACTGTAAACTGTTGACTTATAAACACTCATTTGTAGTGGTGGGAAGAAAAGCATTTTAGATGCACTGCAATGACGTATAATGGAGGATTTTGAATCAATGTACAAATGTCAAAGAATTGATTTTTAAATCTCTAGAGTCCTGCAGCGATCGATGTCTGCCTCTGCCAGAGCTGAAGAGGAAGGAACCAGGTACTGCAGTAGATGTATGCTGGTTAGATGGAACATTCCAGTCCATGGGCGGATAAACAACAATTTCTCAAGAGTATATATTGAGGGGGACACTATAGGTATCACTGTAGTCATTGTCTAAATGAACAGAAAAAAAATTACATAGGATACAAATTAAAAATCAACCAGGATCCATATGGACGTTGCAAATTTGATGGAAAAAAAGGTCACAAATTTATAAGAAAAAAGTTGCAAATTTACAAGAAAAAGGCGGGAAATTTATGAGGACAAAATGTTCAAAATTAACAAGAAAAAAGTCACAAAATAATGAAAAAAAGTTGCAAATTTACAAGAAAAAGGGTTGCACGTTTATGAGAAAAAAATTTGCCAAATGACAAGGAAAAAGTCACAAAAATTTGAGAAAAAAGTTGCAAATTTATGAGAAAAAAGGCTGCAACTGTATGAGAAAAGAGTTGCAAAATGACAAAAAGTCACAAAATTGAGAAAAAAGTTCTAAACTAACAAGAAAAAAAGCCAAACATTTTGAGGAAAAAAGTTGCAAATTTACAAGAAAAAAGTAGCAATTTTTTTTAGAAAAAAAGTTGCAAATTTATCTGAAAAATGTTGTAAAATAACAAGAACAAAAGTCACAAATTTGAGGATTAAAAAATTCTAAACTAGAAAAGCACTCCGAGAGCGCAGACCTCCGCCAAGCGCCACAGTTACCCCATAGTGTTTGTGTGTACGTTTTCAGATTCCTTGACCACAAAAACATATGACTAGCA
The DNA here is from genome assembly GCA_020510985.1 of Pholidichthys leucotaenia. Taxonomy (NCBI): domain Eukaryota; kingdom Metazoa; phylum Chordata; class Actinopteri; order Cichliformes; family Pholidichthyidae; genus Pholidichthys; species Pholidichthys leucotaenia. The sequence continues at coordinate 64,314,265 of CM035848.1, read as the reverse complement.
ATTGGATTGACAATGATAGGATTAGTGGTTCAGTAGTTATTCACGAAAATGGCATTTCCCATAATGGCGGCCACAGTTCCCCCCCATACAGTGTTTGTGTGTACGTTTTCAGATTCCTTGACCATGAAAACACATGACTAGCAATTGGATTGACAATGATGGGATTAGTGGTTCAGTAGTTATTCACGAAAATGGCATTTTCCGTAATGGTGGTTTTCTTCTGGACGGTGATCCGGATCACCACCAAAATGTAATCATCTGTAGGATACCCCATTTCTGACAATCTGTGAGACAATCTGTGAAAATTTCATGAAAATCCATCCATAAGTTTTTGAGTTATCTTGCTAACAAACAAACAGACAGACAAACCAACGCCGATGATCACATAACCTCCTTGGCGGAGGTAATTAACAAAACTAGTGCAGTGCCTGAACACATGACCATATAATTCCTTATAAGAACTACCTATTAGGAGTCTGAGGTCAGGAGTTCTGAAAAACTCCTTATAAGGTCTTCTAAGGAAGACCTGGTTCGGGAGCTCGGATGGGGCCCAATTTTTTTTTTTTTTTAATCATTTTATCCCGTCTCCAAAGCCTGCCCTGTGAATTTTAGCCCCCAACTCCCAGCAATTATACCTTTTCCACCTCTGTGTTCATTTAATAGCTCCCCTACGGACGTTCAATAAAGATTTCCTCTCCTCAACTTCCACAAATCCGGGAAGGCTGAAATTTACAAGGGTTATTGGGTTATTATATCCATAAATCCAGATTTCCAGCCCCAGTTCCCAGCGGTTATACCTTTTCCACCTCCATGTTCATTTATTAGCTCCCCCAGGGACATTCATTAAAGATTTCCCCTCCTAAACTTCCACATATCCGGGGAGGCTGAAATTCGGGGATGTACACCCTTATAACCTCAGCAAAGAACTTATAAAATCTGAGGTCAGTCTGACAAAGGGTTCAAGAGACATGTGAAGAACACAGATACACAGACAAAGATTCCTTGCATTTATAGATAGACTAGTGCATGTCCGTGGAATGCAAGTATTCTTGTCTGAAAACAGGTAGGCAAATTAGGCTTTACAGGCCAAATGTAAGCTGTGTTTGAAAGTGGAATACAGAGGTGTAGCCTATATGTAGGCAATCACACGTTAGACTTTGACAAATATAACAGGGACTGAACGCTAAGATTTATTTGACTGTGTGAATATTAATTACAGAATTGTTGAAAATGAATGAGACATCCAATATTAGCGATGGTTTAAGAACACTTGTTTATTTGTTTGTCAGACTTATTTGTGTGATCTTTACTGACTCATATTCATAAGTGCTGTATCTTGCACTTTGGGGAATGAGAGTCCAGTCATCATTATAATTGCTTTAGTTTACTGTATATGTGTAGTTTATAATCAATTGTCAATAAACTCATGCAGTATGATAACAGGACACGTTTACAAATATTTGAGACCCACTGTAATGCATCATTTTATATTTTAGCAATGTTATAAGTACAAAACACCCAACATTATTACACACAGCAGAATGATCATTTGGCTGCAACTGTTGCCCATTTGTCAGTAAAAAAAAGAAAAAAAGAAAAAGATTTATTTCGTTATTTTGGCGGTTTTGTCATGGTTGTCATTTAGTCAAAGTGTGCATATGTGTCCACATATGATATGCAATTGATCTGGCTATTCCACTCCACAATCATGGTGTACCGTGGTATTATTATTAGCTTTTAATTTTTAGATAGCCGTGCACCAGGAGAAGTGTGGTGCCACAAAGGACAGCGGTGGCACACAGGTGAAGCAGCCGCTGAGACTCCCGTTAATCGGGCAGGCTGGGCTTGGCTCCCCGTGAAGGACTGCGGTAAGCCGGTGTTCTGACATTTTCCGGGTGTTGCCCCCCCCCACCCCCCCTCCACCACATGTTCTCCACATATGCCGAATTATCCTTTAGAGCTACGCAATCACTGCAACATTATAGTAGAATTTTTTTAAGCATTAAATCTTCAGTATTCTTTTTTCTGGCCAAATTTTGTCGCTTTTCCCTTCCTTCTTTTGTTTATAGAGCACTCTGGTGACTAGCTGTGATGCCGCATATTATCCAATCAGTTCAGAGTCAATCCGAAACCCCGCTCACACTTCTAGAAGCCAGAGCATGAGGAAACAGAGGTGGCTAAGCTATTATTGATAAAAATTACATATTTTGACTGAGCAACTCCATACTTAGGGATGCACACCCTTGTAACCTCAGCAAAACACATAAAACCTGAGGTCAGTCTGATGAACGGTTTGAGAGATGTCTGAGGAACACACAAACAGAGTTGTTGCATTTATAGATACATCACAAAATTAACAAAACATTACAAATTTATTAGAGAAAAAAAGTTCTAAATTAACAAGAAAAAGGTCACGAAATTGAGAAAAATTGCAAATTTAAAAAAAGTTGCAAATTTATCATGAAAAAGCTCTAAATTTAACAAGAAAAAGTCAAAATGTTGACAAGTTACAAATTTACAAGAAAAAAGTAAATATTTGAGAAAAAAGCTGCAAAAAAGTAGCAAATTTATCAGAAAAAAAGTTGTGAAATGACAAGAAAAAGTCACAAATTTGAGAAAAAAATTCTAAATAACAAAATGTTATTTATAATAATAATAACAATTATAAATACAGAAGAGCATTGCTAATTTATTAGAGAAAACAGTTCTATATTGAAAATTTTTTGAAAAAAGTAGCAAATTTAAAAGAAAAAAGCTGCATATACAGTGCAGTCACTGTTATCCATCCGTCTGGTAGGTGGCAGATTCTCCTATTAAATACAGTATCTACAAAAAGAAATTTGAAGTGATAAAGTTACTGCTTTTACAAAAAGATCAAAATCCATTTTAGGGCTGCACCAATATTCACCCTGTTGACTGATATTGACCTAATGGCAAATGAGATGAGATTCACCGATGGCTCAGGTCGATATCTATCCAGTGTGTCCCAGTTGTGTGGAATTGATTTTTTTATTCTGAAACAGACAACAGTACCCTACAGCTGCAAATTCAGAAAACATACAGGCATGAAGGATTTTAAAACACTTGAGTTCAGCTAGTGTTTATAATGCAGATTTGTTTGTCTTCCTGACATTAAAGCACATAGTGCAGGTAACATTTTGCTCATTAAGTTTCCGTGTGTTGTTATGGCTATATATGGCTACAGTGGTGTGGAAAGTGTTTGCCCCCTTCCTTATTTCTCTTTTTTTTGTATGTTTGTCACACTTACATGTTTCAGATCATCAAACAAATTTAAATATTAGACAAAGATAACACAAGTAAACACAAAATGTAGCTTATAACTGATGGTGTTTATTATTAAGGGTAAAAAAAAAAAATCCAAACCTACATGGCCCTGTGTGAAAAAGCGATTGCCTGCTCCCACCCCCCCCCCCACCCCCTCCAGTTAAAACATAAATTAACTGTGGTTTATCACATCTTTGGAAAACTGAGTACAATTTTCTAGCCATTTCTAAAGCTTTGGGACTCCAGCCAACCACAGTGAGAGCTATTATCCACAAATGGCGAAAACATGGAACAGTACTGAACCTTCCCAGGAGTGGCCGGCTGACCAAAATTACCCCAAGGGCGCACTCATCCAAGAGGTCACAAAAGACCCCACAACAACATCCAAAGAACTGCAGGCCTCACTTGTCTCAGTTAGGGTCAGTGTTCATGACTCCACCATAAGAAAGAGACTGGGCAAAAATGGCCTGCATAGCAGAGTTCCAAGACGAAAACCACTGCTGAGCAAAAAGAACATAAAGACTCGTCTCAGTTTTGCCAGAAAACATCTTGATGATCCCCAAGACTTTTGGGAAAATACTCTGTGGACTGATGAGACAAAAGTTGAACTTTTTAGAAGGTGTGTGTCCCATTACATCCAGTGTAAAAGTAAAACAGCATTTCAGAAAAGGAACATCATACCAACAGTAAAATATGGTGGTGGTAGTGTGATGGTCTGGGGCTGTTTTGTTGCTTCAGGACCTGAACGACCTACTGTGGTAAATGGAACCATGAATTCTGCTGTCTACCAAAAATTCCTGAAGGAAAATGTCTGGCCACCTGTTCATGACCTCAAGCTGAAGTGCACTTGGGTTCTGCAGCAGTACAATGATCGAAAACAAACCAGCAACTCCACTTCTGAATGGTTTAACAAAAACAAAATGAAGACTTTGGAGTGGCCTAATCAAAGTCCTGACCTGAATCTGATTGAAATGCTTTGGCATGACATTAAAAAGGCAGTCCATGCTTGAAAACCCTCCAATGTGGCTGAATTACAACAATTCTGCAAAGATGAGTGGGCCACAATTCCTCCACAGCGCTGTAACAGACTCATTGCCAGTTATTGCAAATGCTTGATTGCAGTTGTTGCTGCTTAAGGTGGCCCAACCAGTTATTTGGTTTAGGGGGCAATCACTTTTTCACACAGGGCCATGTAGGTTTGGATTTTTTTTCCCTTAATTATAAACACCTTCAGTTAAAAACTGCATTTTGTGTTTACTTGTGTTATCTTTGTCTAATATTTAAATTTGTTTGATGATCTGAAACATTTAAGTGTGACTAACATACAAAAAAATGAGAAATCAGGAAGGGGGCAAACACCTTTTTCACACCACTGTATGTATGTATGTATCTATGTATGTATATGAGCAAGCAGGTATATAGGTATATTAATTAGTTAAGGATGGGACAGGACAGGACTTCTGGGAAGATGGCGGAGAGACATAACGCTTAAACAGAGAGCTCTCCCTAGTCGGATTTAAAATCTTTGATAAATGGCCAACTCGACATAACTGGAACAATAAACCAAGGGATGAAAACACGAAGAACCCGGGCACACGGACAAAAGCAGGGTAAAACTAAAGAATCCCTCTTCAACAACGCAGGAGAAATCGCTGAACACGAGGCCCAAAAAAACGAGGTGACTACAGCAGAGAAAATGGAGGACGCCAAACTCGATATTATGAACGCTGGCTTCGCCAATATAAGTAAAGACATAAAAGACTTCAAGCGACAACTCCAACAGGATTTAACGGCTCTTAAGGAAGAACTGAAAAAAGAGATGAAGGAGGAAATTATGGGCCTCCGAAAAGAAATGGAACGCAAGCTAGCTGAAAACATGGAGGAACTGCGCACTCAACGGGCGTGTTTGGCAGAAGCACAGGCTCGAATATCAGAGTTGGAAGACTGGAGGACCGAGGCAAGCGAGCGGCTGCAGACCCTGACGGCACAAACACAGAGGATGCAGGAAAAAAGGATGGGACAGGACAAGAAAAGTTTTTAGCTTCAGTCCTGTTCCTTTTCGGATTGCATTTGGAATTTTTGTTTTTATTCTTGTTTTATGTTGACTTGTTCGAAATAAATAATATCAATCAATCCAAACAGTTGTTCAAAATGTGTGTTGGAAGTTTACCCTCTAAATGTCAGTACAGGCTTGAATTTAATTTACACCTAAAGGCAGAAATTTTGATTTGAAGTGTCAGTTTTTAAAACTGCTCCTATAACAAATTCTCCCCCCCCAAAAAAATGCATCATTTCAGGTAAGAGGGAAACAGCTGAGTCGGCGCTCTGTACAGCAGCAGTGGTAATAAAACATATTGGCAGTAATTTGCTAGTAGTACTAATAATTACTGTGTTGAGCGGGCCATACCAACTTTCAGGTTATAGGACATTTGCCGTTTAATTTTTCTGAACAGAAACTTCAACAGGGAGGAGCTGTGAGAGCTGCTCCTGCTCACCTCCAGGTTTCTCTACACTTTTTAGAGTCATTTAGTTTTACATTATCTAAAGTGTGAAAGCAAGACGGGGGAGACACTATGGAAACCAGAACTATGATGTTTTTGTGTGGAGGTCAACTCTCTCTTGTTTTCCAGATGGCGTGAGATTTAGAGGTAATTGTGCACAGGGAAACTGGGGGGTTATTTTGTTCAATGCATACATTTGTTTACCTCAGAATAAGTTTTAGAACATGTTCAGTCTACTTTATCTAACGGCTGTGCTGTAACCTAATGTTCAAAATGTAAACTAAGTCAAACAAAAGAAGTCACAAACCTCTGGTTCCATCTACCATCCTAAGATCTAATGCAGCGGCACTATAAAAACTCCTACATGCAGACAAGTTGTTTTGATTTGCTTTCCGGCTACAACCATGGGACTCAGCCTTGACCATAACTTGACAGCACTACCTTCAGAGTTCTTATTGTGTAAAAATCTGAAGTCAAGTATTTTCATCATTTTAGAGAGAAGATATAATGTTGGCAGTGACTATGGATACAGAACAGTACCCATAGAATTCTTGCTACAGATATGGCTCGAATCTTGATTGGCCAGTACATTCTATTACTGCGTATCTTAAAGGCAGCAGGCTACAGGTATGGAAATCTGAGGCATTTATTTGTTTCAAAATTTGTATTAATATCTAATACCTTTCTTTTTAACCATATGCACTCCCAAATCCTAAAGCTAACCTCTTAACCTTAAAGTAGAACTGAACCCACCTTTTTGCGCAAAAAGTAGAATAGCAGATTAATTCCTTATTACCTATTGTATTTTTCAACGCATAAAAGAAATTTTTAGGCCGTGCGATGGCCAAGCTATAAGCCGATAAACTTTTGCCTCTGGCTGGCAGTGCCAAACAAACCGGAAGTAGTGCAGACGACGCTGCGTGACGTCACGAGTGTGAGCCTTATCAAAACAACAATGGCAGATGATAGCAGTTCCAGCAGTCAAGAACACCATAGTTTTCAGAGTGAAGAGGCATTCAGGATCGGTGACGAGACAGAGGAGGTCATGCAGGAGTGTCAAGTGAACAGGAAGAGAGCGAGGGAGGCATCGAACCGTACAGATTCGAGACAGAATTTTCGGGGGATTCCGGCACCGACTCAGAGTCAGACCGCAGCAGTGATGGGGAGGAGAGTCGCTTATTGAATACAGAATGGTGAGTCTTTACTTCTATACTTTGGCATGTTTGGGGTGTCAGGATAAGGAAAATTAACAATAAAAAAGAGAGAAAAAAAACCCATCAGCATTTTTCCAACTTATTATTTATACATAGGGCTAGGACTGTACAATAGCCTGGCCGTGTACACACTTGGCATTGAATAGACACATCCGTGGCGTAGGGTTAACACGTGTATTCAGGACAGGTTCCATGACCATGGGCTATGTATTACAATACTTCTACAGACTATAGTGGCAATACACATGAACAGAACTGGCCTCTGCATTTGACTGTGTATATCTAGAAACGCATCGCTTCCCAGTCGCTTTTCCTCCCCCTTTCTTTTCTTTCGTCGCCATGACAGCTTTCCTTGGCCACTGAACAGATCTTCCCAGGTGTTGGAAGTGTTTTGTAGTCGACTATCACGACAAAATGCACCAAAAACAACCAGTGTCAACGTGCTCGCAGTGGTAAACATGAGGACTGGGTCACACTCGTGACGTCACGCGAAACTCCAGCTGCACTTCCGGTTAATCGGTGGATTCGTCTGATTTTTCAGGGCGGGAAATTCAAAATCGCAATTTTCTCCAAGATTCCGGGATTTGTGGAGGGGGTGCCAATGATAAATTATCTTTATAATTGTATGTACTATCACCCAGTGCTGTTCAATGCCGTTCAGTTCACCTTTAATTCTAAATTCCATCTCGTGTCAAGTAAAATGCAGGACACGAACCAGCAACCTTCTGATCACAGGTCCACCGTACTATCTACCTCAGCCACGGTGGCAGCTGGTTTGGAGTTGAGCTTTTTGAAAAGGCTTTGTCGGAATGATCAACCCTTGCTGCAGCAATAGATAATGCTTATTGGGCTACTCGTGTATCAGTAGCCACTCCCAATAATGTCTGTGGTGTGAGCGAAAGGGCAAAAGAGTGAGAGTCATGTCAAGAGTGAGAGTTGGCAACACTGATCATAGACTGGAACCACATGATAAGTCCAGTTTCCAGAACAAAACATACTGTGCTCCAGATCACTGTGGTCTGACAACTATGAAGAAGACAACAGATTTTCAAAAAAAAAAAAAAATCACTCAGGGGATGCTACTCCTCTCTGGTGTGACATAAATCCATATGCATGGCTCCTGCAGGGACACACAGAGTACTGCGCACCTGAGCCCAAAACTAGAAAGGCCATCCACGCACAACGCTGACAGGAGGGGGTGCAACTTTGCGCCCCACTTGCCCCATTATATTATTATTATTATTATTGCACATACCTGGGACTGAAGTTTTCAGCTTGTGGATAAACTGCGGCTTTTCCACCGGATAAATCGGCACCTTGTCTTTATCTGCAGACACGCGAAACGCCGCTCCTTCTTTGTCATATGTATAATTTGCAAAAGCCTCCTCGAACGTCCGCTGCCTATTAGCGGCTAATGACTGGCGCCCGCCGCGGTCCTGCGCGGCTCTCAGGGAGCAGCATTGCTCCCACTCGGCTGGATGCCACATTTTGAGATGCTGAAATAAATTAGTCGTGCTGCTGCCTTTGGTCGCAACAGCCTTGAAACAAACTTTGCAGCGGGCCGTGGTTTGATTCACGTCTGACACCGCGAAGCCGAAAAAATGCCAAACTACTGATGAGATTGTCCCTTTTCTGGGAACGAGCGGCTCTCTGGCTGCGGCCATGTTGTTATGAGAGGAGGAGGGATGGGAAGCCGACTGGTCCACGACGTCTGAACGGACTGAAAAATCCCAATCCTAGACCGCTACTGGATGATATTACAAGATGATTATTATTATTATTATTATTATTATTATTATTATTATTATTATATCATGTCTAGTGAGCCCAACCTAAATATTCAAATGTCCAAATATTCCTTAGTTACATTAATATTCAATTTCGAAAATGGTATTTGGATAGTTCCTTATTATAATGAAGAAAAATTACAAATTTACCTTTACAAAAAAAAAAAAGTAAATTTAGAGAAAAAAAATCTCGCAAATGTACAAGAAAAAAGTAGCAGCTTGATGATAAAGTTACAAAAATACACATTTGCATTAATAAATATGCAAATAAGAAAAGACTCAAACATACAAAATGCTAAATACACCAGAAAACCTGCAAATTTAAGAAAAAAAAACAAGAAAAAAAAATGCATATTTTCAAGAAAACTATATTAAACTTAAGAGGAAAAATGGACACAAATACACAGGAAAATTTGCAAGCTTATGGCAAAAAAGTTGCAAATCTACATCAAAGCTGGCGCAGTCCACTTAAACTGGATTTATGCTTTTGCACTTCCGCTCCAGCGCGACGCTTGTGTGATATAATTTTCATCATCCTCTCCTGTCCACTAGGGGTCCCTCTGCAGATGTGTGCGCGCAGCTGAAATTTTGTGACCGTGCTTACGGAGTGTGCCGACTACAAATCAGTCCCTCCAGGATTTCGTGGGATGTTTTTATGATTGTTGCGGCCCAAAAAGCCTGAATTCGTGGGAGTTTTTTTCTTTTAAAAAGTTCAGATAAAAGTTGCGATGTTTTTAGTGTGTTTTTTGCACTAAAAGTTGTGGGAGGAATTACAAATTTTTAAAGCAGATTTTTTTTTCCAGTTTACTGCAGTGACAGTCTATATAACAATACAAGAAAAACACAGGATTGTCAAAAAATTTCCTATTACAGTAATTTGTAAATTAACCAAAAACTTCTATACAGAAAAACTTTTGTGCAACAGCAAATACAGACTTTAACACAATATCCATTACAACAGCTAAATTGTATTGAATGCATGTTAAAGAGTAGAGATTTGGGAATTACTGGCAGCACCTTCATTTGAAAACTCCCTACGGTCCCCAACCACTTGATACCGAGCAGAGAGGAAAAAATAAATAATTTATTCTGTTGCTCTGTATTGTCTATAGCAGTCTCTGTTTTTCTGAAAAAAAAAAAAAAATACAGACAATATTCTCTCTTTCCATGCCTGAAACTGGATTCATGCTGCGCCTCTGCTGTCCGCGTATGTGCAACCGGAAACCTAGTGTGATGAAATTTATGTCATCGTCTCCACTCCGCTAGTGTATGCAAGGCTGTACTGTGGATGACCGTGTGCAGCCCAAATTTTGTGACCGCGCGGCCTGCCCATGATCTGAACACGATGACAGAGCACGCGCAAGACTGAACGTCCCATTCACGAGATGGCACTACTAACACAGCACACAAAGACAAAGTAGACGAGGAAGACAATGAGGAGGCAGAAGACAAGAATAAACATACATGAATCTTTTTGCAGCAGCAGCAGCTTGAGCGGAGAAGAGCACTGGAAAACGGTAATTCCTCCTTTTCCTTGAAACGACTCCATTGTTGTTGCAACAAAAAAAATGTGTGTTGCTCACGTGTTTTATAGCCGGTGAACAAACTGGCATGTTCCTGCATTTGCGCTACCCATAGGGCTGGGGCGAAACTACAAATAACAGTTGTGCGCATGTGTCAACTGCTTGGCCTGGTAGACGAAAAAAGTGAGCATCCAAAGCACACGTGGACCAAAGCGGACCAGAGGGGAAATGTAGCATGAATAAAGCTTGACTCCTCCCTGTCTGTCTGCTGCACGTCAGTCTTGACACACACACACTTGTCTCTTTAGACACACATCTTTCATTTACAGTGGGATGGCGGGGGAGGGTGGGTGCGTTTGTCCGTCCAGACCGGAGATTTACAGCTTTAAAGCTCATTGACCAGATGTAGTAATGAGTTTACCTCTGAAAATGTAAAAAATGATCAAACACTGGCAATAGTGTTACATTTGCTCGTGTTTGTGGTTTTATGGCGTCTCTCCCTACACACGCTCCCACGACGGGGTGCTTTTGGGGCAGGCGGACGCTTTTCAACACAAACCCAGCACTTTGTACACGTGGTCAGGATGGAGACATGGCGTGACCTCCACTGGCAGGTTGGGAGAAATGGAGGAAGGGACGGTGTTGTAAATCTTGCGGGTGAGTGTTTTTTTTGTAAATCACACACTCTGTTTGCTGATGTGTTCCGTTAATACTCACTGTAAACATGGACATGAACGCAGTGCAGCGATGCATTTGGTTGGTTAGACTGAGCGTTTGAGTGCCAGTCAGAGACAAATTTGATTGCTGAAATTGGAGGAAGTTGACGAGGATTGCCCAAAATTGAGGGAAAGTTGCGGTGATTGGACAAAGTTGCAAGGTTGCGCAATAGTTGCACTGATTGGCTGATTTTGCATGAATTGATGCGATCGCAACATCGCAAAATCCTGGAGGGACAGACAAATATGCAATATCTAACCTCCTGTTCAAAAGGTGGCGCCACTGACACAGCATACGAAGACAAAGAGGAAGAAGCGGAAGAAAAATTAGAAAGAAACGTGACAAGATGGGACCAGAGAAAGAAAAAGAAAAGATGATTAACGGTAAAAGTAATAAACACAGAGTTCCTTTTCTTGCCTTCATGCAGTTGCCATTGTTGTTGCTAAAATGCATGTGGCTCTTGCTTTTCCTCACTTTTACATTATCAGTGAACAAACTGGGGTACTACGTACCTATCGGGCTGGGGTGAAACTGCAGTTAATGGTTTTGTGCATGCATCAAATGCTTGGAGAAACAGTCGATGCAAAGGAAGTGTAAGTACAGCCACATGCGTATGGTCTTGTCCCAAGTGTAGGCACATCATAGATGTGCAAAGCATAAATCCACCTTAAGGGAGAAGAAATACACCAAACACTCTGATATTCATGAGTTACTCCTAAATATCTGGAGCCCAAATGCAGGTATTCAGAACAGCCCTTGTACCAAATATGGTTCTTCACTCCATAAAGGTGTAAGATGACAAAAAATACCACGTTATAATTTAGTTCATGTTAAGACATTTGAAATAGTGAGGATTTTATCTAATTTCTTCACAAATTTGGGAGAGTCATTTTAAGTTTGACACCCTCAATAACATATCTACAAGGTTTTGAAGACCAGTGTTGATGCTAACAGACCGCAGTGTCCCTGCCTCTGAAGGGAAGTTCTCCTGCTAAAGCCAGACTTAATACATCCACTTCAAAATGATGGCGTTAACTATGGGGTAAACATGTACCCTACACCGTTACTGACATGCACCTCTCTAGAAATTTACATGTGCTGCAACGGAGACCGCAACAGCTATGACTGATCTTCTTTAATGCCTACAGATTTCCCGCCTTTTTCTGTTCATTTGCTGTGGCACCATTTCAAAACCAAGTTGAATAAACAATGTGCGGTGGACCGAATCAAAGAGAAAGTTTGCAGACCTGAACATGTGGATGACTCATCCTCACCCCATTACAAACATTGTTAGATGATGGCAATGGCAGTTCAGTGGTCGAACATACCATCTTCTCTGACATCTCTTTTCTCCGTTACAGTGATTACAGTAAAAGTTGCTGTTGTTACCTCCGCCAAGGAGGTTATGTTTTTACCGGGGTTTGTTTGTCTGTTTGTCTGTTTGTCTATCTGTTACCAACATAACTCAAAAAGTTATGAATGGATTTTGACAAAATTTTCAGGACAAGTCCAAAATGGGACAAGGAAGAAATGATTAGATTTTGGGAGTGATCCGGATCACCGTCTGGATCCAGGAATTTTTTAAAGGATTCTTTATCATTGCGAGATAGGGCCATTTTTAGCATATGTGAATATAACTCCACAATAAATGGTTAGGACGCTTGCCAAAAAAATACAGGATAAGATCCCAATAGGTTCTAGGAAATATCAAAGACTGATCCCGATCCTGCAAAAAATCCGGATACTGTGATCCACAACAGGAAATAATAGGGGATCTTTGGAATTTTCATCACTGTAAGGCAACAAATTAAGATATAAACATACAACAAACACCAAAATATAGCCAAGACACTGAGGAATCAGTAGTGTGCCAATGGATTTGTTGCATCTTCAAAAGCTATGGAGCTATATCCAGAAGAAAACCGCCATTACCGAAAAAGTGATTTTTGTCAATAACTACTGAACTAATAAAGATATCAATGTGAATCCAATTGCTAAAGGTATGTTTTGATGCTCAAGGAATTTGAAAATACAGATAAAATAAATGTAGGGCTATTATATTTGGGGAAAATCCCAATATTATGGGGAACTGAGATACTTGGCAGAGGTCTCCGCTCTCCGAGTGCTTTTCTAGTTCAGCATGTTTTCACTCCAAGTCCGTCATAATCTGCTTATTGTCTGTTGCTAGTATTTTGATAAACAAAAACAAAGTACAGAAAGGAAATCACTCTAGACAATGCCAAAGAAACCCATTTAAAAATGCATTCAAACCAGCGGACAAGCATAAATGCTGACAACACAGGCTACACTGTGGGTTCTTCCTCGGGTTAAAGCATTAGTATAAATCAGGCCTTAAAGTGTAAAAATATGAATATTTCTAAATGAAAGATGATTACATGACACAAGGATTTCAGAAGGTTAAATCCCACAAGCATACCATGTTTTAGTGAATATTACCTTCATCACAACCAAAATGACCACTTTAATGTGGCGCTTTCTGTCATCTTTTGGTGTTCAGTTTTGACGTTTTAACAGGGTGACAAACTAGGCGTTTTGGGCAAATCAGCATTCTGTAACATAAGAAAGCAGCCAGGAGTATGGAGCCTAATGGCAGGTTGAAGATGGATGTTCAAGAGAAAAATCAATTTTCCAATCTTCTTTATTTAAAAAAAATCTAAACCACAAACTTGTATTTATTGATAAATTTTCAAAATATTACCATGATCTGATTATATACTAGTCCAGGCTGCACTATAATTTTTTGTAAATAGAAACTCTATATAGTCTGTTATAAAATTTATCAGCGCCATTGACTGTGACACAGAAATACTCATTAATAATGCATAAGCTCACATTACAACACTCCCACATTTAAAATTGACACTGCACTACTAAGCAGCAGCAACAGTGACTTCAGCCTATGGAATTAGTTACTTATGGAAGAGCAGCTCATTAAAAACACACAAAATGTAATCTGGTTATAAACAATTCAATGTGTATAACAGTATATCACTCAAATGTTGCAATAAAGGGTTAACAATTTTACACTTTTTTTTCCCCAAAAACACCTTGCACAACACATTTGTTATTTCATATTGACACATGTGTATAATAACGATACCACTGTGTGCCTCAAGAGCAGAGACAGACTTAATAATTAGGCCAAGGTACACAGTTACCTGGGGCCCCATGATACTAAGCAGCCCTTAAAACTAACAGGGTATACACAGACCCTTAAAAAGATTTTATTTCGTTTATCCAAAATGAAGGCCATAATTATGTTTAAAAATGACAATCTTCAAATCTTCTTTTCAATGGTCTTAAAAGTACCACAGTTATGACAAAAATGATAACTGATTGTACTGTGAGTGAAATCTTGACATTCAGTTTGGGGAATTTGTAGTCACCATTTTGTCCTTTTAACATAAGATAACGTGAAAGCTGAGCAGGAAATTTACACTCTCCTGTCCAGAATTTGTGATTCTTAAATTTTTTAAGTTTATAGCTTCTTCATGTAAATTTGTGACTTTTTCCTTCAGAAATTTGTAACTTTTTCTAGAATATTCTTTTTTCTCAGAATTTTGTTTTCACTGAAAGGAAACCAGTACTGGTCATTATAACAACACTAATCCTGCTTTAGGTATTACTTATAAATCAAAAATGTGTTTATTCAATAAAAAATAATCCCCTAGAGTCAGTATACTGAATAGTTTTATCCCATGAAAACCGCTCGGTCAAATCCAATGGGGAGCAGCCATCGCTGGCCAGAAGTGACGTGCACTCGTTGATTCTGGCTTTACCGCGGACGAGTAACCGTATTCAGCAGATGCTCAGTGGGTCGAGATTCGAGTTGAAAACAGCACAAAATCTGCACGGATATATACTGCACAAACCGTCCTTGGAAACGGCTTTCATTGACGGCACGATCCACAATTACCTCCAGGGACCAGCAGCTGACGGGGACCTGACGAACAGGCAAGTTCCCAGTCAAGTAACTTCAGAACATGTTGAATAAATCTTGATACACTAGAATTTTATTTCATTAGATTATATGCGGGTAGATTTGCTTGCACACGGTTGTACAAAATTAGATAAAATTCTGATGTTAAAACTTTGTTGACTGCTATACTGTACCGGTGCTGAAACAGCCCAGGGAGGAGGCAAGATGTCCCTGAACAAAATTACCGGAAGGAACCACTAGTGTCATATTTGATCCTCTGAAATAGCTATTGATTAAAATTCACTACAGGTGCCCTTTAACATTGTGACTTTTTCCAGGTAAGCTTTAGAATTTTTACAGGAAACTCTGCAACTTTTTTTCCCTTTAAATTTATGCCTTTTTCCTCTTAGCTTTGTGACTTTATCATATACATTTACAATTTTTTTTTCTTGCGTGTCTGTGTGTGTGTCACGATCATAGGACTCGCTAAACGATTATAGGACTCGCTGTGACATCATCAAAAGAGCAAAGGCAGGCGTCACCGAACGAGTGGCGACGTGCTCGCTTACGCCTGCTTTCGCCTTCTTTTAGATTTGCTTGGCGGTTGGCAACCAGTCCACAGGTGCATTACCGCCACGCACTTCACTCTATATCACAGGTGTCAAACTCATTCCGTGCAAACCCTGCGGGTTTTACCTCCACCCAGTGTCTTCAACAGGTGATTTCACTGAATGTCTTCCCACTGACTGCTGATCAGTGAAAACCCCTGCTTGAAGACACTGGGTGGAAGCAGAACCTGCAGGGTCTTGGCCCTCCACGGAACGAGTCTGACACCCCTGCATCATCACTCCATATCACACCTGCTTTCTACGAGTATGCAGAAATACTTGCTTATACTTGGTTTCTACGCGCATGCACGGGTATGCACTAGTCGTGAATAAAAACCAAAAGAGAAGAGGATCAGAACAAAGGCTGCAAAGGGCTCCTTGCGTGCGTTTACCCCGGGCTCCAAAATAACTAAATCTGCCCCTGCTTCAGATCATATTTCTAAGACATGTCTCTTTCTTTTTTAATCTTTTCGGATGTAACAAAGAAACTGCAACAGCAGAGATCTTCTGCAGCCACAAAGATCAGGTTTCACCTCTTCCTTCCCTTCCCTTCCAAACCACCCACACCCATTATTTTTTTTTGGGGGGGGGGGGCATGTATGCATTACATTTTGCAGCTAAATGCCTAAGTATATTGGGGGAAACATCACCTTGGCTGTCAAACAGGGCTGTCGGTGTGTTGGAGGAAGCAGGCTCAAAAAAGTCAGCCCGATGTCGTCGTCTGAGGTGACTTCTCAAATTTGTGGTGTTCCCTCCCTTCGCCAGCACGATCTTTCGGCACAGGCGGCAGATCGCCTCGACGTTGTTCAGGGGTCGACCGTTCTCGTCCGCCTTCAGGCCGAAGTACGTCCACACGATGGACTTGCTCCTCGGTTTGCTGACCAAAGCCATGTTTCTCTCAGTGGCTTCTGGCTGCGCTGTGGCCTTTCTGCTGCCGCTGCTGCTGCACCGCTGTCAGAGCTGCGGCGCATAGATGGGACGGGGCTTTAATAATGCAACATTTACAACAACAACAAAAAAAAAAGGTAGTATTCACCGGGGGAAAAAAATAGATTCAACAGAAAGCAACACATGCATTTGTGAAAAAAAGCTGTAAATCTGCAAGAAAAACACACATTTTTAAAAGAAAAGCCGGAAGGTTTGCGAGGGGATAAAAATCTCCAAATTTCTAACGTTGATGGGGCAGCTTTTCCTCTCATAATCGGCTGTTTGGCTTAATTTTAAAGTTGCAACATGTTTTACAGAAAAGAAGCTCAGAATTGCTACTTTCGTAGTACAGGTTGCCTACTTCTGGTTTAGACAGCTGCAAACCCCGGCCTGCAGTCCCGTAGGCCGGTGGTGCAACTTCTCTCAACTCTATTTCTACGCTCTTACGTCTTTATCAGTGGACTGGCGTCAACATTCCGAGACAGTCAGTTGCCAGGTCCTGCTGTCAATAGTGTGCTATTTAAGATCAAAGGCGTTGGCCAAAAAAAAAAAAAAAAAAAAAAATCAAGGCAGCATTTTCGTTTATTTTTAACAAAACAACTAGCAAATCAAAATTTCCTATTATGGTTCTTTTTGTGTTGCCTGTTAACACAAAACCATGAAATTTATTAGAATAAAAGTTAAAAAAAAATTCTAACCCAATAACAGCTGATAATGAATATAGATCATCATTCACTTAACCTTTGAATTCCTTGAGGAACATTGGTCATCCACTAGAAACTGTCACCCTCTAATGAATATAGATACAAGGAATAAATCCATTGTCGATATGCATATTATGAGTGAATATATTTTCAGATGTATGCAGTTTTACACAGAGTATCGAGTAAAATTGTTATTTGACCACTACGCTTGTTATTTCCCCAAAGTTTTACGGGTATCATATATATTTCTCAAGACACAGACACATATATATATGAATTATGCATTAAAAACGTTTTAGAGGGAAAATGGGTTTAGCAAGGGTAAAGGAGCCCGTAATTTAATGGAAGCTCCCCTACTTTACATGTTTTCACTCTGTTACATTGACTGCACTATTCTTCTTGTGTATCACACCAGATGTATGGTATGACAAAAAGTATCTTATTGTTTTATGTGTATGTCATGTAATTAGAAACCTTTAGCGTTCCTTTCACTCACACCATTCCTTTTAAGACCACAGGATATGGTCCTAAAAACTCACTGGATGCGCCTGGTGTATTATTCAAGCTTTCATAACGAATTCTGAGGAACCAGCAGAGGCCAAGGCCTAAAAATGGTCAAAATCTGATGAGAAGGTTTTAAAGGTTTCCAAAAATTCCACTGTTTTCTTGTTTGTGGAAGAAGAGAACAAATGTTAGAATATGTTTTAATGTATTATCATGATTGCATGCTTTTATTTGGTGTCGTGCTGATTTTGACTATATTTCTTTTTTTCCACCTGTATATGAAAACAATAAAGGTTGGCTGACTTACGTGACGCACGCAAACCTGGCAACAGCAGCCTTCGCACCACTAACCTACTGACTCCATCACGTAAATATATCTTCGACGGAACCGAGGCTGAACCAGAACCCGAGCACTACTTTACATGTCAGGTAAGCATCGAAATCTTTCTTCTAGAGTCGTAAAAACACCCCTCATCACACAATTCAAACTCCGTTTTCAGCTCCGTTTGTTTTTCTCTGCTCGGGTTTGTGCGGTTAGCTTCAGGCTAGCCGGGTTTTTTTTTTTTTTTTAACCGTGAGGGACGAGCGTAATGACGTCACTGCCATCCTGCCGGTGGGGCTGTTGTTGCCGTGGCGACACAACTCACAAGCTCGCACAAGTTTGTCAACAAACTTTAAAGCTAGAGGCTAAACACAAACAGCTAAAACATGGCTTCGTGCCTGGTGCCCGACTTCCCGGCGGTCACGGTGGCTCTGGAGCACCTGAGGGAGCTGGACAGGGAGCTGAAGGACGAGGCTGCCGTACCGTTCTACCCCGAGGCCCGCGTCCACCTGAAAGAGATCACGGCGGCCGTGGCTGAGCTGGAGGCGGAGAGGCGCGGCGCCCACGAACACCTGGAGGTGGCGACCATAGAAAACGGCAAGCTGAGGCACCAGATCCGCGACATACGAGAGCGAATGAGCGAGGAAATGATGGCTGATGTGGCCGCAGCCCGGGCGTCTAATGCCGAGGAGATAGAACAGCTGCGGAAGGACCTCGGCGCTGCTTCTCAGCTCCAGGAGGAGACCATGATGAAAGTGGAGGGTCTTCTGAGCCAAAACAAAGCTCTGCGCGCAGAGAGAGAACAAGTAAAGGCTGAGCATGAGGCCGTTGTGGCCTTGCTCAATGATCAAATCACCCTGAAGAACAGCCTGCAGGCACAGCTCGATCAGATACAAGAGCAGATAGAGGAGCTGAAGTCCTCCATCGCTGCTGTGGAGCAGGAGAAGTCGACATTGCTACAGAACATGAAACTGGAAAGAGAGGCTTTCTCTATAAAAGAGGACCACCTGTCTAGAGAGGTTGACCACATTGAGGAGGAAATTAAGCATCAGAAGCAAGCAATCAGGAGGACTAGGAGAGAGCTGGACAGGGTTAATGGCAAGAAGCAAGAAGCCCAGGGCCATCTGGATGAGCTAAAGATTAAGGTGGCCTCACTGGAGAGCAGTGCACAAAGACTGACAGCATCCAGGTGTCGGTGTGAGAAGCAGCTGGAGGTGGAAAGTCAAAAACATCAAGATCTGAGGCAGCAGAGGGATACGCTAAAGAAGGAGCTGCATGAGTTAGGGGAATCCTTCAGAGAGACAGTCCACCATCTTGAAGAGGAGATGGCTGCAGTTGAAGGTAAAATAGAGGGATTTCGATTGTCTCGGCTAGCTTTTCAAGACGCCCTGGCTGAGGTCCATGGGGTGTTCAGACATCGGCACAGTGAAGAGAAGGAGGTGAGGGTGGAGCATTCACACATCTCACGGCAGCTGGAGCGGTCCAAGTTGCAGCTGGAGGAGTGCGTGTCCTCCATAGTGAAGCACAACAGGAAGATCAAAGAGATGGAAAAGCAAATAAGAGAGCTTCTGGAAACTGATACCATCAATAAGTGCATGTTTGAGCGGGATCAGGAGGAGCTGTGTGGCAGTGTGAATGCCGAGAAGAAAAACGTCAGCCAGTTTCAGGAGCAGAAGAGGCAACTCAGGCAGCTCCTGGAGGAGGAGAAAAGGAAGCAGGAGGAACATGTGTCCAAAATGAAGTCTGACATCAGCAACACCAGGAGGGAGTACGAGGAGCTGTGGCGAGAAGAGGCTGCGATCCATCAGCGGCACCCCAAGAGCATAGACGTTGACTTGCTGATGAGCCACGTGACCGAGTGTGAGAAGCAGTACTGTCAAATAGAAAGCACACATCGCCAGGAGATACTTGAATGCATCGCTGAGGCCAAGCACATCACTCGGAGCACCATGGAGAAGGAGAGCGAGGTGGAAGAGAAAGAGAAGCTGCTGAAGCAGGTGGAAGCAGACTGGAACGAGGAGAAAAGCAGGCAACAGAGGCTGGAAGAGCTCACCTTCGAACTGAGTGAGAGGAGCAATGAGCTGCAACAGTTGATCCAGACTCTGAAGGAGAAAACAGCAGAGCTACTCGGGCCCAAACAGGAATTGAAGGCCAAGCTGGAGGAGCTGCAGGAGTCCTATAGCCACCTGCTCGGCAAACAGGCCTTGGAGCTGAGAGCTGTGGAGGTCAGCATCTACAACAGCAGCGTGAAGCTGGAGCAGGTCAGTGTGGAGAACAGCCGATTGCATCTCCATATCAGACAGATGACGGAGGATGTTGTAAGGGCCAGGCAGCTCAGAAGTCGATACCAGCAGGAGACTCGGCAACTAAATCGGGGCACACAGGAGCTGAAGAAGCATTTACAGGAGGCGTGGAAGGAGGATTTGGTATTAACTCAGGACTGTCAGAACACTGATGGTGTTTTGCTTCTGTCGATGAGTCCTCTGTTGGACCATCTGAAGAGCAGGAGGCAGAAGTTGGGGAACGTCAGTGTGCTCTTACACCAAACAATGCTGGACTTCAGCCAACGACTGGGAGATAAAACAACCGTGGCGCTGCACAGCTGACGTTGTACACAGCAACACACAGTCACGATTCAGGGAGCTAGTGTGCTCTCAGATAATTTGTGTAAATATTCAAGAGGATATTAATTTGTAATAAAAGAACTGGCAATATGAAGGTAATATGCAGACTGACTTTAAATAGAGTAGGAGCAGCGTTGGCTGGGGGTCAGTAGAGCTGATGCAGGATCTGTTTAATCAGACGAAGAGCATGTTATTCCCTTTCAATTTAAAGTGTAAATGGCAGCTCTTTGTTCCCTTCTTTTTAAAACCGATTTAAAACTGATGTAGGCATCTCATCTGAGCTTGGTTCAGCCTGCAGAGGGTTTCACACCAGTGATCGTTTCTTTGCCCAATTGCAGGTCTTGTCAGCTACAGACTTTGCTATTGGTTGTTCTTCATAGCTGTGCATCTTGGGTGTAGAGTTGCTGGCCCCTAATTTATACTGGATGCGGTTGTCTTGGTTCCTCACTGATGCAATACTGTCTCGAGAACAAATCGGTTCCATTCTGAATCTGATCAATGCTTATGTTTCCACCAGATGTGATGCATTGCGTCCCAGATCCGGCTTGCTGCAATAGATCTATAAAAGATTTGCAATATGTCTATTTTTGACAGAGATCAAAGAAGGATGTGACAAAAAGTCCTGTATGAATGAATGGTTATGTGATCTCTCATGTTATCATAAGATTCTCGTGTGATCTTGTCCTCATCCAATCTATGTAGCTCTGCTGCAGAAACACAACTGTTGGGAATTACATGATGCCCAAACCATGTGACAGCTGTAATGTTACACAAACTGCATCCAGTGAAAATCAGCCTTTAGGACAGGGAATGGAGGAGGAAGTGTAGGAAGGAGACATTTTTGTTGGTTTCTCAGATTCCTGCCTACTCCAGCTTTAATTAAATTTTTTTTCAGAGCTACTGTGTCAAATCTCTCTCTTTTTGACTATGGTTCTTGGTGCAGACTAGGTTTGCTTTTCTTTTGGCTTGAGGTACTTTTTGTCCATCTAGTTTTTGAGTGATTTGTGCAGATTCCTAGATGTCTGTCTTAAATATAAAGAAAAAATAGCTTAAAGCACCAATATTCAGTAAAGGAGGAAAGCCCTGAGAAAATTTAGCATCTACTGTATGTCACTTTTTAAGAAGTCATGATAAAGGCAGAAGTTAAGTCCTACTTTTCAGGATCAAAAATATGTTTTACAATGACAGGGTAACATCTATTAGATGGTATCTAATTTTTTGAGGTGTTGTAACTTTTTTTTTTTTTTTAGCTTGGTTATTTATTTATTTACAGTACAGTGGACATAAAAAGTCTACACACCCCTGTTAAAATGCCAGGTTTTTGTGATATAAAAAAAATGAGACCAAGATAAATTATTTCAAAACTTTTTCCGCTATTAATGTGACCTATAACCTGTACAACCCAATTGAAAAACAAACTGAAATTTTTTAAGGGGAAAAATAAAAAATAAACTTACAATAACCTGTTTGCATAAATATGCACACCCTTAAACTAATACTTTGTTGCAGCACGTTTTGCTTTTATTACAGCACTCAGTCTTTTTGGATAGGAGTCTATCAGCGTGGCACATTTTGATGTGGCAATATTTGCCCACTCTTCTTTGCAAAAACGCTCCAAATCTGTCAGATTGTGAGGGCATCTCCTGTGCACAGCCCTCTTCAGATCACCCCACAGATGTTGGATCAGATTCAGGTCTGGACTCTGGCTGGGCCATTCCAAAACCTTAATCTTCTTCTGGTGAAGCCATTCTTTTGTTGATTTGGATGTGTGCTTTGGGTCATTGTCATGCTGAAAGATGAAGTTCCTCTTCATCTTCAGCTTTTTAGCAGAAGCCTGAAGGTTTTGTGCCAACACTGACTGGTATTTGGAACTGTTTATAATTCCCTCCACCTTGACTAAGGCCCTAGTTCCAGCTGAAGAAAAACAGCCCCAAAGTCTGATGCTGCCACCACCATGCTTCATTGTAGATATGGTGTTCTTTTGGTGATGAGTAGTGTTGTGTTTGCGCCAAATATACCTTTTGGAATGGCCAAAAAGTTCAACCTTGGTTTCATCAGACCATAACACATTTTCCTACATGCGTTTGGGAGATTTCAAATGCGTTTTTGCAGAATGTAGCCAAGCTTGGATGTTTTTCTTGGTAAGATAAAGCTTCCATCTTGCCACCCTACCCCATAGCCCAGACATATGAAGAAGACGGGAGATTGTTGTCACATGTACTGAACAGCCAGTACTTGCCAGAAATTCCTGCAGCTCCTTCAGTGTTGCTGTCAGGCTCTTGGCAGCCTCCCTGAGCAGTTTTCTTCTTGTCTTTTCATCAATTTTGGAGGGACGTTCAGTTCTTGGAAATGTCACTGTTGTGCCATATTTTCTCCACTTGATGATGACTGTCTTCACTGTGTTCCATGGTATATTTAATGCCTTGATAATTCTTTTGTACCCATCTCCTGACTGATACCTTTGAACAGTGAGATCCCTCTGACGCTTTGGAAGCTCTCTGCAGACCATGGCTTGTGCTGTAAGATGGGACTACAAAAATGTCAGGAAAAGCCTACTAGAACAGTTGAACTTTATTTGGGGTTAATCAGAGGTCAGTCAATAAATTTTCTTTAGGTTCCAGCCCACGTTGGAATAGAGGGTAATGAGGATGTGGATTTATTAGCAAAACAATAATTAAAATTCAAAGCAATAAATCTGGAAATCTCAGTCAGTAAGGCAGAAGGCAAATCAATAATTAAACTAGAAAAGCACTCGGAGAGCGCAGACCTCCGCCAAGCGGCACAGTTCCCCCCATAGAGTGTTTGTGTGTACGTTTTCAGATTCCCTGAGCATGAAAAGATATGACTAGCAATTGGATTCACAATGATTATTTGTTTATTTGACATGGACAGTGCAATAAACAGACAATTAATGAATGACAATCAATGTGATAGTGATAGGATTAGTGGTTCAGTAGTGTAAAATGGGGCTATAAGGGACAGCGGGTTAATAAGGGACACTTTTGTGGGAAATGTTTTAAATGTAATTCTGCTTTTTTTATTTTGAGCAGGACGCTGAGTTGTGTTGTTATTGTCAAATATCCATGAATCCTTCATCAAATCTAGGCGGAAGCAAAATTAAAAAAGCAGAATTACATTTAGAAAACTGTCCCATATTACCCCGCCGTCCCTTATAGCCCCGTTTTACGGTTGTAAAAGCATTGCCTCCTTGGCGGAGGTAATAAACTGAAGTGTTGGTGTGTCCATCTCCTCCACTGACGGATGCAGATTGGTTAGACAGGTTGCCGTGGGTTTTATATTATATTGGGGTTGCGCTCCGCGGCAAAACAGAATTTAGAATCTTCCCTGGCAGAGAGGTCGTTTTTACGCAGCGCCTATAGCTGGGAGGGAATTTGTGGCAAATAATGGGGCGGCGGACAGGTGTCCGTGTCAGGTTTTGCAGCGTGGCGCAAAAGCAGTCACGCTGGCGGGCCCAGGGCAGCAGTGTTTTCCGCGTGCTTTTGTGCCTAAAACGTTGAAGAACGCGGAGTTTGTGTTGGTCAGACACGACGACCAGCGCAATGTGCGCAGCGCCTATGGCTGGCACAGGCACGCTGGGGGGCCCAGGCCAGCAGTGTTTTCCGCATGCTTTTGTGGCTAAAACGTTGAAGAAGGCGGAGTTTGTGTTGGTCAGACACGACGCCCAGCGCCCTCCATTGCGCCTGCGCACATGTTGAAAATGGCTGTATGTCACAGTGTGGAAAAATGCTTTAAAAAATTCCTGTATCCAGACGGTGAACCGGATCACCCCCAAAATTTAATCAGTTCTTCCTTGTACCATTTCCAACAACGCCTGAAAGTTTCATGCAAATCCGTCCAAGACTTTTTGAGTTATCTTGCTAACCAACAGACAAACACACAGACAAACACACAGACAAACCCCGGCAAAAACATAACCTCCTCCTGGCCTTTTCGGCCTGGTGGAGGTAAAAATACTAGTATATACCTGTGCATGCCTGTGCATACCCATGCATGCCCGTAGAAACCAAGTATAAGCAAGTATTCCTCTATGCCCATAGAAAGCAGGTGTAAGCAAGGATGTCAGCACTCATTCAGTGATGCCTGACTTTGATCTTTGATGGTTTCATAGCGAGTCCTATGCTCGTGATGCCTACCTTTGATCTTTGATGATGTCATAGTGAGTCCTATGATGCCTGCATTTGATGATGTCATAGCGAATCCTATGATCTTTGCTGATGTCATAGCGAGTCCTATGATCGTGAGTGATGCCTGTCTTTGATCTTTGATGTCCTATGATCATGAGTGAGCGTGAGTGATGCCTGCCTTTGATCTTGGATGATGTCATAGCGAGTCCTATGATCGTGAGTGATACAGTCCAGGCAAGGATGGATAATTTTTTCACACATAAGGAATGGAACATCATAGGCATGCTATGATCTTTCAGCGAGTCCTATGATCGTGACAGACACATTGACAGATACACTGACAGACACACACACAGACAGAGATTTCTTGAATTATACATAGAGTGATATAGTGGAAACGTGGCAAGAATATTGGGACTCAGTAGATACAGGAAGACATCTTTATGACATTCAAAAGCAGGTAAACAGCGAGGGCTGTGGCAGTTGCCACGTCCAAGATGTGTAGAGTGAAGTATGAGGAGATGAAGAAGAGTGATGTCTGAAGATAGAGGTGAGGTTCGATTGGACACAGCAATGATAATAGGACTACAGCTCCTGACTAGATAGTGACGATATAGAGTGAAGTATGTGGCGGTAATGCACCTGTAAGCTGGTTGCCAACTGCCAATCAAATGTAAAAGAAGAAGAATGGGAGTTGGGCAGAAACAGGAAAGGAGATACTCATCACCCGATTAAGAATAGGACACACGAGAGTGGGTTCGACACCCTATCTTGCAAGATGTGTAGAGTGATGATATAGAGAAGTATGAGGAGACGAAGAAGAGTGATTTTTGAAGATAGAGTTGAGGTTCGATTGGACACAGCAATGATGATAGGACTATAGCTCCTAACCAGATAGAGTGATGAAGAAGAGTGATGTCTGAAGATAAGAGTTGAAGTTCGATTGGACACAGCAATGATGATTGAAGGACTACAGCTCCCGACCAGATAAGAGTGATGATATAGAGTGAAGTACGTGGCAGTAATGCATCTGTAAGCTGGTTGCCAACTGCCAATCAAATCTAAAAGAAGAAGAAGATATATAGAGTGAAGTGAGTGAATCGGATCTAGAAGAAGATGAAGAGTGATATAAAGTCAAGTGTGTGCTGGTAATGCACCTGTAAGCTGGTTGCCAACTGCCAATCAAATGTACACTACCGTTCAAAAGTTTGGGGTCACCCAGACAATTATTTTGTGTTTTCCATGAAAAGTCACACTTATTTACCACCATGAGTTGTAAAATGAATAGAAAATATAGTCAAGACATTGACAAGGTTAGAAATAATGATTTGTATTTGAAATAATAATTTTTTCCTTCAAACTTTGCTTTCGTCAAAGAATCCTGCATTTGCAGCAATTACAGCGTTGCAGACCTAACATGATTGCACAAGGGTTTTCTAATCATCCATTAGCCTTCTGACGCAATGAACAAACACATTGTACCATTAGAACACTGGAGTGATAGTTGCTGGAAATGGGCCTCTATACACCTATGTAGATATTGCACCAAAAACCAGACATTTGCAGCTAGAATAGTCATTTACCACATTAGCAATGTATAGAGTGTATTTCTGATTAGTTTAAAGTTATCTTCATTGAAAAAAAGTGCTTTTCTTTCAAAAATAAGGAAATTTCTAAGTGACCCCAAACTTTTGAACGGTAGTGTAAAAGAAGAAGAAGAAGGTAATGCACCTGAGAAGAAGAAGAGTGATATAAAGTGAAGTATGTGGCGATAATGCACCTGTAAGCTGGTTGCCAACCGCCAATCAAATCTAAAAGAAGAAGAAAAATAGGACACACTACTTTAAAGCAGATGGTACATAGAATAGGTAAACGCCCAACTGGCAGCTGTGCACATTGTGGTTCTCCGGAAACTTTTCAGCACGTTTTGTTGGAATGTCAGGGATACCAGGAACAAAGGAAACATCTGATTGCAGTAATGGAAAGGGCTAATTTAAGTTTTGTTTTGGAAAACATGTTAGGAACTACAGTCAAAGACATATATATAGGTTTATTTAGATATTTAAGTGCAACTGGATTAATTAAAATAGTTTAGGTTTTTTTTTTCCCCTGCCATTCTCTTGTCCACACTCCAACCTGGTAGGTGGCGCTAATGCACCTGTAAGCTGGTTGCCAACCGCCAGTCAAATCTAAAGGAAGACGAAGAAGGCACTTTAAATGGTGGCAGGATAACACAGGGTTACAAAAGTAATTTTTTTGTAAGTTGTCTGTGTTTTTTCAACTGATTTAAGACTATTTTGTACCGCTGAATCTGAAAATGACATCCGTTTCTCTTGATCAGGTGCCAAGTAAAAACCTGTACTTACTTAGTACTTACTTAGTACTGTGCATGTACTTACCTTTATATAAAGGTAAGTACATGTAAATTGAATGTTACGTCATCATTGTTCAAAATTCAGAGAATTTCAAGACATAAAAAAGAATTTTGCATCATATAAAGCGAAAATACCTGTACATGTAAACAAAAACATATAAAACAACATGTGGCCGTAATTCAAAAAGTTGATCTGATTGAGCAAAACCAATGTGATTTTTGGATTCAGCACATCAAAATTGTCTAAAATCAGCTAAAAAAAACCTTTGACAATAAATTTGGTGTTGACCAGTGTAATTTTTTCACACATAGGGAGTTGTTCAGAACTCCTTATACAAAGATATAGAGTGATGATAATCAAGTCAGTGGCGGTAATGCACCTGTAAGCTGGTTGCCAACCGCCAGTCAAATCTAAAAGAAGAAGAAGACTTGCTGAATGGTCAGAGATTTCTTGAATTATATAGCGCATGGCCACACATCAGAGATATAGGAGACAGACAGACAGAGATTTCTTGATATTATTCCAGCAAAGGGGAACTTTTAAGATATATAGAGTGATGATATAGAGTGAAGTACGTGGCGGTAATGCACCTGTAAACTGGTTGCCAACCGCCAATCAAATCTAAAAGAAGAAGAAGACTCCCATTTAACATGAGTTTGAATGTGATTGGTTAATTCTGAACACAGCCACATCCCCAGTTATAACAGGGTGTGCATATTTATGCAAACAGGTTATTGTAAGTTTTTTTTATTTTTCCCCTTAAAAGATTTCAGTTTGTTTTTCAGTTGGGTTGTACAGGTTATGGGTCACATTAATGGTAAAAATAGGTTTTGAAGTGATTTATCTTGGTCTCATTTTCTTACATCAAAAAAACCTGGCATTTGAACAGGGGTGTGTAGACTTTTTATATCCACTGTATATCTTTATATTCTAATATTGTTTTCCTTTCCCATGTTCTACAATCAAAATAAATGTCAACATTTATTAGGCATTCCTTATTTTTTTCCTCGTTTGCCAATTATATGACTTGCTGCAAACCGACTGCTTGCAGTGTTTTCATTAAAAAAAAAAACCTTTCACTTCAGCACTGAAGTCCAGAAGTGTTTCCTGTGTGACTCCCTCCAGCAGATGGCGTAAGACACCGGGCTTTCCTCTGCCGTGACCTTGCCCCACAGTTGGAGGGTCATAAAACCGCCTGCTCTGAACAACAACAACACCAACAGGCACCCACATGCATCCAGAGGCACACCGTGTCTCTCCATGGCACACTCTGGCAGGACTGAGCACTGCTGAAGGAAGTGAAGGAGAAAAAACAAAGCTGCAGCTGCCACAGAGTTGGATTTGTGAGGACACAACTGACTGTTTATACCAGTAAAGAAGGTGAGCCGACAGAGAACCTGAAAGCAAACTTTGTTCTGAAGTTGCAGCTAACTCTGCTTTGTTGTGTGCTGGACTGCACCATAATAATAATAGGAGCTTTACACTGTTTTTATGTGTGATGTTAGTGTTCCCTCTCTATATCGCCTTCTTCTTCTTCTTCTTTTAGATTTGATTGGCGGTTGGCAACCAGCTTACAGGTGCATTACCGCCACGTACTTCACTCTATGTCATCGCTCTATCTGGTCAGGAGCTATATCAATATATGTACTGTACTTCACTCTAAATCTTCACACATGGGGAGTTGTTCAGAACTCCTTATGGGAACTTGTACAATGATAAAGGGTGATGATAATCAAGTCAGTGGCGGTAATGCACCTGTAAGCTGGTTGCCAACTGCCATTCAAATTTAAAAGAAGAAGAAGAAGATCACTCTATATATCTTCAGCAAGTCTTCTTCTTTTAGATTTGATTGGCGGTTGGCAACCAACTTACAGGTGCATTACTGCCACGTACTTCACTCTGTATCATCACTCTATATATCTTGGCCGTGGCCAAGATACTACCACCAACTCTTCAGCAAGTCTTCTTCTTTTCGATTCTATATTTACTCCAGTGAGCCAGAGCCAACTGCCAATGAAGGTAGATAATTTTTTCACACAAAAGGAGTTGTTCAGAACTCCTTATAAGAACCCCTTACACAAAGATATAGAGTGATGATAATCAAGCCAGTGGCGGTAATGCACCTGTAAGCTGGTTGCCAACTGCCACTCAAATCTTCTTTTTTTTAGATTTGATTGGCGATTGGCAACCAGCTTACAGGTGCATTACCGCCATGTACTTCACTCTATATCATCACTCTATGCTTGTGTGTCCTATCCAAATACTATATATCTTGGCCGTGGCAACTGCCACCAATCTTCTTCTTCTAGATTTGATTGGCGGCTGGCAACCAGCCCACAGGTGCATTTCCGCCAGACTTGATTATCATCACTCTGTATTTTCTTCTTTTAGATTTGATTGGCAGTTGGCAACCAGCCTACAGGTGCATTACTGCCACGTACTTCACTCTATATCATCACTGTGTCTGGTCAGGAGCTGTAGTCCTTACCGCCACGTACTTCAGTCAGTAAACATCACTCTATGTATCAAAAATTCTTCTCAGTTGGCAACCTCTTCTTCGTCTTCTTCACCCTATATCTTTGTACAAGGAGTTCCCATAAGGAGTTCTGAACAATCTTCTTCTTCTTCAAACAGTGAGATTTCCATGTCTACATGATGTCTATAACACACTTATCTATTCTCTACCACTGCTACTACACTACACTACTCATCATCATCATAGCTGCACTACACCAAGAGCAAAGATAAACAAACCTATCATCTGGTCAGTCACCGCAACAGATACTGGAGTCAGTTTGTTTTGGCCTGTTTGTCTTGGCCTTGCCACTGATAATACCTCTATCTGCCAAGAATGTGCCACTAGACTAGCAAAAGCTAGCGGTACTCAAATACTTTGCAACACTTGATCTTAACCAAAAGGCCGAGAAGCGATATTCTCTACCGCTTCTTCTTCTTTTAGATTTGATTGGCGGTTGGCAACCAGCTTACAGGTGCATTACCACCACGTACTTCACTCTTATATCATCACTCTATCCGGTCAGGAGCTGTAGTCCTTATTGCCACGTACTTCACTCAGTATGTATCAAAAGTCAGAATTCTTCTCGGCTGGCAACTTCCTCTTTGTCTTCTTCACTCTATATCTTTGTATAAGGAGTTCTTCTGAGGAGTTCTCAACAATCTTCTTCAAACAGTGAGAGTTCTATGTCTGCATGATGTCTATAACACTCTGTCTGGTCGTTACTCTATAAGGAGTTCTTGTGAGGAGTTCTGAACAATCTTCTTCTTTCTTCTTCTTCTTCTTAGATTTGATTGGTAGTTGGCAGCTAGCTTACAGGTGCATTACCACCACGTAGTTCACTCTATATCTTCCTCATAGCTTTGTGACAATTTCCTTCTTCTTCTTCTTCTTCTTCTTCTTCTTCCTCTCTCGGCCACCAGCAGACAGCAAACAACTGAAAGGCGCACACCACCACCCACTGTACAGTCCCCCCAGGACTTTGTGGGATGTTTTTATGATTGTTGCAGGGCAAAGAGCCTGAATTCGCCGGAGCTTTTTTTAAAAGTTGTGATAAAAGTTGCAATATTTTTAGTGTTTTCTGCACTAAAAATTGTGTGAAGAATTCCAAATTTTAAAGCAGATGCTTTTTTTCCAGTTTACTTCAGTGATATTCTATATAACAATACAAGAAAAGCAGAGGATTGTCAAAAATTTCGTATTTCTGATTTGTAAATTAGGCAGAAACTTCTGCTATACAGAAAAACTCTTGTGCAACAGCAAATACAAACATTAACACAATATCCATTACAACAGCTAAATTGCATTGAATGCATGTTAAAGAGTAGAGATTTGGAAATTATTGGCAGCACCTTCATTTGAAAACGCCCTACGGTTCCCAACCACTCGGTACTGAGCGGAGAGGAAAAAATAAATTATTCTTTTGAACTGTATTGGCTGTTGGAGTCTGTGTTTTTCTGAAAAAAAAAATACAAAGAATATTCTCTCGCTTTTCATGCCTACCTGTCTGTCTGCTGCATATCAGTCTTCACACAAACACACATCTTTCATTTACAGCGGGACAGTGAGGGGGGGAATGGATGGGTGGGTGTGTTTGTCCATCCAGAGTCCACACCGGAGATTAACAGTTTTAAAGTTCATTGACCAGATGTAGTAATGATTTTACCTCTAAAGATGTATGAATGTTCAAACTGGCTGTCATGTAGTGTACTCTCCTCACGCGTGCTCCCGCGACGGGGTGCTTTTGGGGCAGGCGCATGTTTTTCAACACAAACCCAGCGCTTCGCACACGCGGCCAGGAC
The DNA here is from genome assembly GCA_020510985.1 of Pholidichthys leucotaenia. Classification (NCBI taxonomy): domain Eukaryota; kingdom Metazoa; phylum Chordata; class Actinopteri; order Cichliformes; family Pholidichthyidae; genus Pholidichthys; species Pholidichthys leucotaenia. The sequence continues at coordinate 64,282,772 of CM035848.1, read as the reverse complement.
GGAGACGTGGCGAGGTGTCCATGGGCAGCCTGGGGGAAACGGAGGAAGGGACGTGTTGAAAACCTCGCAGGTGAGTGTTTTTTTTAAATCACACACTCTGTTTGCAGATGTGTTCCATTACTTATTATAAACTCACTACTCACTGTAAACACGGGGAGTGGACGCGGTGCAACGATGCATTTGGTTGGTTAGACTGAGTGTTTCAGCGCCAGTTAGAGACAAATTTGATTGGTGAAATTGGTGGAAGTTGACGAGGGTTGGCCAAAATTGCGGTGATTGGACAAAGTCGGAAGGTCGTGTAATAGTTGCGCTGACTGGCTGATTTCGCATGAAGTTGTGCGATCGCAACATTGCAAAATCCTGGAGGGACCGCTCTATATCATCACTCTATATATCTTGGCCGTGGCAACTGCCACTCTCCCGTACTTCACTCTATATCCCATCACTCTATATCTTTGTATAAGGAGTTCTGAACAACTCCTTATGTGTGAAAAAAAATTATCCATCAGCGTTGACTGCCTTCTTCGTCTTTAGATTTGATTGGCAGTTGGCAACCAGCTTACAGGTACAGACGTGGACAAAATTGTTGGTACCCCTCTGTTAATGAAAGAAAAACCCACAGCGGACACAGAAATAACTTGAATCTGGCAAAAGTGGTAATAAATAAAAATTCTATGAAAATTAACCAGTGAAAATCAGACAATGCTTTTGAATTGTGGTTCAACAGAATTATAGTATTTTAAAAAACAAACTCATGAAACAGGTCTGGACAAAAATTATGGTACCCCTAGAAAAGATTGAAAATAATGTGACCATAGGGACATGTTCAACCAAGATGTGTAATCTAATTAACATCACAGGTGTCTACAAACTTGTAATCAGTCAGTCGGCCTATTTAAAGGGTGACAAGTAGTCACTGTGCTGTTTGTTGACATGGTGTGTACCACACTAAACATGGACCAGAGGAAGCAAAGGAGAGAGTTGTCTCAGGAGTTTAGAAAGAAAATTATAGACAAGCATGTTAAAGGTAAAGGCTATAAGATCATCTCCAAGCAGTTTGATGTTCCTGTGACTACAGTTGCACATATTATTCAGAAATTTAAAGGGTACCTGTGGTGGTCGTCTAAACGCATTCAACTTGAAAACATTAGGCAAATTATTCGTTATTTGGTTAAATAATTATTGCCAGCCAAATACCACCAGAGAAATATGCAAATACAACCGCAGGCATGGCCAGCCAATGAAAACTCTGAGCGCAGCCATGACACATGCGGATATGACGTCACTTCGTTGATACTCAACAGTCAATGCTCCGCCTGTATGACAGACTAGGGTGCTTTTGTGAGTGTTTTTATTCTATTATGGCTGAATTGTCGGACTCTGGGGAAGAATTCGTCCAACATGGCTACAGGTTTGAGCCAGAAAGGTCTTCTGAGGGTTAAAGTGACGAAGTGGTCCTCACACACAATGCAATTTCGTCTGAAAGGATTCGTCTGTGCCCTGTTCCAAGATCACTTTTCTGCTCCGATCTTCTGACAAGGTGAGCTGGGTTTGGGTACACAAATGAAGTGTTTATCTTTGTTTTTTCGCTTATTATTGGGACATCCAAAGGCTTTACATTCCACCATGTTGCGATATCCATATCGCATTGTATGTTTTTGTTTTTACAAGAGCGCCGAGTGTCTGCCGCTCTGCTCTGCTGCTCTCTCTCTCTCTGCTGCTCCCGCGGCGAGGGAGGAGCCCAGCCCGTCTCGCAGCTGTTAGAAGCTCAGATCAGATTAGACAAGCCGCTGAATTTAAGCATTTATTTATTTATTTTCTACTCGTTTTAGTTCTGCAGTTAATATGAACCCTGAGTTTGAAATAAACGTTTGAATTTTAATTTGAATATCCCGAAAGCCGCTGCACATCCGGGTACTCCAGGCTCAGCCAATATTGATCCAGATCACATAGTTTTAGAATCATCGGCCATTACGAGCTCAGATCAGAGGAGACAAGCCGCTGAATTTAAGCATTTATTTATTTATTTTCTAATCGTTTTAGTTCTGCATTTAATGTGAACCCTGAGTTTGAAATAAACGTTTGAATTTTAATTTGAATATCCCGAAAGCCGCTGCACATCCGGGTACTCCAGGCTCAGCCAATATTGATCCAGATCGCATAGTTTTAGAATCATCGGCCATTACGAGCTCAGATCAGAGGAGACAAGCCGCTGAATTTAAGCATTTATTTATTTATTTTCTAATCGTTTTAGTTCTGCATTTAATATGAACCCTGAGTTTGAAATAAACGTTTTAATTTGAATATCCCGAAAGCCACTGCACATCCGGGCACTGCAGGCTCAGCCAATACTGATCCAGATCGCGGTGTCAACGAAATTACGTCACAGGAAGCGTCCTGGAAGGCCATGTAGCCACTAGTATGGCTGCACTCATGTTTTGCTGACATAGCTGAACCAGCACATCAGCAATGGATTTATATCAAATTGCTTTGAACATGAATTTCAACTTAAACTTGAACTAGAACGTGAGACAGGGGCTCAATATATCTTTTTTTTTCATGACCACCACAGGTACGCTTTAAGATCCACGGGACTGTAGCCAACCTCCCTGGACGTGGCCGCAGGAGGAGACGGATAATACGAATGGTAAGAAAAGAGCCCAGAACAACCTCTAAACACATTCATGGTGAACTCCAAGGTCAAGGTACATCAGTGTCAGATCGCACCATCCGTCGTTGTTTGAGCCAAAGTGGACTTCATGGGAGACGACCAAGGAGGACATCACTGTTGAAAATAAATCATCAAAAAGCCAGACTGGAATTTACCAAACTGCATGTTGACAAGCCACAAAGCTTCTGGGAGAATGTCCTATGAACAGACGAGACAAAACTGGAACTTTTTGGCAAAGCACATCAGCTCTATGTTCACAGACGCAAAAATGAAGCATACCAAGAAAAGAACACTGTCCCTACTGTGAAACATGGAGGAGGTTCTGTTATGTTCTGGGGCTGCTTTGCTGCATCTGGCACAGGGTGTCTTGAATCTGTGCAGGGTACAATGAAATCTCAAGACTATCAAGGTATTCTAGAAAGAAATGTGCTGCCCAGTGTCAGACAGCTTGGTCTCAGTCGCAGGTCATGGGTCTTGCAACAGGATAATGACCCAAAACACACAGCTAAAAACACCCAAGAATGGCTAAGAGCGAAACATTGGACTATTCTAAAGTGGCCTTCTATGAGCCCTGATCTAAATCCTATTGAACATCTGTGGAAGGAGCTGAAACATGACGTCTGGAGAAGGCACCCTTCAAACCTGAGACAACTGGAGCAGTTTGCTCATGAGGAGTGGGCCAAAATACCTGCTGAGAGGTGCAGAAGTCTCATTGACAGTTACAGAAATTGTTTGATTGCAGTGATTGCCTCAAAAGGTTGTGCAACAAAATGTTAAGTTAAAGGTACCATCATTTTTGTCCAGGCCTGTTTCATGAGTTTGTTTTTTAAAATGTTGAACCACAATTCAAAAGCATTGTCTGATTTTCATTGGTTAATTTTCATAGACGTTTTATTTATTACCACTTTTGTCAGATTCAAGTTATTTGGGTGGGCAATATAAGCTGCGGCTTCAGCCATCATCCATTTCGGATAACTTTTGTTGAACTGTATAATCAGAGGAGTTATTGCCTAATTTGACCTTGTTGGATTTTATTTCCCCCTTTTGCTATACTATTCAGTTTCTTTTAACCTGTACTATCCAAAATAAAGATTCATTCATTCATTCATTCATTTCTGTGACCATTGTGGGTTTTTCTTTCATTAACAGAGGGGTACCAACAATTTTGTCCACGTCTGTACATTACCGCCACTAACTTGATTATCATCACTCTATATCTTTGTATAAGGAGTTCTGAACAACTTGTGTGAAAAAATTATCCGTCCTTGACCGCCTGCTGGATATCCTTGTATAAGGAGTTCCCTTAAGGAGCTCCGAAGAAATCTCTGTCTGTGTGTCTTCTTCTTTTAGATTTGATTGGTGGTTGGCAACCAGCTTACAGGTGCATTACCGCCACTGACTTGATTATCATCGCTCTATATCTTTGTATAAGGAGTTCTGAACAACTCCTTATGTGTGAAAAAAATTATCCGTCCTTGGACTGTGTCCTCAGCGGTATCAATAGCTGTGCCAGCCAGCCGGTCTTCTTCTTCTTTTAGATTTGATTGGCAGTTGGCAACCAGCTTACAGGTGCATTACCGCCACGTAGTTCACTCTACTGTATATCATCACTCTATCTGGTCAGGAGCTGTAGTCCTTCTATCATCATTGCTGTGTCCAATCGAACCTCAACTCTATCTTCAGACATCACTCTTCATCATCTCTTTGTACTTCATTCTATATCATCACTCTATCTGGTTAGGACTGTCCTGTCTGTATGTCTGTCTGTGTGTCTGTCTGTCACAACCATAGGACTGACTAAAAGATCATAGGATCGCCTATGATGTCTCTATGATGTCATATAGACACCATAGTATAGAGTTATTCAAGAAAATCTGTTTGTGTCTGTGTGTGATCAAAGACAGGCATCACTCACGATCATAGGACATCAAAGATCAAAGGCAGGCATCACTCACGATCATAGGACTTGCAATGACATCATCAAAGATCAAAGCAGGCATCAATGACATCATCAAAGATCACAGGACTCACGATGACGTCTTCAAATATCATAGGACTCACTACAACAGCATCACAGATCATAGGACTCGCTATGACATCATCAAAGATTCTACAAGCATGCAGAAATCATCATATTAATTCAAGAAATCTCTGTCTGTCTGTGTGTGCGTCTTTGTGTTCTGCACGTATCTCCCGAACCATTCGACGGACTGGGCTCAGATTTGATACGTGCTGTGCTGAGGTTACAAAGGTGTGCATCCCCAAATTTCAACCTCCCCGGATGTGTGGAAGTTTAGGAGGAGACATCACTCTATATGTAATTCAGGAAATCTCTGTCTGTCTGTCACGACCATAGGACTCACTAAAAGATCATTGACCTATGATCTTTGATGATCATTGGCCTATGATGTGCCTATGATGTCTACATGACATCATATACAGTCGGGCAAAAAAGTATTTAGTCAGCCACCAATTGTGCAAGTTCTCCCACTTAAAAGATGAGAGAGGTCTCCAATTTTCATCATAGGTGTACCTCAACTATGAGAGACAAAATGAGAAAAAAAAATCCAGAAAATCACAATGAAGGATTTTTAATGAATTAATTGGTAAATTCCTTGGTAAAATAAGTATTTGGTCACCTACAAACAAGCAAGATTTCTGGCTCTCACAGACCTGTAACTTCTTCTTTGAGAGGCTCCTCTGTCCTCCACTTGTTACCTGTATTAATGGCACCTGTTTGAACTCGTTATCAGTATAAAAGACACCTGTCCACAACCTCAAACAGTCAGATTCCAAGCTGTCAAAGGGCACCAGAAACAAAATTGTAGACCTGCACCAGGCTGGGAAGACTGAATCTGCAATCGGTAAGCAGCTTGGTGTGAAGAAATCAACTGTGGGAGCAATTATTAGAAAATGGAAGACATACAAGACCACTGATAATCTCCCTCGATCTGGGGATCCACACAAGATCTCACCCCGTGGGGTCAAAATGATCACGAGAACGGTGAGTAAAAATCCCAGAACCACACGGGGGGACCTAGTGAATGACCTGCAGAGAGCTGGACCAAAGTAACAAAGGCTACATCAGTAACGCACTACGCCACCAGGGACTCAAATCCTGCAGTGCCAGACGTGTCCCCCCGCTTAAGCCAGTACATGTCCAGGCCCGTCTGAAGTTTGCTAGAGAGCATTTGGATGATCCAGAAGAGGATTGGGAGAATGTCATATAGTCAGATGAAACCAAAATAGAACTTTTTGATGAAAACTCAACTTGTCGTGTTTGGAGGAGAAAGAACACCATACCTACTGTGAAGCATGGGAGTGGAAACATCATACTTTGGGGCTGTTTTTCTGCAAAGGGACCAGGACGACTGATCCATGTAAAGGAAAGAATGAATGGGGCCATGCATCGTGAGATTTTGAGTGAAAATCTCCTTCCATCAGCAAGGGCATTGAAGATGAAACGTGGCTGGGTCTTTCAGCATGACAATGATCCCAAACACACCACCCAGGCAATGAAGGAGTGGCTTTGTAAGAAGCATTTCAAGGTCATGGAGTGGCCTAGCCAGTCTCCAGATCTCAACCGCATAGAAAATCTTTGGATGGGAGTTGAAAGTCTGTGTTGCCCAGCGACAGCCCCAAAACATCACTGCTCTAGAGGAGATCTGCATGAAGAAATGGGCCAAAATACCAGCAACAGTGTGTGAAAACCTTGTGAAGACTGACAGAAAACGTTTGACCTCTGTCACTGCCAACAAAGTGTATATAACAAAGTATTGAGATGAACTTTTGGGATTGACCAAATACTTATTTTACAGAGGAATTTACCAGTTAATTCATTAAAAATCCTTCAATGTGATTTTCTTGATTTTTTTTCTTCTCATTTTGTCTCTCATAGTTGAGGTATACCTATGATGAAAATTGGAGACCTCTCTCATCTTTTAAGTGGGATTTTATTTATTTAGCGAATGCAAAGTCCTTAAGCCAAGCAGTTGCCTCCTGGTTTGCTGTATGGAGGGTGTGTAATCCTCCTTCCAGTCTTTGGAGCGGGCAAGCCTCTATGATGTGTTCCATAGTTTGCTCCTCTCCACATGGGCACAGTGGGCTAGGGCTACTGCCCCATCTGTGAAGGCTGGCCAAGCAGGGGCCATGTCCAGTCCTGAAGCGATTGAGTGTAGACCACTGTCTCCTTGGGAGGTTGGTGCCCGGGACCTGTTGGTTGGGGTTTATCACCAGCTGTTTGTTTGGGACCTCCTTGGTCTCCCATTCCTCTTGCCAAGCTGTCTGGATGGTAAAGTCAGCTGGGGGAGGGTTTTTCCAAATCGGCCGTCTGATTTTAAGTGGGAGAACTTGCACAATTGGTGGCTGACTAAATACTATTTTGCCCCACTGTAGATACCAAAAGATCAAAGGCAGCCTTCACTCATGATCATAGGACTCGCTATGACATCATCAAAGTTCATAGGACTTTCTATGTCACGGTCATAGGACTTGCTAAAAGATCATAGTTCTCGCTATGACATCATAAAAGATCAAAGGCAGGTTTCACGCACAATCATAGGACTGTCATATAGACATAGGCACATCATAGGCTCAGTGATGCCTGATGTCATAGCTGACATCATCAAACCCTGGCTGTCACAATGAGATCAAAGGCAGGCATTACTCATGATCATAGGACTCGCTAAAAAATCATAGGACTTGCTATGACATCATCAAAGATCAAAGACAGCCATCACAGATCAAAGGCAGTCATGACTGAACGAGTGGTGACATCAAAGGCAGGCATCACTGAACAAGTGGTGACGTCAAAGATCAAAGGCAGGTTTCACCATGGTTACTGTTGCCATGGTAACAGTAACTTTATATGGGCATGCAGAAATGCTTGCTTACACTTGCTTTCTACGGGCATGCAGAAATACGTGCTTATACTTGGTTTCTATGGGCATGCACGGGTATGCACTAGTACATTATAACATCTGTGGTACTTGGTGCACAGATTGTTCTCTTCTAGGATGTTGCATCACAGACACAACTGATTGCTACATTATGCTGCTGTTGCTGATTAACAATTGTGCTGTTGATGATTAACAATTGTGGCAATAAAGCGCACACCTCACTTTAACCGAAACAACCCTTTTTTTTTCTAATTGAAGATTTGAACAAACAAAGGTGAATCCACATATTTTTATTTAATAAAATGCCAACATAACTTTTATAAAATTAACTTTTAATAAAAAAAAAGGGTTCCAATATCACTAAATTCAAGAAATCTCTGTCAGTGTGTGTGTGTCTTGAAAGTGTGTCACGGCCAAAAGATCATAGGACCGCCTGTGATGTTCCTATGATCTCTGCATGATGACCTATGATGTTTCTCTGTATAACGTTACTCCTTATGTGTGAAATGTGCTATGATGTTCCTATGTAACAAAGGCAGTCACCACTCACGATCATAGGACTCGCTATGACAGCAGCAAAGGTCATAGGACTCGCTATGACATCATCAAAGATCAAAGGCAGGCTTCACGCACAATCATAGGACTGTCATATAGACATAGGCACATCATAGGCTCAGTGATGCCTGATGTCATAGCTGACATCATCAAACCCTGTCTGTCAGGATGAGATCAAAGGCAGGCATTACTCACGATCATAGGACTCGCTAGAAGATCATAGGACTTGCTAAAAGATCATAGGACTTGCTATGACATCATCAATGATCAAAGACATCCATCACAGATCAAAGGCAGTCATGATTGAGTGAGTGGTGACATTAAAGGCAGGCATCACTGAACAAGTGGTGACGTCAAAGATCAAAGGCAGGTTTCACCATGGTTACTGTTGCCATGGTAACAATAACTTGATATGGGCATGCAGAAATGCTTGCTTACACTTGCTTTCTACGGGCATGCAGAAATACGTGCTTATACTTGGTTTCTATGGGCATGCACGGGTATGCACTAGTACATTATAACATCTGTGGTACTTGGTGCACAGATTGCTCTCTTCTAGGATGTTGCATCACAGACACAACTGATTGCTACATTATGCTCCTGTTGATGATTAACAATTGTGCTGTTGATGATTAACAATTGTGGGGATAAAGTGCCCACCTGACTTTAACCGAACCAAACCTTTTTTTTTTTCTAAATGAAGATTTGAACAAACAAAGGTGAATCCACATATTTTTATTTAATAAAGTGCCAACATAACTTTTATAAAATTAACTTTTAAATAAAAAAAAGAAAGGGTTCCAATATCACTAAATTCAAGAAATCTCTGTCAGTGTGTGTGTGTCTTGTCAGTGTGTCACAGCCAAAAGATCATAGGACCGCCTGTGATGTTCCTATGATCTCTGCATGATGACCTATGATGTTTCTCTGTATAACGACTCCTTATGTGTGAAATGTGCTATGATGTTCCTATGTAACAAAGGCAGTCACCACTCACGATCATAGGACTCGCTATGACAGCAGCAAAGATCATAGGACTCGCTATGACATCATCAAAGATCAAAGGCAGGCTTCACTCACAATCATAGGACTGTCATATAGACATAGGCTCAGCGATGCCTGATGTCATAGCTGACATCATCAAACCCTGTCTGTCAAGATGAGTTCAAAGGCAGGCATTACTCACGATCATAGAACTTGCTGAAAGATCATAGGACTTGCTATGACATCATCAATGATCAAAGACATCCATCACAGATCAAAGGCAGTCATGACTGAGTGAGTGAGTGGTGACATCAAAGGCAGGCATCACTGAACAAGTGGTGATGTCAAAGATCAAAGACAGGTTTCACCATGGTTACTGTTGCAGTGGTAACAATAACTTTATATGGGCATGCAGAAATGCTTGCTTACACTTGCTTTCTACGGGCATGCAGAAATACGTGCTTATACTTGGTTTCTATGAGCATGCACGGGTATGCACTAGTACATTATAACATCTGTGGTACTTGGTGCACAGATTGTTCTCTTCTAGGATGTTGCATCACAGACACAACTGATTGCTACATTATGCTCCTGTTGATGATTAACAATTGTGGCAATAAAGTGCACACCTGACTTTAACTGAACCAAACCTTTTTTTTTTCTAAATGAAGATTTGAACAAAGGCGAATCCACATATTTTTATTTAAAAAAGTGCCAACATAGCTTTTATAAAATTAACTTTTAATAAAAAAAAAAAGAAAGGGTTCCAATATCACTAAATTCAAGAAATCTCTGTCAGTGTGTGTGTGTCTTGTCAGTGTGTCACGGCCAAAGATCATGGGACCGCCTGTAATGTTCCTGTGATCTCTGCATGAATACCTATGATGTTCCTCTGTATAACGACTCCTTATGTGTGAAATGTGCTATGATGTTCCTATGTAACAAAGGCAGGCATCACTCGCGATCATAGGACTCGCTATGACATCATCAAAGATCATAGGACTCACTATGACATCAATGATCAAAGACAGTCATCACTCACGGTCATAGGAGTCACTATGACATCATCAAAGATCATAAGACTCGCTATGACACAATCATAGATCAAAGGCAGGCATCACTGAACGAGTGCTGACGTGCTTGCTTACACCTGCTTTCTACGGGCATGCAGAAATACTTGCTTATACTTGGTTTCTACAGGCATGCACAGGTATGCACGGGCATGCGCAGATATGCACTGGTGATCTTAAAGCTGAATAAATAAAGTGGAAAATGACCATGTTAGTTTTTGTATAACCGTGGGTCACTGCATGTATGTTTGTGTTGGAGAGAGACTGGATGGGAGTTAGAGCTGGAGGCTTCCACATTTACTCCAGTGAAAAGAAAACTCGATTTTCACGATTTTCATTTTTTTGACATTGTTGAAACAATTTAATTTGAAAATTAAAAATTTGTTTATTCCTTAGGTATATTAATATTACAATTGCATGTTCACGGTTGTTATTTATTTATTGAGTGGAAATGATCATTAAGTAATGAACTGCTCTTTTCCAAGCCACTTGACTTCCTAAAACAGCTATTTTAATTTCATATACAACCTGGACTCTGCATCACAATTTGATTTTTACCTTTTTTTTGTCTGGTGATGTCAAACAGTTGTCTGTCAGCAGGTAAAGTGATGAAAAGTGTTTACACTTAAGCCCATATCCATTCCATCCATCCATATTCTACCGCTTATCTGGGGCTTCGGGTCATGGATGCAGCAGTCTGAGCAGAGATGCCCAGACTTCCCTCTCCCCAGTGCCCTGCTCCAGCTCTTCAGAGAGGATACCAACGGGTTCCCAGGCCAGCTGGGAGACATAGTCTCTCCAGCGTGTCCTGGGTCTTCCCCATGGTCTCTTCTCAGCTTCCCAGTGAGATGTGCCCAAAACACCTCGAGTGGGAGGCGTCCGGGAGGCATCCTGATCAGATGTTCAAACCACCTCAACTGGTTTCTTTCAGTGTGGAGGAGCAGCGGTTCTACTCTGAATCTCTCCCTGATAACTGAGCTCCTCACCCTATCTCTAAGGGTGAGCCCGCAATCCTACGGAGAAAGTTCAGTTTTGCTGCTTCATTCCCTTTAACCCTTTTTCTTCATTCTTTTGGTCATTACCCAAACTTCATGACCATAGGTGAGGGTAGGAATGTAGATTGACCGGTAAATCGACAGCTTTGCTTTAGAGCTCAGCTGCCTCTTCACCACGACCGGTATCCCTGCAGATGCTGCTCCAATCCATCTGTCAATCTCCAGCTCCATTCTCCCCTCACTTGTTAATATGACCCAAAATACCTTAACTCCTCCACTTACGGCAGGAGATCATCCCAGACCTGGAGAGGGCAATCCACTCTTTTCCAGCTGAAGACCATAGTCTCAAACTTGGAGGTACTGATTCCCATCCCAGTCGCCTCACAGTGAGTAGCAAACCACTCCAGTAAGACCTGTAGGTCATTGCTTGATAAAGCCAACAGGACATCATCATCATCTGCAAGCAGCAGAGATGAGATTCCTGTGGTCACTAAACATGACACCTTCCATTCCTTGGCTGCGCCCAGAAATCCTGTCCATCAATATTATGCACAGGATCAGTGACACAGGGCAGCTTTGATGAAGTCCAACTCTCACTGGGAATGCATTTGACTGATTGTTGGCAATACGAACCAAACTTTTGCAATAGCAATAAGCCTGATACCCCATACAGTGCATCTGGAAAGTATTCACAGCGCTTCACTTTTTTCACGTTATGTTATGTTACAGCCTTATTCCAAAATGGATTAAATTCATTTTTTCCTCAAAATTCTACACACAATACCCCATATTGACAATGTGGAAAAAAAGAATTTTATAGATTTTTGCAAATTTATTAAAAATAAAAAACTTAAGAAATCACATGTACATAAGTATTCACAGCCTTTGCCACGAAGTTCAAAATTAAGCTCAGGTGCATCCTGTTTCCACTGATCATCCTTGAGATGTTTGTACAGCTTAGCTGGAGTCCACCTGTGGTAAATTTAGTTGATTAGACAGGATTTGGAAAGGCACACACCTGTCTATATAAGGTCCCACAGTTGACAGTGCATGTCAGAGCACAAACCAAGCATGAAGTCAAAGGAATTGTCTGTAGACCTCCGAGACAAGATTGTCTCGAGGCACACATCTGGGGAAGGGTACAGAAAAATTTCTTGTGCTTTGAAGGTCCCAATGAGCACAGGTGGCCGCCATCATCCGTAAATTGAAGAAGTTCAGAACCACCAGGACTCTTCCTAGAGCTGGCCGGCCATCTAAACTGAGCGATCGGGGGAGAAGGGCCTTAGTCAGGGAGGTGACCAAGTGCCCGATGGTCACTCTGTCAGAGCTCCAGTGTTCCTCTGTGGAGAGAGGAGAACCTTCCAGAAGGACAACCATCTCTGCAGCAATCCACCAATCAGGCCTGTATGGTAGAGTAGCCAGATGGAAGCCACTCCTAGTAAAAGGCACATGGCAGCCCGCCTGGAGTTTGCCAAAAGGCACCTGAAGGACTCTCAGACCATGAGAAACAAAATTCTCTGGTCTGATGAGACAAAGATTCTTTGGCATGAATGCCAGACGTCATGTTTGGAGGAAACCAGACACCGCTCATCACCAGGCCAATACCATCCCTACAGTAAAGCATGGTGGTGGCAGCATCATGCTATGGGGATGTTTTTGAGTGGCAGGAACTGGGAGACTAGTCAGGATAGAGGGAAAGATGAATGCAGCAATGTACAGAGACATCCTGGATGAAAACCTGCTCCAGAGCGCTCTTGACCTCAGACTGGGGCGACAGTTCATCTTTAAGCAGGACAGCGTCCCTAAGCACACAGCCAAGATATCAAAGGAGTGGCTTCAGGACAACTCTGTGAATGTCCTTGAGTGGCCCAGCCAGAGGCCAGACTTGAATCCAATTGAACATCTCTGGAGAGATCTGAAAATGGCTGTGCACCGACGCTTCGCATCCAACCTGATGGAGCTTGAGAGGTGCTGCAAAGAGGAATGGGCAAAACTGCCCAAAGATAGGTGTGCCAAGCTTGTGGCATCATATTCGAAAAGACTTGAGGCTGTAATTGCTGCCTAAGGTGCATCAACAAAGTATTGAGCAAAGGCTGTGAATACTTATGTACATGTGATTTCTTCGTTTTTTATTTTTAATAAATTTGCAAAAATCTAAAAAAAATTTCTTTCACAATGTCATTATAGGGTATTGTGTGTAGAATTTTGAGGGAAAAATTAATTGTATCCATTGTGGAATGAGGCTGTAACATAACAAAATGTGGAAAAAGTGAAGTGCTGTGAATGCTTTCTGGATGCACTGTAGTCTCGAAAGCACCCCCCCACAAGAAACGACGAGGGACACGGTTGAAAGCTTTCTCCAAATCTACAAAACACTTGAAGACTGGTTGGGGAAAACTCCCACAAACCCTCAAAGATTCTCGAGAGGGTAAAGCATTGCTGCACCCAGTGCTGAAGTGCCAAATTATTTTTCCCCCCACATTACTGACAAATGACTTTTTTTGACACATACATTATTTACTCTTCAGTGGGGCAGATTATCTTCCAGCATTTGCCACCAAAACAGAAATTTTACCCACTTGGTGTTGGCTGTTGATTTCGGACCATGCTGTAATTTCCTTGTAGTAACAGACTGTGTGAGATCAAAAGATTAACAGGGGGTCACATAGATCACAATCACATGAGTCTACCGCCGTCTTTACTATCCCCACCAGCCCATTACTGTTTGTGTTGGCTGAGCGTCACAGAGGAAGAGTCCGCCTGTCTGAAGGTCAAAGAGTAAAGATGATATTTAACACCATCAAACCTACTGACCCACACACACACGACTGTCACACTGCTGCTGTATATGTTTTTATCTCTCAAGACAAACTGGTCCTGGGTGAAGGGCCAGACCAGGAGCAGTCCACTAGATCCCTATAAAAAAAGTTACAACAAGGACCCAGTGTACCCAAAGCAGCCACATGGGTCCACCCTACAGTGGGGTCACCCCCTTCAGGAGTGATCATGGGGATCGGGTGGCAGTCTGGGCTGCCTTGCTTTGTCTGCTGCCCCCAAGACCCGGACCCCCAGATAGATCAATGGCTGGATTATGGCTGTTACAGCCCTGTAATGTCAGCGACAGACATGCCAGCCAAGTTAGCCTAGCTTAGCTGAGTTTATATCATGATATACAGTTTTTTTCACTCTGCACTTGGAAAGAAAGTCTAAAAAAAATATAAGCTCTGTTTCTCTAGCAGGAACTAGGAACCAATTTTATGGGAACTTTTTCCCATGGTGTGTGTCTACAACTTGCTGAGGCCGAAATACGTCCCTGCTCTGGGAGCAGCTCTGAAAACTGCTGGTTGGGGTTTGGGATTGACACGGTGCTGATTAGATATAACTGTGTCGCGACATAAACAAAACTGAAGCAACAAGAAGCAGCAAAAGCCTCAAGAAAAATATCCTAGCGAGAATTAAATGCCTAAAAATTTAACATCCAATACCACCATGATAACCGAGAGAAACAATCAGACTCGATTATTTGGCGTATTGAAGCTGTGTGGCCACGAGGTGCTAGCATCGGGAGGCCACGGCACTGGACCGGCTGCTCGTTCTGTCCGTAGTGGGGATGTGCATCTGTTAGTGCAACTCTGCTGTATAATCAATCCATTCCTCTCTAGAATCATATAACAGTATTGGCGTCAACTTGGTCCTATGTACTCAACTCCAGACTCATTTTGTACGTATTCATTTCCGTATGATTTCAGTGTATTTTAAACAGTGCAGCTTGTTTGCTTTAGCATACTTTTTATTTTAATTGTGCTCATGCCTCAAAATTGGTTCCTAATTCCTGCAATGGAAACAGGGCTGTAGTCTTCAGAATTTTAATTTGAACACGTAATACAGCCCATGTTTCCTTTAAATGTACTTTGGTTTTATCTCTGTGCAGTAGTGATACTTTCACAATGATCATATGTTGGCACAGTGAAACGATTTCTGTTACAAAAACCTACACTCACATGTGGCTGCTGTCATGTGGAACTGTGTCTCCGTCTGTCTGTCTTATTTTACGTGGTCACAATCACTCTTCTGCATCAAATCATTCTGAATGGATCCACAGGATGAGTCACACTTCCCTCACTGTAACATGCACACACATTATTGATGAAAGGTCATGTGGTACATCAGTTATTTTTAGCCCCGCTGTCCTCAGAATAAAACAAACAAAAAAAACCCTTCTCTCTGTACATTTGTGTTGTGATAGATGTGAGTCATTTGTCAAATTTCAGCGGAAGTTTTAGTTTCCTGTCTGAACACCACATCAGCACACAGATGTCAAAGCAGCTCAGTAGCAAAGGGGAACGCTTTGTTCCTCTGACTCCACTCTGTTGGATTAATGGATTAAAATTGTGGGACATAATGTGGCTTTGACTCTGCTCATAAAACAGGGATTGTTTGAGCGCCTGCATGTGCAGAAATGTTTCTTTATAATCGTAGAGGAACGAGAACCATGGAGGAACACCCAAACACTGTTTCCTGCCAACGTCTAGATGTGTCCTCGTTTTTGTAGCTCATTTATGCACCCGTCAGTCACCTCACACACATCGGAAAAGGTTTTACTTTTAATATTAGGCTTTACCTACTTTCTAAATCACAGCTGTCATGCTACTGGCATGTTGTGCTGTTTAATTGTTGTGGTGCACATTCCTGCAGTCACGTTCCATCACTTTGTGTGAGATCTGTGGGATTTGTTCCTCATTCAACAGCTTTTCTAAATAAGCCTAGGTCATTTTATTAAATTTTAGTGGTTTGTGTTCTGTATGATATTGAATGTGAGTGGAGTTTGTAATGCTTGTTATTGCAGTTTGTTTTTGTAAGCATGTCTGCAAACTAAGTTTCCCATCAGGGACAATAAAGTGACTGAACTGTGTTGGGGGGACACTTCATAGAGTAAACTTGTATAGTGAGCGGCCCAAAGTGCTCACTAACACAAACTATAAAACTGCAAAAATGTGACTTTCTTTATGCACAATGTATTTTCCTTCAACAAGTAAAAATTGCAATATATTCCTATGTCCAGGTCTGTTTGTAGATTTTGGGGGCCCTGTGCAAGATTGTATTTGTCATTTACATTAAACGAGGTGCACATTTACACAAGCAAAAAAAGTCACATATTTTACAAGGAAAAAAAAGGTGAGAATTTACTAGAAAGAAGCTAATATTTTACAATGAAAAAGTATATTTATGGAACAAAGCTGCGAATGTACAAGAAAAAAAAATCTCAGATTTTTGAGAAAAAAGTTGCAAGTTAAGAGTTAAGAGAAAAAATAGTTTGGGGTAATTTTCTCTTTTTTTAAATTGATATTCGAATCATTTGGTTTGGTCAATATCAAAAACTTAAAGATGTACTCCAGTTGATATAAATCCCCTATAAAAACAAATCTGCATTGTCTAAAATGGTATCTTATGCTCTTTTTTTTTCTACAAAAAACTTTCATTGTCTTACAGTTTCATGTCAAAATCTTTTCACACACACCCCCAAACGCCAGAATCTGTGACTATTACTAGGCCCAACCACATACTACAAGGCTAATAGTGGCTAGCACTACATTGTCAGAATAAATCCTGTGTTGAAAAGACTCACCGGTTGAAGGACATACTCAGTTGTATGCACGGTGGCCCAGGATAGTTTAATGGTAAAACCCATCTTTAATTTGGGTGGAGTTTTCAAAGTAGTTTGTTGAAAAGATGCTAACTAGCCTGGAGGAGAACTTCAATTGGGCAAGAGTGTCTTGGTTGGCTCAACACTACCCACGTGCCAGCACCACCAATAGTTACATGGCCAAAAACGTTCCGTCTCAACTTGCCTTTTTGCAGGGGGCGGGGCTTAAGTGAAACTTCACAGCAAAAAAACAGGTATGAGACATTTGAGTGATTTTGCTCTTGATATGTTTTTAACATACAAGTTAGGTTAATTGGCATCAGAACTGGGGATTCTAAATTGTCCTTAGGTCTGACTGTGAGAGTGAATGGTTGTCTGTCTCTCTGTGTTGGCCCTGCGATGGACTGGCGATCTGTCCAGGGTGTACCCTGCCTCTCGCCCAAACCCCCCCCCCCACCGCCCCGCAACCCGAAAAGGATAAAGCGGAAGAAGATGGATGGGTGGATGCTCTTGATATGTCTTGTAAGTCATAAATCTATTACAGACATGTTAACAAGAAAAAAACCCTCAATTTTGGGCAGCGTGTCATCATGAAAATTGATGTTCCCATTACCATTAAAAGTTAAGTTGGCACTTTATTCATCAGGAATGTGTGGATTCATGTTGGTTTTCTCTAACCTTTATTATTAAAAAAAAAAAAAAAAAGCTTTTTGGTTGTTTGGTTAAAGTGAGCTTTATTCCAAACAGGGAATCATGTTTGTTTCCATGCACTTCTGATAAATGAGAGCCACTGTGTCGCCGCCATCAGGATAGAGTGAATAATAATTTATATTACTGATAAGAAAAGAGTACAGCTTTTACATCAACTCTGTAAGTCTTGATATTGTGAAACTACACACAGTTTTCAACTGCACCTGCCAAGGAAATGAATAAAAACAAAACTGCCTCCATCTTAGCCTCAGTCGGAGCAGGCCACCTGTTTGGTTGTTGGAAACTGTTAAAGCTCGTGACTCTTGCTCCTGGCGCTTCCTTTCCTCTCAGATAAATTTACTCCTAGTCTGGAAAAACACTGCCTTCTGTGTGGAAGGTAGCAGTGACGTATTATGAGCTGAACTTGTAGCGTAATGTAGAGTTGTGTTGGCACACAGGAAGTCGTTGCACCAGTCACTCGTACAGCCATTGCAGTATTTATTACAGCAGTCATTACTAGGGATCGCTAATCCAGAGAACCGCTGAATTCTGTGCTCTCAAATTTGAGGCATGCTTATTATGCATGTTGCCACTCATGTTTTGTCACTTTTGCTCTGTTAGCGTTTGGGTGGATAAGGAAGTTATCAGTCATATCTGCAGCACGTCTGTGACTGACTGTGTGAGAGCAGTGGATTGGATTGTGCAGTCTGCCTCTGTCACATGACCTGTAATACTCCATATGGCCCAGTGACGTCTGTACTTCATAATCTCTCTCACGCTCGCTCGCTCGCTGTCCCCAAGGCTTTATAAGTAGCAGTGAGAGGGGAGAAGTCAGATTTTTTTTAGGCAGCACATCTGCCACTGACTACTGATAGTATCAAAAAATCAGCAAAGAGAGAAATCTTTTGAAACTTTTAACATATCTAAGTGTTGGCATTAAAGGAAGCATTTAGGACGTTTAGTCAAAGCTCAGATCGGATCTGACTGAAGACAATCATGGAGACAATGGGTAAGAGACAGTTCTTTCTCTAATAAGAGATTTCAAAATTTATGTCCAGGGCTGTCAGATTCAGTATGAATGGGACCAAGGAGAAGGTACTGAATAAAATAATGGGCCAGGCATTTTAATTTTTACATTTGAAAAAATATAACTTCAATAAAGGGGCAGTTTGGTGGAGCAGTGGTTAGCACGGTTGGCTTCACAGCAAGAAGGTCATGGGTTTGATCCCAGCCCTGACCAATGGCGACCCTTCAGTTTGCATGTTCTCCTCGTGTCTGCGTGCGTTTTCTTTGGGTACTCCCGATTTCTTCCAACATGCACGTTAGGTTAACTGGCATCAACTTCCGATAAATTATCCATAGGTATGAATGAACGTGAGCGTGAATGGTCGTCTGTCTCTGTGCGTTGGCCCCTGGTGGTGGACCGGCGATATGTCCTGGGTGTACCCCATCTCTCACCCAAAGATGCAGGGATGGGCTTCAGCGCGCCGAAAAGGGTGAGGCGGTTGGAGAGGAATCAGTAAATGAAGTGGATGCAGAATAAAGATTTCAATTCATAGCCACGTCACAAAGGTATGAAAATGCACAAGAAGCGGGAAAAAGTTACTCATTTGGGGCAAACTGTGCAAATTTACACAACTGGGGGGAGAGTTGCAAATTTACAAGAAATATGAAAAGCAAATTTGCAAGACTTCCGGAAAAGCACATTTACATATGCATATTTACAAAATATAGCTAAATAGCTAAACAGACTCAGATTTTAGGGGTAAAAATGACCCCTTTTATGAAATTTATGAAAGGGTTGAAAAAGTGAAAATTTATGGGGGAAGTCTCAAATTTACAAGGTGGAAAGTAGTTGCAAACAAGACTGTGGAGAAAAGTTGCAAATTTAGGGGAAAATGCAGCAAATTTACAAGACGGGGGGGAAAAGTTGCAAATTTTTCACAAATGTAAGATCTTAAATTTGATCAAATGGCTTTAAAAAGGTGTTTTTAAAAAGTTAAACTTGACCTCCACATAGCTGCAAATACAGTTGTGAAAAAATTAGGACACCCTGTATAAGCCTATGTGTGTTTTTAACATATTTGGACATATGGATATTTAATATCAATGTTAAAAAATACTGGGAGATTCATGTAATACAACTAAACAATTAAAAGTGAATTAAAGACTTTTTTCATATTTTCTGTAAAATGTAATTCTAAACAAATAGGAATAAATTAGGACACCCCCCCATCTTTTTTTAGGACACCCCCACATTCATTCCCACTTAAAATGGCTAAAATAAATGTTAAAAAATGCAAATGAAAACAAGACAAGTTTAGACATAGATACGTGAACATTTCTTAATAAAGAACTGAATATTTAATGGGGTGTCCTAATTTTTTCACATGACTGTTCATGCAAATACATAGCTGCAAATACACTGTTTTGAGAATTTGGTATTGCGTTGTATCATGAAACCTGATTGAGAAGATGGTTGCAACATCATTATTAATAAACATACAAAAATGCCTCATAACTAGTAATTTTATAGCACTTTACTGGGTCTTCTGAAGCAGTCAAAGCCTTTTACTTCATATCCAGTCCTCATGTCAGTTTGACCCACTTCAGCTGGATCTGCTGCAGTCCTCAGTTGTCATTAAATTCTCCAGAAAACTTAAACTAAAGGAACCGTGTTATTATCAGCAGGGTGTGGACTCTGAAACCTGTCATTTAAAACTAAAAGTTGGCTTTACTTGGGGTACTTTCTAAGGAAACACTGTGATTGTCCAGAAACTCGATATCCAACATTATGTAAGACGTTCAGAGCTACTGCATTGTAGTTTTAATTGAATTCAAGATTCAAAATTTAAAGATTTTATTTGTCAATACTACAATACGTACAGGACATACAGGAGAATTGAAACTGTGTTTCTCTCTCTCTTCAGTGGTGTGTGCAGCATAAAAAAAAGAAAAAGGAATAAGGCTGGAAAAACAATAACAGCAGTCTATGTACAGTAATGCCACCCAACAGTGACAGATAGGACTGCACATGATCAGTATTGCAATAACAGACAGCAGCAGATATGGCATTTGTGCAAATGGTTGCAGTAAAGTGCAGAGACATACAGCAGCAGCAGAGGTATTACTGAACTGATGGATTAAACCGCTAGGGTGAGAAGGAAATGTGTTGCATAGATTTGCTGAGCTCTGCAGGTCTCACATATGTTTTACTTCTTAATTTTTGTTCCCTTTTAGCTCTTTGTTTTGCTTCATTATTAGTTTTAGCATTAAATAAGTAAATGCTTGTGTTCAGAGAAAAAAACTCCAGTTAAAAACAAGTTAAGTTGATACCGTGCCACAACTTGTAGCGTATGGGCGACACCTATCTCCGTTTCAGAGACCCTAGGCCACACAGCTACTGTAAGTAGTGAAGGCTACAGTGGGGGTCGGTCCTTCTGGTAGCTCTGTGTGTTAACTTTCCTTTCCCCATTGTATTATGCTGAGCACCAGGCTAGATGGAGGAAAGTACCGTTTTTATATGGTCGTTGGTATGACCCGGCCAGGACTTGAACCCATGATCTCCCAGTTGTGGGGCGGATGTTCTACCAACTAGGCCACCACTCCAGTTAAAAACAAGGAAAAACTTAATTAACTATGACTAGTCTTTAAGCCGCAGCTGTCAATATCAAGGCCTGGGGGCCAGATACGACCCTTCAGAATATTTTGTCCGACTTCCCTGTTCAAGCAGTCTTTTGCAATACACATACTGTACGTGACAATAAAATTTCGATATACAGTAAGATGGAGCCCTACTAAACAGCAGCAACAGGGAATTGTTTTTAAGCTCACTATACTGTAAATAGCTGACGTCAACTCCAGTAATGACAAGTTGAAATGGAAACAACAAGACAGTAACAAAATGATTGCAGGGGAAAAAAGTAACAAGCAGGTGTGGTGATTTAGGTTGGTTTTGTCTCCTAACAATCTGAGCCAAACATAGTCGAAAACTCAGCTGTGGATATGGAAGGATCTGGAACATGATCATAGAAATGCAGATGTTTTCAGTCACGTGGCTCATCATTGGTATGGTTTCTCCTCCTCTCCAGTGTGTCCGATGGGTGGAGGGGCGACCAGGCTGTACAGCACCCTGACCCAGACCATCAGCAGTACCAGTTCTCCTCTCGCCCTCCCTCCCGCCCACCTGGACCCCTACCAGCCCACAGACGTCAAGCTGGATCCAGATTTCTGCCAGGTGAGCAGCAGTTTTCTCAAGGAGTACAAAAAACATCAAAATGTGCATTGCTACATATTAAATTTCCCTTTCTGTCTCCTGGTGCCACAGAGGGGCATGTGTCCCCCTGATCCAGTGGAACTGCTCCAACAGTGTGAGGAGGCTCTCAGAGATCGACCACCACACTTCCACAGGAAGTTTGTTCACGTCGGCGATGGAGGTGGTGCCCCCAGCAGCTCCATCAGGGTGATGCAGTGGAACATACTGGCCCAAGGTAAACTCATGAATTATAAGTTACTGTAGGGCTGGGCAGTTTGACCTTAAATCAGGTTAACTGACCCTTTCATGTCAGTTTTCATTTTTTTTCCCCTCACTACTCCTTACTGACAAGGCTCATAATTCTTCATCATCATCATCATCATAGCAGTCTGTCACAGCTCGTAATTAAGCAATATTATACAAGAGTGTGGTATCATATCAGTGTGGTGCGGTAGTAAATGAACATAATATACAGTGCATCTGGGAAGTATTTACAACGCTTAACTTTTTCCACATTGTGTTGTTACAGCCTTGCTCCAAAATAGATTAAATTCGTTTTTTCCCTCAAAATTCTACACACAATACCCCATAATGTCAATGTGAAAAAAGTTTTTTTTTTTTTTTAGATTTTTGCAAATTTATTAAAAATAAAAAACTAAGAAATTTTTTTTTTTGTTTGTTTTTTTTTGTTACTTATTTGTACCCGTAGGTAGACTTGGTTTGCAGTCTGGTGACAAGCCACCGGCTGCTGGTCGCTGCGTGCGCGAGCGCCCTAAACCTACATGTTTTTTGGTATGCGGGAGGAAACCGGAGAAATCCCGAAGTAAACCCGCGCAACACGGGGAGAACATGCAAACTCCACACAGCTCACTGTTGGTCGGGGGCTGGGATCGAACCCACGATCTCATGATCCCCGCGATCCCCCGGCCGAGGGTAAAACTGTGCTGCCACAGTGCTAAACCACTGCGCCACCGTGCAAATCACATGTACATAAGTATTCACAGCCTTTGCCATGAAGCTCAGCATTGAGCACAGGTACATCCTGTTTCCACTGATCATCCTTGAGATGTTTCTACAGCTTAATTGGAGTCCAGCTTTGGTAAATTCAGTTGATTGGACATGATTTGGAAAGGCACACATCTGTCTATATAAGATCCCACAGTTGACAGTGCATGTCAGAGCACAAACCAAGCATGAAGTCAAAGGAATTGTCTGTAGACCTCCAAGACAGGGTTGTCTCAAAGCACAAATCTGGGGAAGGGTACAGAAAAATTTCTTCTGCTTTGAAGGTCCCAATGAGCACAGTGGCCTCCATCATCCATAAATTGAAGAACTTCAGAACCACCAGGACTCTTTCTAGAGCTGGCTGGTCATCTAAACTGAGCGATTGGGGGAGAAGGGCCTTAGTCAGGGAGGTGACCAAGTGCCCGATGGTCACTCTGTCAGAGCTCCAGTGTTCCTCTGTGGAGAGAGGAGAACCTTCCAGAAGGACAACCATCTCTGCAGCAATCCACCAATCAGGCCTGTATGGTAGAGTAGCCAGATGGAAGCCACTCCTAGTAAAAGGCACATGGCAGCCCGCCTGGAGTTTGCCAAAAGGCACCTGAAGGACTCTCAGACCATGAGAAACAAAATTCTCTGGTCTGATGAGACAAAGATTGAACTCTTTAGCGTGAATGCCAGGTGTCATGTTTGGAGGAAACCAGGCACCGCTCATCACCATTACAATACCATCCCTACAGTGAAGCATGATGACGGCAGCATCATGCTGTGGGGATGTTTTTCATTGGCACGAACTGGAAGACTAGTCAGGATAGAGGGAAAGATGAATGCAGCAATGTACAGAGACATCCTGGATGAAAACCTGCTCCAGAATGCTCTTAACCTCAGACTGGGGCAATGGTTCATCTTTCAGCAGGACAACGACCCTAAGCACATGTCCTTGAGTGGCCCAGCCAGAGCCCAAACATGAATCCAGTTAAACATCTCTGGAGAGATCTGGAAATGGCTGTGCACTGACGCTTCCCATTCAACCCGATGGAGGTTGAGAGGTGCTGCAAAGAGGAATGGGTGAAACTGCCCAAAGATAGGTGTGCCAAGCTTGTGGCATCATATTCAAAAAGACTTGAGGCTGTAATTGCTGCCAAATGTGCATCAACGAAGTATTGAGCAAAGGCTGTGAATACTTATGTGCATGTGATTTCTTAGTTTTTTATTTTTAATAAATTTGCAAAAATCTCCAAAAAATTTTTTTTTCACATTTTCATTATGGAGTGTTGTGTGCAGAATTTTGAGGGGAAAAAAGGAATTTAATCCCTTTCAGAATATGGCTGTAACATAACATATGGAAAAGGTGAAGCGCTGTGAATACTTTCCGGATGCACTGTATTTTATGCTCATTTACTGCATCTGAACAGTGCTAACGGCGCTGCTTCTGGAGTTACGTGTCCATACCTGTAACTCTGCAGGCATGTCTTAAAGGGGCAGTACAAGGAAAAGCGCTCATAAGATAAGATAAGATAAGATAAGATAAGCCTTTATTCGTCCCACAAGGGGGAAATTCCAATTCATATACACGCACACAACAGGGAGAGGGGGAAAAAAAAACCTGACATGAGCAATATTACGTCAGTTCTAAACCCTGAACATCAGTTCTGGTTTTATTTTGGTTAATCGCCCAGCCCTGAGATTTATTTTGTATTTGGCACAGCCACTGAGTTATACACATAAAAGGACTTTTTAAAATAAGGGAAGTGATGAGCCCGAATATTAAGGACTTTCTAATCTTTTGTAGTTTCAGTGTTGGAACTACTAACAGAACTAAACTGTTACATAGAGCTGTATGACAGCATGCATTCTTAATGCCTTGCCAAACTGCTTTGGCCTGTTTGGCCTTCCCTATTTGGTTGTGTACTTCTCTAGAAACAGCTTTCTTTTCTAAGGAATTGCCAGTATACGGTAATATGTCTTGTTTCTTTTTGTTAATACCTGGTTTAAGCTTCTTGGTTACCCAAGGGTTATTTGGGAAATTACTCATTTAATCAATCTGTCAATCAAACATGCTGTCATCCCAACTGCTTGGAAGGTGGGAGTGGTTAGACCAATTTTCAAATCAGGGATTAAAACTGATATAAACAACTACAGACCAATCAGAATTTTACCGGTTATCTCCAAAATAACTGAAAAATGGGTGGCTACACTATTTTGTGAACATCTGAATAATGGGAACACCGTCCCGCATCATCCACAGTTTGGTTTCCGTGCCCACAAGTCAACAGAGTCTGCAGTAAGTTTGTTTTTAGAGAAAACTAAATCCTTTTTAGATAAGTGCAATTGTGTAGGTGCTGTGTTTCTAGATCTAAAGAAGGCGTTTGACACCATTGACCACAGCATCTTTTTAACCAAACTTACTCAGTTTAATTTTTCAGAACATGCTATCAAATGGATGAAATCCTATTTAACGGACAGACAACAATGTGTAATGGTCAACCGTGTCAAATCACCATATCTGAAATGTCAAATGGGTGTCCCACAAGCCTCCATACTTGGACCAATATTATTCTTCTTATACATAAATGATTTACCAAATGCATGCAGAAGCATTCATATACAAATGTATGCAGATGACACGGTAATATTCAAACCTGCAAAAAACACACAAGAAGTCGCCTGTATTCTTACAACAGCGATGACTGAAATCCATGACTGGCTTAATAATTCATATCTCCTACTAAACGGTAAAAAAAAACTGCATGATGCTCACCAAACAACCATTAAATATTACAAACTCAAACATTTTCTTAAAAGGGGAGGAGCTGCAATTAGTCAAGGAATTTAAGTACCTCTGCGTGATTTTAGATTCCTCATTAACTTTTAAAACACACATCAAAAAATTTTCAAACATAATAAAATTTAATTTAAGAAACTTTAAACAAATTAGACCATCACTGACAGTTAATGTGGCCAAAATGTTTCTGCATGCAATGGTCTTCTCACACATCGATTATTGTTTTACTAACTGGTCTCTCACTGGTGTAACAGTAATCAAACGCATTGAATCCTTATACAAAAAAGCCAAAAAATCTTTAAGAAAGATCCCACATATCATTGTTGTCACATTAAAAGAAATACAATCTTCTGTCTTTTGAAAATGATAAAACTCTCAAATTTGCCTGTCCAATTTATAAAATATTAAATGGCTATGCATCACCCCCTCTGGGAGAATATGTTAAACTGAGGACTGTCACTGGTACAACCACCAGAGCAACCACTAGAGGAGACTGTGAGGTCCCCCACAGACGCACCACATTTGCTCAATCTGTGTTATCAGTGAGGGGCACCAAGATCTGGAATAACATACCACCTGCAATCAGAGAATGTACCACACTAAACAATTATAAGACTCGTTGTAAAAATTGGCTTTTAAACAACCAAAACTGTACCCATAACTAGTGGTTGCTCTGCGGCATGTGCATGTACAGCATCTCACAAAAGTGAATACACCCCTCACATTTTTGTAAATATTTTATCTTTTCATGGGACAACACTGAAGATATGACACTTTGATATAATGTGAAGTAGTCAGTGTACAGCTTGTATAACAGTGTAACTTTGCTGTCCCCTCAAAATAACTCAACACACAGCCATTAATGTCTAAACTGCTGGCAACAAAAGTGAGTACACCCCTTGTGAAAGTGTCCAAATTGTGCCCAAAGTGTCAATATTTTGTGTGGCCACCATTATTTTCTAGCACTGCCTTAATTCTCTTGGGCATGGAGTTCACTAGAGCTTCACAAGTTGCCACTGGAATCCTCTTCCACTCCTCCATGACGACATCATGGTGTTACAGACCTTCCATTTGAGGATGCCCCACAGACGCTCAATAGGGTTTAGGTGTGGAGACATGCTTGGCCAGTCCATCACCTTCACCCTCAGTTTCTTTAGCAAGGCAGTGGTCGTCTTGGAGGTGTGTTTGGTGTCATTAGCATGTTGAATACTGCCCTGCAGTCCTGCTGCCCAGTTTCATGCTCTTCTTCAGTATGTCACAGTACATGTTGGCATTCATGGTTCCCTCAATAAACTGTAGCTCCCCAGTGCCGGCAGCACTCATGCAGCCCCAAACCATGACAATCCCACCACCATGCTTGACTGTAGGCAAGACACACTTGTCTTTGTACTCCTCACCTGGTTGCTGCCACACAGGCTTGACACCATCTGAACCAAATAAGTTTATCTTGGTCTCATCAGACCACAGGACATGGTTCCAGTTATCCATGTCCTTAGTCTGCTTGTCTTCAGCAAACTGTTTGTGGGCTTTCTTGTGCATCATCTTTAAAAGGGGCTTCCTTCTGGGATGACAGTCATGCAGACCAATTTGATGCAGTGTACAGCGTATGGTCTGAGCACTGACAGGCTGACCCCCCCCACCCCTTCAACCTCTGCAGCAATGCTAGCAGCACTCATATGTCTATTTTCAAAAAACAACCTCTGGATATGACGCTGAGCACATGTATTCAACTTCTTTGGTCGACCATGGCGAGGCCTGTTCTTAATGGAATCTGTCCTGTTAAACCGCTGTATGGTCTTGGCCACCATGCTGCAGCTCAGTTTCAGGGTGTTGGCAATCTTCTTATAGCCTAGGCCATCTTTATGTAGAGCAACAATTCTTTTTTTCAGATCCTCAGAGAGTTCTTTGCCATGAGGTGCCATGTTGAACTTCCAGTGACCAGTATGAGAGTGTGTGAGAGCGATAACACCAGATTTAACCCATCTTGTGTCTTGGTTTCATGGACATAGACAGCGCCCTCACTGTCTGTGTCTCATTTCTGCGCCTGTCATGTGATGTGGCCATAAACCATAAAAAATCCCCAGTTGTACTTAATATTCCACCTCACAAGGTGGCAGACACGTATAACTTACTGCTCTTGCCTTGGAGGACTGATGTCTGTCTCACAAATAACCACCCGAAAACTTCACTTCTGGGACACCAAAGAAGAAGAGTTTGTAAACAAATGTTGATGTGCTCCATCACAAGACGGAGGAGGCATTTGCTCCCAAATTTGCCAACTATGATTCTAAAAAGAGATTATTTAGCTTATGAAGGTAAATGTCTACATTTTGTTATAACAGAGGGTGGCCGAAGCTGGTTAATTTTCACCTGCCATCGATCCCTGCGCCATGTGACTGGACAGAACAGTCGCATGGATTCCGTGTTGTCATACAAGATAAATTGCGGTGGAACAAAAGCGAAATTGAGGTGGAATAATCATAAGAGTTTCTGGATATGGGAGAGAAAGCGAAAGTGACCGACAGAAGACAAAATAACAACCAGGATGACGAAAATGGATGAAACGAGCCACCTGGCCAGTGGTAAGTCTGTCGAATTTCTTTGTTTACATTGTACTGATTTTCTGGTTCATATACTTTGAAGATAACAAAAAACCCAAAACAAAAACGGTGACAAAAAACAAAACCATCCTTTGTGTAAATTTGTCCAAAATCCACTTTTGACTGAAAGTTATGTAATTCGATATCGCTGCTATGGCATTATGCAAATTAGATGCATAAATTTATTCCTATCTCAAACTTTGGATCATATGTTCCGTCTTTCTAATTGACAGTAAGCCATTATCTCTTACCACTTTCAAATTATAGCCTTGGAAATCTCTGACATCTAAACTGAATATTTTCTTGAAAACAATCTTGACCACCGGGGGAGAGGTTGCCTGGTGCAAAAATGCACCACAGACAGGCAAGAGGCAGACCTGCTCCCCATTCACACTTGAGACCTTGTAACACTAATGAGTCACATGACACTGGGGAGGGAAAATGGCTAATTGGGCACAATTTGGACATTTTCACTAGGGGTGTACTCACTTTTGTTGCCAGCGGTTTAGACATTAATGGCTGTGTGTTGAGTTATTTTGAGGGGACAGCAAATTTACACTGTTATACAAGCTGTACACTGACTACATTATATCAAATTGTCATATCTTCACTGTTGTCCCATGAAAAGCTATAATAAAATATTTACAAAAATGTGAGGGGTGTACTCACTTTTGTGAGATACTGTATATATGTATATGCCAGTGCATCACACACATACGCCCCGCCTCTTGTTTGTTGCCGTTGTTTGTTGTTGTGAGGTGCTTGGGTGCGTGTGTGTGTGTACGCATACACAGCACTTCACTTGTGTGACATTTGAATGTTTTGTTTTGTAGCACCTTAACTCTTGCACTTTAGCATATCTACTTTGTACAGTTTATTGCAGATGTTGTTCTCATGTATGTTTGTATGTTTTTGTGTTTTTGCGACCTGCTGGGGGACTACAGATACAAATTAGCAGTATTGTTAAACCTGGTATACTTACATTTGTATTAATGCTCATTAGTATGTAATGCCCCTTTCAAATAAACGTTAAACTAAACTAACAGTCTTTTAGCTGGATTGATAGAGTTCACACAGCATGTATTGTATCACATGTGATACAGCATGACAAAGATCATCATCATTATTATTATTATTATTATTATTATTATGACCACTTGCAACAAAGAAACATTGTCAGGCAGTGCAGTCATAACAGGCCTGAAGGGAAGAACTACTATCCTTAGACACGTCACTGTTTTTTACACTTTACTGTAGGACTGTTTTTGTGTCCCAACCAAAGATATCGCTGTGATCATGTCATCTAAATCACACAGTGCTACTCTACGCAGTGGTGGTATTTACCTCTGTGCTTTATAAACTCTGTTCTGATGTTAGATCTCCTTTCTTCTGTCCCTCAGCTCTGGGCGAAGGACTCGACGGTTTTGTCCGCTGTCCCCTGGAGGCCCTCAGCTGGTCCCGGCGGAAGTACCTGATCCTGGAGGAGCTCCTCACCTACCGGCCCCACATCATCTGCATGCAGGAGGTCGACCACTACTACGACACCCTGCAGCCGGTTCTGGCTGGCGTGGGTTACGGCAGCAGCTTCTGCCCCAAACCGTGGTCTCCGTGCCTGGATGTGGAGGGCAACAACGGCCCTGACGGCTGTGCCCTCTTCTTTGACCAGTCCCGATTCGAGCTCCTGGACAGTGTGAACATACAGCTCGCCGCTATGAGGATTCCAACCAATCAGGTGAATAGAAATCTACTTTAATTTCTATGTTGAATTTTTGTTAACTTTCTCCAAATTTTTTTTTTTGTTTTTGTTGTTCCTGTTAAATATTTTAAATAAACACACATCTGCCTGTTATCTGTTGCAACAGGTTGCCGTGGTAACCACGCTGCGATGCCGGATCACCAGCAGATGCGTGTGCGTGGCCGTGACCCACCTGAAGGCGCGTTCGGGGTGGGAGTGGCTCCGGAGCGCTCAGGGCTCTGACCTCCTCCGTCACCTCCAGAATCAGGTCCAGAAACACGACGGCGGTCCGAACAACAACATGCCGCTGCTCATATGCGGCGATTTCAACGCCATCCCGTCGGAGGAGATCTACAGACGTTTCGCCACGTCGTCTCTTGGCCTGGACTCAGCCTATAAGAAACTCAGCCGGGATGGCTCCATGGAGCCGGAGTACACCACATGGAAGATCCGACCCACAGGGGAGTGTTGCACCACCCTGGACTACATCTGGTACAGCAAGGACATGCTGAGGGTGGACGCTGTGTTGGACATGCCCACTGAGGAGCAGATCGGGCCCAACAGGCTCCCGTCCTTTAGTTACCCGTCCGACCATCTCTCCCTGGTCTGTGATTTCAGCTTTAAGGAGAAGGAGTGAGAAGGAAGGATGGAGCATCACAGGCAGAATGCAAATCCACGAGAAGGTGCCCAGAGAGAGGAGCCCCGGTGTGAGGATGAAGACAGGAAGCCGAGAAGCTAGAGAGAGGGTCAGGGTCGCAGCTGTGGCGGCCCACCATCATCTACCTCCTACCTGAACATTTATTATCATTATGTTTTACTCCCGGTTACTGCTGTATACCTTCATCTGTTCACTGTGCTTCATGCTGCCAGTTCCAGTTGTCCTGATACTAGAAATTCAAACCCACTTCTGATACCACAGGCAGGGCTGGATCTAGCTTTTTGGGGGCCCTATGCAACATTGTGTTCTTCTTTTGTAAAGGAGAGAAGTTCAAAGCCTTTAAAATCCAACAAAGACATTAAAAAAATTCATTTCATTCATCGTCCAGATTGTCTAAAAATGTACAAATTTATGGGAAAAAGGTTGGAAATGAACAATGAAAAAGTAGCGAATTTATGAGAAAAAAAGTAGCACATTTGTATGGAAAAAAGGTGCAAATTTAAAAAGTAAAAAAAAGTTGTAAGATGAAAAAGTTATAAATTTACAAGAAAAAAGTTGCAACTTTAAGAAAAACCTGCAACATTATAAAAAAAAGTTGAAGGTAATTATAATTCTCTTCCAAATGTGGGCAAACGTGGCTTTTGCATATTCTTCTTTATAGTCAGAAACAGCTGTGACCACAGGAGAAAATGGTAACAAAAAAAATTGACAGGTGTAGTTTTTTTGAACATATACATGATAATATCAATGATACTACTAAGTTTACATTATGATGGTGTTAAAAAAATAAAATGACTACAAGTCTGTATAGTAGATGCACTGAAAATATGAAAATATAAGTAAGATGAAATATCAGTTTTTATAGAAGACCATTTAACTTCCATCAAGACATTTAGTTTCATTTTGCCATTTTTTTTTAAAATTGCTACTGTTATCAACTAGTCATGATCAGGTCAGACTCGTGCAGGCATGCACAAATCTGACCTGATCATGACGAACGGACTGCATGGAGAAAAGTCTCAGAAACACGCTCCTGTCCGTTCATCTGCCGCGTATCTGACTGTTTTGTAATACTTTAGGTTTACCTGCAGTGATATCAGAACCTGTAGCAATAAAACAACTGGTGAATGTCTAATCTGAAGAAACCAAACCACTGCCCGGCTGTGGGAAATAGGCCTTTCTTCACACAGATCATTCTTCTCCTGCTGCTGTTTTCTGTTTACAGAACAGGCAACCCCTCCATGATGTATTCTAGTGTTACAGTGAGCACTTTACTGCTTTTATCAATTTAATTTAAAAAAGCTTGGACTGTGCCATTATTTAAGTATGACTGCTCTAGCATATAGACCCTTTGCCAAATAAGATTACCTGTAACTACTACAGAGTTTGTTTTCAAGGTGTATTTATTCGAAAATGTGAAGAAATGTATTTTAAGAAGTTTGACATTTGAGTTTTTATTTGTTCTGCAGTTTTTGAAATAAAGAGTTGATCAAATTCAAAAAAGCCTCCATTTACATATTTTTGTGAGGCCATTCTCCACAGTTTGTCCCAGTTCAAAACATTAAAAGGTGTTGTGAAAATATTGGAAGTTCCGTGTTGCACATTTCTGAAGGATAAACTTCATATAAAAGTTGACTGCATGGAGTCTTAAATGTACATTAGTTGTTTTTCTTATGGTCCCATAAACTCGACTCCACATAAAGTCAGTTTCTGAGCATTTTTACACATTTTTGGATTCATTTCTGCTCATGTATAACCACTCTGTTCACTACTAATTTGTTTGGGTTTATCAAGATGTGATGGTTCTAATAAGTGAATGTCGTGGTATCTGCATACAGGACCGTTTCTAGCTTTTTGATCTGAGGGGCACAAGATCTGGAATAACATCCCACCTGCAATCAGAGAACGTATCACACTAAACACTTTTAAGACTCATCTTAAAAATTGACTTTTAAACAACCAAAACTGTACCCATAACTAGTGGTTGCTCTGCGGCATACGCACATATACAGTATACAGTATATACGTGCCTGTGCATCACACACATATGCCCCGCCTCTTGTTTGTTGCTGCTGTGAGGTGCTTGGGTGCAAGTGTGTGCATACACAGTACTTCAGTCGTGTGACATTTGAATGTTTTGTTTTGTAGCACCTTAACTCTTGCACTTTAGCATATCCACTTTGTAGTTTCATTGCAGTTGTTCTTCTCGTGTATGATTGTGTTTTTGTGACCCGCCGGGGGACGACAGATGCAAATTAGCAGTATTGCTAAATCTGGCATTACAGTTGTAGTAATGTTCATTAGTGTAGAGGAGCTTGAAATAACGAGGCAATGTGATTCATAAACCAAAGTTTATTATCAGCTCCTCTAACAAGTCTCATCTAAGAGGTGCAGCAGCAGAAGAAGTAAGAGAGTGAACACCTTCGGCTCTACGAACTTATACTCGCACATAACAAAAGACATGCATATCAAAAGCTGACATCCCTCACTATCTTAATTCCCTCTTTGTCTTCGTACTCCTCCACCTGCCCTGGGGGGTCAGGGCAACCCATCCGGTCTCCACCGCAGCGCCTCGGATACTCTTTGATCTTCACTGGCAGTTGAGACCCTTTGTCCTGTTCTGAGGTGTGAAGTCGCCTTACATATGTAATCACCAAACATTCTCACATGCTAAAACATATGTAGGTTATGGAATATATGATTAATATAGACCACAGCCCCCCCCCCAAACTACTAAGAAAAGGACAATAGAAAAATTCACAGTTTAAGATAATTATTATGACATACTAACTGCTACACCTCTTGCCACAGAAGAAACTTTCCAGCAGCCATGCTCCAAAGAGAGTTCAGTGGTAATCATAACAGCATAGTAATATCACAAGTCAGTCCTAAACTGTTCCAGCACAATTAGTGAACAACTGTTGAGTAGTTTCCATCAGTCCCTGTGCCGTCTGGGTTTTAATCTTCTCCCGAATCTGCTGTGGGTCCGCTTGGGCGTCCTGGTGGGACCTTCCTGTAAGGAATCTGCAGCTTGGGGAGGAGAGTGATTATTTGTTCCCTGCAGGGGGGCTGAGTCTTTTCTCTTGGGGGGTCTACCCCGCCGAGGTGCTCTCGCCAACCGTGCAGGCTCGTCTCTCAGCAAGAAGGCAGGTTTAAGTCTGTCAATGCTGACTGTTTCTTTTCTATCCCCAAAATCAAGCACAAAATGTTTATCACCAGGTTCCAGCACTCTGAATGGTCCATCGTATGGTGGACGGAAAGTTGGTTTTAAAGCTTCATGCCTAACAAAAACGAATTCAGCGTTTTTTAAAGCTTGGGGGACAAAGACCCGTGGAAAAGAGTGATGTGCCGGTCCGGGGAGAGAGTCTGGTCCGTTGCTGCCTAAAAACCTCGGGGCTGGAAGATGCCCTGGCTCTGGGTTCTCTGGTAAAAATTCACCTGGGAGCCTGAGTGGTTGTGCAAAAACTAATTCTGCTGGGGAGGCGTCTAGATCCTCTTTGGGCACAGCACGCAACCCCAATAAAACCCAGGGAAGTTTATTTACCCAATTTGTATCCGTTAGTGAGGCTCTGAGGGCGGCCTTTAAAGATTACTAACTAACTAACTAACTAACCTGCACTTATATAGCGCTTTTCTAGTCAGAAAAGCGCTATATAAGATCTGTGAAAACGCTCGCATAACCCATTAACCTGAGGGTGATAAGCGGTGGTGCGGTGAATTGTCGCCCCTAAGCTGCTGGCCATGGCTGACCAAAGCTCCGAGACAAATTGAGGCCCCCTATCGGACGTGATGTCCAATGGGACGCCGAAACGTGCCACCCAGTTTGTCAAAAAAACGCGAGCGACTTCCTCCGCTGTGGTTGACGCCAGAGGGACTGCCTCTGGCCAGCGCGTGGTGCGGTCTATCATTGTTAACAGGTGTGTGAAACCTCGGGAGGAAGGTAGTGGCCCCACGAGGTCGACATGAACGTGGTCGAACCTTCTAGCAGGGATTCGAAAAGGCTCCAGAGGGGCTTTTGTGTGTTTGTGTACTTTGGCGCGCTGACAAGAAATGCAAGTTTTTGCCCATTCTTTTACGTTTTTGCGCAGGCCAGGCCACACAAACTTTTCGGCGACCATTTTAACTGAAGCGCGCACACCTGGGTGCGCGAGGGAGTGAATCGAGTCGAAAATACGGCGGCGCCATGCAGCTGGGACTAGCGGGCGAGGTCGGCCGGTTGAGATGTCGCATATTAGGGGGGGCACACCGTCGCGTAAACCCCTTTCCTCCAGCCTTAACCCTGTTGGCCCAGACAGGAGTGCGCGCACGTCCGCGTCACTACTTTGCTCCTCTGCCATGGCTGCATAATCTATCCCTGCGTGAATTGGTGCTGCGTATGTGTCCGTGTTGGCGAAGAGTTCTGCGGCTGAGGTAGTATAATCTGTCTCCTCGCACTCTGGCGATGTCACAGCGCGAGAGAGGCAGTCTGCTACCACGTTAAGTTTGCCTGCCACATGTCGAATGTCTGTGGTCAACTCTGAAATCGCAGCTAGTTGTCTTTGTTGCCTGCCTGACCACGGTTCGGAAATTTTAGCCATCGCAAAGGTGAGCGGTTTGTGGTCTACAAAAGCCGTGAAACGCCGCCCCTCTAACCAGAACTGGAAGTGGCGGATGGATAAATGAAGCGCCAGCAGCTCCCTGTCAAAAGTGCTGTATTTACGCTCAGTTTGGTTTAGCGATTTGCTGAAGAATGCCAAAGGTTGCCAGATTCCGCTGATGTGTTGTTCTACAACCGCCCCTATGGCCAGGTCTGAAGCGTTTGTGGTTAGCGCAATGCGGGCCGAGGGATCGGGGTGAACCAACAATGTGGCATTAGCTAGGGCACTTTTTACTTCCGCGAAGGCGCGTTCGCGCTCCGGGGTCCATTCGACCGCGTTGGAAGGTTTTTGTTTTCTGAGCGCGTCATATAGGGGCTGCATGAGCTGAGCTGCGTGGGGGAGGAAACGGTTGTAAAAATTAACCATTCCCAAAAATTCTTGCAGCGATTTGACCGTTTGTGGCCGTGGGAAACTTTTTACTGCGTGAACTTTGTCTGGCAGTGGAACTGCCCCCTTCGGAGAAACTCTGTGTCCTAAAAAATCAATTTGTGACACGCCGAATTTGCATTTGGCTGGATTGATTATTAACCTGTGCTCTTCTAGCCTCTGAAAAACCATAGTGAGATGCCGCTCGTGTTCTTCCTCAGACGGGCTGGCTACCAGCATATCGTCGAGGTAGACGAACACGAAAGGGAGGTCGCGTAATACTGCGTCCATCATCCGCTGAAAGGTTTGAGCAGCGCCTTTGAGGCTGAAAGGCATCCGCAAAAATTCAAAAAGACCGAAGGGGGTTATTACAGCTGTTTTAGGAATGTCCTCTGCTCGAACTGGGACTTGATGATAACCGCGGACCAGGTCTATTTTTGAAAAAATGCGCGCGCCCGCCAGATGTAGTGAAAAGTCTTGAATGTGAGGAATTGGGTAGCGGTCATGCGCTGTCGCATTGTTTAATCTGTGGTAATCGCCGCACGGTCTCCAAGACCCGTCGGATTTCGGGACCATGTGAAGTGGTAACGCCCAGGGGCTTTTCGAGCGTCTGATAATGCCTAATTTTTCAAGGGTGGTAAACTCGTCCCGAGCTATGGTGAGCTTGGTCGCGTCTAAGCGCCGAGCTTTGGCGAATACGGGTGGGCCCGTTGTGGGAATAAAATGTTCGACCCCGTGCTTAGCCACTGTGGCTGAGAATTTGGGAATTGTGAGTGCTGGAAATTGGGTGAGGAGTTGATCAAACTTACCTCCTGCTGTGGTGATGCTGGCCTGCACGGGTGATGGAGAAACTCGAGCTGAGCAGGGAATAGAAGCAAAGGACAATGCATTAACCAAGCGTCTGTTGGCTAGATCGACCAATAACCCATGTGCACACAAAAAGTCTGCGCCCAACAAGTTAAAACTCACCGCCGCTACAACAAATGTCCATCTGTAGTTGCGGCCGTGGATGCAGAGGGGCAGGCTCTTTTCGCCAAAAGTGTCGATGCTGGAGCCGTTGGCTGCCACCACTCCATTGCCCCGGGGGCCCATGGCCCAGTCTGCTTGGGAGGGCATGACAAAACTTAGTTGAGCTCCCGTGTCGATAAGGAACTGCTTGCCGGTGTGTCCGTCCGTCACATATAAAAGCTTGCTTTTTTCGCCGAGAGCCGCCGCTGTTAACGGCTCTCGGCTTTGGCGTTTTCCCGAAATCATGAATTTGCAGGGGGGAACGCATTTGTAAGCCTTCTCGGTGAAGCGGTGGTGGTAATAACAGACGTCGCTCCGTCTGTTATGTCTTGGCCGTGTCGCTGTCACCGCGGGCTGATTCTGCTCGGTGGTTTGTGGCTCCTCGTGGCTCCGGACATCAGCGTTGAGGTCTGCGGATGCTGCTGTGGGTGTCTGCTCCTTGCAGGCGTTGACGAGCCGTTGAGCTTCGTGAGCCAGTGTGCGGAAGTCTTGCTGGGTGCTGCATCGCATGTTGGCAAGCGTCCCTCTCATGTGTGGCGGCAGCGTACTGAGAAATATGAATTGGAAGAGGAAGTTGTCATTGTCCTCTTCTTTAAGTTGCAGCAAGTCCTCCATGAGGGCCTTGGGTCTGCATCCTCTGTGGCCGTAGACCGCCAGGATCCTCTCGGCTCTCTCCTCGGCTGAGGGGACGTAATTTGCCACGATGGTCGCTTTCAGTTCTTTATATTTGTCCTGGGCCGGCGGCCGCTGGATTATGCTCTGCGCACATCTCGAAGTGGCAGCGTCGAGTTTGGCGACGATGTGATAGAACTTTGTATCGTCAGCCGTGATGCCCGCAAGTGCAAACTGGGCTTCAGCTTGCTGAAACCACGAGGCGGGGTCTTCCTGCCAGAAGTCCGGCAGCTTGACGGTGACGGCGTTTGTGTGGACCATCACTGATGTGTCCGCAGGGTGAGAGTGCCTTGCTTCGGCTCTCTCCGCGGCGCTGGTGCTCGGTTGAGCCCTCTCTATCACTTCTGCCGTGGGGGAACGTCGTCCATCTGTTCCCCTGTCTGCATGGGCGCCGGCGTCTGCCTGGGTCGCCACAGATGAGTCAATCGCAGGGGGACGCCTCTGGTCCATTCTCGCGTCAGGGTCACCAGTGTAGAGGAGCTTGAAATAACGAGGCAATGTGATTCATAAACCAAAGTTTATTATCAGCTCCTCTAACAAGTCTCATCTAGGTGCAGCAGCAGAAGAAGTAAGAGAGCGAACACCTTCGGCTCTACGAACTTATATCAAAATATATCAAAAGCTGACATCCCTCACTATCTTAATCCCCTCTTTGTCTTCGTACTCCTCCACCTGCCCTGGGGGGTCAGGGCAACCCATCCGGTCTCCACCGCAGCGCCTCGGATGCTCTTTGATCTTCACTGGCGGTTGAGACCCTTTGTCCTGTTCTGAGGTGTGAAGTCGCCTTACATATGTAATCACCAAACATTCTCACATGCTAAAACATATGTAGGTTATGGAATATATGATTAATATAGATCACAATTAGTATGTAATGTTCCTTTCAAATAAACGTTAAACGGAGGGGTTGTGATGCAAAAGTGGGGAAAAAATCTTTCGTCTTAACAAAAGTATAAAAAAATAAACTTGGGTCATTGTCCAGATAAACTGAAAATAAACCATTACATGGAATATAAAAATTTAACCAGCATCTGTATGAATATAGCAAATTTATAAGAAAAAGTCACAAATTTATGAGATAAAAGGTGAAAATGATATGAATTTACAAGAAAAGTTCAAAAATTACAAGAACTTGCAATTTTACAAGAAAATTTTCATAAAAATTTACCAAGAAAAAAAGTCAAATTTATGAGAAAATGTTGAACATTTACAAGAATTTGTAAATTTATGGAAAAAAGCCACATTTGAGAAAAAATATTTATGAGCAAAAAAGGTTGAAGGTAATTTTAATTCTCCTGCCTAAAAAATGAGGGTGAACTTGTAGCCCTGTTGCATCTGTGTAGAACTACTGTTGTCTTTTCGGCCAGAAACAGCTTTGCTTCATAGAAAACTAGTGCATGCCTGTAGAGGGGATGCATTGGAACAGAATTCTTGCCAGTTACAGGACAGTTGGTATAGCAACACAGCACTAAGTGGCAATCACATGTGATGGCTTTTGTATGCACAAAACATAAAAATCACACAAAATATGCCCTGCCACCTGGGGCTGTTTGCCCCTGGTTGTTACTTCTTCTCCTGCCTGTCACTGTTCTGTGTTATGTTGCTTACCTGTGTCTATATACAGTATATGTCTTGTAGGGAGTCGTGCTCTGTCTATGTGCCGTCATATAGACATCATCTGGTGGGTCTCGTTCAGACTACTGAAGGGTCTCTGCCTGCCTCAGACGACTGTGTTGTTCGCAGTCATGCCTGCGGCGTACTGGTGGAACCTGAGGTGTTTCATGTTCATGGCATCCTTTCTGACGTGCAGCAGTTCTCCTCATTCTATTGCTCTCCATCTGGTGGGTCTTCTTCTTCGTTCAGACCACTGGTTGAGGGACAGGTGCATCGTAATTCCAGTTCATGGGCACGATCCTGAAAAAGTGGCTTTTGACCCTGTTCAGGAAGGTCCGTGTACGCCCGTAGAAACCAAGAAACCGGAGCACCCAGAGAAAATCAGCGCTTTGCTTGACATTTTACACATTTGTAGTGTAGATTGGCATTCGTCAAGGTTACACATTTGCCGTCATGTAGGCATGGCGAGTCGTCCTATGATGCCTGAGTTCATAGGACGCGCTATGATGATGAGGCAGAGATCATAGACCGTCCTATGATGTCCTAGAAACGTGCTTTAAAGTCTGTCATACCCTATGCTGAAGCATTTGCAAATGCAGGGTTGTACTCAGAATATTTAATTGTTCATATACCTCAAACTGATTTTGAATTTAATTAAAGGTAAATTACAAATTTACTTTTACAAAAAACTAACAACTTAATAAAGTCAAAAAATTTTCTCCAAAAAGGTGCAAATTTAAATATATAAGAAAAAAATACATTATGGCCATTTTTTTAAAATGGGGAAAAACTGTAACTTACAAAAAAAAAGGTTAAAAATTCATGGGGAAATTGTGAAAATTAAAAAAAAAAAAAACTTTATCGATTTTTTTTTTTTTAAAAGGTAAATTTGCAGATGATGCCTGAGTTCATAGGGCGCACTATGATGATGAGGCAGAGATCATAGGCCATCCTAAGACGTCCCAGAAATGTGCTTTAAAGTCTGTCGTACCCTATGCTAGTGAAGGGTGTCCTGTCTCAGACGGGTGCAATGTACTGCTGGAACCTCAGGTCTTTCATCTTCATGGCATCTTTTCTGACGTGCAGCAGTTGTCGTCATTCTATTGCTGGGTCTTCTTCTTCGTTGAGATCACTGGTTGAGGGATAGGTGCGTTGTAATTCTGGTTCATGGACAGGATCATGAAAATAGATCTGAGCAAAAAGAGGCTTTCTGGCATGGACTCACTGTATATGATATCAAAGACATGAAGGCAGCCTTGATGTATATGACATCATAAAGACATGTTGCCCGATGTCTGTGACTGTATATGACAAGACATGAAGCCGGGCTTGATGTGTATGACATAAAGACACATTTGTCTATGTACCGTCATATAGGCATCGCGAGTGATGCCTGAGTTCAAAGACACATGGTCTATATGACATCATAAAGACACATTTGTCTATGTGTCCTATGATGCCTGAATTCACAGGCCGTCCTATGTCCTATGAAGCATGACAGACAGACACACACACACACAGAGATTTCTTGCTTTTATAGAGTTTTAAGTAAAAACAGACACAAAGTTCCAACAAAAATGACAACAGCGGGGTTTCAAATGAATCCTTTTATAGTTCAGTAAAATCTACTTTAATACACTTTGAAACAAGAGTACAACAAAATAGAATATACTTCAAATGTTGAATATACAAACAGTTCAGTCTGAACACAAACATCTCGCTCCTCTAAAAACAAACAAAAGTACTAACTCGGCTGAAGTGGCATACACAAAAATCTGCACACCTGCCCCCATCGTCTTAAAATGACCTGGGATGCACAAACATTTTCATACGCCTGTCAACTTCACTGGTTTACTTTAAAATTTCTACTTAAACAATCCTATTTTCATTCTTTGCGGCTGCAGGACTCAACCCAAGATATTTATTTATATGGACGTTAAACCGGTATTCGGTTTTCCCGCAAACTGAGGATTTTAATTAAAGGTAAAATTACAAATTTACCTTTACAAAAACAAAACTCTGACAAAGTCAAAAACTACCCAAAAAGTTGCAAATTTACATTAATAAATTTGCAAATACAGTATAAGGACAAACATAAAATGACAAAAATTGTAAATTTATGAGGGGGGGGGACCTTAAAAAAATGATTAAAAAAAGCTGCACAATTGAAGGAAAAAACCCTTGAAATTCATAAGAAAAATGGCATGTTTATAAGTAACAAAAAAGGGAACTGCTGACCCAAGCATTGCTGTTATGCTTTGCAAATGCAGGGCTGTACTCAGAATATTTTATTGTTCATATACCTCAAACTGATTTTGAATTTAATTAAAGGTAAATTACAAATTTACTTTTACAAAAAAGTAACAACTTAATAAAGTCAAAAATTTTCCCCAAAAAGGTGCAACTTTAAATATATAAGAAAAAAACAAAAACATTATGGCCATTTTGTTTAAAATGGGGAAAAACTGTAACTTACAAAAAAAAAAAAAGGTTAAAAATTCATGGGGAAAAATGTGAAAATTAAAAAAAAAAACTGTTTATCTATCTATATATACAGTATATATACTGTATATATATGTATATATATATATATATATATATATATATTTTTTTTTTTTTAAAAAGGTAAATTTGCAACAAATATTGTAGACAGCCCTAGAATTGAGTGGACATTTAAAAGAGTAGAAGTTAGAAAAATGTCAAAACTAAAAAGTTACAAATTTACAACTCTGAGGAAAAACATTTTAATTTACATGACAAATGTGAATTTATGGGGGCGGGGGGGGGGGTCCTAAAACTTACAAGAAAACCTGCAAAATTACGGAAAATATTTATATTCATAATTTTAAAAAAGACAACTTTACAAAACAAAATCTTAAATTTACAAGGTGCAAATTTAAAAGGAATCGTTTTGTAAAGAAATTGTTATGATCGTTTTCTCACATTTTCATCCTGCAGAGATGCTCCAGTCGTTCAAGATTCAAAAATCTGATGGCAGAACCAATAAAACGCATTAGTTCGTTAATACTGTGCTTGGTACAAAGTATCAAAACACACAAAAAAAACAAAAACCCTTCACCTTATTGTTCAGACACCACACACAAAAAAAGTTAAAAATTCAAATCTAAGGCTGATTCTGTTAACATTAGCTCCATAAACTGGATAGTAGATAACCATATTTATATAATTATGTACATACATGACCTTTTTTTCCTCTCCTACTCGTTAACGCCA
Source organism: Pholidichthys leucotaenia (assembly GCA_020510985.1). Taxonomy (NCBI): domain Eukaryota; kingdom Metazoa; phylum Chordata; class Actinopteri; order Cichliformes; family Pholidichthyidae; genus Pholidichthys; species Pholidichthys leucotaenia. The sequence continues at coordinate 64,240,699 of CM035848.1, read as the reverse complement.
CCTACACATGATCGGCACAGTGATGCGTTTTTTATTTAAGCTGCTGGTTTGAATGTTTCTGCAGAGCCGTTTCTGGGTGTAGAGCAGCGTACCCTCAGACGCTGGGGGGGTGCAAGTGACAAATTCACCCTCAACAGTTTTTACTTCACTTTTTTTGGGGGGGGGAATTAACATTACATACAACTTTTTTTCCTCATCAGGTTACAACTTTTACTCATAAATGTACAACTTTTTTCTCATAAAAACGTGCAGGGTCTTGCCGCTCCGTGGAATGAGTTTGACATCCCTGTCTAGGAGAGAAGCCAAACCACTGACTACTTAAGGTAATTAATTGACTATTTAGAATCTTACCTTTGGCCAGTGCAGTAAATGCAGGCTTTTGTAAATGCACCCATCACGAGTTCAATTCCTTCTTTTCTGCTCTTCTCAATAAATGGTATACTGTTATTTTCACTAAGAATTTGAAGGGTTTTTTTGTTTGTAAGTTTAAGGAAAATGGTTCCTGAAAGTGGTGCATGTGATTGCAACTTTGTTTCTGGTAAATTTGCAACTTTTTCCTCGTAAATCTGCAACTATTTTTGTAAATTTGCAACTTTTTTCTGGCAAATTTGCAACTTTTCTCGTAAAATTGCAACTTTTTTCTTGTAAATTTGTAACCCGTTTCTTGTAAATGTGCAACTTTTTCCTTGTAAACATGCACCTTTCGTCCTCATGCATTTGACTCATTTGGTAAACATGCAACTTTTTCTCGGAAATTTGCAACCTTTTTTGTAAATTTGTGACCATCTGTTGTTAGGAAGGGACACATTCATTTCCTTCCATTTAAAAGGGGGATCCTGGGTTCGATCCCAGCCCCCGACCAACAGTGATCTGTGTGGAGTTTGCATGTTCTCCCCGTGTCTGCGTGGGTTTACTCCGGGATTTCTCCGGTTTCCTCCCACATGCCAAAAACATGCAAGTTAGGTTAATTGGCATCAACTGCAGATTCTAAATTGTCCTTAGGTGTGACTGTGAGAGTGAATGGTTGTCTGTCTCTCTGTGTTGGCCCTGTGATGGACTGGCGATCTGTCCAGGGTGGACCCTGCCTCTCGCCCAAAGATGCTGGGATAGGCTTCAGCCCCCCCAAGACCCAAAAAGGATTAAGCGGAAGAAGATGGATGGATGGATGTATGGATGGATGAATGAACTCTTCCTCATTCCAAAAACAGCCCCCCCCCCCCCCCCCCGACACACACACACACACAATCCTGCATTGGGCCCCCAAAAGGCCAGAAACGGTCCTGCAATTGTAGAGGCAAAAATCAGAAATAACCGCTCTCCACCCATTCCTTCTTCTAACTGCCCAGTTCACATTTTTGTTAGCTGTATTTATCGCCATGTTTCAGTTCTGTAGTGTTTTAGTCTCTTTGCCGCTCAGTCTTCTCAGAGACGGAACATGTAGTGATCAAGCTTGGTCCCTTTTCCAGTAAAAATCCTGTTAAAGTCTGTGAGTCAGCATGATTCAGCGGTGGCGCTCCAGAGGTTTGTGTGTGTTGTTGCCAAGAGCAACTGTCTGAGTCCAGAAAGTTTATATTCAGTGATGGGAATATGAGGTTAAAAAATAAAAGGGGGGGGGGGGGAAATAACTGCTGCTGGTTATTACAAGTACAAAAAAATGTTCAAAAGATTGGAAGATGTTCTCATTCTAACACTCTGGCTCTTCTGTCTTTATCGTCACGTCTGGCATTTCCATGCCGACCGTCACGGCTTCCGTTCTGGGAGCTGTCTGTTTCTGCTGGACCGGCACGGCGGCGACCTGCAGCTTCTCCATGGCGGGAATACCTCTGCTTCCTTTTATCAGTAGCTCAGAGCCGCTGATGATGCCGGCCACCGTCTTATTGGCCGTCGACATGCTCACCACACTCCCTGGCTGCGACACCACCAGAGTCTGCTGCTGCTGCGCCTGCGTCGGCACAGTCAGCCTCATCACCTGGGTCCCTGGGGCGACGCTGACGGGCGCCAGGGCCTGGACAGTCAGCGGGCTCCCGAGGAGGCTGATGCCCGCTGCGGAAGCCCCGACGACGCTGGGCTTGTTGGAGGTCTGCAGCTGACACGGGGTCAGCTGGTGGGCGGGGATGGTGATGATCTTGGCCAGCTGGACCGTGATCTTGTCTCCGTTCTCTGCCGTGGCCGGTACCATGGTGGGGATGGTCTGGATCACAACCTGACAGGAAAATAAATAAGCTGGAGTCAAAGGGACGAATCAGACAAATTTAGGCCACTTAAAACTTGAAAAGGCAGGTTCATGCCTTTACTTGACTGCAACAGAAAGAAAACCAGCACCACCTTGTGGGACTATTTGGAAATTGCAGTTCAAATTTTAAGAAGACAGATTAGCCTCTCAATATTCTGGTGTTCCACTGGCAGAATGTTTAAAATTTTCTACTGCCACCCAGTGAAGAAAGTGATTTTCTTTGTGTATGCTAAATTTACAGAAATTGGCTGGAATGCTAAGAGGTTAACTTTAAAAGTTACTCTGTAAAAGTTAAACTTATTCAACATCTCCACACATTTTCACTGAACTAGACATTTCTTGCAGTACTTCCACCCATTTACACTGTATTAAATTCATTTAAACTTGCACACACCTTCTGCTGAGCGTTGGCGTTTCCAGCTGCAACACCGCTGGCAGCGTGCGTGTTGGTGAGGAGGGCAGTAGCTCCAGCTGCTCCTGTTGCTCCTGCCGGCTGCTGCATGGCAACCGTGGAGATCTTTTGACCCAGAGAGGTAGTCATGACTACCGGCACCTGCATAGCCACCCGGACTGTCCTGGAAATGAGAGGAATGCAAAGATTGAGATGCCGAGCCTCTAAAGAGCAATTCCCAGGTCAACGCCATCACAGCAGGTACCACACAAAACATGGTTGTCAATGCCTTAAAACAACTTTTACAGCCATTTTTGCAGAAGAGTGTCAGCCTCTCAAAAACAGCAGTCTGGCCACCCAGTCGGTGCCAATAATGAAAATTTGCAGTAGTTAATCCTCTGAAGGAGGAAAATACGAGGCTGCACTCATGAGGGACCGCGGCCGTCTAATTATGAAGCTCTTAGACATCAGAGACCAGGAGCAGAGGAGGGGTAGAAGAAATAACCAGCAGCCACAAATGAATCTGTGGTGTGAGGGAAATCAGTGGAGAACCACACAGCTGTGAGTTGTTCAGCCTACGATGATTGTTGGCTTATGATAGGAAATAGTGTGAAAAATCCCGTAAAGTTGTTACATGTCGTCGCCGTCGGGTGAAAGCCTCGCACCTCCATTTTTGGTCGTTGGCGTAAATCTATTCTAATGGTCACTCGTTGTGTCTTTGAGAGGTTTTTGTTTTGTTTTAACCAGCAACCAACTACAGATGAGCATTAGAAAAAAACGTGAATAAATCTATTCATTGCAACCTTAACCAGGAAAAACAAAATTTTTCTCAATTCTTTTTCTCATTTGGACATACGAGGTTTGCACCTGACAGATGATATGTGACAGATTTGAAGGCTGAAGCCCAATTCCCGTGTCACAAACACACTCATATGCGAGCCAGCGATTTGGATGCATTCGTACGCAAAACCTACACACAGGGTGAGCGCAGACTGAGCGTGTGCAGTCCCCCAAAAAAGTGACCGCACATACAGGTACACAAGTGGCCGCAGTGAACTGGGCATGCACCAGGAAAACTCCCACCAGGGGGGAGTACTGAGCAATCTGCCAAAACTGGGAGAACACGTTTGTCTTTTTGCCCGTTTTCGTCCTCTGTCACTAACAACAATAATAGCAAAACCTCCTGTTCATCCTGATTGTCGTCGTATTCATGTATCCGTATCGCCTCCACCATTTTCTAAAAAATCATCTGTCACCATGCTCTTCTTTTATGTTTGGATTGCAGCTATTCAAATCAGTTTGGTGGCTCTTGGCTGCCACCGACAGTATGGGCATGTGAACTGCAGATCATATTCAATGTGCATGCGTTAAATGCGGCTGCTGAGCAGCAGCTCTGGTGCCTCAAAAACTACTCTGAACATTGCTGTGTACTTCAGCACAGTCTACAGAATGCACACGCTTCCCTTGCAGGGACTCTGACAGTCCTGTACTCTAAAACTGTGGTCAGCTTTACTCCCATTACTCTGTTATTAACAAGCCTGTTCATTATCATTGGTTAGTTTTTAGCCGACGCTAAATGTGGCATTAGTGAGCTGGGGGACATTCCTGATAACATGAACGCACATTATCTGTCCTTCAAAAACAAAATCCCTGCTTTCCTTTAGTCCATTAGTTGTTAGCTGTTAACCATTAGTTGCTGCAGTCCCGGTTCTACGCTAATTTGATCTCTCTGAGTCTGGCAAACATCATTGTTTTGGTCTCCATGATTTCTTATTTTTTTTTTTTTTTTCATATTTGTACACTTTAGATAATGCTGAAATAGCCTAAAGTGAAGAAAAAAGCTGGAGGTGAGCAGGAGATAGTAATCAGCTAACACTCCATGTTGAAGTTAAAGTTTCTGTACAGAAAAATAAAGGAGCAAATATCCTAATGATGTGAAGGTTGATACGACCAACGCAGACATCCCCCGATGATGCGGGGGGGGGGGGGGGGGGCTTCTTAAACTGAAGGTCCCCATCTCTCACCTCGGCCCTGTTGGTGTTGGGATGATTGCCGTCTGAGACTGTTGGGTGTGACTGGCTTCTGGCGCTGCTGAAACCGTCACTATCCTCTGCACCCCTGCTGTCACGGGTGCTGCAACGGCTCCCGCCGTCGGCTTGCTGCCCGTGGCGACCGGAGCGTGAATGGTGCTGGTTCTGTTCGTGCCCCGTAGGATGTTGGGCTTCCTGGGAGATGTCAACTCAGGGGTCTGGAGCAGCAGGTCGGACGGCGGGGGAACGCGCTCGTAGGATACTGCTGCCACGCCGGAACCGATCAGATCCTTGGGGGCGGGCATCTCTGCCTTGTCGTCGTCGATGATGACAATGTTTTTGGGCATCTCTTTGAACTGGTAAACCAGCCGCTGGCCCTCCACCTTGGCGAGAATGCCACGCTGATAGTAATATCTGAGGAGGAAAAGACAGTTACAAATTTACGTGCGGCAAATTTACATGGAAAAAAACTGCAAATTTAAGAGGGGAAAAAAGTAGCAAATTTACAAACAGCAACTGTATAAAGTATGGCAAAGTTATTCAAGTAAAATACCTCAAACTATTCCCTACATCCACAATCAAAAGTGGCAATTTAACAGGAAAAAAAATGAACAAATTAATAAGAAAAAAGTAGCAAATTTTCAAGGAAAAAAGTCATTAATTGACATGACAAAACTGCAAATTAGCATGGAAAATGTAAAATAGGAAAAAAGTTGCAAATTTTTAAGGACAAATTCCACATTTATATACTGCAAATTTACAAGAGGAACAATAGCAAAGTTATGAGAAAAAGGCAACAAATTTATGATGAATGACTGCTGTTTATTCCTCTTTATTTTACTATGCTAAGCCTTTATGGGGCACTCATTAACCTCATTAACTCTGTAACCGTGTTTGATCTAATCCTTCTCTCCTACTTTCCTGCCCAGTAGCTGGTGCAGCACCCACAATTCCGTTGTACTGTACAACTGTACAATGACAATAAAGCCTATTCTATTCTATTAATATACTTGAAAATTCAAAATTTCAGCCCTGGACCATTACGGGCAGATATTAGAAGATTGTTTCAATGATTATTATTGTTGTTGTTGTTATTATTATTATTAGTGTTACAATATATTATGCCTCCTGAAGTTACCGCCCAATAAAAGGTTTTAAACTGCAAAACCAATGACTAGAAACACACACACACACACACAGCTATCATGTTACATATCCGTAGTCCTTTTAAGACCTTGGACCAAATGTCACTTTTAAGGATAATTAAAGCCTGAAATTCTATGGATAAAATCTGTTTTGACATTGACATTAAAGAGGTTTTTTTTTGTAAATTCATATTTAAAAAAAAGCCAAATTATATTGACCATGATCCCATTTACAGAAGCAATAAAAGTAGATTGCTTTTATCGACAATAAATGACCGATGTTTACCTAAGCGCCCTCCCCATGGTCTCGTAGTTCATGTCGGGCTTGTTCTTGTGTTTGCCCCACAGCTTGGAGACGGCCTTGGAGTCCACCAGCTTGAAGATGCCCTTCTCCCTCTGGGTCCACTTGATGTACCTGGGGCAGGTGTTCTTGTCTTGGAGGAGGTCCAGCAGGAACTCCCACAGGTAGGTGGTGCTGCCTGCTGCAAATCAAAGTCAAATCACCTTCATCAGTGCAGTTACACTTGGGTTTTACCTAAGCACCCGTCAGCAGGAAGCTGGTTGTCACTACTGCTCCGGCCAGTTACCTTTGCCTTCTCTTGGTTTCTTCTTGATGCTGACGTCCGGAGAGCCGTTGAAAATGCCTAAATGTTGCGTCTTTGGTTTCCGTCCGGCTGCAGGAGGAGACGTTTTAAACGAGTTACTTTTAGTGATGGAAAGGCATTTTGGAAAAAAAAAAAAAATGAATAGAATGTTCTCATTTCACTTCTTAATTGGTCCAAAATAAATGGAAATAATTTGCCATTGCTGTGCACGTGTTCTGTAGGCATGTATTATTTAGTTAATGGGGTGTTCTCTCTGTATGATCAAACATTAAATGATGACAAATGTATTTGTTTTTAGTTTGACCGCTCAAAGTTAGGGCTGCATAATTTCAATTACAGCCCCAAATATTGCAATGACATTTTGATTTATATTTTAATGTATTTAAAAAAAAAACAAAAAAACAAATGGTTTCATGAGTCTACTTCCTTTGTTATCAAGGAAAATGCAGAGTAAAAGGATCATTGTGAAATGGTTATAATCTCAACTCAAATACTAAGTTGCATTAAAAAAAACAACTTTGTACAGTATTGTTTACAAAGAAACTTTTATATTAAATAAACAGGAATTTTAGCATTTTGTGCCATTTTATATATTTGCAGACACTGACATTGTTGATTAATTGTGCAGCCCTGCTCAAAATAAGAGATAAAACCATTGTTGCTGAGCAGAAAACCGCAACAAGTCCAAGATCCCCCACAAAGTGCGACTATAAAAGGCTGTTGACATCATTGTGATGTCACAGTACAGAAACTATAATCCAAGCTTTAATGTCACCACACGTTCCTGCTTACTTTGGAGCAGAAGTGACCTAAAATGTTTGGATTGAGGACAAGGTGAAATGCAGAACTACACGGCCACTAGATGGAGCTCTTTGATAACGATAAAAGTTCAGCTTGATTTAGCAGTTTAGATGTCGGATTTAATGAGAAGTGAAAGTTGTTTCCATTTAAAAAAGGCTACACATTTCCCATTTTCCACAGCTTGAACCAAATTAACACCAACAGATTTTTCATGTCTACCTCGCTTCTTCCTTATTCGCTCATGGCCGGCCTCCGGCTCGGGCTCGTCAATCAGGGTCACTATGTCCTCGTCTTCATCCTCGCAGCACTCCTCCGCCGATATCTCCACCTCCGTCTCCGTGAACATGTCGGGCTGCATGGCGGCATGGAGGAAGTCCGCCGGCGGCACAAAAGCTTCTGGGAGGAGGAATGAGTGCAATCAGCATCGGGACACATTTGACTAGTTGGGTGAGACTGAAAAGATTAATGCCTCCAGGGGTGAAGCAAGTTTCCCCCCCCCTTCCATTAGGTCACAGGTGTCGATATCAAACCCTGGGGGCCAGATGATAAATATGCAACTCTCCCCACTAATAAATTTGTGACCCCCCCCCCGTAAATTTGCAATTTTCTCCTCTGGTTTCAGAAAATTGTGACTTCCTTCCACACTTGGAAATGTACAACTCTTCCCATCCTGTTAATCTGCAACTTGCCAGCCCAGTCTCATAAATTGGACTTTTACCTCTCCCTCTAATAAATTTGTGGCTACCCGCCCCTTTAAAATGGCATTTTTACCCTTGAAATGTTGCAACTTTTTTAAACCCACACCCCTCATATCCTTGTAATTTGCTATTTTTCCCTGATAGATTAGAAACTTTTTTCTCCATGCCTTATAACGTACAATATTTATTCAGTTAGGGAAAAAAAAAAAAAAAAAAAAAAAAAAGAGTACAAATTAATACCCAGCCCCTGGCTTTATTCATTACCCTCATTTTTGGCCTTAGTAAGTAGGGCTGAGCGATTAAATGAAATATTGTTTAACCAGAACCAACGTTCAGGATGAAATAATAATAATGCATCAGATTTATATAGCGCTTTATCATAGACACTCAAAGACACTTTACAAATCGATACAATATTCATTCACTCCAGCCAGACAATGGTAGTGGGAAGCTACTACTGTAGCCACAGCTGCCCTGGGGCAGGCTGACGGAAACATGGCTGCCAATCCGCACCACCTGCCTCTTCAGCCACCACCGAACATTTATACACATTCATACCCAGTGTTATGGACACTGGAGGCAAGGTGGGTAAAGTGTCTTGCCAAGGGACACAATGGCAGGATATCTGGGGAGAGCAGGATTCAAACCGCCAACCATCTGGTTATTGGATGACCTGCTCTACCTCCTGAGCCACTGCGGCCCATGTAGAGCTGTCGTAATCTTGCTCATGTCAATTTTTGTTGACCCCCCCCCTCCCCATGTGTGTGCATGTGGGAGCTTCTCATGTATTGCCCCTTTAAGATGTGCCCGCGGAGTTACAAGCATGGGCATGCAACTCCCCCAACATAGCTAACAAGCTAATTAGCCACCGTGCGAATGAAATGACCAAGGGGTATGAGTTGTAAACACTGGACAATGTTTATTTTGTGTTTGAAATGACAATAGGCCTGGTCTTTATTATATTACGCTCATTACTCGGTACTACCCTCTTGTATTGTGAAGAAAAATGGTAAAATAACACATAAAAATTATGCAGTAAGTTGTTTTAATGAGCATTTTGTTGCCTCCAGCTCCCTGTTTGACACATTTAACCATTCAAATAGGATCATCCCTGTTCGAAATTCCACCAATAAAAATATTTTAGGTTAGTCGTTTAATTTCAGTTCTATTACTTTTCCTGAGGTGCATAAAGCCCTTAGGCATTTAGATGTTACAAAATCTCCAGGTCCTGACAAATTGGAGGCTTGATTTTTAAAGATGGCTGCTGATTTTATTGCTGCACCCTTGACATACATTTTTAACCCTTCCCTTACCTCTAAAGAGAGCCCTCTAACTTGGAAAACTGCCTTTGTTCTTCCTTTACTGAAAGGAGGTGACCCCACTATTTTAAACAATTATAGACCAATCTCCAAATTGTCTGTTCTTGCAAAAGTTCTGGAGTCATTGGTCAGCAACCAATTGAAGGATTTCTTGTTGAATTATAACATTTTATCAGTTTATCTTTCTGGTTTTAGAAAACATCACAGCACAACCACGGCTTCCTTAAAATTACTTAATGATAATAACTGAGTCCATTGGAAAAAAGCTTTACTGTGCTGCACTTTTTACTGATCTTTCGAAGGCCTTTGACACTGTTGATCACGAAATTCTACTTGAAAGACTTGCTGATATTGGACTGTCAGCACATGCTGTTGGTTGGTTCAAAAATTACTTGTCAGGCAGATCACAACGTATAAAGTGTGAAGGAGTTACCTCCTCCTCCTCGGCCATAACCAGCGGTGTGCCTCAGGGCTCAATCATGGGACCACTTTTATTTATATAAATGACATTGTTTCTAATGTCCACGCAAATTTCTCCTTTTATAGAGATGACACTGTGATATACTGTTCTGCTGCTTCCCCAAGCCAGGCCATGACTCAATTACAGTCTGCCTTCGACAAAATCCAAAAGAATCTGTGTGATTCAAAACTGGACTTAAATGCTGACAAGTCAAAATATACCTCTCATGCCAAATCCTAGTCATCAAACCTGCCCCCCCACCCCCCACCCCACCACCACCACTGTGTATGGCTTGGTGATCGAACATGTATCATAGTGCAAATACCTGGGTGTTTTGACTGATGACTCTTTCTTTTGGACCACACATTGAGCAACTGGCAAAAGGTTAAAAGTAAAATTGGGTTTCTTCTTTAGAAGCAAGTCCTGCCTCTCATTTGAGGCCAGAAAAAAATTTTATATTATAAAGAGGTTTATATGCACGCCTCTTCTCAGACTTTACACATTCTGGACACTGTATCAGGGTGCTCTGAGATTCATCACAAATCTCAGAGTTCATACTCACCACTGTCTGTTGTATTCTTGTGTTGGATGGTCTGACTTGTCAATGCATAGACTCAAGCATTGGAACAATCTCATTTATAAGGCTATCATTGGTCTGCTTCCTACATATTTACAGGTTTATATAATTCAGAAATCTTCAAGCAAGTATTCTCTTTGGTCACAGGATTCTTATCTACTTTCTGTACCTAAAGTGCGAATTGAATGAGGGAAAAGAGCTTTTAGGTTTGCTGCTCTATCCTAATGGAAACAGTTACAAGCTGAGCTCAGTTTTAGGGAGCTAGTGCCACTAAATCAAAATTAGATGAACTGAAGGCTGGAAAAATGATCTGCAGATGCTTTGCCTGATTGATGCAAATGTAAATCTTGGTCTTAACCTTATTTTATTATAACTTAATGTTATGTGAGTGTGTTGGCAAATATTTCTTTCTACTCTGTATTCCTGCTGCTGTCTTGGCCAGGATCCTCTTGTAAAAGAGATCTTTGATCTCAATGAGGTTTTTTCTCCTCCTGGTAAAATAAAAGTTAAATAAAAAAATAATAAAAAATGTACTATCCAACGCAGTGATATACCACACTCTTGCGTAATATTGCTTAATTACGAGCCTTGTCAGTAAAAAGAAGGGAGAGGGAAAACAAAAAAACTGACATGAAATGGTCAATTAACCATGATGCTAATTTAAGGTCAAATTGACCTGCCCCATTAGTAAAAATGAGTTTGACACCCCTACATTAGGTGTTACTTTTACTGTACACTGGATCATAGCTTTGTGTTACCTGGGCTGCGATCTTCTCTGAGGCTGGATGGTGAATCCATGTGCAGCAGAGCCTCTGCGGCCTCGATGGTTTTGTCCGAACAGTGGATGCTGGTGCCGTGAACAGAAGCCTCCACTGCAACACACACACACACACACACACACACACACACACACACACACACACACACACACACACACACAAAAGGAGATGTGATTAGAAAATAGTAATAAAGAATTGGAAAAATAAGTAATACGGAATCTACCCAATCTGAAAAATTAACACCAGCGTGATTAATGAAGGAGGATTATTAAGTATCAGTTTTTTAAGTGAAAATTCTGATGTACCTGTTGACTGAATAAAAAAAAAGTCTGGAATTCATTGTGGAGCAACTGTTTGGTTGACCGACTTAAAACATCCACGGTCAGAGGATACGCATAAGATTTTATCAAACAACTTCCTATGGAAATATATTTGCTTTTTTTTTACTTCTTAAATTCTGAACTAATTTCCTTAAATCTGCAGCTTTTCTTGTAAATTTTGGGCATTGTCTTTCATGTTTTTTTTAGCTTTTACTTCTTGTATTTTTTTCAATTTTATTCAGGCAAATCTGTTCTCCCCCAAAACATAAATTTGTTAAATTTTGAAAGGAATTTGGTATTTCTGTAAGTGCACTAGGTTTTTCCTCCTACATTTCAGTAGGTTTTTTTTGCATTCCTAATTTACTTTTTTACTAACAAACAACGCCCATGTAACAAGTGATAAATATGAATATCTGGGTGCAGCCGCATCCTGTTGTGGGGCAAGACTGTACGTGGCCCTAATCTGGGACCCCCTGAGAAAGAACCTGGGACTGCCTGCTGTTGCTGTCGATCGCGGGTGGGAAACAGGAGATCCCTTCACACCCTGCCCCGTCCATGTTTGGCTATACAGAGGGATGGGCTATATTTAGGCCGCGGGGCTCATTCAGTCCCTCTCTCAAACAAACAGGAACATGCAGCAGCAGAAAAGACCCTGCGGCATGATGGGTCGTCCTTGAAGGCAGACGGAACGGGGTCAAAGAGTTTCACCCACGTAACACTTGTGGAAAAAATAAAGTTTATAATAAATTAGAATAAATTCCTTATTGAGCCCAAGGAGTAACATATTTTTTTAAACAATTTACACCTGCCTTCATAATTCTACTTCTATTTTGCATGTTATATCCGTTTTTTAATATTTGCTGGAAAATTTGTGCAACTTTATGTACTGTACTTTTTATTTTTGCATTTTATCTTTATTTTACCAGGATGGTCCCACTGAGATTGCAAATCTCTTTTTCAAGGGGGTCCTGGACAAGCGACAGCAGCAATAGGCAACACATAAAAAACTAAAGAAATTAAATAGTAATTACAAATGTATAATAGACAGGTATACAATTACAGTGCAAAAATTATGTTCCAGAATTGAATAATAATTACTTTGAAAAGACTGTGCAGTTCAAAGTTAAGGATACAAAAGTCCAATTATTACCAAGCAATTTAAAGTAACGGGCGCCAAGAAAAGCAGAAAGTCCGACAGAAAGTAGTGCCGCCTGCGATGACTTCCGTGTTTACACTCCTCTCCCCTTTCCCTCCAGTTCTCTTCGAAGCAGCTCACAAATCTTCCTGTCAATCAGCATACGCCTTGCCTCCTATTGGGTCAAGCTCGCATTACTATCCCGCCTCCGCTGCAACTCGATTCGCCGTCCACTGACGTATGAAAGGAACGAGCGCGCTATTGGCCGGAAAAGTGTGGAAGAAAAAAGAGCGCCGCCCCTTCTCTTAAAACAATACTTCCGCCATTGAAAATATCACAAAAATTCTTTGAAAGTAGCGTTTAAATTACGGCGTAAATGCTTAAGTGATTCGTATGTTGTAATAAATATCTAAAATATAAGGAAGTATATGTCAAGAAGTCTGTTTAAAACAGAGAGTCGAGCATCTACGGGGGAGGGGTAGAAAGTATGAAAGCCAGGCCGCCCCACGCTGCTCTCAGCTCGGTAACGGAGGAGCACAGACACTGGCAAGGATGAGAAATTGATCCCCAAAATACCATCAAATGATCACATATAACACAACAAAACATAGAAAATCTACAGATCGTTTTCAGATATATTAACTGTTATATCTATTTCCATATTCAACATTTTCCATATCAACACTTTCTTCTTCGTTAGGGCTTCCACAAGTTTTCTGCAATCTGGATCATACTGGACATAAAATGATGCCCTTGACTAGTTTTGATCATTTTTTAAAAATTGTTTTAAGTATAGCCTACAACTATTTTAAGTTAGATAGCATTCCTTAACCAACTTATGTCAGTATTAACCAATTTTAAGAGTTTTTAATTCAGCAGAAAATAGTATTTTTCTACAATTTCCATTTTTACAGTTTCTGTTAAAGCTGCAATTTATGCAACCCACGTGGCCTCCCATGGGCTTTGAGCATGGAGCATTTCTGTATTTTTATCCTAACACACCTTATGACAGTTACCAAATTATGCTTACTTTGTATTACAGCAACACGATTAAAATCATGCAAAAGCGCTTTATGTTAGTGTATTGGAGAGTTCAGGGACCCACAGACACTCCCGTTATTTCTCAAATGTGATCATGGGATTTTTTTTTCTCTGCAGATTATTCACTCAAACGGGAGCAAAACGACACCAAAACTGCTAAACCCGTAGCAAATGCATATTAACAGGTTAAATCTCGATAAGGTGCGCTAGATCTGCGTATGTCGCAAAAATAAACCCACATGTCCTTCCCTACTCAGACAGCGTGGCAAAGACGCAGGGAAGACAACATCTCCACACTTCCTGGTTGTGCAGCTCCATCTGCAGACCGTTATCCAACACCCCAGTTCCGTGCAAAACGTGCGGGGAATAATTCCATCCGCAAAAATAGACATGCCCTACAGCAGACTTTTCCCTCCACATTAAACCGGCCGAGATCTTTAAAAATAAAAGTGCAGCAACCACGATGCGTGTTGCTACCCAAGGTGATCACTTCCTGATTGCCCTCCATTACTTCACTCCTTCCGCGGCGCAGCGGCCGCAGAGAAAAACGGCAAAACCGGCCCCGCCGCGATGTTGATCTCCCGGGAGGAGGTTTAAAGGTGCGCGGGTGTACGTTACCGGCTCTAATAAGCAGATCCAGCTGATTTGCGTGCCCCTCATGCTGCGGAGTCGCCATGTTTCTCCTTGCTGCAGATTCACATTGACTCCTCAGTGGATTGTATGGGGGTGTTACTAAGCTTAGATCACTCCGCCGCTAATGGCATATCTCATTGCGTTCAATAGGGGCCGCGTCACGGCGTCTGTGAAGGTATCCCTCCGCTGCGGATACAGGAAATCCTTCCCGTCGCCCTGTTTCGCGTGCGTAATGACAACGTCACATAAAAGGTGCAAAGACTTTTCTGATTTTGCACAAGAAGCGAGTCTTCGTGTGGAAAAAGTTTAAGAAAAGGCTAAAAAGCCAGAAATTGTACTCCAATAAAAGGTGCATTACCATGATATTAATCACTCAAGTACAAGCAATACTAGTACACAAAAAATACCTGAGTAAAAGTATCACACTTTAAAAAGTTACCAGAGGAGAAAGGTCTTTATTCTCATCAATAAATGAGGCTTTTCTCATCAATTTGTGACATTTTGCTTTTAAATTTAAGAGCTTTTTTTCCTTAAAATTTCTGACATCAATTTGTGACGTTTTCATGCAAATTTCCAACTTTTACTCATACATTTGCAGTCTTTCCTTTGTAAAATTGTAACTTTTCCTGTTTAATTTACATTTTTTTCCCACAATATTTTTATTGAACCTTTTTACAAACATAACACAAACAATCAGACACTAACACTAAAGTAATAAAAATAAAAAAAAAACTACTAAAAAAAAAACAACAAACACACCAACAACCACTAACAAGAACAGGTCTTCAAAAATGCTCCTCTGTTTAGTCTAGGCAATCCATTACATCAGTATACATATTATACATTCACCAGTTTGGAATTTACAAGGTCCACACACATCATTCACCTTCTTCTTCAAAAGTTATGTTTAAATTCTTTACATAATCAATGAAAGGTCTCCATATATTGTCAAACACATTTGTTTAATTTACATTTTTATTGTGGTTTTAAAAATTATTTAATTTTAAATTTTAAACTCTTCTGGTAAATTTGCATTGTTTTTGTTTGTGAGGTTTTTTCTTATAGTACTGTCACACCTTGACAAATTAGCCAGCGTATGCCGACGTATGACAAATTTGGCGAATACGCTGGTATCATCATCATCATGTTTTGGGTTATTTGGAAGAGCTTAGCGTTCGAGATCTTGAAAGCCCAATGCAAGTCCCCATCGATTACACAGGGTTACCAAAATAATTTTTTTGTAACTTGTCTGTTTTTTCAACTGATTTAAGACAATTTTGCACTGCTGAATCCGAAAATTACATCAATTTCTCTCGATCAGGTGCTAAGTAAAAACCTGTACTTACTTAGTACTTAGTACTGTGCATGTACTTACCTTTATATAAAGGTATAAAGGTAAGTACATGTAAATTTAATGTTACGTCATCATCATTCAAAATTCAGAGAATTTCAAGACATAAAAAAGAATTTTGCATCATATAAAGCGAAAATACCTGTACATGTAAACAAAAACATATAAAACAACATGTCGCCATAATTCAAAAAGTTGACCTGATTGAGCAAAACCAATGTGATTTTTCGATTCAGCACATCAAAATTGTCCTAAATCAGCTAAAAAACTTAGACAATACATTTGGTGTTGACCAGTGTTATGGATGCTGGGTCTGTCTCCTTCTTATGTTGACTCATGGGCGGTGTGTTCTTCTTTGCATAGCCCCAGCTATCATTTTTCTTAAGAAGCCATTCCAAACAGCACTGAGCTTCTGGGGTTCTGCACATGATAGCTCCCATGTCTGCACGCTGTAAAATAGCTGAGACCTCACACATGCTATCAAGATTTTCATGTGAGTATTGAGATGGATTTTGTGGTCAGTAAGCATGTGTTTCAGCTCCGTCCATTTTTCAAATGCTGATGCTGTCCTGTGGTGCAGGAACTTTGATGACTTCTCAGTGTAGGCAATAAGGTGGCCAAGGTAACAGAACTGTCTCACATTTATCTCAACGTTGTTAACCATCAGTAGGGTTGTTCTAGACGGTATAATTTTGTAGACATTAAAGGCCATTGTCTCCGTCTTTTTGTACGACATCTGTAAACCAAATCTTGAGAAAGTGTTGCCATATTTTTAATAAGAGTTTCTTTAGTTCGTCCAAGCTCTCAGAAAACACTACAGTGTTGTCAGCATACATGAGCTCTAATATTCTGATCACACCATGTGAAGGCCTGGTACGAAGTTCACGGGGAAACACCTCATTCAGTACTACAAACTCAATACGTGCACCTGCCTCAGGGAGTTGACTCTTGATCTCATGGTTGGCACATCTCATGACAAAGTCCAAGCACACATTAAAGACGCTTGGACTCTCAAGTGCACCTTGGCGACTAGTGCTGGGAGTAACACGTTACTGTAACGCCACTACTTTTGCAGTAATGTGCTGTGTAATGAAATTACTGTTTAAAAATTCAGTAATGCATTACAGTTACTGAAATATGATCAGATGCGTTACTCATTTTATTAATATGGATAGATATTTTTAGCGCAAATAAATGAATATACAAACTGACCCTACTGTAGCTGAGACAAGCTGTCAGTCGACGTGACCTGTTGCAGAGAGCCGAGTCTTCACTACTGAGCGGAGGAAAAGATGGAGCAACTTTGTTTTTGTAGAAATAGATTTTTCCTTTGTTGCGGTTAAAGACAAAAGCATATTGGTGGGTTGGAAGCTAAGTGCCAGTTGACACCTATTGCAATCTTCAGAAGCGCTTGAAAACAGCAACAAATCTCCGACAACGCTAATGTTAAGTAACAGCTAGCTATGCCAACAACACAGTGTTACTGGATTTACGCTATCTGAACAGCCACGGCTAGATGTAAAGTGGAAATACTCTTGTCTCAACAGCCATGGCTGGATTTCAAGCACAGGTATGCATCTGGACAGTTTGTGACCCAGCAAGAATGAAACCTGATTGCCAGGTACGTCGTTACAGACTGAAGATGTGATAATAGTCACTTTCCATCAGATAGCTGAGACTGTGATCCACTGAAGTTAAAACACATTGCTTCCTGGATAAAGATTATTCAAAAATGGATTTTGATCTCCAAAATGAATTTGAGGGACTGGATCATGTCTGTCACAGCAAACATTTGGACTGTGGATAATGGACATTTTCTTTGGATCACTGCACATCAGATTAAAACCATATCATAAAGGTAAAATAAACATGGACAGCTTTCTGCAGTGTTGCCAACTCTTAACTCCAAAATGAGGAAATTACTGGCAATATCATGTTGATTTCCTTCAGATTTTTCCCACAATAAGAGTTCTCAAGGCAGAATAAAGCAGACTGAACATGTTCTAAAAGCTCTGTCTGAAACAGTCTGTTTTCAGCCTGACATGAATAAGCCCGTAATGTAATCCATTAATTAAATGATCTTGCTATGTGTACAAGATGATTTAAGTATGCATTTAAAATTAACATGAAAGTTACTTTTCCAAGTAACTAGTTACTTTAATCATACAGTAATTAGTAAAGTAACTCAGTTACTTTTGAAAAGAAGTAACTAGTAACGGTAATTAGTTACTATTTTTTAGTAACTTACCCAACACTGTTGGCGACACCCTACATAAGTGTTGAAATATTGGCTAGCACCCTTTATGCAGGCCATTGTGGTGGTGTACAGGGCCTTAATGATGGAGATCTGCTTAGGGCATTGAAGACAAATTTCTAGAACGTGAAAGGGCGCATCCCGTAGAGCCAATCATACGCCACCTTGAGGTCGATGAAGCATACAACGAGTGTGTTCCGTTCTTTTTCCAGTATATGTCGAACAATACAGATGCAACACAATGCATCACAGGTGGATCGATTGCTTCTGAATCCAAACTGTGTAGGCAATAGAATGCGTTCGTAGACTGGCCATACTCTTTGGATAACCACCATAGATAAAAGCTTAGACAGTGTTGCTATGATAGAAAGACCCTGATAGTTTTCTGCTAAAGATCTCAGTCCCTTCTTGTAGAGACATGTGATTGAAGAAAGTAGCCATGCACTAGGGATCCTAACACATTCCCAAATTGTTCCCAACAGTAGAACCAAATAGAGGAGTTGCTTTGAGTAGGAGTGTTTAAGTTGTTCGTTGAATATTCTGTCAGTTCTCTGGCACCTGCCATTTTTGAACCTAGACATACACTCATCTAATTCAGCAACCTCGGGGGGGGGGGGTGTCATCAATAGGATCTTGATCTTCGGGGAGGATGATGTGTGGAAAACTATCAGGGTCTACCAACTCCGGTTGCATAGTGAATTCTCTCTCACCCAAGTGTTATGCAAAGTGCTTTTCCAATTTCTCAGACTGTATGGTCTGTTGTCTAAATTTTGGGAGTGCATAACAACTTTTAGCTAGTCGGAATTCCTCTTCGGTGTTTCTTTGTTCACTCGCAAGGTTAATTTTATTAGCTTTATCCTTATAGTACAAACTTTTAAGTTTGAGCCAGAGTTTGCGTATTTGCACAGACAGTTCTTTTCTCTCAGTAATGTCTGCTGACTTTTGTCTTTTCTCAAGCAGGGCTACGTATGCTGAATAAGTTACGGGTAAGTTCTGTATAAGTGAAGAGCACGCTGACGCACGCTGGTATACGTTGTAGTACTGCAAGGTCATCAAAAAAATTTGTGCATGCACAAAATTTTCGGCATATGCCAGCGTATGGTTCATACATCCCACATACATAAGATAAGACAAGATAAGATAAGCCTTTATTAGTCCCACAATGGGGAAATTCCAGGATTGCAACAGCACAGGGATAGCAACACTCAGAGCAACAATCAGAAGGCAAGAAAAAAAACAAAACAAGAGCAGCAAGTATACATATGTATGTATGTATGTATGTATATATATATATAGACACAGTGCGGAGCATTGTAGCTAGATGGGATAGATATATAAATATGTAAACACAGTGCGGAGCATTGTAGCTGGATGGAATAAATACAGTATATGAGTATATAAACACACAGTGCGGAGCATTGTAGCTAGATGGAATAAATATGTAGATATATAAACACAGTACGGAGCATTGTAGTTAGATGGAATAATATGTAGATATATAAACACACAGTGCGGAGCATTGTAGCTAGATGGAATAAATATGTAAATATATAAACACACACAGTGCGGAGCATTGTAGCTAGATGGAATAAATATGTAGATATATAAACACACAGTGTGGAGCATTGCAGCTAGATGGAATAAATATGTAAATATATAAGCACACACAGTGTGGAGCATTGTTGCTAGATAGAGTAAATATATAAATATATATATAAACACACACAGTGCGGAGCATTGTAGCTAGATGGAATAATATGTAGATATATAAACACACAGTGCAGAGCATTGTAGCTAGATGGAATAAATATGTAAATATATAAACACACACACAGTGCGGAGCATTGTAGCTAGATGGAATGAAACAGCACAACCGTCTACTTAGTTATCCTACATGGTATGATTATGTACCCATACATATTCTCACCCTCCATAGCGACCGGTATTTTCCTAGTTGTATACTGGAGGGGACCACTGTGTAAGTCTATTGCGTGGGCCATAAGTTCTAGTTAAGTTATGCGATTATTGACACACATTCACAAACATTACTTGTAAATTGCTTATAAGTTGAAATACGTCACAATAATGTCTAGCATACCCAAAATTTATTTCTTACCAATGAGTAATGACCTTTTAACCTATGTGTAACTTATATTGAACTTATCTCCAACACATAGACGTACGTATGTAGACATATTTGATGTGTTCTGGACAACCACAGAACTTACTGAACGTGTTTCTAACTTACAGCTACCGTATAATGGCATATTGACAGCGTTTAGGGGAAATGGTATATAAAAATGTGGTTCACAGGAGGAACCCATCAGTACTCCTCAAGAGTCCATGGTGAGCAGATGTCCATGTCATCCGAGAGATGGAGGATCCAGCAAGGCTGAGATGAGAATACCTACGAGCTGTCCTCCAACATCAGCATGACCTCATCGATTTGGCACTGTGCCAGTTGCGTGCCAATAGAACCAGGAGAAGAAGAGGTGAATGGAAGAGAAGGAACTGGGTGATACCATGGATCAGGGGGCGATGGCAGTTTTGCATGACCATGCTATGCATAAGTTAAGACTATTGTTGGGCATAAGTTGTGAACGCTGGCAACACGCTAAGCATTCGTGAGTGTAAGTTATTGAAACGTTCTATATAAGTTACTAATATGTTATGTATATGCCCAAAGTTGGAAAAAAACATCGATAGTTCAGTGTATACCAGCGTTTTAGAGAAATTTTGATACGTCGGCATAAGTTGGCTAAATCATCAAGATGTGGCAGGACCGTTAGATGTGTAAGAGTAAAATATAAACTAGCCACGTGTGCCCTCTAATACAACAGAAATTATATAGAGAAGCCCAATGGTTTCAGACATAAGAAAAACAGAAAAACTTAACTCAAAATCATTCCAAACCAACCAAATAAAAAGTTACAGAGTATAACCAAATGTATTTGTATTGTAATGTAATGTATTGTAATGTATTGTAATGTAATGTAATGTATTGGGCGGTGCGGTGGCGCAGTGGTTAGCACTGCAGCAGCACAGCAACTCACCCTTGGCCATGGGATCCCTGGTTCAATCCCAGCCCCTGACCAACAGTGATCTGTGTGGAGTTTGCATGTTCCCCCCGTGTCTGCTTGGGTTTACTCTGGGATTTCTTCGGTTTCCTCCCACAGGCCAAAAACATGCAAGTTAGGTTAATTGGAGACTCTAAATTGGCCCTAGGTGTGAATGTGTGTGTGAATGGTAAAGGGATAGCGCCGTACCATGGCTGCTTCATCCATCCAGGTGGATGCCCTCAATTTCCCCTCTGGGGATCAATAAAGTATAAAGTATAAAGTGTACAAAAAGTATTTGCGTAAAAGTACATGTTTTTTTCTTTATAATTACTCAAGAAAGCGCAAAAATATCCAACAATAAGACTGCTTGCTAAAGTTCTTTTTTGTGAAAAAAAACCCAACTTGAGTATACAGTATGTATATACTAGTAACTATGAACCTCTGTTGAAGACTGCGAAGTAAACTGAATAGTCTGTTTAAAGTGACAGTGACATTTTCAGGAATCAGTTATATTTCTGTGGTCTTTTCACATTGATAAACACAACTGGACAATGCCCATAAATGCATCAATATAATAAACATTTAACCTTAATTGTAATCATTACACTGTGTAACATAGCATTAAGGTCAAATTTAAGCAACAAGTTGACTATAATATGGTCATACTTACAAAGTAAAAAAAGCCTATATAATAACCACTATCATTTCAAACAATATGTCTACATGTATAAATAAGGTACATTTATAGATTTTTGAAGCTATTTTAAAGACACATTAAATGGTAAAGACTTCAGAAGATGCACAATGAACAACAAAAGATTTGAGAATTAAGATAATTAATTATTCTCACCATTCGGGATTGTTTACAGAATTTTTTTTTTAACTGGGGGTCTGTGAGAGAACGTTCAAGATTCTGCAAGAAACTGTCTAATTTCACTTCTTAATTGGTCAAAAAAATTGCACCATCTTGCCATTGTTGTGTATTGGCGCCTGCAGTGGCTCTTCCATGTCAGCACACGGTAGCATGAAAGCAATCCTCCCTCTTCTTCCTCCTCTCAACAGAAAACTCATCCTGCAGAGAGCTGGTGTTATGCTGAGAATTGCTCGCTTGCCGAGAATTGCATCTCATCCACCAAAACTATATATATATATACAGTATATATATATATAACACTACAGTCAGGCTTGTAACCATTTGTGCATTTTTAGAAGTACCCATTGTGATGTATCAAATATTATTTATATCACATTGCTGTGTGTTATGGGTGGTGGCTCCACCTTTCCGGTTCCGCCGTCACCCACAGTATAAAGGGCCGATGCAGAAGAGGCACAGCGCCTCTTCGACCACCTCTCTGCCTAGCGGGAGCATCTGTATGTGCACAGTGAGTCTTAATAAAGTCCTGTTCAGTTCACCACTCGCTTCATTATTGTGCCACATTTTATGGACATAACATTTGGCGACGAGGATAAAGTATGGATGCGGGCGTGTCGTCTATTCGGCCATTTTTGGAAACTCCGGGGGAGCCTCCGGTGCCTTGGACAAGGTGGCTTGCCGCATTTCAGAACTATCTGGTGGCACTAAACATCGACGAACTGAAGAAGGTCAGTTTTAGTCCACAATTTGGGCATGGAAGGACAGCGTATCCTTTCTACCTTGGGAGCTAGCGATAGCTTTGATGACGTGGTTGAGCTAATGGCGTGACATTTTCACGTGCCTACAAACGTCATCGTCAGGAGGGTCCAGTTTCGGCAGTGCCTCCAGTGGGCCAGCAAGTCGGTTTGTTGAGTCACTATGTTGCAGACCTACGGCAGCTGGCTGGGGACTGCCAGTTTGGTGAGTTAGAGGAAGAAATGGTCCGCGACCAGCTGGCGGAGCACATGCTGTGTTCATCAGCTCAGTTGAGATTGCTTACACACTCCAGCAAATTAACTTTAGCCATGGCTGTGGAGATAGCCCAACAGTGTGAACCGGCGGACAAGTTATCACACGACCTCAGTGAGAGAGTTACGCTACACTGCCATGACTCACAATCAATGACGCAGGCTGTGGATCCGGACAGCGAAGACAGCGAGCAAGAGGAATACGCTGCAGCTGTAAAGATGAGGTCCGTCCCGGGATCACCCAAATGTTCGGGTTGTGAGTCCACTAAGCACCAGTACAAGGCTAGAGAGTGTCTGGCGAGAGGTAAACGCTGTGGCAAGTGTGGACTCCTGCATCACTTCACCAGGGCCTGTAATAGGTTCAAGCGAGGGGAACGGCGATGTAAAGCAGACATCCCTGCTCCAACTCCCACGGTTATCCACACCGTTTCCCTGGATACCGATGGCTGTAGGTATTGTACGGTGGAACTGGACGGAGTGGAGGTACCATTATTGGTTGACACGGGTGCAGTGAGGTCAGTGTTGAATTGGCCCACCGTGAGGAGTTTCCTTCTCATATCATCAGCTGAGAGGCCATTTAGAGCCGTTGTGCGGCTATGGAGGAATGCGGCCGCCCATCGTGGGTTCGGTGGAGTTGACAGCCCGGTACAAGTCAGCAGTGGTCGTCGACCTGAAGTTTATTGTGATTGGCGGTGGTGAGAATGTGATGGGCTTCAACTGCTTCTATGGACTGGGGTTTTCCATCAGCGGCATTGAGGAGGAGTGGTTGGGATGTCGTTTATGGGACCGACCGATGCCGGCGGTGATGGATGACACAGTATGGGACGAACCTTGGCCTAGTAATCTGGAAGGTGAACAAGACCAACCTCATCCAGGGCCATCGCGGGAGGGTTCCGCACCAGAGCCCAAGTTGCCCTAGTTGAGGGAAGTGGGTGGCGCTGTGGGACGCCTGTGACAGCAGATGGAGCCGAGTGGCTGACTCATTCCGCTTCTGGAGTTTGGCTGGGAGGTACTGAGAAGCAGGGGGTCACAACGGCTTCGCTGGCGTCTCACGTGAAAGCGAGCGGGGCAGGACCGACTGGCTCAGTTAAAAGATGGGCCACACAGAAACAGTGGAAGCCGAGCAAGGCTCCTCTGGGGGCTGCTGATCTGGTTTGGCCCAGAGAAGAGGCCCGATTGAGAGAAGCCCACAGGAAGCAGAGGAGACAAGATGACCAGGGGTGGCTACAGGTGGTGGCTGTCCGGGAGGACAGTTACCTGCAGCTGATAGATGGTACAGAGAGACACCCCAACGAGCTACGGTGTGTTTATGAGGAAGGTGAGGCGCTTCGGTATCCAAGAAGACACGACACTCTGGTCGGGACCTGCCTGACGGGTCTCCGTGGGGGTGGGCTCTCTATGGTGTGTGACTGATAAGTTAAAGGTGGCAATGTGTTTTGTATGCGTTATTGCTGATTGCCTGAGTTACTGTGTTTTGCACGATGTTAATGTGTGCATTATTCAGGCTGCGTAGTCAATAGGTTTCTTACGCTGGGTTACTATGTAAATTGCCCATGTGGAAATTAAAAATAAAAACAGAGTAATGCTTGTGTCAACGTGTTTGAGGCACATATTACCGTGTGGTTTGCCCAGGTTATGGGGTGGTGTGGTTGGGCGTGTAAATAGTATGGCGTGAACGTGAGTATTAACTGGTTAGACGTTGTGTTAAGGTTTTACCTGTGTGTATATATGTTTATGGGATTATTTTATTTAATATATTAGGAACACGGCAGATTTTATTTTCATGGACTATATATAGATAAAGACGGCAGAATAATCCGTCTGGCCGTGTGGAGGTGGGTCAGTAGTCCACCTGGTCCTCTCTAGTTGTAGCTATTTGTATGCATGGATAGACCTTAATTATTCTGTTTATTGTTAGTATGTGATTCGGGTTGTAAATTAGGGAGGGCCTAATGGTGTGCGTGTTTTGGACTTTTCTACGGGGGAGGGGGATGTGATGTATTAAATATTGTTTATATCATATTGCTGCGTGTTATGGGTGGCGGCTCCACCTTTCCAGTTCCGCCATCACCCACGGTATAAAGGGCCGATGCGGAAGAGGCACGGCCTTTTCGACCACCTCTCTGCCTAGCAGGAGCATCAGTATGTGCACAGTGAGTCTGTTAATAAAGTCCTGTTCAGTTCACCACTCGCCTCATTATTGTGCCACGTTTTACGGACATAATGCCCATTATACATTTCTAGAAGTAAAATTTGTTATTAACTCTTGTAAATTACCTTTAAAGTAAATTTATTCCCCAGACGTTATAGTGTTTCAAAGAGGTTTAGAAATCATAGTGATCCAACTCCACGTTTTACAATCTTCAAAGTTGAGATTTTGCATTTATGCATTGTCGGTAAAAAGGGCAATCACTTTTTCAAAGTATATAACTGTTTTGACTTTGACTTACACTAAACACCTGCTTGTGACGATGGGATGCAGTTCTCGGCATAACACTGGGGGCACAACCCCTGCAGCCGCCCTGCATCTTCTGTGGAAATCCAAAGAAAAATGACGCCATGCTTGAGCCCACAACACCATCTGGACAGACAAATGTCACCACCTACCCCAGAAACTGCATCCCAGCATCGGCTACCTCAGCACTAAAGAAGCGGAAGATACAACAACCTTCCGGAGGCCCACCAATGTGCCAAGAAAAGCACGTCTGCTGAGAAAAGAACGTCTCCGGTAAGTGGCTGTCTCATTTTCAAGCTAATTCACCCTCCCGGCAATGGGAACACCATCGTCAAATAGCATTAAGTGAACTCCTTGCCTGAGCTGAAGAAAATGCATCTTGCGCTGATGCAAACTTACCCAAAGCAAATATGCATGGTTACATCTTTCCATTGACTTTGTATGTAATTGTGCAGTTTCACACAGAGTATAAAGAAATTGCAAGACCTAATTGTCATGAGATATTCCATGATATGCTGCAGTGTGTCATTTTATAACATTGTAGATTGGTGGGGTGCTACGGAACTTTTTCAATGTAAAAAAGTTTCCGTTAGAAAACACTGGTTTATGGTGATTAAAGTCTGAAAATCCTTAGAGAAAAAAAACTGTACAGTATTTTGAAAGTGCTTGTGATTTCTTCAGGAAACAATCACACTTGTGCTGTCACACTTTATCACACTGATAAATACAACCTTCTTAACCTCAGACACTGTTTTTTAAATTACTTTATACCTGAACTAACGCCATAGAATTATGACTGTGTAAACCTGTAAAAAGATGCATGTTTTCCATTGTGATGTACTTTTTTATTGCAAGTGTGGTTTTAAAATTCAAACTGAAGATCTTAATTCTAACTCATTTATATGTGAAAAATCCCCGTGGGGCGAAAAACAAAACAAAAACATAATGTTAAATTTAGGTGTTTGGTTGAGCTGTTAAAAACACCCAATTTCCCTGAGTTTGCACCCATTATCTACAGGTATGAACATATTAAATTTAAGGATTTACATTTAAGCAATATTACACAAGAGGGAGTGTGGTATCGATGAATATTTTAGCTGTTATGATTTGCTGTATGCCCGACGCGAAATGGAGGGAGCTAAGAACTCACCGCAGTTAAAATATTCATGATACAGTATGACCTTGAGTGTAAATATTGCTTTTACACAAGAGTTCTGCAAGCACAGTTTATTAAATGATGGCAACAAAGGACAAAATATTATATTTGTTTGTTTAACCAGTTATTTTGCTCTGCCGAGAAAAATAGGTTCTTCTAAATGTACCAAGTTAACTGTCGCTAAGCACCTCAATGAGCATAATACAGAAAAGAATAGACCTACTGTCATTTCACACATATGGAAACAAATTAAATATTGTCCAGTGCAGAAGTCAGAAATGTTGGTGAAACGTTGGAGTGTGATTGTCGGACAATATAGTAACTCCTGGAATCCCTATTGTGCAATTAAATTGCTCTGTCAGAATTAACTGTTGTATAAGACCTTTTTAATGACACTTTAGAAAGGACTTAAGATTTTGCACATAAAGGCAGAGGTTGGGGTTGAGGGTTAAATCATTAAAAAATAAACTACATTTAGTTATTTCAAGTGTTTTAAATTTGAAATGTCATGGGAATCTACAACATGTCTTGTTAAATTCAACCAAATAATACTTTAGTGTCAATGCCATGAAATTTGTGCAAACCAAACTGAATGGAGTCCTTAAAACGGTGACATTTTGCATGAGGTTTATACACTCGACCAAATACCACAAGAAGTTTGGACTCTGGTCTTACGCCAAGTGGTCACAAGCTGAACTTATTTATACATTGGCTGTTACAATGCTCACTGAAAATATTCAGTTAGGAAGTGAAAAATAAGTGTTTGCATCATAAATTTTCAGTTTCCACTGCAACATCTAAAAACAGTTCAACCAATAATAGCTAAGTTTTTAACAGCTGTAAGCAGAGGAGTTGTGGCGATGAAACATAAAGGCAAAGTTGATTTTAAAAAAGGTTTTTAATTACTGTAAAAATTGCACCCTTCTTCTCAGCTTCAAAATCAATTCATGGAGTCTATTTTACAAAAGCAAAAACAATCAGTTATTGGATTTGGTAGTAGTTGTCATAAACATCAGACTGATGATTAAAGTTCAAGCTGAGCAGCCAGACTGTCGATGAATTATTGACTACTAAAAAATATCCACAAGGTGGCAGTATTTAAATGCCCAGCCTAATAAAGCAGACCGCTGGTTCGAATCTTCTGCAGCAAAAACCAAACAAGTGTTACAGCTGAATTAATGCTGTGAGGAGCGTAAATATAGAGACTAATATTAAGCCAAACGATTTCTGTATTTTCTGGCTTCTGCTTGCTCCATTTCAGCTGATTTTGCCGGTCATGAAAACCATGATTTGACCCCTCAACACATTCAAGTTAAAAATAAAATGTCCCATTAATCAAGAAACTGCAGAAGTAGATGAATTCATCTCTTTTCCAAGTAAAACTGAATTCAAAGTTACCCAGAGGAAGTGCAAATGTGCACCAGCAACAGTATTAAAAACTTCTCTTAAAGTGGAGATATTCTGCCCTTTTTCCACAGGATGACACAGCTCCAGAATTCTTAAAGCAACAGCAGGTAAGTTTTTAACCTCAAAATAGCATTTGACCAGGTGAATTTCCCTTCCACCCTAGCCTGAGTGGGCCTTCATCACCTCCAACAATGCTGTGTAACTTCCCCGTTCCTGGTAGGAACACTAGCCCCATTTCCACTACAGGAACCAATTTTAGAAGAACTTCCCCCGTGGTGTGTGTCTCTACTACAAGGACCTCTCCGTAAGAGAAAGCTTTCGGGAGCTTGTAGCGGCCTAAAGAAGGCCCTGGTCAGGGGTCGGTACTTCAGAGCGGTCCCAAAAACTGCTAGGTGGGGGTTTTAGGATTGGCTCAACGCTGAATGGACAAAAGTTTGGCATAGCAATGTGAAGAAAACACAGGGAAAATGAAAAGTGCCAAATTTTGACCAAAAAAGATAATAGCCAAGATCTAATGCTTAAAAATTTATAATCTAATGCTGTGTCTAATGATGTGGAGGGTCTGAACGATTATTTGCCATATGGGGCCATGCAGTGTGAGCTTAGGGAGAAGACGAGCATTACAGCGGAGGGGCTCGGCACGTAACACCGGCTACTACCACTGTCCTTTACCAGGATGTGAACCTACACAGCCGGCCAACAGGAGACGGATTCCCCGCCGGTGCTTCTCCCGGTGTACTCACATAGGTATGCCATATAATACCCCTCACTCTCTCCTTTCAGGGTCACCACAGCGCATCGTCACATGATATCACGACTAGCAACTTCTACTTGAGAGTGATAATACAGTATTATCACTCTCAAGTAGAAGTTGCAGCATTTTCTGTACCTTAAGTTTTGTTAAGATACCCAATAAGAGGGTTCTTATTCGTGTAGGTAGCCATGTTGGACCACCATAATGTCTTTCCAAGTTTTTAAACGTGAAACTTCACTTACAAAAATGCCTTCTGCAGGTTCTCCTATATGCTTTGGAAAAGCGTGATGACTGATAAAATGTCAGTTGCTTCCATGTTGCAATCTGCCTGCTGGATTGTGCTGAATATTACACACCGCACCTTTAAATAAACTAGCTGTTGAAACTAAGAGCGGTGCTGTCTATTGATGTATCACTCTGTGTATTTCTAAAGGAAAAAAGTAAAGTTGCTAATTCTATAAGCCTCCACTTTGTAACCATGAGATGAAGTAAAGTCTGAAAATCGATGCTGAAAATGGGAGGGGTGGTAGATATTTCTAATATAGTAAAATATATTTATAACAAGACCTTAAAATAAAATATCCTATTGTGAATACTTGCACAACAACAAAAAAAAAATCTTGAAGAGTCAAACATTTGGGAGCAGCCCAGCTTCACTGGCAGGAGAACAATGTCTAGCAAAGAGTGCATGATTATCTGGGTTACAATGCAGATTTACTGACATCTAACAGAAGAATTAACAAACACACTTAACTCTTACCTGCTTCTCCGTCTGTCTCCACCTCCTGCATGATGTACGCCTCCTCGTCGTACACCAGCACCTGGGCCGAGTACCCATGCTCGTCGGACAGGGAAGCACTGGGAACCTCCTCCACTATGACTGCTGGGAAATCCTCCTCTGCCTCCTCAGCTTCACACTCCCCTTCCACCTCTCCTTCAACCTCCAGGTCCACCTCACACTCTCCATCCTTTTGGGGATAAAAAGGTGTTTTACCACAACTGATATTACGATTCACACAGCTAACTCATGATTAATCGCAAATTTTTGTAATCTGTTCTAAATGTACATTAAAGGCTTACTGTTACCAGTTGGGCGACTTTGTTAGGAAGGGAGAGATTTCCCTAACCCTCCCCCACTTTAAAGGATTTGGACTCATTCCAATTACAGGGACCCCCGATGAGAATCTTGTAAAGGGTGCCCAAAAAGCTAGAAACGACCCTGGATATGTGCCCCCAGTTTCGAGCATCCACGCTGCCAGGAAAATATGACCAATCAAATCACCACAAGGACATCATTCCATCTCAGTTTCACAAGAAAACTCTTGTAAAATAGACTTGGGCAAAATTTGTTTATTTTTAATAGAATTCTTAAGAGTATAACTCGTTTTTAAGCCTTTGGGCACTTTTAGGATGATAACTCATTGTAGTAACACTGTAGATAAGTCACAAAACATGGCATGGGCCCTTTAAAGCTCCTACTCACTAAACGGTGTTTCTCAACCAAGGGTCCTAGGATTTGACCAAGATCCTAGAACCCCAGGGGTCCTTGGAAAAGTGTCTAATATTACTTCTTAACTGGTCCAAAAAAATTGCAAGTAATTTGTCGCTGTTGTGCATGGGTATCTGTAATGGCTCTTCCGTGTCAGTAGGTTACAGTATGAATGCAATAATAATGGCTACTGTTTTCTTCTTCTTCCTCCTCTTCTTCTTCATGTGCTTTACGGAGGTTAAAGACATTGTTAAGACGTGCTCGAGATCACGGGGACTCCATGGAAAAACAGCAATGGATAAATATTTGAAGAGGAAAGATTCAGACTCTAAAGTGGGCCCTGGACAAAATTTTAACCTAGATGAAAGGCTGAGTGGTGGTCAAAAGAAAGCCAAGACGGTGACAACAAGGTAGTACAGTGAAAACTATCTTTCATTTGAATTTACTTTCACCGGGGATCCAGCTGCATCGAGGTAGTTATGCTTGGTGTATGGGGGAAGCTATCCAACAGTGTCATACAAGCTTAAAGGTCATCTCGAAACAAAACACCTGTCTGCCTTTCTTCAGCTTCTGCCAGGATATCAGCTTTGTGTTCATCTAAACAGACCCAAGTTTCATACTGAGTGGGTACAAATTAATTACAAGATTAAATTGTCATTACATATGCTGAAATAGGCTACAATATGTGATTTTGTAACATTTTTGGTTGATGGGGTCCCACACTACTTTTTCCAATGGAAAAAGGGTTCCTTGGCTCAAAAAAGATGAAACAACACTACACTAAAACATGAGTGTTTGTGATTTTTAACCTTCTAAAATGTTTTCTTGAGTCATGTAATTACAGTAAAAACATTAAAATTTCTCTTCACTTAGAAATATTTATAATTGGTCAATTTAGAGCCAATGTAGCTTCCATTTTCCTACATCACTAACAAATAATCCGGTCTTTAGCTTCAATTCATCACCATGCTATTGGCTATGATAACAATCCAGTTCACGCCCAGAGTTTCTGAGCCCAAGGCATTAGCTCTTCAAAACTAACAACAAAATGTTGGAGGAACTGACAGTGGTACTATACTATTAGTTTAGCATGTGCAGTTTTATTGTTCTTTTCTTTATATTCCACACACCTCCCTGTTCCCACCCAGTTCACTAATCCACAGTTGATATATCTTGCATCATTCTGACATATTTACCTCCGCCAAAGAGGTTATGTTTTTGCCGGCATTGGTTTGTCTGTCTGTTAGCAACATTACTCAAAAAGTTATGAACAGATTTTGATGAAATTTTCAGGAGAGGTGTAGAGGTCCAACTTCTACTCTCCTAACACACACTGGCTTCAATAACCCCAAAACACTCTTCTCCACAATAAACAAACTTCTCAAACCCATCAACAACACCTCCCCATCGTTCACTGCTGAGAAGTCCAACTCATTCCCGTTCTTCTTCCAAACAAAGATCACCACCCACAGCATCCTGACCACTCCATCAGTTCCTCCCCCCACCTCTATTCAGCCACTGTCTCATTTCCCCCCACGACCCCTCTAGAACTCACTTAAACTACCACAGGCATGAGAAGCCCCACATTCGTACTGGACCCCATCCCCTCCACACTTATCAAGTCCTGCCTCCCATCTCTCTCCCCACTCATCTGCAGCATCATCAACACCTCCTTCAGCTCCAGCTCCATCCTTGACCCCCTGAAACTCGCTGCTGTCACCCCAGTCCTCAAAACCCTGACATCATGAATACCTTCCATCCCATCTCCAACCTGCCCTTCCTGTCCAAAATCCTAGAATGTGTTGTTGCCACCCATCTCAAAACCCACCTCACCTCCAATGACCTCTTTGAGACATTCCAATCCGGTTTCGTTCACAACATAGCACTGAAACAGCCCTGCTCAAAGTGATAAACGACCTCCTCCTCTCAGCCAACTCTGGACTCCTGAACATTCTCATCATGCTCGGACCTTACAGCTGCCTTTGATACAGTCAACCACTCCATTCTCCTCTCCCATCTGGAAACCCGCCTCAACATCACTGGTACAGCTCTCTCCTAGTTCCACTCATATCTCACTAACAGAGCGCAATTCATCCACATCAACAACTGCACCTCTCTCACAGCCCCCCTCTCCCATGATGTTCCCCAGGGTTCTGTGCCCGGTCCTCTCTTCTTCATCCTCTATATACTCCCGCTTGGTAACATCATCCGTTGACATGGCCTTAACTTCCATTATTACGCCGACAACGTTCAGATCTACATTTCTACTGCCCTTCCCTACTGCAGAACTACAGTAATCTGCTCCATACTGGAAAACTGTCTTTCTGAAATAAAATCCTGGATGCAAAAGAACTTTCTACAACTCAGCTATGACAAGTCTGATATGATGATCATCGGCCCGGAATCCCTCATCAAAACCACCCACAACTTCAACCTCACTGTTGCCAACTCTACACTTTCCCCATCCCCACAGCTACGAAACCCTGGTGTCATCTTTGACAGCCACCTCACTTTTGAACCACACATCAATCATGTCACCAAAACTGCCTTCTTCCACCTAAAAAACATAGCCCGACTCCGTCCCTCACTCACCTTCTCCACCACAGAAACCCTCATACACGCATTTATCACATCCAGACTTGACTATTGCAATAGTATTCTTTACGGCTCATTATCCAAAGTCCTCCAGAAACTTCAATACATTCAGAACTCAGCCGCCCGTCTCCTTACCCAGTCTTATTCCCGTGACCCCATCACCCCTGCCCTCCAGAACCTCCACTGGCTCCCAATCTCACAATGCTTACAGTTCAAAGTCCTTCTCTTCACCTTTAAAGCCCTCCATCACCAGGCTCCTTCCTATCTTACCGACCTGTTGTACTGGCACCCCCTCCCCCCACCTCATTCCACCACACAAAACCAAACACAGAACCTGGTGGGACAAAGCCTTTTCCATCGCTGCCCCCTCCCTCTGGAACTCTGCTTCCCCAACACATCCGTGACTACATAGACTTAAACTCCTTCAAATCATTACTCAAAACCCACCTGTTCAGACTTGCTTTTAATCTTTAATTTATTTGTGCGATTGTTTTTTCTCTAACGTAAAGCATCTTTGAGTGCCTTGGAAAGCGCTATACAAATAAAATATTATTATTATTATTATTATTAATAGCACAAGAACAGATGATTAAATTTTGGTGATGATCTGAGAGTGCATACCTCCACCAGGGGCTTTGGTTGCATTTGTGCAGCAGGATCACACAAAAACTACTGGATGGATTTAGTTGAAATTTTCACCAGGGGTGGTCCTTGGGCTAGAGAGGAACCCATTACATTTTGGTGATGATCCGAGAATGCATACCTCCACCAAGGCTCTTCTCAGAGTGTTCACAACAATACTCCAAAACTACTGGATGGATCTGGATGAAATTTTCACCAGAAGTGGCTCTAGGCTTATACACAAACCCATTACATTTTAGAGGTGATCCATAAGGGACGGAAGGAGCCTTGGCGGAGATATGCACTCTGAGTGCTTTTCTAGTTTGTTATATTTTTGCTGTGATAGTCAGTAGATTGGATTGTTAGCATTAGCTTGGCTAGGCAGTCAAAGTTTGTCTAACTGCCTCAACTAATAGGTTAGGCGGTCTAGCATTAGCTTAGCTATGAGATTGTGGTTGGATCTTATTGCCTTTTGCTATAAATTCAATCCACTCCCAGTTGACAACTTTGTTCATCTACCAACACTTAATCACACATGCCATTCTTTAAATTTGTTTAACCATAGTTTGTAATGCTATGACCAGAACCAAAGGTGGTTAGCTACCATTACCAGTTTTCCACTCACTCATTCATAATGGTTTCTGTGCTTCAACCAATGCACCCCCCCCCCCCGATGATGCTTTATTTCATTTATTCCTTCAGATGATTTGGTTAGCCCAGGCTGTGTTAGCTACTAAAGCAGGAGATAGCCAGCTAATATTAGCAATATGGCATCAACAACTGACCTCATAAGTGATGAAAGAGGAAGGGTGGGGTGAACTGTGGCTCATGAGCATTTAACCTTGTGCGATCTTAACATTCTGTTTACTCCCCTTGCCCTACGGGTCAACAATGACCCGCCCTACCAAAGCCCCAAAATAAAGCAGCTTAATTGAATTTTAAATCCAAAATCTATTTTGCATGATGAAACAACCTGTTATTTATCAATTCAACTCAATTTAATTCATTTTTTATCATGTATTTTTTGTTACACAATACAAAAAGACGATCACCAGTGACCATTATTACACTTTTTTTTTTACCACAAACCAACTGTCATAACACTTTTCTTTTACACAGTAAAATTATTTTATATTATAGTATTATATAAATATGAAGTAATTACTTCTGAATTAATTATATTGAAAGGTAAAAAAAAGCAGTCAACAATCTGGAACTTTTTTGTCAACAGTTTATTCTTTTATATTTTTTAGGAAGTGAATTATAAAAATACTTCTCTCATAACAACAAAACAACAAAATGTTACTTGACTTTGTGAACAATTTTCAACATCAACTCTATTTAGCACATGTAGGACAGTATGTGCGAACGTGAGAATGGGCTTTGCAGATGTATTTCTCACATGTGCAGCACACAGCTTTTGTCTTGCAGTCCTTCTTCCAGGGGCAGAACTGGCACCTTTTTCTTTTGACTGACCCAGCTGCAGCCTCAGGTGGATCAGGACAAGATTCAGCTCCCTGAACAGCTTCCACAATGGCTGCAGAGGCTTCTGTGCGGGGCAGGCGCTCCCTTCTCTCAATGCACGGGGTGACAAGAGCCTTTCCCAACTGCTCAAGGAACATCCTTCTCTTGTTTTTCTTCCCTGACATCCAGGTCGGGTTGATCTCCTGCCATATCACAAAGGCATTATATGAGGACACATCAATGATGTTATGGAAGACGACCAGGGGCCAGCGTGCAGTCATCCTTCTGCAGCTGTACGTTCCAATAACCTTGTCGAGGTTGTCCACGCCTCCTTTATTGCAGTTGTAGTCGAGGATGATGGCTGGCTTCCTGTCCTCACGATCACTGATTTCAGCTGTCTTGTGCAGTGTGCTCAGCAGGGCCACGTTCTCGTTCTGTTTTGGAAGATAAGAAACAAGAGTGGTGGTGGGAGTGAAGGCAAACTTTGATGAGAAGACCGCTCTGCCTCTTGTTGCGAGGAGTGCAGGGGGGAGTTCAGGCTTATTCTTCCGAACAGTGCCAACCATGGTCATCTTCCTTTTCAGGAGCTGCTGGCCGAGTTCATAGGAGGTGGAAAAATTGTCACATGTGACATTGTGCCCCCTCAGTCCATCTGTCAATTCAAGCACAACCCGCATCCCCTGGTTCTTCTCTGGTGCTCCACTCGGCAGCTTCCCTGTGTACACTTGCATATTCCATGCATAGCTGGATTTTGCATCACAGGCCACCCATATTTTGATGCCATAGTTTGCTGGCTTGCTTGGCATATACTGCCAGAAAGGACAGCGACCTGTTGATTAAAAAAAAAAAGAGATTACAATCACTGAGTGTGAGTGTCACAGAAAACTGCATGAATCAAGGATGTTACATCACAATAGAATAAAAAATATTTCAGGTAAGTAACATTGCATATATGAAAATAAAAAAATTACCTTTGAATGGAACCAACTGCTCATCTACTGTGACTTCAGGCCCAGGGTTGTAGAGGTATGGCAGACGCTCAACCCACTTGTCCCAGACCTCTCTGATGGCTGCCAGTTTGTCCGTCACACGCCTTGCTGGTCTTGACTCACAGTTGTCAAATCTCAGCATTCTTGAGAAAGTGTGAAAGATTTTCAGTGGCATTGTGGCATGAAAAATTGCCCTTCCACTCTCTGCATCCCAGAGACTATATGTAGCCTCGCCACGGGACCTAGATACACCTGCTAATATCAAAAGCCCTATGTAGCCACGCAGGTCAATCTCATCCATATTTTTCCAGTTTTCTCCATACAGTATTTCCGGAAACCCTCCAAATTTGTATTCTCCAGGATGATTTTTTCGATGGCTGGAGTGATGAACAGGAGAAAGGTGGATGAAATGTTCTGGACATGGGCCGCTGAATACCTTGTTGGCCCTGGAGTCATCCTTATGATGTTTGGTGCTGCTGTTCTTCCCTGCTTGCTGTCTGAATTTGATGAGGACCATGCAATTTTGCTGTTCTTTGACAAAAATGTCTCTCTGTCAGCTTGAGGGATTTCCTCTTCTTTTTCATCTGAAGATGCATCATCCTCTGGGTTGCATTCCTCCCCATCTTCCTCTTCAGATACATCTTCAGCCTCTTGTTCCTCCTGAGCTCCTGAAAATATCTCATCCAGGACCTGTTGGACAGTGAAATGTCTACTCATGGCTTCAGCAAGGAGCCAACTAGGGGTCCTTTGATTCAGGGTACCTTTATATCCTCTATACTGAATTTGTTTTTATTATGTCTGAGATAGTTTTTTTGTTTTGTTTGGGAGCTTGTGTGATGTGAGGGGTTAGCTGCAGATCAAAAGTGCAGGTCAAATGCAAGTTCAATTCGTACATCAATCCAGATTCTTTGATGTGTGTGTGTGTGTGTGTGTGTGTGTGTGTTAGGGAGAGTTTGTGTGTGGCCTTTGAACTTTTTTCT
The DNA here is from genome assembly GCA_020510985.1 of Pholidichthys leucotaenia. Lineage (NCBI taxonomy): Eukaryota > Metazoa > Chordata > Actinopteri > Cichliformes > Pholidichthyidae > Pholidichthys > Pholidichthys leucotaenia. Next base: position 64,204,077 of record CM035848.1, on the reverse strand, counting down.
GGTGTTTAAATGCTTTTATAATTCACGGGTCAAAAATGACCCATAAGACAATCTTTGTACCCTAGTGGTGTACAGCCCACATGGAAACATAAACAAAAACAAAGTATCACTTTTTCTAATGATGGGGTCCCTTTAGGAAAAGTCATAAAATTTCAAGTTGGAAAAAGATAGTTTAAGGTAGTTTTTCTACAGCTAAACATGGTAGTGGGTCACTTTTGACCCGCAAGACAACACAAGGGTTTTAAAGAGACATGCACTGAAAATTAGCAACTGACGAAGGCTGCAAAAGATGGGAACTGTATCATTTGAATTCTATTTCTTCAGTGTTGTTTTTTTTTTTTGTTGTTGCGTCCATGTCCACCACACCTGCTGTGGGTCCTCATCAGCTGTGATGTACTCCACCACCGTCCCACCAGTGTCCACCAGCACCACTGAGGTCATGATGCATGCCACTCACAGCCAGTGATTCGCCACAGCTGCTCTTCCTGTTGGCCTGGAAAATATAATCATAATATTTAACACAATAAAGCCCATATATGCACAGGTTTTTCTCAGAACATGCTCAATCTGTACAGTCTGCTGGATCCCTAAATATGCTAAATGAAGGATCGTGTTTCTCAACTACAAGTCAAGATCTCATCAGGGGAAGTGATCTAATTTCTCTCATCTCCACCCTTTCTAGCTCTGGACTGCAGGAAGTGCCTGTCTGCCATAACAGGAAGAAATGCACTGACAGCATGCCAAGTCATTCCCACAAATACACAGTGTCCAGAGGAAGGTCTAGGTGGAGTGGACTGAAGCCATGGCAACGGTTTATAAGGACCACATGGTCCTCACTTCCTGTTCTATGGGGCAATAATAGGATATGAGACAAAGGGGAGGGCAGAACGTAGACACAAGATGTAAACACAAACAGATTCAGGTTATTTAAAGGCAATGCAATCACGATAACTGAATTAAATCAGCATTTTGATTACTTTCTTTTCCATACCTATTTTGCAAGTGCTTAAGAAACCAGCATTCAGACTTTCAGACTTTTAACTCATAATTTTCTCCCACACGCCAACTCACATGTACCTCTTTTGCTCATAACCAGTAGTTCCCTGTGACTTAAAAAAACCCACACACAAATTCAATAGTCTCAATTTTTTTGAGAAAAGCTGCAGATTTACAGTATTTGTAAATTTAAAAGAAAAAACTCGCAAAATTAAGGGAAAAATGAATTTACCAATGAAAAACTATAAGTGGCAATTTTTAGTTACAACTCTCAAATTCATGAGGAAAAAATCCACAAAATTCCAAGAAAAGTGCAAATGTAGAAGACAAAAACTCAATTATGCACCCATTTCCAGTAAAACTTCTAAAAATATGGTCATTTCAGGTTCTCAAACATAAAAATTTGACAAACCAAGACAGGTGACGAGGTCATCTTGAGCTCTGGAATGATGAGATGAACATTTTTGACTTTTTAAAAAAAAACTAGTGCATACCTGTGCATGTCCATAGAAAGCAAGTGCAAGCAAACATTTCTGCATGCCCATAGAAAGTTACTGTTACCATGGCAACAGCAACCATAGTGAAACCTGCCTTGGATCTTTGACGTCGCCACTCGTTCGTTGATGCTTGTCTTTAATCTGTGATGCTGGCCTTTGATCTTTGATAATGTCATAGGGAGTGCTTTGATCATGAGTAATGCCTGCCTTTGATTTCTGATGATGTCATAGCGAGTCCTATGATCGGGAGTGAAGCCTGCCTTTGATCTCATAGCAACTCCTATGATGTTTTAGTGAGTCCTATGATCGTGACATGACATCGTGACAGACAGAGATTTCTTGAATTACATACTGTATAGAGTGATATTCATTGTCTCCAGGGCATGGGTCCCAGCCCACATCCTCGCTTTAAGTTGGGATTTTCTGTATTTCACCTTATTATTATTCTCCTGGGTTGCTATTATTATTATTCTTATTCTGTCTTGCATATTTATTTCTTCATTGGTCTTCCTCTTAATTTAAGTTTCTCAGCACTATTATTATCGTCATTATCATTATCTTCTTCTTCTTTTATATTTGATTGGTAGTTGGCAACCAGCTTACAGGTGCATTAACACGACTGACCTTTTTCTTCTTCTTTTAGATTTGATTGGCGGTTGGCAACCAGCTTACAGGTACATTACCACCACATACTTCACTTCTTCTTCTTCTTTTAGATTTGATTGGTAGTTGGCAACCAGCTTACAGGTGCATTAACACGACTGACCTTTTTCTTCTTCTTTTAGATTTGATTGGCGGTTGGCAACCAGCTTACAGGTGCATTACCGCCACGTACTTCATTATTGCCTTGGTCTTATCTCCCCTCTGGTCCCCTGTGTGTGATTATCTGTGCAGCCCCGCCCATGCCGTTTTCTGTAACCATGCCCTGCCGTCTCTGTTTGCCCCTGCTTGTTACTGTTCTCTGAGTTATGTTGCTTACGTGTGTCCATATATGTCTTTTAGCTAGTCCTGCGGTCTGTATGACATCATATAGACATTCTTCAGCGGTCATAGGAACATCAGCCTTACGGTTTATCTGACATCATAGACATCATGTAGACGGTCCTATGATCGGCGCCATCATAGGACATCAGGCAGACATCATAGGCGGCCTATGATCGTGACACACAGACAGACACACAAACAGAGATTTCTTGAATTTATAGAGTGATGATGATATTTATTACCTCCGCCAAGGAGGTAATGTTTTTGCCGGGGTCAAGGAATCTGAAAACGTACACACAAACACTGTATGGGGGGAACTGTGGCCGCCATTACGGAAAATGCCATTTTCCTGAATAACTACTGAACCACTAATCCTATCATTGTCAATCCAATTGCTAGTCATATGTTTTCATGGTCAAGGAATCTGAAAACGTACACACAAACACTGTATGGGGGGAACTGTGGCCGCCATTACGGAAAATGACATTTTCCCGAATAACTACTGAAACACTAATCCTATCATTGTAAATCCAATTGCTAGTCATACGTTTTCATGGTCAAGGAATCTGAAAACGTACACACAAACACTGTATGGGGGGAACTGTGGCCGCCATTACGGAAAATGTCATTTTCGTGAACAACTACTGAACCACTAATCCTATCATTGTCAATCCAATTGCTAGTCATATGTTTTCGTGGTCAAGGAAGCCGAAAACGTACACACAAACACTGTATGGGGGGGAACTGTGGCCGCCATTACGGAAAATGTCATTTTCGTGAACAACTACTGAACCACTAATCATATCATTGTCAATCAAATTGCTAGTCATATGTTTTCGTGGTCAAGGAATCTGAAAACGTAAACACAAACACTGTATGGGGGGAACTGTGGCGCTTGGCGGAGGTCTGCGCTCTCCGAGTGCTTTTCTAGTTTATAGATCAACTGATTAGTTGACAAATCGTAATTCAGACGGTCAGTGACAGAGTAGCTCATTCTGGTCTGATGAAATCACCTCACCTTGACCTTGAGCTCAGCCTAGATGCAGACCCACTTAAGGATAATTCCATTTGATTTTGTGAAACATTGAGGCAATTGCCTAGGAGGAGTAACAATTTTAATGAAATGATAAATGGGCAGCTCTTCTGAGCCAAGTAAACAACACAGTCCACCACCCTCCCTGTGTGCAGAGTCGTTTCACTGCGGAAAATGAAGCTTCCTGGAATACAAGAATGTGGTCAGTAGAAAGGATCACAACAGCACACCATCCCCATGGAGGAATGAAAGTCTACAGCCACCAAAACAAAAGCGGCCGTGGTGAGCTGGAAAGAGTGAAAACTTATATGAAACAGATATTGACAGTTGTTCTTTGGGAAGCTTGGAATTGGGGGGGGGGTTTACATGATACTGCAATATTTAAGGAGTCATAGTATTATGATAATATTGCATTGTGACCAAAGTATTGCAATGTGTGTATGGTATCATGAGGTCCCTCGTGAACTCCACCCCTAACTGAGTGAGTCTGGTGACCATCGGGGCAATTGCCTAGGAGGAGTAGCAATTCCCAAGTGGAAAGATGAACAGACAGACAAACGTCGCACCATCACATTTGCTCTTTTCAGTTTTGCTGGAAGGAGCTAATTATAATGTTTACTGTCCAGATTTGTTTTTGGCTGCACAGCTTAGTTTATAAATGTGTTACAGTAAGAGGACAATACATGATAAATGCAATAAAGAATAGAAACACAAGCAGACAATGGAAAACAAGTATGGGTCCCATACCATGTACACATATTAACATGTACACAGTTTCATTCACAATTCTGTCATTCTGGATGGGGAAAAGGAGCTATACAAGAATGGAAAGTTCAGTTTTGTTTGGAGCATACTAAATCATTCACTCAGTCCTTCCTACTAACAGCCGCCTATCTCCCTTCCAGACAAGTATGTCCACCCTCTGCTTAAAGATAATCCCACCCTAGATTCTTCAAATTCTTCTGTACACACAAAGAAAAACCATCATTTATGATTTGAGTTCTCTGCACTGTCTTAGTGAAAACCTAGCACGGTTATTAATATGCACCCAGACAGAAATGTAAAATTCGTGTACTATGCAGGGCATTAATCATTTTGTAGAAAACATTTGCCGCAGCCTGACACACAGCATTTATCACAGACTTGCTCAGTTACTCTAACTGCTCTATAATGGATGAGTCATGCTGTAGTGGCATTCCCTCTGCTAACGAGACCAGCTCTCTCAGGCCAGATGGAAATGTTCTCTTCAATTATTCAGCATTACAGAGGTAACTCATCGGCTGAACTGCATTAACTGTTTTTAAGGTTAATTCAGACTCCTGGCACGCTGGCAGAGAAACCGTTGGACCATCACGCGACCCCAGAAAAGCACCAGGGAGCCCCACAGGACGCAACAGACAGACACTTCAACCTCCTGGGTTTCGTTTCTGAAGTTAAAAAGAACATATGGAAAAAAAACCATTCTTTGGTTCAAATTTCTCTTTTTCTATTTTACCTTTTAATTAGTGCTGCAACAATTAGTCTATTAATCAACTTGCCAATCGACAGAAAATGAATCAACAATTAACCTGATAATCAACTAATCGCTGCACCTCTTTACACCCATTTCTAGCTTACAAGGAAAAAAATTCTAGGGAAAAAAATGTGAAATTTACAAGAAAAAAGTACCAAATGTACAGGAAAACAATCACAAATTTCCAAAAAAAAGTCACAAATTTTTATGAAAAACATCAAAAACTTGCATGAAAAAAATTATAAACTTATGGGGTAAATAAAAAAATATATCAATTTTCTGAGGGGAAAAACAAATGTCTAGAGAAAAAAAATTGTGACAAAAATGGTAGCAAATTTCTGAGAAAAAAGTTGCAAACTTGACAGAAAAAAAGAAAAATATTGGTGACTGCCAGTGGTACCCCTCAGCCTCTGTTTGTTGTTGAGATGTAGCTTATATGGTATTTTGACCTTGATCTTTGACCTTACAATCCCAAAACCACAGGCAGAGGTAAGGGTAACAGGGTGACACTTGCTTAACTCCTTCTATAGCTGTATATATATATATACTGCTCAGAAAAATAAAGGGAACACTTTGAAAACACATCAGCTTTTAATGGGAAAAAAATAAGCTGGATATTGAAATTGTGGCAGGCTAGTCCAGTTTACTCAGATTAAAGGAACACTTTTTAATCTGAGTAAGCTGGACTAGTAAAGTGTATATATATATATATATATATATATATATACAGTTAGGCCCAAAAATATTTGGACAGTGACACAAGTTTTGTTATTTTAGCTGTTTACGAAAACATATTATGGATACAATCATATAATCAATATGGGCTTAAAGTGCAGACTCTCAGCTGTAATTTGAGAGTATTCACATCCAAATTGGAGCAAGGGTTTAGGAATTACAGCTCTTTAATACGTAGCCGCCTCTTTTTCAAGGGACCAAAAGTAATTGGACAATTGACCCAGAAGGCTGCAAAAAAAAAATAACAAGGCTGCATGGGCTCTTCCCTCGTTAACCTGTCATCAGTTAAGCAGTTAAAAGGTCTGGAGTTGATTCCAGGTGTGGCGTTTGCATTTGGAAGCTGTTGCTGTGAACACAACATGCGGTCAAAGGAGCTCTCAATGGAGGTGAAACAGACCATCCTGAGGCTGAAAAAAAAGAAGAAATCCATCAGAGAGATAGCAGAAATGTTAGGAGTGACCAAATCAACAGTTTGGTACATTCTGAGAAGAAAAGAGTGCACTGGTGAGCTTGGGAACTCAAAAAGGCCTGGACGTCCACGGAAGACAACAGTGGTGGATGATCACAGAATCCTTTCCATGGTGAAGAACAACCCATTCACAACATCCACTCAAGTGAAGAACACTCTCCAGAAGTCTACCATAAAGAGAAGACTTCATGAGAGTAAATACAGAGGATTCACCACAAGGTGCAAACCATTAATCAGCCTCAAAAATAGAAAGGCCAGAATTGACTTTGCCAAAAAACACCTGAAGAAGCCAGCCCAGTTCTGGAACAGCATTCTTTGGACAGATGAGACTAAGATCAACCTGTACCAGAATGATGGGAAGAAGAAAGTTTGGAGAAGAATTGGAACAGCTCATGATCCAAAGCACACATCTTCTGTAAAACATGGTGGAGGCAGTGTGATGGCATGGGCATGCATGGCTTCCAATGGCACTGGGTCACTTGTGTTTATTGATGATGTGACAAAAGACAGAAGCAGCCGGATGAATTCTGAAGTGTATAGGATATACTTTCTGCTCAGATTCAGCCAAATGCAGCAAAGTTGATTGGACGGCGCTTCACAGTACAGATGGACAATGATCCAAAACATACTGCAAAAGCAACCCAGGAGTTTTTTTAAAGCAAAGAAGTGGAATATTCTGCAATGGCCAAGTCAATCACAAGAGCTCAACCCAATCGAGCATGCATTTCACTTGCTCAAGACAAAACTTAAGGCAGAAAGACCCACAAACAAGCAACAACTGAAGACAGCTGAAGTAAAGGCCTGGCAAAGCATCACAAAGGAGGAAACCCAGCGTTTGGTGATGTCCATAGGTTCCAGACTTCAGGCAGTCATTGCCTGCAAAGGATTCTCAACAAAATATTGAAAAGTAACATTTTACTTAGGGTTATGTTTATTTGTCCAATTACTTTTGAGCCCCTGAAATGAGGAGTGTTTGTATAAAAATAGCTACAATTCCTACATGTTTAATCATATATTTTTGTTCAACCCCTTGAATTAAACCTTAAAGTCTGCACTTCAATTCTGTTGTAGTTGTTTCATTTCAAATCCAATGTGGTGGCATGCAGAGCCCAAATCATGAAGATTGTGTCACTGTCCAAATATTTCTGGGCCTAACAGTACATTTACATATACATTACATACTACTCACTAAAAGTAAGGGATATTCGGCTTTCTGGTGAAATTTCAGGATGCACTTAAAATGCACTACAACCTTTACAGGTGAACTTAATTTGACCTTCTCTAACCTTTTTAATGCACATGTCCAACTGTTCAGTATTTCAATACTTTTTGCATAACTTGCTGTTCTCTAACAAGGTGCTTAACGGCAAAATTCACAACAGGTGTTTGATCCATGAATCGACCAATAAATTTTCTGGTTTAATTAGAATTGGTATTTAAACAGTCCTCTTCATCATGCTGTTCACATTTTGACACCAAGACGACACCCAACAATTGATCAACAGTACCTCGGTATTGTGAGGCTTCAAACAGGATGTTCTCAGAGGGAAGTGACCACTGAGCTTAGAGTGTCACAGAGTGTCATCAGCAGGTTGCAACAGAGATACAGAGAGACTAGATCAGTCACAAAAAGGCATAGAAATGGACGTCCTTTGGCCACATCCCACGTTGATGACCGCTTCATTGTGAGCAGTGCACTGCAGAAAGGTATGATGAATGCCACTCAACTTCAGGCACATTTAAGGGAGGTGAGACGCACCCAAGTGTTATGTCAGACCATTAGAAACCGTTTACATCAGTGTGGTCTGCATGCTAGATGACCTGCAAGGGTACCTGACCACACCATCAGGGACAAGAATCACATTCTTGCATGGGCCAGGGAGCATTTTCAGCGGGGAAAAAAGTACTGAATACATCAACATTTTTCTCATTAAACATATTTATGATGGAGCCATTGACCTGAGATTTTCACCAGATATTAGTAACAACCCAAGTAATCCAAACATACAAAAAAATAAAGCTAACTGTTCACAAAACAAGTTATATTTAATAAAGTGGAATGGCACAGGGAATAAGTATCTAACACGCTTGGTGAAATTCATTTAACATTTAGTAGAAAAGCCTCTGTTGGTAATAACAGCTTTCAGATGCCTCCTGTATGGAGAAACTAGGCACAGCCATTGCTTAGGAGTGATTTTAGCCCATTCTTCCACACAAACTGTCTTCAAATCTTGAAGGTTCTGTGGGTGTCTTCTATGAACTCTGATCTTTGGTTCATTCCAGAGATTTTCAATTGGATTCAGATCATGTGTATCATGATTCGCTGTCTCAATAGAGGCAGCAGAGATGAGAAAAACCCAAATGCGAGAGGAAGTGGTGTTAATACAGATGTCCAAACAAAGAAACAAATCAACAACCTGGTGCGCATGTACAGTCCAAGGGAATTGTCCCCAAATGAAATGGCACGGACAATGACATACAGATGTACCTACACACAGTGTTTCCCCTGGCTTAAAGACCTTGACGCGGTGGCAACATATTTTTCCGGGGGGGGGGGGGGGCAGAAAACACATATGTATGAATATGTTAATTTTATACAATTTGTTTCTTTTTTTAATTTTGCACAGTAACTTTGCATATAATAATGCATCAGATTTATATAGCACTTCATCATAGACACTCAAAGATGCTTTTTACAGATACATTATCCATTCACTCCAGACAGACAATGGTAGTAGCAAGCTACTACTGTAGCCACAGCTGCCCTGGGGCAGGCTGACAGAAACATGGCTGCCAATCCAGGCCAATGGCCTCTCCAGCCACCACTGAACATTTATACACATTCATACCCAGTGTTATGGACACTGGAGGCAAGGTGGGTAAAGTGTCTTGCCCAGGGACACAACGGCAGGATATCTAGGGAGAGCGGGATTCGAACCACCAACCATCCGGTTATTGGACGACCCGCTCTACCTCCTGAGCCACTGCGGTGCATATGGAACTTACAATTTGAAGTATTGTACAACCAAGGTTTGAATGTTGGAATATTGGGCCATTTGGGGTCCCACCCAGACATCCTGTATTTGGACTTTTTACTGGTGTCATCCTTCTCTCCTTCCTCTGCTCTCACCTCTCCTGGACCCTCTGCCTGAACACTTTCCTCTCCTTGGCTCCTCTCTTCTGTCTCATCTTGCCTTCTCTGAACTCTGTCTAATTCAGGTTCTCTTTCTGTCTATGGTGGTATACAAACAGGTTAGAAAAAATCAAGTGCCATGTAAATTAAAGGAGACAACCAAAAATTTCTAGTTAAGGGTACAAAGAGCACCCACTTAAAACTTGAGTAATGACTTCAGTCTTGAAGGTTTGAGGTTTTTCTCCAAAATTTATAACAATTTTCTTATAGTTTTCTACTTTTCTCTATAAATTTATCTAAATCTGAAACCATTTTCCTCAAATTTGTTATTTCCTCTTGTAATATTGACTTTTCTTGTACATCTGAAACTTTATTATAAATTGGTGGATTATTTTAATGGCTTATTTTTGTCTGTTTTTTTTTTAAATATAATTACTGTTTTTAAATACATTTGAAACAGACTGTGGTATTTTACTTTTTTTTTTTACTTTTTCCTTATAACAATTTATATTTTTGACCATAACTTTGCAGTCAGAACAGAACAATAATTTAACTAATTACAAAGAAAAAAATATTAATAAAATTGTATTTAATGATTTAAATTAACTTAAATGACCAAGGATGCCGTTATTTCTGTTATAATATTTCTATATATTTATAGTTTTTTTTAGAAATCTCCTCACCACCAAGATAAACTTCCCTTATTTTGAAATCCAAATGCTGGCACGTTCAGTTTGTCTGAAGGCTGCTGACGGATTAAAGTCATTGACTTTGTGAATTTTGGTCATCTTAACTTGCCAGGTACATAAATGGGAACGTAACTTAATATTGTAGTAGCTGGTGAAATATATCCTCAGCAATTCATCAGTCCCCTTTGCCTTTCCCTTCATATGAAGCTGGCTGCATTTGAATTCTAACCACATCTCTTAGCTAAGTGACTCTTCCATTATTGCTCCCGTTTCCAAGCGGCTTAAAACCATGATAAATGCCTCCAGTGCTTTCCGCGTTTAAAGTACTTTAATAAATTCATGTTTCTGTTGGACAGTCAAGACTTATCATGCTGCACTTCCCCTCTAGTCCGCCTTGGTCCGCGTACACTTTGGACGAGCCCGGCATGCACACGTCGCTGTACATGCTCACTTTTTTCATCTACCTAGGCCAAGCAGTTGACGAATGCACACAACCATCATTTGTAGTTTCACTCCCGCCCGATAGGTAGCGCCAAGGTGCTGACGCGCCAGGATTTTCACTAACAAAGAAACTTCTTCACAAAGTTTCTCTTCAAATAGAGTCCATTTTTGCTGTTTGACTTCCCGGTTTTCACTCCTTTTCCACGAAGATGCTGCTGCCGCTAGCAAGACACTGCCTGCTGACTGACTGGCAAGCTCGTGTGGGCGGGGGCGCTTCTAAACTCCGCGCGGATGACGGCCACGCGCGTTGTTCGTGTACGCGCTTGCGGAAAGTCATTGCTTCATATATTTTTCTTAAATTCATATCTCCTTCTTGGCGTGGTGGTAATATTTCTGGCAAGGCGGCCCGCCACAAGAAATGTTACCAGAGGAAACCCTGCACACACTCCCATGCGTAAATGGTGAGTGGGGAAAAAAGAGAAAAAGTAACCCAGGACGTTCCTGAAACAAGAAGCGCAGACCGGAGCCGGGAGCCCCAAGGCTCGACAGGCTGCACCCAAGGTAGCGCTGGCAAAAACACAGAGAAAACTGAACACAACAAACAACGACAGGTGAAGGTACTTACAGAAGTGAAACGCCAGAACGGTGGGCTGACAATTCAATGCACCAACAATACCCCAGTGTGTAGACAGTGCTAAAATAATATGGAACATAATGACCAGAGTGATTGCTGGTGTGAGTGTGTGTGTGTGTGTGTGTGTGTGTGTGTGTGAGCTGAGTAAGTGCAGGTGTGAGTGCGTGTGTGTGTGTATGTGTGCATGTGTGTGCGTGAGAGTGGGTGCATGGATCTGAGTAGGGAGAGAAGCAGACAATGACAGATTGGAATCACCTGTTAGAAGCTGACAGGAGAGGGGGGAGTGGCTGACAGCAGACTGGAGGCACACAGGACCCAAAGAAGCCTCCTGACCGCTTCCAGTCACAAAATAAATAAACACAGAACCAAAAATACAACAGCACAAACTAGACAAAGAAATACAATATGGAACTCAAAAGGTATTAAGAACCACAGATACAAAGGAACAGAAAAACGCCATGAAGCTGGGCTAGGGAGAATCCCAAGCCCGGTTCATGACAGAGCCCCCCTCAAGGGGTGGTCACCAGACACCCAAAGCACCATCAAAGAAAACAAAAGAGAAATACCCTGCCCCCCTCCCCCCAGCAGAAACTGCAACCAACAACCCCAGGCGGGAGGTGGGGGGAGTAGGCTAGGAAGGAACCAAAAACAACCCCGCTCAGGCCCACACCAGAAATACACATAGTAAACCCCCCAACCCACAAGACACAAAATACACCCCACCAAACCCATAGGGCACAGTATTAAGTCCCCAAAACCAAGGAGTCAGAGTTCAGGGGGTCGGCCAAAGTCCCAGGCCCCATGGGCAATGTATGTCCGATCAAGTGGCCTGCCAGAGACCCAACCCAACCGGACCACCTGGTGAAATGAGTCGGATGACCCACCGGGGAAAGCGGGCCACCCAACCCAGCGGCTCAGTCTATCAGGCGGCTGGCTGGAGTTCTTTAGCCACCACGACCGGAGAAGGGATCCAGGAGGTGGTTCCCCCACCGGGAGGCCCAAGGGTGGAGAGCAGGGCCAGAGGGGAGGAACCACAATGGTGTCCAAAAACCAAAGAAAGGGGGCCAAGACGGCATCTGGAAGAGGAGGAGAGGGGACCACGACACCCTCGATGGTCACGGGCAGGAGAAAGGTTGCACCCGCAGGGGTCCCGGTCTGGGACATGGCCGTACCCGTGGTGGTCCCGGCTTGGGACATGGCCGCACCTGCAGTGGTCCCGGCTTGGGACTTAGCTGCACTGGCAATGACCCCGAACTGAAGCTTGGCCGCACCCACGGTGGACCCTGGCTGGGCCAATGTAGCACCCACAGTGGATCTCGACTGGGCCAGCGTTGTACCCACGGTGGACCCCAACTGGGCCAGCGTTGCGGCCAAGGGGAACCAACCAACCCAAGCGAATACCAGACCCAGGAAGCGATTCACCAAAGGGACCCCATGCAAGGACGAGGAAGGAGGGTCCATGACGACCTCAACGGGGGGAGCTGGACTCACGACGTCATTGGGCGGTGAGACCAGATCCATAGAAACCCCTGGCGATGGTGGAACTTCTCCGGTGACCCTAGAAGAAGGCTCAGGAACAACAGGAGAAGAAAGGTGGTTGCCGGCAGTGGCAGAGCTCGGCAAAGTGAGTTCAGACACAGCTGAGGGCTGCACCCGACTCTCCTCCCAAGAACCAGACAAGATCTCTCCAAAACTGACATGAGAAAAACAAGAGAGATAACTTGCCTGAGCTCGAGCTCCACCGCCGTCCAGGACTCCGTCGATCCTGGCAATGACATCTCGAGCCCGGCCTCCAGGAGGTCCGGCTCTGGCTCCCACTCTGCTGCGGTTGCTTCCATAGCAGGCATGATGGTAATAGCAGTCATCCGGCCCCCAGGCGAGATATCCCACGCAGACAATTCCTCCGGCATGGCAGCTGGGAGCTGGCTCTCTACCGACCCCAGAACAGGATTCCCCAGGGCCTCAGGCTCCTCCATCATCCTGTGGTTCTGCTCAGTGGCCGTTGGAGTCACAGGGAAAAGAGGAATTGATAAGAGGAGAGCAGGTGAAAAATTCACAGCAGCAGCAGGTGGGGTGAACTCAGGGGACTGCTCTCCCTGAGCCTCCCTACTGGGAATCAGGCAAGACACATTCTCATTAATGAAAGTAGAATGGGGTGACACTTGCCTTTTACCCCGGTTAATGATGTTGCCTGCTGCTGGATGTCTGTGCAGTGTGGTGGACTCCTCCGGGCCCTCTGGTGCCTCGGTCGGCTGGAGATCACCTCCCGGAACCAGCAGAGTTTTGGGGAAGACAGGAGACACAGATGGCAATGCAGGCACAGCAACAGATAATGGGGACTCAGTGGATCGTGACATCTGAGTCCCCTCATCAGGAATCAGGCAAGCTTTGGGTGAAAGAAAGAGTGAGTGAGTTTGAATTTGCCTGAACTCCTGGGAGATTATGATGTCCGCTGCCGTCCCAAGTTCATGCTCCATCTCCCCGAGAGCTGAAAGGAGTCCGGCTGCAGAATTCTTTCCCTCCGGTGAAGGAGGGGCTTCAGGCTGTGCAGCGGCAGAATCCCTCTGCCGATGCTTCCGGGTTCGGCAACGTGTGGAAGGAGATGACGTCGGCGCATCGTGAAGAAGGGACTTCAGGGAAGGCTCGGTGTCCAAACCCACCTCCGGCTCCCTCGGGGAAGGCTCCTCCGCTTCGAGAATCAGTTCCGGAAGGAGCCACGGCTTCACCTCGACGACAAGATCCATCTCCGCCAAAACCACCTGTCAGCGTTCCTCCAGCTCCTCAGCTGACAGCGAAGGTGGTGGAGCTGTCGCGGTGAAAACTGATGGCCTCTTGTAGCATGAGCGCCTCCTCCTCGTGCGGGACGGCTCTGGTGCTGAAGCGGCCTCCTCAGGTTCCTCGCCCACACACAGACAGGAGAAAATGGAGGCTAGGATGTTGGTAGCCGCCGTGCAGCTCCACAGACTCGGACGTGTCTCCATTAGCCATGTAGCGCTATCCCGGGCCTCACGGACTGCTTCGGGAGTACCGGCGGTCTGGATCCATGACAGGAGGTCCTCCAGGATGCACACCCACACCCCACGCAGCTCTGCATCGTCCAACCAGGACATGATTCTCCCGCACAGGTGAGCAGAAAAACACACAAAAAGGTGAAAAATAACACACACCACTCCTCCGCTGGGTTTTTATTCGAGTTGGTGCATTCTGTCATGATTCGCTGTCTCAATAGAGGCAGCAGAGATGAGAAAAACTCAAATGCGAGAAGAAGTGGTGTTTATTAATATAAATGTCCAAACAGAGAAACAAACCAACAACCTGGTGCGCGTGTACAGTCCAAGGGACTTGTCCCCAAACAAAATGGCATGGACAATGACATACAGATGTACCCACACACTCCCATGCGTAAATGGTGAGTAGGGAAAAAGAGAAAAAGTAACCCAGGACGTCTCCTGAAACAAGAAGTGCAGACCAGAGCCGGGAACCCCAAGGCTCGACAGGCTGCACCAAGGTAGCGCTGGCAAAGACACAGAGAAAACTGAACACAGCAAACAACGACAGGTGAAGGTACTTACAGAAGTGAAACGCCAGAGCACAGGCTGCTCTGGCGGCGGGCTGACAATTCAATGCACCGACAATACCCCAGTGTGTAGACAGTGCTTATATAATATGGAACATAATGACCAGAGTGACTGCCGGTGTGAGTGGGTGTGTGTGAGCTGAGTGAGTGCAGGTGTGTGTATGTGTGCATGTGTGTGTGTGTGTGTGTGTGTGTGTGTGCCTGAGAGTGGGTCTATGGATCTGAGTAGGGAGAGAAGCAGACAATGACAGATTGGAATCACCTGTTAGAAGCTGACAGGAGAGGGGAGGAGTGGCTGACAGCAGACAGGAGGCACACAGGACCCAAAGAAGCCTTCTGACCGCTGCCAGTCACAAAATATATAAACACAGAACCAAAAATACAACAGCACAAACGAGACAAAGAAATACAATATGGAACTCAAAAGATATCAAGAACCACAGATACAAAGGAACAGGAAAACGCCATGAAAAAGGGCTTGGGAGAATCCCAAGTCTGATTCATGACAATGTGACTGAGCAGCTATATTCTCCTTCTTTGGAGCCAGTTAATGCACAGAGCTACCAGAGGACTGACCCCCCGTAGCTTTCACTACTCACAGTAGTTGTGTGGCCTAGGGTCAATGAAACGGAGTTAGGCGCCACCCCATACACCACATGGTGTCCCACATGATGGGGGGTGGGATTAACTGGAGCCAGTTGAGAGTTTCCTTGGCTGTGTGTTTGAGATCACTGTCTTGCTGAAATGTCCACACTCGTTTCATTTTCAGCATCTTGGCAGATAACAGGTTCTTATCAAGGATGTCTCTTTACATTTGGCCATTCATCTTTCCTTCAATTATATGAAGTCTGCCGGTATCATGTGCTGAAAAACACCCCCACATCGCGATGAAGATGTGCAGTGCCATTTCTCCTCCAAACATGCTGTGTGTTGTGGCATCCAAAAAGTTCAATTTTGGTCTCGTCTGACCAGACTATATTCTCTCAGTATTTTACTGGCTTGCTCAAATGTTGTGCAGCAAACTTTAAACAAGCTTCAACATGCTTTTTCTTCAGCAATGGAGTCTTGCAAGGTGAGCGGGCATAGAGCCCATGTCAGTTGAGTGCATTACTTACGGTTTTCTTTGAGACAGCAGTACCTGCTAACTCCAGGTCTTTCTGGAGCTCTCCATAAGTGGCTTTTGGCCCTTGGATAACTCTTCTGATAATTCTTTTGACTCCTCTGTCAGAAATATTGCGAGAAGCTCCTGGTCATGGCCAGTTTATGGTAAAATAATGTTCTTTCCACTCATACAGTGCTCACAGGAATATTTAGCAGTTTAGAAATGCACCTCTAACCAATGCCATCATTATGTTTTGCAACAATAGAGTTGCAAGGTCTAGAGAGAGCTCTTTGCTTCTACCCATTGTGAGTTCTTTGTTGTGTGACAATCTGATATTCACAGACCTTTTTAAAGGCCATAAGTCAGGACTTAACCAGATGAAATTAATTTGCACTGATGTGGGATGGCTTCCTAAATTCTGATGGATTTCAGCTGGTTTCTTGGCTTTCTATGCCTTTTTGCACCTCTTTTTCTTCATGTGTTCAATACTTATTCCCTGTGTCATTCCACTTTGAATGGTCAGGGTGGAATCGATCCTGTGATCTTCTTGCTGTGCTGACACAGTGCTAACCACTGCACCACCATGCTGCCCAACTCATTTGAGACTTTTCACAGATACACCTTCAGTATCAATTTGAAAAGCCTACATCATTTCTTTCTGTAGTTATCACATTCACAAGGTAGGTGTTGACACCACTTCCCATCCGCCTGGGTGGGTAACGGCAATACCCCTTCAGCCTTAGAGGCTGAGGGCTAAAAATGATACAAATTTACAAGGGGGAGGGGGGAACCAAAACACCACTGCAGCGTGGACACTGCCATCCACTTCAGTTAGAATGATTTTTAAAACTATAATTATATAGTTATGGTTATCTTTATCGTGCTTGGTGTGGATGGTACTTTAGATCACTGGGAGACCTTCCCATGATGCTCTAAACTTTCACTTCTTTTTCACTGAAGATGTTTTGAAAGAATTTTGCTACAAAACATTTGTCTGCTCTCTCCCATAGATTGCATCCCCTTTGTGTTGTTTGTTCTCTACATGCCTGTTCTTTTCTTCTTCTTCTTCTCCATCCCCTCACCCCCCAGCCAGTCACGGCAGATGACTCTCCCTCCCTCAGCCTGGTTCTGCTCAAGAGTTCTTCCTATTAAAAAGGATTTTTTTTTCTCTCCACCATCACCAAGAGCTGCTCACAGGGGATTGCTCGATTGTTGGGGTCTCTTTCTTCAATTGTGGGGTCTTTGCCCATCCAGCTGAAAATGCTATGAGATGACTGTTGTGAATTGGCACTATATAAATAAAGCTGAATTGAACTGAAGGCAGAAACCTTGATGAACTGATCCTCAGGTTCTTTAACCATTTTGAGAATAATCACATTGATAAATCTACAACAAAAGCACCAATTATGTCATTCTGGTGATGTAAATAATTTAAAATCGTCAGGAACCGAGCCGGCTTGGTTTTCCCCGGATCGGTCTTGATCTCTCTGTGGGTCATGGGGCCGCTGTGCATGGATGTTTAGTATGTATTTCCAGTGTGTACCGTGCCCATAGCCACTGCTCTGGGGCCGGCAGTTGTGTGTCTCCTGACAGTCTGCCGGTCTGACCATGCCCCCCCCCCACCACTGATCACCATCAGCTGTTCCCAGCCCCGTTGATCATCTTTCCCGGGCCTCGCCCAGGTGCCTCCAATTTACCATCCCCAGCAATGCGTGGACTTTTCCAGTCACGCATTGCTGGGTCATTGCGCTAGACATACAGTCGTTAATCGCTGTATGTTGGTCTAAGTCGCTGAAGGACTGTTCTCTCTCTGTGCTTTTGGACTAACTCGGACTGCTCCTGTTTTGTGAGTATTTACTGTGTGTGTGTTCCCCGGTCATTCTCACCTGTAAACTGTAGTGCATCCTTGAGGACCCCTTAAGCTTCCGAGGGAACCATTACTGTAACTGTGTGTCAGCATTGTTGTATTAATAAATGTGTGTGGTGCATACCCTGCGCTTAAATCCTTGTCCTTTCACCCCTCCTCCGTGCGCTGTGGAAAAGCGCACAGGGAGTTTATGACAGAATGACCCAGCCGATAAAAAGGATTTAGTGGGTTACACCCACACATCACTTTTTCTTTGTGGATTGTTTTTTCTGGACTAACCTGTTTCTGGAGAGCATCATGCCCTGGTCTCGCCAAGGAAGAGGAACGGCAGTGGGGTTTCTCACGGTGGAGGAGGGATGGGCCGCTGAGTTCATCCAGGGCTTCGTGAATGAAGCCCTCGGCGCCCGGGGGCCAAAGAAGACGCTGGAAAGCCTGGAGGGAGCAGTAGGGATTTTGGAGGCGCATCCCAGGTTATGGAACTACCCACAGTTTGCTGACCTGCTCTCCACAGTCTGCACACTCCAACGTTCTTTTCCCGGTCTGGTGTTCCCCACGACGTCGAGGCGGAGGTCCAGTAATCTGCAATCCGTCAGCCTCTGTGGCGCTTCGCCCAACCCTCCTCTCGCTCCAGCACCGGCTGCACCAGACAACAAGAGACAGTGTCGCCCCGCGTGGAAACGCCGGGGGAAGCCCCCCTCGTCGTCAGCTGCTATCATCCTCCCAGCTGCTGTGAGGCCAGACGGGGCTGCCTCGGGAACGCCCACTTCTGTCGCCAGGGAGACAGCTACTCCATTATCCTTTAAAGGAGCCAAGATCACCGTGGACATGGAGAGAGATGACAATCTGCCGGCTGCAGCTGTGAACATCAAATGCCAGGATGACAGGCAAGTGCTTTTTCGGTCTACTCAATTAAGCCATAATAAACCTTGTCTGTCTCCCGAGGGAGAGGCCCAGTCTCAGCAGTTCGCTGGGTCCTCTCCTCCAGCTGCAGTTATTAATTCATCCCCTATTCCCTCTGTGTCTCCTCCCTCTTCCCCCGAGTGCCTGTCGATCCAAGATCGGAGCCAGCGGATGGCGGCAGAGCCAATGGCCTTGGAGGTTCCTGCTCCGGAGCCAGCACCAAGGTGTTTCTTGGCAGCCACGCCGGTGGAGTCCCCTGCTTCTTCTTCTGGGCCAGCACTTGCTCCATCCCTGGGCGTGCCGACGAACGAGGAGTGGTCAGCCCTGCTCGCCGCGCTCAACCGCCGGGTTGAAGAGGAGTGCTGTGAGAGGGAGGCCCAAGGACACGCTTCCCCAGCTGTGAGGGTTCCACCCCCCGTGCCTGCTCAACCCCCGGGCTCACCATCGGAGGAGAAGTGGTCGAACCTGCTCGCCGTGGTCAACAACCGGGTCGAGGAGGAGCATCGGGAGAGGGAGGAGCGCCATGAGAGGAAGGCCCAAAGACGCGCTCCCCGGCTGCAAGGGTTCCACCCCTTGCGCCTGCTCAATCTCTGGAGAGGACAGAGCTCCTCGGCACGACGGACTCGCTGCCCAGCGCAGTGCTTCGCATCCCGGACTATCTGTTCCCTGAGCCATCCGGGAGGAAGAGGAGTAGGAGCTCACGCCGGAAAAGGTCTCCGGTCTCTCCGCCGCAGTGCAAGGAGGAACGCCCAGAGGGGGGAGACATCCAGGAGGCCGCTGAGGACATCTCATGTCAGGAGGACAGGCAAGTTACTTCTCATTTAACTTTTATGCTTGATGAACAAGTGTGCCTGCCTCCTGGCGAGGAGACTCGGGGTGAGCAACCCCCTGAGTGCTCCGCCCCAGCGGCATGTAGTGCCCCGATACCCGACCTCACCTAACTCTTTCCATGTACCCCCACGAGCTCGCTGACACCGGATCCAGGTCGCTCAAAGGGAGAGGAACTGGAGGCCCGGGAGGGTCCAACTCATGACGACGTGGGCCCAGTGGTCCCGGAGGAGGTCGACGGGGGTGCAGCATCCGACGGACCAGAGGAAAGTGCGCACCCTAAATCGCCGGAGTCCTGGACGGCGGTGGAGCCCAACTTCAGGCAAGTGTGCTCCATTATGTCAATAGTTTCTATGTCGATGTCACACTGCCCAACTCATGGTGAGGAGGACCCAGGGCAGCTCCCAGTAGCCCTCAGGACTGCCTCACCGGGCTCTGCCGCTGTGGGCGAACCTGACCTGGTCTCTCTTTCTCCCTCTGGGTTCAGAGCCACCTGACAGGGTCGCCGGAGAGCAGCTGATCCCTCCAGAGGCCCCCGAGGATCGGAGGTCAGTGCCAGGGGTCAAGGGGAGCATGACCTCCCCCGTTGGGGAGATCACCGTGGGTGCAGCCCAGCTCCAGCTGAAGTTCACCGTGGGTGTAGCCCAGCTCCAGCCGGAGTTCACCGCGGGTGCAGCCCAGCTCCAGCCAGAGTTCACTGCGGGTGCAGCGGAGAAGGCCCGGTCGGGGTCCACCGCGGGTGCAGCGGGGCCAATCCAGTCGGGGTCCATTACGGAAGCAGCCGTGGCCCAAGCCAGGACCACTGAGGGTGCTGTGGGTCTGCCCGAGGACGCCGTGGCTCCCTTCTCCTCTCCGTCCGACACCGTGGGGGTTTCCTCTCTACGGTCCGGTCACCCCCCTGTGAGCCTTCCGGTGGGCAGACCGCCTCCTGCTTCATCCTGCCGGTTCTGGTGGATTTACAGTGCTGGCCGACCGCCTGAGAAACTGGGGTTCTGGGCCAGATGGCCTGTGCAGTCCGGTAGGCCACCAGACTGTCCGCCAGACTGCCCACTGGGTCTGGGACTTGGGGCGGCCTCCCAAGCCTCCACGCCTTTGGACTTAGAGGGGCTATTGTGGACCTTGGGCGGGGTGTTGTGTTCCCACATTTCCTGTTCCCCCTACCTCCCACCCGGGTTTGTGTTGTTTGTTCCTGTTGGGGGGGGGGGGTCTGGGATGTTACCTTGGGGGTCTGGGAATCCACCCCTTAAAGGGGGGGCTCTGTCAGGAACCGAGCCGGCTTGGTTTTCCCCAGCCGGCTGGTCCTGATCATCTTGGTCAGGACCAAGATGATCCTGATCTCTCTGTCCTGATCTCTCTGTGGGTCATGGGGCTGTTGTGCATGCATGTTTAGTATGTATCTCCAGTGTGTACCGTGCCCATAGCCACTGCTCTGGGGCCGGCAGTTGCGTGTCTGCTGACAGTCTGCCGGTCTGACCACGCCCCCCCCCCCCCCCCCCCACTGATCACCATCAGCTGTTCCCAGCCCCGCTGATCATCTTTCCTGGACCTTGCCCAGGTGCCTCCAATTTACCATCCCCAGCATTGTGTGGACTTTAGGAGCCTTTTTCCAGTCATGCATTGCTGGGTCATTGCGCTAGACATACAGTCGTTAATCGCTGTATGTTGGTCTAAGTCATGGCTCTGCAGGAGGCCAGCGAGGCCTACCTGGTGGGTCTCTTCGAGGACACCAACCTGTGCGCCATCCACGCCAAGAGGGTCACCATCATGCCCAAAGACATCCAGCTGGCCCGCCGCATCCGCGGAGAGAGAGCTTAGACTTTCTGCTGCACATCCACCAACCACAATGCTCTGCACTGTGTGTCTCTATATATATATATATATATACAGTATATATATATATATATATATTTATATTAATATGTACATATGTATACTCGCTGCTCTTGTTTTTTTTTTTGCCTTCTGAGTGTTGCTCTGAGTGTTGCTATCCATGTGCTGTTGCAATCCTGGAATTTCCCCATTGTGGGACTAATAAAGGCTTATCTTATCTTAAGCCACTGAAGGACTATTCTCTCTCTGTGCTTTTGGACTAACTTGGACTGCTCCTGTTTTGTGAGTATTTACTGTGTGTGTGCTCCCTGGTCATTCTCACCTGTAAACTGTAGCGCGTCCTTGAGGGCCCCTTAAGCTTCCGAGGGAACCATTACTAACTAACTAACTAACTAACCTGCACTTATATAGCACTTTTCTAGTCACAAAGACCACTCAAAGCGCTTTCACTAGTACTAACCCTCTATTCTAAGGGCCTATAGGAAACAGATATCTAGGGACAATTTAGAACAGCCAATTAACCTAACATGCATGTCTTTGGCTTGTGGGAGGAAACCGGAGCCCCCGGAGTAAACCCACGCAGCACGGGGAGAACACGCAAACTCCACACAGAAAAGTTCCAACCCCTGCCAGCCTGGGGATTCGAACCAGGAACCTTCTAGCTGTAAGGCAACAGTGCTAACCACTGCACCACTGTGCTGCTCATTACTGTAACTGTGTGTCAGCATTGTTGTATTAATAAATGTGTGTGGTGCATACCCTGCGCTTAAATCCTTGTCCTTTCACCGCTCCTCTGTGCGGTGTGGAAAAGCGCACAGGGAGTTTATGACAAAAATAATAGTTTCACTAGTTGTGAGTGAAAATCGTGTGACAAAAAATAGACATGATTGGTAATTGTCATCCCATTTGCTGATAGGCCAATATTAATTTACAGGCCAGATATCAGTTGATCAAGGCACTTGGCTTATTTATCAGTACAGTAGGACACAGAAACACACTAAAAGAAGAAAAAATGAGTTTGTGTGTATCTGTGTGTGCCATTACACTGCTGTTAAACTGACAGACGTTATTATGTAAGCCCACAGAGGAGATTGTGACACAGTGGATTTTTGTAATCTACACCCTCTATCAAGCTCAAACCATAAAAAAGTCAAGGAGTGCCAGATTAAGTAAAAGGGAGTGCTAAGGGCCAAAGTCCTGCATGTGTTAGGTAGACTGTGGTAACATACAGTAAATCTTCGTTCTAAGAAAATCCATCTTCAGATCTGTCTGCAGTGTCTTGTGCAACGCACAACATGTATGAAGCAGGGCAAGTTCCAGAACAGCCAAATCACATGCACACACACAAAAACACATGAGCTGGGTCTGTTAGTGGTCGAATGTCTCAGACTGGTTCCATTCATTCAAACAAGTATTACAGGACCTGCAAGGTAACACGTGGCTGCCACTTCTCTTCTCAGTTCAGACATGAATGAGTAAAGAGGTCAGTGTGCTTTATAATAGTTTCACTGAACAGCTTTAATAACTCTAAGAAAAAAACCCTGTCACATTAAAATTGTTTCTCTAAGTTGGCAGTTAGGAAAGTTGCTACTTAAGGAATTCTAAATATTTTTTGCAGCCTGCCTCACTCTGGCTATCATAAGATTAGATGAGGGTTTGGTCATCATGGCCAGCTAGTCTCAAGACTTCACGAGGTAAAGCAGAGTCATCATGACAGGCCCAACACCGCCCAATCCCAGCACGCACATTAAAACTAAGAAAGAAGAAAAAAAAACTTGCCTTGCCACAGAAAAGTCAATGCCGCGCTTATATCTTTCCATGTCTTCTGTTTAAAATCCACAAAGATGAGAGAATGAAAGAACGGTGTGATGCCTTCGTTCTCCTTTGTATCCTTCATTTTCTGCCTTCTTCTGTTTTCTCCGTCTGACATCCATTCATCCATCCCGTCCGGCCAGCCAGAGCCTCTCCCTGCCTGCATGTTTGCCGCCTGCCTGCCTGCTCCCTGGATGGAAGGAACCTCTCAGAGCGACTCAGCACTTCTCAGACCCGGCCCTGAGCTTGCACCACATGACAGGGGTGGAAAACTGCAGGCACACACACACATACACACACAGTCACATGACTTTTCAACAACAGCTCTTTTGTTCCAAGTAAGTGAGGCTGCTGGTGTAGATACAACACCCTGCCTTGTGCCCTGCCCTGGAGCCCTCGTCCAACATACACACTGATGACACGAGGAGCCAACACACAGTAAATATGACCTCAGGCTTTGTTCAGCACCCACCCAGCTCACATTCAGCAGTGGATGTGATGCACCCACAGTCACAGTTTGCTCTGAAATATAAATTGCAGTCTTAAACTCGATGGTAATTGATGGAGTAGCTGACAGCAGCCAGAGGAAACCACCCTGAGAGCACCCTGGTTTCCTGACTTGACCTCAAGCACTACCTGGATGCAGACCCACCCAAGAATTGTGTGCAAGTTTGGTGAGCATCGGCACAGTTGCCTAGGAGGAGCGATTCCCGTGAGATATGGATGGACACATGGATGCAGCACCAATACATTAGCTCTTTTCAGCTTCCCTAAAAATTGTAGCCAACAGTGCGATTCAGTTAAACATATACTTTCACGAAAGCCATCACATGCCTACATCAAGGTTAACTTAAATGTGGTCATTCATGTAGCAACAGTTGGGAATTTACTAGTAGAGAAAAATTTTTAATCTACTTCTGATTTTTTTTTAACTTTTTTGACCACTCATTTGCTAAAATCCATAATTTCCCACGATGACTCCATCTTCTATCTTAAAGGTGCGTTATGCCAGTCTTGTTTACATAGCTGGCTCGGCTACCCACTTTTCTGCTGCCATTGACTTGAAACCTTTGGCCCACCTCTGTTGGGTGGCAATGTGATGTGTTCCCTTCTGCTGCAAAGGCTTATGGGAGCAAGTTGCAATTGTGTGGCAAGCCTCAACAGAAATTGATCACGGGGGGGAATTTACTCATTCCAGTATGCGTTGTATGTAGTATGTGTTGATGTTGAAATCACGTCAACATCATCATGTCATTATGATATATAAATGGCAGACATCCAGATGGATACCATGTTGAGTTGCAGGCAACCAAGTTATCGCATTAGGTTTTTATTTTATTCAAAAGATTTTTGAAATCAGCAGAGAACCTGAAGGACTAATAGTCTTAACCTGAATCCCAATCCTCTCTACCACACATACAGCTTATGTTTCAGTCTGTGACAAGCCAAACCTTTGTGATTTATGCAGGTTCACCTCTCACGATCCACTAATATCTCTGTTTGGGCCAAATGTAGAATAATAACAACTAGGGCTGTGCAATATGACCAAAATTTCATATCATGATATAAGTAATCTTATTTGATGATAATGATATATATCATGATATACATTTTGCGTAAATTCTATAGTTTAGATATAATAATCACATAAAAAGGACCATCTCTTTTACATTTTAAATTACATACTGAAAAAAAAAATCAATTGTTCATCTGTCATTAATTTTATAAGATGAGATAAGATAAGATAAGATAAGCCTTTATTAGTCCCACAATGGGGAAATTCCAGGATTGCAACAGCACAGGGATAGCAACACTCAGAGCAACAATCAGAAGGCAAGAAAAAAAAGCAAGAGCAGCTAATATACATATGTACATATTACTATAAATATATATATATATATATATATACACACACACAGACACACAGTGCAGAGCATTGTAGCTGGATGGAATAAATATATGAGTATATAAACACACAGTACGGAGCATTGCAGCTAGGTGGAATAAATATGTAAATATATAAACACACACAGTGCAGAGCAATGTAGCTAGATGGAATAATATGTAGATATATAAACACACAGTGCAGAGCATTGTAGCTTTATGCACCTTTTTCCCCTCTTAATTTTGCAGTGTTGTTATAAAATTGTTTTTTTTAATGTAGATTTGCGATGACTAACTTTATTGATTATTGCTACTCGACTAAAAATTATTAGAAATCAAGTAAGTTACATTAAGAGCCACTTTGCTCCTCCAACACCATCCATCCATCCATCTTCTACCGCTTTTCCAGCGGTCAGGGTCATGGAGGCAGCAGTTCAAGCAGAGAAGCCCAGACTTCCCTCTCCCCAGCCACCTGCTCCAGCTCTTCAGAGAGGATACCAAGGCGTTCCCAGACCAGCTGGGAGACATAGTCTCTCCAGCGAGTCCTGGGTCTGCCCCGGGATTGCCTCCCAGTGGGATGTGCCCGAAACACCTCAAGTGGGAGGCGTCCAGCAGGCATCCTGATCAGATGCCCATACCACCTCAACTGGCTCCTTTCAATGTGGAGGAGCAGCGGTTCTACTCTGAGCCTCTCCCGGATGACTGAGCTCCTCACCCTATCTCTGAGGGTGAGTCCAACAATCCTACGAAGAAAGCTTATTTCAGCTGCTTGTATCCGCAATCTCACCCTTTCAGTCATTACCCAAAGCTTGTGACCATAGGTGAGGGTAGGAACATAGATTGACTGGTAAATGGACAGCTTTGCCTTAGAGCTTAGCTCCCTCTTAACCAATACAGACCGGTACAACGTCCACATCACTGCAGATGCTGCTCTGATCCGTCTGTCAATCTCCCACTCCATTCTCCCCTCTCTCATGCATAAGACCCCAAGATACTTAAACTCCTCCACTTGGGGCAGGAGCCTGTCCCCAACTCAGAGAGGACAATCCACCTTTTTCTGGCTGAGGATCATGGACTCAGACTTGGAGGTGCTGATTCTCATCCCAGCCGCTTCACACTCAGTGGCAAACCGTCCCAGTAAGAACTGTAGGTCATTGCTGGATGAAGCCAGCAGGACAACATCATCTGCAAACAGCAGAGATGAGATCCTGTGGTCACCAAGCATGACACTCTCCATTCCCTGGCTGCGCCTAGAAATCCTGTCCATAAAAATTATGAACAGGATCAGTGAAAAAAGGGCAGCCCTGGCGGAGTCCAACTCTCACTGGGACACATTTTAGTTATTTATTTAGTGTGTATGCAGCTGCTGTCACATACTTTTGCAGCTTTAGTGATATTTTTTTCCGCTAAAATTAAGAAAATCAGCAGTAATTTAAACCAAAGAAACGATGCTCTGATACACTGTTTCCTATTAGTGACAAGATAGCATTGTCATTTAGCATTTACGGTTTTATAATTGGAGTGAGATGGTGTTAAGAAGAAGAAGCCATCTCTACAGCCAATCATGTACAGTAGAATAAAATTATGTTTCTCCTATCTACAATGTTAATCACATGTAGAATCAGAGGGGTCGCTGCCATGCAAGGCGCCGCCACAAACAACTTCTCCTTCCCCCATTCTATTACACTGAGCACCAAACTAGAATGCAGGAAGTACCATTTTTATATGGTCTTTGTTATGACCCAGCCGGGACTGGAACCCCCAACCTCCTGGTTGTGGGGCAGATGCTCTATCAACTAGGCCACCACTCCAGTTAACGTTACTTACCTCCAATTAAAATGAGGTTAGAAGACAATCCTCTGATGCAGCATGGTGGGAAACAGTCCCACCTCCCTGGCAAACAGAAGTAGTGGCTATTTAATAATAACAATAATAATAATAATAACTAGAAAAGCATTCATAGAGCACATACCTCTGCCAAGGCTCCTTCTATTTCTCATGGATCACCTCCAAAATGTAATGGGTTTGTGTGTAAGCCTATAGCCACTTGTGGTGAAAATTTCATCAAAATCCGTTCATAACTTTTTGAGTAATGTTGCTAACACACTGTGAGAAGATAAGAGCCTTGGCTTAGGTATGCATTCTCAGATCATAACCAAAATATAATGGCTTCCTCTAGCCCAAGAACCACCTCTGGTGAAAATTTCATTCAAATCTATCCAGTAGTTTTTGTGTAATCCTGCTGCACAAATACAAACAAAGCCCTTGGTGGAGGTATGCACTCTGTTCCCCGTGCCATTATACACCTTTCCTGAAAATTTCATCAAAATCCGTTCATAAATTTTTGAGTTATGTTGGTAACAGACAAACAGACAAACCCTGGTAAAAACATTACCTCCTTGGCAGAGGTAATGATGCATCAGGTTTACATAGCGCTTTTCATAGACACCAAGACGCTTTACACTGGATACATTATTCATTCACTCCACAGACAATGTAGTGGTAAGTTACTACTGTAGCCACAGCTGCCCTGGGGCAGACTAACGGAAATGTGGCTGCCAATACATGCCAACGGCCTCTTCTACCACTACCGAACATTTATGCACATTCATACCCAGTGTTATGGACACTGGAGGCAAGGTGGATAAAGTGCCTTGCTCACACACAATGGCAGGATGTCTGGGGAGTAATGTATTTGACCAAAACATCAGCTTGGAGTTAGCTGTTGTGCTAGCCACCAGAATAGCGCACTACGGATGTCATGTTTCTGAGCTCAGGTTTTCTCTGAGCTCAGATTTTCACTTCAGTCTCAGTATTATTTATCTGTAAGTCTGTTTTTGGTTATTTTCTGTACATGGTCATTGGTTTACTTTTCTGTTTCATGGCAGAGCTCTTCTCTCATTTCCCAGACACACCCTCCAGCTGACTGTGGTGCTTCAGGTCCTCTCAGCTGCAGTCAGTTGGTAATTAGGTCCCCTGCCACTTGCACCTGCTACTCGTTAGTTCCCCCACTATTTATTAGACTGCTGCACTCTCCTTCACTGCGGCAGCCACAGTTGTGTTTAGATTGTTCTCCTGCTTCTAGGGCAGTCTCCCCCTCCTTTTACTCCTGGGACTTCTCTGTCCAGGAGAAGCTCACCTATGTAAGTTTTTGTATTTGTCTATACAGTTATTTCTGTTGGACTGGTTATGTTTTTCTGTTAATAAATGTTCTACTGCAGTCAAGCATCTGGGTTTGTTTTTGCCTCGGAAGGGCCATCATGACAACAGGAGAGACGTGGGGCGGTGACAAGTAGAAAATGGGGTTTGTCTTTTAAATCCCAATATAAACGATGAAGTTTTATATAAGATAAGACATTATATTGTGTCACCCGATATACACTACTCACAAAAAGTTAGGGATATTTGGCTTCTGGGTGAAATTTCAGGATGCACCTAAAATGCACTATAACCTTTACAGGTGAATTTAATTTGACCTTCTCTAACCTTTTGAATGCACATTTCCAACTGTTCAATGTTTCAGCACTTTATGCATAACTTGCTGTTCTCTAACAAGATGGCGGCAGCAGGTAGCAGCGGCTTGGCAGGTGCTGATGCTTTACCTTCTCAAATGAAATCTTGGAAGCCGCCTGACTTGACAAATGCACTAATAACCTGGACTCTGTGGCCATCAATAAAATGCGTCAAAGCCCAGACTTTTAATGTGTTAATCGTAGTGCTCTACTTGATGGCTCTCACTACCACGCAACTGTATGGAAGCTGGGCTGCTGCCCGCGGACGCACAGGAACTCATCCAGCTGATCCATCTGACCGACCAGCTGTACCCCTGGACTCCTAGAGCCAGTACATCATCTAACTCCAACGTGTTGGATGGAGGACGGGCACTTGCTCAAACTAAGCATAACGTGCATCACACACGGAGAGCTGCCCCGACAAAAGTCCAGCGGGGTAATGCCGCTTTACTCTGCATTATTTTACTGCTCTGTGGAGACGTTCACCTGAACCCCGGACTGGTGGACGCCCAGCAGCCGCAGCAGGTGACTACAGCAGCAGCAGCAGCGGTGACCTGTATCCGAAATGATTTCATCACAATGTTTCAAGGTAAAGCACGCCATGTGTCTAAGACGACAAACAACAACAGCTGCTGTAACCAATTAAACTCTTTACAGATGGCCGTTGCCTTCAAACAACACAAAACCAAACTTTTTCAAACTGTCAATCATGCATCTGTACTGTGGAACCCACAAACAAAGCCAAAGGGAATATTTGGAGGGCATTTAAACATACGCAGCGTCATTTCAGAAACACAACAACTGGACCATTTACTCACGGACTCAAATCTGGATTACCTGTGTCTCACAGAAACTTGGATGAACACCATGACTCCTCTATCTGTGTTTACAATCCCCGGATACAATGTTTACAGACGAGACCGAGGGAAAGGAAAAGGGGGCGGGGTTTTGATTTACGTTAAAGACTGCATTGACAGTTACCAGATAGACACCTCCGATCAAACTCTGGAATGTGTCGGGGTCACAATAAGGCTGTCTCCCCAAATGTCATTCATTGTACTCGCTGTGTATCGCCCACCAAATGCAACTAATGACTTTTACTCTGGTTTGGCTGAAATCTTAAAGAAATATGAAAGAAAGGAAATATTGCTAATGGGTGATTTTAATATAAACTGGCTCGATAAAGCACAAAGAAAAAAGCTGAAAGATATTACCAATTCTACACAAATGACACAATTAATAAATAAACCTACAAGACTGACTAAAAATTCACAAACTTTGATTGACCTAATTTTTAGTAATAAGACAGATACGGTAACCAAAACATATAATTTGATAACAGGTTTGTCAGACCATAATCTTACTTTAGTAGCCAGAAAATTAAACAAACTAAGGTATAGGGATCAACAGCAAATTAAAAAATCATCTAAAATTTCTCACATTCCAAAGAAAAATCAAATCTTTCTTGAGAATGACTTAAGCAAAAAAATAAACACAGAGTTTCAAAATGACAAAACCTGTGACCAGTCATGCAGAAATATTGCAACAGCTATAACAGATATTATTGCAAAATATACAGAATTGAAACAAAGAAAGTCCAATAAAAAGAGGCTGCCATGGTTTAACACCTCTCTTTGGGGCCTCATGAAACAAAGAGATATGGCCCTCAAAAAATTTCTTAAGTCAGGGCTGACCCCTGATCATTACATTTATAGAAGCTTGAGAAATAAAGTCACTATACAACTTCGAAAAGCAAAGGCTAACTTTTTTCTCAATATAATAAAGGATGCAAAAGGCAACAATAAACTTATTTGGAGAAGCATGGATAAGCTATTGGGAAAAGAAAAACCAAGATGTGATGACTTAAAGCTAAAAATAAATTCTGTTATCCAAAACAACAACACTGAGCTGGCAAAACATTTTAATGATTATTTTATAAACTTTGTGTCACAATTGGCAAAGAGTTTTTCTAAGCCAAACTGCACTCATGAATTCCATTGTGATGCTCATTCTTTTAAATTGAGTAATGTAGATGAAGGGAATATCTCTAAAATCATATCCAATCTTAACAATAGTAAAGCTAAAGACATATTTGGAATGGATACAGCTTTTCTGAAAGAGCACAAAGAAATTTTAACACCAGTATTAACAAAAATTATAAATCAATCCATAAATGAGAGTACCTTTCCCACAATTTTGAAAACAGCCGGTTTTCAACGGCCGTACAAACGGCCGTACAAACGGCCGTACAAACGGCCGTACAATTTGAAAATTGTACGGCCAGTGTACAAATCAGGTGATAAGCTCCAGGTCGCAAATTACAGACACATCAGCATACTCCCAACCATTTCCAAAGGCTTGGAGAAAGCTGTAGCACAACAGCTGGTGGACCACCTTGACTCCATGGCAGCACTTAACCCCTTTCAGTTTGGTTTCAGAAAAGGATATTCCACTGAAACAGCATGCTGCTATCTATTAGAAAACATCAAATCCAGCCTGGATGGGGGAGGGGTAGTTGGGGCTGTTTTTCTCGACCTGTGAAAGGCTTTCGATACGGTCAACCATGAGTTACTTTTAAACAAATTATCACAATTCTCCCTTCATAAAAATACACAAAATTGGATAAGGTCATACCTCAGTGACAGACAGCAGTGTGTAATTGTAAACAATGGTTGAGGAATTCTTGTTTAACCTTAAACGTCGATAAAACTGTGTCAATGTTTTTTACTAATCGCTACAAATCCAAGAATTCTTGTCATATCTTGATAGGACAAAAAATTAAGAATGTGACTGAATTTAAATATTTAGGTGTTACACTTGACTCAAATTTAAGCTTTAAAAAACACATTAAAAAGATGACAAACACGGTCAAATTTAATTGCGCTAATTTCAAACATATCAGAAATTCACTGTCTACTGAAGCATCAAGTATGTATCTAAATGCTATGATAATTCCACATTTTCTTTACTGTATGACCAGTTGGTCACAGGCATGTAAATCTGCCCTGAGGCCTCTGGAATTATTATACAAATATTCTATCAAGAATCATGACGAGAAAAGACGAACATTCCATCACTGCCCAATCCTGTCCAAATATAACCTGTTGAGCTTTGAAAATCTAATCATGTATACAAATGTGTGTCTTTTGTTTAAGGTAATCCATAACTCTGCTGCTCCTC
Source organism: Pholidichthys leucotaenia (assembly GCA_020510985.1). Taxonomy (NCBI): domain Eukaryota; kingdom Metazoa; phylum Chordata; class Actinopteri; order Cichliformes; family Pholidichthyidae; genus Pholidichthys; species Pholidichthys leucotaenia. The sequence goes on along the minus strand of CM035848.1, from coordinate 64,172,461 downwards.
CCTTAAAAAGGTTTGTTTCATTAAGTTCTGTAAATACATCTCGGACAACTCGACCAACAGCACGTGGCGAGTGCAGGATTCCTAAGCACAAGACAACATTAGCAAATTCAACATTTTCATGTGTGGCTATGCGACAGTGGAACATGTTACCAACAGAGTTACTTGCAGTTACAGACTATCACACATTTTCACGTTTGGTGAAAAAACAGTTAATCTCTAAGCAAACCTGTGGCCATAATGTACTGTGATGTAAAAATGTTAGAGTGTGTGATGACGACAGTGGGACCAATAAGAGTCAGTGGGTTGGATGTGAAAAATTGTTTATATGGATGGAGTTATAAAAATGTATTATTGTATGATTTAGTTCTTATCAATGTTTTGGGTTCTTATCAATGTTATTAATGTCTGTTTTAGTTTTTAGCAATGCTTGGTTTTTTAGTTTTTTAATCAATGTTTGGTTTTAGTTTTTTATCAATGCTTACTTGTAGTTTTAGCAAATGTCTGCTTTTATTAATGCTAACACCAGCCTGCCCAGGGACTACAGGTGTAAATTAGCACTTGTGCTATAACCTGGTACAATGCATCTTTCCTCTTTAAGGTCAATGTATATTGTGCATGTCCCTGCATAAATAAATAAATAAAAATAAAAAATAAAAAAAAAGGCAAAATTCACAACAAGTGTTTGATCCATGAATCGACCAATAAATTTTCTGGTTCAATTAGAATTGGGATTTAAACAGTCCTCTTCATCATGCTGTTCACACTTTGACATCATGAAACCAAGACCACACCAATCAACTGATCAACAGTACCTCGCCATTGTGAGGCTTCAAAAAGGATGTCCTCAGAGGGAAGTGACTACTGAGCTTCGAGTGTCACAGAGTGTCATCAGCAGGTTGCAACAAAGATACAGAGACTGGATCAGTCACAAAAAGGCATAGAAATTGGCCACATCCCACGCTGATGACCGCTTCATTAGGAACAGTGCCCTACAGAACCAGATAATGAATGCCACTCAACTCCAGGCACATTTAAAGGAGGTGAGGGGCACCCAAGTGTCACGTCAGACCATTCAAAACCATTTACATCAGCGTGGTCTGTGTGCTAGACGACCTGCAAGGGTACCTGACCACACCACCTGGCACAGGTGTCATCGTCTTGCATGGGTCAGGGAGCATTTACACTGGACAAGGGACCAGCGGGCCTCAGTGCTGTTCCCTGATAAAAGTTGATTCACACTGAGTAGAAATGATGGCCGCCAATGATGTTGGAGACGTCAAGGAGAGCGCTACGCATTAGCCGCTGTTGTCACCAGATGAGCCTTTGGTGGTGGTGGTGTTACAGTCTGGGCAGGTGTGTCTAGTCAATACAGAACTGCCCTACACTTTGTGAATGGTACAGTGACAAGCCGATACTACCTGAAAAACATCATTAATCCAGTCATTGTGTCCCTGCATGAACAACACAGGCCTAATTCCATCATCATGGACCACAATGCTCCACCTCGAGGTCACATCATTAGGGAATGGTTGCTGGAGGCTGAGGTACCTCAAATCAAGTGGCCTGCACTTTCTCCAGACGTGAATCCCATAGAAAACCTATGGGATCAGTTGAGTCTCCATGTACAGGCTCGTAGCCCTGCACCCCACAACCTCAATGACCTGAGAGTTGCCCTTCAAGAAGAGTGGAATGCCATTCCTCAGCAGACAATAAGTCGACTTGTGAACAGCATGAGACGTCGTTGTCAAGCTGTAATTGATGCTCAAGGGCACAATGACAAGTTATTGAGACACTGATGTTTTTTGTTGTGGTATTCCCACCACTGTTGTTGGCTTTTGTTTCATTAAATTGTTTGAGATGAGGAAATCACCATTGCATGCTTCTATTTAAATGCCCTACTTTCATGATATAATATCACTGTAGTGTGAACTTTTTACATTTTCCATAAATTTCACCCGAAAGCCAAACATCCCTAACTTTTTGTGAGTAGTGTATATTGTCATATTGCACAGCCCTAACAACCCTTGACAAACCTTTAGGGCACAGTTCAACTGCTGGGTCAGACTACAGGACATGTCAGCTAACCAATCATTAACCAGTTCAAATCATGGCCTCTTAACTCTTTATGAGTCATATTGCAGACAACAGGGATGCAATTAATCTGCCCTGCAGAATCTAAAAACGGAAGTTTTCCATCAAAGAAACTTCATGATAGCAAATGGTAAACATTTTATACAGTTATACAGTATGTTGTGCAACTGTGGTGTTGTAGTATAATGACAATAAAAGTGTTTTAATTTGGAAAATCTATTCATCTGGCAAACCTAACATTGTGCAGTTATTTATTTCATTAAAAAAACCCCACCATAATCACACAATTACTGAATTAATACAATATAAATGGTGATACCCAGCCACAGGGGAAGCACCATACCAGTGTACTCTTTCTTCAAGGCTGGCAGCGCTGGCCTGCAGCCGGAGAGTGAACACACACAGCTGGGGACAAAACAGCTTTCAGCAATCACCAAACAGCACTACACATTCATTCCGTGCACAATCATCTCTGCACAATCTCAACACACTCCAAAAGTATTTTACTTTGCTGCACTGCATCGGGGCAAAATTGTCAGACGATCCAGTCAGATTACACCTCTTTTCTCCTCCTGTATAATGTGCAGCAGCGTCTCTCCAAAAAAGCCTGAACAAATAAATCAACAAGGAGCAGCATCTAAACATATCCAGGCTTGTCTTGATATCTGTGGATCATTTTCTCTCTAGCACACTACATATTTGACACAAGGCTTTAACGTTTATTGTACGTAAAACCATACCATTAGTCGACTGCAGTATCAGGCACATTAAAGGCTAATGGTGGCTAGTGCTACATCGCACAAAAAGAATAAATCGCATAATAAAATATGGACTTAGCAGTTGAAAGACATGCCCACTTGTATGTACGGTGGTCCAGAATAAAGGTTGGAACTGCATCAGTCCTTAAAAGCAGTTTTAATGGTAAAACCTAGGGCTGTGCGATATGACAAAAATTTCATATCACGATATAAGTCATCTTAACCACTTGCGCTTCGTTGTTCTGCGGGCGGGCAAGTCTCTGCGTCCTAGGACGCACGAGGGCGCAGGAGTGCGCCCTCGTGCGCACTCGGACGCATAGACCAGATTGTGGTGATGTAGGTGGTGATGGTGATGTAGTGGCGTCCAAGCGCCACTAAAAAAAAAAAAACTGCAGAGACAGCCGCGAACAGATTAGTTCATCTGATTGACCTCTCATTCGACTAATAAGAGCCTTGAATTGGGTTTCTTGAAACCTTGAAGAGCCAATGAATGAAAACCTAGGAAAGAGGACCCGCCTACTGTGAATGCAGGAGCCAATTGCAGCACAGAAATTCAGGCTGGGTGAAGAGAGATTTACTGCTGCAGCAGATGAAAACAAAGGACGCTGGACGAATCTGCTACAGACCCCGCAGCATGGAGACCACCCACAAGTGGGACCTGCACTCATTCCAGCAGAATAGACGTTTAGGATTCTCTTCCGTCATCATAGACTGACGGAAGCCGACGACAAAGGTCGTAAATCATTCACCAAAACCGCAATATTGGAATTATGTTTTGATCGGGATCTACGAGCCGAGCAGCGTTGCTTTCGTCTGACAATGGGGAAGAGAAGTTCGCCACGACTCTGCTGCTGTGAAGAGGTAAGGTGTTATAAGCTAAATTATTATTTATCCCTGAAAACTGTAATCCAAAAATGACTTTTGACCGATCGGTAAATTACAACTGTACTGCGCACGAAGTACGTGCGCCGCGATAAACGGTTCATTTGCCGTGTTCGGACCGTGAACGCCCCCTCCCCCCCCCCCCCCCGCTGCAGAAGAGGAGCGGGGGGGCGTTCACTGTCCGAATGCCCCCCGGTCCGCGGGGGGAAGCATATGAGTCTATTCCTTCATGTAGCGATGGCCGTCTTCTGCAGCGAGGGGGGGGGGACAACCCCCCCCACACACACACAGTAGCAAGGGGGGGGGGGTGCTGTGAAAACATGCAAGGAGTGTAATCCATCATGTAGCAAGGGCCGAACTCCGTCTTTTTTAGCGGGGGGGGGGGGACAACCCACACACACACACACACAGACACAGCCCTGAGTGTGACCTTTCATTAGAGCCCAAAATGAAGATTCTACATTGAATTATTCAAAAGTTACAGATGTTTTTCTAAACTGTGCCATTTGGCACAATTTGGCACAGTTCCAAAACGCCTGGGAACTACCTGAGAACAAAGCTGTGTAAAATATTCATTTTTTGTGGTATTGTTACCAAATTTGGATCTCAGCTTGATAACACTTGGTTCTATATTTCTGTTGCATTTTCCAGCCGGATCGGACAGCTGTGTGTTATTTGCAAGCATTTGTATCCAAAAAAACACTGTGTCCAAATTTATTTTCTTCAAGTTCAGTATGTTTAGATGACTGTAACTCAGTGGCCGGAGCACGTAGAGAGATTATGTTTTTTTTTGCCAAAAAATTCAAAGTGTTCTCTTTTAAATGAGACCAACCCCATGAAGATGCTGCAAAGGGTTGAATAACAGCTTTCGATTTACTTTGGGCACGTTATTTTTTGGCATTTTTAGGAAAATTGCCCGGAGTGCAAGGGGTTAAATCAGGATAACCATATACGTATATCATGGGATACATTTTCTGTAAATTCTACAGTTTAGAAAATCACATAAAAAAGACCATCTCCTTTTTTTACTTTTTACATGCACCTTTTTCCTTCATAATTTTGCAGTGTTGTTACAAAATAGTTTTTTAATGTGCATTTGAGACTTGATTCTCATAAGTTTCAGATTTTTCTTCTAAATCATAGCATATGAATAAAAGGTAAACATCAATAAGTTAAATATTTCTTGAGCCAGAGGAGAATAGCAAAAACAATAAACACACATAAAACAATGTCTGAAAATGAGAAAATTATCCATCGCCACCAAGTACAGATATACAGTAAATTAGCTGTTAGTTTAAGTCAATGCAAATTTAAGTGTGGAGCTAGAGCCTGAAGATGCCATTCTGGCCTGATTTAACCTGCTTGCTTCTTAGTAAAAATATTTCAGATTGGTCATGATCTGAAAATCAAAGACCCAAAAGGTAATGTAATAAAATACATGTGATGACTTTAACTTTATTCATTAATGCTACTTGACTAACTCAAATTATTAGAAATCAAATAAATTACATTAAGAGCCAACTTGCTACTCCGACCCATTTTTATTTATTTATTATTTATTTTGTGTGTACGGGGGGGGGGGGGGGGGGCTGAAAAGTTCATAGTGGCCAAATTTGACCCATGTGGTTTATTTTTCAACATAGTCTCCCCTTCGATCCACACACTTCTTCCATTGGTGTTGCAGCACTTTGATCCCTGCGGTTGAAAAATAAACTATATTTGGTCAAATTTGACCACTATGATCTTTTCAGCCTATGAACTTTTCAGCCCCCCCTTGTATGTGCCACCATCATGCACTTTTGCAGCTTTAATAAGTTTTTTTTCAGACAAAACTAAGAAACTCAGCAGTAATTTAAACCAAAGAAACAATGGTCTGATACACTATAATGTTTCCTATTAGCACAACTTAGCATCGTCATTTAGCATTTGCCATTTTATAATTAGGCATGGTGTTAATGCTACTTACCTCCTCTTAAAGAGGGGTTAGCGGACTATCCTCTCTGACGCAGCATGATGGAAAACAGTCACACATCCCTGGCAAAAACAGGAGTAGCAGCTATTTGACCAAACAGGTAGTTTGGAGTTAGCAACCACTGGAGAGCCTAACCACCCACCACACACCTGTTCCGCTGCATGCACTGCAGGGGAGAGGCGGGGTGCTGACAAGTAGTGCGTGAGGAGCTTTGCTCAAGAAACGGGAGTATGTGCATTTTAAATCACGATATAAATGATAGTGTTTTATGAAACGATTGACGTTTTTATATTGTCATCGGATATATATCGTCATATCACACAGCCCTAGTAAAACCCATCTTAATTTGGGTCACATTTTCCAAGCAGCTGTTTAAAAATGCTACCTGGCACTGGCGGCTAAGCTGAATCCTCAGTTTTGTCCTCTTCCTTTGAGGCCATACCCAGTACTCAGTCCTGATTGATTCCCTATAAGCAACTTTCGCATTACGAGTGCGCATGTGCGGACTATGTGAGTTCAAAGTTCGTGACTACCAAACATTCCGGTAGCCGCCTTGCTTTTGTATAGAGACAGTACTGTCACACCTGAACAACTGCAGTTTAAAGTCTACTTCAAGCTTTAAATCTCCATTATGCCAGGTGCACATTGTGCCGTAGTGAAGTGTGGGAACAGCATGTATCATCTAGAGTGGTGGAAAAAGCAAACTTGCAGCATACATGCGTGTAACTTCGGGACCAGCGTGTGCACATGTCCGCCGCCATTCACGTTTCCCCACGGAACTGAAGGATCCGGACGGACGTAATTGTTGGATTAAAGCAGTAAGTCTATATTATAATATAATTAAGTAGTGTTGTGTATTGTTCAAGTTCTAGCCTAATTGACACGGGTCTAAACCCTGAAGTAGTAGGTACAGACAGGCAGGCCTGGATGTAGGATATAGTTCTTTGTATATTGGTAATGCAGCTTGATCTACACACACATGTAATTAAGGCCATTGATAAGTAGGCTGGTATAAAATAACACTGCAAATCATTGAAAACGTGTGGTACTTAAACTATAGTAATATCGACCTAGAGATCTAAGTAAGCAGGCTATGCCTTGTAGTGAAATTTCCTCAAAATGACAAAACCAAAGTTGAGTTGTCAAACCACTCGCTTACCTTCTTTGTAGTCATTTCGGAGTCTCGCAAGTAAGGGTGCTTGGTCCTTTGACAACACAAAATCTGCTATGTCAGCGAACATACAGGGGGGCCATTTTGGCCAATTTCTGCAACGTGGCCACGAATGTAAGCGCAACTAGTTTATCCTTGCGTTTGCGGGTACAACCGGGAAGACCCCTACGCATACAATATGCTCGTAGATCAGGAAATTTTCCATAAATTAAATGTATCGATAGAGCGTGTTTGGTAGCCACGTTCCCATAATGCTTTGCACGAGCTGAGATGCGAAAGTTGCTTATTCTAGTGGCGTCATTAGAACGGTTTGTCAAAACTTACCTTTTAGAAGAGGGAGGAGCTTAACTGAACTTTTACAGCAGAAAAACACAGATATCACACATAAGAGTGATTTAGCTCTTGATATATCTTGTAAGTCATAAAAACATGTTACAGCCATCAGGGTCTCTGCTAGTAATATTTCTGCATGGTGGTACGCCACGCCAAAAACTGTGCCACCACACCAAGAAAAAAATAATTTAAAAAAAGAGCTGCACAGGAGCCAATTAAAAAAAGAGCCACAGGTTTGCCATGACTGACATATATAATATTTTCGCTAAGAATATAAATGAAGGGATGTCACTCCGCTAGCATGCACACGAACAACACACGTTAAAACAGTCACCGGTAGGAGTATGGGAGCATGCCACTGTTGTGATTATTCCAGCTGCCAGACAAGCGTGTTTAATCACTGTCCAAGAGATAAAACTGAATCCTCAATGTTTCCCCTACCATTATATTAGGGTGATGTCACATCAACCACCTAAAAAGCAGACAAAAGTATCAGCATTTTTAAACGCTCCCAGCTGGTGAAGAAGGCAACAGTAGCTCTCCTGCTCCAGGTCCAAGTAAGTAAATACATGAACACCATGACCTGGCCACTACCGATCAGATGAGTCACCGGCATTTTTACAAGTAGCCTATTTTAATTTTGTTGCCCGGTGTCAAACTCAGCACAGATCAGTGGCTGATTGGAATATACCGATCTATAGTTCAGTGGTTGCTGCTCTTGACCTCTGTTTTCACGAACTGGGTTGCAAAATGCATATAATTAGTCAGTTGCAATTTTTCTACATCAAAGAAAGCAGCATGTGTGAAGTTGTTTTTTTTTTTTTTTTTCCAGAGGGAACTGTCATGGACAAACAGAGGAGCAGAGTTGCCCGTTAGGAGCTGAACAAGGACCACGCTGAACTGTTGTCTCCAGCAGCTGAAACGCTGCCGACTCCATGTGGGAGTGAGTAAAGAAGTGGTATTTTTCTTCTCACTCTGAGACGCTCCGATGTTTGTTTAGTTGTGGCAAACATATTTGTCTGCCGCATCTTCAAAATTAATCTAATTTTTCAGATTCATTTCCTCTGTCGGTGTGCTGCAACTGCAGTCCCTATACAGTCAGCTGACCGCTGACATGCCAAGTGCACCTCGCTCAGCTGACATAATATTTTCGCTAAGAATATATATGAAGTTTCCACTGCTTTCTGCCAGTGCAAAATGTCAAAATACTGTGCCGCAGCTGAATGTATGGAGGTTATTTTCAGTCACAGAGCCAAGAGCACTTGCCGCAGGTACCATAAAAAATTGTTTCCATCTCATAGGACATGGGTACATGCCCCCAAACCTGGAAAAAAGAGAACTGTCACACTCAATTCAAATTGAGGGAGGGTTTTCCTGTTGTCTGGGTAGTGAGGAGTCTTCTTAAAAATTGTAAAAATATAGAAATATTATAACACAAATAACTACATCTTTGGTCATTGTAGTTAATTTTATTTCATTAAATACAATTTTATTAATATTTTTATATTTCTTTGAAATCAGAGTAGAAATTATTATATTCTGGCTCTGCAAAATTATGATCAAAAGTTTAAATTATGAAATTTGTTTTACCACAAACAGTAATTTCATTATAAAAATAGACAAAAAATAGATATAAAATAATCCACAAATTAATGACAAAGTTTCAAATGTACAAGAAGTTGTAATTTTACAATAAGAAATTACACATTTATGAAGAAAATAGTTGCAAATTTAGGTCAAAACAAATTTACAGAGAAAAAAGTAGAAAACTACAAGATAATTGTTATAATAAGTAGGAGAAAAACCTCAAACTTTCAAGACTAAGTCATTACTCAAGTATTTTTTAAGTGGGTGTTTTTGTACTCTGACTCGGTTAGTAATTTTTTGGGAGTCTGCTTTTAATTATTAATTTCATAAGACAACATTGCTTTTACATGAGTACAATTTCTGGCTACTATAACCACCTCTGATCATACAATTTAAAGGCCAAATGTCACGTAATTTTTTTTTCTAAATGACAACGAATTTAGATAAAATACACATAGCTTAAACCAAATATTCATACCGGAGACCATATCACCCACCTGTATTTACATAATTGCACAAAATACACCAGGTGAAGGCCCCACCTTGCTTGCTGGCTTGTGACAGCCAGTCCAGACCACGCCCATGTTTTTGACGTCACAAGTTGTACCCTGGCTGCCCTGCCTATCCACATTCACACTTATCAACATTGGACAATCATGACGGAAAGTGACAGCGATTGTGAACAAATTAGTTTAGTTTTGTCTTTTTTTTTTGTCTTTTTTTTTGTCAGTGGTTCAGACAGTGACAGAGGCATAGAACCTTACAGGTTCGAGCCGTCCGAGATGGAATCAGATGCTTTGTCTGATGACAACAGTTCCAACGATGACCAGAGAGCAGAATCAGTGGAAAATGTCACTGAACTGGACATTAATCGCCTCCAGAATTGGGAAGCCGAAGGGGGTCTGTCGAGGGCGCCCCATAAATATTGATTTTTCGGAAGCCATTATTATTACAGTGGAGGAGAGCCGCTGCTGTCAAGAAATTGACCAGATCAATATGAAAATGGAGGCGCATACCTGTCAAGTGAGACGTTTTCGCGGTATTTTAATACCGTGAAACGCGGCTATAAGGGACGGCGGAGTAATAATGGACATTTCTCTGGGAAATGTTTTCATACCTGTCAAGTGAGACGTTTTCGCCGTATTTTAATACCGTGAAACGCGGCTATAAGGGACGGCGGAGTAATAATGGACGTTTCTCTGGGAAATGTTTTCATACCTGTCAAGTGAGACGTTTTCGCCGTATTTTAATACCGTGGAACGCGGCTATAAGGGACGGCGGAGTAATAAGGGACACTTTTCTGGGAAATGTTTTAAATGTAATTCGTGTTGTTATTGTCAAATATTTTAAGGAAAATACGGGGAAAATGCAATTTTAGCAAAAACGGGCGTATTGCCATTTCTGTACGCCCAAAAGAAAAATCTACGGGAAAAAAAAATTGAGTGTGTTGAGGAGCACGTCGTGTGTGTGATCCCCCCCACAGCTCGGGTGCTGGCAGATTGCTCAGCCTGAGCTATTCGCACTACATTGAGAAGTGTGGACTCAATCATTAGTCTGATTGTCGGGGCGGGCAGATCGCTCAGCGGGAGCTATTCTCACTACAATGAGAAGTCATTAGGATAATGGTTTAACACTTTCAGCTGGGCTGCGGAACAGAGAGGAATCGCCTTACAAATACAGAATTCTGCTTTTTTTTTATTTTGCGCCGGACGCTGAGTTGTGTTGTTATTGTCAAATATCCATGAATCCTTAAAATATCTGACAACACGAATTACATTTAAAACATTTCCCAGAAAAGTGTCCCTTATTACTCCGCCGTCCGTTATAGCTGTGTTTTACGGTATTAAAATACGGCGAAAACGTCTCACTTGACAGGTATGAAAACATTTCCCAGAGAAATGTCCCTTATTACCCAGCTGTCCCTGATAGTCCCGTTTTAAGGTATGGGTGAAATATCCAATTTTTTCTTTCTTGTTGCTCACTTCAACCTTCCAGTCTCCATATAAACAATCAATCAAAATACCCCAAGCATCAAACTAGGGTACAATCTATTTCGTCACTTCCGCCTTCTTCCCCAGGCGATTCCAGGGGCCGTGTCAGGCCAAGCGCGGCAGTTTTAAATTAACGAATATTCCGATGTTACTGAAGCATATGCACCAAGACCCGAACGGATCGGTTCCCTTTTATATCTAGTTTCAAGACATTTAAAGTACCCTGTTACGTGACATTTGGCCTTTAAGTATGCATGAGTAAGTTACTACAGTATTATGATTTTTTTTCCCTTTGAGTGTCATGTGCTTTCCCATGCTTACACATGCTTTACATACCCCCCAAAAAACAAACAAACAAAAAAACGTTGCCACCACGCCAAAGTTTTTAAGTCAGAGGAAACACTGGCCATGTTAACAAGAAAAAAATTATTTTCACTGGAGTGTCGCTTTAACAGATTGTATTGCATCAATTAAAAGGTTCAAATACTTTTTATGGCTCCATGCAGATGTTTTGGGACAAAACTGAAGAAAAATGGCTCTTTTGATGGTTAAAAAAAAATCTTAACCACTATTACAGAAGCAAATATGGACCCAGGACCTTTTATTTTATCCATGGGTGAAAAACAATACTATAATAATGACTGCTGTCATCTAGTCAGAAAACAATTTCCACCTTAACACCTGTTACTGCATCATAAAGCAGGTTTGCAGTGCTGTGCATGGCCATTAATCCAACAAACCCATTAAAGTCTGATACTGAATTAGTAATGTTCTGCTTTTTCACTTAAAAAAAAACACTGAGCTTAGATCAAGATCAAAGTTGGAGGCATATACAGATCACTGAGTTTACAGATCAGTTACTTTACTGCAACTTATTTAATAATTATTAATCATCTCTTTTTCTAAATGGTCCCCATAGGGTAGTAATTCCTTACACTTTCTCAAGTACATATAAAGCACAAGTAACTCTTAAATACTTTACTGGGTAGTTCTACTGGGGGACACATTTAACCTCTTCATATGAAAAAATGACTTTTACTGAAGTCCATCCATTGTGTCTCCTATTGCCAGACATTTTTTATTCCAATGAAATAACTAAAGGAATCTTTCTTTTATTTGGACTCATATTATCTTTAGTTAATTTTTACAATATGAATGGATTATATAAGAGGGTACAGCTGAAACCAGATGTTTATATAATAAAATATCTTATTACAATAAACTGATAGATCATGCAAAGGGTAACAACAGTTCCCTATGGAGGCATTTAAATAACCTAACTAATAAAAAAAACGATCAGAAGGGGGTAAAGGAACTTAGAATCAATGGCAAGACCGTCAGTGACAAGGCTACTTTGGCAAATGAATTTAATTCACACTTTGTGGGCTCTGTGGAAGACTTAACAAAAATTTTTGTGCTGCCAAATGTGCTCAACAACACAAATTCCATACTTCCAACAGATACTTTTCACATCGATGAGGTAAATGAGAAGTTAATTGCTGGTATTGTTAAAACACTGTCAAACTCAAAAACTAATGATATCTACAATATGAGCACCTCCTTTCTCAAAATGCACAGCAAAATATTAATCAAACCACTGACTCATCTCATTAATCTCTCCATTAGGTCTAGTACATTTCCATCTGGCTGGAAAAAAGCTGGCGTCATACCAGTTCATAAATCAGGCAGTAAAGACGATATATGCAATTACCGCCCAATCTCTATTTTACCAGTCCTATCTAAGGTTCTTGAAAAAGTTGTAGCTACACAGCTGATAGACTACTTACAAGACAGTCAACTTCTTCATCCACATCAATTTGGTTTTAGACCAGGATACTCAACAGAAACAGCAAATTGTTGCCTTATTGAAAACGTCAAACAGTCCTTGGACAGGGGTAATGTGGTAGGAGCTGTTTTTCTAGATCTCAAAAAGGCTTTCGATACTGTAAACCACAGTTTGCTTTTATCCAAAATGGTATCTTTTAACTTCTCCCCAAATACATTAGAATGGTTTGCATCTTATCTCCAGAATAGAGAACAGTGTGTAAAAGTTCACCAGGATAAATCCTCATTTTTAAACAACCGCATGGGTATCCCACAAGGGTCCATTCTTGGTCCTTTACTTTTCAGCATTTTTATTAATGACTTGCCATTACACTGCTCAGCTGCAACATGCCAACTTTATGCAGATGATGCAGTTATTTACACAGCTGCCAAGACTCCAGCACAGGCTGCAGATGTACTGTCTACAAGTATGGTTGATGTCCAAGAGTGGCTCCTCAAGAACCATCTATTGCTGAACCTTCAGAAAACAGTCTCAATGTGCTTTTCAATCAAAAAATGTAACCTGCAACATTTTAAAGTTAATATACATGATCATGACATCAGTTTAGCTACAGAATTCAAATACCTTGGCATTGTACTAGATCCTCAACTCAAATTTAATCTTCATATAAAGAAAATTTCAAAAACAGTAAAAAAAAATCTGAACTGCTTTAAATTAATTAGATATTACATACCTTACGAAGCAGCTGCACTGTATATGCATTCTATGGTTTTTTCTCATATATCATACTGTTTGACAGTCTGGGCTCAAGCAGCCCCTTCCACAATAAGACATATAGGTTCATTATATAATCAAACCCTAAAAATCTTGGACAAAAAGCCCATTAGGTGGCATCACTGTAATGTTTTAAAAAAATACAACCTATTGAGTTTTGAGAGCTTCATTGACCTCTGTCTTCTGAAATTAACGTTCAAATGTTTCCATAAATCAGCACCCGAGCCACTTGCTGGTTTCGTCCAAAGACAGGACAGCAGCAGAGCCACCAGGAGTTCTGTTAACAATAACTGTAAAATATTCCACCGCAGAACCACATTTGGACAAACAGCTTTCTCTATAAAGGGCAGTCACATCTGGAACACAATGCCAAATGTAATTAAAATAATAACGGACTTTAAAACATTCACTAAAAATGTTAAAAACTGGCTGAAAAATAAACAAGAATGTACTCATGTATGAATTATTTGTCTGCAAAGTGAGAGTGAATGAAGGGAAGGAATAAATGTGTTTGTTTATAGTGAGTGACGGAGGGAGGAAGGCCTGAAATAGGCAAATGTGAGTTATGTTATATGTGTTAAATGTGAGTCAGGCTGTTATATTTGTGTATTTATAATATTTATAATATTTATGTTAAATGTGAGTCAGGCTGTTATATTTGTGTATTTATAATATTTATAATATTTATAATTGTGTATTTATAATTTTTCTGCATTGATGTATGTGGTTATTGTGTATATTTTTTATCTTGATTCTTTTTTCTAAAGCCCATCCAGGGACAAGAGTTGCAAATTAGCTAATAGCTATACACTCTATGTGCAACACATCAGATTGATTGTCTTTGATTAATTGTCTATGTTTATTGCACTGTCCCTGTCAAATAAACTAATCTACTACTACTATACACTGTATAAAAAGACAACCTTTTTTTCCTCACTACCTGATACTAAATCAGACTAGACTTTTCCTGTTTTAGGTCAGTCAGGATTACCAAAAATATTTCAATTTTTTTTTTTAAGATTTTTTAAATTATTTTCTTCAAAGTCAAAAGTTTACATCCATTTCCTTAGTATTGGTAACATTGCCTTTAAACTGTATGACTTGGGTCAGACATTTTGGGTATCCTTCCACAAACTTCTCACAATAGTTTGCTGGAATTTTGACCCATTCCTCCTGACAAAACTGGTGGAACTGAGTCAGGTTTGTAGGCCACCTTGATCGCAAATGTCTGTTCAGCTCTGTCCACAAATTTTCTATGGGATTGAGATCTGAACTTTGTGATGGCCACTCCAAAAGACTGACTTTGTTGTCCTTAAGCCACTTTGTACTCGTAACTAACTTGGCGGTATGCTTAGGGTCATTGTCCATTTGGAAGACCCATTTACGCTCCAGCTTTAACTTCCTGGCTGACATCTTGAGATGTTGCTTCAATATTTCCACATAATGTTCTTTCCTCACGATGCCATCTATTTTGTGAAGGGCACCAGTCCCTCCTGTATCAAAACACCAACATGATGCTGCCACCCCATATTTCACAGCTGGGATGGAATTCATAGGCTTGTAAGCTTCTCCAAATCTAACAATGGTCATTATGGCCGAACAGTTTAATTTTAGTTTCATCAGACCACAGGACATGTCTACAAAAATTAAGGTCTTTGTCTCTGTGCACATTTGCAAACTGTAATCTGGCTTTTTTATATTACTCATGGAGTAATGGCTTCTTCCTTGCCAAGTGGCCTTTCAGCCCATGTTGGTACAGGACTCGTTTCACTGTGGATAATGACACTCTTACCAGCTTCAGCCAGCATTTTCATGTGGTCTTCGGCTTTTGTTCTGGGGGTGATATGCAAATTTCACACCAAAACATGTTTATGTCTGGGACACAGAACCCGTCTCCTTCCTGGGTGGTATGAAGCTGGACATTGCCATGGTGTTTGTACTTGTGTATAATCATTTGAACAGATGAACGTGGCACCTTCAGGCATCTGAAAATCATACCCAAGGAAGAACCAGACTTGAGAAGGTCCACAATTTTCTTCCTGATATTTTGGCTGATTTCTTTTGATTATCCCATGATGTCACACAGTGAAGAACAGAATAGAACAGGCTCTGTCACTGTACAGTTGTACAGTACAATGAAATTGTGGGTGCTCCACCAGGCTACTGTGCAGTAAAGTAAGACAGAAGGATTAGATTAACCTAATTAACCTAACCTGCATGTCTTTGGCCTGTGGGAGGAAACCGGAGTACCCCCACGCAGACACGGGGAGAACATGCAAACTCCACACAGAAGGGTCATCGATGGTCCAGGGGCGGGACCGAACCCACAATGGTCAGAATCAATCCCACGACCCTCTTGCTGCGCTGCCACTGTGCTAACCACTGCGCCACCATGCTGGGTTAGGGTTAGGTTAATTGGCATCAACTGGGGATTCTAAATTGTCCTTAGGTATGGATGTGAGAGTGAACGGTTGTCTGTTTCTTTGTGCTGGCCCTGCGATGGACTGGCAATCTGTCCAAGGTGTACCCTGCCTCTTGTCCAAAGATGCTGGGATAGGCTCCACCCCCACCCCCCCACCCCGCAACCCAAAAAGGATTAAGCAGTAGAAGATGGATGGATGGATGGATGGATGGAGAAGGATTAGATAAAACACAGTTACAGAACACATGATTAAACACACGACTGAAATAAAAATAACCCAGGATTATGGAAATATACACAGGCATGGTAGTGGCTTCATGGCTGGAACTATGTACATAAGAGTGCAGAGTGCAGAACACACAATTGAGTGAAATGGCCCAAGGATTATAGAAAATATATATTGTAGAGGTTTGACAGATGGGTCAATACACATGAAAGTGCAGAGTGCAAAGACAGGTGTGTTATTGTGGTAATTAAAAAGGTCCTCAGTTCTGTGCATGTGAGCGTTCAGAGACAGGGGGTGGGGCCTCTGACTGTTTGCAGTTCGGATGGCCCAGAGGAAAAAAAACATTTGTCAGTCTGGAGGTGTGGGACCTGATTGATCTGAACCATTGTCCAGAGGGGAGCAGGTCAAACAGGTGGTGGGCGGGATTTGATTTGATTTTTTTTGATTTTGTATACTTTATTGATCCCCAGAGGGGAAATTGAGGGCATCCACCTGGATGGATGAAGCAGCCACAGTACGGCGCTATCCCTTTACCATTCACACACACATTCACACCTAGGGCCACTTTAGAGACTCCAGTTAACCTAACCTGCACGTTTTTGGCCTGTGGGAGGAAACCAGAGAACTCCTGGAGTAAACCCACGCAGACACGGGGAGAACATGCAAACTCCACACAGATCACTGTTGGTCAGGGGCTGGGATCGAACCAGGGATCCCATGGCCAAGGGTGAGTTGCTGTGCTGCCGCAGTGCTAACCACTGTGCCACCGCATCACCACCGGGATGTGAGAGGTCTCTTGTTATGGCCTTGATCTTTCTGAGACAGGAGGATCTGGAGATGTCCTCCAGGGAGGGTAGAGGGCCGCCGATGATTTTTTTTGGACAGTGCTGATGACCCTCTGCACAGCCTTCCTATTCTCGGCCATGGAACCGGCGTACTACACACCCAGACAGTAAGTGAGCACGCTCTCCGCTGAGCAGCCGTAGAAAGACAGGAGCAGCTTCTGGTCCAGGTTTTATTTTTCCCCACAGATGAAGTGCAGCCACTGCTGGGCTTTCTTCACCAGGGCCTTGGTGTTGACAGTCCAGGAGAGGTCAGAGGAGATGTGGGTGCCCAGGAACCTGAAGGTGGGGACAGTTTCCACGCAGTCGCCATTTGGTTGGGTTCGGTCTGTTCTTTCTGAAGTCCAGTATGAGTTCTTTGGTTTTTGGACATTCAGTTTCAGGTTGTTTGCTTGACACCACAGCAGCAGATTCTCTACCTCCGTTCTGTATGCCTTCTCATCGTCATCAGTGATGAGCCCAACCAAGGTGGTATTGTCCGCGTACTTCAGGACTGTCCAAGTCTGACTGTTTGTGGGTGGTTGGTGAGAAAGTTTTTTTTTATCCAGGAGCAGGTGGGGGAAGGGTCTGGAGGAGGTGCAGTTTATTGATCAGGATGTCGGGGATGATGGTGTTGAAAGCTGAGCTGTAGTCCACAAAGAGCATCCTCACGTAGCTCCTTAGGTTCGCCAGATGGCTCAGCGCTCTGTGGAGTGTGGTGGCGATGCCATCTTCCGTAGACCGGTTGTCCTTGTAGGTGAAATGGTGGGGGTCGAAGGAGAGGGGAAGACAGTCCCTGATGTGCTGGGACACCAGTCGCTCAAAACACTTCATGACTACAGACGTGAGTGCTTTGGGTCTGTAGTCATTCAGGCTGTCAATTGTGGATTTTGGGGGGATGGGGATGATAGTGGAGGCCTTGAGGCAGGAGGGTACGGTGGCATGCGTCAGGGAGAGGCTGAACAGCTTGGGGGGGATCTCTGCCAGCTGGTCTGCACATGCTTTAACCACCGCTCCTGGAATGCCATCAGGACCAGCAGCTCTGCGGGGGTTCACTGCTCTCAGGTTCCTCCTCACCTCATGCCCCTGTAGAGAAGGAAGGGGGGGTAAGGGAAGCGGGGGGGTGAGTTGGGGGGAGTGAGCTCAAACTGGGAAAAGAAGCTGTTAAGCTCCTCTACCAGAATGAGGCTGCTGTCCGATGTTGGGAGGCCCTGGCCCCTGTAGTTGGTGAGGGCCTGGATGCCTCGCCACGTCTGTCTGGGGTTGTTGTCTGTGAGGAATCCCTCCACCTTCCTCCTGTAGGCGTTCTTAGCATGTTTTATGCCACTTCTCAGGTTGGCTCTGGCAGTGCTATACAGAAAGCTGTTCTTCTGCCTGAAAGCTGAGTTGCGAGCTCTGATCAGAGCCTGGACCTCACTGGCCATCCAGGATTTCTGGTTTGGAAAGACCCGGATGTGTTGGGTGACTGTCACATTTTCTACACAGGATTTAATGTAGAAGAGGACAGACTTGGTGTAGGAGTCCGGGTCCTGCTGTTCAAAGATGTTCCAGTCTGTACAGCTAAAGTAGTCCTGTAGCTGAAGGAGAGCATTTTCTGGCCAGGTTTTAATTACCACCACCAAGGAGGTTATGTAATCAGGGTGGTTTGTCTGTCTGTTTGTCTGTCAACAGACAGACAACAGGATTATGCAAAAACTACTGGATGGATTTTGATGAAATTTTCACCAGAGGATGAACCCATTAAATTTTGGTGATGATCTGAGAGTGCACACCTCTACCAAGGACCTTGTTTGTATTTGTGCAGTAGGATTACACAAAAGCTACTGCATGGATTTGGATGAAATTTTCACCAGAGGTGGTCCTTGGGCTACAGACAAACCCATTACATTTTGGTGATGATCCCAGAGCGGAGTGGTGGCTCAGTTGGTAGAGCATCCACCCCACACCCGGGAGGCAGGGGTTCAAATCCCGGCCGGGTCATGCCGAAGACCACATAAAAAGTGGAACTTCCTGCCGTCCAGCTTGGTGCTCAGCAATAATGGAATGGAGGAGGGAAATCTGTGACGGCGCCTTGCATGGCAGCGGCCCTTCTGATTCTACACATGGGGTGTGTGTGATTGACACTGTAGATAGGATAAAGCACAATTTCGTTCTACTGTACATGTATGGTTGAATGACAATAATGGGTGATTTAATTTTTTCTTAAGAATGCATACTTCCACCAAGGCTCTTATCTTCTCACACTATGTTAGCAAGAATCCTCCAAAACAAACCCATTACATTTTGGAGGTGATCCATAACGGACGGAAGGAGCCTTGGTGGAGGTATGTGCTCTCTGAGTGCCTTTCTAGTTGTTTGGTTGGTTGGGAGGAACTCTTCCTAATGGGGGTGTAAGAAGGTATTAAGGTGCCTTCACACCAAACACGAACGGGCGGTGCAAATCCACACAAAGTCAATGGAAAGAGGCGAGCACATGCGAAATTGCGCATTCGCACATTCACATCCGAGGGATAGCACTAGCTTTGAGATTCTGCCATCACCAGAGTAAAAGTATCAACATTGGAGAGTAAACTAGTTTGAAAATGAGACTGCCACTTACATGGAAACAGAAGGACCAGGAGCTCTTCAGCTTAATCGGGATGTCGGAGTTATTTACCCACCGATTCCTGCCACAGACATGCTAACAAGGCTAGCAAGCTAGCAATGGAAACACCCATCATCTTGTAAAGTTTTGGAGACAGGGACAACTTTTTCAGGTGGGCCCCCGTCGAATAATGTAAACCCAAGCATAACGTTATTTTGGGGATTTCCACAGAAGGCTGAACACCGCTGCAGAAGTTATAAAGGCAACTTCGCCTGTGTTGGTAAAATAACATGATTGCTCTGTCTTTCTCACACTTCATCTGCTTGCTTCACACGCTACACTGCAGAGTTTAGTTTATACCCTATAATTCATTTGCTGAAATCAGTTAGAATCAGCTCTGCACACAGCTGAGCTGCCACATATGCGGAAATTACTGTTACTGATACAATGAGGAAACCACCCCCTTGTATGGTGGGTGGGGGAAGTTTTATAAAAACTATAGGGCCCACTTTTCGAGTAGCACACTCTTGGGGAATTGCCTAAAGAGCTGTGTTCCAGCTCTGCTTGTATCCATATCTCACTTTCAGTAAATTAAGTGAAAGTATACTTTCTCTCTCAGTCTCATTATTTGGTCATCGTATCAAAGAAATGGGGTTTAAGGTATTTTAGACATAACACCTGTCTGCATTTCATTCAGATGGTGAATTCATGTCTATTTGTGTGTTTACATTGAGTTATAATGTAATTGTGCTGCGCGAAAAATTTGCCCAGTCATTTTTGGTGTGAAAGCACCTTTAGAAGCAGGGAGAGATGGTCTGATTGTCCAAGGTGAGGGAGGGGGATGGCTCTGTAGGCATGCTTAATGTTGCTGTAAACATGATCCAGTGTTCTATCCCCTCTTGTGGGACACTTAACATGTTGATGGAATTTGGGGAGTACAGTCTTTTAAGCATGCTTTGTTAAAATCCCCTGCAACAATGTGGACTGCATCAGGGCGACCTCTGTTGCTGCCTGCTGACAATGTGCTGGAGGTGGCTGAGCACTAAGCTAATGCTAGCATCCGAAGGGACGTAAACAGCCATTACAATTACTGCCATTAGCTCACGGGGTAGACAGAACTGTCTACACAGAAAGGACATGGCCTCTAAGTTCAATTCAATTCAATTCAACTTTATTTATATAGCGCCATTTCACAACAACAGTCATCTCATAGCACTTTCAACTGTAGGGGAAACCCCCACAATTGCAGAAAGACCCCAGCAATCAGGCGATCCCCTGTAAGCAAGCGCTTAGCGACAGTGGAGAGGAAAAACTCCCTTTTAACAGGAAGAAACCTCCAGCAGAACCAGGCTCAGGGAGGGGCAGTCATCTGCTGCGACTGGCTGGGGGATGAGGGGATAGAGAAGATGAAAAGAACAGACATGTAGAGAGCAAACAGCATGATGGGGACTCAATCTATGGGAGAGAACAAACAAATGTTAATGACCAGCAAAAAAAATTATTTCATTGAGACTGAAGAAAGGAGTGAAGCCGAGTGCAATTAGTGGAGGTCCCCTGGCTGTCTAAACCTAATAGCAGCATAACTAAGGGAGGGTTCAGAAACACATGACCCCTCCCTAATTGTAGGCTATATCAAAAAGGAAGGTGTTAACCCTATTCTTAAAAACAGAGATCAAGTCTGACTCCCGAATCCCGATTGGTAGCTGGTTCCACAAGAGAGGAGCTTGATAACTGAAGGCTCTGCCCCCCATTGTACTTTTGGAGATTCTAGGTATTACAAGTAATCCAGCATTTTGGGAGCGTAGTGCTCTGTTAGGATAATAGGGTAATATCAGTTCTTTTAAATAAAAAGGGGCCTGATTGTTTAGAGCTTTGAAAGTGAGAAGAAGGAATTTAAACTTAATTCTAAACTCTATGGGAAGCCAATGAAAGGAGGCCAGAACTGGAGAGATATGATCTCTCTTTCTAGTACCTGTTAAAACTCTTGCTGCAGCATTTTGGATCAACTGAAGACTTTTTAGAGATGTTTTAGGACAACCTGATAATAACGAGTTACAATAATCTAATCTAGAGCTAACAAAAGCGTGGATCAGTTTCTCAGCATCACTCTGAGACAAGATGCTCCTAATCTTGGGAACATTACACAAATGATAGAAGCCAGTCTGAGAAACAAATTTAATATGTGAATTGAAAAACAGATCTTGATCAAAAATAACTCCAAGGTTCCTCACAGAGCTATTAAGAGAAAGAGTAACTGCATCCAAACTAAAAGTTTGATTTGGAAAGGTATTTCTAAGGTTTTTTGGACCAACAAGAATTACTTCAGTCTTATCTGAATTTAATACCGGGAAATTACAAGTCATCCAAGCTTTGATTTCCTTAAGACAGGCTTCTAACTTGGCTAATTGATTACTATCATCTGGCTTCATTGACAGGTATAATTGTGTGTCATCTGCACAACAATGAAAATGTATACAGTGCTTTCTAATAATGTTGCCTAACGGAAGCATATATAAACTAAAAAGAGTAGGGCCTAGCACAGATCCCTGTGGAACTCCATGACTAAGCTTTGAGTTGAAAGAAAACTCATTACTGACATGAACAAACTGGAACCTATCAGATAAATAAGATCTAAACCACTGCAACGAAGTTCCATTAAGCCCAACATAGTGTTCTAATCTATCAAGCAGAATATTATGATCGATAGTATCAAAAGCTGCACTAAGGTCTAAAAGGGCAAGCACAGAAACAAGTCCATTATCAGATGCGATCAGGAGGTCATTAGTGAACTTCACTAAGGCTGTTTCAGTACTATGATGGATTCTAAACCCAGATTGAAACTCTTCAAATAGACCATTTCCCTGCAAGTGGTCAAATAATTGTGTAGCAACAACTCTTTCCAAGATTTTTGAAATGAAAGGGAGATTAGAGATTGGCCTATAGTTAGCTAAAACTCCTGGATCCAGCGTTGGCTTTTTGAGTAAGGGTTTAATTACAGCAGTTTTAAAAGCCTGCGGTACATGGCCTAAAGTTAATGAAGAATTGATTATTTGAAGAATAAAGCTACCAATAAATGGGAAGACTTCTTTAAATATCCTGGTAGGAATAGGGTCTAAAAGACAAGTTGAAGGCTTGGATGAGAAAACTATTTTGTCTAACTCTAAAAGGTCAATTGGAGTAAACTGATCCAAACAGATGTCAATTGAAGGAGTTGTAGTAGTTACTGTATTTAAGTTAACGGTGGGAAGAATCTTGACTGATTTTATCTCTGATAGATGAAATTTTATTATTGAAAAAGTTCATAAAGTCCTGACTAGTAAGCTCTAAGGGAATGCTAGGATTGATAGAGTCCTGACTCTTTGTCAGCCTGGCTACAGTGCTGAAAAGAAACCTGGGATTATTCTTGTTCTCTTCTATTAATGCAGAATAATAACTTGTTCTAGCTTTTCTCAGAGATTAAGTCCAGTGAGCAGTGGCTATGAATTATTTTGCTGTTATTCCACCAAGTCTGAAGCACAAAAACACAGAGCCCACCACCTCTGCCCTTACCAGAATCAGTGTTGAGGTTGAAACTGAGTGTAGTTTGGCCAGGTATTTCCACAGTGGCATCTGGGATGAGCGGGTGAAGCCAAAACTTGGTGCAGTGCGTTTGTGGTCTGCCTTAAAATACATCAACAGGTGTGCTTCCAGTTAACTCAAATGTTGTCACTTAACTTATCAGAAGCTTCCAAAGCCATGACTTCATCATCTGGGCTTTCCCAAACTGTTTAAAGGCATAGTAATCTTAGTGTTTGTAAACTTCTGACTTTGAAACAAAAAAATTCTCTCAAAAATTGTTTGGCAAATATAACAATTATTTAGCAATAACATTATAAATAGATTAAAGATCAAGATTTAAAAGAAATCATTTTGATAATCCTAACTGACCTAAAACAAGAAAAGTTTAGTTTGATTTAATGTCAGACAGTGAGGAAAAAAAGGTAATGTGTAACCCTTGCCTTACGTTAATTAGGTAAGGGAAATTATTAAGTGTAGACCAGTTGCTAGGTTCGTAAGGATTACAATAGGGAATTAAAATGAGTGTGGAATGAAATAACTGGAGTCAAGAAATGAGCAATTCATGGCTGTTATTGTTAAAGATAAAGAGAACAAAATATACAAACAATTTACAAATATGCAAATATAACAACGGCTGGCATGAAATAAAACCCCAAAAATGTCCTACTGAGCTCAGTGTTTGTTTGTCTCTTTTAAAGCGGCGGCTTGAGTTGCTACCACTTTGAATTTTGTGCACTGGAGAGAGGGAGGATGTTCTTCAATCGAGATCTTGGTTCAGATCTCGGTTCAGTCTCGGTTCAGGTCAGGCTCGCCATCTCCATTCGGAGAGAATCCAGGATCCAGAAGGTTCTCAATCAGCAACCAAAAAAAACCTAGCCAAGATGAGATATCAGCGTGAACACAGCAAAGGACACATTCACCATGCCTCTCAAGCTCGTGCTCCCGTCAACAAGAAGACCCACAGGCCTCCACACAGATCGTCCACAGCCTCTCTCGTCCGCTCTCAGATCGCAAAAGAACGAAAACCCGGGTGCGCGCCTTGGCACTCTGCTCGGAAGGCGGGGCTAATATCACTCTTAACGAATGAAAAGACCGAGATCGCCCAACGTGACCATGAAACGGGAATTTAAAAGTTGGATAACGAGGATCACACTTCCTCTTCCCAAAATAATCGTTTTTCAAAATAAAATCACACAATTGTATTAATACAAATGAAATCTGAGAAAAAGGGTCATTTTCTCAGCTGGGTTACACCCTCCCGTGCTAATTATCATGCACGTCCCGTTGCATGTGTAACCAAGACTGTCCATCGTCAGTATTGGTTGAATCGTAATGTGATCATTTTTGTCCATTTCATCAGGTAAATCATTTGATTGGTGTTCTTGTCCCTCGACTGAATTGTCATTTTCAGTATTGTCTCCATCCTGTATCATTTATGGTCGGAACTACGACGGTATCTGAGCGTCTTCGAACCTCCGACTTTCGTTTCTCTTTTGGCTTTGCAGTTAGTTTTACTAGTTGCGTTTGAATTTCTGCAACTTGTTTTGAGAGTTCTTGAAGTGAGTTTAACATGGTATTGTTCTCATTTTCATCTGAACTGCATTGCACAGTTTGCACGTGGGATGTCACTTTTTGTTTTGAACTGCTCAAATGTTGTCTCATGTGCAAGTTTTTGGCAGCATTTTGGTCTTCTTCAGTACATAGCAAG
The DNA here is from genome assembly GCA_020510985.1 of Pholidichthys leucotaenia. Classification (NCBI taxonomy): domain Eukaryota; kingdom Metazoa; phylum Chordata; class Actinopteri; order Cichliformes; family Pholidichthyidae; genus Pholidichthys; species Pholidichthys leucotaenia. The sequence goes on along the minus strand of CM035848.1, from coordinate 64,147,797 downwards.
AGAAGCAAATCAGGAAAAGTTGGGGGATTTGTTCGTTTTTGTTTTAACTGGAGTGCAGTTAAAAGGGAATCATCCCAACAACCTCGACAAAACTGTGTGACAAGCAGCTTGTCAAAATCCTGGCTTGAAGCACCTCCACGCTTTACAGTGTGAGTCAAAGCTACTTGACGACATTGTAGGTATGACGAGGGTTTCTCACCTGTGTTTTGGAAGGTGTCAAGGATCTTGGCGTAAAGCTCTCGGCCATCTTGAACTGTACCATAAGCAGAATCTAACAGCTGAAGGTATTCTGATGGTGAGCTGTTAGGGTTCAAGTGCTTGACTACATCAGCTGCTGGGGGTAAAAGAGACTCAATGATCTTTCGGGATTGTTGCAGTTTGGACATAGCAGGGTCAGTCAAGATTAATTCTACACTGGAGTGCCAAGTATCATAATCTAGCTCATAAGTTGGTTGGAGGTCTTTGCCAGAAAAAGCTCTGAGCTTTTGTGAAAACGGCTGCACAGGAAAATATTCCGTTTTTACAATGTGCTCAACTACCACACGTTGCACTTCTGGGGGATTTAAATCATGTGCAGAAATGGTGAGCATACTTTGAGCTGGGGTGCTCACAGTGTGATTTGACTGGTTAGTCGGTTGTGCACCTTGCATACTGGGCTCAGCTGCAGAAGGCTGAGGTTGAGGTTCATCCAAGAAAGCTTCAGGTAAGTTATCAGGTAACTTAACTTGCTCTGATTGATCATTTTCAGATTCTTTGATTGACTCAGAAATCTGTGACATCATGTCTTTCAGGACATCTGCAAAATCTCTGTCACTCATCTTCGCTAGGTTTTTAATGTTAGTGAGATATGACTTGGTCCTATCGTTCCCTACACAGTGCGTGTAAACACTGGCAAGAGATTGTACCATATAGCTGGTTCCGCTATCAGATACATGAGTACATAGCAATGGGTCAAGAGCTTCAAAAGCAATACCCGAGTGATACTCAAAAATAGCACTCTGGGAAAACTCAGACTTACTATCTGCTGCTTTTATGACTCTTGAAATCGATCCAAAAACTCAGTCACTTCATCAAGTTGCTCATCTCCAGCGATTTCACTCACTATCACTGCATTTGGAATTTTCACAGATTCACGTTCAACAATATCCATTTGGGGTACGTTATAGGCTTGAAATAACGTAAGGGAGAGAAGAAAAAAGGATCCTGGCTGGTTCGCCACTCTTTATTGTAACCCTTGCCTTACGTTAATTAGGTAAGGGAAATTATTAAGTGTAGACCAGTTGCTAGGTTCGTAAGGATTACAATAGGGAATTAAAATGAGTGTGGAATGAAATAACTGGAGTCAAGAAATGAGCAATTCATGGCTGTTATTGTTAAAGATAAAGAGAACAAAATATACAAACAATTTACAAATATACAAATATTACAACGGCCGGCATGAAATAAAACCCCAAAAATGTCCTACTGAGCTCAGTGTTTGTTTGTCTCTTTTAAAGCGGCGGCTTGAGTTGCTACCACTTTGAATTTTGTGCACTGGAGAGAGGGAGGATGTTCTTCAATCGAGATCTTGGTTCAGATCTCGGTTTAGTCTCGGTTCAGGTCAGGCTCGCCATCTCCATTCAGAGAGAATCCAGGATCCAGAAGGTTCTCAATCAGCAACCAAAAAAAACCTAGCCAAGATGAGATATCAGCGTGAAAACAGCAAAGGACACATCCACCATGCCTCTCAAGCTCGTGCTCCTGTCAACAAGAAGACCCACAGGCCTCCACACAGATCGTCCACAGCCTCTCTCGTCCGCTCTCAGATCGCAAAAGAACGAAAATCCGGGTGCGCGCCTCGGCACTCTGCTCGGAAGGCGGGGCTAATATCGCTCTTAACGAATGAAAAGACCGAGATCGCCCAACATGACCATGAAACGGGAATTTAAAAGTTGGATAACGAGGATCACACTTCCTCTTCCCAAAATAATCGTTTTTCAAAATAATCACACAATCGTATTAATACAAATGAAATCTGAGAAAAAGGGTCATTTTCTCAGCTGGGTTACAAATGCATCTTTTTATACAGTGTATGTAAACTTCTGGTTTCAACTGTACATGTGGATATGTGCATATACTGTATGTTTATATTTTTCCCCTCGGGTGAAAACTGTCATAATTAGGTGGGTACAGTAACCACAAATTGTACTAATGTAAAAGTAGTGTTACCTCATGATAATTACTCAAGTATGAGTAGTCACCAAAATAGCAATATGTCTAAAGTAGACATAGTATTTTTTTATCGTAGATTTTTATTAGACATTTTTTATGTCTACTAAAAAAGAGTAACTAATTTTAGTCAGGTAATTTCTTTCAAAGTTAATGTACTATAAACTATTTGAGGAAAAGAAAACACCAACCAACCACACATACCGTATATTCATGCAAAATACAAATCATATAAAGACAAATATTTCTGAACAATTATTCCAACATTAGTGTATGGTTAATTGAGTGGCGTGCCTTAATAATCAACACAAAAAGGACTGAGGAGATTGTTTTTGGCCATTCTCCCAATGATCCACTTTCCTCACTGATTATTCACAATGAGGAAATTAAACAGGTGGCTTCTTATAAATATTTAGGAGTCATGATTGATGTGCCTCTATCATGGACACCTCATACAGGTTATATGTGTAAAAAGACCCAGCAGTGTGTCTACTTTTTACGTACTTAGATCTTTTGGAGCCAGCAGCAAGATAATGACTCCGTTTCACTTTTCAGTGACACAGAGTGCTGTTGTACTGTAGCACGATCTGGTTTAGCAGTCTGACTGTTGAACTTAAAAGTCGATTCAAAAATCTGCACAAAGATCATTGGTCAACCACTCATAAGCAATTTTCATGAAGCACACAAGAAAAGCATGATCAGGTTAGCCAGCTCCACCTCTGACTCCTCCCACGTTCTAAACAGAGAATGCCAGCTTCTTCCCTCAAACAGACAATTCAGGATTCCTACATTTAAACACAATAAAGTCAAAAATTCATTTATCCACCAATTTATTCTGCTGCTGAACCAGAATCAGTGAATGGCCGAAAACCATCAAGCCCACGGTCTAAACATGCGCTGTACGTCTGTCCTCACCATCTTATTTTGATGTGTATGGTGTGTGTCAGCTGCTATGTTTTGTGTAACCTGTATGTTTGTTCGATCTGTGTTTGAAAACGGGAGTGTCCTGTGAACTGCAAAACACATTTCAGTAATAAAGTTGTATCATATCATTAATCTCAATTAAATAATAATTAAAAAAAAGAATTAAAAGAACGAATTAAGTTTCTTTCATTTCTGGTAAGCGCATATATTGTACAAACAAGGGCATTGTTAACCAGCTTTTGAGTCCATGAAATCAAAAGTATCTCCAAGAGTACAATCAAGTGTACTTGAGTTAATATATATATATATTCTAATCAGTATAGTCACTCGAGGTTAAAACGTATCATCCAATAAAACGACTCGGTAAAGTAAAATTTTGTCCACAAAGTTACCTCAGCAAATGTAACTTGTTACTACCCACCTGTAGTCATTACTCATGAGTAACACTGATTAAGGTTACTCACTACTGCAGTAACTTTCTGTGCAGTTACTACAAGCGTTTGGGATGACCCCTCTACACTTGAGTAATTAATCTCATAAGGTAACGCTACTTTTACTAGAATATATTTATTTATGGCTACTGTCTGAACATGATAGCCTTTAGACCCAAACAGAAACTGAATGTTGACATTAACTTGGCCAGTGCTAGCTTAGCCCACTTAGCTGTCAGAGGGAGGAAAAAAAAAAAATCTGTCAAAGAATAAACAAACCGAGCGGCTAAAGCTAAAGGCTGGTCACTCACCCACCGTTCAAACCGCGTCCTTTTCGGCGCTGCTCCCGGTGATTAACGGCAGGACATGAAACCGTTAGCTAACGTTTACCGCGGTGACATCGGTAACCTCCCCGCGCCGCCGCTGCTCCGATCCAGCTGCCGCTGTAGGGTGTCCCGCTGTCTAACAGTTACCGATCGGCTAGTGTCGGGGGAAGGGGAGGAGCAGCCCTCCACTCCCACTCCCCCCCCCCCCCCCGGAGCCTCCGGGTAACATGAAGAGCTCCGTGCCCCCCCTCCCCGCCCCGGTGGGCCAGGAGTGACAGTTTAAAGAGACACCGAGGATCGGAGGTTGTCTGCCTTTTTTTTTTTTTTTCACTCCGCTTTGTCAGGCAAATTATAGCCGTGACGTCACGCCGTAAAATAAACAAACCGACTCATTTACTAGCGCCAATTATTTTTAACATTTAAATTGTTCAGCTGCTGAACAATTTAAATGTTTTCTTTTGCAAATAGCTGAAAGTTTGTAAACTTTCAAAATAAATATAATTCGCAAAAAAAGGTTTAATAATATTAGAAGGTACTCAGAGAGCACATACCTCTGCCAAAGTCTGTCTGTCTGTGTGCAGGTTTACGCAAACGCTACTGGTGTGGCAACCTGGGGAGTGCATAATGGTTTACCACCTTAGACAGGAACAAAGGACGCGAAGTTAACCTTTTGTGTGTGAGAAGTTTCTAGATGCCCTAGTAAGATAACAGGGAGGTGTCAAGGATGAATGGACTGACTGCAGTTGGACTGGGAGATTATTTTTTGTGTGGGGAGAGTCTAGACGGGGATTATCTTTTGTGTGTGAGAAGAGCCTACGGACGGAGCCACGGTTTGCAGCGGGAGACGTTACAGCGGGGAGGAGCTAGTGCTAGCTAGCACTTGGCCGCCGCCCGGTGCTAATGGGAAACTCGACATACCGGGAGCTGTAGCGAAAAGGACGCGGGTGCCGGGCTGGAGTTTAGGCGGCGTGAAAGAAATATAAGACAGAATAATAAAGAGCGATGGCAAGAACCAAGCAGACCACCCGTAAAATCTACTGGAGGAAGAAGCCCCCCAGGAGACAGCTAGCCACCAGGGCTGCTCGGAGAGGCGCTCTGGCCACCGGCAGAGTGAAGAGGCCTCGCCGTCACAGGCCCGTGGCTCTGAGAGAGATCCGTCGCTACCAGAAATCCACGGAGCTGCTCATCCGTAAGCTGCCCGTCCAGCGCCTGGTGAGGGAGATCGCTCAGGACTTCAAGACCGTCCTGCGTTTCCTGAGCTTCGCTGTCATGGCTCTGCAGGAGACCAGCGAGGCCCACCTGGTGGGTCTCTTCTTCGCTAAGGGGGTCACCATCATGCCCAAAGACTTCCAGCTGGCCCGCTGCATCCGCGGAGAGAGAGCTTAGACTTTCTGCTGCACATTCACCAGCCATAATGCTCTGCACTGTGTGTCTATATATATACATTTATAGTAATATGGACATATGTTTACTAGATGTTGTTTTTTCTTGCCTTCTGATTGTTGCTCTGAGTGTTGCTATCCCTGTGCTGTTGCAATCCTGGAATTTCAATTCAATTCAATTCAATTCAATTCAACTTTATTTATATAGCGCCATTTCACAACAACAGTCATCTCATAGCACTATCAACTGTAGGGGGGACCCCCACAGTTGCAGAAAGACCCCAGCAATCAGGCAATCCCCTGTGAGCAAGCACTTGGCGACGGTGGAGAGGAAAAACTCCCTTTTAACAGGAAGAAACCTCCAGCAGAACCAGGCTCAGGGAGGGGCAGTCATCTGCTGCGACTGGCTGGGGGGTGAGGGGATAGAGAAGAAGAAAAGAACAGACATGTAGAGAGCAAACAGCACGATGGGGACTCAATCTATGGGAGAGAACAAACAAATGTTAATGACCAGTAAAAAAAAAAATATTTCATAGAGAGTGAGGAAAGGAGTGAGGCCCAGTGCATTACTGGAGGTCCCCCGGCTGACTAAACCTATTAGCAGCATAACTAAGGGAGGGTTCAGAAACACATGATCCCTCCCTAATTGTAGGCTAGATCAAAAAGGTAGGTTTTAGCCCTATTCTTAAAAACAGAGATCGAGTCTGACTCCCGAATCCAGATTGGCAGCTGATTCCACAGGAGAGGAGCTTGATAACTGAAGGCTCTGCCTCCCATTGTACTTTTGGAGATTCTAGGTATTACAAGTAATCCTGCATTTTGAGAGCGTAGTGCTCTGTTAGGATAATACGGTAGTATCAGATCTTTTAAATAAAAAGGAGCCTGATTGTTTAGAACTTTGTAAGTGAGAAGAAAGATTTTAAACTTAATTCTAAACTCTATGGGAAGCCAATGAAGGGAGGCCAGAACCGGAGAGATATGATCTCTCTTTCTAGTACCTGTTAAAACTCTTGCTGCAGCATTTTGGATCAGCTGAAGACTTTTTAAAGATGTTTTAGGACAGCCTGATAATAAAGAATTACAATAATCTAATCTCGAGCTAACAAAAGCGTGGATCAGCTTCTCAGCATCACTCTGAGACAAGATGCTCCTAATCTTGGCAATATTACGCAAATGATAGAAGGCAGTCTTAGAAACAAATTTAATATGTGAATTGAAGGACAAATCCTGATCAAAAATAACTCCAAGGTTCCTCACAGAGCTATTAAGAGAAAGAGTAACTGCGTCCAAACTGAAAGTTTGATTTGGAAAGGAATTTCTAAGGTTTTTTGGACCAACAAGAATGACTTCAGTCTTATCTGAATTTAATAGCAGGAAATTACAAGTCATCCAAGCTTTGATTTCCTTAAGACAGGCTTCTAACTTGGCTAATTGATTAGTATCATCTGGCTTCATTGACAGGTATAATTGTGTGTCATCTGCATAACAATGAAAATGTATACAGTGCTTTCTAATAATGTTGCCTAATGGAAGCATATATAAACTAAAAAGAGTAGGGCCTAGCACAGATCCCTGTGGAACTCCATGACTAAGCTTTGAGCTGAAAGAAAACTCATCATTTACATGAACAAACTGGAACCTATCAGATAAATAAGATCTAAACCACTGCAATGAAGTTCCATTAAGTCCAACATAGTGTTCTAATCTATCAAGTAGAATATTATGATCAATAGTATCAAAAGCTGCACTAAGATCTAAAAGGACAAGTACAGAAACTAGTCCATTATCAGATGCAATGAGGAGGTCATTAGTGACCTTCGCTAAGGCTGTTTCAGTACTATGATGGATTCTAAACCCAGATTGAAACTCTTCAAGTAAACCATTTCCCTGCAGGTGGTCAAATAATTGCGTAGCAACAACTCTTTCTAAGATTTTTGAAATGAAAGGGAGATTAGAGATTGGTCTATAGTTAGCTAAAGCTCCTGGATCTAGCGTTGGCTTTTTGAGTAAGGGTTTAATTATAGCCGTTTTAAAAGCCTGCGGTACATGGCCTAAAGTTAATGAAGAATTGATTATATGAAGAATAAAGCTACCAATAAGTGGGAAGACTTCTTTAAATAACCTGGTAGGAATAGGATCTAAAAGACAAGTTGAAGGTTTGGATGAGGAAACTACTTTGTCTAACTCACAAAGGTCGATTGGAGTAAACTCATCAAGACAGACATCAATAGAAGGAGTTGTAGTAGTTACAGTATTTAAGTTAACTGTGGGAAGAATCTGATTGATTTTATCTCTGATGGATGAAATTTTATTATTGAAAAAGTTCATAAAGTCCTGACTAGTAAGCTCTAAGGGGATGCTAGGATTGACAGAGTCCTGACTCTTTGTCAACCTGGCTCCAGTACTGAAAAGAAACCTGGGATTATTCTTGTTCTCTTCTATTAATGCAGAGTAATAACTCGTTCTAGCTTTTCTAAGAGATTTTTTATAAATTAAAAGATGATTTCTCCAAGCTAAATAAATTTCATCTAAATTAGTAGAGCGCCATTTTCTTTCTAATTGACGAGTCTTCTGTTTTAAGCTACGAGTTTCTGTGTTGAACCAAGGAGTTAAAAATCTCTGATTAGACTTTTTCTTTTTTAAGGGGGCCACCAAGTCTAGAGCCTGATGCAGAGAAGCTGAAACACTATCCACCATGTTATCAATTACAGAAGGAGCAAGCTGTCTATAGCTTATTTCCGTTGTGTTGACACATGGCATAGAGGAAACAATCTGCATAAATTTGGAAACAGCATCATCTGAGAGGCATCTACTGTGATAATATTTTTCTTTAGGAGCCAAATAGTCAGAAATAGTAAAATCAAAGGTTTGATCAAAGAAGAAGAAGAGACTGGTGGGAGCTAAGCATGAACAAAATATAAGGTAGAATAATTAAGCATTTGCACAGGCATCTGACTGACTTGAAGTAAATAGTAAGTTTACAAAATATAGATTGCATTATATATTAAAAAAACAAAACAAAAACAAAACAAACAAAAAAAAAACTATGATGTACAAAGTTGTTAAAAATTTTGGAGTTAAGTTGGAAAACTACAGAGGAGAGTTAATGTTACGTCATTAAAAGCAGTAGAGTTAGGGTGATTGGGAGGATGAAGAAGGAGTGGCTTAGGCTGTTCCCCGTGGGTGTGGAACGGTCGATGGCTATATCGGGAGGCAGAATTTTTCTTTTGATTTTGGGGGGTTTGCCACAAGTGTGGGAAGGGGAAATTTGTTTGTGTGTAGTTTGTAGGATGAATGTTCAACCACTCATGTTTTTGCTTCTCTGTATGAGCATGTTTACACTGCAAGGTAATCCTAAACTCTCTATTGATCATGGACCAAAGTGTTAATCTTAATTTAACTTCATGGAATTGCAGAGGTCTACAAAATTTAAAAAAACTTAAACAAGTTATGAATAAAATAAAGGACATGGGTTCAAGAATTGTGTTTTTACAAGAAACTCATCTGATAGAGGAGGATGTTAAAAGAATTAGGAGTAGATGGCAGGGAAGTGTATTCACCTCTTCATTTTCATCCCGAGCCAGGGGAGTTATGACTCTCATACATAAATCAGTTCCTTTTCAGGTGAAAAATGTAATTGGAGACAAATTTGGAAGATATGTAATCATTCAAGGTTCTTTGCTATTAGAAAATATAAATCTTGTGAACTTATATGGTCCCAATATAGATGATCAGAAGTTCTTTGCTAATTTATTTCTCATCTTATCATCACTTACAGGGCAACATATAATAGCAGGGGATTTTAATTGTACATTGAATCCAGGTGTGGATAGATCAACAGGACTGGATTGTACGCACATTGGATGTAGGATGACTATTAATCATTTTATGAAAGAATTGAGATTGTTAGATATATGGAGAGAAATGAAACCACAAGTTAAAGCCTATTCTTGTTATTCCAGTACCTACAAGACATTCTCACGTATTGATTATTTTTTGATTTCCACAGAATTAAGGTCCAAGATTCAAAACTGCTTTTATGATAACATCGTGATTTCTGATCATGCACCCTGTTGTCTAATATATGTAGATAAAAAATTGACAAAGGAATCAGGTAGATGGCAATTTCAGCATAAATGGCTTCAGGATGAGGAATTTGTCAAGTATATAGAAAAACAGATAGACGAGTTCTTTGACATCAATACTACACAAACATCAGCATGTGTAAAGTGGGAGGCTTTCAAAGCTTTTATTAGGGGACATATTATTAGTTATACAGGATCAAAATCTAAGAAGACTCGAGAGGAGAGAGCTAAATTGGAACATAAAATAAAAAGTCTTCAGGAAAAAGTGTATGCAGGAAGTGACCCAAGGTTGGAGAATGAATTACTGATTTTGAGAGCTGAATACGACAAAAAATCAGCGAATAGAGCTGCCTCGAGTCTTCTAAGATTGAAACAATCTTTTTATGAACAAGGTGAAAAATCAGGAAAATTATTAGCATGGCAGATTAAACAATTGGAAATTAAAACACCAATTACCAGTATTATAAGTAATGGACAGGTAGTTATAGATCCTTTAGAAATTAATAGAGCCTTTAGAGATTACTATGAAAAATTATATGATACCAAAAATGAACCTGATTTAACAAAACTAAATGGGTTTTTGAACGAACTATCTATACCGTGTATTCCAAATGAAAACAGGGAGATATTGGAGTCTAAAATTAGTCAAGAAGAAGTTGGGCTAGCCATTGATAATATGAAATCAGGAAAAAGTGCAGGACCAGATGGTCTTCCAGTTGACCTTTATAAAAAATTTAAGAATAAATTAATAAAACCTTTTTTGGAAATGGTTTTAGAAGCATTTCAAAATAATAATTTACCATCATACATAAATAATGCCTTAATTATACTGCTGCCAAAACCAGGTAAGCCCTCTAATAAATGTGAAAATATGAGACCAATAAGCCTATTAAACGCCGACCTTAAGATAATCTGTAAAATTTTAGCAAGACGAATACAAGAAATTTTACCAAATATTATTAATCGAGATCAGAATGGCTTTATAAAGGGTAGACAAGGCTTCCATAATGTAAGAAGACTATTTAATATTATTTATTTTAATAAAGAAGCACCGGATACAGCTCTCCTATCATTGGACGCCGAAAAGGCCTTTGATAGAGTTGAATGGCCCTTTCTTTTTGAAGTCCTACAAAGGTTTGGACTTGGAAATAATTTCATGAAATGGGTTCAAATAATATACAATAATGCTACAGCAGAAATCCTAACAAATAACAATATTTCAAAACCAATAAAAATCAATAGAGGATGTCGACAAGGCTGTCCACTTTCACCTTTACTGTTTACTATGGCAATTGAACCTTTAGCGATAGCGATACGTTTACATTCACAAATATATGGAATTAAAGTTGGACCAACAGAACATAAAATCTCCCTGTACGCCGATGATATAATTTTGTTTATGTCGAATCTAAAAAAATCAATTCCAACCTTGTTGAATTTAATAAAGAATTTTGGGGAAATATCAGGATATAAAATAAATAAAACTAAATCTTCAATATTAATGCTAAATGAGACCCAGAGAAATTACCCAGCCCCTGAGGTAAATCAATTCAATGTTGTAAATCAGTTTAAATATTTAGGAATCCAAATTATGCCTAAGCTAGAATCAGTCGCCAGTGTCAACTATGAAGCCTTAATGTCAGATATCAATGAGTTAACTCAGAGATGGATGTCACTACCAATGTCGATGATCGGGAGAATCAATATACTTAAAAGTAATATTTTACCTAAAATACTTTATTTATTTCAATACATTCCCTTATCACCACCTTTAGATCTATTCTCAAGAATAAAAAAAAAGTTAGTGGAATTTATATGGAACAACAGGAGGGCTAGATTACGTTTGTCTTTATTATATTTACCATTTGATCGTGGAGGTCTGAAATGTCCAAATTTTATGTTGTATTATTGGTCGGCACAACTGAGGTCTATGACATATTATTTTTCATCAAATGATCTCCCTCACTGGACTGAAATGGAATCATACAATTTACCTTTACCTCTTCCCATATTCATATACTCAGATTCGGCAAAAAAATTACAAAAACAAGTTAAAAATCCATTTGTAAAGCATATGATCAAAATATGGTGTGAAGCTAAAAACTATTTAAAAGAACCACAGTTATTGTCACAATTTAGTCCAATATGGGGTAATCAATATTTTAAACCAGGGAGAGTGGACGCTGTATTTAAAGTATGGAATTTAAAAGGGATACAAAAGATTCAGGATTTATATTTGCCATGTGCAGACAACATAATGTCTTTTGAAGAGCTGAGGATCAAATTTAATCTCAATAGAACACATTTTTTTAAATATCTTCAACTTAGAAACTTTATTTGATCAAATCAAAATAAAGCTCTCACTCGACCTATTTACTCATCCTTGGAAAAAATGATGATGAAAGATAGTAAAAGAAAGGGTATTATTTCAGAGTTTTATAACTCATTGACACTATCTTCAAGTGAAAATTCACTGAAAAGATTAAACTACTGGAAAGAAGATCTGCAAATTGAAATTTCAGAGGAACAATGGGAATTGGCTTGTACAGAAGCTCAAACCAAATCAATAAATGCACGCCTTAAATTGATACATTTCAAATGGTTAATGCGGATGTATGTTACACCGGAGGAGTTAAATAGATATAACAAAAATATACCAGATACATGCACAAAATGCATGGAAAGTAAAGGAACCCTATTTCATTGTTTATGGGAATGTAGATTAATAAGAATGTTTTGGGAGGAGGTGAGGGTAACAATTGAAAAAATAATCTCAAAACAAATCATATTGAATCCTAAACTGTTTTTGTTGGGTCTGTACCCAGAAAAGCATAATTTCAATAAAAGTGAAAGAACATTCATAGACCTCAGTTTGCTTAATGCCAAAAAATGTATTGCACTATTATGGAAAAAGACTCATAGACCAGATGTGACTCAGTGGTTAAGACAGATGTTAACAAACCTTCCATTAGAAAGAATAACATATATACTGAAATCAAAGGAAATTGTGTTTGAGAATATATGGAGACCTTTTATTGATTATGTAAAAAATTTAAACATAACTCTTGAAGAAGAAGGTGAATGATGTGTGTGGACCTTGTAAATTCCAAACTGGTGAACATAATATGTATACTAATGTATTGGATTGTCTAGACTAAACAGAGGAGCATTGTTGAAGACTTGATTTTGTTGGTGGTTGTTGGTGTTTTTAGGGCATTTTTTTTTTTGTAGTACTTTAGTGTTAGTGTTTGATTGTTTGTATCATGTTTGTTAAAAAAAAAAAAAAAGGTTCAATAAAGATATTGTGGAAAAAAAAATCAAAGGTTAACAGACAATGATCTGACAGTACAGGGTTATGAGGAGACACTACAAGATTTTCTATTTCTATGCCATATGTCAGAACAAGGTCCAATGTATGGTGGAGGTAATGAGTAGAATTTCCTACTTTCTGAGAAAACCCAATCGAGTCTAATATTGAATTAAAAGCCACATTAAGGCAGTCACTATCTACATCCACATGTATATTAAAGTCCCCTACTATAATTATTCTATCAGATTTCAACACTAAATCAGCTAAGAAATCAGCAAATTCGGATAAAAATTCTGAATAGGTTGATGGGGGACGATAAACAATGGCAAATAAAATTGGGTTTAACCTGAAATTGCTAAAGTGCCCAATACTGAGGACCAGGCCCTCAAAGGAATTATAACATGTTTTTTGCTTTACATTAACTAGTAATTTGGAATGGTAAATTGTTGCTACTCCTCCTCCACGACCAGAACTTCTGGGATTTTGACAGTTTAAATAACCAGAGGGGGTTGATTCATTTAAACCAACATAATCCTCTTGTCCTAACCAAGTCTCTGTAAGGGAAATTAAATCAATCTTTCCCCATTGTGGGACTAATAAAGGCTTATCTTATCTTATCTTATTTAAGGAGAGAGTTCTTACTTGTATGCCATTCTGTCTATGCTCCTTGTGTGAGTCGTGTAATAAACCGCCTGAACCAAATCTGCCTCATTATTTACACACTCCACACTGGTGACCCAAGACGAATCATGGAATACGACGGAAGATCCCCAGAGCCAACCTCGACTGGAACCCACAGCTTCGCGTGCGCTGTAGCGATCAAACTACCTGATTTTTGGCAGCACAACCCGCGCTCCTGGTTCCACCTAACCGAGGCGCAGTTCGCCCTCCGAGGGATATCGGCGGATGATACGAAATTCTACTATGTGGTCACAGCGCTCGATGCCAGCACGGCTCAGCACATCGAGAGCCTGCTCGATCAGCCACCGGCCGACTGCAAATATGACGCGCTGAAGGCTGCCCTCATCCAGTACTATACGCTCTCGGATGGTGAGAGAGCAGAGAGTCTTCTGACGCGGACCAAGTTGGGAGATGGTTCGACCGTGGACATGATGGAGAAGATGCTGAGGTTAAAGGGCACGGACGACGACCACTTCATCTTCACCCACATTTTCCTCAGGAACCTTCCGACAGCGGCGAGAGCGGCCCTGGCCAATTCATCGTTGATGGCCAAACGGGACTATCATGCGCTAGCCCGAGAGGCAGACCGGATCATCGTCGCCACCAAGGCTTTCGTGACGGAGCCCAGCACGTCGACACGAGGAGGCGAGGAGCCGCCGACGGCAGCAGCAGCGGGGGCCAAGGAACGTGGAGGTGACACGCTTTGCTTCTACCACCGCCGCTTTGCAGAGAGGGCACGCAAATGTATACCACCGTGCCAGTTCAAGCGCTCGGGAAACGCCAAAGACCGGGGGTCGGTAGCAGTCGCGACCCTCGGGGAGGAGAACAAGCTGCTCTATTTGACGGACGCATGCTCGGGGAGGCATTTCCTCATGGAAACCGGCGCACAGAGGAGTTTCATCCGGCCGACCTACACTGACCGGCTGGCAGGAACCAGCGGCCCAGAGATGGCAGCAGCAAACGGCTCAGACATTAAGACCTTTGGTGAGAGGACTCTACTCTTGTCTCTACACGGTCGTACATTTGAATGGACTTCTGTTGTAGCAGCATTGGATTACCATATACTGGGGGCTGATTTTCTATGTGCACATGGGTTGTTGGTAGATATGACTAACAGGCGCCTGGTTAATGCAATAAGTCTTTTGACTCTCTCCCCTGTATAGCTCGAGTGACCCGGCCAACAGCACAAGCCAATATCACAGCAGCATGCGGTAAGTTCCACACACTGCTCGCTCAGTTCCCAGCACTCACAGTCCCAACGTTTTCAGCAGCTATCGCTAAACATGGGGTGGAGCATTTTATCACCACCACCGGGGCGCCCGTTTTTGCAAGACCTCAGCGCTTGGACGCAGCTAAACTGGCCATAGCGCGCGAGGAGTTCGCTAACCTGGAGAGGTTAGGCATCATCAGGCGCTCAAACAGCCCATGGGCTTCCCCGCTACACATGGTCCCTAAAGCTGAAGGTTCGTGGCGACCTTGCGGCGATTTCCGCAGGTTAAACAATGCTACAGCGCATGACCGCTACCCAATTCCCCACATTCAGGATTTTTCCACTCACCTTGCAGGAGCGCGCATTTTTTCTAAGGTAGATTTGGTCCGTGGTTACCACCAAGTCCCAGTGTACGTTGAGGACATACCCAAAACAGCGGTAATAACTCCGTTTGGTTTATTTGAGTTCTTGCGCATGCCGTTTGGGCTTAAAGGGGCAGCACAGATGTTCCAACGCATGATGGATGCAGTGCTGCGCGATCTCCCTTTCGTGTTTGTCTACCTGGACGATATCTTGGTAGCCAGCGCGTCCGAAGACGAACACGAAACCCACCTCACGACGGTTTTCCGTAGGTTGGAAGAGCACGGTTTAATAATCAACCCAGCGAAATGTCAGTTCGGGGTGACGGGGATTGATTTTTTAGGGCACTGCGTCTCTCCCGAAGGAGCGGTTCCGCTGCCTGACAAAATGCGTGCAGTGACAGATTTTCCCCGACCACAAACGGTCAGGGCGCTACAAGAATTTTTGGGAATGGTGAACTTTTATAACCGTTTCCTTCCCCGCACAGCGCAGCTCATGCAGCCATTGTACGCTGCGCTCAAAAAACAGAAACCCGCGAATAAGGTCGAATGGACCCCGGAACGAGAGCAGGCGTTCTCGGAAGTTAAAGCAGCCCTGGCAAACGCCGCATTGTTGGCACATCCAGACCCAACAGCCTGCATAGCCCTCACCACTGACGCCTCAGATGTGGCCATAGGGGCTGTTGTGGAGCAGCGCGTCACCGGGGCTTGGCAGCCGCTTGCCTTTTTCAGCAGAACTTTGCGCGACAATGAACGTAAATACAGCGCGTTCGACAGAGAGTTGCTGGCTCTCCACCTGGCCATTCGCCATTTCCAGTTCTGGCTGGAAGGGCGCAATTTTACTGCGTTCGTTGACCATAAGCCACTAACATTCGCGATGGCCAAAGTTTCAGAACCTTTGTCGGGCCGGCAGCAGAGGCAGCTGGCCGCGATCTCAGAGTTTACTACCGATATTCAGCATGTGTCGGGCAAACTAAATGTAGTGGCAGACTGCCTCTCGCGCACCGTTGTGGCCCCGGTCTGTGTAGGGTTGGATTATGCAGCCATGGCGGTGGAGCAGGCTAGTGACGCGGACGTGCGTGCGCTCCAGTCTGGACCAACAGGGTTAAGGCTGGAGAACAGGACGCTGCTTAACGGCATTCCCCCCTTAATCTGCGACGTCTCCACAGGTCGCCCACGGCCTGTGGTTCCGGCCGCGTGGCGCCACCGCGTGTTTGAGTCGGTTCACTCTTTGGCACACCCAGGGGTGCGCACGTCGGTCAAAATGGTAGGAGAGAAATATGTGTGGCCGGGCCTTCGCAAACAAGTGAAAGAGTGGGCGGCAGCCTGCGTGGTGTGCCAACGAGCCAAGGTTCACAGACACACGAAGGCTCCTTTGGAGCCGTTTCGCATCCCGGCTAAGAGGTTTGACCATGTCCACGTGGACCTCGTAGGCCCCCTTCCGCCATCACAGGGGTACACGCATCTCCTGACAATGGTGGACCGCACCACGCACTGGCCAGAAGCGGTTCCGCTGGTGGCAACCACGGCCGAGGAGGTGGCGCGCGCGTTTTTAACAGCATAGGTGGCGCGTTTTGGAGTTCCGTCGGACATTACGTCCAACAGAGGCTCTCAATTTGTTTCTGAACTCTGGTCAACCATGGCCCGCAGCCTAGGTGTCTCAATTCACCGCACAACCGCATACAACCCGCAGGCAAATGGGTTATGTGAACGTTTTCATAGATCGTTAAAAGCGGCTCTGAGGGCTTCACTGACGGATGCAAATTGGGTAGACAGGCTACCATGGGTTTTATTGGGGTTACGTTCTGCGCCTAAAGAGGATCTGGAAGCTTCCCCAGCAGAACTTGTTTTTGCACAACCACTCTGGCTGCCTGGGGAGTTTCTGCCAGATAATCCTGCGCCGGGCAGCTCCCCGTCTCAGCTGCTGCAGCGTTGCATAGACTCAAGCACGCTGCCGGGCCCTGCCCACCACAGTTTTCCGTGCATTTTTGTGCCTAAAGCTTTGAAAAACGCAGAGTTCGTGTTTGTCAGACACGACGCTCACCGCCCCCCACTGCGGCCACCTTATGATGGACCGTTTAGAGTGCTGGAAACAGGGGATAAGCATTTTTTGCTAGATTTGGTGGGTAGGAGGGAAAAAATTGGCATAGACAGACTCAAACCTGCTTTCGTTGTGGCTAACGAGCAAGTGCTGTTGGCGAGGGCCCCTCGGCGTGGAAGACCCCCACGGGGCGCTTCCCAGAGAAAAGATTCTCCAGAGCACCCACATGGACCGTCAAAAAGTTTTCACCCCCAGACATCAGCCCCCCAGCATGGCAGCGCCACGGAGGCAGCGAATCCTGGCTGCAGCAGATATGGCAGAAGACTGAAGCCCAAGCAGCATTGATTGTTCTACAGCATGTGGACTGATGTTAATGGTTTTATCACAGCATGTGAACTGTTACCCTTTTGTCCTATCTAAGTTGCTGGGGGGGTGGTGTGGCAACCTGGGGAGTGCATAATGGTTTACCACCTTAGACAGGAACAAAGCACGCGAAGTTAACCTTTTGTGTGTGAGAAGTTTCTAGATGCCCTAGTAAGATAACAGGGAGGTGTCAAGGATGAATGGACTGACTGCAGTCGGACGGGGAGATTATCTTTTGTGTGTGGCGAGATGCCATTCTGTCTATGCTCCTTGTGTGAGTCGTGTAATAAACCGCCTGAACCAAATCCGCCTCATTATTTACACACTCCACACTGGACGGATTTTGATTCAGTTTTCACCAGAGGTGGCCCTTGGGCTACTATATGAACCCATTAGATTTTGGAGGTGGCCTGGGTCAGGCTGCAGATTCTACATCACTTTTTCTCATTTTCGTTAACATTGCGCGATAGGACCTTGGTGGAGCTATGTGCTCTCGGATCACCTCCAAAATTTAATGGGTTCATCCGTAGCCCAAGGGCCACATTTGGTGAAGATTTCATCCAAATCTCTCCCGTAATTTTTGCATAATCCTGCAAACAACCTACTACATGTGTGTCTGTTTTAGTTTACTGGAGTGGTGCCTAACGGTAGGGCATCAACCCCACAGCCGGGAGGTTGTGGGTTCAAGCCCCAGCTGGGTCATATCAGAGATGATAAACATTGTATACTTTCTGTCTTCTAGCTTGGTGCTTAGCATAATAAAATGGGGGAAGGAAAGATAACCAGAGGACTCACCAGTGTAGCTTTCCCTAATTTCAGTGGCTGTGTGGCCTAGGCTCATCACTGATAGGTGCCGCCCCCAATACACCGCATGGTGTCCCACATGCCGTGGAAGGGAATTAACCATTTAACTTTTTGTGTTGTGAATAACTACCAGGGATTTCTCTGCTTGAGGTTTTTTCTTTAAAGTTTTTAAGTTTGATTATTTTGACTTCGTGATATACAGGAACTGTCGTGAACCCCAGGTAGACCAGCGGCCACACTGCGGACACTTAACTGGTGTCCAGATCAATAAATGAAACTGAACAACAAAAGAATAAATGTTGGACCATTTTTTTTTTTTTAAATAACAGAATAAAATTATTTCAGTGATTACGTATACTATATGTGTGACTGAAGTGGAGAGGACACTGATGTGATTTAGCAACAACTGAGTTTAGTTGTTCATACACAACTTTATTTAAATCAAGTGCACATATTCATGACAGTGGAGACATGCAGCAAATTTCTAATTAAACTCAGCAATAATCACCAATAAAAACACCACAACAATTTAGTGATAATGAAGGAAAACCTAAACCAAAGCATTTTCATCTTATTTTTTCCTAATCTGCATTTAATTGCAGTAAGTCCATGTTTATTTTGTATTCTTACTGTTTAATAAAATCTTCTTAGTAAAAAGATATAACCTGTCTTACATTAACATTAAAATGAAGTCTGTAGCTTTAGTAGATAAAATACAGATAGTAAAATCCCTAAAACAATATAAAATAACATGCAGCAAACTAATATCAGATGTTAAACTTCAGATTTTTTGTACATCTAGGAACGCATCACGTTAAAATTCTCAATATATGTATATGTACTTTAATTATGACAACGCAACATAAATTAATGCAAATACTGTATGTCATTACATTGCACCTGCTCTTTAAAGTCGCAGTACTCTTCATTTAAAAGCAGCAGTACCTATAAGAATACACTTTCAGTCTACATTCTATATATTAGTTATTCAAGTACAATAAGAGTGACTAAAAATTGCTCTAGGAGAAGAAAGAAAGGACCTATAAAAGTTAACCAAGTAGTAACATGTTCACTCTTGTCAATTTATGATTTTTTTAATCTGAATTTTGTCTCCATTTTATTGAAAACAATACATTTTAAAAAATCTGTTATCTTGTAAATTTGAAATGTTTTTCAAATAATTTTTCAACTTTTTAAAACTCTCATAAATGTACATTTTGTTATTGTAATTCACATATTTTCTTGGACATTTAGAGACTTTTATTTTCCTATATTTCTGTGCTTTTCTCATAAATTTAAGATGTTTGTCTCTTTAATTGGCCATTTTTCCCTCTGATAATTTTTTTTCTTCTAAATGTGTCAGTCTGTGGAAAACAAACTTTCCACATTTATTCCCCAATGTAATCCAAACATATAAAATTATTAATTCATTAAAGTGACTAAACATGCTGTTATTTTTGGTTATCACACTACAAACAAGAACATTTTCTGAGCAGTTTTCAAATCAGTGACATTAAAAGTTACCCAGAGTACTATTAAAAGTACAGGTTTTCTTTAAAAATGTACTCAAGAGTAAACATTATCCTGAAATAAAGCGACTAACAAAAGGACAATACTGTGAAAGAGTTACTTGAGTAAATGTAACGAGTTACTCCCCACACTCTTAAAGAAACCACAGCTGATTATGAAAGCTTTGCACCACCTAGAGGACAGAATAAGAATCACACCACATATGCTACAGGAGCAGAAAACTGTGATAACTTCAGAAAGGGCACAGTCAGCTCGACCTGCTGACTACATCTGTGATAGTTTCCTTCACCAGTCATCCCAGGCTGGACTGGCAGATGGGAGGGTGTTGTTGTGGAAAGGCACGCTGTCATGACTGGGCTGTCGCCACCGTTTCTGTCGCTGCAACAATCAAACACAGCTCTGATTAGTGATAGAAGGAAATGGGAATCACGCTTTCTCTGTAGTTTAATAAAAAAAAAAAAAGAGTGGGCATTCCACATCCTAAGCACCAGATCCCCATGAGTTCTCCTGCTACCCAACAACCTCCGTGCTGTGAAAAGGGGCCCTTAACCATCAGTCCAAGTTGCTACCCTCACCTATGGTCATGACCGAAAGAGTGAGATCCCAGATACAAGCGGCTGAAATTAGCTTTCGCTGTAGGGTGGCTGGTCTCATCCTTAGAGATGGGGTGAGGAGCTCAGTTACCCGGCAGATTCTCAGAGTGGAGCCGCTACTCCTCCACACAGAAATGAGCCAGTGGAGGTGGTTTGGGCATCTGATTTGGATGTCTCCCACGTGAGGTGCTTCTGGCACGTCCCACTGGGAGAAGACCCCAGGGCAGACCCCGGACACGCTGGAGAGAGTACATCTCCCAACTGGCCTGGGAACGCCTTGGTATCCTCCCTGAAGAGTTGGAGGAGGTGGCTGGGAGAGGGAAGTCTGGGCTCCTCTGCTTGGACCGCTGCCTCCATGACCCAGACCCCGGAAAAGCAGCGGATGGATGGATGGGAATTTTTAAGACAGCATCTTTTATTTGTTAATGTGCAAGGCTTGACATCAGCGTTGGCTCACCAGTGAAATGCTTTCAGAACTTGGTTTTGGTCTGTTGCTCAGGTACTCATACTAGCGACTTTGGCAGGCGGGAGATTCTGTTACAAGACCCTCTGTCACCAATTTATCAGAAAAAAAATAAGCAAGATGTAGCTTTGGGAGAAAAATTGCAAAAATAAAGCTTCAAGGTAAAAAAAAATTAAAAAGATGCAAATTTACTAGTCACATATTTACCACAAGCCAATGAAAAAAAAAATACAAAAAAACCCCTACATTTTTGGAAGAAGTATCAAATTTAAGATGATAAAAAGTTGTATAAACAGACCAATTTATGAAAAAAACACTCAAAAAGTTGCAAGAAAAAAGTCACAAATTTACAAAGAAAACTTGCAAATTTATGTTGGAAAAAACCTGCCACTAACAAATAAAATTTGTCACAAGTTTATAAGGAAAAACTTGCAGATTTAAGAGGAAGAAAATTAGCTTAAAAGTCTACTAACCTATTATTATTATAATGCATTTTTTTTTATTGCAGAGAGCAAAATGAAAATCAGAACCCTTTTAATTTTATTGTAATGTCTTTTGCTGTTGTTGCTCCATGATGATTTTTGAGGGGACCGAAACTTGTGAAAAATGTCTTTCCATATTGGAGGTTGCCAGTCACGTGGCTAGTTAAAGGGCTGAGAGAATACTATATTTGGAAAGCTGATTCCAAACCCTGCTAATGTTTAATTAAAAAAAGTGGAGAACAGAGAAACATGGTGGATGTAAGAGATTCAGTTCCAATAACTTCAGCATTACAGCAGTGACTATATCAGCGAGCCTGCTCTTACCCTGTCCCGATGCCGCCTCCTTGGCCTCCTGTGCAATATCGGCTTCTCCATCGGTGCCCAGCTCTTCTCCTTCGCCGTCAGGGGGCGCCACCTCCTCGCCTAAGTGGCTGCAGTGGCACCGTTTCTCCTTCACTGTGGACTCTGGTTCTCCAGCAGGAAGCACCTCCAGGTCTGGCCCAGTGGAAGCCGCCGCTAGCTGGGTCGCAGTAACAACCGATTCAGTTTCCTCCTTCAATGTCTCCCCATCTGAAGCTTCAGCAGTAGGCACAGTCTTCTCCAACGGAGCAGCTTCGGCAGTGACCTCCTCAGCGGGAGCGGCATCTTCAGGGGAGGCGTCAGTAGACGAGCCGGGTTCCTCAGCAGTATCTTCAGCCTCAGCCTCCTGCACTGAGGAGGCTCCTGCTGTAGCTTCCTCACCGGGAGGCGCGACGACCTCCTGCGTGTCCTCTTCCGCAGCTGGAGCCGATGTCTCCTCTGTCGTCACTTCTTCAGAGTCAGGACCTTGTTCCTCTTCTTCACTCTCGGCGGACTTCAGCTCCTCCTCACCCACTTCAGCAGCTGCTTCTTCGGTGGACTCCTTACCCACCACCTCCAGGGCTGCTTGCAGAACGTCTCCCTCCAGCACCTCCTTCCCTTCTCCTTCGATTTCTCTTATAGCTTCCACCAAACTGGACTCGCCGACGGAAGCTGCTGCGATCTCAACTGTAGAGCCGGTCAGGAGCTTCACGGCTGAGAGCAGATCTGGGAGAGGCTCTAATGGAGAGGACACAGACAATTCACATGGAGACATTTTCTGAAAGATGCACAACAATGGGAAAACAATTTGCACTTACTTATGTTGACTCAAGATTATCATCATACACACCAAGTCAAAATAGTTCGTATCAAGTTTACTTACCGTGGGCAGGGATCTATCGTGGGATGGTCTACAGGCACCACAGGTTCAAGGATTCTACAGGAGACTACCTGCTCACTACATGCTCCTCCTGCTGGGACTTTAACTGGTTTAAATATGCAATATTTACATTTCTAATATAAAGTTCAAAACATCAAGCTTTAATCACATTGTGCACATCATGTCCACATCAACCCACATTTGTAATCATATGCTGGGGAAACCACACCGCTGCAGCTGGCTGCGGGAACAACCTGCAGTCTTCATCGTAGCCGGTTGGGTCTCTGAGTTGTTTCAGTAGTCGCTCGCCACAGACGTCAGCCAGCTTTAGGTTTCATCCACTGACTTACTGTTGTGTAACATGACTGGAAGCTGGACCTACCTCAAGTCTCATAGGCAGTAGATGATTTGAAGGGGGATGAGAGGAGATGCCCCCTCCCCCCATATCTCCATAGACATAAATCAAGGGGTGGAAGACGATCTTCCCTCCCAGTGTCATCATAAACCCATGTCATGTTACAGAGCCAAATACCACCAGTGCACCAATGCTAAACAAATGCATTTTTTAAAAAAAAAATCTAATACATTTGCAAATTTTTTTCCCCTCGGATTACAACTTTCTCAAATTTGCAACTTTTCAGATTTGATTTTTTTTCCTCAAAGTTGCAACTTTCCGACATTTGCAACTTTTCTCAGATTTGCAATGTTCATCTCAATGCTGGTTAAATTTTTACACTATGTAGTTATAATTTACAACTTTTAATTTTTAAATTAGCATCTTTTGCACATTTATTCTTGCAAATTCGTATCTAATTTACATTTATACCTTGTATTAAATTTGTGAATACCCCCCATCCCTCTCTTTCAGCAAATCACCTACTGCTCATAGCTGAGAGATCATGTGCCAGCAGTGATCTAACACAATGTGTCTTTAAAAATCTAATGTGTGTTAATGTTTCAAGCTATTCATATTTGCAATACATAATGGTGACTGCAGTTGAAGTCTATTTCACCGTTTGTTACGCATTACCAACAAAGTTTGAGTCTTGCCTGCAGTCCCTTTTATCAACCTCTCTATCTGAACATGGCGAGAGACAGGACCATGAACGGCTGCAGGGATGTTTTTAGGCAAAGGAGCATTTCTATAAAAAGTGTCTCTACTCAGCAACTGTTACATAGATTTTACCTTCAAAACAAGCTAAAACAAAGGGAGCTACTGGGATCCTGTGCAATATTAATTTAAAAATAGTTTAAAATTCACAATCTAAAAAAAATACAGTGGTCCACCAAAACTTAATCTTTATTAAAACACTTCAAAACTTCAATATATAACACTTTTATTTTGTCAATACATGACTGCATAGAACACAAAACAACTTTGAAAATAGGGCAAATATTTTCTCAAGTGTTTTGTGAATTATTACATTTATCACAGTTAAAAATGGAAAAAAAAGACCAGACAGTTGTTTCTAAGAAATATTTAAAAGTCCCATTCACTGAAAATTTGTGTTTTTGTAGGTTTTAATCTAGTGAAATACAATTATTGGTCATGTGATTATCAAAAAATATCTAAATGCTCACTTCTCTTAAAAAAAAAATAAATAGCCTTTATATTGTTTGTGTCCATTTTAACTCTTCCAGGTTTGTTCCTCTACATCAAGCCTTGATACATGCCACTCATCACTGGCCCGTGTAGCTGTCTGCAGACGTAGATGAGCGGGGAGGTCAGCCAAGGAGTTAGCTTCAGAGTGCTACTAGGAAGTTAGCGTACCAAACATGGTTTATATTGTTATTTTCTTCAGGTTTCAATCACCCTAATAGACATCCCTGTTTCCACCTGGTTCACTTATACACAGCTCATATTTCTTGCGTCATTCTGGCTTATTGCCCACGCAGACAGAGCAGAGGTGTGGGTAGGGCGGTCACTCTCGTCTGTCCCGACTGTAACTTGAGAAAGAATGAAGCTAGGGTCACCAAACTTGGTATACAGATGGACCTCAGGCTTAGTGTGTCTTTCAATATTTTTGAGAGCTCAAGGTTACAGGGTTGTCAGTCCTCCAACTCAACAGGGAATGAGGCTACAGTCAAACTTGGTACATGAAGTGGTGTGAAAAAGTGTTTGCCCCCTTCCCGGTTTCTCATTTTTTTTGTATGTTTGTCACACTTAAATGTTTCAGATCATCAAACAAATTTAAATATTAGACAAAGATAACACAAGTAAACACAAAATGCAGTTTTTAAATTAAGGTGTTTATTATTAAGGGGAAAAAAATCCAAACCTACAGTGCAGCTGGAAAGTTTTCACAGCGCTTCACTTTTTCCACATTTTGTTGTGTTACAGCCTTATTCCAAAAGGGATTAAATTCATTTTCCCCCTCAAAATTCTACACACAATACCCCATAATGACAATGTGAAAAAGTTTTTTTTTATATATTTTTGCAAACTTCTTAAAAATAATAAACTAAGAAATCACATGTACATAAGTATTCACAGCCTTTGCCATGAAGCTCAAAATTGAGCTCAGGTACATCCTGTTTCCACTGATCATCCTTGAGATGTTTCTACAGCTTAATTGGAGTCCGCCTGTGGTAAATTCAGTTGATTGCACATGATGTGGAAAGGCACACACCTGTCTATATAAGGTCCCACAGTTGACAGTGCATGTCAGAGCACAAACTAAGCATGAAGTCAAAGGAATTGTCTCTAGACCTCTGAGACAGGATTGTCTTGAGGCACAAATCTGGGGAAGGGTACAGAAAAATTTCTGCTGCTTTGAAGGTCCCAGTGAGCACAGTGGCCTCCATCATCCGTAAATGGAAGAAGTTCGGAACCGCCAGGACTCTTGCTAGAGCTGGCTGGCCGTCTAAACTGAGCAATCAGGAGAGAAAGGCCTTAGTAAGGAAGGTGACCAAGAACCCGATGGTCATTCTGTCAGAACTCCAGCGTTCCTCTGTGGCGAGAGGAGAACCTTCCAGACGGACAACCATCTCTGCAGCAATCCACCAATCAGGCCTGTATGGTAGAGTGGCCAGACGGAAGCCACTCCTTAGTAAAAGGCACATGGTAACCCACCTGGAGTTTGCCAAAAGGCACCTGAAGGACTCTCAGACCATGAGAAATAAAATTCTCTGATCTGATGAGACAAAGATTGAACTCTTTGGTGTGAATGCCAGACGTCATGTTTGAAGGAAACCAGGCACCGCTCATAACCATGCCAATGGTGGTGGCAGCATCATGCTGTGGGGATGTTTTTCAGCGGCAAGAACTGGGAAACTAGTCAGGATAGAGGGAAAGATGAATGCAGCAAAGTACAGAGACACCCTGGATGAAAACCTGCTCTGGAGCATTCTTGACCTCAGACTGGGGCGATGGTTCATCTTTTAGCAGGACAACGACCCTAAGCACACAACCAAGATATCGAAGGAGTGGCTTCAGGACAACTCTGTGAATGTCCTTGAGTGGCCCAGCCAGAACCCAGACTTGAATCCAATTAAACATCTCTGGTGAGATCTGAAAATGGCTGTGCACTGACGCTTCCTGCCCAACCTGATGGAGCTTGAGAGGTGCTGCAAAGCGGAATGGGCGAAACTGCCCAAAGATAGGTGTGATATTCAAAAAGACTTGAGGCTGTAATTGCTGCCAAAGGTGCATCAACAAAGTATTGAGCAAAGGCTGTGAATACTTATGTACATGTGATTTCTTGGTTTTTTTATTTCTAATAAATTTGCAAAAATCTAAAAAAACCTTTTTTTACGTTGCATTATGTGGTATTGTGTGTAGAATTTTGAGGGGGAAAAATGAATTTAATCCCTTTTGGAATAAGGCTGTAACATAACAAAATGTGGATAAAGTGAAGCGCTGTGAATACTTTCTGGATGCATTGTATGTGGCCCTGTGTGAAAAAGTAATTGCCCCCTAAACATAATAACTGGGTGGGCCACCCTTAGCAGCAACAACAGCCCTAATAGGCTGATCTTGGGACTAGCACCTATGGCTATATTTTTGGGGTCAAAAGGTCAAATATCAAGGTCACTGAGTCATAAAAGGTCAAAATCCAATTTGGCCTATTGTGACTACATTTTTTTTTAGTTAAAGTATGTGTGGTAGGAAACTAGGGCTCCATCTCTCCTAACTGCAATTCTAGTTTTGTAAAATTTTTTGCCATAATGCAATATCAATCCGTTAGCATTAGCTTGGCTAGGTGGTTGGTGTCGATCAGTTTAAATGCATGAGAGCTTGCCTCAGTGTCGAGAGGCTGACAGCACATTTGGTGTTAGCTTAACGGTCCGTCTGGCCAGTTTTGACTGCCATTTGAGTTCTAGTCACCCCCACTAGGGCTGGGTGATACACCAATATATTCATTATATTGATGCATTCTACTATGCGCAATACAAAAAAATGTCTGTTGTGGATACTGAGCATTGTCACAGCAGTGTAAGCCATCGCCCCCCCCCCCTTTCATTTCAGGGTCATTGCCAGGTCTTTTTTTCCCTGCAATTTTTTTCTTTAGAAACTGCTTCTTTTGAGCCCGTTTTCGTGGAGCAGAGATGCTTGTTTGGTTTTTTTTATGCACAATCTGTCAACACTGGAAGAGCATGGGGGGGGGGATTTGAAATGAGACACACACCAGCTGCAGTGGAACCACACTTGAATGAAAGGAGAAAAAAGCAGCAGCTCCATTCTCTAGCAGTGGTTCGGACTTCAGAAGGTAAAAATTGAACAACACAGTTTTGTCCAAATTATGTCGCACTACCACTAATTTGTTTCACCACTTAAGATGCCATCCACTATAACGTGAAGAATGCATTAAAATCTGCTCTCAAAAAAAAACTACAAAAATTAAGTAAAATAAAGGAACCAGCCTTAAGAAAATGACTATTTGGCTTCTTCATTTGGAAAATTTATTACATACATAAGTGCAAAATGGAAACAGATCACAATTGCGGTCACAAATTATACTGCCAAAGACATGGCTTTTATTGTTAAACATATGACCAAACAGAAAAAGTGGACTTTAATTTATATGGTATTAAAATATTTCTCTAGAATTCTTGCTTAATGCACTTTTTATTGTGTCCAGTCCTTTTTTTTATTTTGTTTTTAATGGTTTTGTTACAGGCCATAATAGGAAGGCCTACCATTATTTATTCTGATTTGTTGCAAATTTATGAGTGGGATTGTCTTACTGGTTCAATAAAATTTGCTAAATTTAATTTGATTTTATTTCCCCCTTCCTTTTTGTATGCAGTTTTTAAAAGGTGCAATACGTGGGTCTGTTTCTATTATCACGCCAGTGTCATTTTATGCAAAGGTTTTACATTTATACAGTGGTTTGGAGGAGATCAAGATATCGTGATATTTATTGCGTATTGCAATACATGTTAAAAGCCATACCGCCCAGCCCTAACCCCCACTGGAATCCTTATTCATCTACCAACACTTGACCTAATAAGTCTTTTTAGTCTCAACTTTTTAGACATTTTAACTTTGTACCAAGACCCAAGGCAACTAGCTGAAGCTAGCAGTTTAGCCACTCATTCACAAATATTTTTGTGCTTATTGTAATCCAGGGATCGGCCATATGCTATTGACCACTGAAACCACAGACTCCTGACCACTGGTGACGCAATTTATTCATTCTTTGAGATACATTTACGTTAGATGGCTCAGGCTCACTACCCAAGCTAGGGGCTAGCCAGCTAAGATTAGCAATAGTAATGTAAAGGTGCATTCAGAACTAATGCAAACGGGCAAATTATTTGCACAGCATAATTACATTTTAACTAAATGTAAACACAAACAGACATGAATTCACTGTCTTTGTGAGCTGCAGACAGGCGGAGTTGCCTTTATAACTTTTGCAGCTGTGTTCAACCTGCTGTGGAAATTCCCAAAACACTCTCATGCTTAGGTTTACATTATCTGATAGGGTCGCTGAAAAAATTGTCTCTGCCTCCAAAATTTCACCTGGATGATGAGTTGTTTACATTACCAGCCTGCTAGCCCGTCTGTGGCGGAAGTCTGTAGGTCAAAAACTCAGACACTTCGATTCCGACGCAGAGCTCCCAGTCCATCTGTCTCCAGGTGAGTGTCAGTCTCATTTTCAAAGTAGTGTACACTCCAATGTTGATACTTTTACTCCGGTGATGGGAAAATCTCAAGGCTGTTACTAGCTAGTGCTATCCCTCAGACGTGAATGCGCGAGATTCGCGTGTGCTTGCCTCTTTCCATTGACTTTGTATGTATTCGCGCCGCCCGTTCATGCTTGGTCTGAATGCACCTTAAGAGGGAGGGTGGAGTTAACTGTGAATCAGGATTTAAATAGATTTGCACAGAAACAAGCCATTCTGAGGAAGGCTGCAAAAGATGATTCACAGTGACGTTGCCATAATTAAAGGC
This sequence comes from Pholidichthys leucotaenia, assembly GCA_020510985.1. Lineage (NCBI taxonomy): Eukaryota > Metazoa > Chordata > Actinopteri > Cichliformes > Pholidichthyidae > Pholidichthys > Pholidichthys leucotaenia. The sequence goes on along the minus strand of CM035848.1, from coordinate 64,118,986 downwards.
AATTTGACCGAAATGTTACATATTTCATTAAGACCTAAGGGAGCTGTCAACATGTGGAAAAAGGGCAGTGAATAGGACCTTTAAAGAAGAATAAATACTTTAAGAAAACAAAATAAAGTAGAACGAAATAGAAGTTGTACCTGTAGACAGGTGACATTTCATTTTTATGTTTCACTCTGGAGCGAGTCTGAGAAAATAAGCTGGAAGAAGTTTCACCTTAAAGAGAAGAACGTTGCAGCTGGTTCATGCTCACAGCTGAGATTACATTTACCTGCTGAAATACACAGGTCTGAGCTTTGAATACGTTTCTGCTGTTTTTAGATAAAGGAACAAGATGCAGGCACTTCGATTTAGAAAATATTATCTACTCTGTCTCATCCCTTATTTCACCTAGAGTACTGCACAGTAAAAACTTTGAAATTTTGAGTCTAAACTCAATTCCACAGAGCTGAAGAGATGCCAGATGGCTTGAATCTGAAAGGGTGGGGAGAAATGTAGGAAAGAAGATGCTTGAAAACAGGACTAATGAACCCTTAACTAGCTTTAACTTAGATAATCAACTAAACAAAAGTGAATTGCTTTTTTTTTTTTTTTTTTACTTTTTAGCAAAAAAAGGGGGTTCATTTTTCCTTTTTTATGAGGCCAGGGAAGTGGTGATGGGCACATTTAAATTCCATTTAAGGGTAACTCAATCTTTATGCAGCCTCCTCTGCAGCAGGGGGAGCATGAGGGCCGTCATCTACAGCTGTCGTACCGGTGCTCTCTGCTGTCATGGGTTCCTCTGTGGCTGTGGGCACCTCCGTTGGCATCTCCACAGCTGCTTCAGGAACCACGTCTTCCTCCACAAGAGCATCAGCAGCCTCTTCTTTGATTTCAGGCTCTGCTGGTGCCTCTGTAGCGACGACCTCAGAGGCGAATGTGGCTTCTTCTTCAGAAGCGGACTCCACCACGGGTTCAGCCAAGGTTTCCACTACCAGCTCTGTGAGAGTAGGGGTGGACTCAGCTGCATCTTCAATGGGAGGAGCCACGTCTTCCACCGGGGCCAGTTCAGCTGCAGGAGCTGCAGCCTCTATGGCTGAAGAAGCTGAAGGATGAGAATTTTTTAATGTAAATAAATCACTGCAAAAAGAGGGGCTCAGAGCTGAGTACATGCACCACTTGTACATGTCCTGCTCCACCCTGGCATACTTCTTAGCCACTGATTTCCTCATACAATACCATACTTTCTCCCTTGGCACCCCAACATATGCTTTCTCTAGATCCACAAAGACAGTGAAACTCCTTCTGACCTCTATATTTCTCCAGCACTTAAAAGCAAAGATTGCATCTTTCATTTGATGGCTGCTCATTAAAGATTGCCCCTGACCCACTTCCCATTATTGTATAAGGCTGAAATTGCACATGTTTAATAATTCATCTCTCTATAGATCACTTGGCAATTTGCAGCTCTGAACTCCTAAGAGTTTCTTTTTTACAGGTGCTAAGGTGGAGTAAGGTGTGATAGTGGGGCCAGCTGAATGCAGAGTGGTCATCAGGTTCCTGTAGTTGAGAGGCCGCACACCAGGGGGGATGTTTAATGAGATGAAACACACTTATGAGGAGAATGCCCCATTGTATGACGTAGTTAAGCACTGGCATTGAATGTTCAGGTGTGGTTGGACATCGGCGGAAGTGGCACCCATTCCGGGCGACCACAGTGCACCATTGATGGAGGCACCATCCAGCAAGTTGATGTCAACATTTTGGAGGATCACCACATAACCACTCAGTAACTAGCCCAAGATGTGAAGATCAGTGTGGGAGAAAAAAAAAAATCACCCATAATCACTTGCATATGCAGAAGTTGTCTGCACAATGGATTCCCAGTTGTTCACACCTTTCCAGCAGCAGGAACAAGTCGCATGCTCCCAGGCTCTTTTGGCCGTGTGCCAAGAAAACTAGGACTTCTTCAACAGACTGATCACGCAGAACAAAATGTGCGTGTATCACTATGATCCAGAGAATAAAACCCAGTCGAAGCAATGGAAGCATTATGACCCACCACCTCCAAAGACAGCATGTCACTACTCAAATGCTGCAGAAATTGTGGAAGGCCATCAAAACAAAGAAGCGTGGCATGCTGGCCAAAGGTCTCAGCCTCCTGCAAGACAATACCCCGGTTCACAACTCAATGCTGCCCAGACGGAAGCGCAGTCCTGCAACGATGAAATCCTTCCTCACCTCGCACCATCTGACTTCCAACTATTTCCTACCATGAAGTCATTTTTGAAGGGTGAGCAATTCCAAGATGATGAAACGCTGATTTCCAAAGTCGTGGCTTGTGACGCAACCTGCAGACCTCTATAGGCAAGGTCTCCACAGCTGCATAAAACAGTGGGAGAAGTGTGTGACCCTTGTTGGTATCTATGTAGAGAAAGACCAATAACTGTGCCAAGTTTGGTTCCTCTTAGGAGATAGGAACTGAGCCAGGGAAAATCTTTAATGAACAGCCCTCATGTTTTATTTATATGGATTTTCCCTTTTAGCTTCTTTGGCTCTAAATAGCTGTGAAGCAAAGTAAACCCTTGGCAAAGCAGATGTGGCAGCAGTAACAGTGTTTGTGCCTGAATGTAGGTTTTGTGTATATACAGTGGTGTGAAAAAGTGTTTGCCCCCTTCCTGATTTCTCATTTTTTTGTATGTTTGTCACACTTAAATGTTTCAGCTCAAACAAATTTAAATATTAGACAAAGATATCACAAGTAAACACAAAATGCAGTTTTTAACTGAAGGTGTTTATTATTAAGGGTAAAAAAAAATCCAAACCTACATGGCCCTGTGTGAAAAAGTGATTGCCCCCTAAACCTAATAACTGGGTGGGCCATCCTTAGCGGCAACCACTGCAATCAAGCGCTTGCGATAACTGGCAGTGAGTCTTTTACAGCGCTGTGGAAGAATTTTGGCCCACTCATCTTTGCAGAATTGCTGTAATTCAGCCACATTGGAGGGTTTTTGAGCATGAACCGCTTTTTTAAGGTCATGCCACAGCATCTCAATCGGATTCAGGTCAGGACTTTGACTAGGCCACTCCAAAGTCTTCATTTTGTTTTTCTTAAGCCGTTCAGAGGTGGACTTGCTGGTGTGTTTTGGATCATTGTCCTGCTGCAGAACCCAAGTGTGCTTCAGCTTGAGGTCACGAACAGATGGCTGGACATTCTCCTTCAGGATTTTTTGGCAGACAGCAGAATTCATGGTTCCATTTACCACAGCAAGTCTTCCAGGTCCTGAAGCAGCAAAGCAGCCCCAGACCATCACACTACCACCACCATATTTTACTTGTTGGTATGATGTTCATTTTCTGAAATGCTGTGTTACTTTTACGCTGGATGTAATGGGACACACACCTTCTAAAAAGTTCAACTTTTGTCTCTTCAGTCCACAGAGAATTTTCCCAAAAGTCTTGGGGCTCATCAAGATGTTTTCTGGCAAAACTGAGATGAGCCTTGATGTACTTTTTGCTCAGCAGTGGTTTTCGTCTTGGAACTATGCCATACAGGCCATCTTTGCCCAGTCTCTTTCTTATGGTGGAGTCATGAACACTGACCTTAACTGAGGCAAGTGAGGCCTGCAGTTCTTTGGATGTTGCTGTGGGGTCTTTTGTGACCTCTTGGATGAGTTGTTGCTGCGCTCTTGAGGTAATTTTGGTTGGCCGGCCACTCCTGGGAAGGTTCAACACTGTTCCATGTTTTCACCATTTGTGGATAATGGCTCTCACTGTGGTTCGTTGGAGACCCAAACCTTTAGAAATGGCTTTATAACCTTGTCCAGACTGATAGATCTCAATTACAGTGATCCCTCACTTATCGCGGTTAATGGGTTCCAGAACCGACCGCGAAAAGTGAAAAACCGCGAAGTAGCGTCACCCCTAATGACGTCATCCATAAATACGTACGTTCATTCTCTCACTCTCTCTCTCTCATATGATACATGTGTGTGTGTGTGTACGTGTACATACATACGTAGATGTAAATAAAGTGTACATAAATATGTTTTTAGAACTCTTTTATTCTTATAACAAGATACGTAACTCAAGATGAAGATGATTTACTTCACAGGTTAATGAGAGCTTTACTGCTCCTCAGGTGACGCCTCATCGTCAGGTGCTAGAAGCGCAGGATCATCGAGGGCAGCTTCCGATAGAGCTGGAGAAGCTGCAGGAGGCAGCGTAGTGGCTCGACGGGAAGACTATTTCGCACAAAATGGCACAAGAGAACAGCGAAAAGTTCCATACGGCGAGACTACGTAACACGAGCGATAAAGAGCAATGAATGCGGTCTTCCTTTCCTTCATGGGCGCTCGGCAGGGAGAGGAGGTGGGTGAAACGTCTCGGCCAATCAGCTTGCGGGGTGAAACGTCTCGGCCAATCAGCTTGCGAGATTTCCGAGCCGAGCCGACACGAGAACAGCGAACAGAGAGGTGGGGCTCTCAGTGTTGATACCTGATGGTCTAATGTAGTCTCCCTGCCTTCTGCTAGCGCCCGCCCATTATTTCTCAATTTTGAATTTTTGATGAATATTTTTGAAAAATCCGCGATGCACTGAGGGCGCGAAAGGTGAAGCGCGAAGTAGCGAGGGATCACTGTACTTTGTTTCTCATTTGTTCCTGAATTTTTATGGATAGCAGCATGATGTCTAGCTTTTGAGGATCTTTTGGTCTACTTCACTTTGTCAGGCAGGCCCTATTTAAGTGATTTCTTGATTGAGAACAGGTGTGGCAGTAATCAGGCCTGGGTGTGGCTAGAGAAATTGAACCGAGCTTTCCAAAGATGTGATAAACCACAGTTAATTTGTTTTAACAGGGGGGGGGGGGATACTTTCACACAGGCCCATGTAGGTTTGGATTTTTTTTTTACCCTTAATAATAAACACCTTCATTTAAAAACGGCATTTTGTGTTTACCTGTGTTATCTTTGTCTAATATTTAAATTTGTTTGATGATCTGAAACAATTAAGTGTGACAAACATAAAAAGTGTGAAATCAGGTGATGCCGACTCCCTGTTGTGTCACCACACTGTCCTATATAGCGGGGCGAGCCACCATGGCACTTCCTCTTGTGCCGGATGCCCACACTAGGTGCTTGCCGTGTACCACCGTTCCATACCATCAGTAAAGCTGTGTTTGACGGTATCACCATCTCCGCGTCATTCATCACCAGGTTTGCATACATACTGTAACATTTGGTGACAGAGAATTAACTCATGGAGGCGTGCGTGACACCACTCCACAGGGGGCAAACACTTTCACACCACTGTACTGTATGTTGCCTCGAACAAATCAGCTAGTCCCAGCAAGGAGCTCTAGGAGAAATTCTTCCTTCTCACCTCTCGTATTCTGAGAATTGTTTCACCAGCAAAAGAGGCTTAAGGTGATGAACTTAGGCCTTAAAGGTCGAAAAGGTAACCCAGCTACTGTTAAATTAGTCAACATGAAGAGCAAAGTGAAGGATAATTTTTAACAAGTCATAAAGGGACAGAGATATAACTTCTGACCAAAGTGAAGATGATGGGACCAGCTGTTTGGTGCCATTAGTCAAAGGTTTATTTTACATTTTTCCCTGTTTAATGTGTAAAAATCAGTGAAATCAGAAATACCTGTAAGAGTACAACCAAATGTACAGTGGATATAAGAATTATAAAATTGTACTTTACTGAGTAGTTTTATTGTAGGATGCTTTTTTTAAATTCTTGCATACATTTATGAAGACAAAACTGCATTTTTACTCAGCTGCAGTGGATATAAAAAGTCTACACCCCTGTTCAAATGCCAGGTTTTTGTGATGTAAAAGAATGAGACCAAGATAAATCATTTCAAAACTTTTTCCACCATTAAGTGAAGTTGATTCCTTCCACAGCATGTGGGACACCATATGGTGTATGGGGCGGCGCCCATTTCCATTTCTGTGACCCTAGGCCACACAGCTGTTGTAAGTAGTGAAAGCTGGGGGGGGGGCGTCAATCCTCTGGTAGCTCTGTGCATGAAGTTTACTTTCCCCATTCTATTATGCTGAGCACCAAGCTAGAAAGTACCATTTGAACCCATGACCTTCCAGTTGTGGGGCGGATGATTTATCAACTAGGCCACCACTCCGTTTTTAAGAGTGCAACCAAATGTACAGTGGATATAAAAAGTCTACACACCCCTGTTCAAATGCCAGGCTTTTGTGATGTAAAAATCATCATTGCTTTTTTAATTTATTCTGCTTTTGACATGATTTATGACCCAGAAGGCAGACACAGACTCCAGAATAAACTCAATTATCTTTTAAGATAAGATAAGATAAGATAAGCCTTTATTAGTCCCACAACGGGGAAATTCCAGGATTGCAACAGCACAGGGATAGCAACACTCAGAGCAACAATCAGAAGGCAAGAAAAAAAAAAACAAAAACAAAACAAAAAAAAAAACAAGCAAGCAAGAGCAGCTAATATACATATGTACATATTACTATAAAATATATATATATACACACACACACACACACACAGACACACAGTGCAGAGCATTGTAGCTGGATGGAATAAATATATGAATATATGAACACACAGTGCAGAGCATTGTAGCTAGATGGAATAAATATGTAAATATATAAACACCCACAGTACGGAGCATTGCAGCTAGGTGGAATAAATATGCAAGTATATAAACACACACAGTGCGGAGCAATGTAGCTAGATGGAATAATATGTAGATATATAAAAACACAGTGCGGAGCATTGTAGCTAGATGGAATAAATATATAGATATATAAATATAAACACACCCAGTGCTGAGCATTGTAGCTAGATGGAATAAATATATAGATATATAAATATAAACACACCCAGTGCAGAGCATTGTAGCTAGATGGAATAAATATGTAAATATATAAACACACACAGTGCAGAGCATTGTTGCTAGGTGGGATGAAACAGCATAACCGTCTATTTAGTTATCCTACATGGTATGATTATGTGCCCATACATATTCTCACCCTCCATAGCGACCGGTATGTTCCTAGTTGTATGCCGGAGAGGACCATTGTGTAAGTCTATTGCATCTTTTGCATTCAGAAAAAACTATTAGTTTGTTACGTCTTTTTGCTATCTCTGCGAGCAGCCCTGCTTAGGTTGTACAGTCTGACAGCCGTTGGTAGGAAGGACCTACGAAACCTCTCGGTTGTGCACCTGGGATGATGTAGTCTGCTGCTAAATGAGCTCCTCAGTGCATCCAGTATGTCCTGCATAGGGTGGAACTCGGACTCCAGCAGAGATGACAGTTTAGCCACCGTCCTTCTCTCTCCTATCTCCTCCATCGGATCAAGGCGTTGCCCCAGGACAGAGCTAGCTTTCTTAATCAGTTTGTTCAGTCTCTTCCTATCGGCTGCAGTAATGCCACTGCCCCAGCAGACCACTCCAAAAGTGATGGCTGATGCCACCACCGTGTCATAGAATGACTTCAGCAGCGCCCCTTGTACACCAAAAGACCTGAGTCTCCTCAGCAGGAACAGCCTGCGCTGTCCCTTCTTGTAGAGTGCGTCAGTATTGTGTGACCAGTCTAGTTTATTGTTCAGATGAATACCCAGGTACTTGTAGGATGTCACCATCTCGATGTCTGTTCCCTGTATATTTACTGGTGCTGTGAGGGGCTGCCCATGCCTGCGGCAGTCCACCACCAGCTCCTTAGTTTTCCTCGCGTTGATCTGGAGGCAGTTCCGATGGCACCAGTCCACAAAGTCCTGGATAAGCCCTCTGTACTCAGCTTCATCTCCGCTGGAGATGAGACCAACGATCGCAGAGTCATCAGAGAACTTCTGTAGATGGCAATGTGTTGTGTTGTGTGAGAAGTCCGCAGTATAAAGAGTGAACAGGAAGGGAGCCAGCACCGTTCCCTGGGGGGCCCCCGTGCTACTGATGATCGTGTCGGAAACACAGTCCCGGGTTCTCACAAACTGAGGCCGGTTCGTGAGGTAGTCCAGGATCCATGATGACAGGTGCTGGTCCACCCCTGCGCGCAGCAGCTTGTCCTTCAGGATCATCGGTTGGATGGTGTTGAAAGCACTGGAGAAGTCAAAGAACATGATCCTCACCATATTCCCGGGCTTCTCCAGGTGGGACAGAGAACGGTGAAGGAGGAAGATCACCGCATCCTCCACCCCAATGCCATGCTGGTAGGCGAACTGGAGTGGATTTTATTATGCAGTGTGAGTATGGATGTGTGCGTGAGTGCAGGAATGTAACAGCCGGGGTGAGCAGAGCACTGTTCAGACTGGCAACCCTAGGGAAGAGTAGAGATAGGTGGATTAGTGACTGGGATTGGGAGGAATGATTCAGAGAATGTTCAGTCTTACTGTTGACGAGTTGGTGTGTAGCACAGGTGAGATCCCGGAGGCTCCGGCCAGTGGGACAGTGTCTTTGGCTCCGGCTGCTGAGGAGGTGAGAGGGTGAAGAGAAGTGCAGAGCGCTGGTGAGGTGCAGGTTGAGCTCAGTCCGCCGCCAGGAGGAGGAGGTCCGCCGCCAACGGATTTCCACCTGTGCACAGGGGAGCAGAGCGAAATGTGGAGATGAGGGAATGATGAGGGCTTACTTGTCGTTGGGGAGCTAGGACTCCCAGGAGGACGACAAGGCTGGAAGGATCAGAGGAGACAGAACTCCGGATCATGAAGTCGATGAGAAGGCAAAGAGGTCTTGCCAGACCAGGGAGCTTGACGTCTCCTTGGAGACCCGAGGGCAGCATGGCTTAAATAGGCAGGCTAATGAGGAGAGCAGGAGTACGCGCAGCTGTGGAGGAAATTAGGGCAACAGGCAGGCAGAGCAGATCACTACAGTACTCTCCCCCTACGGGACGCCTCTCGGCGGCCGATCCAACCTACCCGGGTGCATTCGGTGGAAGTCCCTGATGAGCTGAGGATCCAACACGAAGGAGGGATGTACCCAGGACCTCCATTCAGGGCCATAACCCTCCCAGTCCACCAGGCACTGGAGGCCACGACCCCGGCGCCGGACGTCCAGAATGGAGTTGACCCTCCACGCGGGGTCGCCATTGATCACTACTGGTGGAGGTGGGATCTTGGGAGGAGGGCACAGCGGGCTAGAGCAGAACAGCTTCACCTGGGAAACGTGAAAGGTGGAACAAATACGGAGGGGGGGGGGGGGGGGCCAGGCGCACAGCCACAGGATTCACAATGTGTGTAATAGCAAAAGGACCAATAAAACGTTGTGACAGCTTCCTAGATTCCGCCTTGAGATTGATATTTTTGGTGGAAAGCCATACCTCTTGCCCAACCCGGTAGGGTGGAGCCGAAGTCCTGTGGCGGTTGGCAATGACAGAGTTGTGGTCCGCTGTGAGTCAAAGCGCGGCTCGGGTAACCTTCCACAGCCGGCGACAGCACTTCAGATGGGTCCGCATGGAAGGCACCGCAACGTCCCTCTCCTCTTTGGGAAACAGCGGGGGGTTGTAACCCAAAGAAGCCTCGAACGGTGACATACCTATGGCAGATGAGACCGTGGTGTTGTGAGTGTATTCAACCCATGGCAGATAGGAGCTCCAGGACAACAGGTTGGCGGTGGTGACGCACCGTAGTGCTGCCTCCAGCTCCTGATTGGCACGCTCGCACTGGCTGTTGCTCTGGGGGTGGTACCCCAAGGACAGGCTCACTGTAGCCCCAATGGCGTTGCAGAAGGCTCGCCATACCTGCGAGACAAACTGGGGCCCACAGTGGGACACAATGTCCAGGGGGATACTGTGGAGCCATACCACGTGGACGATGAGCAGGTCCGCAGTCTCCTTGGCTGTGGGAAGACCCTGCAGGGGAATGAAATGAGCTACCTTGGAGGATCTATCCACTATGGTGAGGATAATGGTGTTGTTAGAGGATGGGAGGCCGGTGATAAAGTCCAGTGCCACATGGGACCAGGGCCTGCCGGGGATAGGGAGTGGATGAAGCAGACCAGCCGGAGGAGAGGAGGACGTCTTACCGGTGGCACACTGGGGACAGGCACGGATGCACTCCCTGACATCCCTTCAGAGCGATGGACACCAAAAGGTCCTTTGCAACAAGGCCATGGTGTGTGCCATCCCCGGGTGGCATAAGAGCTTGGAGGAGTGGGCCCAATTTATGACTTCGCCCCAGACAGCAGAAGGCATATACAGCCTCCCTGCTGGCCCCCCGCCCGGGTCAGCCTCAGTCTCCTGCGCTCTACGAACCTTCTTCTTAATACCCCACGAGAGGGCGCCCACGATGCACGATGGAGGAATAATGGGGTGAGATGGCGCCTCCGCCGCATCCGAAGCGAATTGTCTCGATAGAGTGTCAGGCTTGGTGTTCTTGGACCCCAGGCGGTAGGTGATGGTAAAATCAAACCTGCCAAAGAACAAGGACCAGTGGGCCTGGCGCGTGTTCAAATGCTTGGCTGTCCTGAGGCACTCCAAGTTCTTATGGACAGTCCATATGAATGGCTGGGAGGCCCCCTCCAGCCAATGGCACCACTCCTCCAAAGCCAGTTTCACTGCCAAGAGCTCCCTGTTCCCAATGTCATAGTTCCTTTCAGCCGGGGAGAGACGGCGGGAGAAGAACGCACAGGGGCGAATCTTGTCATCCACAGGGGAGTGTTGAGACAAAACTGCTCCGACTCCGGAGTCTGAAGCGTCCACCTTCACCAAAAACTGCAGAGCAGGGTCCACCTGCGCCAGAATCGGAGGAGATGAGAATAATGATTTTAATTCCAAAAATGCAGCCTCAGCCTCCTCTGTCCACTGGAAGGGCACCTTGGTGGAGGTGAGGCGAGTGACAGGAAGGGCAGTGAGACTATAATTCTTTATGAAGCGGCGGTAGAAGTTGGCGAATCCCAGAAACTGCTGTAACTGTTTCTGGGATGATGGGGTCGGCCACTCTACCACCGCTTTTACCTTAGCCTGATCGGCGATGATCTCGTGCGAGATGACAAATCCCAAGAATGAAGTGGATGAAGTGTGGAACTCACACTTCTCTGCTTTAACGAACAGCTTGTTCTCCAGCAGCCGCTGCAGCACTTGCCTGATGTGCACTCGGTGTTCATCGAGGGACTGAGAAAAAAATGAGAATATCATCAAGGTACACAAATACGAAAGAGCCCAGGAAATCCCTCAACATATCGTTAATCAGCCGCTGAAACACGGCGGGGGCGTTGGTCAGCCCAAACAGCATGACGAGGTATTCAAAGTGGCCACTAGGGGTACGGAACCCCATCTTCCACTTGTCTCCCTCTCGGATCCATACCAGGTGGTAAGCGTTGTTGAGGTCCAATTTTGTGAACCATGAGGCCCCCTGGAGGGAATCAAAAGCCGTGTTGATCAGTGGAAGCGTGTACTTGTCCTTGATGGTGATATTATTTAATTCCCGGAAATCGATGCAAGGCCTTAGGGAGCTGTCCTTCTTGCCCACGAAGAAAAACCCTGCCCCCACCACCGAGGAAGATGGGCGAATTATGCCAGAGCTCAGGGACTCTTTGATGTAAGTTTCCATGGCCTCCTGCTCTGGGACCGACAGGCTGTAAAGCCGACTTGATGGCAACGGAGCCCCGGGCCAGAGGTTAATGGCACAGTCGTATGGGTGGTGGTGGGGAGAGAGATAGTGCTTGGGATTTGCTGAAGATGGCACCCAGATCGTGGTATTCAGAAGGAACCCGGGACAGGCCAGGCGGGGGGGTGTCAGGGGTACCGAGAGCCACGGAGAGCGAACATGCAGTGGACTGAAGACAGGCACTTAGGCAGAACGAGTTCCACGAGATGATATTTCCAGAGCGCCAATCAATGGAAGGGTTGTGCAACTGGAGCCAGGGATACCCCAAAATGACCGGGGAGGTAGAGACTGGTAGCACAAACAATCTGAGCTGCTCTCGGTGATTACCAGACACCAGGACAGATACCGGAGCAATCTGTTTGGAAACCAACACCAGTGGAGCCTTGGACAGGGCAATTAGCTTTACTGGCATTCTTAACTGGGGGCAGGCGAGCTCCAGTCGGGTTGCCAGGTCTTCAGAAATGAAACTCTGCTCGGCCCCTGAATCAGTGAGTGCATATGTGGAGATTTCTTGATGGTTATGGGAAAAATGAATGGGCAGCAGGAACTTGGTGAGGGGATTTCTTTGGAGTGAGTCCATGAGTCCCCCTACTGTGACGCACGGACTCCCTCTTTTGGTCGAATGGGGCAAGTAGCCAGTTCATGCTCCTCACTGCCACAATATAAACACAGACCTCGCTCCCGGCAGTGCTGTTTCTCAGCCGGCAGCAACTTGGACCAGCCCATGACCATAGGCTCAGGGGAATCAGATGGAGGAAAGGCCTGCAGGGGGAGCTGCGGGGAGCGGCGAAACTGAGCCTGAGCGACTGGAAGGTCTACGCTCACTGGCCCGCTCCCTTAGCCAATTGCCTATGCTAATGGCTAGAGAAATGAGTTCATTCAGCTTGCTAGGTTTGTCAAGATGGGCTAGCTCGTCCCTCAGGCTAGGGCTAAGGCTTCGGACGAAAATGCTACAAAGGGAGGCATCCTCCCACCCCACCTCCGCTGCCACCACCCGGAAGTCCATGGAGTATTCGGCTACCGACTTATTCCCCTGTTTTAGGTTGAGTAACCGGGTGTTGAGCATGCTATCTCGGTCCGAGTGATTGAAAACCTCATTGAACTCACTCACAAATTGATCATACATCAAATTAGCATAATCAGGCCTAGCCATAACTGCGTAAGCCCAGGCTAAAGCCCACCCCTCCAGAAGATTGACTACATAGCCTATACGGCTGTGACTGGTGGGAAAATCCCCTGGTATCTGCTGAAAAACTACCCCACACTGTAAAAGAAAACCCCTAGCCTCTCCTAGCTTACCGCTGAAGCATGTGGGTGTGGGGACTGGAGTCAGCCGGGACAATGGAGAAGGAGAAGGGATGGAACTGACTGGGCCGGCCGTGTTCCCAGGAGCAGGTGGGAAGGACTGAGGAGCAGTAAGGTGATCCAGGCATGTGTTAATCTGTACGAGCTGTGTAAGTATGACTTGTTGTTGATGAGATAATTGGTCTACTCTAGCCTCAATGATGTTAAGCTTGTGCGCTAACGCACTGTCTGCTGGGTCGTTTTGACGGAGACGTACTGACATGATTTATGACCCAGAAGGTAGACACAGACTCCAGAATAAACTCAATTATCTTTTATTATGCAGTGTGAGTATGGATGTGTGCGTGAGTGCAGGAATGTAACAGCCGGGGCAAGCAGAGCACTGTTCAGACTGGCAACCCTAGGGAAGAGCAGAGACAGGTGGATTAGTGACTGGGATTGGGAGGAATAATTCAGGGAATGTTCAGTCTTACTGTTGGCGAGTTGGTGTGTAGCACAGGTGAGATCCCAGAAGCTCTGGCCAGTGGGACAGTGTCTTCGGCTCCGGCTGCTGAGGAGATGAGAGGGTGAAGAGAAGTGCAGAGCGCTGGTGAGGTGCAGGTTGAGCTCAGTCCGCCGCCAGGAGGAGGAGGTCCGTCGCCAACGGATTTCCACCTGTGCACAGGGGAGCAGAGCGAAGCGTGGAGATGAGGGAATGATGAGGGCTTACTTGTCGTTGGGGAGCTAGGATTCCCAGGAGGACGACGAGGCTGGAAGGATCAGGGGAGATGGAACCCTGATCATGAAGGCAATGAGAAGGCAAAGAGGTCTTGCCAGACCAGGAAGCTTGACGTCTCTGTGCAGACCCGAGGGCAGCACAGCTTAAATAGGCAGGATAATGAGGAGAGCAGGTGTGCACGCAGCTGTGGAGGAAATTAGGGCAACAGGCAGGCAGAGCAAATCACTACAGCTCTATCCTCTATTTTGAGTTCCTCTCAAAATCTTGGTAAATGTGTTATTGTTCTGCAGCTACGTCAAGCTTCTGGAACTGAAAGTGTGATTTTAAGCTCAATATTGTCTCCATTTTGGAAAATTATTAACACAGTGACATAGTACTGTCAACTCATAGCAACAATAAATCTGTATTCCCCCCACAAATTCAACATCCAGAATCAAGTTGGAACCATTTAAAGAGGTCATTGATAGCACTTTCTCCACATTTTAAAAGCTCACACGTCTTAATGAAATGTTTGTGACACATTTTGTTCACATTTTCTTTAATTTTTTTAATTATTGAAGGACATTTGTTTTGCAATTTCCCTGGCTTTCTTGAAATGCTCCAAATAAAAACTTATCTCTTCATGAAAAATCCTTTAAGGAACAACTCCAGCCTCCCGCTTACATCAGTTAGCCATTAGCTGACTAGCTTGTAGCCTTTAGCCTCCTCCTAGTTTGGATGAGTGGCATTTGTTCACTCATCCACAGTCGGTGTACAGTGCATCCGGAAATTGTTTCAATAGTTTCAAAAGGCATTAAATTCATTTTTTCCCTTTAAATTCTACACACAACACCCCAAAATGCAACGTGAAAAAAGTTTTTTTGAGATTTTTGCAAATTTATTAAAAATAAAAATCTAAGAAATCACATGTACATAAATATTCACAGCCTTTGCTCAATACTTGTTGATGCACCTTTGGCAGCAATTACAGCCTCAAGTCTTTTTGAATATCACACCTATCTTTGGGCTGTTTCGCCCATTCTGCTTTGCAGCACCTCTCAAGCTCCATCACGTTGGATGGGAAGCATCAGTGCACAGCCATTTTTAGATCTCTCCAAAGATGTTCAATTGGATTCAAGTCTGAGCTCTGGCTGGGCCACTCAAGGACATTCACAGAGTTGTCCTGAAGCCACTCGTTTGATGTCTTGGTTATGTGCTTAGGGTCGTTGTCCTCCTGAAAGATGAACCATTGCCCCAGTCTGAAGTCAAGAGCGTGCCGGAGCAGGTTTTCATCCAGGACATCTCTGTACATTGCTGCATTCATCTTTCCCTCTATCCTGACTAGTCTCCCAGTTCCTGCCACTGAAAAACATTCCCATAGCATGATGCTGCCCCCACCATTGGCATGGTTACTTGCAATGCCTGGTTTCCTCCAAACATGATGACTGGCATTCACGCAAAAGAGTTCAATCTTTGTCACATCAGACCAGAGAATTTTGTTTCTCATGGTCAGAGTCCTTCAGGTGCATTTTGACAAACTCGAGGCGGGCTGCCATGTGCCTTTTACTAAGGTGTGGCTTCCGATGGTTGTCCTTCTGGAAGGTTCTCCTCTCTCCACAGAGGAACACTGGAGCTCTGACAGAGTGACCATTGGGTTCTTGGTCACCTTCCTGACTAAGGCCCTTCTACCCCAGTCGCTCAGTTTAGACGGCCAGCCAGCTCTAGGAAGAGTCCTGGTGCTTCCGAACTTCTTCCATTTACTGATGATGGAGGCCACTTTGCTCATTGGGACCTTCAAAGCAGAAGAAATTTTTCTGTACCCTTCCCTAGATTTGTGCCTCGAGACAATCCTGTCTCGGAGGTCTAGAGACAATTCATTTGACTTCATGCTTGGTTTGTGCTCTGACATGCACTGTCAACTGTGGGACCTTATATAGACAGGTGCGTGCCTTTTCACATCATGTCCAATCAACTGAATTTACCAAAGGTGGACTCCAATTAAGCTGCAGAAACATCTCAAGGATGATCAGTGGAAACAAGATACACCTGAGCTCAATTTTGAGCTTCATGGCAAAGGCTGTGAATACTTATGCACATGTGATTTCTTAGTTTTTTTATTTTAAATAAATTTGCAAAATTTTTTCACATTGTCATTATGGGGTATTGGGTGTAGAATTTTGAGGGACAAAATGAATTTAATCCCTTTTGGAATAAGGCTGTAACATAAAATGTGGAACAAGTGAAGCGCTGTGAATATTTTCCAGACGCACTATACAGGTACATCTCAAAAAATTAGAATATCATGAAAAAGTTCAATATTTTTTGTCACTCATTTCAGAAAGTGAAACCCATATATTATATAGATTCATTACACAGAGAGTGAAATGTTTCAAGTGTTTATTTTAATTTTGATGATTATGGCTTACAGCCCACAAAAACCCCAAATTCAGTTTCTCAAAAAATTAGAATATTACATAAAATTAATTTAAAAAAATATTTTTTTTAATAGAAATGTTGGCCGACTGAAAAGTATGTCCATGTACGCACTCAATACTTGGTCGGGGCTCCTTTTGGATTAATTACTGTATCAATGTGGCGTGGCATGGAGGTGATCAGCCTGTGGCACTGCTGAGGTGATATGAAGGTCCAGGTTGCTTTGATAGTGACGTTCAGCTTGTCTGCATTGTTGGGTCTGGTGTCTCTCATCTTCCCCTTGACAATACTCCATAGATTCTCTATGGGGTTTAGGTCAGAAGAGTTTGCTGGCCAATCAAACACAGTGATGCCATGGTCATTAAACCAGGTTTTGATACTTTTGGCAGTGTGGGGAGGGTGCCAACCCCATAGAGAATCTATGGAGTATTGTGAAGAGGAAGATGAGTGACACCAGACCCAACAATGCAGACGAGCTGAAGGTCACTATCAAAGAAACCTGGACCTTCATAGCACCTCAGCAGTGCCACAGGCTGATCACCTCCATGCCACGCCACATTGATACAGTAATTAATCCAAAAGGAACCCCGACCAAGTATTGAGTGCGTACATGGACATACTTTTCAGTCGGCCAAAATTTCTATTAAAAAATATTTTTTTAAATTAATTTTATGTAATATTCTAATTTTTTGAGAAACTGAATTTGGGGTTTTCATGGGCTGTAAGCCATAATCATCAAAATTAAAATAAATAAACACTTGAAATTTCACTCTCTGTGTAATGAATCTATATAATATATGGGTTTCACTTTCTGAAATGAGTGACAAAAAATATTGAACTTTTTCATGATATTCAAATTTTTTGAGATGTACCTGTATTTCCATCACTCTGGC
This sequence comes from Pholidichthys leucotaenia, assembly GCA_020510985.1. Classification (NCBI taxonomy): domain Eukaryota; kingdom Metazoa; phylum Chordata; class Actinopteri; order Cichliformes; family Pholidichthyidae; genus Pholidichthys; species Pholidichthys leucotaenia. The sequence goes on along the minus strand of CM035848.1, from coordinate 64,102,084 downwards.
CCATCTCACAATAATTTTGCTGTGATTCCACAACAAATGGTTTGCACCACATGGCCACCGAAACCGACCTGGCCTGGGACCCGAGGCTGCTGGCCGAGCTGAGGTGAAGCTTGCCAAGCCACAGGATTTGAAAGGGGAGTGTCCCGCTCTGCGGGTCTCCGCTCCCATGGCCAACTGGGGAAGGCCCGTCAGGAGGCAGCTCCCCTACGTTGCCTGTGAGAGCGGAATCATGCGGAGCCCCGGAGGACGGTGGGGGTGCTGGCCGTGAGGCAGCAGCCTCGGGTCCTGGACGAGTCGGTTGCAGCAACTGGTGTGCCGGTGCTGGCAATTTGCTGTGGAATCCGGGCAAAATTATTGGGAGATGGACCGGAGTGATGCGAGTTATATTGTTGACTGTGGATTAGTGAACCAGGTGGTAACAGGGATGGCTATTAGGGGGACTAAGCGCTGAAAAAAATTACAAGCTGCACTTGGCACGAGCCTCCTGGTATCAGTATTAGCTCAGGGGCTAATAGGCTACCTTTAGCACCCCTTTCATCTACATGACAGACAGCTAGGTGGGCCAATAATAGAGCAGTGGGCGGGTCTCAAGGATGGTGGTAGGTTGGCTTTGTCAACTCATGACGTATACGATTTACCCGTAAGAGTCAAAAACGTTTCTGCCATTTTTGAGAGAAAAACAAGATAAAGGCTTAAAGAATTACTGTTTCGAAAATGTGTAGATAATTCTGTGACCAATACACACATTTCAGACAGTTAAAACCTATAAACACCATTTTTCAGTCAATGACCCCTATAAATGTTTGCTTAATTTTTTTGCAATCACCATAAAGTTTGTACATTTTGAGAATATATACAATTTGCTTTGGGGGTCAAATAATTTTGAGCACTATGGTACTATATAGCACCCTTTTTGAAACCCATTAACCTTTTAAATAAGGCCAGATAAGAGCATTAGACGCACCATTTTAAAAAGTTCTCTAATGAGCTTAAATGAATGTTTGTGTCCATTTCCTGGAAGTCGTTCAATAATACATGCTGAGTACAGTAAACATCACAGCTGGTTTGTTCTCTACTGCTGTAAACAGATGAATCACAAACACTCCCAGGCTGCAGGACTGAACCAGCGACAGCAGCGGCTCATCCCCCATTATGGGACCGTTAACGGCTCTGGGCGCTGAGCCATGATTTCTCCATGCTGAACAGGCAACCATTTTGCAGACAGAAATCAGAACAGACAGGCCAGACAAAGCCATTGAAAGAACTCGCTCTAGCATTATGATATCTAGGTGGTGCAGCCAAACAGCCTGAGGTATACTGAGATTTTCTGTCTTCACCTTCAATGTTTTCTGTTTTTCAGCCACATCCTTCTTAAACTGAGCCATCAGTTCATCTACATTATAAATAAGAAGGACACTGCGTATATTTGGCAGTAAATATCTAAAACTGTGTCACCTGATATTAGCTCCTGCAGTGTTTTCCAATCAGAGTGCCCTGGTACATTTAGGTTTCTGTGGGAAATGATTTAATTTCACTTAAATGGTCCAAAAAAATGCAAATAATTTGTCATTGTTGTGCAGTGGTGCCAACAGAACCCAATTTCCTACAGAAATCTGAATGTACCAGGACACCCTGGCTGAAAAACACTGAGCTACTGTTTATGTACGTCGGTCTGACCTTTTGCGGCAGAGCCCATGTTGGCAAGTCTGTCCTCGTAGCGCTCCGTATCACCATTGACTGTCTTGTATGCCTAAGGGAAACAGGGCACATATCCAGTTACTGCATTCCAGCACACAACTAATGATAAAACTATAATAGAATTATAAAATACCATCTCACACTGACATACAGTATAATCCAACATGGGGTGTTAAACTCAGTTAATGAAGGGGTCAAACTTAAGGCCACATCCAAACTTTGCTTCCGTTATATCAGGCAGTGCATCCAATATCTAATGTCTACAATAATTGTCCCACGGGTTTATAGGATTTACAACATGGGTACTACAAATCCCACAATGCACTGCTGCAGCTGAGACTTCAAAGGTCTGAGCCGTTTATAAACCAGACCGTCAGTAGCTCATTCTGACCTGACAAAATCACCCCATGAGTGCTCAGATCTCCTGACCACTGGCCTTGACCACAGCCTTGCTGCAGACCCACCAAGGATGTACTTAAGGTCAGTGGCCTAAGAGAAGTAAAGTTTTGTGAAATCATAAATGACCAGATCTCCCTTGAAAATAACCTTGAACTCAACCTGGATGCAGACAAGCCTGATGATCTTTGTGAGTGAGTTTGGTGACCACTGGGGAAATTGGTTAGAAGGAGTAGCAATTTTCATAAAATCATCTAAGCGCCCAGGTCTCCCGACCTTTGACCTTGACCCCAATCTGGATGCAGATTCTCCTGAGAATCTTTGCAAGTGAGTTTAGCAAGCATTCAGGTAATTTCCTAGGAGGATTAGCAATTTTTCTGAGCTCACCCAAGTGCCCAGATCTCCTGATTTTGACCTAAAGCACAACTTGGATGCAGAACCACCTGAGGATCATTGTGAGTTAGTCTGGTGAGCATTGGAGCAAATGCCTAGTACAAGTAGTGATTTCTGTGAAATATGGATGGACAGACTGATGCCACATCATTGCATTAGCAAATTTCGGCTTTGCCGGAATGAGCTAAAGACTGTAAGGCAAATATATTTAGGCGTAGCTATAGCTATCAAGTTGACAAAGTATAGTGACTAACAATTGTCAGTATATTATAAGAAGAAAGTGTCCGATTATAAGAGATATGGTAGAATGTTTTTCAGCCCTGGTCATTAAAAGAATAGACATAAAAGTCTAACTCACATAGACGACTGCAGCAGTGAGGCCTCCTCCACACAACACAAAGTACGTCATGTTGCTGGAGCCTCCAGGAACCCCAAGGGCCATGTGTCGCACCGGAGCTGAAGGGCACCAAAGAGGAAAACAGCAGTTAGCCAGAAATTATATTTATGTACTTTTTAAAAATCCAATGTGCATCACAGGCATTGGCTGTGGCAGCTCGTCAGAGGAGGCAAGGTAGAAATTTGAGAAGAAAAAACAAGATCCCTACACTGAGATAATACAACTTTATATTACTTGCAATTTGTATCCATTTTTCCTTCACGGCATGGCTTTTTCATCAAGACATTCAGTCAGGGACCTGTGGGGAACACTAGGGAGGCAAAGACTGACTTTCCTCCTTTAAGAAATTAACCAATCAGAAATAAGTTTATATTTGTTCCCATGTAAAACATTACAACACCTTGCATTGTGAGAAGAAAAAACTCAAGGGAGTTGAGCCTGCTTTTACTTTTCAACCACTCCCAATCTGCCTTTGAGGTATTTCAACCAACCAGCACTAGCTATGATGGAGGCAGAAAGTACGGTATTTACTAACCAACCAGTTTTGGAAAGGACACTGAGCACCAGCGTCAGATTAAGAACAACCTACGGCCTACTCCCAAACTGAGCATTATCTAGAAGTCAAGTGCAGTAGGATCACAGTGTTTCAGTGTGGATACCTACGGTGAGGTGGAGTAGCCGTCTGTCCCCCCTCCCCTTCAAATGATTGAGAAAATATTTTCCTTGGTGCTGGGGTTATAACGTGTAGCCTTGTGTTTGTGATTAGTGATGTCTACTTTTCTTGGTCAGACTTGATCATACTGAGTGAGACTAGAGCAGACTGATGTCGTGTATTGGTCATCATAGTGATTGCTGTTTTTTGAGGGATTAGGGTATCTCTGCAACGAGCCGCTACAGGACAGTGGCAAAACTAGAAAACTCAGTCACTCGCAACTTGATGTGTTATTTCTGTATCACCATATATACATCATGAAGACTCAAGTGCACATTAATTAATACGGATTAAAGGTAGTACTTGTTACCATGGTTTCAGCACCGACGTATGCTGTAATCACTACCCATGTACAGTTGAAACTAGAAGTTTACATACACTGTATAAAAAGATACATAACCTTTTTCCTCTGACTGACATTTAATCAGACTAAACTAACTGTTTTAAGTCAGTTAGGATTACCAAAATGATTTCTATTTGTTAAATAATTTTTCAAAGAATTTTTTATTACTTTTTTCAAACTCAGAAGTTTGCATACACCAATATCAGGAAGAGAATTGTGGACCTCCACAAGTCTGGATCATCCTTTGGTACAATTTCCAGATGCCTGAAGGTACCACATTCCTCTGTTCAAATAATTATACACAAGTATACAGTGCATCTGGAAAGTATTCACAGCGCTTCACTTTTTCCACATTTTGTTATGTTACAGCCTTATTCCAAAATGGGATAAATTCATTTTTTCCCCTCAAAATTCTACACACAATACCCCATAATGACAACATGGAAAAACTTGAGATTGCTGCAAATTTATTAAAAATAAAAAACTAAGAAATCACATGTACATAAGTATTCACAGCCTTTGCCATGAAGCTCAAAATTGAGCTCAGGTGCATCCTGTTTCCACTGATCATCCTTGAGATGTTTTGACAGCTTAATTGGAGTCCACATGTGGTAAATTCAGTTGACTGGACATGATTTGGAAAGACCATGAGAAACAAAATTCTCTGGTCTGATGAGACAAAGATTGAACTCTTTGGCATGAATGCCAGGCGTTATATTTGGAGGAAACCAGGCACTGCTCATCACGAGCCCAATACCATCCCTATAGTAAGCATGGTGGTGGCAGCATCATGCTGTGGGGATGTTTTTCAGCGGCAGGAACTGGGAGACTAGTCAGGATAGAGGGAAAAGATGAATGCAGCAATGTACAGAGATATCCTGGATGAAAACCTGTTCCAGAGTGCTCTTTACCTCAGACTGGGGTGATGGTTCATCTTTCAGGAGGACAATGACCCTAAGCACACAACCAAGACATCAAAGGGGTGGTTTCAGGACAACTCTGTGAATGTCCTTGAGTGGCCCAGCCAGAGCACAGACTGGAATCCAATTGAACATCTCTGGAGAGATCTGAAAATGGCTGTGACCGACACTTCCTATCCAACCTGATGGAGCTTGAGAGGTGCTGCAAAGAGGAATGGGTGAAACTGCCCAAAGATAGGTGTGCCAAGCTTGTGGCATGATATTCAAAAAGACTTGAGGCTGTAATTGCTGCCAAAGGTGCATCAACAAAGTATTGAGCAAAGGTTGTGAATACTTACGTACATGTGATTTCTTAGTTTTTTTTATTTTTAATAAATTTGCAAAAATCTCAAAAAAAACTTTTTTCACATTGTCATTATGGGGTATTGTGTGTAGAATTTTGAGGAAAAAAATTAATTTAATCCCTTTTGGAATAAGGCTCTAACGTAACAAAATGTGGAAGAAGTGGAGCGCTGTGAATACTTTGCAGATGCACTGTAACGGAGGGCGGATATTAGCCGCCCAATAGGACAGAAGAAAATTAGGTAGTGCTAGCCCACCGTTTAGCTTGGACTTCTGTAGGTGTATTCTAGTGACTCAAGGCTGTTTACCTTTCCAAATGTAAGAACAAATTATTAAATTGAAAGAATCAAAAAAAAAAACTAAGGTAATGGATAGGGATGACCAAATTGACAAGCTTTGCTTAACCTGATTTAAAAGTTTGAAAAGGTTTTGTTTTAACATTAATTTATGGTTTCTTGTAACAATAACTCCAAGATAAGTAAACTGTTCATTTACTAACTTGAAGGGGAAAAGAGAAAAATCTAACTCAAATTGTTTTCTAATTGAATTTTAAAGATGAACTCCAGCAGCTCTAAAACCACCTCAAAAGCCAATGTGTTTTGCCCAAAATAGTATATTGTGGCTTTAAAGACACACACACACAAAAAAAACTTTCATTGCCTTAGAATGGCTTAGAAAGAGCTTTTATGTCTTTGACCTACTTAAGTATATGCAGATTTATGAATATTCTAATTAGCTCCACCCATACTCCCGCCCACGAGTAGCTGGAAGAAGACATTGTACAAGGCTCCGAGAAGGTGATGTAACTTGAAGTACAGTCGTAGGTGAACCCACAGAAGAGTCACTGCCCGGCATGGAGGCTGGAAGGCTCCCCGCTGGTCTCTGGTTACCCACTCACTGCGGATCACCTTGCTGGGGGCAGGTGAGCAGTTTGCCTCAGTCCGGTGCGCCTGCCAGCCGGCTCACCTCTAAGGCACTCCCGGCTTCCTTCCTTTGGCGCTTGCCTCGTTTCCAGTTGCTCCAAGGTGAACCGCTCGCCGGCCCTCAACAAGGCGATCCGTGGTGAGTGCATAACCAGAGGCCGCTCCTTTGGGGGGAAGAAGGAGGAGCCGAGGAGCGCTCAGTTCCTTTGGAGCGTTCTCACCGGCTTGCTCCGGGAAGAGGCGAGGTAAGAGGAGCCCTCCAATCGGGCAGCGACTGCCTCTCTGCTCCACCGAGAATGATCCTTCTGTAGGTTCACCTACAGCAATACTAGCCCATCTGTTGTGCCACGCACACCAGGGCCATCTCCTCTGGCATGCAGGCTGCAAGCCCGTGTCCCCTCTGGTATTTCTTGCTCACACAGCCAAAAACTGAACACGTACGTGGGGCAGAAAAGTTCATAGTGGTCAAATTTGACCAAATGTTTATTTTTCAACATAGTCTCCCCTTCGGTTCTTCCATCAGTGTTGCAGCGCTTGGATCCCCAGGGTCGAAAAATAAACCACATTTGGTCAAATTTGACCACTATGAACTTTTCAGCCCCCCCTCTTCCTTGTATAATCTGCCATCTTTCCCACCTTGTAAAAAGCTGAGCTCCAGCTTGTTCCTCAGCTCCTCCCTCTTCCCCCGAGAGAGTCAAGTAGGGGTCTCAGTGCTTAGCCTGATTGGTTAATGTTGTAACCAAATCAGGCTAAGCAGGACTACTGACATAGCTAGAAACACTGTCCAAATCTTCCTTTTTTGGGGTGGGGGTGGAGCCTAAGCAGACATTCACACCAGAAAAACACATACTTGGGAGTTTGGAATGATTTTGCGCTTGATATGGCTTGCAAATCACAAGAGACAACAGAAAAAAACTTGATTTTTGCCAGTCACTTTAAGTAACAGGTAATCTGCAATTTGGAATACTTTTGGGCCACAAACCCCATATTTCTGGAAACAGTCACTCCATCAACAGTCACTCCATCAACCTCCAACTTTGTCTTAGCCTTGTTTTAAATTGTAATCGCTCTTGTCTCGTTTTCTCTTTTTTCTCCTTTGAATTCTTGGATGGAATATGGGTGGGCAATATAAGCTGCGGCTTCAGCCATCACCCATTTCGGATAACTTACGTGGAATTGTATAGTAGAAGGAGTCTTTGTCTAATTTGACCTTGTTGTTATATTATACAGTTTCTTTTAACCTGTAATGTACTATCCGAAATAAATAAAATTCATTCATTCAATTCAAATTCATTCATTCATTCATTCATTCATTCATCAGAAGTGCAACTTGGCACAGAAAGCCGTGCCTCTGACAGCGTCAACAAGTTGCCTCCCCTTAATCCAGTTACACAACACCACTCTGGTCATTTGTAGCAGAGGAGACGGAAAGATTTAGAGGCCGCCAAGCTAAACACTGAACTGTCGCTTAAATTAAACCCCCGGCAGACACAAAAGCACTTCCTGCCTGATGATTTGAGATCTGCATCAACACAAACAACTTTATGAAATGCTTACATTCATATGAGCTGGTGCTATAAAGAGCTTCCATTATGCTTTTGCAGTTTTCCCTTCATTTTAGTGGGTTATGAAGGATTTTACACCATCTACAAAGTCAACCCCCCCCCCCAAAAAAAACTGACGACAACTCTGCCTGAAACAGCCTTGTTTGGATTGGCTGTTCTCTTCCTTAAGGTTATTGCATCATTACTTAACAGACCTGATACAGACCTGCCTCCTGGACAGTCTGGTACACCCTCTCCTTGGATTAGAAGAGGAAGTTTCCCACAGAGCCCTGGCACTTTTGTTTTTTCTGACTGACAGGATTTCTGGCCTACTTACAAGGTATAAACCTGATAGGAGTGCGCTAGCATTCAGTTTGGCAAGGGACAATCCTTGTACATATTTCGTACATATTTCATTAGCAACGATTAGCGGCTGTTAGCTACCATTAGCAGAGTTAGTCATCCACTCATTCGGGGTTGTTTCTGTGATCCCCCCACCCCACTCCTAGGGACTGGTCATATGATATCGACCACCCAAACCACACACACCTATCTCTAATAACTTTTTATTTGGGTTTTTAACCTAACATTCTGACAAACAAAGTTAAAAATTTCAAGCTTAGCACCAAATTAAAACAGATCTGGGGGAAATGAACTGGGGCTCATTAGCATTTAATGCAACATGCCACAAAACAGCCCGTTCTGAGATGAGCACCATTGTGATGTGTAAAATTTTACAGCAATAATTAAATCCTGCATTAATTTTGACTAAAGCATATCAGACATGTCATTAACACCTCTGGGAGCTGTGTCACCATGTGGAAAAAGAGCATAATAGGGGCTCTTTAACCCATAAGAACCCAGACCCCTTTCTCTTTCAAGGAAAATTATGGTGGTCTGGGTTCTTATGGGTTAAAATATATCAATTCTAATGGGCTGCAGCTGTGCTTGAACTCTGGAGTTTAAAGGATTGCCAGTGGTACAGGAAGAGTTATGTATGGAAATGATGGTCGGAGTCAGAGTTATGCCATGCAGCGAACTGAGCCTTTATTCAGAAACACAGAACCATATGCAGCGTGCCGTAGGCCGCCTGACGTCACACACAGGGCAGGTACGGCAACACACACACGCCACACAACATTCCCCTGCCCCTTACAAAAGTTCAAAACACAAACACACAATTCAGACTCACCCCAATTTAGGACCCAAATCATGCACTAAGGGAAATAATGGGAAATGGTGAACTGGAATAGCCTAACACATTCACCCAAAACAACTAAAGCAGCACTGTGTGTCTCAAAATGTGTAAAATAATCCCACAACACCACATTCATACCCTCACACAATCATATAAACATATTTACAGTATAGTCATTTATGTCACACCATAGTCTATGGGCAGCCAAGGATAAAACTGGTTTGGAGGCCCAGGGCAGCCCCACGGCATGCACGCCCCTGGGTGCTGCCTGCCCCGGGATCAAAGCCGACCTCCCTGGTGAGAATGTCTCTTCTCACCACCGACTGCTTCTCTCCTCTGAGCCCGCAGTGCTGCTGTCCAGCACGCCATCCCTCCGTGCCTATCGGTCCGCTCCCGACCGCCTTCAACACCTCTGCCGCAGCTCCAAACACTCCAGCCCCCTGCGGCCGAACTCCGGGGAAAACTAACACTCGCTCATCGGCGCCGCTCGTTGACTTGGGCACCTCACCGTAATGCCCAGCATCCTCGTTCAGGGCGCTTTGAGCTCCAGCACTGAGGTCCTGCCTGACCTCCATGGCGCCTGGCACCTCCTCTCTGTTGTCCGAGGTGCTCCGCTGTGCTGCCTCTGTGCCCAGCTGTCGCTGCTGCTTCCCCGGGCTCACAGCCTGCTTGCTCCTGCTCTCCCACTGCCTGGACTCCAGCTGCGGGGAAGACTCCGGTCGCTGCTCTCCCTCTCTGCTGTTGCTGCTCACCGCGCCGTCAACATCACCAGGGCTACGGTCACACACCGTGCTGAGCTCCTTGGCTGGCTTGCCGTCATCGATAACCAGGGGCTCTGGTCCCCCCGGATACCCAGCTGGTAGCTTGTAGCTCAGTTTTGGCGTGCACCTAGCGTTGTGGCTAGCTGTTCCGTTGCCAATGACTGAGCCTTTAACTCCTCCGAGCTAACTAGCTTAGCTCCTCTTGGTGCCAACAGTCTCGCTACACACAGCTCCAGCTTCTTGTCTCTTGGACGTTGGGCAAAATCTTAATCAGCCACCCGACAGCATCCACATAACGCTCCATCTTTCCCAACATGCTGAGAATACTCCGACTCTCCACGCCGAGACGATGGGCCAGAAGTGCCCGTCCTCAGTCCCCATCCTGTCTAGGTCTAGTCTAGTCCAGGCCCAGCCCACCGATGTATCCCCAAAGCATCGCTATCCAATCCGGCCACAGGACCGCTGGCTCTCTGGGACACTCCAGAAACGGCGGTAGAGGTGAAGGTAGCCCACACGCCTCCATGGTTTTCTCTCGTCGCCAAAATGTTATGTATGGAAATGATGGTCAGAGTCAGAGTTTTGCCATGCAGCGAACTGAACCTTTATTCAGGAGCACAGAACTGTATACAGAGTGCTGTAGCCCGCGTGATGTCACACACAGGGCAGGTACGGCAACACACGCACACAACAAAGAGGCCATAAATAAAACCAACAGACACTGCCTCAGCCTAATCTCTGCCCAGCTCAACCTCCAACGTGCGCGCGCGCACACACACACACACACACAAAAGAAGTTTACAATCACAGAGTACAACATGCCCCATTTTGTTTGGGTGTGTTCAGGCAGATTATAACCCATCTTGTCACTTTTGAGCTCGCATGTAAATACCAGACCATGAATGATGGATGTTGTCAGCAGTGTTGTGTTATGGATGCCCCTTGCAGGGCATCAATGAGACGGCAGAGACCAACCAGTAAGTTTGCTAGTTTATTGACAAAAGGACAAAAATGACAAAATAAACAGCCACGTGGGGCAAAACACGAACATAAACTGAGACGCGAGATAATAGACTCTGAAGATATACAAGAACACACTTACGGAAGGACGAACAAGGAAGAATCACAGAAGAGACTGGAGTCGGGGATAGGGACTGCAGTCGCGTACACAGGAGTGCACAGAGTTGTAGGTCGCAGCGAGGAGTAAGCCTCAGCTGCTCCATTAAGTGTAGAACACAAACCAATCGAAGAAGGGGAACGTAATTAGTTGAATGACACACAGCTGTCACAGCGCCGGCTCGGCTTTGACAGCCGGAAGTCCCGCCGTGACGCTGTCAAAATAAAAGCCCTGGAGAAGGCCACAAAACAAGACTCGAAATAAGATGGCAGAACAGGGAAAATACTGGGCAACCCGAGCGTGGATGGGATCACCGCTCAGGCCACCACATGTTGGGAGTAATGCCACTACTTTTGCAGTAACGTGCTGTGACACAAAATTACTATTTAAAAATTCAGTAATGCATTACAGTTACTGAAATTTGATCAGATGTGTTACTCGTTACATTAATATGGATAAATATTTTTATCATCCATTTTAGAAAATAAATGAATATCCACCTCATTCCTGAAGGCCCAGCCAGGGCAACTTCCGGTTTCGGGCTGAAATAATGTTAAATCAGTCAACAAGAGTGGCGTACCAGGGCATTTAAAATAGTGTTTTTAAATGTTTTTCAAATTCGTTTTAATGTCTAGTCCACATATGTGTTTTGCAGTCAAGTGGCAGCTAATTTCAGCACTTGTAGTTTTTGTATTTTTGAATGTTTTTGCATAGTTGGGCAGTTCGGTGGCACAGTGATTAGCACTGTGGCAGCACAGCAAGGAGGTCATCGATTCCACCCCTGCCCATTGTGGGTTCGATTTCACCTCCTGACCATCAGTGACACTTCTGTGTGGAGTTCGCATGTTCTCCCCGTGTCTGCATGGGTTTATCCCAGGTACTCCGGTTTCCTCCCACAGATCAAAAACATGCAAGTTAGGTTAAGTGGAGACTCTAAAGTGGCCATAGGTGTGAATGTGTGTGAATGGTTAAGGGATTGGCGCTGCATCACGGCTGCCTCATCCATCCCGGTGGATGCCCTGAATTTCACTCGGGGATTAATAAAGTATACAAAAGCAAATAAAAAAATAGTTCTAGTACTTGCTGCTGTTCGTGGTTCTGCCACAGACTGTATAAATGGAGGCTCCTCACAACCAAGCACGGCTAAACCTGTGGCTTCAACAGCAATGCATAGATTCACCGAAAACTGAAAAGGACTGGTCGTGTGATCGGTGGTACAGACACAAGAGTACCAGGTATGTTGTGTATGAATGTCACAGATCTGACATTTATGGGTCATATATGTCACCAGATGCAAGGCTGCATGAAGTAAAATAATAAATAAAAAATAGTAACAATTTTCTTTCCAAGACTCAACAATTTAAGAAGGATATGAAATAGTAATTTTTTTTGGGGGGGGGTTGCATTCGTTGCACTGCATTGGAACAATATGGACTTGATATTAACAGTTTGAGCATACATTAATTTTTCAATTATTACAAAATATAGATCAATAAAATTCTGAACAATTGTTAGAAAAGGTTAAGTTAAATAATGTTACATGTTAAGTTAAATAAGCATCCATGGCATGACAGCAGCATGAGCATTTTAATTTCTGGGTAAAACGAACAGCTGCGGCTGTCTGTGTTTACCCCAACATTGTCACGCCGCGCCGCTCATCAGCGGCGCCACCTGCATGCACACCTGCACATCATCAGCGGCGAGGAATATAAGCCGCCTCGCCCTGAGCTTCGGCCTGAAGCCGTCAGACTTCGCTACTCATCATCGTGAGTCAAACCTTTCCTTCAGCACGACGCTTTTGGTAAGAAGCCCTTACCTCCTTTCTTTCCAGTCTGCTCCCCTGTGCACAGGTGGATTCCTCGGCGGCGGACAACGCCTCTCCCTCGCCATTCCTCGCTGCTGCACCGAGCCCTGCAGGTGGCTGTCTTCCGGGTCCCGTCCTTGTGGTGCCAGTCATCTGTCCCTTGCAAGTAAGCTCCTCTCTCGCTTATTCTCCTCCTGTGTTGGTGTGTGCCCGTCACCCTGTTTCCTTGTGCCCTTTCCCATAGGGTTGCCGGCTGTACGGTCTCCTGCCTCTGTGCCCGAAGCAGACGCCGCCACCAATACATTTACATCCTGCAGACACACATCCATTCACCCCTGTTGCTAATAAACTATTTGAACTTCTCTGAGCCTGTGTGTGTGCGTCTCCTGAGCCGTGCGTTATGTCAGTACGGCTTCAGCAGAGCGGCTCGGCAGACGGCGGGCTCGCACACCGGTTTTCCACTCTCGAGGCTCGAGTGGATCAATTAGCCTATCAGCAACAGGTGATTTTCAATCAATTGTTAAATTTGACTAACCGGTTGGGCCGCTTGGACCCCCAACAGTCGTTCCCCCCGGCTCGTCAGGGTGGCGCGGCTCCTGCTGCTCCAGTGGCCGTCCAGCAGGCTCCGAGTGCACCGGTTCGGCTCACACCCATTGCAACCCCCGCCCGCTTTAGCGGTAAGCTCGGCGGAGCGCGGGGGTTTATTATGCAGTGTGAGTCCGTTTTCCACCGTGTGCCCGGAGACTTTCCCTCAGATCATAGCCGAATTGGTTATATCGGGAATCTCCTGGAGGGGCGAGCTTTAACGTGGACCTACGCCGTAATGGCGAGGCCCAGTTATGCCGCCCTCACATATGACCAATTCGTGAGGCGCTTCCTGGAGGTCTTTGACCATACTCCAACCGAGACGGTCCAGGTCAATCGGCTTCTCGCCCTCCAGCAGGGAAGCCGGTTGGCAGCGGACTACGCGGTCGACTTCCGGGTAGCGGCGGAGGAAGTAGGCTGGGAGGAACGCTCCCTCTGCGGCCTTTTTCTCCGCAGCCTCAATGATGATCTGAGGGATGAAGTGGCTGGGCGGGATATTCCTGAGACGCTAGCGGAGCTGACATCCTTAGCGATTAGTTTGGACAACAGGCTGCGCGAGCGCTCCTCAGGGCGGAAGTCGTCTTCTTCTCGCCCTCGTGGAGCCTCGCCGCGCCTGTTCCAAGCTCGCCCCCTGGCGGCGCCGCCACCATCGTGCCCCGAGGAGTCGGAGCCGATGGTGACGGGCTGGACAAAGCTTTCACCTGCGGAGAGACAACGCCGCCGTGAGTTGGATCTCTGCATGTATTGCGGAGATGACCAACACACGGTGAAGTTTTGCCCACGGAAAGCCAGTCGGCGGGGTCCGCGAGTCACTGTAGGGGGCCTTGCGGATCTCAATCGGTTAAACTCACACACACAATTGAAGCTGCCCGTCCGTTTCTGCCACAATCCCACTGGGCATCTCACCCACGCACTGGTGGATTCGGGCGCAGAAGGCAGCTTTATTTCACAAAGCCTGGCAACCCAATTGGGCATCCGCTGCCAGGCACTGAGAGACCCCATCTCCCTGGTCAACCTCTCTCGTGCCTCCTTTGGGAGAGTGATGCACCAGACTGTTCCTGTCCCGGTGATTATCTCAGGAAACCACCGGGAGGAGATGACCTTCTACATCCTGCCCAACTCTGTGTCGCCCGTTATCCTGGGGTATCCCTGGCTACGCCTCCACAACCCTGTCCTGGATTGGAAGTCAGCCGGGGTGTCGGCATGGAGCACGTTCTGCATGGGCACCTGCCTTCAGTCCGCTGCCTGCTCTCCGTCCGTTTCTCTCCCTCCTATGGACGCTGCACCCCCGGACCTGTCTCTGGTGCCCCTGGAATTTCACGACCTGGGTATGGTATTCAGTAAGACCAAGGCCATGTCTCTCCCTCCTCATCGGCCCTATGACTGCGCCATCAACCTCTGCCAGGGGGCACCCTTACCTTCTGGTCAGCTCTACAGTCTGTCGGTGCCGGAGAAGGAGACGATGAACGCCTACCTAAAAGAGTCGCTGAGTGCTGGGATAATCCGCCCATCTTCATCACCCGTGGGGGCGGGGTTCTTCTTCGTTGGAAAGAAGGACGGATCCCTCCGTCCTTGCATTGACTATCGGGCCCTAAATGACATCACGGAGAGGGATCGTTACACCCTGCCCCTCATGGACACCGCTTTCCACTCCCTCCAGGGGGCGACCTGGTTCACCAAGCTGGATCTACGCAGCACATACCACCTCGTCCGGATCCGGGAGGGAGATGAGTGGAAGACAGCCTTCCGTACCCCGAACGGCCACTTTGAATACCTGGTAATGCCGTTCGGGTTGACCAACGCTCCTGCCGTCTTTCAGCGCCTCATCAACGACGTCCTCCGGGACTTCATCGGCCTCTTTGTGTTCGTCTACCTGGACGATATACTCATCTTCTCCAAGTCCAGGGACGAGCACCAGGTCCATGTGAGGCGGGTCCTCCAAAGGCTGCTGGAGAACCGGCTATACGTGAAGGCTGAGAAGTGCGAATTTTATGCTAGAACAACATCCTTCCTGGGATTCGTCATCGCTCACGACCAGGTGCGTCCAGACCCAGAGAAGGTGAAGGCGGTGGTAGAGTGGCCTACACCTGCCTCGAGGAAACAGGTGCAACAGTTCGTGGGCTTCGCGAACTTCTACCGCTGCTTTGTCCCAAACTTCAGCACCATCGTCGGACCGCTGACCCGCCTCACGTCCCCTAAGGTCCTGTTCCGGTGGACCGAAGAGGCCGCAGCTGCTTTTCGGGCGCTGAAGGCGGAGTTCTCCTCCTCCCGGGTCCTTCGCCAGGTTGACCCCGCGCTGCAGTGCATCGTGGAGGTGGATGCTTCGGACACAGGAGTGGGGGCGGTGCTATCCCAGCGGTCGCCTGACGACGGCGCCAAAAGGCCCTGCGCCTTCTTCTCCCGGCGCTTGTCCCCGGCGGAGAGAAATTACGACGTGGGGGACAGAGAGCTCCTCGCCATCAAGCTCGCGCTGCAAGAGTGGCGTCACTGGCTAGAGGGGGCGGACCTGCCGTTCGTGGTCCTGACGGACCACAAGAACTTGGAATACCTTCGATCTGCCAAGCGCCTGAACGCCCGCCAGGCGCGCTGGTCCTTGTTCTTCGCCAGGTTCCAGTTTTCCATCACCTTCAGGCCTGGCTCCAAGAACGGCCTGCCCGACGCCCTCTCTAGGCAATTCGCCCCCGAGGAGTCGGAGGACGCGCTCCACACCATCCTGCCCAGGTCGTGCGTCGTTGGAGCCATCTCCTGGGACATAGAGAGCAAGATCCGGAAGCCGCAGGAGGTGGAACCTGACCCTGGCGGCGGACCAGAGGGAAGACTATTCGTGCCATCTGCGGTTCGAGGAGAGGTCATCCACTGGCTACACACCTCCAGGCTCACCTGCCACCCTGGCTCCTCCCGGATGATAGACCTCCTCCAGCGGTCCTTTTGGTGGCCGGGCCTGCGGAGGGATGCGGCCCGCTACGCCCGGGCTTGTCCAATTTGTGCCACCAATAAGTCGGGAAACGCCCCTCCAGCGGGTCTGCTCCAGCCCCTGCCCGTCCCTGGCAGGCCCTGGTCGCACATCGCCCTGGACTTCGTCACCGGACTCCCAGTCTCCAACTCCTACGACACCATCCTGACCATCGCTTCTCCAAGGCGGTACACTTCGTCCCCCTGCGAGGTCTCCCTACTGCCCTGGAGACGGTGGACCTCCTCATCCAACACGTGGTCAGGCTGCACGGGATTCCGGTGGACGTGGTCTCGGACCGGGAGCCCCAATTTTCCTCTGAGGTTTGGAAGTCGTTTTGTAACGCCATCGGAGCCAAGGTGAGCCTCTCCTCCGGCCATCACCCCCAATCCAATGGGCAGTGTGAGCGGACCAACCAGGAGCTGGAGGCTGCGCTCCGCTGTGTGACTGCATCCAAACCCACGTCCTGGAGTAACCATCTTGCCTGGGTTGAATACGCCCACAACACCGCTCGCTCTTCTGCTACAGGGATGTCCCCCTTCAAGGCGTCCCTGGGTTACAACCCCCTGCTGTTCCCGGCGCAGGAGAGTGAGGTAACTGTCTCTTCAGTTAGGGCGCATCTCAGGCAGTTCCGCTCCATCTGGGCATCTGCGCGTAATGCGCTTTTACGCACGGCGGAGCGCAACAGAACTGTGGCGGACCGGCACAGAAGACCTGCCCCGGCGTGCAGAGTTGGGCAACAAGTCTACGTGTCAACCCAGGACGTAACATTGAAAGGCGAGAGGAGGAAGCTGGCACAGCGCTTTATGGGACCCTACCCCATCACCCGGATCATCAACCCGGTAGCTGTGCGTGTGGCTATTCCCCCCTCCCTCCGCATCCATCCCACCTTCCACGTGTCCAAGGTGAAGCTGGCAGTCTCCGACCCCCTTTGCCCTCCTCCTGCTGCGCAACCCGCGCCCCGGATGGTTGGTGGCCATCCGGCCTGGGCTGTCTCTTCCATCCTGGACTCCCAGCGCCGGGGTCGTGGGTTGCAGTACTTGGTGGACTGGGAGGGCTATGGGCCTGAACATCGACAGTGGGTGCCCCCGTCGTTTGTGTTAGACCCCTCGCTCATCGCTGATTTCCACCGAGCGCACCCAGAGAAGCCATCGCCAGGAGGTGCTGCTAGAGGGGGGAGTACTGTCACGCCGCGCCGCTCATCAGCGGCGCCACCTGCATGCACACCTGCACATCATCAGCGGCGAGGAATATAAGCCGCCTCGCCCTGAGCTTCGGCCTGAAGCCGTCAGACTTCGCTACTCATCATCGTGAGTCAAACCTTTCCTTCAGCACGACGCTTTTGGTAAGAAGCCCTTACCTCCTTTCTTTCCAGTCTGCTCCCCTGTGCACAGGTGGATTCCTCGGCGGCGGACAACGCCTCTCCCTCGCCATTCCTCGCTGCTGCACCGAGCCCTGCAGGTGGCTGTCTTCCGGGTCCCGTCCTTGTGGTGCCAGTCATCTGTCCCTTGCAAGTAAGCTCCTCTCTCGCTTATTCTCCTCCTGTGTTGGTGTGTGCCCGTCACCCTGTTTCCTTGTGCCCTTTCCCATAGGGTTGCCGGCTGTACGGTCTCCTGCCTCTGTGCCCGAAGCAGACGCCGCCACCAATACATTTACATCCTGCAGACACACATCCATTCACCCCTGTTGCTAATAAACTATTTGAACTTCTCTGAGCCTGTGTGTGTGCGTCTCCTGAGCCGTGCGTTATGTCAAACATTAAAACACTCAAGCATGGTGTTGTGGTTCTTTGTGGCTCTGACTAGATTTTACGTCTGCTGTAAGGTAAATTTGATTATGTCCAACATCTTTTAACAAAATGGAACCAACTTTATTGCAGTGGAGATATTGATATACACTACTCACAAAAAGTTGGGGATATTTGGCTTTCGGGTGAAATTTCAGGATGCACCTAAAATGCACTATAACCTTTACAGATGAACTTAATTTGACCTTTTGTAACCTTTGGAATGCACATGTCCAACTGTTCAATGTTTCAGTACTTTTTGCATAACTTGATGTTCTCTAACAAGGTGCTTAACAGCGAAATTCACAACAGGTGTTTGATCCATGATTTGACCAATACATTTTCTGGTTCAATTAGAATTGATGTTTAAACAGTCCTCTTCATCATGCCATTCACATTTTGACATTATGAGACCAAGATGACACCTAACAATTGATCAACAGTACCTCGCCATTGCAAGGCTTCAAACAGGATGTTCTCAGAAGGAAGTGATGACTGAGCTTAGTGTGTCACAGAGTGTCATCAGCAGGTTGTAACAGAGATACAGAGAGACTGGAAGAGTCACAAAAAGGCAGAAGTGGAGGTCCTTTGGCCACATTCCACGCTGATAACGCTTCATTGTGAGTAGTGCCCTGTGGAACTGGATGATGAATGCCACTCAACTCCAGACACATTTAAGGGAGGTGAGAGGCACCCAAGTGTCACCTCAGACAATTCAAAACCATTTACAGCAGCATGGTCTGCATGATAGATGTCCTGCAAGAGTACCTGACCACACCACCTGTCAGGGCGTGGGTTGGGTCTCATGTCGTCAGTTTTTGTCATTGTTTGTACTTCTGTAAAGCATAGACTCAACCCACACCCTCGCTTTGTGTTTATGTTGTTTCCTGTGTTTAATTCAGTCATTGTGCCCCTGCATGAACAACACAGGCCTAATTTCATCTTCATGAACGACAATGCTCCAGCCCGTCGAGGTCGCATCACTAGGGAACGGTTGCTGGAGGCTGGGGCACCTCAAATAGAGTGACCTGCGCTTTTTGTAGACCTGAATCCTATAGAAAACCTATGGGATCAGCTGAGTCACCGTGTAGAGGCTCGTAATCCTGCAGCCTACAACCTCAATGACCTGATGGCCACCCTTCAAGAAGAGTGGATTGCCATGCCTCATCAGACAAAAAGTCGACTTATGAACAGCATGAGACGTCATTGTCAAGCTGTAATTGATGTTCAAGGGCACATGACAAGTTATTAAGACATTGACATTTTTTGTTGCGGTAAACCCACCACTGTTGTTGGCTTTTGTTTCAATAAATTGAGATGAGGGAATCACCATTGCATGCTTCTCCTTAAATGCCCTACTTTCATGATATATCACTGTAGCGTGAACTTTTTACATTTTCCATAAATTTCATGCAAAAGCAAAATATCCCTAACTTTTTTGTGAGTAGTACATCTCTGAGCTTTTATTTTTTTACAGCGTTAGCATTTTAGCAGCGGAGCTAACTAATGGAGCTACTGTCTGCAAGGCCACTTTTTAAGGTCCTCTACTCATCCCTACATAGTCGTGGGAACGATTATATTATTCTTTGAAGTGAAAAAGGCAGTGTTCCCGCATTTTTTTCATACATAATGTAATCCATTAATTATCTTGCCATGTGTACAAGATAATTTAAGTATGTATTTAAAAGTAAGGTGAAAGTTACTTTTCCCAAGTAACAAATGACTGTAATCATGCAGTAATTGGTAAAGTAACTCAATTACTTTTGAAAAGAAGTAAGACTCAAAGATTTTTATTTGTCAATGCTTCTATACATACAGGAGAACTGAAATGCCCTCTCTCTCAGTGGTGTGTGCAATATATAAGAAAAGGAATAAAGATGAAAACAGCAGCAGTCTATGTACAGTAATGCTACCCATAGTGCAAATAAAGATAAGATAAAACCCAGCAAACCTATGTACAGAAAAAAGTAGAGCCATAATATCCGTAATAGCAAGTTCAATGCGGTAGTGGAGGTGCAGACAGTGGCAGATTGGACTGCACATGATCAATAATTGCAATAACAGACAGCAGCAGGTATGGCATTTGTGCAAATGGTTGCAGTAAGGTGCAGAGACATACAGCAGCAGATGTATTACTGCTGGTGTGCCAAGCCTTTCTGTGCAAACAGCTGAGGTAGTTATTGTGTGGGTGAGTGTGTTACGGTCCAGGGGCGGGGGGTGGGGAGTGGGCAGAGTACAGGGTGCTGATCGCCTGGTGAACAGAGCTGTTTAGCAGTCTTGTGGAGTGGGCCCGGAGGCTCCGGTACTTTCTCTCTGAGAGCAGGAGGCTGAAGAGGGAGTGTGAGGGGTGGGAGGTGTCACCTGCGATGTTGAGCGTGAGGCGGGTGTGGTAGATGTCCAAGAGGGAGGGCAGAGGGGTACCGACGATCTTGCTGTCTGCTTCCACTGTGTGTTGTAGAGTCTTCCAGCAGGATGCGGCGCAGTTTTCGTACCAAACTGTGATGCAGCTGATGAGGATGCTCTCAATGGTACCCCAGTAGAATAAGCACATGATTGAGGGGTGGGACTCGTGCTCTCCTCAGTTTGCGGAGGAAATAGAGGCGAGTTTGAGCTTTCTTGGCCAGTGATGTGGCATTGTAAGACCAGAAAAGGTCCTCGGAGATGTGCATCTCCACAGCTGCTCCATCGATAATCAGAGGGGGATGCTGTGTGCGTCTTCTCCTGAAATCGACCACAAGCTCCTTGGTTTCTCCCCACATTCAGGAAGGGACTGTCTTTACACCACTGGACCAGTTGGCTCACCTCATTTTGTAGTTGGCCTCTTCATTGTTTGTGATGAGGCCCTCCACCGTCGTGTTGTCCACAAACTAGATGTGGTTGGTGCTGTCAGCTGGTACACAGTCATGGGTCAGCAGAGTGAAGAGCAGTGGGAGAGCACGCACCCTTGTGGGGGCACCTGTACTCAGTGTGATGGTCCTGGAGGTGTTGCTGTTGACACGCACGTTCTGTAGCCTCCCTGTAAGCCTCCCTGTCCAGTACCCAGTTACAGAGAGAGGTTTTGAGTCCCAAGTGTCTGAGTTTCTGTATTAGATGCTGGGGGATGATTGTGTTGAATGCTGAGCTGAAGTCCAAGAACAGCATTTGCACATAGGAATTCTGAGTCCAGGTGGGTGAGGGCTGGATGGAGAGCAGCAGAGATGGCATCTTCTGTGGATCTGTTTGACCTGTATACGAACTGAGACGGGTTGTGGGAGGGAGGATGGACTTGATGTTCTGCATGACAAGCCGCTCGAAGCACTTCATTATGATGGAGGTCAGTGCAACTGGCTGGTAATTGTAGCTGCATGGGACAGGCTTCTTTGGGACTGGTATTATGGTAGCAGTTTTGAAACACGTGGGGACAACAGCTTGACTTGAAGATGTTGGCCAGGACATTCTTGAGCTCCTCCGCACAGTCCTTCAGAATATGACCTGGTATGTTGTCTGGTCCAGCTACCTTGCGTGGGTTGATCCTGGAGAGGGTCCCCTTCACGCTAGCTGGATCCAGACTTATAGCCTGCTCGTCTGGAGAAGGAGTGGTCTTTTGTGCTAATGTGCTGTGTTTAAAAGCAGCCAAAGAAGTCATTTAGGTTGTTCAGCAGTGTGATGTCACTCGCACAGGTCTGAGGTGAAGGTTTGTAATTGGTGAGGGTCTGTATGCCACGTCAGAGAGAATGTGCATGTCTGATGTTGCTGAAGTGGCCAGATATTTTCTTCCTGTACTGTCATTTTGCTTCCTTGATGCCTTGGGACAGGCTGGCCCTAGCTGTTAGTCCTGCAGTGTCACCGGCCCTAAAGGCTGTGTCCCGAGCCCTCAGGAGCCTGTGAACCTCTGCTGTCATCCATGGCTTCTGGTTAGCATGAACAGTGACAGTTTTGCAGTGAGTGACATCATCAATGCATTTAGGTATGTGTGCTACAACAACCTGTGTACTCCTCTATATTCATGTGTTCATTGTGAGTGGTTGCGTGCTTGAAAATGTTCTAGTCTGTAGTGCTAAAGCAGTCTTTCAAAGCATCGGAGGTCCTCTCTGGCCATGCACATACCTGCTTTTTTGTTGGTCTGATGGCTCTCACTCTGGGTCTATTGATAACCGCGGCACATCCGGGTAACTGCGTGGTCACGTGGCGTGGAAAAGTCATAGCGCAGTGAAAACAAACCCTATAAGCTTGTGAAAACAAACCCTATAAGCTAGTTGGATTGGGTCGATTTCTGCGTTAAAATGCCGTCATCATGCGTGATATACGGCTGCACCAACCACAACATGATGAAAGACAGAAAGTTGAGTTTCTACAAGCTTCCCAGTCGAGACAGAAGTCCTGAGAGGAGAAACAAATGGATAGCATCATGCAAACAACAGAATGATGATGGGAGCAAGTGGTCTCCAGCCAAAAGCAGAGTTGTGTGTTGTGACCACTTTATCACAGGTAAGTCCTTATGGGGCAAAATATTAGTTTTTATTTTGTGCGTGTGTGTAATCTGTGAAGAATGCAATCATTGCATTAGCCAGAAATACATCACATTTTAAAGTTGATACCTGCATCAATCCTACCCTTTTTTTTACTAATAATATATTCCAGGGAAGCCAGTCAAGAAGGACATGGAGCATCCTGACTACATTCCCTGTATATTGCCATTACAAAAAGGTAGCTATGAGCATGCCAAACAACAACTGCAGAGGTATGAGAGGACACAAAAGAGGAGAAAACTTGAAGACAATACTGGTAAAATCACCTGTTTTTATTTTCCATGTGTGTTCATGGCCTTACCAACTCCCGTATATATAATGTTTTGAAATACTGTTATCATCATGATGTCTGTAGTTTGGCGTTGTAGCGTGATTTCGCCGTAGGATCGAGCGTATTGCTGTACTCGTGCGCCATGGTAGCATGGACACGTGGGTTTGTTTTCACTGCGGTCTAGTTTTGGCAGCAGCCGTCACGTGACTGTGACGTTGCCTCGCGGCTATCAATAGTATGCAGGCCTTAGTAAGATGGTGATGTGATCCGAGAGACCCAGGTGGGGGAGGGGGAGGTGCTGTATGCTCTCCTGAGTTGTGTACACCAGGTCGAGCAAATTGTCTCCTTTTGTTGTAAAGTCCACATGTTGATGTAGTTTTGGTAGGAAGGCCTTTAAATCTATGATTGAAGTCTCCTGCTGTGATGAGGAATCCATCTGGATGTGCTGTCTGTAGCCACAGTTACATGGGCAAAATTTCTTCAATCTGATTGCAATTCAGATCAGAACTTTACTGTTTACATGGATCCCAAAAAAGCTGATCCGATTAGGATGTGCGTTTCCATGTGTCACACGTTTGAAAGGAATAAATCATTTTGACATGCGCATGCCGACATTTCGACATTCCAAAAATAGTAGAAGAAGCAACTTCCAGTGTAAACAAACCCCGCTTCATGTCTTTCTCTTTTTGAAATGGACCTGTATTGTGTTATTCAGACTGTACTTTTGCTTCTGCTGGTCTCCAGAATGAAGCTACAAGTACATACTTCTGCATATGACAAACAGAGGGAGACAGCAGGATGATACAGACCAGTTTTATTTTACTCCCGCTTGTGGGCTATATTAATCATATATTCCATAACCTACATATGTTGAAGCATGTGAGAATGTTTGGTGATTACATATGTAAAGCGACTTCACACCTCAGAAAGGACAAAGACTCTCAACCGCCAGTGAAGAACAAAGACGTTCCCAGACACTGCGGTGGAGACCGGAGGAGCTACCCTCACCCCCGCCAGGGCGAAGAGAGGAAGTACCAAGACAATGGGGGGATTAAGATAATGAGGGATGTCAGCCTTTGATATGCATGTCTTTTGTTATGTGCAAGTATAAAGTCAGAGAGCCGGAGGTATTCGGTCTCTTTTTCCTTCTGCTGCTTCTGCACTTAGATGAGACTTGTTAGAGGAGCTGATAATAAACTTTGGTTTATATATCATACCGCCTCGTTCTTCCAAGCTCTTCTACACCGCTATGTCTTCCGCTAGCTGCTGTGTACATCACGTCGACGTGTGGCTGACGTATAGACATGCGCAATAAACATATTGACATGGTTTACCGACCCAGAGAGCAGACTCAGACTCAAGAGTAGATACAATTATCTTTATTATGTTCTGTGTGTGTGTGTGCGTGCATGTGTGTGATAGTGTAGCAGCCCGGGGCGAGCAGAGCACTGTGCAACCTGGCAACCCTATGGACAAACAGAGACGGAGAGAGTTAGTGTTGGACCCCTGAGGGGATGTACAGAATAGTCCAGTGCTTACTGTTGGTAGAGATGGCTTTAGGCTCAGGTTCAGCTCGGAGGCTCTGGCAAGGAAGACAGCGCCTGCTGTCCTGGTTGCAGCTGGAGGTGATTGGAGAGTTTGGGGAAAGCGCGGTGCAGCTCGGTCCGCCGCCAGGAGAGAGAGTGGTCCGGCACCACGGATCTCCGCCTGTGCACAGGGGACGAGCGTAGACAAAGATGAATTGAACGAGGGCTTACTTGGTGTTGAGGTGATGATCCTTCCTGACGACGGATGACTGGAGGCGAGATTCACTGACGAGAGTAGGCTGTGGCAAGGAGGCTCTATGACGAGGATGAAGGTGAGTGTAGGTCTCATCTGAATAGGAAGACAGACGACTCCGCGCTGATCTGAGGGCAGCGCGGTTTAAAATAGCTCTGGTAGTGATGGAGAGCAGGTGTGCGCGCAGCTGAGGATAATGAGCAGCCAGAGCGAGCCATCACACGTATTTTCTGCCCAGCCTTCGGAATAAGTGTTTTCATGCGCACCAATCGGAATAACAATTGGCATAACCCACCCGTCTCAATCGGAATGAAATTTTGATCTGAATGAGTGTGATCGGGTCAGAATATTCAGATTGGTGTGTTTACATGAAGCATTTTTATTCTGATCAGGCTTTTAATCCGGTTACTTGTGTCCATGTAAACATGGTCTGTGTCTCACTTATAGCCTGATAGAGTTCATTTAGTGCCTTTCTTCTCTCGCCAGTGGCAGCAGTGGGCAGGACATACATGGCGACTAGCAGGATAGATGCAATTTCCCTCGGTAAGTAGAATGGTCGGCACTTGGTGATCATAAACTCCACCAACGGAGAACAGCGTTTGTGCACAACAGTTGCATCTTGGTACAAAGCGTCACTGATGTAAACACACACACCCCTCCTCCGTGGGTCTTTCTGCCTTCCATGAACACCCAATCCACATGATAGCATGCTAGCCATCAATGAGAACATAGCAAGTACAATACTGAAGTTTGCTGATGATACAAAGATTGTTAGGAACGTAGATAACAGAATCAGCATTTACGCTACAAGATGACCTCAGCAAATTATTTTCATGGTCCCAGGACTGGCAGATGCTCTTTAATATAAGCAAATGTGGGTGCCTTCACCTGGGGCACAATAACTGCTCCTGTGATTACTTTCTGCATGATAATGTTATTCCATCTGTTGCTGAAGAAAAGGATCTTGGAGTCACCATGGACAATACTTTAAAATGTAGTAATCATATAGCCCAAGCAGTTAATAGAGCCAACAGGATGCTTGGAATGATAAAAAAATAACCTTTTATTTATAAAGAAAATGATGTAATTTTAACATTGTATAAGCCCTTCATCAGGCCCCACCTTGAATACTGTTGCCATGTCTGGAGACCATACCCACAACAAAACATCAACCTCAATGAAAATGTTCAAAGAAGAACTCTGAAGTTGATCCCTTCATCATCTCACTTATTGGATGAGCAGCAATTGAAGATATAAAAGTTAACATTAGAATGTAGGACACTACGGGCAGACCTATTGGAAGTTTAAGATCTTCAAGGGATGGGAAGGCTTGGACTACAGAGATTTCTTCACTTTTTCCAAATCAACAACCAGACGACATCACTTTAAAATTTATAGGTCCAGATGCAGACTTAATATCTGGAAATACTTTTTCAGTCAATGCGTCAACTACTGGAACAGACTACCTAAAGTAGCAGTGGACGCATCCATCCATCCATTTTCTACTGCTTTTCCGGAGGTCCGGGTCACGGAGGCAGCAGCTCAAGCAGAGAAGCCAAGACTTCCCTCTCCTCAGCTACCTGCCCCAGCTCTTCAAAGAGGATACCAAGACGTTCCCAGGCCAGCTGGGAGACATAGTCTCATCCTGAATGTTTCATGTTTCATAGTCTCATCCATAGTCTCATCCATAGTTTCATCCTGAATGAAAACCACATTGCTCCTCCTGGATCCGAGGTTTGACCAGTGGTCAGACTCTCCTCTCCAGTACCCTGGCATAGACCTTCCCAGGGAGGCTGAGGAGTGTGATCCCCTAAAGTTGAAACACACCCTCTGGTCCCCCTTCTTGAAGAGAGGAACCACCACCCCAATTTGCCATGCCAAAGGCACTATCCCCAACCTCCCCACAACATTGCAGAGGTGTATCAACCATGACAGACTTACAACATCCAGGGCCTTGAGGCACTCAGGGTAAATCTCGTCCACCCCCGGAGCCCAGCCACCAAAGAGATTTTTTAACCACCTTGGCGACCTCAGTCTCAGTGATGGACGAGCTGTCCCCCTCGTCCCCAAGCCCTGTTTCCTCTGTGGAAGGCATGCCAGTGGGATTGAGGAGATCCTTGAAGTACTCCTTTCACCGCCCGACAATGTCCCCAGTTGAAGTCAGCAGCGCCCCATCCACACCATACACAGTATGGACAGGGAGCCGCTTCCCCCTCCTGAGTCGCCGGGCAGCTTGCCAGAATCTCTTCAAGACTGACCGAAAGTCCTGTTCCATGGCTTAACTGAACTCCTCCTACACCTGAGTTTTTGCTTCAGCAACCACCCGAGCTGCCAGTACACCTCAGCTGCTTCAGGAGTCCCACAAGCCAACTAAGCTTGATAGGATTCCTTCTTCAGCTTGATGGCCCCCTGACTACTAGTGCTCACCACTTGGTTCGGGGGTTGCCACCATGAGATGCACCAGCAACCTTGCAGCCACAGCTCTGAGCAGCTGCTTCGACAATGGAGGTGGAGAACATGGCCCATTCAGACTCCATGTACCCAGGCTCCCTTGGAATGTGGTTGAAGTTCTTCCAGAAGTTGGAGTTGAGGACCTCCCGGACAGCGGCCTCAGCCAGATGTTCCCAGCACACCCTCACTATACATTTGGGTCTGCTGGGTCTGAGTGGTGTCTGTCCGTGCCATCGGATCCAACTCACCACCAGGTGGCGATGAGTTGACAGCTCTGCACCTCTCTTTACCCGGGTGTCCAAGACATGTGGTTGCAGGTCTGATGACACGATCACAAAATTGCTCACTGACCTACGACCTAGGGTGTCCTGGTGCCAGGTGCACATATGGACACGCTTATGCTTGAACATGGTGTTCATTATGGACAAACTGTGGTTTGCACAGAAGTCCAATAACTGAACACCAATCAGGTTCAGATCGGGCAGGCCGTTCCTCCCAATCACGTCCAGCTTTCACCGTCATTGCCCATGTGTGCACTGAAGTACCCTAGTAGGACAATGGAGTCTCCAAGAGGAGCACTCTCCAACACCCCAGTCAGAGATTCTAAAAAGGGTGAGTACTCTGATCCATCACTTGGTGCATAGGCACAAACTGATGGTCAGGACCCATTTCCCAACTCAAAGGCACAGGGAAACTACCTTTCATCCACTGGGGAGAGCTCCAATGATGAGGCAGCGAGGCAGGGGGATACAAGAATACCCACCCCTGCCCGGGGCAACTCCAGAGTAGGCCAAGCTCCAGCCCCTCTCCAGGAAACTGGTTCCAGAACCGAAGCTGTGCGTTGAGGTGAGCCCAACTCTATCTAGCCAGTATCTCTCAACCTCGTGCACCAGCTCCAGCTCCTTCCCCACCAGAGAGGTGACGTTCCACGTCCCAAAGGCCAGTTTTGAAAGTCGGGGATCAGACCGCAGAGGTCTCTACTTTTGCCTGTCACCTGATCCGCATAGCACCGGACCCCCATGGTTCCTCCTGCAGGTGGTGAGCCCATTGGAGGATGGACCCATGTAACTTCTTCGGGCCGGGTCCCATGGGCAGAAACCTGGCCACCAGGCGCTCGCCATCGAGCCCCTTCCCCAAGCCTGGCTCCAGGGCGGGGCCCCGGTAACCCCAAACTGGGCGGGGTACACTGAATCCTTGATTTTTTAAAATTTTTTTTAAATTTATCATGGGAGTTTGTTGGATCACTCTTAGGGTGTTTCTCAAAGCCAAGGATGCGTCCTCCCAAGGCTACAAATCAAGGACGTGACGTCATCACATCTTGTTGAAGGACTGTTCCAAAATCGAGGATCCTCGCAAGGACAGAGTCCTTCTTTCTCTCAATTTTCGAGGATGCGCAAGTAGATCCTTCACGGTCTTAAAATCCCCACAATGCTTTGCAAATATTAAACGGTTTTGTGGAGCGGGAGAGGAACCGCAGCACACATTTAAATGTAAATATTTTTACATATTTACTGTAAAATGAGTTACTATACAAAATACTTTACCGTTTTACCTTTTAAACTGTAGCTTTTCTGACTGAAATTAAAACGTTCTCAAACATTTAAATACCCCGGTGAAAAGAGCTGTCTGACGGCAAAGTAATCCGGTTAAATATTATACGTCTAAAAGTAATATTTCATTCCACCTCACATAACCAAAAGTTATCAGACAGTGTACTCAAGTTAAGTTACCTGATGTATGCAGAAACGGTCAATTAAATAGCAAAAAAGTACTAATTACTGGGAAAAAAAAATACGTACGAGGTTCTGCTTTTCTCTCCTAAACCCATGGAGCTGTATAACCTTATTGCTAAATCTGACTCTTTTCCTCATAAATGTTTGACTTTCTTCTTTTAAATTCAATACCTTTGTCTTTAAAACTTGGGATTTTCCTTTTAAACTTGTTTTTTTCCTCCCTTAATTCAGCAGTTTTTATGCTCATTTCTGAGATACATCTGTGGCTTATTTTATGGAAAATTTAAAGATTTTGGCCTTAAATTTGTAAATATTATTGCAACTTTTCTCTTTTACATCTGTAACTATTGTGAAGCAAATTTACAACTTTTTCCACACATTTTTTACTTTATTCTTTTGATTTTTTTCTTCAATGTGTTAGTCTAAGGAGAATATAAGCATGTTCCTTTTAATATCATCCAAATGCTTCTACCAACCTCTGTCCTTAAACAGCAAAATTACAAAAATTATGCATATTATATAAATTACACTACATAGTAAATTACACTCTTAGATAAACTTTATATTTTGTTTTTCACAGGTACAAAGGAACAAACAGAAAGATGCCAGGCAGAGAGCTGACAAATATTTTTATTTGCTGGAAAGGGTAAATGAGAAATAATTGTTGTTATTTTTGTTCTGGTATTGTTGTTTGAAATGGCTTTTGCTTCTACTGTTGAATAAAATGTTTTGAGTCCAGCTGTGTTACCTGATTTTTGTAATGAATGCTACAATGTGGACTGGCATGGAAAAGAAGCAAGACAGGCAACAGACGGTGATTGAAACTTTAAATGAAAATCATAGAAACATACAGGTGATTAAGAGATATTTACAAATTTAAAACATTAACACAACAAACTGGTTTGAAACTGGAGTTATAAATATATAACAAATGAGAATATATCTGGTAAATTTGTTAAACACTTCAGTTACAAATGTGCATAAAAGGCTATTAAGAAAAATGAAAATGTATATTTAAAATGTATTTAATGAAAGAACAAATGTGCATGTCTTTGAACCAGTATGTGTGAACTAGCAGTGTTTGTGTAAACTGTCCGATGATGGTGGTGAGGCAGTAGAAGGAAGTTTTTGGTGCCAGTTCATCACCGGACACCAGGAGCTGGTTAATGTCAGCACGGCTCAGTCAGAAGCCAGGATGTGTGCCGTCTCCACTGAAGAACCTCTGCAGAACTGGTACCACAGGGATCAGTCAGCAGTAATCATGGACCTGCACAACAAAGTACAGAACAAGTTGAGATGGACCATCATCTTGTACAGAATTACATCATATAATTACCTCCAAATAATTATTATAAATGAAACACCATTTAAAATGTTTTCCCAAAGTCTGTTTTCCTTTTTTTTTTTGTTCTGCCTCAAGTAAATTGGGGGGAAAACTTTGTTTACACAACAGTAATAAATCTCATAAGCCAAAACATTTAGTATAAGTAATGTGTGCAATTTTTTTTTAAATCAGATTTTACAAAACTCTAAATGTGAAAATGTGCTAATTTTTAAAAATAATAGCTTTAACTATCCAGTTTAACCCTTCCTACCCTATTGTTTACTCCATTTTAAATATATTCTCTGGGAAATTATGCTCAGAAAAATATGAATATGAAATCCTTTTAAGTGAAATGCAGAAGTAATTCAACAACACGGGGAGATGGCTAAAAGTTTTTTCCACACTTTTTAAACAAAGTTCATGTTGTGACAATTTATTTTTTGTGCTTTTATCAACTCATCTACTATAATTTACACCTTGCCAATTGTGTAATAGCTGATGTGGTAATATCGCTGTATATTAAATCTAACTTATAGATCTGCTAATATCAGAATATTTAACAATTGTTAGAGGTTTTAAAAAGCACACGTGACACTGGAGGCTATAAGATTTTCACAAAAACCTATGGTGTTTCATAGTTGTTTAGAGCAACATCCAGCTGCTTTAGTAATATTTAACAGCCCTCCAGTACGCTAATTAATAAGTAATGAGGTAGTTAGCCATTTATATGATATATTTAACTTACCTGACCATATTGGCTGCAGAGGCACAGGCAGTACAGCCGCCTCCTCCAAATATCTTGCTGCCCGTTTGTGATGATAATCTGGTTTTGTTTTCATGAAGTTG
The DNA here is from genome assembly GCA_020510985.1 of Pholidichthys leucotaenia. Lineage (NCBI taxonomy): Eukaryota > Metazoa > Chordata > Actinopteri > Cichliformes > Pholidichthyidae > Pholidichthys > Pholidichthys leucotaenia. Next base: position 64,071,306 of record CM035848.1, on the reverse strand, counting down.
AGGGGAAAAAAGTTGAAAAAGAGCAAAAACTGCCAGTAGCCAGAAAGCGGAAGTGACGCGGCTCGTACACTTGTAAGAGCTGTTCCATTCCTTGCCATTCTCCAACGTCAATTAAGGACTCTTTGCACTCTACCAAGGATTTGACTTGGAAGGACGTGTACTACCAAGGAACGATCCTTGACTTTGAGAAACACCTTTAGTCCGGCCCTTCACCCAGGACCAGTTTGTCTTGGGAGACCCTACCAGAGGCAAACTGCCCCGGGTAACATAGCTCCTGGGGTCACTGGGGCATGCAAACCCCCCACCATGATAAGGTGGCGGTCCATGGGGGGGCAGTGGAAGCAACAACGGTTAATTCATTTAAGAACCATGTTGAAAAATTTCTTAGAAGAGTGAGGGGGCTGTACATAAGTCTTTCTAGACTTCCTGCCCCACAACCAGAACCACCGTTGTGATGTCATCTCTGCGGTGGATTCATGTAAGTTCATGTAAGCCCTGCTAACTGAATAGCAGAGTCCGGGATATTGTCATTAACCACGTTTCCGTAAAGATAAAAACAGCAGTTTTGTTGTCTAGTGAGCATAGGTTGGCCAGAATGAGGGAAGGAATCGGGAGTCTGTGTGGGCTAGCGGCTAGCTTAGCTCTGATACCTCCGCGTCTACTAAGGTTGCCAACTGTTCCGTTTTAGCCGGGACATCCCATTTATTGGGCTAAATCTTTTTGTCCTAAGCAGGACATGCGTTGTCCCATATATTCAAGGCCGCTTTAATGAACAGGCTGGGCTGAAGCCCAGGGACCTACGAAGATCAGGGCCTATCATGAGCCAATGAAAAAGATCACATTGTTGTTAACTGATCACATTCTATGTCCATCACTTGATAGTCATGTGTGGCTGCTGAATGGTCTAATTTACAAGTGCCTCACGTGGGTACCACGTAACAATAGCCTATCAGAGGAATTATTTTGACATGTGACTATGTAAACACCAGTGAGAGGTAAGAAGTAATTAGCTTGGCTAAAATGTCCGGAAAAAAGTTTGAAAGTGGCACTCATAAAACTGAGAGGATAAGAGCTTAGGGAAAACAAATTGCTCAAAAAAATCCCAAAGCATAAAGGATTTTTCTAAGCTGGAGCATCAAGTGGAGGCGGAGTTGCTGCACAGAGGAGACAGGTGGGCTGATAAAGCTCTCACCTGGAGGAGAAGGGCAAAGAGAAAAGAAAACATATGAATGTTTACATCAGACAGCTGTGTGTGGGACAGTAGACTCCGAACTTGGTAAAAAAAAAGTAGACTGGATCAAGCATGCATCCATAGAGTATGACTATATTCGTGAGCTGAACTTAAAGGACGTAATGAAGGATTTTTCTTTAAAGAAGGCCAGAAGAAAATACTTTTAAAAAGGTAAGACATGCTATTTGCAGTGCTTTCCAGCCACCTGTGCAGATTTTCGTGCTGTTGTGTATTGTTTGAATTAGGAATACTTCACTGATGTAATATTATGCCGAAGGCAGTATCTGTCATGCTGTAAAAAGGGAAATCTCAGTAAGATAAAATATCCTAAAATCAAGGCTTTGTTTTTCTCACAAGATAATTTTGAAAAGAATTTCTTTTTATGGTGCAGTTTTCTGCTAGATTTTACTTGCTTTATTAAAGTTTTTACTTTTTTAAAGCAATTTAATCTTACTTTGTTGGAAGATACTTTCTTTTTCAGAATTTTTTTTTCTTATTTTAAGTAAAATTATCTGCCAACAGAGGAAGAAAATTTCACTTATCAAATGACATACAAGAAGTTAAAAATATTGGAAAGCATGTAAAATTTTCTTAAACTGCACAGCAAAAATAAATATCTTGTCAGGCAAAAAACAAGCATAAACAGCCTTAATTTATTTCATTTTACTTATATTTGACTTTTTGCATTGTAGTTGTGTTTTGTAGCTCAAAGTTGCATTATTTCTCAAAGACAAAACAAAAATGAGGTCGTAGTAGCTCAGGAGGTGCAGCAGATCACCCAATAACCAGAGGAATGGTGGTTCGAAGCTCACTCCCCCCACCTTGCTGTTGTGTTCTTGGGCAAGACACTTTACCTACCTTGCCTCCAGTGTGTTCATGGTTCACGACACTGATGTATGAATGAATAAATGTTCGGTGGTGGTTGAGAGGCCGTTGGTATGGATTGGCAGCCATGTTTCCATCAGTCTGCAAAGCAGCAGAGGCTGCAAGCAGCAAAGTTAATCTACAAGTAGGTGCCACCAACCAAGACAACACTGATTTAATACACATATGAAATTTTGTTTTAATTCAATAACTTTTGTAATGTTATTGCTTGTTATTTTTTCTACTACTGTACACCCCTCGCCATGTTAAAAAGTACATTATCATCTTGTTTTTGGCCAGCTATGCAGCTTGAAACATTCTCACCTTGTGACAACATTCTTTTTAAAAAAAGGGACATATGATACAACAGAGATCTCATCTCTGTTGTTTGCAGATGATGTTGTCCTGTTGGCTTCATCCAGCAATGACCTACAGCTCTTGCTGGGACGGTTTGCCGCTGAGTGTGAAGCGGCTGGGATGAGAATCAGCACCTCCAAGTCCGAGTCCATGGTCCTCAGCCGGAAAAAGGTGGATTGTCCTCTCTGGGTTGGGGACAGGCTCCTGCCCCAAGTGGAGGAGTTTAAGTATCTTGGGGTCTTGTTCACGAGTGAGGGGAGAATGGAGCGAGAGATCGACAGACGGATTGGAGCAGCATCTGCAGTGATGCGGACGTTGTACCGGTCTGTTGTGGTGAAGAGGGAGCTTAGTTCTAAGACAAAGCTGTCGATTTATCAGTCAACCTACGTTCCTACTCTCACCTATGGTCACGAGCTTTGGGTAATGACCGAAAGAACGAGATCGCGGATACAAGCGGCTGAAATGAGCTTTCTCCGTAGGATTGCTGGACTCACCCTCAGAGATAGGGTGAGGAGCTCAGTCATCCGGGAGAGGCTCAGAGTAGAACCGCTGCTCCTCCACATTGAAAGGAGTCAGTTGAGGTGGTATGGGCATCTGATTAGGATGCCTCCTGGACGCCTCCCACTTGAGGTGTTTCAGGCACGTCCCACTGGGAGGAGACCCCGGGGCAGACCCAGGACTCGGTGGAGAGACTATGTCTCCCAGCTGGTCTGGGAACGCCTTGGTATCCCCTCTGAAGAGCTGGAGCAGGTGGCTGGGGAGAGGGAAGTCTGGGCTTCTCTGCTTGAACTGCTGCCTCCGCGACCCGGACCTCCGGAAAAGCGGTAGAAGATGGATGGATGGATGGATGGGACATATGATACACTTTTTCCACATGTTGACACTGTTCCCCAGAGGACTTAATGAAGATAAGAAACATCTCATGATGGGTAAAAGCCAAGAGCTCTCCCAAGACCATTACAATCTGTCTGTTGCACAACACATTGATGGATTTGGTTAGACATTTATCAAAATTTCTGAATCTTCCAGTAAATACAGATGACGCCTCCCACCCCTTACACTCCCTCTTCAGCCCCCTGCCCTCGGATAAAAGGCACCGGAGCCTCTAGGCCCGCTCCACAAGACAGCTAAACACCTGTGTTCACCAGGCCATCAGGACCCTGAACTCTGTCCACTCCCCCCTCCCCCCTGGATCATAACGCACTCACCCACACAATAACTACCTCAGCTGTTGGCACAGAAAGACTGGCACACCAACAGTAATACATCTGCTGCTATATGTCTCTGCACTTTACTGCAACCATTTGCACAAATGCCATATCTGCTGCTGTCTGTTATTGCAATATTGATCATGTGCAGTCCAATCTGTCACTGTCTGCACCTACACTACCACATCAAACTTGCAACTACGAGTATTACTGTGCTACTTTTTCTGTATATAAGATTGCTGGGTTTAATCATTTATCTTTATTTGCACTATGGAATGTCTGGGTTTTTTCTTTTGTCACTATTTGCACAACGGGTAGCATTACTGTATATAGACTGCTGTTGTTTTTCCAGTCTTATTCCTTTTTTATATTGCACACACCACTGAAGACAGAGAAACGGCATTTCAATTCTCCTGTATGTCCTGTACGTATAATAGTACTGACAAATAAAATCTTTGAATACCACTGGTGACATTAACCGCAAATGTAAGGGGCATCACTTCACCATCAACCGGCATTGCACAGGAGCTCTGCTCAAGATAGCTCATCAGGGAGTCGGAAGGATAGTCAAAAGAGTAACCCAAAAACAACTTGGAAAGTGCACCAGAAAGACTTGGAGGCAGTTGGTACAACTGTATCTGAGAAAACAATAGGCAGTGAACACCAATGTCATAAGCTCCATGTATGTTCATCTTACAAGATTCCATTATTTTTTAAAGGGCATTTTGAAGCTAATTTAAGGTTTGCGAAGCAGCATTTTGACAAGTCTGTGAAATACTGGGAGATGTAGTGTGGTCAGATAAGATGAGTGTTTTTGGCTGTTATACTACACCATGTTTGGAGGAGAAATGGCACCACACATCACACGAAAATCCTACTCCACTACTACAGTGAAGTTTGGAGATGGAAGTATAATTGTGGGGTTGCTTCTAATCCCATGGCACTGAGACTTCATATAATTGAAGAAACACTAAATGGAGCCATGTACCAGAGTATTCTTGAAAATAATCTGCTGCCATCCAAAAAGGTGATGATGAGATGGGGGTGGACCTTCTGTCATTGCAAATTATCCCAAACGCACAGTGAAGGAAACTGGAAAATAAAGTTAAGTCATTAGAATGGGCCAGTCAGTCACTTGATTAAAATCCTTGACTGCAATCTTGATCACCCCCTCCACCATACACTGGACAGACAGCGGAGCACTTTCTCCAGCAGACTGCAACAGCTTCACTGCCGAACGATTAGGTACAGGAAATCTTTCCTGCCACATGCCATTTCACTGTACAACAACACTGGTGTTAAATTCTGGACAAAACTATGCTGCCATACTGCACTTGCAGTCTAATTGGTACCTCACATTTCACCCTGCACCTGATAGTCCTACATTGTACAGTGGGTATGACTCATGTATCTGTATGGGTCATCATCTATTCATCTACGATGTATACAAGTTATTTAGGCAGTTTTTACTTTCCATGGATAATCCCTTTGTCTGTTATGCTGTGTGTGTTTGTCGTTTTGGTCGTCTACTGTCATGCTGCTGTTACATTGTAATTTCCCAGCTTGGGATCAATAAAGTACATCCATCTATCTATCTAAAATCCAACTGTTAAGATCATGATTTATAAGAATTCCCTGCTAGAATCTTCAGGATTTAACAGCAGTCCATTAATAAAAACAGGCCAAACTCCCACCTGAGCACTGTGGGAGATTAGTTTCTTCATACAGGAAGGTCTTTAAACTGTTGTATTAATTATTTAATAAATTTCACTTAGTGTTCAATAGTTTTTCCTATTTAATTCCACTTTATTATACATACAGTAACTATTTATAGCTTTAAATATTTTGAGTTCTTTATATGGATTTATGTGGATTTCGTGGGTTAATAGCAACGTCTGAAAATTTCATGTGAGTAGTACACATTGTATATGTATGGCTATATGCATCTATAGAGACAGAGGTAGCATTTCTTGGCGACCTTGGAGTGGGTTAATCAGGCTAGAATGAGCTACTTCATCACTGAAAGTCTGGGAAACAGGTGGCAGACCCCTAGCTTACATCCTAAACAGTGTTGGGAGAAACGTGTTACATAGTAACGAAGTTACAAAGTTACTGTAATGCCTCTACTTTTGCAGTAACGTGCTGTGTAACGAAATTACTGTTTAAAAATCCAGTAATGTGTTACTAAAATTCAGTAATGTGTTCAGTAATGAACAAGATGGTGCCCACTGTTGGCAAACGTCTTCGCTCGTTCTGCTCCCGAAAGCCGATTTTTTTTCCTTTTTTAGCATAGCTGCTGTTCTTTCTACAATGCATGGAGGTCATGCACCGCTAATATACGACCGACAGACACTACTGGATATCGCCAAGTCAAGCAGCCACACGAAGTTTACTGACTTTATACCACCCGACCTACAATGCATTCGTCCGCCCCCGTGGTGACCATCAGCACCCCCAGGAAGGCCCTGAAGCACCGAGCCTACGTGAGCATGCTGACCCCAAGAACGTGCGTCGGAGGCGGGGCCCAAGACGTTGAAGGCAAGGCAAGAGAGGAGGGCTACATGCTTGGCTAAAGGCTTGCTCCAACCGGCCACCGCTACCCAGTCTCTTATGGCAAACGTGCGGTCTTTGGAAAATAAGCTAGACGAACTAAGAACAAGGATTGAAGACCAGTGGGAGACAAGAGAGTTCTGTGCCCCAATTTTCTGCGAGACCTGGCTTTCAGACAGAGTCCCGGAGAGCGCTATTCAGCTACAGACACACTCAACACACTGGGCAGACAGAACAGGAGACTCTGGTAAGACGGGGTGTGTGTGTGTGTGTGTGTTTATAAACAACTCATGGTGCGGAGATGTACAAACCGTCTACAAGCACTGCTTGCCCGACGTGGAATTTTTACTGCTGAAATGCCGTCCCTATTATCTACCAAGGGAATTTACCACTGTGTTTTTGGCCGCTGTATACTTTTGTCCTTAGAGCAACTACACAGTAGTGCTAAACAAACTCCATGACGTCATCAGCGCAGTAGAGACGAAACATCCCGATGCTGTTTTTATTGTTGCTGTCAACTTTAACCAGTGCAATTTATGGACTGCACTCCCCAAATATTACCAGCACGTGGACATTCCCACCCGCGATAAAAGCACATTGGATCATGTTTATTCCAACATACGTGGCGCCTACAGAGCGGCACCCCGCCCCCACTTCAGACAGTCAGATCACATCTCACTGTTTATGTACCCTGCCTACAGACAAAAGCTGAAACAAACAAACCCTGTTATTAAGCAAATTAAGCGCTGGACTAGAGTACCCTACAAGACTGCTTTGCCTGCACAGATTGGGATGTGTTTCAAAGCTGCAGCCACCCGAGAGGACTCTTCTGTAAACATACAGGATTATGCTGAATACGTGACTGGGAACATCAGAACATGCGTTGATACCATCGTACCCACCATACAGGTCAGGAAGTTCCCCAACCAGAAGCCCTGGATCAAAAGTCAGGTACGTCAGATGCTGCGTGCTTGCTCTCGTGCATTTAAATCAGGCTGTGAGGTTGAGTACAAAGCTGCAAAGTATGGACTGAGAAAGGCTATAACAACAGCCAAGAAGCAGTACAGAGGAAAGCTGGACAGTCTCTACTCCACTCCTGACCCGGGGCGCATGTGGCAAGGCCTGCAACACATCACAGACTACAAGAGGACCAACAGCAGCACCACTAGCTCTACAGACAGCCTTCCGGATGATCTCAACATCTTTTACACCCACGTCCAATAACCACAGGGTTGGCGGTTCAAATCCCACTCTCCCCAGATATCCTGCCGTTGTGTCCCTGGGCAAGACACTTCACCCCCAATTGCTCCTGGTGGGTCTGGAAGCGTCATGTTAGGCAGCATGCCACCATCAGTGTGTGAATGTGTGTGTGAATGGGTGGATAGCAGGATCTGTAAAGCGCTTTAGTCATCAAGAGATGAGAATAAAAGCGCTATGTAAGTGAATGCCAATTACCATTTACCATTTACTTCAAGACCACCAGCCACAGCACAGAGAAGAGACACACACTCACGGACCCCCCCCCCACACACACACACCAGGCCAGGTAAACAAAGCACTGAGGAATATCAACCCCCACAAGGCAGCAAGACAAGACACCATACCTGAATGGGCCCTCGGAGCATGCACTGCAGAGCTGACCGACATTCTCGCACCAATCTTCAACCTCTGCCTCAAGCAGAACATAGTCCCCTCCTGCTTCAAAACAACAACCATCGGGGGGCGCTAGTGAGCCATGCTGGAGTAAAGACGTGTTCCTCAGTGCTCCCGCAGACTTTTGGACATTTTACTTTTAAAAACGAAGTTTCTTTGGTAAAGCTCAATACAGACTCGTCACCTATCATTGTCGGACTCTCCTGCCCACTTTTATCGTCATGATGGATAAACTTCAGAAGTTTAAATTCGACGCTACCGACAAACCCAATAGGCTCAACACGAGGCTGCAAGCCGAGCTGGAAAAGAATGACGAACCACAGAGCGCAGTGCCAACGTTGACCACGGACGAAGGCTTTAAAACTCAGATTTTGGCATCCTTAAGAGAAGACATCACACAAATTATACGGGAAGAATTTAAGAATGCCTTAGCTAACGATTTTGCCTCTCTCAAAGCCGAAGTCCAGGCTGTACGTTCGGAAATAGCTAGCAACGCCACCTCCGTTAGCGCACGATTTGGCACAATTGAAGCTAACATTCAAGACGTGAAAGACGGCTTGTCTACTTGGTCAGATGATATAACTGGGCTTCAGAGCTCGGTGAAAGAGCTCCAAAGTGAAGTGAAGTCACTGCGGAGCAAATGTGAGGATCTGGAGGGGAGAATGAGACGTGGAAATATCCGCATTGTCGGTGTCAATGAGCAAAACCCCTGCAATCCAAACAAGGTGGCTAAAATTATTAAACAAGCCTTATCCATGGACCGAGAAGTGAAAGTTGATCGATCTCATCGTACACCAGCACCACGGACCGCGGGAGCAGACAGACCCCGAGTGATAATCGCCAAGATGCACTATGATGGAGATGCAGCGGATATTTTGAGAAGAGCCAGGGAAAAGGCACTTTTGATGTATAACGGTAACAGGATCAGCGTCTTCCCTGACTACACGGCAGGTGTTGCTAAAGCCCGGGCTGCCTTTTCAGATGCACGGAAGGCGCTACGAGGCCGACGTGATGTGCGCTTTGGTTTTTTTTACCCCGCAAGATTCCGGATCACTTTCGGGAATGGGAGTCAGGACTTTCATGATCCAACAAAGGCCATGGACTACATAAAGAACAATATCCTGCGCGAAGCTGATGATCCTTGAGGTACCATGTTTGGATTATATAGCGTGAGTCCGCAGGTTATGATTGCAGTGGGTGCGTAATCTGTTAAAATATGTTTTTTTTTTTTTTTATGGTGACGAGAATAATACATTTTTTTTTCCTATCCCGTATTGTTATAGTGTATTGTGTTGAGTATTTTGAAAATTTTCATTTAATGTTGTTCCTTATCGTAATTTAGTCTGCAGGGGCCTGAGCTCCTTTAGTAAATTTGTTTTGCCGATTTAATTTCTGCTCCTTTTTTTTTTTTGCTGTGGACACAGCCTACCATAGCAGGTTGTGTATTTAGCTGCTAATATACAGCGGCTAGGGACTTAATCCCACCCTTTAGTATTTCGCTTGTTCGATATACATTTTGTTTTTGTGTTTCTTGCGTTCTGATCCCTTTGTTCCCCGGGGATCACATATTATTTAAAAGAGCAACAGAGTCGACTTCCGGTTATGGCTGCCACGTAAGATGGACGTGTCTCACTCTGCTCTGCTCCTGGAGAAAAAAATCGGCAAATAACTCTCTCATTTGGGACAGAACGTATCCCAGCGTTTGGGCGAGGATATGTCGGCGAATCCTAAGGCTGGAAAACCAGGTAAAGGAAAAAGCGAGCCGCCGAAACAGTCCAAATTAACGGACTTTCAGGTCTGTGACGCAGCAAACAAAACTCCATATATGGTGGAGGAGGCTGGCAACGGTGCGATATCTGCGGGGAGCGGCGCAGATGCGCTGATGGCTGCCATGAGTTCAATGAGAGCGGACTTTTCCTCTAGATTTGATGGGATTATGACAGCGTTGGAAGGAATAAGAAAGGAATTGGGTGACTGTGTAGAACGAACGGCGCAGATGGAGCTCCGTCTCGCTAGTGCTGAAGATGACGTCACCCGTCTTCAATTAAAGGTGCGCACTTTGGAAAAAAAAAATAAATGTCTAGAAGATAATATTTTGGATTTGGAATCTCGGTCGAGACAGAATAACTTGAGGCTGGTGGGTCTTCCAGAGGAATCAGAAGGTCGGGACGTATATTCCTTTCTGAAAAAGTGGATTCCGGAGGTGCTGGGCAGCGAGGAGTTGCAATCAGCAGTGGTTCTGGAAAATGCACATCGTATTGGCCCACGGAGAGATAAGGGACCGCCGAGGACCTTAATTATGAAGTTTCTTAGCAACAGAGACAGGATGAAGATCTTCAACGCTGCACGAGCTAAAGGAGAGATTAAACACCAGGATCAGCAGGTGCGGTTCTACCCAGATTTGGCCACAGGAATCCAACAATTGAGGAAGCAGTTTGATCCCATACGTAAGGAGCTGCGCAACCTTGGGATTCGTCATGGTGTAATCTATCCTGCAAGACTGCTGACCACGTATGAGGGCAGAACCCACATCTTCAAGACCCCAGAGGAGGCGCAGGAGTTCATCAAGAAGATCAAAGAAGAAGAAGAGACTGGTGGGAGCTAAGCATGAACAAAATATAAGGTAGAATAATTAAGCATTTGCACAGGCATCTGACTGACTTGAAGTAAATAGCAAGTTTACAAAATATAGATTGTATTATATATTAAAAAAAAACAAAAACAAAACAAACAAAAAAAAACTATGATGTACAAAGTTGTTAAAAATTTTGGAGTTAAGTTGGAAAACTACAGAGGAGAGTTAATGTTACGTCATTAAAAGCAGTAGAGTTAGGGTGATTGGGAGGATGAAGAAGGAGTGGCTTAGGCTGTTCCCCGTGGGTGTGGAGCGGTCGATGGCTATATCGGGAGACGGAAATTTTCTTTTGATTTTGGGGGGTTCGCCACAAGTGTGGGAAGGGGAAATTTGTTTGTGTGCAGTTTGTAGGATGAATGTTCAACCACTCATGTTTTTGCTTCTCTGTATGAGCATGTTTACACTGCAAGGTAATCCCAAACTCTCTATTGATCATAAACCAAAGTGTTAATCTTAATTTAACTTCATGGAATTGCAGAGGTCTACAAAATTTAAAAAAACTTAAACAAGTTATGAATAAAATAAAAGACATGGGTTCAAAAATTGTGTTTTTACAAGAAACTCATTTAATAGAGGAGGATATAAAAAGAATTAGGAGTAGATGGCAAGGAAGTGTCTTCACCTCATCATTCTCATCCCGGGCCAGGGGAGTTATGACTCTCATACATAAATCAGTCCCTTTTTAAGTGAAAAATGTAATTGGAGACAAACTTGGAAGATATGTAATCATTCAAGGTTCTTTGCTATTAGAAAATATAAATCTTGTGAACTTATATGGTCCCAATATAGATGACCAAAAGTTCTTTGCTAATTTATTTCTTATTTTATCATCACTTACAGGGCAACATATAATAGCAGGGGATTTTAATTGTACATTGAATCCAGGTATAGATAGATCAACAGGACTGGATTGTACGCACAATGGATGTAGGATGACTATTAATCATTTTATGAAAGAATTGAGATTGTTAGATATATGGAGAGAAATGAAACCACAAGTTAAAGCCTATTCTTGTTATTCCAGTACCTACAAGACATTCTCACGTATTGATTATTTTTTGATTTCCACAGAATTAAGATCCAAGATTCAAAACTGCTTTTATGATAACATCGTGATCTCTGATCATGCACTCTGTTGTCTAATATATGTAGATAAAAAATTGACAAAGGAATCAGGTAGATGGCAATTTCAGCATAAATGGCTTCAGGATGAGGAATTTGTCAAGTATATAGAAAAACAGATAGACGAGTTCTTTGACATCAATACTACACAAACATCAGCATGTGTAAAGTGGGAGGCTTTCAAAGCTTTTATTAGGGGACATATTATTAGTTATACAGGATCAAAATCTAAGAAGACTCGAGAGGAGAGAGCTAAATTGGAACATAAAATGAAAAGTCTTCAGGAAAAAGTGTATGCAGGAAGTGATCCAAGGTTGGAGAATGAATTACTGATTTTGAGAGCTGAATACGACAAAAAATCAGCGAATAGAGCTGCCTCGAGTCTTCTAAGATTGAAACAATCTTTTTATGAACAAGGTGAAAAATCAGGAAAATTATTGGCATGGCAGATTAAACAATTAGAAATTAAAACACCAATTACTAGTATTATAAGTAACAGACAGGTAGTTATAGATCCTTTAGAAATTAACAGAGCCTTTAGAGATTACTATGAAAAATTATATGATACTAAAAATGAATTTGATTTAACAAAACTAAATGGGTTTTTGAACGAACTATCTATACCGTGTATTCCAAATGAAAACAGGGAGATATTGGAGTCTAAAATTAGTCAAGAAGAAGTTGGGCTAGCCATTGATAATATGAAATCAGGAAAAAGTGCAGGACCAGATGGTCTTCCAGTTGACCTTTATAAAAAATTTAAGAATAAATTAATAAAACCTTTTTTGGAAATGGTTTTAGAAGCATTTCAAAATAATAATTTACCATCATACATAAATAATGCCTTAATTATACTGCTGCCAAAACCAGGTAAGCCCTCTAATAAATGTGAAAATATGAGACCAATAAGCCTATTAAACGCCGACCTTAAGATAATCTGTAAAATTTTAGCAAGACGAATACAAGAAATTTTACCAAATATTATTAATCGAGATCAGAATGGCTTTATAAAGGGAAGACAAGGCTTCCATAATGTAAGAAGACTATTTAATATTATTTATTTTAATAAAGAAGCACCGGATACAGCTCTCCTATCACTGGATGCCGAAAAGGCCTTTGATAGAGTTGAATGGCCCTTTCTTTTTGAAGTCCTACAAAGGTTTGGACTTGGAAATAATTTCATAAAATGGGTTCAAATAATATACAATAATGCTACAGCAGAAATCCTAACAAATAACAATATTTCAAAACCAATAAAAATCAATAGAGGATGTCGACAAGGCTGTCCACTTTCACCTTTACTGTTTACTATGGCAATTGAACCTTTAGCGATAGCGATACGTTTACATTCACAAATATATGGAATTAAAGTTGGACCAACAGAACATAAAATCTCCCTGTACGCCGATGACATAATTTTGTTTATGTCGAATCTAAAAAAATCAATTCCAACCTTGTTGAATTTAATAAAGAATTTTGGGGAAATATCAGGATATAAAATAAATAAAACTAAATCTTCAATATTAATGTTAAATGAGACCCAGAGAAATTACCCAGCCCCTGAAGTAAATCAATTCAATGTTGTAAATCAGTTTAAATATTTAGGAATCCAAATTGTGCCTAAGCTAGAATCAGTCGCCAGTGTCAACTATGAAGCCTTAATGTCAGATATCAATGAGTTAACTCAGAGATGGATGTCACTACCAATGTCGATGATCGGGAGAATCAATATACTTAAAAGTAATATTTTACCTAAAATACTTTATTTATTTCAATACATTCCCTTATCACCACCTTTAGATTTATTCTCAAGAATAAAAAAAAAGTTTGTGGAATTTATATGGAACAACAGGAGGGCTAGATTACGTCTGTCTTTATTATATTTACCATTTGATCGTGGAGGTCTGAAATGTCCAAATTTTATGTTGTATTATTGGTCGGCACAACTGAGGTCTATGACATATTATTTTTCATCAAATGATCTCCCTCACTGGACTGAAATGGAATCATACAATTTACCTTTACCTCTTCCCATATTCATATACTCAGATTCGGCAAAAAAATTACAAAAACAAGTTAAAAATCCATTTGTAAAGCATATGATCAAAATATGGTGTGAAGCTAAAAACTATTTAAAAGAACCACAGTTATTGTCACAATTTAGTCCAATATGGGGTAATCAATATTTTAAACCAGGGAGAGCGGACGCTGTATTTAAAGTATGGAATTTAAAAGGGATACAAAAGATTCAGGATTTATATTTGCCATGTGCAGATAACATAATGTCTTTTGAAGAGCTGAGGATCAAATTTAATCTCAATAGAACACATTTTTTTAAATATCTTCAACTTGGAAACTTTATTCGATCAAATCAAAATAAAGCTCTCACTCGACCTATTTATTCATCCTTGGAAAAAATGATGATGAAAGATAGTAAAAGAAAGGGTATTATTTCAGAGTTTTATAACTCATTGACACTATCTTCAAGTGAAAATTCACTGAAAAGATTAAACTACTGGAAAGAAGATCTGCAAACTGAAATTTCAGAGGAACAATGGGAATTGGCTTGTACAGAAGCTCAAACCAAATCAATAAATGTACGCCTTAAATTGATACATTTCAAATGGTTAATGTGGATGTATGTTACACCAGAGGAGTTAAATAAATATAACAAAAATATACCAGATACATGCACAAAATGCATGGAAAGTAAAGGAACTCTATTTCATTGTGTATGGGAATGTAGATTAATAAGAAGGTTTTGGGAAGAGGTGAGGGTAACAATTGAAAAAATAATCTCAAAATAAATCATATTGAATCCTAAATTGTTTTTGTTGGGTCTGTACCCAGAAAAGCATAATTTTAATAAAAGTGAAAGAACATTCATAGACCTCAGTTTGCTTAATGCCAAAAAATGTATTGCACTATTATGGAAAAAGACTCATAGACCAGATGTGACTCAGTGGTTAAGACAGATGTTAACAAACCTTCCATTAGAAAGAATAACATATATACTGAAATCAAAGGAAATTGTGTTTGAGAATATATGGAGACCTTTTATTGATTATGTAAAAAATTTAAACATAACTCTTGAAGAAGAAGGTGAATGATGTGTGTGGACCTTGCAAATTCCAAACTGGTGAACATAATATGTATACTTATGTATTGGATTGTCTAGACTAAACAGGGGAGCATTGTTGAAGATTTGATTTTGCTGGTGGTTGTTGGTGTTTTTAGTGCATCTTTTTTTTTTTTTTTTTTTTTGTAGTACTTTAGTGTTAGTGTTTGATTGTTTGTATCATGTTTGTTAAAAAAAAAAAAGGTTCAATAAAGATATTGTGGAAAAAAAAAAGAGCAACAGAGTCACTATTTGTTACTTACTGGAACCATATTCTCTCAGTCATAAAGTCTTTCCACTTCGATGCAACATTCCTATGTGAAGTAATATTCCCTATGTTGTTTCTGCTGTACTCTCGATCATGGGCCCGCCTCTGCCTCAAAACAACTTTTATGATGCCCTATACTGTAACTATCTGCACCACAGTACTTAAGTTATGAGTCCACTTACAATTATAAGTCATAATGTGAAGGGTCTAAATAGCCCCATTAAAAAGAAGAAAATATTATTACAGCTTAAACATTTGAAGTGTCAAGTAGCACTATTACAAGAAACCCATTTGTCCGATGATGAGCACCTGAAATTAAAGAAATCCTGGGCAGATAAGATGTATTTCTCATCTCACCGCTCAGGTAAAAGAAGAGGGGTTGCAATATTAATACATAGACAAGTTAATTTTGTTGATACATTTGTACATGCAGATGGAGAAGGTAGATTTATTCTGGTAAATGGGCTGCTTGATGGCATACCTGTCTCCCTAATTAATGTGTATGCCCCAAATGAGGACCAACCAGGCTTCATCAAATTACTATTTAACAGAATCACGGAGTATAGTGTTGGTCTTTTACTCATGGGGGGAGACTTTAATTGTGTAATGTCACAACAAGATAGACAACCTCCACCTAAAGCATCCATATCCAAGATGGGCAAGATGCTTAAATATTTGACTGCTGAAGCAGGAATGGTTGATGTATGGCGATCAAAATTTCCAAAAGAAAGAAATTTTACATTTTACTCTAACAGTCATGCATCCTATTCAAGGATTGATTATTTTTTCACTTCTAAAGCTGAACTCCATAGAGTTGAAGACATAACCATCATGCCCATTACAATCTCTGATCATGCCCCAGTGGTTCTTCAGTGGGACATGGGATTGACACCAACTTATAAACAATGGAGATTGAACGCCTCTCTTCTTAATGATAAAGATTTCATTACTCTCATTAAAACAGAGCTCAAGAACTATCTTGATATAAATGATACACCTGGCATGTCTCCTCTTGTACTTTGGGACTGTGCAAAAGCCTATTTAAGAGGCTGTATAATTTCTTATGCTACTGCAAAAAGGAGGCAAAAAATGGCTAAACAAACAGAATTGGAGCATAAAATTAGGGAGCTCGAACATAAGCATAAACGAGGGATGGCGTCTAATCTCTTAACTGAACTCAAAGCAGCCCGCTCAGAGCTACAAGAGCTACTATCAGAGAAGATCGAGGGAACTTTACGTTTTGCCAAGCATCAGTATTATGAACATGGAAATAGAGCGAGCAGGCTTCTGGCTTTCAAATTACGTAAACAACAATCTTCTAATATTGTACATAAAATAAAATCTGGACACAAATATATAGTAAAGCCTAAGGAAATAGCTGAAACATTCGGAGAATTTTATAAATCTCTCTACCAAGATACTGATACATGCCCCGATGAGTCCAATATTGCTCAATTCTTACAGGATATTAATATACCTCAGTTATCTGGCAAAATTGCTGCAAATTTGGATGAACCAATCCAAGATTGGGAAATAAAACAATGTATTTTATCTCTCAAAAATAATAAATGTCCTGGTCCAGACAGATTTATCAATGAGTTTTATAAATGTTTCCATGAAGAACTTATTCCACTCCTCTTAAAAGCTTATCACCATTCATTAGAAACAAAAACAATGGCTGTGTCATGGGCAGAAGCTGCTATAGTGGTATTACAGAAGGAAGGTAAAGATCCCACTGATTGCAGCTCTTACAGGCCATTGTCTATGTTAAATGGAGATGTTCCAATCTTGATGGGTGTATTGGCACGGCGACTAAATGACATAATAACTAACATTATTCATCCAGACCAGACTGGGTTTATTGTCGGGAGACATTATGCAAATAATTTACGTCGTTTGTTTAATATCTTATCATACCAAAAACAAAGCAAAACCAAGACAGTTGTATTATCACTGGATGCCCAAAAGGCTTTTGATAGAGTGTCATGGAAATATCTTATTCAAACATTAAAAAGATTTAATTTCGGCCCTAAATTTATCGACTGGATTGAAACCATATACTCTTCACCTCAAGCAGCTGTGAGAGTTAATGGGTTTCGATCTACAAGGTTTAACTTGGAGCGTGGTTGCAGACAAGGGTGTCCTCTGTCACCCTTGCTCTTTGCTTTAAGTATAGAGCCAATGGCCCAACTCATTAGAGATGACAATAATATTAAAGGGGTGCTGATTGGCAAAGAAGTACATAAAATATCACTGTACGCGGATGATGTCCTACTGTATCTGACAGAGCCATCCTGTACAATTCCATGTTTAATGAAAATTATATCAACATATGGATATTTCTCAGGATATAAAATTAATGTTGATAAAACTGAGGCAATGGACATTTTGGACAATATTTCACCAGAGTTTAAACAACAAAGTGGCTTTCGTTGGCCTAAAGAAGGTATAAAGTATTTGGGCATCTATGTTCCCCTTTCATTAGACAAGATATTTGATGCAAATTATGGTAGGATAATTAGTACTACGTTGGTCATCATTGCCTTTGTCTCTCCTAGGTCGCATAGAAGCCATTCGTATGAATGTTCTGCCTAGGCTTTTATATCTGTTTCAAATGTTACCAATACTAATACCTAAGTCAACATTTGAAGAAATGGACAAAACATTCTCAAAATTTATATGGCAGGGCAAGCGCCCTCGGATAAAATATAAAACACTTCAAAGACTTAAGGAAGAAGGGGGGCTTAACCTGCCAAACTTGAAATATTATTTTTGGGCTTCACAATTAAAACCATTGATTTCATGGATGCAGAATGACATTCATACAAGATGGGCGGACATTGAACAAAACCTGAGCCTCAAACCACTACAAGCTTTGCCTTTTGCTAATATTCCAGTAGTGGGCTTATCAAGGTGGACTAAAACCACACTTGATATCTGGAAGAGGGTTGGAATTGCCTTTAAGTTACCAACTAGTCTATCTGCCTTGTCTAGTATCGGGCATTTAAAATCCTTTATACCAAGCAGATTGGATACGAACTTTCTCAAGTGGGCTGATCATGGGCTTATTTACATACATCAGTTAATCGATAAGGATGGTTTTGTATCGTTTGAATATTTGAGAAGACGCTTCCAACTCCAAAAAAATGATTTTTTCAGATATCTGCAAATACGATCTTTTTTGGTTTCTCATAAAGAGTGGGATAAAGTGCTAGACCCATCACTCATTGAACATTTTTTAATTCAAACTCAAAAACACAAAGAGGATAAAAAAGTGATCTCAAAGTTATACAAAATATTTGGTTTAATGGCTCAAAATAAACCTATTCTGGCAAAACAAAGATGGGAGGCAGAGGCGGGTCAAATTTTCTCTGATCAAATGTGGGAAGAGGTATGTACAGTGGCGCATAAGACCACAAATTCAAATACATGGAGGGAATTTAAATGGAAGATATTTAGTAGATATTTCAGAACACCAGATATTGTGGCCAAGATGACACCAAATGTTCCAAGCCTGTGTTGGAGAAATTGTGGTACAGAAGTGCCTAATCACACACACATTTTCTGGTCGTGCCCTAAAATACAAACATTTTGGGATGAGGTATACAAGGCAATAAATCATATGTTTCAAGTTACAATACCAAGGGACTTGGCAGTAGCAGTTCTTGGCATCACCCCTCCGGAAGTGCATGGGAGAGCACCAGCATACCTCCTAAACATACTTTTTGTAGCAGCCTTGAAATGTGTCACTGCCTCTTGGATGAAAACAGACCCACCCTCCTTCAGTGCATGGCTTCAAAAAGTACAAGAACTTTATCACATGGAGAAGATTACTTACGCACTGAGACTCCAATTACCTACTTTTAAATCAAGATGGCATCCAGTAGAAGTCTCTTTATTGTAGTTGCTCAAGGTGGCTATTAAGCGCTTGGTTTTATTTTTTTTTTTTGACAGATGCTGTTTCTCTTATATTGATGTGGAATTTGTGTATTAAATAATCTTGACTACATATGGTAATTATATCTGTAATGACTCTGTTGTTAAAAATTTTAATAAAATATAAATTCTAAAAAAAACAAAAAAACAACAACCATCATCCCCCTCCCCAAAAGGAGCCCACCAACCTGTCTGAATGATTACAGACTGGTGGCACTCACTCCAATCATCATGAAGTGCTTCAAGAGAGTGGCGCTGCCCCTCATTCAGGACAGCATATAAGGCACCCTGGACCTCCTGCAGTATGCCCAACAGGTCCAACTCAGATGCCATTGCTGCAGCACTCCATTATTATCTCTCTCCCACCTGGAAAATGAAGACTTCAACATTAGGATGCCCTTTGTCGACTACAGCTCCACCTTCAACACGATCATCCCTCACAAACTCACCGACAAACTGTCTTCACTTGGCCTGCCCCCCACCCTCTGTGACTGGCTACTGGACTTTCTAACTGGCAAGCCCCAGTCTGTCAGGATGGGTAACAGGACCTCAGCCAGCATCATCACAAACACAGGTGTCCCACATGGTTGTGTTCTCAGCCCCATCCTCTACAGCCTCTTCATCCATGACTGTGTTGCCTCCCACAAGGACAATATCATCCTAAAGTTTGCGGATGACACAGCAGTGATAGGACGCATCACTGGTGATGGCGAAGCATCCTACAGGAGGGAGGTGGCCAACCTGGTGTCATGGTGTAAGGACAACAACCTCACCCTCAATACGGACAACACAAAGGAGATGATAATGGACATGAGGAAAGGGAGGAGAAGACCCCATTGGTCGCTGTTCATCCGAAAGCTTGAGGTGGAGAGGGTGAGCAGCTTTAAATACATGGGCATCCACACCAGCAAGGACCTTAAGTGGACACACAACACCACAGAGCTGGTTAAGAGAGCTCAACAGCGACTGTACTTTCTGAGGAGGCAGAATAAGTTTGGCATGTCCCCCAGGATCCTCAACAATTTCTACAGCTGCATCATCGAGAGCATCCTGACCAACTGCATCACTGCGTGGTACGGTAGCACCACTGCCCTGGACCGCAAACACCTGCAAAGAGTGGTGAAGACAGTAGAGAAGATCATCAGGACTCCACTCCCCTCTCTGCAGAGCATCTACCACTGCAGAGTCCAAAGGAGAGCTGACGCCATCCTCCGGGACCCCACCCAATGCAGTGAAATGCAGAACAACAGACTGAAGAACTGTTGTTCTGTATTTAAGTTAACGGTGGGAAGAATCTGACGGATTTTATCTCTGATAGATGAAATTTTATTATTGAAAAAGCTCAAAGTCCTGACTAGTAAGCTCTAAGGGAATGCTACGTTTAACAGCGTCCTGACTATCAGCCTGGCTACAGTGCTGAAAAGAAACCTGGGATTGTTCTTTTTCTCTTCTATTAATGTGGAATAATAACTTGTTCTAGCTTTCCGAAGAAATTTTTTTATAAATTAGAAGATGATTTCTCCAAGCTAACTAGATTTCATCTAATTTAGTGGAGCGCCATTTTCTTTCTAATTGACAAGTCCTCTGTTTTAAGCTACAAGTTTCTGTGTTGAACCAAGGAGTTAGAAATCTCTGATTAGACTTTTTCCTTTTTAAAGGGGCCACCATGTCTAGACTCTGATGCAGAGAAGCTGTAACACTATCTACCATGCTATCAATTACAGAAGGGGCAGGCTCTCCATAGCTTATCTCTGTTGTGTTGACACATGGCATAGAGGAAACCATCTGCATAAATTTGGTAACAGCATCATCTGAGAGGCATCTACTGTAGTAATATTTTTCTTTAGGGGCCAAATAGTCAGAAATAGTAAAATCAAAAGTTGACAGATCATGGTCTGACAGTGCAGGGTTATGAGGAGACACTACCAGATTTTCTATTTCTATGCCATAGGTCAGAACAAGGTCCAACGTGTGGTGGAGATAATGGGTAGAATTTTCTACTTTCTGAGAAAACCCCATCGAGTCTAATATTAAACTAGAAAAGCACTCATAGAGCGCATACCTCCGCCAAGGCTCCTTCCATTTCTCATGGATCACCTCCAAAATGTAATGGGTTTGTGTGTAGGCCTATAGCCACTTGTGGTGAAAATTGCATCAAAGTCTGTCCATCAGTTTTGGAGTACTGTTGCTAACACACTGTGAGAAGATAAGAGCCTTGGCTGAGGTATGCATTCTCAAATCATCACCAAAATATAATGGGTTCCTCTCTAGCCCAAGAACCACCTCTGGTGAAAATTTCATCCAAATCCATCCAGTAGTTTTTGTGTAATCCTGCTGCACAAATACAAACAAAGCCCTTGGTGGAGGTAAGCACTCTCAGATCATCACCAAAATCTAATCATCTGTTCCCCATGCCATTACACACCTTTCCTGAAAATTTCGTCAAAATCCGTTCATAACTTGAGTTATGTTGGTAACAGACAGACAGACAAACAAACAGACAAACCCCGGTAAAAACATTACCTCCTTGGCGGAGGTAATTAAATGCCATATTAAGGCAATCACTATCTACATCTACATGTATTTTAAAGTCCCCTACTATAATTATTCTATCTGATTTCAGCACTAAATCTGCTAAGAATTTGGCAAATTCGGATAAAAACTCTGAGTAGGCTGAGGGAGGACGATAAACTATGGCAAATAAAATTGGGTTTAACCTAAAATTGCTAACATGCCCAATACTGAGGACCAGTCCCTCAAAGGAATTATAACATGTTTTTTGCTTTACATTAACTAGTAATTTGGAATGATAAATTGTTGCTACTCCTCCTCCACGACCAGAACTTCCGGGATTTTGACAGTTTAAATAACCAGAGGGGGTTGATTCATTTAAACCAACATAATCCTCTTGCCCTAACCAAGTCTTTGTAAGGGATATTAAATCAATCTGATGATCAGTTAACAGATCATGGACTAGCAGAGACTTGGGAGTTAGAGACCTAATATTTAACAAACCACATTTAATTTTTAAATTATGAGGAGGAACAGAGGCCAAGTCATTAAATTTAGAGGCTTCATGTTTAATTTGAGTTTTACCAACTTTCTGTTTAATCACTTTGGGATGTTTATACATTATATTTTTATTTACTTTGGAGGGAGCAGACAATGATTCTCTGATGGGGAAGACAAGGGCTAAGTTGAGGGGTGGCAGATGAAGAGGAGCTGCAGAGAGGTGTGTAAGACTGCAACTCTGCTTCCTGGTCCCAACTCTGAGTTGTCAAGGTTTTGGAAATCTGGATATAAATGATGCCAGATTGTTAGATAAAAAAGATGCACCATCCAAAGTGGGATGGACACCATCTTATCTAATAAGACCAGGTTTTCCTCAAAATGAGTTCCAATTGTCTATGTAGCCCACATTGTTTGCACGACACCACACAGCCAGCAGTTGAAGGATGACACGCGGCTAAACATGTCATTACTGGTCAGACTGGGGAGGGGCCCAGAGAATACTACACAGGCAGACATCATTTTGGCAAAGTTACACACCGATTCCACACTAAGTTTTGTAACTTCCGACTGCCGGAGTCGGATGTTGTTAATGCCGGCGTGGATAACAATTCTGGAGTATTTATAGTTAGTTTTAGCCAGCATTTTCAAATTTGACTCTATGAACAGTGGTGACCCTTCCCAGGAGTGGCTGGCCGACCAAAATTACCACAACAGTGCAGTGACGACTCATCCAAGAGGTCACAAAAGACCCCACAACAACATCCAAAGAACTGCAGGCCTCACTTGCCTCAGTTAAGGTCAGTGCTCATGACTCCACTATAAGACAGAGACTGGGCAAAAATGGCCTGCATGGCAGAGTTCCAAGACAAAAACCACTGCTGAGCAAAAAGAACATAAAGGCTCATCTTAGTTTTGCCAGAATACATCTTGATCATCCCCAAGACTTTTGGGGAAATACTCTGTGGACTGACGAGACAAAAGTTGAATTTTTTGGAAGGTGTGCATCCCATTACATCTGGGGTAAAAGTAACAGCAATTCAGAAAAGGAACATCATACCAACAGTAAAATATGGTGGTGGTAGTGTAATGGTCTGTGGCTGTTTTGCTGCTTCAGGACCTGGAAGACTTGTTGTGGTAAATGGAACCATGAATTCTCCAACGGCGACGAGTCCGTCTACAGGAAAGAGGTGGCCCAGCTGGTGTCCTGGTGCAGCCACAACAACCTGCAGCTGAACGCTCTGAAGACAGCGGAGATGATTGTGGACTTCAGGAAAGTCACAACCCCCCTGCCCCCCCCTCACCATCACAGGCTCTCCCATCACCATTGCAGATTCCTTCCGCTTCTTGGGCACCACCATCACCCGGGACCTCAAATGGGAGCCAACCATCAGCTCCCTCATCAAAAAGGCCCAGCAGAGGATGTTCTTTCTGCGGCAGCTGAGGAAGCTCAAGCTTCCCACCAAGATGTTAGTGCAGTTCTACACGGCCATCATCGAGTCCATCCTCACCTCCTCCATAACCGTGTGGTACGCAGGAGCCACTGCCAGGGACAGACTAAGGCTGCAACGCGTCGTGCGCACTGCTGAGAAGGTGATCGGCTGCAAGCTCCCATCTCTCCAGGACCTGTACATCTCCAGGGCCCGGAGGCGTGCAGGCCGGATCATAGCCGATCCTTCACACCCTGGTCACGTACTGTTTGCCCCCCTCCCCTCAGGTAGAAGACTTCGGTCCATTCAGACTAAAACCTCCCGGCACATGAACAGCTTTTTCCCCTCTGCCATCAGACTGCTGAACACTAAGTGACTTATTGACTCTCGTGCACTATATACAGCAGCTCATGTCGTTCATCACTGTTTTTCTGTTGCATTATCGACTGCACTGTGGTACCCCATATTATCTGCTACTTGCTAATTTATTTAAAACTGCCTTGACTAGTATTACTCATTATTATTATTATTATTATTACTTATTATTCTACACTTATTGCATGTTTTTAGTCTTTTAGTTTTTAGTTTATCTCTTTATCTCATCATGTTTTTAATGTTGCAGCATGGCACCGAGACAAATTCCTAGTTTGTGTACTACATGAACAATGGCAATAAATCTGATTCTGATTCTGATTCTGATTCTGCTGTCTACCAACAAAATCCTTCAGGAGAATTTCCGGCCATCTGTTCGTGACCTCAAGCTGAAGCACACTTGCATTCTGCAGCCTTTTTAAGGTCATGCCACAGCATCTCAATCAGATTCAGTTCTGGACTTTGACTAGGCCACTCCAAAGTCTTCATTTTGTTTTTCTTAAGCCATTAGGTGGTGGACTTGCTGGTGTGTTTTGGACCCAAGTGCACTTCAGCTTGAGGTCACCAACAGATGGCCGGACAGTCTCCTTCAGGATTTTTTTTTCAAGGAGAGCACTATGCATCAGCCACTGTTGTCACCAGACGAGCCTTTGGTGGTGGTGGTGTTACAGTCTAGGCAGGTGTGTCTAGTCAATATAGAACTGCCCTACACCTTGTGAATGGTACAGTGATAAGCCTATACTAGCTGAACATTAATCCAGTCATTGTGTCAATGCATGAACAACACAGGCCTAATCTTCACTGATGACAATGCTCCAGCTCATCGAGGTCGCATCATTAGGAAATGGCTGCTGGAGGCTGGGGAACCTCAAATCAAGTGGCCTGCACTTTCTCCAGACCTAACTCCCATAGAAAACCTATGGGATCAGCTGAGTCTCCGTGTAGAGGCTCATAACCCTGCACCCCACAACCTCAATGACTCGAGGGCCGCCCTTCAAGAGGAGTGGAATGCCATGCCTCAGCAGACAATAAGTCGACATGTGAACAGCATGAGATGTCATTGTCAAGCTGTAATTGATGCTCAAGGGCACATGACAAGTTAGAGACAAGTGAGACACTGACATTTTTTGTTGTGGTATCCCCACCACTGTTGTTGGCTTTTGTTTCATTAAATTGTTTGAGATGAGGACATCACCATTGCATGCTTCTACTTAAATGCCCTACTTTCATGATATAATATTACAGTAGCGTGACCTTTTTACATTTTCCATAAATTTAATCCAAAAGCCAAATATCCCTAACTTTTTGCGAGTCGTGTATTTTGGTGTGATTCACAGGTTCATTAGACCCTATGCAGTGTTATTTGGAAGGAGCAAATATTTGATAACAGATGCATCCAAACAAATACATTACACGATGCTATCTGGGCCAACACCGATAGCCACAGGACACTGTGCACATAATAAAATAAGCCACATAACTGGGAGAAAGATATGTTTCAGTGTGATTCACAGGGTCATTCGAGCCCATGCAGAAGTATTTCAAACACCACTCTGGCTGCGTAATATAGTGACTCTTTCCCATAAGCCTTTGCGGCATGATGGTGCTCGATATCACATTTAAAACAATAAAGGCAGGCCAAAGATCTCAAGGAAAGGGCCTAGAAAAGAAGTGGTCCGGCTGTGTAAACAAGAATCTCTCAGCAGTGGCTGAAGATTTGAGTTGCTGATTTATTTTCATAAAAAAGGTGCAAAGTTTAACTTACTACACCTTTAATAGCCTTTAATATCTGCTGAGATATATGCACAAAAAAGGGCAATATTTTTTATATCCAACATAAACACTCAGTATATGTAGCATATGCAAACATGGTAAAATGTTGCTAAAATAGAATACAAATCATGTTGTAGCACAGACAATAGACCTGCACTTTCCTTTTGTTTTAAAGAACTGTGTAACTACACAAATCCATTTGCAGGTGAAACTAAATGAGAACAGAAGACTGTCTGGCAGTGGATGCAGAGCCATGCAGTGAAAATCTAATTCCCACCACCACCCCCTCTAATACTGGTGACAAAGCAGTGGTGCAGCAGGGACGGGGCCAAGTACGGGTTATTTATACAGGTAATCAGTTAATCCCTGCTGTCAGGTTCAAGCCTGTAAAAACAGACACGCATGTCAGGCAACGACAGACAGGCAGAGTGTTGGGATGTGTCCATCAGTAGCCACGTGTTCAGAGATGGAAATGAAAAGGGAGAAAATTACATGTATGAAACAGATTTGGCCTGGTGGCAGTGAATGGAATAAAAGTTTAATGTATATGGAACTTTTCATTATAGATAAACTTTAAGTGCTGAATATGAAATACAAGAAATACAATAGCAAAATGCAAAAATAAAAGCTAAACACACACACAGCTGAAAAGATCCACCATTATTATCCTGGAAAAGTTGCATATTAGTGAGTTAGAGATTTTTTTTAAAAGGGGCAATACGGATTTTATGTAACATAGAATCACAAGTTGAGGAGGAACGGCGACTACAAAAGTGACTAAATGTAAGCAGTGCTTTTTATCATCTTCTTTCTCCAGCTTTGAAATGACTATTTGAGGTCGGTCGCTCTGAATCGGTGCTGGCCACTGTCATTTACTGACCCCCTTAATACAATAAGGATTTTATGAATGACTGCCAATTTTCTGGCTGAAATTATGTCCGAGTATGACCAAGTCCTTATTGTTGGACATTTTAATATCCATATGAGTTGTCCGGATAAGCCACTGGTGAATGACTTTTTAAACCTTATTTATTCAGAACAGTTTTTATCTGGTGGTCCTACACATGAACACGGATATACATTAGACCTTGTTCTCTCGCTTGGCTTGTCTGTGGTTAACTTGTCTATGGTTCCTGCAAATTTTAAACGTGCAGTAGTGAAACCTTTGATAAAGAAACCTGGTCTTGATCAGACTGTGTTGGCTAATTTTAGGCCTGTTTCAAAGCTGCCTTTTCTTTCAAAAAATATTAGAGAAAATTGTTTAAATGGTAAATGGCATTCACTTATATAGCGCTTTTTTCTCATCTCTTATGACCAAAGCGCTTTACAGATCCTGCTATCCACCCATTCACACTTACACACTGATGGCATCCATGCAAGGCGCTGGCCTGACCCACCAGCAGTAACTGGGGGTTCAGTGTCTTACTCAAGAACACTTCGACATGCAGACAACAGAGCAGGAATCAAATCGCCAACCCTCCGATCAGTAGTTGGTTACACTACACCTGTGGCACTGGTGTAGTTTATCTTCAGTTAAAGGCTTTTCTGGAATGAGAATGATGTTCTGGAGGTGTTCCAGTCTGAATTTAAAACCCTCCATATCACAGAGTCGGCTTTGATAAGGGTCTTTAATGGCATCTTCCTTGTATCTGATTCTGGTGATTTTATGATTCTCGTCCTGCTTGACCTAACTGCCACCTTTGATACAGTAGACCATGACATTTTAACATACTGTCTACAGCATCTTGTGGGTATTTGTGGTACTACTCTGGAATGGCTCAGGTCCTGCTTGACAGAACCATGCGTGTAAGCCTTGCTGGTTTTGAATCTTCCTCTGTTTCCCTGTCATGTGGGGTACCACAGGGCTCGATTTTAGGGACCCCTTTATTATGCTTCCACTGGGTCCCATTCTTAGAAAACATGGTATCTTCTTCCACCATTACGCTGATGACACTCAGGTATATCTACCATGAAAGCAGAAGCAGGCCTTCTCATTAAAATCATTCCTTGCATGTCTTGATGACATTAAAGATTGGATGGCTTTACACTTAAATTTTAATGAAAATAAGACTCTAGACAGGGTCTGTAGTGAGTCCTCAC
Source organism: Pholidichthys leucotaenia (assembly GCA_020510985.1). NCBI lineage: Eukaryota > Metazoa > Chordata > Actinopteri > Cichliformes > Pholidichthyidae > Pholidichthys > Pholidichthys leucotaenia. The sequence goes on along the minus strand of CM035848.1, from coordinate 64,043,680 downwards.
CTGTTGACTTGGGCTCCTTGGCACGGTTTGTTAAGCCAACCATTACCAATTTGGGTTTTAGGTTGGACAGTGATTTTAAATTAAAATGGTAAATAGCGTTCACTTATATAGTGCTTTTTCTCATCTCTAGATGACCAAAGCGCTTTGCAGATCCTGCTATCCACCCATTCACACACTGATGGCAGTGGAGCTGCCATGCACCGGTGCTGGCCTGACCCACCAGGAGCAAATTAGATTCTCAAATCAGTGTAGTAGTGAAGTCCAGCTTTTTTTCATCTAAGGCAGCTGACAAAGGTTAAACCAATCCTTTCAAAGCAGCACTTTAAAACAGTAATCCATGCTTTCATCACGTCTCAGTTGGATTACTGTAATGCACTTTATGTTGGAGTTAGCCAGTCTTCCCTCGCACGTCTCCAGTTGGTTCAGATTGCTGCTGCATGTCTTAACTTGAACACGTAAGAGGGACCACATTACATCCATTTTAGCTTCCCTTCACTAGCTGCCTGTGCACTTTAGGATTCATTTAAAAAAAAAATATTTGTTTTTAAATAATTAAATGGCCTTACCATTTAATAATTACCTTACAGTGTGTGAATGGGTGGATAGCAGGATCTGTAAAGCGCTTTGGTCATCAAGAGATGAGAATAAAAGCGCTATATAAGTGAATGCCATTTACCATTTTACCATTACCCCGCCTTACATCTCTGAGCTACTCCATCCTTACATTCCTGCTCGGTCTCTCAGGTCAGTTGATCAGCTGCTCCTGGAGATACCAAAATCGAAGAGGAAGCTCAGAGGGGACAGAGCTTTTTCTGTTGCTGCTTCTAAATTGTCAAATAATCTGCCTTTGTCCATCAGACAGGCCTCTTCACTGTTCAGTTTTAAAACTCTTAAAACCCATTTTTATTCTCTGGCTTTTGACTTACTGTGAGACATTGATTTTATTTGTTTTTATTGTCTCTACTGTATGACTGCTGTTTTATTTGTGTCATTTTGTACTTTTTTTTAGCTGCATTGTATTGTTTTTATGTTTTTATATTTATCATTGATGTACAGCACTCCGGGTCAGCTGTCATTTTTAAAGTGGTTTATGTTTCTAACTAATTTTAGTAATACCAAAGTGTACTTTCACCAATTTCATTAGTGCTTAAAGAATCAATCGCAATTGCATTTTAATCGCATTTCACAATTAATCACACAACGCGCAATTAACACCATAACTTTCAAAAAAATAATCACATTAATTGCAGGTTGTGTACTTAATCCTAATTAATGCAATTTCAAACTGTTCAAACTTCTTTTCTACCCAAGCACCAAATCAGTAAAGTGTTAAATGGTCATATCTAATATTTATTATCAGTAATATAAATCAAAACATCTGTAGCAGGGATGCACCGATTTTGAAATTCTGGGCTGATACTGATGTTGAAAATAATCGGATGGCCAATGGCTGACAGCCAGTTGTTTCATTTTTCTTTTCATCTATTCCACCTTCACTTCCAGAGACAGAAATAAATATGCATGATTAAAAAAAGTTGAAATAGTTTAAAATATTCCTTGTAAATTTGCAACTTTTCTCAAAAATTTGCACATTGCAACTTTTTCCTTGTAAATTTGCAGTTTTTGTCATAAATTTGTGACTTTTCTCACTTGTAAATTTGCAACTTTTTTCTCAAATTTGTTACTTTTTTTCTTTGAAACTTTACTGGATGTTTTCTGAATTTGCCGCTATAGTCTAGAGTTGTCAGTTTCGGAGTGAAATCAATGCCACATAGGGCTGTCACGGTGGAGGAATTTCCCCTGCGGTGATGGTGGATAGCTCAACAGCGTGACATGCGGCATTAATGCAAATATTTTTAGGACCCTGTGATCTCGTAATTTAGATAGGGTTCATATCTTATGTGGCAAATGATGGAAGCTATGTTGAGAAACTCGCTGCAGCTCCACTCTCAACTTATGTGTGTGACAATTCTGCAGAGCTCAGGTCTTCCTACAGTCATGAACTGCTGATTCTGTTAAAAAAAACTCCTCGATCATTTTCATAAAGCAGTGGCGGTAACTCCAGCATTTCAACTACAGGGTGTGTGGACTGGTTGCAGACAGCTGCAACATTCAGCTTATTTAAACAGGACAGACTCCGTGCAGGACCCCGCATGGCTCTTGTCTCCGTGTCTCTCCATAATGATTTTTGAATAATGACGCTGTCCGAAAAATCACGTTCACACAGCAAACAAGTCATGCACTATACAGTAGCAGAGCTTTATTGTCAGGATCATAAAGTCAGAAGGAGCCCATCCAGCCATTATTTTTTAAATTTAGAATATCCCCCCCCTATCTGCCACAAGCAATCTCATCTCACCAGAAGTAGTACAAATAACATGCTTTATGCCCTGCAAACATGCTGCTGGCAATAAAAATACACTTAACATTTAACAGTTTATTTAATATTCAATAGGGGCACATAAGTGAACAAGATTTAGCTACACACAAAAAAGTCAATACTGCGGTTGCTCGTTATCCTCTGCGGTAGGCTTGTCCATAGCACAGTATTAAACTAGAAAAGCACTCAGAGCGCATACTTCCGCCAAGGCTCCTTCCGTTTCTCATGGATCACCTTCAAAATGTAATGGATTTGTGTGTAGGCCTATAGCCACTTGTGGTGAAAATAGTATCAAAGTCTGTCCATCAGTTTAGGAGTATTGTTGCTAACACACTGTGAGAAGATAAGAGCCTTGGCTGAGGTATGCATTCTCAGATCATCACCAAAATATAATGGGTTCCTCTCTAGCCCAAGAACCATCTCTGGTGAAAATTTCATCCAAATCCATCCAGTAGTTTTTGTGTAATCCTGCTGCACAAATACAAACAAAGCCCTTGGTGGAAGTATGCACTCTCAGATCATCACCAAAATCTAATCATCTGTTCCCCGTGCCATTACACACCTTTCCTGAAAATTTCATCAAAATCCATTCATAACTTTTTGAGTTATGTTGGTAACAGACAGACAGACAGACAAACACCGGTAAAAACATAACCTCCTTGGCGGAGGTAATAATTGCGGTTATCACAACAATCCTAATGCCACACCAGAAAAATATCAGCCACAGTATCAGCTGATATCAGTCATCTTCTTTTGGCTGCTCCCTTTAGGGGTTGCCACAGCGGATCATCTGTCTTCATCTCACCCTATCCCTTGCATCTTCCTCTGTAACACCAACCCTCTCCATGTCCTCCTTCATTACATCCATTAATCTTCTCTGTGGTCTTCCTCTTTTCCTCCTGCCTGGCAGCTCCATCTTCAACATCCTTTGTCCAATATATCCACTATCCTTCCTCTGCACATGTCCAAACCATCTCAGCCTTGCCTCTCTTACTTTGTCTCCAAATTGCTTAACCTGAGCTGTACCTCTGATATACACATTTCTAATCCTGTCCCTCCTCGCCACTTCCAAAGAAAATTTTAGCATCTTCAACTGTGCCATCTCAAACACCACCTCCTTTTTGTCAGCGCCATCATCTCCAAACCATGCATCATAGTTGGTCTCACTACTGTCTTGTAAATCTTTCCTTTCACTCTTGCTGCTATCCTTTTGTCACAAATCACCCCAGACACTCATCTCCATCCACTCCACCCTGCCTGCACTCTCTTCTTCACCTCTCTTGTGCATTTTCCATTGCTTTGGATGGGTGACCCCAGGTATATAAACTCATCTACTTTCACTACCACTACTCCTTCCATCTTCACCATTGCACCTGCCTCCCTCTTATTCACATTCATGTATTCTGTCTTGCTTCTAGTGACTTTCATTCCTCTTCTCTCCAGAGCATACCTCCACCTCGCCAGGTTCTCTTCCACCTGCTCCCTATTCTCACTACAGATCACAATATCGTCTGCAAACATCATGGTCCACGGAGACTCCTTCCTGACCTCATCTGTCAGCCTGTCCATCACCATGGCAGACAAGAAGGGGCTAAGTGCGGAGCCCTGATGTAATCCCACCCCCACCTTGAATCCATCCATCACTCCTACAGTGCACCTCACCACCGTCTCGCTGTCCTTATACATGCCATCTCTCCTAAACATCTCCATACCTCCACAGGTATGTCATCTGGACCAACTGCCTTTCTATTCTTCATCCTCTTCAGCTGATATCCGTCAAGATTAATATCGGCTGATATTGATGTTAAGCCGATATATATCTGTCCATCCCTAGTCAGTGCTTAATATTTTGGTGTACAACTGTTTAAAAAAAAAAAAAAAGGTAGGGACGCACTGATTGATCAGATGAGCTTTTGTGTCAACTGATATTTACCTTGTTGACTGATATTGGCCTTTCAGCAAATAAGATGAGCTTCATCGATATCAGTGGCCAATATCTATTTGGCTAGTTGGCTGAAATGTTTTGAAGTATTTGAGCCTGAAATAAAAGCATGAAACACCTTAGCATATTTGTTTGTTTTCCTGGCATTAAAGGAGAAATACATGGCGCTTGTCAAATTACCGTTTTTTTTAAAATCTGCATCAGTGAAAAATTTATAAAAAAAAAATATGAAAAATTTCATAATTGTTGGATCCCTTCAAAATAAGAGTGCAATATCCCACACCCATGTTATCTCAACATCTCATGAAGCAGCCAATGCTGGCAAATGTAGCAATTTTTGTGTTTTGTAAAAGGTTGCCAAACAGTTCACAAAAAGTTTTTAAGATCCCAGTTACAAATGGTTGTACCACATGTCGCTAAACTTCTTTTTGGTTCACCTTGTAGTGAACACTATCAATTGTTTAAGACCCTTTAAGACAAAACTCTTGGCAACCTTAAAAACTGCATGAACCGTTTTCCAACCTTTTATGAACCCTGACAAAACCTCAAAAGCCCAGTGTTCTTGAACGTTCCTCAGCATTCCTCTGAGATATATTAGCTTGATTTTCGCCGACATTTGTCGGAAAAGTTGCCAAATCCAAAAAACACCACGCTTACCAACATATGCCGCTCCGTGAGATACCACCCCTACTGAAGGAGAGCAGTTTCCCCCTTTTCCCTGCATATCAGTGTATATCAGAGATGGGCAACTTTGGTAGTAGTGAGGGACACAAATTTTTTTCCTCACTTCCCAAAGGCCAGATTTACATGTAAACCTACTGTTTGGGGGGGGGGGGTATTATTTCCTGCAAAGTTAAAATTTTTACAATTAAAACTGAAAATGCAAATGAAAATAAAAGCTACTCAGTGTTTCATCATATTAGAATTAAAACTACTGATAAAATATCTGCCCTACAATGAACTGCCAAGCTGTCCTGCATGTACCCTGAGGTTCCTATGCACACGTGGTGATTTAAAACAAAACAAACCACAATAGTGGATGTACAATGTTTGTTAATGTTATCAATCCTTTCTTTGGGGGGGGTGCACTGAGGTGCTTGACAGTTCTTTTTTTATTCAGCTAAATGCCATTTGTGATGTGCCAAGGTCACTTATGACCAGGATGCAGTACATTTCAAAAGGGAAACAAATGTTGATGTTACTAACTATACACATCGAGTTTTTATGCCCTTTGAGTTATGCCTGAGCAAGATGTGACCAAAATGGTTATTTACAGAATTTTATCCTCCCCATTCTATTTATTTAATTGTTGTTCAAGAGGAAAAATATTTGTACTACTTTAAGTTCTGCTCAACCCCAGCACTGTTGCTGTGTTTTTATACACTTTTGATGTGCCTTTGTCATGTGCCAAGCACACATTTAAAACCAAGACAATGACTAAAAAGCGTATATTTTTCGTCATGTTGATTTGTGTTGGTTTGAAATTTGTCATATTCAACAGATCACTGAACATGTGCGGCCCAGTTACATGTCTTGATTTCAAATTGTGGCCCAACTGATTTTGTAATTGAATAGCCCTGCAGTAGAAAATGGATGGATGGATGAAAGGACGGATGGATAAAATTATATCATGACCTAATTTTTAAAACTTTCTCCATCAAAATGATGAGACAAGAGAAATTCCGGATGATAATTAAAAGAAGTCAAGAAGAAAAGGCAATATGATGGAGGTTTTCTTGCTCATGGATTCATTGTGGGTGTGGATGGGCAGAGAAATAGCTGTGTGGACTTGGAAATGCATGGCTCCCCAAAATGGGGAATTAAAAAAAGTTTAAGAGCCACTGGTATAAATAAAAAAAAAAAAAAAAAAATCAGCAGATTACAACAACCAGTCTCTGAACTTCTATTGCTGACATGGGCTTCACCTGCCAAACAAGAATAAATGCTACAGCTCTTCAGCTGTACAATTTATTCTTGTTTAAAAGCAGCCTATTTTGTACATTTAGTGCTGTTTACAGCCTATTAATGCGGTTTTAGCATGCAACACATACCTGACAACACTCTGATGCACACTGTCACTGCTGCTCCCGCTAGTGGCTCCCTCTCTTGCTCTATCACTTGCAGAGAGCGGCACTTAGGTTTTGATTAGACCTCCCTCTGCTGGCAGACTCTATAACTGCATTTAAGAATACAGCTCCAAATGTGATAAAAATAATTGATTTTTGGAAATGGACTGACGGGCCGCAGTGGATGGGGGGCAGGCCACCAGTTGCCCATCCCTGGTGTATATCAAATCCTGGTACCAAGTTTCAAAATATTTGGAACAAAACTGTAGGAGTTGATTTCACAAAACATCTGCCTTTTTTTGGGACAGAAGGATGGACAAATGGACATCGCCATAACATAATCCCCCATCGGTCTTCGAACAGTAAGGGATAAAAAATATGCACTTTTTTGCAAAAAAGCCATAAATTAGTTCATTATCAACATGTGACAGCACAATGGTTCATATGTGGGCTGTTCCATGCCAAAGACTGCCATCAGTAAATAAAGCAGTAACTAATTTAATTCATTGAGAATGAACTTAATATTTATGGATTGTGGTGGCACTGAGTGGGGGGTTCTCCACCCAGAGTCAGAAGCCGGGGGGAGATGGAACAGAGGACTGAAGGAGGAAGTGGCACCGGGGAGGGGGGGGTGTCTCAGATATAACAGAAAGGACTAGCCGCATCCTGGGGACTCAGGAGACACCGGAGTTTGCTGGAGTATGAGAGGGAGTGAGAAGCAGGGTTCGTGTTCTGTAATGTTAATGTTCCAGATAGGCTTTGTGCACTGTGTGTATTGTCTTTGGCTCCCTGAGTCTCATGGGCTAGAGATAAAGTGGTATAAAAGGAGGGGCCCAGAGACCCCAGGAAGAGTTTTTTCTGTGTTTTATGTTGGAAGGTGAATAAAGTTTGTGTGTCATCCAGCTCGCTGTCTCATCTACTTTCATCCTCCACATTGGTGACCCTAAGACAATAGAGATGCAATGGAGAACGGGCCGAGCACCGCCCCGGAGACAACCCAGAGGGAAAACACCAGCGCGGCATGCGCTGTCACAGTCAAGCTCCCAGATTTCTGGCTTCACAATCCGACCACTTAGTTTCTACATGTGGAAGCCCAAATCGCACTCCACGGGACCTCCACAGACGACACCAAACATTATCATGTGGTCGCTGCGCTGGATGTGCGCGCCATGCAGCAAGTGACGAGCCTGCTCCAGGAACCACCGGCCCAGGGGAAATATGATGCGCTCAAGCAGATGCTAATTCAGCGGTATACCCTGTCGGACAGTGAGAGAGCAGAGAGACTCCAAATGCGCTCAGAGGTAGGTGACAGATCAGCTGTGGAGATGATGGACAGCATGTTAGCATTAATAGGGAAGAACGACGAATCCTTCTTGTTCGCCCACCTCTTCCTCAGGAACCTACCTGCTACAGCGAGGGCGATCCTGGCCAACTCACCGCTGCTGGTAACCAAGAACTACTGCGCTCTGGCACAGGAAGCGGACCGTATCATCCTAGCGACCAGAACTCTCAGCGTGCACGCAACGACACTGGCATCCTGGAAGGACTCTAGCGAGGTTGAGGAGCCATTTGTGGTGGCTGGGACGGATGCCAAGAGACGCAGGAATGAGACACTCCGTTTCTATCACTGCCACTTTGGCTCAAATGCCCAATGCTGTCTGCCGCCGTGCCAATTCAAGAAGCCAGGGAAATGGCACAGCCAGCAGTCAGTTGCAGCTGCGACTGCTGGCAGCAGGAACAAGCTGCTTTTCATCACAGACACACGTTCAGGGAGACATTTTTTGGTGGACTCTGGCTCCCAGAAGAGCCTCATTCTGCTGGTCAGACAGATCGGCAGGAGGCAGCGGTCCCGAGCTCACAGCCGCCAACGGATCCAACATCAGAACGTTTGGTGAACGGACGTTGATGGTGTGCGACTTTGCGGTGGTGGCATGTTCTGTCCCCATTTCAGGCGCAGATTTTTTTATGTGCTTATGGGTTGTTAGTCGATGTTGCCAACAGATGTTTAGTGGATGCTGTCTCTTTTTCCTCCTTTCCCTGCACAGCTCAGGGAGTTGGGCCAACAACACAGGCTAACATTATAGCTCCAGGGGGTAAGTACCAGCATTTACTTTCACAGTTCCCAGCACTCATGGTTCCAACGTTTTCTACTACAGTAACCAAACACGGGGCTGAACATTTCATAACCACAAATGGCCCATCGGTGTTCACATGACCTCGGCACTTGGACGCGGTTAAACTAGCCAGCACGTGCGAGGAGTTTACCAACTTAGAGCAGCTGGGCATCGTTAGGCGCGCCAACAGCCCGTAGACATTTCCGCTACACATGGTGCTTAAGGCCGATGGGTCGTGGCGACCGAGCTGTGATTTCTGGCACTTGAACAACGCCACGGAACACGATCGTTATCCCATCCCGCATATCCAGGATTTTTCCGTACGTCTGGCCGAGACGTGTGTTTTTTCAAAAGTGGACCTGGTCCGCGGTTACCACCAGGTCCCGGTGCTTGCGGAGGATGATCCCAAGACAGCGGTAATAACTCCTTTTGGCCTATTCGAGTTTTTATGCATATCGTTCAGGTTAAAGGGTGTGGCGCAAACCTTCCAAAGAATGATGGATGCGGTACTCCATGACCTGCATTTTGTTTTTGTCTACTTAGATGACATTTTGGTGGCTAGCGAGTCCGAGGAGGAGCACCTCGCCCATCTTAAACTAGTTTTAGTACTAGTTTAAGATGAGTACTAGTGATGATAAGTAAGATGATAAGTACTAGTTGGAAGCACATGGGCTTATCGTTAACCTGGTGAAGTGCCAGTTCGGTGTACCAGTGATTGATTTCTTCGGTCACCGCATTTCGCTGGAGGGCGCGATTCCGCTGCCTGACAAGGAGCGCACCATGTCGGATTTTCTGCGTTTGCAGACCGTGAGGGCCCTGCAGGAATTTTTGGGCATGGTCAACTTTTACAACCCTTCCTTCCCCAGCTGCTGCAACCGTTGTATGCCGCACTCAAAAAAAAGAAGCCCGTGGAAAACATCGACTGGACCCTCGAGCGAGTCCGGGCTTTCTCAGACGCCAAAATGGGACTCGCCAACGCCACCTTACTAGCCCACCCTGCCCCGTCAGCACGGCTAGCACTCACCACGGACGCATCTGACATTGCCATAGGGGAAGTGGTGGAGCAGTACGTCTCCGGCTCGTGGCAGCTGCTCACATTTTTCAGCCGTATTTTGCGCGACAACAAACGCAAATACAGTACGTTTGACAGAGAGTTGTTGGCCCTCCACCTGGCGATGCGCCACATCCAGTTTGGGCTAGAAGGGCACGAGTTCACCAAGTTCGTTGATCATAAGCTGCTAATATATACAATGGCCAAAGTCTCGGAACCGTGGTCGGCCCGGCAGCAATGGCATTTGGCCACGATCTCGGAGTTCACGACCGACATTCAACACGTAGCCGGTAAGCTTAATGTTGTGGCCAATTGCCTGTAGCGCACGTTAGTCTCTCCGGTCTACATGGGAATAGAATTCCCTGCCATAGCCTTGGAGCAAACTGGGAACGCGGATATTTGCGCACTCCAGTCTGCGCCTACTGGGTTAAAACTGGAGAGCAGGGTGGTGCAAGAAGGGTGCCCCCTCTTGCTCTGCGATGTCTCCACCAATCGCCCAAGTCCGGTGGTTCCGAGCTCTTGGCGCCACTGCATTTTTGAGTCAGTCCACTCCCTTTCACATCCCGGCGTGCGCACCTCGGTTAAACTGGTGGGGGCGAAATTTGTCTGGCCTCACTTGTGCAGGGACGTAAAGGAATGGGCTGCAGCGTGCGTCGCATGCCAAAGTGCACAAGAACACCAAAGCCTCCTCGAGCCATTCCAAATCCCGGCCAAGAGGTTTGACCATGACCACGTGGATTTGGTGGGCCCCTCCCGCCGTCGCAAGGTTTCACGCACCTTTTGACAATCGTGAACCGCACCACACGTTGGCCTGAAGTGGTCCTGCTGGCTTTCACCATGTCCACGGAAGTGGCTTGTGCTTTTTTTGTTTTCCCCACATCTTCATCCTGAAGAGCTTACAGAGTGCCAAGTTAATTTTTGTCAGGAATGATGCACACAGAACCCTGCTGCGCCCACTGTACAATGGACCATTCAGAGTGCTGGAAACTGGGGCAAAGCATTTTGTGCTAGACTTGGGGGGACGTAAGGAGACTGTCTGCATTGACAGGCTGAAGCCCACTTATGTGTTGGCAGACGAGCAGGTGGTGTTGGCCCAAGCTCCCCGGCGCGGATGCCCACCAAAGGTGGTTCCGCAAGTTGGTGTTCCCTCGGTAGAGAACTGTGCTCGCGAAGCTAACCTGTTCCCCCCCACTCCCACCCCCTTCCCCTCCACAGACCAACGTGCCCTCCTGCACACCTTGCCAGGAGGGCGCTTCGACCAGACCGGTGAACCCCCCGCTACAGCTGCTATGGGTGCCGGCTCAAGCCCAAGGGACCAGGGGGTTAGTTCCTTTTCTGGGTGTTCGGGGGGGGGGGGGGTGGCACTGAGTGGGGGGTTCTCCACCCAAAGTTGGAAACCGTTGGAGAAATGAAACGGAGGACTGAAGGAGGAAGTGGCATCGGGAGGTCTCAGATGTAATACAAAGAACTAGCCGCATCCCGGGGAGTCAGGAGACACTGGAGTTCGCTAGAGTATGAGAAGGAGTGAGAAGCAGGGTTTGTGTTCTGTAATATTAATGTGCCAGACAGGCTTTGTGCACCGTGTGTATTGTCTTTGGCTCCCTGGGTCTCATGGGGTACAAATAAAGTGGTATAAAAAGAGGCCCCCAGAGACCCTGGGAAGAGTTTTTTTTTTCCGTGTTTTATGTTGGAAGGTGAATAAAGTTTGTGTGTTGTCCAGCTCGCTGTCTCGTCTGCTTTCATCTTCCATGCTAATTATTGTGTGACCAATAATATAAACACTACTCCAGCATAAATGATGCTTGTCTGCATGCAAAAAAAACCCCTCTTATTCCTGCTGCCCATGTTTGCTGCATGTGTCAGTACATTTCTTAACAGGAAATTGAAGCGGAGCAGCAGCTTCCCTGCCCTTGGCTGGAATTCCTCCTGCTCAAAAAAGGATAATCCACGCAAGCAGTCGCTCTTGAATAGAGAAAACTGTCCAACAGTGCAAATGGGCCAAGCCTCAAAAGACTATTGGCATTCAATAAATTTTGAAACACATACCAAACAGAACTTTTATTAAGTAATGAGTAATTTATTATACTAAATAACGTTTTTCTTGTAAATTTTCAGCTTTTTCATTCCATTTTCCATGGTTTACATTTTCTTCAGTTAGACAATGACTAACTGAAAAAAGATGCACTCATCCCCATTACCAAAAACAGGGGACCCCAAACACATTCTTGCATAGGCCCCCCTCAAAAAGCTTGAAATGGCCCTGTTTGCATGAGAGGAAAACTAAATTAGAGCTGAGGACTCAGATACTTTCTGCCGAAATCCACGTCCTAATGTTAATTATTAAAAATATATATTTAAAAAAAATCACTGTTCTCCATACGCAAATATTCACATTTCCTTGATAAAGCTTTTAAACACACATTTATCAGTTAATTTCCTGCAGCACAAAACAAAAATATTTCGTAATAATAAAATAAAATTATCTTAAAAGACGACAATGTAGTTTGTTTTTTTTTTTGTTTTTTTTTTTGAACGCCAGGGGAATTTCAGTGAGTTTTTAACTGCTCGGTGATAAGTCTTAACTTCTAAACGGACTCACCGTATCTGGTGGTCGGTTTGAAAACCCTCCGAGCCGCCGGTCCGATCCTCTGCCATGCCAGCCTGCAGAACATGTTTGCCCGGTTCACAGCAGCGTGTTTCTCCGGCAGGTTTTAGAGAGCAAATGATGGAGAGGAGAGGAACAAGCCGCTGCCGGTCAAGGCTGATGGAAAAAAGCACCATCCCCATGTGAAACAGACCTGAACTAGCCCGCCCTCTACTGATGATACTAGAGAATATATTTACCTCATGGAATAAATACAGTCAACATACACTACCGTTCAAAAGTTTGGGGTCACCCAGACAATTATTTTGTGTTTTCCATGAAAAGTCACACTTATTTACCACCATGAGTTGTAAAATGAATAGAAAATATAGTCAAGACATTGACAAGGTTAGAAAAACATATTTACAAGACGACATGTAAACTCACATAAGGATTGACATATCCAGCCTGTGTTGTGTTGTAGCTTAGTTTTTGTTTTTTTTTTCTCTCTGTGACATTCTGTCTTAGATTTGTCTTGAATAGTAACCGCTTAACTTAGCTTAGCTTAGTTTTCTTTTTTTTTTCTCTCAGTCACACTTTGTCTTAGCTTTGTTCTAAATTGTAATCACTCTTGTCTTGTTTACTCTTTTTTCTTTTGAATTCTTGGATGGAATATGGGTGGGCAATATAAGCTGCGGCTTCAGCCATCACCCATTTCGGATAACTCACGTGGAATTGTTTAGTAGAAGGAGTCTTTGTCTAATTTGACCTTGTTGTTATATTATACAGTTTCTTTTAACCTGTACTGTATTATCCGAAATAAAATTCATTCATTCATTCATTCATTCAATAATGATTTGTATTTGAAATAATATTTTTTTTCCAGATACTCAACCTGCTCAAAGGAAGGTCAGTTTTATAGCTTCTCTAACCAGCTAAACTGTTTTCAGCTGTGTTAACATGATTGCACAAGGGTTTTCTAATCATCCATTAGCCTTCTGACACAATGAGCAAACACATTATACCATTAGAACACTGGAGTGATAGTTGCTGGAAATGGGCCTCTATGCACCTATGTAGATATTACACCAAAAACCAGACATTTTCAGCTAGAATAGTCATTTACCACATTAGCAATGTATATTAGATATTAGAGTGTATTTCTGATTAGTTTAAAGTTATCTTCATTGAAAAAAACAGTGCTTTTCTTTCAAAAATAAGGAAATTTCTCAGTGACCCCAAACTTTTGAGCAGTAGTGTATATATAGTAAAAAAAAGTTTTCAAATATTGCTCTTGCCATAGTAATACAAAAACATCTTTCTTTTTTCCAATAAAACATATTAAACACACTTTCAATCCCCCCCTCAAAAAACAAACAAACCCCAAAACAAAACACTGAGGTGCAGAAAACCTATGAGAAAAAAAATGCAAAATTAAGATGAAAAACAAAATGCAAATTTACAAGAAAAAGTCGCACATTTATGAGAAATAAAAATTAAGGCAATTTTCATTCTCCCCAAAACACTGCCAAGGGTGAACTTGTAGCTTGGGGGCCTGAAGGGGCCTGAAATGGCTCTTCTACCAGGACGGACTGGAGGAGTCAAAGAACCACTCAGCCTGTGGTAGAAGTGACATTCACCTGGGGGATATTCCAAAATGTATGTTCAACAAAGTCTGAGTCTAATCTGAACTCTGAGATTGGAAACACTGACTAGCAGAAAAAGCTGATAACAATTAGTTCAAACAGCTCAGGGGTAAAAGGACTGAGAGCTTCTTCTCTTTTAGTTTCCTTGTTAAATGCAGTAAATACTATAACTGCAATGCTCTAGCTGTTAAGTAGTAACATGGCGGCCGGGTTGGCTGGGGAATGGTGTGGGGTGGCAGACCACCTTTCCGGTGATGACGTCACCCGGGGCATAAAGGGCACGGCCAGAGGAGGCTGACTCTCTTTGGCCGTCAACCCCTTGCTGTAGAAGTACCTGTACTACTTGAGTGGTTCTGTTAATAAACAACGTTCTACTTTATCCACGGCCTCCTCATTTGCACCAGGATTCATACATTTGGCACCTCATCATTCGCCTCATCATTCGTCTCATCATTTGGCGATGAGGTAAATCGGCATGGAGCAAGCCTTTTCTGACTTCAGACCATTTTTGGAGGCTCCTGGCAAGCCACTGGTCCCGTGTACTCAGTGGTACTCAACCTTCCAGAATTTTCTGGTGGCTCTGAACCTCGGCGAGCTTAAGAAGCAGCGGGCGAAGGCAGTTCTGGTGCACCACCTCGGTATGGAAAGCCAGAGGATTTTAGAAACATTGGGAGTAGCCGATAGCTACGAAGATGTAGTAGAGCTAATGGCATGCTATTTTCACGCCCCTGAGAACGTGATTGTGAAACGGATTCAGTTCCGATAGCACCGCCAGCGGAGTGGAGAGACAGTCCAACATTTCGTCACTGACTTGCAGCAGTTAGCGAGAGTGTGCCAATTTGGAGTTTTGGCAGAGGAGATGGTCCGCGACCAACTGGCGGAACACACTCTCTGCTCAGCTACACGCTCCAGGTTGCTGACGTTTGTGGGTGAACTGTCACTGGCAGTGGCCATCGAGATAGCGCAGCAGTGCAAGGCAGCAGAAAAACTGGCTAAGGACCTCGGTGAGAAAAGCGTGCTGTGGGAAGCGGAACCATGGGCAAAGGCACTAACTACGGCCACTCGAGGCCGACACAAATTCCCCTGCAGATCGGAGATGACGTCCGGCCCAGGTAAGAGGCTTGAGCGAGAGGAAAACATGAGAGGAGAAATCGACGTGATGACCGGGGATGACTACGAGTGATGGCTACCCGGAAAGACAGCTATCTGGGGCTGTCTGACGAGTCCTGGAGACATCCCAATGAGCTGCGGCAAGTGGGGGAGAGGAGACGCCAGGGTAGCTCGTTCCAGGCGGAGAAGAGGCAAAGGCATTCGTGGTGGGATACGCGTGACGGCAATCGACAGGGTGAGCCTCCAGGTGGGACTGAATGGTGATCTTAAAGTGGGGGTTACTGGTCATTGCTGTGTAGTTATTATGTACTATTTGGCCCCAGAGCCCTGCTAATAACGTATGATAACCACATATTTTGCCTAGTAGGTATGTTTAATGATTTTTTTTTGCCCTAGGCATATGTATATAGTTTACTGTGCGTAACTATTGGGTGTGTGCCCTGTGTGAATTGTGTTAAAAAAAAAAACGAAAAAAAAGTGTGGGAAGTGATGACCCAACACTGTTTGTATTGTGTATGCCCGGGTTATGGGTGGGTGGGTTGGGGTGGGGGCCGCCGATGAGTGTGTCCATAGGAAATTGTGTTTTATTGTGTATAGTTTTTGAGGGATTAATTTGGTGTTAAGAGCAGGGCTTTTTTTTTTTTTTTTGGTTTGTTGGACTATATTAGTTTAGGACAGCAGAATAATCCGTCCGGCCGTGCTGAGGTGTCCAGCAGTCTACCTGGCCCCTCTAATTTGTGTTGTATGGATGGATAGGTTTGTATATTTATTTTTGTACATTTATATTTTGTTAGTAGTGCATGAGTCGGGTATAAATTTTGGGAAGGCTAAATTGGGGTGGCTGACATTTTCTAAAGGGGGAGGAAATGTTAAGTAGTAATATGGTGGCCGGGTTGGCCAGGGAATGGTGTGGGGTGGCGGACCACCTTTCCAGTGATGACGTCACCCAGGGCATAAAGGGCACGTCCGGAGGAGGCTGACTCTCTTCGGCCGTAGACCTCTTGCTGTAGAAGTACCTGTACTACTTGAGTGGTTCTGTTATTAAACAACGTTCTATTTTACTCACTGTGTCCTCATTTGCACCAAGATTCATACATAACACTAGCACTATATACTGCTTTTTACCTATTTTTTTTTAATCTTGTTTTTCTTATTTATCATTGGTGTGAGTGCTGCTGTCCCTTTGCTGCTGCGATACTGGAATTTCCCCATTGTGGGACTAATAAAGGATTATCTTATCTTATCTTATCTTACCTTAATCTCAGTGTTTTTTTATTTGTATTCTTATGTAAGTTCAGGTTCAGGTTCAGGTTACTTTATTTGTACCCGTAGGTAGATTTGTTTTGCAGTCAGGTGACATCCATATTTACAAGCTACAATTACATTCAACACGAACACAAACACAGGCACACACGAAGCTGACTATAAACATGATAAAAGTACTCAAGGCTCCACCAAGCAGGACATAGGACAAAGAGATAAGAGAAAAAAAAAATCAAAGAGATAAGAGAGAAGGGTCATATTAAAAAGTTAAAGACTAGTCAAAGAGGTTAAAAACTCAGAAAGTCTAAAACCCAATAAAAGATTTAGAACCCAAATAAAAAACCTACAAAAATTAGTAAATATAAAATAAAATTAATAAATTGGTAACTAAATTATGTGCAATATATTGTTACATCATATTCAACTCTTTGACAGCAGCAGGAACAAAGCTGTTTTTGTAGCGCTGGGTTTTACTTTTTGGGACAGCAAACCTCCATCTGGAGGGAAGAAGCTGAAAGTGGCAGTGCAAAGGGTGGGAGTCATCATTTAAAATGGAGGTAGCAATCCTCTGTACCTGTCTGGTGTACATGGATGTCAGGCTCAGCTGTAACTCACCAAGCAAACGACTGGACCATCTAACTACCTGATCCAAGGATTTCCTCTGTTTCAGGTTTATCTGACCAAACCATGACACTAAAGAAAAGGATAAAACAGATTCAATAAAAGCCCGATAAAACATTGTCATTATGGTTCGGTCGATTTGGAAGCGTGCAAGTTTCCTTAAACAATGCAAATGTTGCTGACCCTTTTTGCACACCCTTTCACAGTTCTCTTCAAAGTTTAAATTACTATCAATAATCATCCTAAGATATTTGTAGGATTGTACACATTCAGTGGTCTGGCCTTTTAGTACAGTGACTTTGTGCCTGGGAGTTTTCCTCCTAGTCAATAATCATATCTTTAGTTTTTGTCGTATTCAGCTGCAGGTAGGAATCCTCACACCAGTGAACAAAATCATCAACTACTGGGCCGTGGCCACGCTCACCATCCTGGAGGAGACTGACAACGACTGAATCATCAGCATACTTTATAATGTGTCTGTTGTCATGTCTGCTCCAACACATGTTTGTGTACAGGATAAAGAGTAGTGGTGACAACACACACCCCTGCGGAGAGCCAGTAGAAGAACACCTTTGATCAGACAATGTACCATTGACCCTTTCTCTCTGTGTTCTGTTGGTTAAAAAATCCAGAATCCAACCCACCAGATTAATACTCAAATCAAATTGTTGCAGGAGCCTTTCAACTAAAACATGAGGTTGGATTGTATTAAAGGCGGAAGAAAAGTCCACAAATAAAAGCCTGGCATGTGTCCCATTAAAATCCAGATGTTCAAAAAGCATGTTAAACAGAGTGACAGTGGCATCCTCCACTCCTCTGTGAGGCCTATAGGCAAACTGCAAAGGATCCAATGCATACTCAGTCTGCTTAAGGACCTCAAATCTGACCAGTTTTCCAAAAATTTTCATTAAAATTGAAGTCAAAGCAACTGGTCTAAAATCACTTACCGTTTTAGGACAGCTGGATTTTGGAACGGGGACAACCACATCATCTTTCCAGATCTTAGGCACATGTTGTGTCTGTAAGGACTTATTGAAAATGTAGTGAAATACAGGACTCAGTTCATGTGCACAGGACTTTATCAAGCGCCCACATATATTATCAGGACCCTGGCTTTTGTTCACTTTTACAGCAAGTGGCCTGCTATGTTCTGTGACACAGTGCACAGTCGTCGGCCTCTGTCGGTCTATGATGACCATGGAAGAGAATCCTAAACGTCTACTCTGCTGGAACAGCACCGCCTGTGGCTGAACAGGCCGATGCGCACCGGTGTTCTACCTTCCAGCGTTGGGCATTGGTAGGATTCAAGCCTGGGCAGGAAGATATGGAGGACAAGATGTTACCCATGCAGCATGTCCCCCCTCTCCACGTCACTGATGAATCCAAAGGAACAGCAGGGCTGCTATAGTTTGGCACCAGAGATGTCGCAGGAGCTGCCAGAACGATGTTGAGCACAACAGAGAACTGCCTTAGGGGCTCCGACTCCGGATTTTTCCTCAGGGTTGACTCCCGAAGCTTTTCCCATGACCGGGTGTGCCGCAATGCAGCGGAGGTTTGAAATCAGGGTTTACCTTCCCCTAGATGGGCTACCTTCCCAGGTTGACGAGCCACCATCTACCCGAAGCATCTGGTTTTAAGGCGCCAGAGATCCGCCCTCACCCCTTCTCCTATTAGTAAAAGCAGTTCCGCTGGGCTTAGAGACTAAACCACACGGGCAGGCTAGGAGTTGGACTTAGTTGTCAGAGGCTTTTCGAGACGCACGCCGTAAGGGGTATTTTATGAGCACTGGGAGCTTAACCCCAGTGCCGCTCCTGGCTATGACAACCTTGGAACCACAGTGCACAGTACACATTGTACATCTCATCGATTGTTTATTTATGTATATTCAACATTTGCGAGTTTCTTCTATACGTTATTACTTGAGATTACTTGAGGGGCCATTAGAGGGGATCTAGAGGGAGCATCTCTTTTTTTCTCCTTTTTCCAGTGTCCTTAGTGTTAAGTGTGAGATTTGACTCTCAGGGCTTGTTGTAGCCTGGCAGACGGGGATGGGGTAATGACATCAGGCGGGCTACGGCTGGAGTGTATATTGTGTTGTCCTCGATAATAAAGTCATTTCAGTGTTCAGTTGAGATTGGCGCCAGTCTCATGTTATTTGGACATAACATTTGGCAACGAGGATAAACCATGGGATAAACCATTTTTACAATCTCCGGGCACACCAGCTATACCATGGGTCTGCTGGAGGGAGATGCTTGATGTGTATGTGGCTGCAGCTGGCCTGAGTGGCGTCGATGAAGAGAGATGGAGGAGCCTAATGGTCCACTACCTTGGTGAGGAAGGCCAGCAGATATTTTTTGGGCTGTGTGGCAGCGGTTCACTGAAAGACGGTTTGGAATTAATGGACTGTGTTTTCAGAGACCATTCCACTGTCACGGCGCGGAGATATGAGTTTTTTGACCGCCAACAGCAAGCGGGTGAGTCCACTCAGTCCTTTATTACGGAGCTCTGTAACCTAGCAAAAGAATGCGCCTTCAGGCCTATCGAGGAGGAGCTTGTCCTGGATAAGCTAGCCCACGGTACTAACAACGTGTGGCTGAAGAGCAAGCTAAAGCTAACTAAAGATACTCTCTCGTTGGAAAAGGTGTTCGAACTGGTCAGGCAGATTGAATCCACAGTTCAACTGAGTCTGCCGGTGCAGTGACAAGCTGAGTCTGCCAAGCACAGCCGTTAGCAAGGTAGCTAATTCTCCAGGGCGGATTCCCAGGAGGCGGCGGACTGTGGCGTGGGATAGGGCCTACACTCTCACTGCTAAGTCATTGGCGGCGGAGTCCAGAGACACGGCATGGGTGTGTGTGGCACACGTGAAGAAGGGACCGTTGAAATGGTACGTGCTAAAACTCAACAGAGTTGACGTGCCGCTTATGGTGGACTCAGGGGCCGGTAGGTCCATACTGAGTATGACTACTTTGAAGAGACTTTTTCCAAATAAAAAATCAATGCTGGAGCAATGAAAATGTTTGGATATGGCCACGCCGAAATTGAAATGGTAGACTTGGTCGACTTCAGTGAAATGTGGGTTGAAGATGGTTCCCGTGTTCACTTTCCAAATTTTACGCCAGGGGACGGACTTGTTAGGGATAGATCTACTGGGTGAATTGGGATTCTCCATCAAGGACCCAGAGGGCTTTACGGTACTGACAGTGTACCCCGAATGGCATGTCCGCTGGCCAGCGCTGTTCAGAGGCCTGGGATGCGTCAGTGCGTTCCACCACCGCCCGCTCATAGATCCAAGTGTGATGCCGAAAATTCAACCACTACGGTGGCTTCCCCTCGCCCTATGGGACGATGTCACGATGGAGTTGAACAAACTGCTGGAAGCAGGCATCATCAAGAGAGTGGATGCTTCACCCTGGATATCAAATATCGTGGTGGCCAAGAAAATATTGGGTGGCATCCGACCGTGTATTGATCCTAGGATGGTGAGTAAAGCGATCGTCCCAGACAAGTACCCGCTCCCCACAATGGAGGAACTCACCGCAACATTCAGCAGTTCAAAGGTATTCACAAAGCTGGATCTTCGCCAGGATTACCTGCAGGTGCCCCTCCACCAGCCAGCAGGAACCTGACAGCATTCGTGACTCACATGGGTGTGTTCAGGTCCACCCGCATGCCTTTTGGTCTGAGCTCAGCACCCAGCTGTTTTCAGAAAATAATATCCACAATTCTGGCCATCCTCAAGGGTGTGGTGGCATACCTGGATGACATCATGGTACATGGCACATCACGGGAGAACACGATGATTTGTTGGGATGGGTGCTGATGGTACTACAGGAACACGGAGTCACCCTAAATTGGGAAAGGTGTATCTTCGCGGCAGACTCCATCGAGTTTGTGGGGTTCCAGTTGATGGCGGGGGGAGGGGGGCGCTGAGGCCCCTGCATTTGAACGTGGAGGCGGTCCTGCGCCTCCCAGACCCTTTGACACCTGCACAGATTTCCTCGTTTCTGGGCATGGTGAACTTTTATGGGCATTTTATTCCCCACTACTCGGAAACGATTGGACCCCTCTGGGCCCTGTTGAAACAGGATGCGCCGCGGCAGTGGACCCCAGCCTGCTAAGCTGTGGTTGCTAAGCTGAAGTTTCAACTCACTTCCCCTCCAGTATTGGCCCATTTTGATCCAAAGCGGCAACCATTGTGACCTCTAATGCATCTGGCTCGGCGGTGGGGCTGGTTATGTCCCAGGTACTAGATGGTATGGAGTGCCAGGTGGCGTTCCCATCGAGGTCTCTCTCAGTAGCTGAACAAAAGTACGCTGTGGGTGAGAGGGAGGCGCTCGCCTGCGTCTGGGCATGTAAATGGTGGCATATCTATCTCTATGGGCGCCATTTCACTCTGCGGACGGACCACCGAGCACTGACAACATTACTGGAGACGTCGGGTTCAGGACACAGACCTTTGCAGATCCACAAGTGGACAGAGCGGCTGAGGGCCTACAATTTTACCACCCAGTTCACTCCTGGTAAGGATAACGCAGTGGTGGATCTCCTGTCCCATGCCACGGCCAACACCATGCAATTGGATGATGACAATGACGACGATCCCATGGAGGCGGATCTGGTCAATGCACTGCACGGGACCCTCTGGGACATAGTATCCCTCCAAGAACTTTGGGCGGAGTCGGAACAAGACCCTGTGCCGTCACAACTGTGCACGGTGATTAGGGAGGGTTGGCCCACAAAGGTGCAGGGCGGGCTGGCACCCTTCCACCGGTTTAAAGAGAAATTGAGCTGTTGGAATGAGGTGTGTGTGGCGAGGGGACACTGCACACTAATCCCGGTGTCTCTGAGATCACGTGTCATAGCGATGCTCCACAAGGGCCACCTGGGCGTGGTCAGGGTAAAACAGCAGTGCGGGAATTCAGTTTGGTGTTCAGGTACTGATAAGGACATTGAAACTATGGTGAAAAACTGTGTTCCGTGCTTGGAGAGCGGGAAGACCGGTGGACCACCCCTCCACCCCTGTGGCCACTGTCGTACCCGGAGGGCCCTTGGAAACACATACAGTTGGACATCTGTGGTGAACTACAGTACATACAGCACCCCTGAACAGCCAGTTCCCGCTTGTGGTCTACGACCTGTTCTCAGAGTGTCCGGAGAAGTTACCCACTAATTCAGTCATGACGGATGTGGTTACGGGCTTCCTCTCATCTCTGTTCGCCAGGTGGGGGGGTCCCGAATGTTATCACGACTAACAATGGCCCGCAGTTCACCTCTGGGGCGTTTGAAGAGTTCTTGAGCGCTAGGGGTGTGGAACACATTAAAACCGCATTCTACCATCCCCAGGCCAATGGGGGCATTGTACGTTTTAACAAGACCCTCAAAAACGGACTGAGAGCTCACTTGGCAAATGGCTTTGTATTTCTGGATGCCCTCCAGACCACACTCCTCCACTACAGGACAATGGCCCATGCTAGCACGCAAACTACTGTACTTCTGCCTTTGGATCGACTGAGACCACCCACGACTCCTCCTCCAAGAAATATGGACTCTCCATGGGACCGGGTTGCTGTGCAACAGTGTAAGATGAAGTGACAATTTGACAGGAAGTACAGGGTGAGAGCCCACGGACTGAAGGTGTCGGATCAAGTTTGGATCAAACACTCTAACTGCACGCATAAGCTGCAGCTGTTCTGGATGAGGCCCCTGCAGATCACGAGGCGACGGGGCCAGGACATGTTCGAGCTTGCAGATGGGTTGCGGTGACACTCCAGTAGACTCAGAAAATTGCCGGCGGGACGACCCAATGTGAGGTGGGACTTGTTGGACTGGGGCGGTGAGAACTCACAGGTGTGGCCGATGGTGCCTGGTGCAGAGTCTCCGCCTAGGGGACGCCCGACTAGAGTTCATCAGAGGCCCAGGTACCTGGAAGACTATGTATTGAAGACAGTACTAGCTAATGCGTGCTGAGACTAAGCGGCAGAATAACCTGCTCCAACACGTTGGGGCATTCTGGTAGCCTACCCAGACATTCATTTGGTTGGCTGAGTTTTGCCTACTTAGTTTAAAAAAAAAAAGGAGACAACACTGTGTTTGTTTGTTTTTTTCTGTTCTGGGGGGTGGGGGTTCTTTGACTTTGGGGGGGTGTTATGTGTGAGATTTGACTCTCGGGTCTTGCCGTAGCCTGGCCGAGGGGGTTGGGGTAATGACGTCAGGCGGGCTATGGCTGGAGTGTATATTGTGTTGTCCTCGATAACAAAGTCAGTTCAGTGTTCAGTTGAGAGTGGCTCCAGTCTCATGTTATTTGGACATAACACTTAGCATTTTCCTTCTTGCTGTGTAGTTGTTTGTACATTTGCAGCTTTGGTAAACTGTTAAACCGACCTACCCTTTGGAATGAATAAAGTTATCTGAACTGAACTGAACACAGCCCAAATAATGACACAGAAAAATGATGTCCACTTGTGTCACATGGTGAAGGGACGGATGGGGGACACTGCTGCATAGTAAAACTCCCACATCAGGCTCTTGTTTATGTTGATGTATAAGGAAGTTCAATCAGTCCCTCCGGGATTTCGCGATGTTGTGATTCTACCAATTCCCGCGACTTCAGCAGGTCCTGCATAATTTGAATTTTGTCCAATCACCGCAACTTTACTGCAGTTTTGGCCAATTATTGTCAACTTCCGCCAATTTCGCCAATCAAATTTGTCTCTCAGTAGCACGCAGATGTGTACGTCATCAGTCTGACCAATCAAATGTGGCACTGCACCACGCTCACTTCTGTCTTTACAATGAGTATATACTGAACACATCAGCAAAAAAGAGTGTGTGATTAAAAAAAACACACTCACCTGCGAGTTTTCCCACATCGTTCCTTCCTCCGTCTCCCCCAGCCCGCCGATGAACGTCTCCTCGAGTTTCCGTAATGACCGTGTGCATGAAGTGCTGGGTTTGTGTTGAAAAATGTCCGCCTGCCTGAAAGCACCTCCGTCTCGGGAGCGCGTGCGCCCAGACACGCCATAAAACCACACAAAAAACAAGTAAATCTAATATTGCGTTCAAGTGTTGTAACAGTTTATACACCTTTAGAGGTAAAAGTCACTACTACATCTTGTCAATGATTTTTTTTTTCTCCCCTTGTCCTGTCAGGCAGCTAGACAAACAGAACAGGGATCTGTCACCCTTATTGTGCCAAAACAGATTTACTTTGCCAAGAGGAGCTTATACAGTACCTAACTGTGTATTGTATATTGTTGTGAACTCCTCCTGTAATAACTTTTAATACTTTATTTTAATCATTTTACCCATGGAAGACCCAACAGGATGGGGAAGAGGGAAAGGAAGTGTGTGGAGGGGGGAAAGAAAAGGGAGGGGAACAGACAAAAACACAAACAAACCAACAACTAAAACAAACAAAAGACAAACTGCTTCTTCCACCGAAGATGTCTCAACATGAGTCTGGTTTCCACACCTGTTAAAGGAGAGACACTTGTGCATGTATGTCTGCGCGCATATATATGAGAATGCGTGCAAAATAAGTGTGTGCATGCGAGTGGTTTGTCAGGAAACATACGAAGCGGAGGGCCAGTTGCAGCAGCTCTCCCCCCAGGGACCCTGAGCAGGCAAGGCAGCGCCCACAGGGCACAAACCTCCGAGGTCAGCAAGCCCCAGGAAAGCCAGGCATCCGCCCCCGGCGGGACGATCAAGGGAGGCCAGGCTGCTCGGTGGCCACACCCCCGGACCCGCCCAACCACCAACCCCACCCCCAGCGGGGCCAACGCCCGCCCCCAGGCCCCAGGCACCAGGAGGCCAGCGACCCCACCCCCCGGGGCGGAGACTGGCACGCGCACCCTGGTGCGAGCCCCCCCCAGGCACCCCCACAGCGGGCCCACCCCAGCACCTCTGTCGCACATCTCGGGGACCCCCATGCCCAAAGAAGTCCCCCCGCCCAGGGGAGCCCACGTTGCCGAGAGGCACTACCCCCCTTAACCCAGCACCTCCCGACTCGCAGACACACCCCTCCCCACACCTTCACACCCACATGCTCCCATGCGCACCCATATGCACTAACTCCCTCTCACTCACCCAGACCGACCCATTCTCTCTCACTCCTGTACCCATTCAAACTCACTCCTCATTCACCCTTGTTTCATAAGGCGGCTGCGAAGCAGATGCAGCGAGCCTGAACACGCACCAGTGCCCAGCAGTGACCAGGGAGACCACTGGCGCAGGCCACAGAAGCAGACCCCCACCCCCGGCGTCCACCTGAGTGACCAATCAGCAGACCACCGCAGGTGCCCCGAGATGCCACCCGACATGCAAAGCGCCGCACAAAACCGACCCACCAACACCACCTCCATTCATCACCCCTTCACTCTCACTTACGCTCATATTCAGCCCCCCCTCACTCTCTTGGTTGTATCTATACATTCAGTAGCACCCAGGTCAATGAGTCAATGAGTTTTAAAGTTGGGACTCTCCCGTCTGGACATGAGCTAATGTGTGATTCAGGCAATCCCAAGGAGAGCCCTGCAACTTACCGCAACAAAAGAAAAAAAAATCCCGCGAAATCCTGGAGGGACTGTTCAATGTATTGTTCATGTTTTTAAGTTAACATGTAGATTCTGTAGTCTGTGATCTTGTTTTATTTCATCAGCTTTTTTTTTTTGTTTATGTACTGTTGGATAGTATATTACATATACTGTATATATTATTATGGCGGTGTCATGAACCGAGCCGGTGTTTCCTGTAGGCTCGGTTCTGACCGTTCTCGGTGGCTCAGGTATTGGGTGATTTATGTATTGTGTGATCTTTTGAGTTCTTGTTGTGTTTATGTCTTTGTTCCTTTTCTTTTCCATGCCCATAGCCACCGCTCTGGCTCGTGGCTGTTAGGCAGCCTCTTTGACCTACATTCGTGTGGGCATTGTCTAACACTCGCCGGTCTGACCACGCCTCCTCTCTCTTGACAGCCAGCTGATTCCTCCCCGGTAACTGTCTTTCCCGCACCTCGCCCAGGTGTGCCTAATTTGTGGAGCCAGCAGTGCTTGTACTTAGGTGGCCTTTGCCAGTCAAGCACTGCTGGACCATTGTGCTAGTCCTACAGATGTTAATCGCCGTATGACTGCCTGTGCTGATGAAGGATTGTGTATTACTCGCTGGATTCTTGAACTATTGGACTGCTCCTGTACTGTGAGTTAATCTGTTTGCGTTTCTCTGTGCATTCGACTGCTACACTTTGGCTGTTTAGCCCAGGTTTTATCTCCAGCCAGTTGAGCCTCCTAGAGGTCTCCAAGTTTCCCGAGCTAAGACATTAATTGTATTGTTTGTTTTTGTGGCCACTGTGCACTGTGGTCTGCCTGCTGCATGTTATCGTGTTTTGCCCTTCAGTGCACCCTATTCCTTTTTGTAAGTCGTTATTTTTGAATTGTCAGCCCTTGTGTTTAATAAATGTGTTGTGGTGAAACCCTGCACGTAAATCCATTCTTTCTTCCCCTCCGTGCGCTGCGTAAAAGCGCACGAGGAGGTTAGTGACAGAATGGTCCAGCCAGCGGGGATTTAGCAGGTTCACCCACACATTTGTTTTTCCCTTTTTTTTGAACTGTGTTTCCACTCACTTGTTTTTTTTGAGCAAACATGTCCTCAGCTCGCCGGTCCTCAGTGCACAGAGGAGGATTGGCAATCGGGAGTCCCAGTCTGGAGGAACAGTTCGGGGATCTCTTTATTCAGGGCTGTGTTTTCGACGTGCTAGTCTCCCGGAGCTCGAGGAGAATCTTCCAGAACGTGGAGGCAGCGGTCGGGAGATTACTGGACCTCCCGGGGCTGAAGAGGTTTCCGGAGCTCGCAAGTGTTCTTTCCACGCTCGCCGATCTGCAATGGTCCTTCCCCGCGCTGACGTGGGAGGAGCCTCCAGCTTGTCTGGTGCCCTCACAGAGGTGTGCTCCACGGAGGAACGGCTCTGCTCCGTCCGCCCCTGCTCCAGCCACCTCAGCTCCGCCATGTGAGCGTCGGCCCATGGTGAAGTGCCGGGAGAAGCCCTCTCCTCCTTCAGCTGTCATCGTTCCTCCAGCTGCTGTGAGGTTTGCCAGGGCTGCCCCGGGAATGCCCACCTCCATCGCCAGGGAGACAGCTCCTCCACAATCCTTAGAAGGGGCCAAGATCACCAAGGACACGGAGAGAGACGACAGTCTACCTGCTGCAGCCGTGAACATCACACACCGGAATGACAGGCAAGTGTTTTTTTGTTCTACTCAATTAAGCCATGATAATCTTTCTCCCAAGGGAGAGGCCCAGTCTCAACAGTCCGCTGGGTCCTCTCCTCCGGCTGCAGTTATATGCTCATCCTCAATATTCTCTGTGTCTACTCCTTTTCTCCCGGAGTGTCCGCTGGCCCCGGAACCAAGCCGCCGGACGTTGGAGGAGCACGGGGCCCTGGAAGATCCTGTCTAGAGGTCCACATGGAGATGTTGCCCTGCAGCCATGCCAGAGGAGTCCCCAGCGTTGGAGCTGCTGCAGGAGAATTATCGGACTGCAACCCTCCCTTAGTTATGCTGCTAATAGGTTTAGTCAGCCGGGGGACCTCCAGTAATGCACTGGGCCTCACTCCTTTCCTCACTCTCTATGAAATATTTTTTTTTTGCTGGTCATTATCATTTGTTTGTTCTCTCCCATAGATTGAGTCCCCATCGTGCTGTTTGCTCTCTACATGTCTGTTCTTTTCTTCTTCTCTATCCCCTCACCCCCCAGCCAGTCGCAGCAGATGACTGCCCCTCCCTGAGCCTGGTTCTGCTGGAGGTTTCTTCCTGTTAAAAGGGAGTTTTTCCTCTCCACCGTCGCCAAGTGCTTGCTCACAGGGGATCGCCTGATTGCTGGGGTCTTTCTGCAACTGTGGGGGTCCCCCCCTACAGTTGATAGTGCTATGAGATGACTGTTGTTGTGAAATGGCGCTATATAAATAAAGTTGAATTGAATTGAATTGAACTACCATCTCACCTGCTGTGGAGGCAATGGCGGCAGACTGGGAGCCTGAGCTGGACCTCTTGGAGGCCGGTCCCGAGACATCGCCAAGCTCGTCGGAGTCCTGGATGGCAGTGGAGCTCGAGCTCAGGCAAGTTTTCTCTCTTGTTTTTCTAATATCAGTTTTAGAGAGATCTTGTCTGGCTCTAGATGAGGAGAGTCAGGCGCAGCGTGCAGCTGCCTCTGAACTCCCTTCGCCGGGCTCCGCCGCTGCCGGCGACCATAACCACTTTGTTTCTTCTCCCATTCCTGAGAATCCTTCTAGGGTCTCCGGAGAGGAACCACATATCCAGGGGTCTCCACAGAACCGGTCTCGCCACCTGACGACGTCGTGAGTCCAGCTCCCCTGCTGCCTGAGGCCGTCGTATGGGTCCCTCCGCAGGCTGAGGCTCGGTGGGTGTGGCACGCTGGCTTAGGACCCTCGTGGGGGCTGCGCCCCAGGATCAGCCAGACGTGGGTGCTGAGCTCCTGCCTGGACCTGTCATGGACGCCACGCTCCAGCGTGGGGTCCACCAAGGGTGCAACGCTGGCCCGGTTGGGGTCCATCGCAGGTGCTGCAGAGCTCCAATAGGGAGCCACCATGAGTGCTGCAGATCTCCAGCCGGGAGCCACCGCGGGTGCTGCAGAGCTCCAGCCAGGAGCCACCGCGGGTTCTGCAGAGCTCCAGCCGAGTCCACCGTGGGTGCTGCAGAGCTCCAGCCGGAGCCCACCTCAGGTGCTGCAGAGCTCCAGCTGGGAGCCACCGAGGGTGCAGCATTGGCCTGGTCGGGGTCCACCGAGGGTGCAGCGTTGGCCCGGTCGGGGTCCACCGTGGGTGCAGCATTGGCCCGGTCGGGGTCCACCGCGGGTGCAGCTGTGTCCCAAGCCGGGACCACCGAGGGTGCTGTGGGTCAGTCTGAGGACACCGTGGCCCCCTTCTCCTCCCTGCCCGATGCCGTGGGGGTTCCCTCCCTATGGTTCGGTCACCCATCAGTGAGTCTCCCGGTGAGCAGGCCGCCTCCTGCTTTGCCCCGCCGGCCCTGGTGGCTTAACAGCACTGGCCAACCGCCGGAGGGACTGAGTCTCTGGGCTAGATGGCCCTTGTTTTCCAGCAGGCCACCAGATTCTGTTTGCCGGACTGCCTGCTGGGCCTGGGATTCTTGGCGGTCTCCCAAGCCTCACGCCTTTGGACTTGGGGGTGATGTAATTGTGGGCCCTGGGCGGGGTGTACTGTGTTCCCTCCATGCCTGTTCCCCCTACCTCCCACCTGGGTTTGAGGTTGTTGTTCCTGCTGGGGGGGGGTAGGGGTTTCCTTTCCTTTTGATGTTGCCGGGGTTGTCTGGAATCCACGCCTAGAAGGGGGGGCTCTGTCATGAACTGAGCTGGTGTTTCCTCTAGGCTCGGTTCTGACCGTTCTCGGTGGCTTGGGTATCGGGTGATTTATGTATTGTGTGATCTTTTGAGTTCTTGTTGTGTTTATGTCTTTGTTCTGTCACGCCGCGCCATTCATCAGCAGCGCCACCTGCTCACGCACCTGCTACTCGTCAGCGGCGAGGGATAAAAGCCGCCTCGCCCTGAGCTTCGGCCTGAAGCCGTTAGACTTCATCGCCTTCTATGCGAAGCGTCAACTCTCTCTTCAGCGTCAAGCTAGTGGTAAGAAGATTCCTTTCCTTACCTCTCCCAGTCTGCTCCCCTGTGCACAGGTGGATTCCTCGGCGGCGGACAACTCCGTCCCTCGTCCTTCCTCGCTGCTGCACCGAGTCCTGCAGGTGACTGTCTCCCGGGGTTCCGTCCTTGTAGTGCCTGCCATCTGTCAAACTCAAGTAAGCTTCTCTCCCTCGCCTATTCTCCTCCTGTATTGGTGTGTGCCTGTCACCCTGTGTCTGTTCTTTTACATAGGGTTGCCGGCTGAACGGTCTCCTGCCTCTGTGCCCGAAGCAGACGCCACCACCAATACATTAACATTCCACTGACACACACCCATACACCCCTGCTGTTAATAAACAGTTTGAACTACTCTGAACCTGTGTGTGTGCGTCTCCTGAGCCGAACGTTATGTCAGTACGGCTTCAGCAGAGCGGCTCGGCAGACGGCGGGCTCGCGCACCGGCTTACCACTCTCGAGGTTCGGGTGGATCAAATTGCTTATCAGCAGCAGGTGATTTTAAATCAACTTATTACCATCACTAACCGATTGGACCGCCTGGACCCCCAACAGCCGTTCCCCCCGGCTCACCAGGGTGGCGCAGCTCCTGCTGTCCCAGCGGCCGTCCAGCCGGCTCCTGCGGCACCGGTTCGGCTCACGCCGATTCCAACCCCCGCCCGCTTTAGCGGAAAGCTCGGCGGAGCGCGGGGGTTCATTATGCAGTGTGAGTCCGTATTCCACCGTGTGCCCGGAGACTTCCCCTCGGATCACAGCCGAATTGGCTACATAGGGAATCTCCTGGAGGGGCGCGCGTTAACTTGGACCTACGCCATAATGGCGAAGCCCAGTTACGCCACCCTCACCTATGACCAGTTCGTGGCACGCTTCCTGGAGGTCTTTGATCATTCCCGAACCGAGACAGTCCAAGTCGATCGGCTTCTCGCTCTCCAGCAGGGAAGCCGGTCGGCAGCGGACTATGCGGTTGACTACCGGGTAGCAGCGGAGGAACTGGGCTGGGACGAACGCTCCCTCTGTGGCCTGTTTCTCCGCAGCCTGAATGATGATCTGAGGGATGAACTGGCTGGTCGGGATATCCCTGGGACGCTAGCTGAGCTAACTTCTCTCGCCATCAGCTTGGATAACAGGCTGCGTGAGCGCTCCTCTGGGCAGAAGTCGTCTTCTTCTCGCCCTCGGGGAGCCTCGTTGCGCCTGCCCCAAGCTCGCCCCCTGGCAATGCCGCCACCATCGCACTCCGAGGAGTCGGAGCCGATGGTGACGGGCTGGACAAAGCTCTCCCCGGCAGAGAGACAACGCCGCCGTGAGTTGAATCTCTGCATGTATTGCGGAGATAATCAACACACGGTGGAGCTTTGTCCACATAAGCCAAACGGCGGGGTCCGCGAGTCACTGTAGGGGGCCTCGCGGACGTCAATCGGTTAAGTCCCCTTACCCAACTGAAGCTGCCCATCCGTTTTTGCCACAATCCCACTGGGCATCTCACCCACGCACTGGTGGATTCGGGTGCAGAAGGCAGCTTTATTTCACAAAGCCTGGCAACCCGTTTGGGCATTCGCTGTCAGGCACTGAAGAATCCCATCTCCCTTGTTAATCTCTCCCGTGCCTCCCTTGGGAGAGTATTACACCAAACCATCCCCGTTCCGGTCATCATCTCGGGAAATCACCGGGAGGAGATGACCTTCTACATCCTCCCCAACTCTGTGTCGCCCGTCATCCTGAGGTATCCCTGGCTTCGCCTTCACAACCCGGTCCTGGATTGGAAATCAGCTGGGATATCGGCATGGAGTACATTCTGTATGGGCACCTGCCTTCAGTCCGCTGCCTGCTCTCTGTCCGCTCCTCCCCCTGCGACGGACGCTGCACCCCCAGACTTGTCTCTGGTGCCCCCAGAATTTCACGACCTGGGTATGGTGTTCAGCAAAGCGAAAGCTATGTCTCTCCCCCCTCATCGGCCCTATGACTGTGCCATCAACCTCCGCCAGGGGGCTCCCTTACCTTCTGGTCGCCTTTACAGCCTGTCTGCGCCGGAGAAGGAGACGATGAACGCCTACCTGAAGGAGTCATTAAGTGCTGGGATAATCCGCCCATCATCGTCACCCGTGGGGGCAGGGTTCTTCTTCGTGGGAAAGAAGGATGGGTCCCTCCGCCCTTGTATCGACTACCGGGCCCTCAATAATATCACGGAGAAGGACCGTTACACCCTGCCTCTCATGGACACTGCTTTCCACTCCCTCCAGGGGGCGACCTGGTTCACCAAGCTGGACCTACGCAGCGCTTACCACCTCGTCCGGATCCGGGAGGGAGATGAGTGGAAAACGGCCTTCCGTACCCCGAACGGCCACTTTGAATACCTGGTGATGCTGTTCGGGTTGACCAACGCTCCTGCAGTCTTTCAGCGCCTCATTAATGACGTCCTCCGGGACTTCATTGGCCTTTTCGTGTTCGTCTACCTGGATGATATTCTCATCTTCTCCAAGTCCAGGGATGAGCACCAGGCCCACGTGAGGCGGGTCCTCCAAAGGCTGCTGGAGAATCGTCTGTACGTAAAGGCAGAAAAGTGTGAATTTTACGCCAGGAGCACGTCCTTCCTGGGGTTCATCATCACCCACGATAAGGTGCTCCCCGACCCAGAGAAGGTAAAGGCGGTGGTGGAATGGCCTACACCTGCATCCCGGAAACAGGTGCAGCAATTTGTTGTCTTTGCCAATTTCTACCGCCGCTTTGTCCCCAACTTCAGTGCCATCGTTGGACCACTGACCCGCCTCACGTCCCCGAAGGTCCCGTTCCGGTGGACCGAAGAGGTCGCTGCCGCCTTTGAGGCGCTGAAGGCGGAATTCTCCTCCTCCCGGGTCCTTCGCCAGGTCGACCCCGCGCTGCAGTGCATCGTAGAGGTAGACGCTTCGGACACGGGAGTGGGAGCAGTGCTGTCCCAGCGGTCACCGGACGATGGCGCCAAACGACCGTGCGCCTTCTTCTCCCGGCGCTTGTCCCCGGCGGAGAGAAACTACGATGTGGGGGACAGAGAGCTCTTGGCCATCAAGCTCGCCCTGCAGGAGTGGCGCCACTGGTTAGAGGGGGCGAACCTGCCGTTTGTGGTCCTCACGGACCACAAGAACTTGGAATATTTACGATCTGCCAAGCGCCTGAACGCCCGCCAGGCGCGCTGGTCCCTGTTCTTCACCAGGTTTCAATTCTCTATCACCTTCAGGCCTGGCTCTAGGAACGTCCTGCCTGACGCCCTCTCCAGGCAGTTCGCCCCC
Organism: Pholidichthys leucotaenia; assembly: GCA_020510985.1. Taxonomy (NCBI): domain Eukaryota; kingdom Metazoa; phylum Chordata; class Actinopteri; order Cichliformes; family Pholidichthyidae; genus Pholidichthys; species Pholidichthys leucotaenia. Next base: position 64,010,986 of record CM035848.1, on the reverse strand, counting down.
GTGGAGTCGGAGGAGGCGCCCCACTCCATCCTGCCCAGGTCGTGCGTCGTGGGAGCCATCTCGTGGGACATTGAGAGCAAGATCCGGAAGGCACAGGAGGTGGAACCTGACCCTGGCGGCAGACCAGAGGGGAGGCTGTTCGTGCCATCCGCGGTCCGAGGAGAGGTCATCCACTGGCTCCACACCTCCAAGCTCACCTGTCACCCTGGCACCTCCCGGATGATAGATCTCCTCCAACGGTCCTTTTGGTGGCCAGGCCTGCGGAGGGATGCAGCCCGCTACGCCCGGGCTTGCCCAATCTGTGCCACCTGCAAGTCGGGAAATGCCCCTCCAGCGGGTCTGCTCCAGCCCCTGCCCGTCCCTGGCAGGCCCTGGTCGCACATCGCGTTGGATTTCGTCACCGGACTCCCTGTCTCCAACTCCTATGACACCATCCTGACCATCGTGGACCGCTTCTCCAAGGCCGTGCACTTCATCCCCCTGCGAGGCCTCCCTACTGCCCTGGAGACGGCGGACCTCCTCGTCCAACACGTGGTCAGGCTGCACGGGATTCCGGTGGACGTGGTCTCGGACCGGGGCCCCCAGTTTTCATCCGAGGTTTGGAGGTCTTTCTGCAACGCCATCGGAGCCAAGGTGAGCCTCTCCTCCGGCCATCACCCCCAATCCAACGGGCAGTGTGAGAGGACCAACCAGGAGCTGGAGGCTGCGCTCCGCTGTGTGTCCAGATCCAAACCCACGTCCTGGAGCAACCATCTTGCCTGGGTTGAATATGCCCACAACACCGCTCGCTCTTCTGCTACAGGGATGTCCCCCTTCAAAGCGTCCCTGGGTTACGACCCCCCGCTGTTTCTGGAGCAGGAGAGTGAAGTAACTGTCCCGTCAGTTAGGGCCCATCTCAGGCAGTTCCACTCCACCTGGACTGCCGCGCGCAATGCGCTATTACGCACAGCGGAGCGCAACAGGACTGTGGCGGACCGGCGTAGAAGACCTGCCCCGGCGTACAGAGTTGGGCAGCTTGTTTACATTTCCACCCAGGACGTCACTTTAAAAGGCGAGAGGAGAAAGCTGGCACAGCGCTTCATGGGTCCCTATCCCATCACCCGGATCATCAACCCGGTGGCTGTGCGCGTGGCTATTCCCCCCTCCCTCCGCATTCATCCTACTTTCCACGTGTCGAAGGTGAAGCTGGCAGTCACTGTCACCCCCTTTGCCCTCCTCCTGCAGCGCAACCCGCGCCCCGGATGATTGGTGGCCATCCGGCCTGGTCCGCCTCCTCCATCCTGGACTCCCAGCGCCGGGGTCGTGGGTCGCAATACTTGGTGGACTGGGAGGGATATGGGCCCGAGCATCGACAGTGGGTGCCCCCGTCGTTTGTGTTGGACCCATCGCTCATCGCTGACTTCCACCGAGCGCACCCGGATAAGCCATCGCCAGGAGGCGCTGCTAGAGGGGGGAGTACTGTCACGCCGCGCCATTCATCAGCGGCGCCACCTGCTCACGCACCTGCTACTCGTCAGCGGCGAGGGATAAAAGCCGCCTCGCCCTGAGCTTCGGCCTGAAGCCGTTAGACTTCATCACCTTCTATGCGAAGCGTCAACTCTCTCTTCAGCGTCAAGCTAGTGGTAAGAAGATTCCTTTCCTTACCTCTCCCAGTCTGCTCCCCTGTGCACAGGTGGATTCCTCGGCGGCGGACAACTCCGTCCCTCGTCCTTCCTCGCTGCTGCACCGAGTCCTGCAGGTGACTGTCTCCCGGGGTTCCGTCCTTGTAGTGCCTGCCATCTGTCAAACTCAAGTAAGCTTCTCTCCCTCGCCTATTCTCCTCCTGTATTGGTGTGTGCCTGTCACCCTGTGTCTGTTCTTTCCCATAGGGTTGCCGGCTGAACGGTCTCCTGCCTCTGTGCCCGAAGCAGACGCCACCACCAATACATTAACATTCCACTGACACACACCCATACACCCCTGCTGTTAATAAACAGTTTGAACTACTCTGAACCTGTGTGTGTGCGTCTCCTGAGCCGAACGTTATGTCATGTTCCTTTTCTTTTCCGTGCCCGTAGCCACCACTCTGGGTGGCGGCTGTTAGGCAGCCTCTTTGACCTACATTCGTGTGGGTATTGTCTAACACTCGATCCGACCATGCCTCCTCTCTCTTGACAGCCAGCTGATTCCTCCCTGGTAATTGTCTTTCCTGCGCCTCACCCAGGTGTGCCTAATTTGTGGAGCCAGCAGTGCTTGTACTTAGGCGGCCTTTGTCAGTCAAGCACTGCTGGACCATTGCGCTAATCCTACGGATGTTAATCGCCGTATGACTACCTGTGCTGATGAAGGATTGTGTATTGCTCGCTGGATTCTTGGACTATTGGACTGCTCCTGTACTGTGAGGTAATCTATTTGCGTTTCTCTGTGCAGTTTGACTGCTACGCTGACTGCTCCTGTACTGTGAGTTAATCTGTTTGCGTTTCTCCGTGCAGTCGACTGCTACCCTTTGGCTGTTTAGCCCAGGTTTTATCTCCAGCCAGTTGAGCCTCCTAGAGGTCTCCAAGTTTCCCGAGCTAAGACATCAATTGTGTTGTTTGTTTTTTTGGCCATTGTGCACTGTGGTCTGCCTGCTGCAATGTATCGTGTTTTACTCTTCAGTGCACCCTGTTCCCTTTTTGTATGTTGTTATTTTTGAATTGTCAGCCCTTGTGTTTCATAAATGTGTTGTGGTGAAACCCTGTACATAAATCCATTCTTCCTTCCCCTCCTATATATTATTATGGCCGTTCCCTAGTGTGGAGAGGGGTAAATCCATTCTTCCTTCCCCTCCTTCGTGCGCTGCGTAAAAGCGCATGAGGAGGTTTGTGACAGGCGGTGCCCTAGTGTGGAGAGGGGTGGTGCCCCGCCTCTGAGGGGTGGTGTCACCTGAGGTATATAGGTCAGTAGCAGGAGACATCTTGTCTCTTCGCTGTGGCTCTCAGACTAGCGATAGTGACTCCTGTGTTCCTGGCTCATGTTCTAATAAAAGTATAAAACGTCACCTTGACTCCTCATTAATTAATGGTTCTGCTAGAGGTTTCTTTCTGTTAAAAGGGAGTTTTTCCTCTCTACCGTCACCAAGCGCTTGCTCACAGGGGATCGTCTGATTGCTGGGGTCTTTCTGCAATTGTGGGGGTTTCCCCTACATTTGAAAGTGCTATGAGATGACTGTTGTTATGAAATGGCGCTATATAAATAAAGTTGAATTGAATTGAATTAGAGACACAACATGTAGAGTAAAAGCTCATAAACTTACAATTGTTATTAGCCTGTGCTAGCTCAGCTAGCTAGCCAGTCAGTCCTTATTTCAAAAATCTGTTGTACAGTTATTGGGTGAAGGCACTGTTGTGTGGGGATTTGGCCCTTAGGGCTTGCAGTAGTTGATGCGAGGCAGTCGACTTGGTGATGTCAAGCGGGCTATGGCCAGTGTGTATACTGAGCCTGTTTTCTCAATAAAGTTTAATTCATTGCTCGGCACAGCATAGCTCACGTCTCGCCTTATTAAGACATACAGTGGGGCAAAAAAGTATTTAGTCAGCCACCAATTGTGCAAGTTCTCCCACTTAAAAGATGAGCGAGGTCTCCAATTTTCATCATAGGTATACCTCAACTATGAGAGACAAAATGAAAAAAAAAAATCCAGAAAATCACATTGAAGGATTTTTAAAGAATTTATTTGCAAATTATGGTGGAAAATAAGTATTTGGTCACCTACAAACAAGCAAGATTTCTGGCTCTCACAGACCTGTAACTTCTTCTTTAAGAGGCTCCTCTGTCCTCCACTCGTTACCTGTATTAATGGCACCCGTTTGAACTTCTTATCAGTATAAAAGACACCTGTCCACAACCTCAAACAGTCAGACTCCAAACTCCACTATGGCCGAGACCAAAGAGCTGTCAAAGGACACCAGAAACAAAATTGTAGACCTGCACCAGGCTGGGAAGACTGAATCTGCAATAGGTAAGCAGCTTGGTGTGAAGAAATCAACTGTGGGAGCAATTATTAGAAAATGGAAGACATACAAGACCACTGATAATCTCCCTCGATCTGGGGCTCCACGTAAGATCTCACCCCGAGGGGTCAAAATGATCACGAGAATGGTGAGCAAAAATCCCAGAACCACATGGGGGGACCTAGTGAATGACCTGCAGAGAGCTGGTACCAAAGTGACAAAGGCTACCATCAGTAACACACTACGCCGCCAGGGACTCAAATCCTGCAGTGCCAGACGTGTCCCCCTGCTTAAGCCAGTACATGTCCAGGCCCGTCTGAAGTTTGCTAGAGAGCATTTGGATGATTCAGAAGAGGATTGGGAGAATGTCATATGGTCAGATGAAAACAAAATAGACCTTTTTGGTAAAAACTCAACTTGTCGTGTTTGGAGGAGAAAGAACACCACACCTACTGCGAAGCATGGGGGTGGAAACATCATGCTTTGGGGCTGTTTTTTCTGCAAAGGGACTAGGATGACTGATCCGTGTAAAGGAAAGAATGAATGGGGCCATGTATCGTGAGATTTTGAGTGAAAACCTCCTTCCATCAGCAAGGGCATTGAAGATGAAACGTGGCTGGGTCTTTCAGCATGACAATGATTCCAAACACACCTCCCGGGCAACGAAGGAGTGGCTTCGTAAGAAGCATTTCAAGGTCCTGGAGTGGCCTAGCCAGTCTCCAGATCTCAACCCCATAGAAAATCTTTGGAGGGAGCTGAAAGTCCTTGTTGCCCAGCGACAGCCCCAAAACATCACTGCTCTAGAGGAGATTTGCATGGAGGAATGGGCCAAAATACCAGCAACAGTGTGTGAAAACCTTGTGAAGACTTACAGAAAACTTTTGATCTCTGTCATTGCCAACAAAGGGTATATAACAAAGTATCAAGGTGAACTTTTGTTATTGACCAAATACTTATTTTCCACCATAATTTGCAAATAAATTCTTTAAAAATCAGACAATGTGATTTTCTGGATTTTTTTTTTCTCATTTTGTCTCTCATAGTTGAGGTATACCTATGATGAAAATTGGAGACCTCTCTCATCCTTTAAGTGGGAGAACTTGCACAATTGGTGGCTGACTAAATACTTTTTTACCCCACTGTAACATTTGGCGACGTCGGATTAAACTATGGGAGCGTGAGGAAGACCACCTCCTCCATTCTTGGAGTCTCCGGGTGTGCCAGCTACACAGTGGTGCCACTGGTTGGAGGTGTTCGATGACTACATTGCCGCGGCTGGCTTGGGCGGCTCCAACGAAAAGAGACGGAAGGGCATGCTAATCCACTGCTTCAGTAATGAAGGCCAGCATGTGTTTTGCACGCTGGGTAGCAAGAACTCATTAAAGGAGTGTTTGGACATGATGGACAATCTCTTTGTTGATCAGTGCAACATCACGACACAAAGACACAGGTTCTTCGACCGCTGTCAACAAGCTGGTGAGTCCACTCAACACTTTCTTTTTTTTCATTTATTTATGTTTTTATTAGAAAAGAATGCCATCTTTACAAATATAGCATTCAGACATTTGTAACTCAACACTTTCTTATGGAGCTCTTTAACCTAGCGAGCACGTACGCCTTCAGGCCTATAGAGGAAGAGCTAGTCTGTGACAAGCTAGCACACAGCACGAGCAACGAGTGGCTTAAAGAAAAGCTAATACTAACTAAGGATGTCTTCACACTGAAGCAAGTAATACAGATGACCAGCCAAATAGAGTCCACTTCCCAGCTAGGTTTGCAAGTACTGGCTAAAGAAAATCTAGCCACCCAAGCTTCCCCTCCGTGTCAGGCCGCTAGCAACGCAGCTAACTCCTCAGGGTGGACCCCCAAAAGGTGGCGGGCCGTGGCACGGGCAGGAGCGGGAACTTGGGGACTGTGTGGCAGTTGTGGCTATTCTCGTCACTGGGCGGGCGCATCCACTTGCCCCGCTAGAGGGAAGAAGTGCTACAACTGCGGCTGTGCTAATCACTGGGCTAGGGTTTGTACCACTGCCAACAAGCCCACAGACTCAGAGCCCAAGGTCATGATGTCGGTGTGTGTAGCAGGGACTAAGAAGCGGCCACTAAAGTGGTACGTTTTGCAGCTTGACGGGGTCGATGTGCCACCTATGGTGGACTTGGGTGCTGGCAAATCCATACTGAGCATGTCCATGATGAGAAGATTTTTTCCATCCATCCATCCATCCATCCATCCATCCATCCATCCATCCATCCATCCATCCATCCATCTTCTACCGCTTTTCCGGAGGTCCGGGTCGCGGAGGCAGCAGTTCAAGCAGAGAAGCCCAGACTTCCCTCTCCCCAGCCACCTGCTTCAGCTCTTCAGAGGGGATACCAAGGCGTTCCCAGACCAGCTGGGAGACATAGTCTCTCCACCAAGTCCTGGGTCTGCCCCGGGGTCTCCTCCCAGTGGGACGTGCCTGAAACACCTCAAGTGGGAGGCGTCCAGGAGGCATCCTAATCAGATGCCCATACCACCTCAACTGACTCCTTTCAATGTGGAGGAGCAGCGGTTCTACTCTGAGCCTCTTCCGGGTGACTGAGCTCCTCACCCTATCTCTGAGGGCGAGTCCAGCAATCCTACGGAGAAAGCTCATTTCAGCCGCTTGTATCCGCGATCTCGTTCTTTCGGTCATTACCCAAAGCTCGTGACCATAGGTGAGAGTAGGAACGTAAATTGACTGGTAAATCGACAGCTTTGCCTTAGAACTAAACTCCCTCTTCACCACAACAGACCGGTACAACGTCCGCATCACTGCAGATGCTGCTCCAATCCGTCTGTCGATCTCTCGCTCCATTTTCCCCTCACTCGTGAACAAGACCCCAAGATACTTAAACTCCTCCACTTGGGGCAGGAGCCTGTCCCCAACCCGGAGAGGACAATCCACCTTTTTCTGGCTGAGGACCATGGACTCGGACTTGGAGGTGCTGATTCTCATCCCAGCCACTTCACACTCAGCGGCAAACCGTCCCAGCAAGAGCTGTAGGTCATTGCTGGATGAAGCCAACAGGACAACATCATCTGCAAACAACAGAGATGAGATCCTGTGGTCACCAAACATGACACCCTCCATTCCCTGGCTGCGCCTAGAAATCCTGTCCATAAAAATTATGAACAGAGGATCGGTGACAAAGGGCAGCCCTGGCGGAGTCCAACTCTCACTGGGAATGACTCCGACCGAGTGTTGGCAATACGAACCAAACTCTCACAACGGTCGTACAGAGACCGAATAGCTCGTAACAACAAGCCCGATACCCCATACTCCCGAAGCACTCCCCACAAAAATCCACGAGGGACGCGGTCAAATGCCTTCTCCAAGTCCACAAAACCCATGTAAACTGGTTGGGCAAACTCCCACGAACCCTCAAGAATTCTCGAGAGGGTAAAGAGCTGGTCCGATGTGCCATGGCCAGGACGAAAACCACATTGCTCCTCCTGAATCCGAGGTTTGACCAACGGCCGGACTCTCCTCTTCAGTACCTTGGCATAGACCTTCCCAGGGAGGCTGAGGAGTGTGATCCCTCTAAAGTTGGAGCACACCCTCCGGTCCCCTTTTTTGAAGAGAGGAACCACTACCCCTGTTTGCCATGCCAAAGGCACTGCCCTGGACCTCCACGCAATGTTGCAGAGGCGTGTCAACCATGACAACCCAACAACATCCAGGGCCTTGAGGTACTCAGGGCGAATCTCGTCCACCCCCGGGGCCCGGCCACCAAGAAGATTTTTAACCACCTTGGCGACCTCAGCCCCTGTGATAGGCGAGTCATCCCCCTCGTCCCCAAACCCTGCTTCCTCTGTGGAAGGCGTATCAGTGGGATTGAGGAGATCCTTGAAGTATTCCTTCCACCGCCCGACGATATCCCCAGTCGAAGTCAAGATTTTTTCCAAAGAAATCTATTAAGGCGGGTGCTGTGAAAATGTTTGGCTACAGACACGCTAAGATTGGCATGGTGGGCACAGCCAGTTTCTCGGTAGCATGTGGGTCAAAGACTATTCCCGTGTTTACCTTCCAGGTTTTGCACCAGGGGGCTGACTTGTTGGGAATTGATTTGTTGAGAGAGTTAGGGTTCTCCATCACGGACCCAGTGGGCTTGACAATTTTGACTGTGTCCCTTGGGTGGCATGTTGGCTGGCCAGCATTGTTTGCAGGCCTGGGTTGTGTGAGGGCTTTCAATCACCACCCACTCATTAACCTGGGTATGACGCCCCAAATCCAACCGTTATGCCGGCTTCCCCTCACCTTGCCAGACGACATTACAGTGGAACTGAATAAATTGCTTAAGGCCGGCATTATCGAGAAAGTGGATGTCTCGCCGTGGATCTCAAACATCGTGGTGGCCAAGAAGAAGACGGGCGGCATCCAACCGTGCATTGACCTCAGGATGGTTAATAAAGCGATCATCCCGGACAAATACCCACTGCCCACAATGGAAGAACTCACTGCAATGTTCAGTAGCTCTACAGTGTTTTCAAAACTGGACCTCCGTGAAGGTTATCTACAAGTGCCCCTCCACCCAGCCAGCCGTGACCTGACGGCGTTTGTGACATACATGGGAGTTTTCAGGTACACCTGCATGCCTTTTGGCCTGAATTCAGCACTAAGCTGTTTCCAAAAAATTTTGTCTATGATCCTCACTGGCCTCAGGGGTGTGGTGTGTACCTGGACGACATAGTGGTCCACAGCACGTTACTGGTGGCACATGATGAACGTTTGGAATGAGTAATGGAGGTGCTGCTGGAGCACGGGGTCACGCTGAACGGAGAAAAGTGCATCTTCGCAGCGAGTTCCATTGAGTTTGTTGGGTTCTGGCTATCAGCTGAGGGCCTGAGCCCCCTGCACTTGAACGTGGAGGCGGTCCTGCGTCTCCCCGACCCCACAATGCCTGCACAAATCTCATCATTTCTGGGCATGATGAACTTCTTACGAGCACTTCATTCCCCATTATTCAGAGACTATCAAACCTCTCCGAGCTCTCCTGAAGCAGGATGCTCTGTGGCAATGGACTCTGGCCTGCTCATCAGCGGTCTCTAAACTGAAGTCTCAACTCACCTCCCCGCCGGTGTTGGTGCACTTTGATCCCAAATGGCCCACTTTTGTGACTTGTGACATGTCTGGTTCAGCCGTGGGGGTGGCTATGTCTCAAGTGCAAAATGGTACGGAGTGCCCAGTGGCATTCGCATCGAGGTCCCTCACGCCAGCTGAACAGAAGTACAGCGTGGGTGAGAGAAAGGCGCTCGCATGTGTATGGGCATGCGAACGGTGGCACATCTACCTCTACGGATGCCATTTTACCCTGCACACGGACCACCGGGCATTGACGATGCTGCTGGAGACGACTGGTTTGGGACACAGGCCCCTGTGGATCCACAGGTGGATGGAACGGCTGCGGGCCTACGATTTCACTACTCAGTTCACCCCTGGCAAAGAGAACATAGTGGCGGCCCTCCTGTCCTGTGCCTCAACCAACACTGCACAGCCGGACGGCAGCGATTCCTTGGAGGCGGACCTGATCAACACGTCACACGGGCCCCTCCGGGACATGGTATCACTCCAGGAACTCCAGCTGGAGTCGGAACGGGACCTGACGTTGTCGCAACTTCGCTCTTTCATTGGGGGTGTTGGCCCACGAAAATACAGGGTGACCTGGCACCTCTTTATAGGTTCAGGGACGAACTAAGTTGCTGGAATGACGTGTGTGTGGCAAGAGGACACTGCACGTTGATTCCGGTGTTGCTGAGATCACGTGTTTTGGCTATGCTCCATGAGGATCATCTGGGGTGGGTCAGGATGAAACATCGTTGCAGAGACTCGGTTTGGTGACCTGGCATTGATAAGGACATTGAGACTATGGTTAAGGACTGTGTTCCATGTTTGGAAAGCAGGAAAACTGGTGTGCCACCTCCCCCGCCTCTGCAACCGTTACAATATCCGGAGGGCCCTTGGAAGCACATCCAATTGGACATCTGCGGTGAACTGCACACGCCCCCCGCGAACAGTCGTTTTCTGCTGGTGATCTACGATCTGTTTTCAAAATGGTCAGAAGTGTTGCCCACTAACACGATCATGTTGGACGTGGTCACCAGTTTCCTCTCGTCACTGTTCACCAAGTGGGGGGTCCCAGATGCCATCACAACAGACAATAGCCCGCAGTTCACCTCCGGGGGGGGGGGGGGGGGTGTTGAGGAGTTTTGGGAGAAAGGGGCATGGCACACATTAGAACCGCATTTTATCACCCACAGGCCAATGGGGGTGTAGAAAGTTTCAATAAGACACTGAAAAGTGGTCTGTGGGACCATCTGGCCGATGACTTCATGTTCTCTGATGCCCTTCAAAACATGCCCCTTCACTACAAGGTGACGGCCCACGCCACGACGGGGTGCTCTCCAGCGATGCTCATGCTGGGGTGTGAATTACATCTGTCCCTGGACCGGCTACGGCTCCCCGTGAACTCCCCTCCGGCGGGCACAGATCCATCACGAGACCGGGTCGTTGTCCAACAGCGGAAAGTGAAACAACGTTTCAACAGAAAACACAGGGCGAGGGCTCATGGACTCGATGTGTTGGACTGGGTCAGGATCAAGCACTCCAGCCATACACATAAGCTGCAACCTTTCTGGATGGGACCACTGCAGATTGTGAAACGGCTGGGCCCGGACACGTTCAGGCTCTTGGATGGTGGCATTCCAGCTGGCTCAGGAAGTCGTTGCCAGCCCAGGGTCTGGGAGCTGCAGCGGATGTGACTGATGAGGGTTGGGACTTGTCTGATGGGGCTGCTGGGGACACTCAGGTGCAACCAACGGAGCCTGGAGCAGGTCCTCCACCTGTGAGGCGCTCGGCTAGGACACATCAGAGGCCCAGACACCTCGATGACTTTGTGGTAGGCCTAGCTTTAGCTGAAGCATGTTGGTCATAGGCGGCAGAATAATCCGCTTCAACACAGAAGGGTACCCTGGCAGTCTACCCAGGTGCCCATTTAGCTCACTAGGCTTATTAGTTTGTGTGTTAAAAAAAAAAAAAACCCAACAACTTTAAGAGTGTTGATAAATTGTGTGTTTCATGTTGATACGGGGGTTTACTGCTAAATTTAAGGGGGGGGGGGGTGTTTTGACTTATGCTCCTGCCATTTTGTAAAGGGGGGGGGGGGGGGTTGTGTGGGGATTTGGCCTTTGGGGCTTGCCGTAGCTGACACCAGGCAGTCAATGTGGTGACATCAGGAGGGCTATGGCCAGTTTGTATATTGAGCCTGGCTGTGTTCGGAATGTTCACTCACTCACTCCCTCCCTACTCGCTATATAGTGAATTTAGATATAGTGGACTACATAGTAAACTCAATATAACAATAAAATTAACAGCTTTCGGGCACTACTGGCTTGTTTTCGCGGCACGGTTAATGACGTCATCACGTGAGACAGTAAAACCTAACAGACTAACGATGGTAAAAAAAAAAAAAAAAATCAATACCTGCATGTAATCTGTAGTAAATATGTATTAAATCAAATCATTTTTGCTGAACTCATCATTATCATCATCATCATCATCATCATAGCAGTCTGTCGGGGGCAACAATGACTGTTTCATTTAGGTCTAATCAGATTCCTCCACGCAGCTCTGTAATTTGCCTTCCGCTGCCAGGAACTCCTGACCTTGTTAATCTGGGCAACGTCCGAGCCAGTATGAGTTGCCCTCTGACTGACCATTTCATGAAACTGTTTGCAAAGCATTTGAGTACTGCTAGCTTTTGCTGGACTAGCGACACATTCTTGGCAGATAGAGGTATATCATCAGTGGCAAGGACAGGCCAAGACAAACTGACTTCACTATCTGTTGCAGTGACTTACCAGATGATATTGCATTATGGGGTATATTGGCTAATGTAGTGACCATCCGTTTTACACTTACTTTTCAAAATGCATTGTGGGATATTTTGAGTGTACTACTGTATATAGTGAATGAAATTTTCAGTTAAGAATTCGAACAGCACTACAAGATGGCTGATTCACTATATAGTACACTATTCAATTCAATTCAATTCAACTTTATTTATATAGCGCCATTTCACAACAACAGTCATCTCATAGCACTATCAACTGTAGGGGGGACTCCCACAGTTGCAGAAAGACCCCAGCAATCAGGCGATCCCCTGTGAGCAAGCACTTGGCGACGGTGGAGAGGAAAAACTCCCTTTTAACAGGAAGAAACCTCCAGCAGAACCAGGCTCAGGGAGGGGCAGTCATCTGCTGCGACTGGCTGGGGGGTGAGGGGATAGAGAAGAAGAAAAGAACAGACATGTAGAGAGCAAACAGCACGATGGGGATTCAATCTATGAGAGAGAACAAACAAATGTTAATGACCAGCAAAAAAAAAAAAAAAATTTCATAGAGAGTGAGGAAAGGAGTGAGGCCCAGTGCATTACTGGAGGTCCCCCGGCTGACTAAACCTATTAGCAGCATAACTAAGGGAGGGTTCAGAAACACATGATCCCTCCCTAATTGTAGGCTATATCAAAAAGGTAAGGGGAAGGAGTGAGCATTTCGAACACAGCGCCTGTTTTCTCAGTAAAGTTCAGTTCTTTGCTTGGCACAGCATGGCTCACGTCTCGCCTTATTAAGACATAACAGGCACAGTTTCTGAGAGACATTAGAGATGGGTAGTAGCATTATATGATGGAACATGACATGAAAACCTGTAACAGAGCAGATGTGACATTATTTTGCTCATAGCAATTGTAGTAGCATTAGCAGCATAACAGGACTATGGTGGTGGATTTAAAAGACGGCTTACAAAAAAGAAATTGTTTTACTTTTTTTATAGAGGAAAACATGAAACCATGAGAGACTGACATGTTTACCAGCAAACCTGCTTTCTACAAGGAGGAAACGTGGAACAAGGTAGGAAATTACCAAATACAGTTCTTTACATCCTCCAAAGTCCTCATCAGTGTCAACCCTGATAATGGCAATGTTATTTATAACATCCATAAATTAGCATTATTAATATGTTATGATTCTGGTGAAATAGTCTATACTTATTTGAACAAACTCTTGTGAGAAACACGATAAGAAAGGTCCTCAGGATGAAGACTGATTTAATTTTTTAATGCAGTTGTAAACAAAATGGAAACAATTCAGATCTACACAACTTAATGGAATGGAAGTAATGTTAATGATGTGTGTTTATTTTAACAGTAAATCAAGAATTGAATGCTAAAACCAATCAAATATTCTGGAAACAACTGGCATATTTATAAATGTAAAATATTCTCTTGTATCAAATAGCTCACCATATTTTTTTCCTCATGTGAACACATTTAAGAGAAAAATCTAAGGTTTTCCAAATAGTTCTCTAATGTGTGCATAATGTATGCATAAAACCTAAAAATGTGCATGAAAAAGCTACACATTTAATCTAAAAATTAAGAAAAAAGTAACAAGTGTGGTATATATTACTCATATATTCCATACCTACATATGTTAGAGCATGTGGAAATGTTTGGTGACAGCATATGTAAGGAACTTCACACCTCGGAAAGGACAAAGGAATCTCACCCGCCGTGTGAAGATCAAAGACGTTCCAGGACGCGGCGGCGGAGACGGACTAGACACCTTCGCCCCCCAAGGCGAGGAGAGTAATTCCCATCACCTCCCAAGAAGAGAGGAGATAACAGAACAATGGGGGGATTAAGATAACGGGGGATGTCAGCTTGTGTAATGCATGTCTTTGATGTGTGCCTGTATTTAACCAGCGAGCTGGGCAGAAATCTTTCTCTTTGCCTTCTGCCAAGCTCTGCACCAGATGAGACAAGATAGAAGAGCTGTTCATTAAAGACTCTGTTTTTAATACAAAATCGCCTCATCATTTCCAGCTCCTCTACAACAAGTTATTTTAAAACTTTTTTATTTTTTTTTTATTTCAATATAAAAACCATCTCAAAAGTAGCAAATTTATGCAAAAATTATTCAGATTTAGGAGGGATAAATAAAAGTAGTAGAATTAAAAGAGAAAAGGCAAAGATTCATGAGAAAAACCTTCATATTCGCGCAGAAATCATCAAGCATTAAGGCACAGTGACATGTTTTTTTTTTTCCTGTCATTTCACTGCAGCTGATAGAGGGGTGTTGGAGACTGGAGCAGTGACCATCAGGGCCGGTGGAGTCTTCACTACCGTGAGCAGCGATATCACAGTGAGGGTTTGTGGGGGAGCTGGAACAGTGGAATGATGAAGGAACTGTGGTTTGATGATGATTAAACTGTCAGAGTAAAATTGAACATAATATTGTGTAAAAATAGTTAAATGACTCTGACACTAAACTAAATTATTTCTAAAGAAGTTTTTGACCTCTGAAATGACAACATGGACATGTTAGTGTTACAGGACAGGTGGATCTGACATATTCATTGAATTCAGATATTTTGGTTAATTTTTGTGACTCACATTCATCCATCCAGCCATCTTCTACTGCTTTTCTGGAGGTCCGGGTCACGGAGGCAGCAGTTGAAGCAGAGAAGCCCAGACTTCCCTCTCCTCAGTCACCTGCTCCAGATCTTCAGAGAGGATACCAAGGCGTTCCCAGACCAGCTGGGAGACATAGTCTCTCCAGCGAGTCCTGGGTCTGCCCCGGGGTCTCCTCCCAGAGGGACGTGCCCGAAACACCTCAAGCGGGAGGTGTCCAGGAGGCATCCTGATCAGATGCCCATACCACCTTTCAATGTGAAGGAGCAGCGGTTCTACTCTGAGCCTATCCCGGATGACCGAGCTCCTCACCCTATCTCTGAGGGTGAGTCCAGCAATCCTACGAAGAAAGCTCATTTCAGCTGCTTGTATCCGCAATCTCGTTCTTTCGGTCATTACCCAAAGTTCATAGGTGAGGGTAGGAACGTAAATTGACTGGTAAATCAACAGCTTTGCCTTCGAGCTCAGCTCCCTCTTCACCACAACAGACCGGTACAACGTCTGCATCACTGCAGATGCTGCTCTGATCCGTCTGTCATTCTCTTGCTCCATTCTCCCCTCACTCGTAAATAAGACCCCAAGATACTTAAACTCCTCCACTTGGGGCAGGAGCTTGTCCCGAACCCAGAGAGGACAATCCACCTTTTTCCGGCTGAGGACCATGGATCGTCACCTTATCATGGTGGGGGGTTTGCGTGCCCTAGTGATCCCAGGAGCTATGTTGTCCAGGGCAATTTGCCTCTGGTAGGGTCGCCCAAGACAGACTGGTTCTGGGTGAAGGGCCAGACGAAGAACAATCCAACAGACTCTCATGATGAATGCTAGAATAAGGATTCAGTGTACCCCACCCGGTATGGGGTTACTGGGGCCCCACCCTGGAGCCAGGCCTGGGGGAGGGATTCGATGGCTAGCATCTGGTGGCCGGGTTTCCACCCATGGGACCTGGTTGGGCTCAGCCCGAAGGAGTTACATGGGTCCGCCCTCCAGTGGGCTTACCACCTGTAGGAGGGACCGTGGGGGGTCCGGTGCTATGTGGATCAGGTGGCGGTCAAAGGCAGAGACCTTTGCGGTCTGATCCCAAGCTTCCTAAACTGGCTTTTGGGATGTGGACTCATATTCATACCAAAGTTATTTTGAGAACAGTACATGTGGTCTGTCATCACATGCAGTTCTGGTACAAACGTCACTGACCCTGGTTACATGGTCACAATAAACCGATCCCTGGGAATAAGCTGATAATGGTTTTGTTGTGTTTACATGCACTGATTAAATGGATTATTGGAGGGGTAACCACTTAGTTAATGACCATAGTTACATGGCCATTTGAATAATCAGATAACTCCAGAAATTCATACATAAACGGTTTATTCGTGTCCATGTAACCATGGTCACTGTTGGACTCTTCCTCGTTTTGTGTTTGGAGGGACAGCATCAGTCCTCGGTCTGGGTTTATCAGTTTTGGTTCTTGTGAATTACTGCCTCTTAGAACGGGCCTACACATTGATTCAGTTTAATTTCCTCATTAATATCATTGTTTTACTTCAGCATAAAAAAAACACAATCTATGTGCAGCCGTAAATGTTTGAGCTTGGAGATGGAAATGTTTTGTGAAAATAAAGGTAATGCATAAAGTTTTCTGTTGTTGCACTTTTCATTAAAGTAATGCTGTTTCTGCTAACTTGTCTCAGATATTTTTTCTCCTTTCTGTGTGTGCTGGAACCCAAACATCTGCATCACTTTCTCAGCCTGATTTGTGCATCCATAAGCTACACAGATAATCAAGCTGAGAACCTGATCTGAGAACATTTTAGGATTGTATTGTTTTTGGCATCAAAATACAATTCAGAAGTCAAACCCTTCTGACATTAGAGGAAAATACTGTATTCATTTTCCACAATTATGTGATGTTACATTCTAGATGAATAAAAAATAGAAAGAAGGCTTGCTTTTCTTTGAATGTCTGGTGCTGTTATTACCTATTTAATAAATTAAATTCTGTGACCCCAGCCACCACCTGGAAGAAGAGGCAATGGTGCCAATATGCTGCTCACTGGTATTAGCTGACAGTAACTTGTCAGGCAGAAATTCAGACTGAATAATGAGAAAATTAGAGCACGTCTTTGCATTTTTATCAATTTTTATTTAAAAAAATACAATTTCATGGCATTTGTAATGCATTGAATATTTTCATATAGCAGACTGTTGCACCTTGACTACATTGCGTTACAAAGGCCTCTTCTTTTATTTAGTATTTTCCACTCTGCTTAGTCACTAGTTTTCAGAGGACAGTGTAATGTTTATGTACTAGTACATCTCGGTAAATAGAACATCATGATTTACATTTTAAAAAACTATATCAAAAATTATAATCAAAATTGAATTTACAAAAAGCCTGAAATATTTCTTTGTGTCTGTCATGAATATTGAAGAAGGCTTATTTTTTTGAATTATATAAAAAACATGAAAGTCACAATATTCAGATTTACTGAGAGGCACCAATGTGTTATATTTACATTCACACACAGAAAATCTTTCTTAACTTGAAAGGTTTAGGAGTAAAGTGCACAACCCCTAGTAACTTAGCTAAATCACATTAAACTTACTGACAGCAGTTTTTTTACTACATATTTTCAAGTCAGATAATTCTGCCTAATCTTGCAAAATAACCCACTGTATTTAAAAGTTGATAATTCAGTAATCAGTCCACTGAAGCCATAATATAAGGTAAGGCTGCACAGCAAGGCAGTGATATTTACCCTGTAGCTTTCATCAGTGTGAATCAGCAGTTCTCCTTCCCTCCAAAACATACTGACTGTCTTTTTAAAGCTGCTCTTTATATCATAATCCATTTAAATCTGTTCACTGAAAGTTTGAACAATGTACCTACCGATACAGACGTGGACAAAATTGTTAGTACCCCTCTGTTAATGAAAGAAAAACCCACAATGGTCACAGAAATAACTTGAATCTGACAAAAGTGGTAATAAATAAAAAGTCTATGAAAATTAACCAATGAAAATCAGACAATGCTTTTGAATTGTGGTTCAACAGAATTATTTTAAAAAACAAACTCGTGAAACAGGCCTAGACAAAAATGATGGTACCCTTAACTTAATATTTTGTTGCACAACCTTTTGAGGCAATCACTGCAATCAAACGATTTCTGTAACTGTCAATGAGACTTCTGCACCTCTCAGCAGGTATTTTGGCCCACTCCTCATGAGCAAACTGCTCCAGTTGTCTCAGGTTGGAAGGGTGCCTTCTCCAGACGGCATGTTTCAGCTCCTTCCACAGATGTTCAATAGGATTTAGATCAGGGCTCATAGAAGGCCACTTTAGAATAGTCCAATGTTTGGCTCTTAGCCATTCTTGGGTGTTTTTAGCTGTGTGTTTTGGGTCATTATCCTGTTGCAAGACCCATGACCTGCGACTGAGACCAAGCTGTCTGACACTGGGCAGCACATTTCTCTCTAGAATACCTTGACAGTCTTGAGATTTCATTGTACCCTGCACAGATTCAAGACACCCTGTGCCAGATGCAGCAAAGCAGCCCCAGAACATAACAGAACCTCCTCCATGTTTCGCAGTAGGGACAGTGTTCTTTTCTTGGTATGCTTCATTTTTGCGTCTGTGAACATAGAGCTGATGTGCCTTGCCAAAAAGTTGCAGTTTTGTCTCGTCTGTCCATAGGACATTCTGCCAGAAGCTTTGTGGCTTGTCAACATGCAGTTTGGCAAATTCCAGTCTGGCTTTTTTATGATTTGTTTTCAACAGTGGTGTCCTCCTTGGTCGTCTCCCATGAAGTCCACTTTGGCTCAAACAACGACGGGTGGTGCGAGCCGACACTGATGTACCTTGACCTTGGAGTTCACCATGAATGTGTTTAGAGGTTGTTCTGGGCTCTTTTGTTACCATTCGTATTATCCGTCTCTACGATAAGGATAATACGATAAGGATAATACGATAAGGATAATACGATAAGACTATAGCCATGTAAGACGGATAATACGATAAGACTGTAGCCAACCTTCCTGGACTACGTCCAGGAAGGTTGGCTACAGTCCCGTGGATCTTAAATTTCTGAATAATATGTGCAACTGTAGTCACAGGAACATCAAGCTGCTTGGAGATGGTCTTATAGCCTTTACCTTTAACATGCTTGTCTATAATTTTCTTTCTAATCTCCTGAGACAACTCTCTCCTTTGCTTCCTCTGGTCCATGTTTAGTGTGGTACACACCATGTCAACAAACAGCACAGTGACTACTTGTCACCCTTTAAATAGGCCGACTGACTGATTACAAGTTTGTAGACACCTGTGATGTTAATTAGAGGACACATCTTGGTTGAACATGTCCCTATGGTCACATTATCTTTTCTAGGGGTACCGTCAATTTTTGTCCAGGCCTGTTTCATGAGTTTATTTTTTAAAATAATTCTGTTGAACCACAATTCAAAAGCATTGTCTGATTTTCATTGGTTAATTTTCATAGAATTTTTATTTGTGACCACTTTTGTCAGATTCAAGTTATTTCTGTTACCATTGTGGGTTTTTCTTTCATTAACAGAGGGGTACCAACAATTTTGTCCACATCTGTAGATATTCTGAATATTTACCTAATATGGCAAAAAAATGCTGTTAATATTGTAGATTGTCACAGCTGCCATTCACACACCATTATAGCAAGGCCGTTGTTTGGAACTATTTGGAGCTCCATGAACCACGCGACTGGACAGCGGCGAGATCAAAGAGTGTCGCAACTTTCGTATTATACAGCTCTGAGTGTGCCAAGCAGGCAGAAACTGCACTAAAGTAAAAGTAGCACCTTTTCTGTGCTCACATTTTTTATTAATGTTTAAACATATTTGCATATCATAATGTAATTCTACTTACTGTGGTACATAGCATTACATTATAATAATAATTGTACACAACCTATCCAAACCACATATAGTCACCTGCGGGGTCCTCCAGGGGTTAGACTTTGGCACCTTCCTCTTCATCATCTACTTACTCCCCCTTGGCCAAGCCATCAGCCGCCCTGGAATTTCATACCATTGTAAAGGTACATTCACACCAAGCACAAATGCATGAATTTTACATGTTAACGCAATGTAAACACATGAATAGACATGAATTCACCGTTTGAGTGAGTTGCAGATGGGCAGAGTTGCCTTTATAACTTCTGTAGCTGTGTTCTACCTGATGTGAAAATCTCCAAAACACCGTCATGTTTAGGTTTACATTATCCGACGGGGCTCTCACCTGGAAGAATTGCCCCTGCCTCCAAAACTTCACCTGGATGATGTTTGTTTACACTGCTAGCCTGCTAGCCCTCATTAGCACATCCTTGGCAAGAGTCTGTGGGTGGATAACTGACACTCCAATTCTGCAGAGCCCCCAGTCCATCTGTCTGCAGGTGAGCGCCAGCCTTATTTTCAAACTAGCTTACTGTCCAGTTTTAATACTTTAACATTGATGGCAGAATCTCAAGGCTGATTACTAGCTAGCGCTACCAAATCCCTCGGACATGCAAATGCCCAAATTCCCATGTTTTAAACATGTTTACATGAACTTTATATGTACTTGCGTCGCTCTTTCGTGTTTGGTCTGAACGCACCATTGTGCTGATAACACACAACTGTATGTGAAAATGATAGCTGCAGCTCTACCTCTTTCCTCATCATCATCCCATCACCACTCACCATCTGCCTGGAGGAGATGAAGGTGTGGATGGAGTATGACTTTCTCCTTTTTATGTTAAAACAGAGTTCTTCCTCCCCACTGCCACCACATGTTCGATCATCACTGGTGCCTTTTGTTTTTGTCTTACAAATTAAAGTACACTGAAATGACTGATGCTGTAAAGTGGACCTATGAAAAGTTTTGAAAAAAAAGTTTCTAAAAAAATAAATAGTTTTGAGAGACTGACTTTATGCATGCTAAACAGGAACTCTGTTGGCAAGAGAACTCTTGCACTCTGAGGCAAGAGTAATATCTCCCACCTCCGTTTTCTTTGAAGATCCCAATACCTATTGAAGGAGAGCAGTTTTCAACTTTTCAATATAATTACTGTGCCAGAACCAAATTATCATAAACCCACCATCCATGAATATACAACAAAGTATACAATCCATAGTTGTAGGTCAGGATCCCAAGGTGAACCTGTGTAGCAAGTCTGGTGACCCTACAGAGCTTTACACGTTCTATAGTAAGAGAGCATAGGGAGTGGCAATCTTGACCTTTAACCTTTTGACCCCAAACCTGTAGTCAGAGCTCATGGTCTCAGAGTGAACCTGTGCACCAGGTTTGGTGACTCTAGCTTTCTTTGTTGTTGAGATATAGTTTATAAGCCATTTTGATGTTGACCTTTGACCTTGCAATCCCAAAACCATAGTTACACTGTACCAAGTTTGGTGACCCTAACTTTACTCGTTGTACAGTAATAAGGCATAGGCAATGCTAACCTTGACCTTTGGCCTTTTGACCCCAAACCCATAGTCTGAGGTCAGGATCCCAAGGTGAACTTGTGTACCAGGTTTGGTGGCCCTAGCTTTACTGATTGTACAGTAATAAGGCATAAAGACTGCTAACCTTGACCTTTGACCTTTTGACCTCAAACCCACAGTCAGAGGTCAGGATCCTATGGTGAACAGAGTGAACCTGTGTAGCAAGTTTGATGACCCTAGCTTTCTTTGTTGATGAGATATAGTTTATAAGCCATTATGATGTTGACCTTTGATCCTCAAACCATAGTCACACTTCAGGGTCACTGGGGGAACCTGTGTACCAAGTTTGGTGACCCTAGCTTTACTTGTTTTACAGTAATAAGGCATAGGGAATGTTAATGTTAACCTTTGACCTTTTGACCCCAAACCCATAGTCAGAGGTCAGGATCCCAAGGTGAACCTGTGTACCAGGTTTGGCGGTCCTAGCTGTACTTGTTTTATAGTAATAGTAAATGTAGCATTTATCATAGTGCATAACTGCAATGTTAACTTTGAACTTTGACCTTTGACCCAAATCCATTGTTAAGTCAGGGTGTAAATTGTCCAAGATGTGTATTAGATACAACTCCTGTATCAGTTTGAAAAGACTACATCATTTCTTTCTGTAGTTATTGTGTTTAGAAGATTTTGGGAAAATCTGACCTCTGACCTTTGACCTCAAGGGCATCCGATGAGAGTGAAATTGCAATATGCGCATCATCAGAGTATATCAAACCATTACTGAATTTTTAAACAGTAATTTCATTACACAGCATGTTACTGCATGCAGTAGTGGCGTTACAGTAACACATTACTTTGTAACTTTGTAATGCATTACTCCAGACACTGAACCATGGTACCAAGTCTCAAAACAATCAGAACAAAACCGCAGGAGGAGTTGATTTCACAGGACAGTTACTGTCTATGAAGTCAGGAGGTAAATGGTATTCACTTATATAGTGCTTTTATTCTCATCTATTGATGACCAAAGCGCTTTACAGATCCTGCTATCCACCCATTCACACACACATTCACACACTGATGGCGGCATGCTACCTAACATGGCGCTTCCACGTAATACGTCAAATAGGTTCATTTTGTCTTCTTTTAATTATTTATCTTTTGTTCATATGAAAGACAAAAAATAATTTCGTCAGAAGGCTGACGATGAGACGAAGGCTGCAGTGCAGTTGAAACATGTAAAGAAGGTAAAGACATCTTTCTATTTTATTTTTTGGCTTTCATATAAACAAAAGACAAATGGCGCTTCCAGACCCACCAGGATCAATTGGGGGTGAAGTGTCTTGCCCAGGGACACAACGGCAGGATATCCAGGGAGAGCGGGATTCGAACCGCCAACCATGCGGTTATTGGACGACCTGCTCTGCTTCCTGAGCCACTGTCAAGGTCATAGGTCAAGGCCTACAATTCCTGCAAAAATTATCCGATCAGAACCAAATTGCAATATGCCCATCATCAGAGTATATCAAAGCATGATACCAAGTCCCAAAACAAATGGAACAAAACTGTAGGAGGAGTTGACTTCACAAAAGTGGGACAGACGGATGGACGGACGGACCCATAATATAATCCCCCGCCGGTCAAAGCCCAACGGGACCAGTGGGGGATAAAAATTGATCTTCAGAAGAAAAGAAAGTGGAGTTTCTTTCTTTCTGTATTTAGTCAGTTACACTTTCTCTAAATGCACTTTTATGATGAATTGGAGTCTTTGGAATCTTTGAAAATCTTCTACAGAGCCTTCTGTATTTGCTCTCCTTTTATAATTTAAAGAAAGTCATCTGTTATTGAGCTGAGGAATGTTGCACTGATGTGACATTTTTACAAACACCCACACACACACTCCGGTTCCTCTGCAACCTCCGCTGAAATCAGGGCTGTTTTCCACTCATGTGACAACCTCTGAATCATCATATACATGAAATCATGAAAACACATGTGATGCATTTTAAGCACAAGACCTGTGGTGTGACAGCTGGAGAGGTTTGGTGCATCCTGACATGTTCCTTTGTGGTAGGAACTTAAAATGGACGATAAACAATATTTTCTCCTCACTACACCTGTTGTAGTCAGGGCTGTTTCTAGCTTTTTGGGGTCCCCATGCAAGACTGTGTTTGGGGCCCATGTTTTTGTAACAGGGAAGAGGTCAAACCCTTAAAATGGGGAAAACAAATCTCTTTTCCAAACTAAAACATAAAAAATAACATTGGGTCATTAGCGAGATGGGGGAAAAAAAGCATTACATGGAATAAATATTTAATCTGCATTCATATAAAGAGTAAATTTACAAGAAGAATAAATGCAAATTTCCAAGAAAAAAGCTGCAAGTTTGTGAGAAAAAAACAAAACATTTAATAACTGACAGGAAGTCGTCAGATGGCGATGCGCTATGAAAACAAAAGGAACCACAAGACTAGGAATGCACTATGAGCTCCATGAGCTCTGTGGTTGAGGCTAATATTAGCTAACTAGCACCAGTTATCAGACACAGCCTGCACTAACTAACATTAAATTGGCTGAATCTGAGAATTTAAAAGCCCAAATTAAAGCATTGTCCAGGATGGGGGTATATATTTTAGGTGGTTGATAAAATGTGACTGGTCCCTCAGCTACAATAATCACAGAAATAAGGCTGCGTGTCCACCAAATGCATTTTTTCAGCTGTGGGCGACTATTTTCTATTCATTCTCTATGTAGTCCAGTGTTTACAGCACTGAGCGCCTTTGGTGCTGAAATGCTCTCGGCGGCGGCCGCTTTTTGTCGCGGCGCTCAGAGTTGAAAAAAGGTCAACTTTTCAGACTACAGCTGAGCTCGACAATGTCAGACCTTTCTAAGCAGCCAATCAGAATAAGGAAGGGCGGGGCATAAGATGCTGGTACAGTCTGTACTCAGACTCCCGCTTTCCGTGTTATCATATTTTGCATCCAGAGCTGCTACCTATGCCAGAGTATGTTTTCTGTTCATTGTTATTTAGAGACTGCTATTAAAAAATAAGTAGAAAATCTGACCATAGGAAAAGCGGAAGTGCTGAGCTGTGAGTGACAAGCTGTAGCTGTGATACAGGGCACAAACTTTTTTTTCCAGAGCACAGTGCACAAACGCTGAAAAAAAGACGTTCAGGGCGGTCAGGTGATAAAAAATGCGTTCGGTGGACATGCAGCCTAATCCTGAATCAGTGAATGCTAACTCTGCTAGCTGCAGCTAATTATTACAGGTAGAGGAGCCACAGGCTGAATCACAATCTCCTTCCTAAACCCTTGAGCCCTGAGCCCTTGTAGACAGGTGGCCACCATCAGTAGTGCTCGAGTGTGTGAGTCTGTGAGGGCATGAAGTTGCTCAAAATTGTAGAAATGGGGCACACTATACTGTTGTGAATTACTGTTACAACAGAGTGCGTGGACCGGCATCACAAATGACAACATCATGTCCAGCCCTATACTGGGGGACTGACGGTGGGAGATTGCCCCTTTGGCATGCCACCTCTACTCAACACCAGCCTGTACCTAGTCCTAGTTAGCATATCAGCTGTTTTACTATAACACGTGGAGTTAGCAGTGTCTGTTAATAAAACCATTGTTCAGTACAGCTACTGCCGCCGCTGTCCTAATTCCCAGACATAACAATGGTGATGAGGATAAACCTTTTTAACATCAACATGGAAGCGTGCTTGGCACCCTTACTTCTGTTCCTCGTGACCCCAGGTGAGTCGTCCATTCCATGGCCTTGTTGGATTGATTCATTCGGTACGTACATATTGGCTATGGACCTAGCTAAAGTCGGTGAGACGTGGCTGCGGGCGATCCTGATTTACAACATGGGTATCGAGGGACAGTGGGTATTTAACTCATTGGGACCAGCGGACACATACGAGGAGTGTATCATGCTGCTAGCTGGACATTTCATGATGCCCAAATGTGTGCTGGTGAAGAAGATAAGGTTCCGCTGGCACCGACAGAGAACAGGAGAGACGACCCAGCAGTACGTCGTGGACCTTTGCTGTCTGGCAAGGATGTGCAGGTTTGGGCAACTAGTGGACGAAATGGTGCGGGACCAGCTAGCAGAGCACACCAACAACCCACGGCTCTGGGTGAAGCTGCTGATGGCACCGGACGACCTGCCACTGGCGAAGGTGGTGGAGTTAGCATTCCAGCTAGAGGTTGCCAACAAGCTAATATCACAGCTAGGTAACTCACAACAACAGGCCCCACTAGCACACGCAGTTACCCCAGCAGAGGAACCCGGTTACACCGCGACCTTTACAGAGGATGCCAAGGTGAACACCGTAGGACCGTGGAACATCATGAGACACTATTCGTGTGGTAACTGCGGCTCCCTGACGCACCAAGAGTGAGCTCAATCCTGCCCGGCCAGGGGGCAGCGATGCTAGCGATGCGGCAAGCTTAATCACTCTGCCAAGGTGTGCCAATCGACAGGACTAACACCAAGCCCACCACCCAGTTCAGCTGAACCACCATTAACAACCATCATCCATGCAGTGGGCTCCAGAAGAGCGGCGTACGAGTGGTGCACAGTGAGGTTAGACAATGTCAGCTTGCCATTGCTGCTGGACACTGCCGCTGTGAGATCTACGATCTTTGAGGTCTCTTGAATGGCCGGTGCTGTTATCCATTTAACAAATTCAATTATGTCACCCCAGTCACCTCCTGGAAGAGGAGGCAATGGTGCCAACATGCTGCTCACTGGTATTAGCCAACAGTAATTTGTCAGACAGAAATTCAGAGACTGAATAATGAGAAAATTAGAGCACGTCTTTGCATTTTTATAAATTTTTATTTAAAAAAATTCAATTTCATGTCATTTGTAATACATTGGATATTTTCATGTAAGATAAGCCTTTATTAGTCCCGCAACGGGGAAATTCCAGGATTATAGCAGCACTCAGAGCAATTGTTAATAAGAACTGGTTAGCCAAAAGCAGTAAATGAATATACATACACCGTGTTCCAAATTATTATGCAAATAGGATTTTAGTGTCATAAACATTCAGTTTTTTGTTTTTCAATTAAACTCATGGATAGTATTGTGTCTCAGGGCTCTTTGGATCACTGATATCAAACTCAGACGCCTGTCATATTTAAGGTGAGCCCAATTAAAGGAAAACTACTTAAGAAGGATTCATCCATCTTCTTCCGCTTAATCCTTTTCGGGTCACCGGTGGGGGGGGGGGGGGCGGTGCTGGAGCCTATCCCAGCATCTTTGGCCGAGAGGCAGGGTACACCGTGGACAGATCGCCAGTCCATCGCAGGCCAACACAGAGAAACAGAGAACCATTCACTCTCACAGTCACACCTAAGGACAATTTAGAATCCCCAGTTTGATGCCAATTAACCTAACTTGCATGTTTTTGGCATGTTGGAGGAAACCGGAGAAATCCCAGAGTAAACCCACGCAGACCCGGGGAGAACATGCAAACCCCACACAGATCACTGTTTGTTGGGGGCTGGGATCAAACCCAGGTCCCCTGGCCAAGGATGAGTTGCTGTGCTGCCGCAGTGCTAACCACTCCTCCACCGCACTCAATTCAATTCAATTCAATTCAATTCAATTCAACTTTATTTATATAGCGCCATTTCACAACAACAGTCATCTCATAGCACTATCAACTGTAGGGAG
The DNA here is from genome assembly GCA_020510985.1 of Pholidichthys leucotaenia. Lineage (NCBI taxonomy): Eukaryota > Metazoa > Chordata > Actinopteri > Cichliformes > Pholidichthyidae > Pholidichthys > Pholidichthys leucotaenia. The sequence goes on along the minus strand of CM035848.1, from coordinate 63,984,385 downwards.
GACCCCCACAGTTGCAGAAAGACCCCAGCAATCAGGCGATCCCCTGTGAGCAAGCACTTGGCGACGGTGGAGAGGAAAAACTCCCTTTTAACAGGAAGAAACCTCCAGCAGAACCAGGCTCAGGGAGGGGCAGTCATCTGCTGCGACTGGCTGGGGGGTGAGGGGACAGAGAAGAAGAAAAGAACAGACATGTAGAGAGCAAACAGCACGATGGGGACTCAATCTATGGGAGAGAACAAACAAATGTTAATGACCAGCAAAAAAAAAAAATATTTCATAGAGAGTGAGGAAAGGAGTGAGGCCCAGTGCATTACTGGAGGTCCCCCGGCTGACTAAACCTATTAGCAGCATAACTAAGGGAGGGTTCAGAAACACATGATCCCTTCCTAATTGTAGGCTATATCAAAAAGGTAGGTTTTAGCCCTATTCTTAAAAACAGAGATCGAGTCTGACTCCCGAATCCAGATTGGCAGCTGATTCCACAGGAGAGGAGCTTGATAACTGAAGGCTCTGCCTCCCATTGTACTTTTGGAGATTCTAGGTATTACAAGTAAACCTGCATTTTGGGAGCGTAGTGCTCTCACTCCCCTACTTAAGAAGCATGTTCCACATTATTAAGCATGCCACAGGTTTCAAGCAATATGGAAAAGAGAAAGGATCTCTCTGCTGCCGAAAAATGTCAAATAGAGCAGTGCCTTGAGCAAGGTTTGAAAACATTAGATATTTCACAAAAACTTAAGTGTGATCATCATACTGTGAAGAAATTTGTGGCTGATCCAGAGCACAGATGGGTTTGTACAGATAAAGTCATAATGAGGAAGGTTGCTGCCAGACAAATTCAATGGATTAGGAGAGTAGCTGCTGAAATGCCATTACAAAGCAGCAAACAGGTATTTGAAGCTGCTGGTGCCTCTGCAGTCCCACAAACCTCAAGGTGTAGGATCCTCCAGAGGGTTGCAGTTGTGCATAAACCTACTATTTGGCCACCCCTAACCAATGCTCACAAGCAGAAACGGTGGCAGTGGGCCCAGAAATAGATGAAGCCTAATTTTCAAACAGCCTTGTTTACTGATGAGTGCTGTGCAACTCTGGATGGTGCAGATGGAAGGAGTAGTGGATGGTTGGTGGATGGCCACCATATCCCAAACAAGGCTGTGACGTCAGCAAGGAGGTGGCGGAGTCATGTTTTGGACCAGAATCATGGGGAGAGAGCTGGTAGGCCCCTTTAGGGTACCTGAAGGTGTGAAAATGACTTCGGTAAAGTATATAGTTTCTGACTGACCACTTTTTTCCATGGTACAAAAAGGAGAACCGTGCCTTCCATAGCAAAATTATCTCCATGCATGACAATGCACCATCTCATGCTGCAAAGAATACCTCTGTGTCATTGGCTGCTATGGGCACAAAAAGAGAGACACTCATGGTGTGGCTCCCATCCTCCCCTGACCTCAATGCTATTGAGAACCTTTGGTGCATCCTCAAGCAAAAAGATCTATGAGGGTGGGAGGCAGTTCACATAAAAACAGCAGCTGTGGGAAGCTATTCTGACATCTTGCAAAGAAATTCAAGCAGAAACTCTCCAAAACCTCAAGTTCAATGGATGCAAGAATTGTGAAGGTTATGTTAAAGAAGGAGCCCTACGTTAACATGTAACTTGGCCTGTTAAGATGTTTTTGATTGAAATAGCTTTTGATTTCAGTAAAAATGACCTAATGTGGCAAATTCAACAAATGACCAATTTCAGTTCTTTACAACCGATAAAATGTTTTGATACTCTGTTGTGCATAATAATTTCGAACAGTGCATTCTGAGTTTTTTTTTATTTTTGCAAAAAATTAGTTATCATTGGGAGGTGTGTTCAATAAAATTTGAACTATGCTCTAACGGTTGATGACTTGAAAATTATACTGTCATTTGTGTCAACTATTTAGGAAAATTAAAGACAAATGTCATTTGCATAACACTTTGGAACACGGTGTATATACACATATACACAGTGCAGGAGCATTGCAGCTAGATGGAATAAACAGCATTACAACTTGTTAAGTTACCCTGCCGAGTATGAATATGTACCCAGACTGTCATGAATCGCCTCTAATGAGGCGAGAGACAGATTCACATGCAGGATACACCACAGACAAATTTATTGAAGTCCCAAAAGTGCAGACATACAAAAAATGCAAGAGGATAAACTTACAGTTGAACGCGATGTAACATGTCGTAGAGATGCCACGGCATAACATGGCGGAGAATCACCAAGGCTAAACCACGGCGTGACGTGGCAGTGACAAACGCAATAATCCAGCAATGAATGACAGAAAGTGAACTGACTAAATGCACACACTAATGACAGAGTGAAAGGATGCACCTGAGCGAGGGAGCGGGGCAATAATCACAGACAAGAGAGAACAGCTGCATGTCAAGAGAAGGGGTGTGGTCTGGCTGACTGACTGACAAGCAACGCCCACACCAAGTGCAGGCTAAACGTGCTGCCCGACAGCCTGTCAGTCAGAGAATCAATATAAACAAGCAGAGAAGCCGACTGGAAATAAATAACAAATAATACATGGCATAACAAAGCAAGCTAAGCAGTAACGAGGGTCAGTGGAAAACCATATGAAACTCAAAGACAAAACAATACAGAAATAAACATGCCAAAATACAATGCACAGATAAATAGACACACAGAGGAAAGTCATGGAACTGAGCCTAAAGGACAAACCGGCTCGGTTCATGACACAGACAGTACATTTCGTATGTGAATCAACAGTGTTGTTGTCACCCTCCGTAATGTATTGATATTGTCCTAGTTGTATAATGGAGTGGACGATTTATTGTGCAAGGTTGTTTTGTTTAGTACATTCAATACGACCTGTACGAGCAGCCCTGGTTAGGTTATAAAGTCTGACAGCCATAGGTAGGAAGGACCTGCAGAACTGTCACAGTTTGAAGATGGAAATTAGTGCGAGCACATATTTTAAAATATAAGACTCCTGGGCCACAACAACACAAACACTCACAGAGGCAGAAGATCGGCTAAATGCTTTACTGTACAAATCTTAAAATACTTTACACACAAGTTGAATAAAAACACAAAAGTTAAAAATTTGTAACAGCCTAAAAAGAGTTATATCACCTTGGGTTCTATAAACATCCAAGAATTAATCCAGGGGAAAAAATATCAGTCCAACTAATATAAAAGTAGGAGTTACTCTTTACACTGCATGGGCTGAAAAAAACCTTCAGCATGGCAGTCCAGTGGATGAAGGAAAAGCTGGAACAGCTGCTTACACTAACTAATTTACAACAGTAACGTAGTGTAAGAGATGACTACTTTGGTCAGGCTGAAAGTAAATGTAGGTAATGACGGCTGGCATACACGGAGGAACACACTGCCATGTATGAAGCGCAGTGCTCCGGCAATCTCTTCCCACTAACACAGCGTTTAAGTAATAATAATACTAATGAGGGAAGAGACTGCAGGTGTGAAGGAGTGTGGCCAGAACAAATTGAAAACGTGTACATGAGTGAGTGTCAGAGCGTGTGAATGGAAGTGAGTGAGGTGTGTGTGTGTATGTGTGTGAAACACCAATAATGAGACGCAGCTGATGACACTGACAGGAGGAGGTGGCATGCCCCAGCTGTCAGGGAGCGAAGGACCCAAAGGGCTCCCTGACGCGCCTGATGGAAAATAAATAGTGAACCGGGCCAAAATAGCCACGGTGTCAGAACTGGGTTTGGAATCACCAAACTCAGGTTCATGACGCTTGGGGTTTATATATAGAGGGGCTGTGCACACCTCATGCCACCCTAAGGGGCGGGCACTGCCACACATACACACACGTCCACATCCAAAATTCACTCCCCCCTTAGAAAATGGAAAATCACACAGCATTGAAAACCACCCAAATTTGGAACCCAAATCAAACGCAAAGAACATAGGGAATAACAAATTGCATTAGAACAAACCTATCACATTCACGCAAAACAACTAAAATGGACCATGTCTCTTTAAAACACAAAATAATCCCATATTATTCACATTCACTGAAATGCACACCAGCAAACAAATATATACACATGTTGAAATATACACAAATATTGATGTATTTACATATCTACATATAATAACTAAGTGACCCCAATGTCTCTGGGCAGCCACCATCTTATAATCTGCCATGGAGGACCTGGGCAACCCCATGGCATCTGCGCCCCTGGCCGTTGTCTACCTCCAGGGTCGAAACTCCCTTTTCCTGGCAAAGATGTCCCTAACTGGAGGCCCAGGACAGCCCCATGGCGTCTGTACGCCCGTCCGCTGTAAACCCCCAGGGTCGAAGCCCCCCTCCCTGGCGAAAATGTCTATCAGTCAGTTGGTGCTTCTTCCCTCTGGGCCCGCCATGATGACATTCGGTGCACCACCTCTCCCTGCCTGACAAGTCGATGGGCTGCACGGTGGCGCAGTGGTTTAGCATTGTGGCAGCACAGTTTTATCCTCGGCCGGGGGATCGTGGGGATCATGAGATCGTGGGTTCGATCCCAGCCCCCAACCAACAGTGAGCTGTGTGGAGTTTGCATGTTCTCCCCGTGTTGCATGGGTTTACTCCGGGATTTCTCCGGTTTCCTCCCACATACCAAAAACATGTAGGTTTAGGGCGCTCGCGCATGCAGCGACCAGCAGCCGGTGGCTTGTCACCAGACTGCAAACCAAATCTACCTACGGGTACAAATAAGTAACAAAAAAACCCCAGAACAAAACAAAAAAAAAAGTCGCTCCTGACTGCCTTATGCACTGCTGTCATGGCTCCAGACACTCTGGCCCCCAGTGGCTGCACCTTGGGGAGAAACGAAGCCTGTTCGGCAGCGGTGTCTGCTGCCTTGGGCACCTTGTCACAGCACCCAACGTCCTCCACCAGGGCGCTCCGCTGCTTTATCACCAAGCCTGGCTGCATACTCCCGGTGTTCACCAAGATGCCCTTGCCAATGTTGTTCTCCGACTCAGGCACCTCACCGCTGCTTCCCGCACTCACATACTCGGTGCGCCGCTGCGCTGTCACCGTGTCCGGCTGTGGCTGTTTTCCCTCAGGGCCCTCGGTGACGCTCCTGTCAGCCCTATCCCCTGACCCGGGCATCTCGTCAGTTCTCGGCACCCTCCTCCAGGATGCTCCGCTGTGCCGTCACCAAGTCCGGCTGCGGCTGCTTCCCCTCTGGGCTCTCAGTGCTGCTTCCGTCGGCTCCACTGTCCGTTTGCGGCTGTTCTCCCTCTGGGCTCTCAGCACCGTTCCCGTCGGCCATATCCTCTGACCTGGATGTCTCATCGTTACTGTTGGTACCCTCGTTCCAGGTGTCCCGCTGTGCTGTCTCTGCATCCTGTGGTTGCTGCTGTACCCCGGGGCCTTCAACCTGCATGGTCTCGCTCACCCGCTGTGTAGCTTCCACAACCAACTGCTGCTGCTGCTCACCTCCGGGGCTCACAACGTCATCCTCACTGGCCACGTCCTCCGGCCCTGGCTTCTCACCGCTGTCTCCAGCACTCACGTCCATTGTGTTCCGCTGCACCATTACCACGTTCTGCTGCCCAGCTAGCACGCAAACCTCTGCTCTCGGTGGGAAATTGCATGCGATTGGCCCCTTGCTAGACTTAGCTGTTAGCTTAGACTCCCTCTGTTCCACCAGGTCCAGTACTTCCTCCAGCGATAGCGGCTCCTTAGCCCATCTTAATTTTATCTCCAGCCAGACGTCATTGGCGCCATGAGCTAACTTGTCCCTTACTATTCCGTCCTCCAAGGCCCCATACTTGCACTTCCTAGCTACGCTACGAAGCCTCGACAGAAACGACCGAAGGGACTCGCTATAGTATAGTGATTTGTACTTTTGGGGTTGCCGTAGCCTGGTCTGGGCGGGCCCGTGTGATGTCAGGCGGGCTACAGCTGTACACATAAATAGAGTTGTTCTTGTTTATAAATAAAGAGAATGTTCCTTCCAGCTCCTCTCCGGTCTGTCGTTATTCTGGGACACAACATTTGGCGATGAGGATAATTATGATGGTGTGCATTGGGTATATGCCTGTTTATCTGGAGCTCCCAGGTTTACCGGTCGTGCCATAGCCTCAGTGGAAAACTGCTGTTGAGGCGTTTGTGACGGCGGCCAGCCTGGACTCGGCCAGCGAGGAAAGGCAGAAGAGCATTCTGCTTCATCATCTTGGCACCGAGGAACAGAGAATCGCTTTTGGTCAGTGCCAAGATGTCCTGCTGGGGGAGTGCATGAGAGTGTTGGATGCTGCATTTGGCGGACTCCTCCATGGTCTCAGAGAGTCGGTGGAATTTCTTCCAGAGATGGCAATGGAAGGGTGAGTCACTAAGCTCTTTTCTGATAGACCTTCTTAACCTGGCATGTAAGAGTAGAATGGGGCCGCATGAGTTTGGACTGGTTAAAGACAGATTGGCACATGGTGCTGGTGACCCGCAATTAGCAGCTAGGTTGCTGTTGGCTGTGGAGCTGACATCATGGGGGGAAGTGCTGGAGTTGGCGAGGAAAGAGGACTCGGTGGCCCAGTTGGAGCGGAAAGCTGCGGCTAGCCAGGAGTCGGCCAAGCACAGTTTCCCGCCAGTTGCAGAAGTTGGCGCACTGACGGGGCGACGTAGTGGAGGCAAGAAGAGGAGGAGAAGAAAGAGGAAGAGGCGAGTGGGTAGACCCGGAGGCCAGGCCCAGGTCCACGTGTCAAAGATGGGGAAAGGCCCGCTAAAGTGGTATGTCCTCCAACTGGATGGAGTTGACGTATCACTCATGGTGGACTCGGGGGCGGGGAGGTCCATCTTGAGCCTCCCAACCCTGCGGCGTCTGTTCCCCGCGAAACACATCAAGGGTGGAGCTGTGAGACTTTTTGCCTACAGCCATGCGAAGATCGACATGGCGGGCACGGTGGACTTTGAGGCAACCTGCGGGTCGATAAAGGTCCCTAACTTTACGTTTCAAGTGGCACATCAGGGGACCAACATGTTGGGGGTCGACCTTTTTGTGCTGGTTGGGATTTTCAATAATGGACTCTGAAGGCTCACGGGTGCTGTCTGTGGGTGCGGACTGGTGCCTCCGCTGGCCGAAGCTATTTGTGGGGCTTGGCGGCATTGATGCATTCTATCACCAGCCTTTGGTGGATGTGAACGTCACACCGAAAATTCAGCCATTGAGGTGTCTCCCACTGGCGCTGCGTGAGGAGGTGTCGGCGGAGCTGAATAGGCTGTTGGAGTCGGGTGTCATCAAGAAGGCCAATGCTTCCCCGTGGATTTTCAACCTCGTGGTGGCGAAGAAGAAAGGGGGAGGCATTAGGCCTTGCATCAACCTTAGAGTGGTGAATAAGGCGGTGGTCCCGGATAAGTACCCGCTGCCCACCATGGAGGAGCTGACGGCGACATTCAGTGGGGCGAAGTTTTTTTCGAAGTTGGACCACCAGCAGGGCTACCTGCAGGTGCCGCTACACCCAGACAGCAGAAACCTGACCGCTTTTGTGACACATATGGGAGTGTTCTGATATACTAGGATGCCTTTCGGTCTAAGCTCGGTTCCGAGCTGCTTCCAGAAGGTGATGGCTAGCCGGCCTGAAGGGGGTAGTCATGTACAGTACCTCGATGATATCGTGGTGCACGGGGTGTCAAGCGAAGAACATGACAGGAGGCTGGAGAGGGTTCTGGAGTGGCTGCAGAAACATGGGGTTACCCTGAACAGCGACAAGTGTGTCCTGTCAGAGGGAACGGTGGACTTTGTGGGCTTTCAGCTATCGGGAGATAGGCTGAGGCCTTTGGTTTCGAACATGGAAGCAGTGCTTCACCTGGCGGACCCCTCCTTGCTGGCGGAGATCTCATCATTCCTGGGTATGGTGAACTTTTATGGTCGGTTCATTCCGAGGTACTCTGAAATGATTGAGCCTCTCAGAGCACTGCTGAAACAGGATGCACTCTGGGCTTGGACTCCTGCCTGTTCGGCGGCGGTGAAGAAACTGAAACAGTAGCTCAGTTCGCCCCTGGTTTTGGCCCATTTTGGCCCTGACTGTTCTACAATTGTGACTAGTGACTCTTCTGGTTCCACCCTGGGGGCAGTAATGTCGCAGATGCAGGATGGTCCAGAGTGTCCGGTCGCTTCCGCGTCGAGGTCTCTATCAGGAGCTGAGAGGAAGTATGCTGTCGGCAAGAGGGAGGCGCTGGCCTGTGTGCGGGCCTGTGAGAGGTGGCACATGTACCTCTACGGCCGGCATTTCACATTAAGGAAGGACCATTGGGCATTAACAACCCTGCTGGAGACCTCAGGGTTGGGCCACAGATCTCTGCGTATTCACAGATGGTCTGAGAGACTCAGGGCTTACAACTCTGAGACTAAGTACACTCCGGGCAAGGACAACATCGTGGCGGACCTGCTGTCTAGGGCCCCAACGTGCATGCTGGTTCCGGATGTGGACTCTGTGGACCCAGTCGAGATGGAACTGGTCCACGCCCTACATGGGTCTCTCTGGAACACCGTGTCTCCTGAAGAACTTAGAGAGGTTTCAGAGAACGACCAGGTGATGAAGAGGCTACGTGTGGCGATTAGAGAGGGCTGGCCAGCGGGAACACCGGGGATCCTGGCTCCATTCCATCACTTCAGGGACGAGCTCAGCTGCTGGGACGAGATGTGCGTGGCCAGAGATCACTGTGCGGTGATCCCGGAGGCACTGAGAGGATGGGTGTTGGACATGTTGCACGAGGGCCATCTTGGGGTAGTTAAGGTCAAGCAATGAGGCAGGGACTCAGTTTGGTAGCCTGGGATTGACAAGGACATTGAGACGATGGTCAGAAACTGTGTCCTGTGCCTGGAGAGTGGGAAGCCTGGTAGACCGCCGCCACCCCCTCTTCGGCCGATCACTTACCCGGAGGGGCCCTGGGAACACATTGAACTGGACATCTGCAGTGAGCTACACGCGGCGCCTCCAGGCAGCAGGTTCTTGGTGGTGGTTTACGACCTGTTTTCCAAGTGGTCGGAAGTGCTCCCGACGAGCTCGGTAACAACAGAAGTCATTACGGGGTTCTTGTCATCGCTGTTTGCTAGGTAGGGGACCCCAACTTCAGTGACGATGGACAATGGCCCACAGTTTGTTTCAGAGGTTTTCGAGAGTTTCCTGTGGGCGAAGGGGATTAAGCACATCCAGACGGCGGTGTACCACCCGCAGGCTAATGGCAGTGTGGAGAGGATTAATAGGACCATGAAGAACGGGTTGAGGGCCCATTTGACAGACGGGTTCTCATTTGCTGATGCTCTGCATGACACCGTGCTCCATTATAGAGTGTCGGTGCACGCTATGACGGGGCGCTCCCCGGCAGCGCTGATGCTAGGGAGAGAGTTGCCACTTCCGGTGAGACGACTGGGGCTGGCTCGAAAGGAACGCACTGAGGATTCAGGGATGCTGAGGCGCAGGTTATCGGACCAGCAAAGACGGATGAAGGCCTCCTTTGACAAGCAACATCGGGTGAAGGGTCATGGCCTGGGTGTAGCGGATAGGGTGTGGGTCAGGCGCCCTGTACGCTCCCATAAGCTCCAGCCACTTTGGATTGGGCCACGCACGATCGTGGAGCAAAGGGGTCCAGACACTTTCATGCTGGACGATGGGTCCAGGTGGCATGCGAGCTGGCTGCGGAGGTCCCCACCGGAAGTGGCGGGTGACCCCGCATTGGATGGTGCAAATGACTCTTTGGACTGGGGTGGTCAGTCTGGTGCTGGTTCCCAGTTGGAGCCGTCGGTGCCGGTGGAGTAGTGGCCCCGTGAGGGTCGCCCAGTGAGGGGACACCAACGGCCGAAGTATTTGGACGATTATGTTACAGGAAATACTGTTAAGAATTGAATTGGTTGTTTTGGTGGTGTTTTGGGATTGTACATAGTTGTTTTCTGGTTGCATTTGTGTTGTGGGTTTAGACTTTTCCAAGAGGGGGGGTATAGTATAGTGATTTGTACCATTGGGGTTGCTGTAACCTGGTCTGGGTGGGGCCATGTGATGTCAGGTGGGCTACAGCTGTACATATAAATAGAAGTGTTCCTGTTTATAAATGAAGAGAATGTTCCTTCCAGCTCCTCTCCGGTCTGTCATTATTTTGGGACACAACACTTGCCCGTCCGCTGTTTAAGGTCCATAAACTTGCACTGTCTCCTGGAGAGAGTGCCATAGTACTCAAGCGCGTTATCCATTATACTCCTCGTCGCCAAATGTTATGTCTTGAAATGAGGGGGTCGGAGGTGAGACTTCATGCAACATAGAACTCTCCTTTATTACACTGAACTTGGGGTTTATATACAGAGGGGCTGTGCACACCTCACGCCACCCTCAGGGGCAGGCATCATCATCATCATCATCATCATCATCATAGCAGTCTGTCGTGGACAACTGACTGTTTCATTTAGGTTTGATCAGATTCCTCTACACAGCTCTGTCCCCCGCCCTCCGCCACCAGGAACTCCCAACCCCGCAAACCCGGGCAACGTCCGAGCCGGTATGAGTTGCTGGCGGGCACTGCCACACATACACACACATCCACATCCAAAAGTGCTGGCCGGCGTCTCAGGCACTCTGGCCTTCTCCAGGCTGACGCAGAAGCACAGCATCAAAACTGGTGTCAGCTCGCTGCACAGTGTGTAGGAGGTTGCACTTGCTGTTGAGGGAATTATTGGGCATGGCACCATTAAATCTGCGGCCCGCATGAATGGGGCTGTTGTGTTGTTTGTGGAAAGGGTGGACCAGGTAAACACTTTGATTGAAAGTGGAATCACAGTAAATGGGACGTTTGAATCAATCATGCCACTGTCACAGCCGGCTACAAAAATAACACTCTTGAACGTTCCCCCGTTTATTAGTGATGCGCTTCTTGTGAGAGAGCTGTCAAAGTTTGGAAAAGTAGTGTCACCCATTAGAAAAGTTCTGTCGGGCTGCAAATCTCCCCTGCTGAGACATGTCGTGTCCCATCGCAGGCAGCTCTTTATGATCCCCAACAATAAGGTGGAAGAATTTAATTGTGTGTTTCGGGTGTGGGTTGAGGGGTTTGATTATGTTCTTTTTGCAACGCCCACCACATTAAAATGTTTTGGGTGTGGTGAAGAGGGGCATCTGCTGAAAGCCTGTCCTAACCGTTCCAGCCCTGCCCCGGAGGACGTGGCCGGGACTACTGCTGGTGGCGGGGGGGCACTTGCGCTGAGCAGCGGGTGGCTACCGCTGCCGACCGGCCCATATCAGGACCAAGGCCGGCCGCCACTGATGGCGCCCACAGCGGCCGCCATGGTGTATCGCTGCCCCTTAATTTTTATAATTTGTCTGTTTTTGTTCACTGATTGTGCATCTGCCGGTTCATACACCCGTGAAGAACTACTAAATATCAGGACTCTCACCCCCATGGACCTTCTTCCAGTTTTTTTAGCTCCTGCCGTTGATCTGATCCATTGTTTGGCCAAAAAAGCAAGACGGCGGAAAAGAGGAAAGAGAGGGGGGATTCTCGCTCGGCTACGAAAAAGAGGCTCGCGAACAGCCTTGCCTGGCATATTTCTATCCAATGCCAATTCTCTCCTGAACAAGGTAGAAGAATTAAGACTGCTGATGCGTTTCAAGGACCTCGCTTCCTCGTCTGTCATCTGCTTCTCTGAGACCTGGCTTAATGAGAACATTCCAGATAGCGCGATCAGCCTCGAGGGTTTCCAGCTGATTCGTGCTGACCGCGTCACAGAGCTGTCCGGTAAGTCTATCGGAGGAGGAGTGTGCTTCTATATTAACAACAGCTGGTGCTCTGATGTAACGGTGATTTCCAAACACTGTTCTCCCGCCCTGGAATTTCTTTTCATTAACTGCAAGCCATTTTATTCCCCGCGGGAGTTTGCCTCATTCATTCTCGTCGCTGTGTACGCCCCTCCTGACGCGGACACGCGCGAAGCTCAGCGCGTGCTCGCAGATCACATCCAACGTACGGAGCGGAACTTTCCAGACTCCCTGGTTATCGTGGTGGGCGATTTTAACCAGAGCAATCTGAGTCACGAGCTCCCCCGCTACAAACAGTGTATTAAATGTCCAACCAGAGGAAATAACACGCTAGATCACTGTTATACTTCAGTAAAGGACGCATATCGCGTTGTTCCCCGCGCAGCGCTGGGACTATCTGATCACGTGATGGTTCACCTCATCCCCACATACAGACAGAGACTGAAACTCACTAAACCTGTGGTGACCACCACAAAGAAATTGACCAGTGAAGCTGGAGAGAAACTGAACACATGCATGGAAATAACTGACTGGGACATGTTTAAAAGAGCCACACATGATCTTAATGAGTACACATACACTGTGAACTCATATATCAACTTCTGTGAAGAGCACATTCTCCCATCGCGCACCAGGATAAGATATTCTAATGACAAGCCTTGGTTCACAGCTAAGCTCAGACGGATCAGGAAGGAGAAGGAAGCAGCGTTGAAAAGTGGAGACAGGGACTGCTACAGGGAGGTCAAATATCGGTTTAACAGAGAGCTGAGGAGAGCTAAATCTGTATATTCTGAGAGACTCCAGCAGCAGTTCACTGCTAATGACTCGGCTTCTGTGTGGAGAGGACTGAGGCAAATCACCAACTATCGGCCTCAGGCTTCTAAAGGTCAGGATGACAAAGCCCTTTGTCAAAGACTGTCCCAACACTATGCCTGTTTTGACACCTCGTCAGCTGTGTCCAACTCACCCACTCCACCCAGCTCCTCTGCCTCCTCAGCCCCTAATTCATCAAGAGCGGTCCCCCCCTCCTCCTCCTCCTCCTCCCCCCCTCCCCTTGTCATCAGTGAGCAGGACGTGCACAGACAGTTCTCCAGACTGAACCCGCGCAAGGCCCCCGGGCCGGACGGTGTGTCTCCCTCCACCCTGAGACACTGTGCGAAAGAGCTGGCTCCTGTCTTCACAGACATTTTTAACACCTCCCTTAAGCAATGTCACGTGCCGACCTGCCTCAAATCCTCCACCATCATCCCTGTCCCCAAGAAGCCACGGATTACTGGACTTAACGACTACAGACCTGTAGCGCTCACCTCTGTAGTCATGAAGTCCTTTGAGCGCCTGGTCCTGTCTCACCTCAAGTCCATCACCACACCCCTCCTAGACCCGCTGCAGTTTGCCTACCGTGCTAACAGGTCTGTGGACGACGCAGTCAACCTGGCCCTCCACTCCATCCTGCAGCACCTGGACTCCCCGGGAACCTACGCCAGGATTCTGTTTGTGGACTTCAGCTCCGCATTCAACACCATCCGCCCCGATCTGCTCCAGGACAAGCTGTCCCTGCTCAACGTGCCTGACTCCCTCTGCAGGTGGATCACCGACTTCCTGACGGACCGGAGACAGCATGTGCGGCTGGGGAAGTCTGTCTCAGACTCTGTTAGCATCAGCATTGGATCACCCCAGGGCTGTGTACTTTCCCCCCTACTCTTCTCCCTTTATACCAACTCCTGCACCTCCTCCCACCAGTCTGTTAAGCTGATTAAGTTTGCGGACGACACCACCCTCATCGGACTCATCTCCAACGGTGACGAGTCCGCCTACAGGGAAGAGGTGGCCCAGCTGGTGTCCTGGTGCAGCCACAACAACCTGCAGCTGAATGCTCTGAAGACAGCGGAGATGATTGTGGACTTCAGGAAAGTCACATCCCCCCTGCCCCCCCTCACCATCACAGGCTCTCCCATCACCTTTGCAGATTCCTTCCGCTTCTTGGGCACCACCATCACCCGAGACCTCAAATGGGAGCCAACCATCAGCTCCCTCATCAAAAAGGCCCAGCAGAGGATGTTCTTTCTGCGGCAGCTGAGGAAGCTCAAGCTACCCACCAAGATGTTAGTGCAGTTATACACGGCCATCATCGAGTCCATCCTCACCTCCTCCATAACTGTGTGGTACGCAGGAGCCACTGCCAGGGACAGACTAAGGCTGCAGCGCGTCGTGCGCACTGCTGAGAAGGTGATAGGCTGCAAGCTCCCATCTCTCCAGGACCTGTACATCTCCAGGACCCGGAGGCGTGCTGGCCGGATCATAGCCGATCCTTCACATCCTGGTCACGTGCTGTTTGCCCCCCTCCCCTCAGGTAGACGGCTTCGGTCCATTCGGACTAAAACCTCCCGGCACATGAACAGCTTTTTCCCCTCTGCCATCAGACTGCTGAACACTAAGTGACTTTTGACTCTCGTGCACTATGTACAGCAGCTCAACCAGATTCATGTCATTCATCACTGTTTTTCTGTTGCATTATTGACTGCACTATGTGGTACTTCACATTATCTGCTACATGCTAATTTTTTAAAACTGCCTTGACTAGTACTACTCATTATTACTAGTATTATTATTATTATTACTTATTATTACTTATTTTTCTACACTTATTGCACGTTTCTAGTCCTTTAGTTTTTTAGTTTATCCCCTTTTCTCATTATGTTTTTAATGTTGCAGCATGGCACCGAGACAAATTCCTAGTTTGTGTATCACATGAACAATGGCAATAAACCTGATTCTGATTCTGATTCTGATTCTGATTCTGATTCTGAAGGCCGGCCGCCACTGAGCAGCACGGTGTCTCTGTGCAGGCTGAAGACACTAGCATTACAGCTGAGTAGCTGCCGGAGGTGAGACAGAGTCCGGACGAGCGCAACACTGTGATGAGTGATGAGATGAAAAAAGGGTGTGGATGAAGCAGGTGAGGAGATTAGGGAAACGTGTGAGGTGGAAAATAAAGTGTGTGAGGTGGTGGACAGTGTTGTGGGTGAGGAGAAAGGTGATTTGGTGATGAAACAGTTGAGGCAGATGGGATCACGGGTGAGCTGGGCAAAGTTGGTGCTGTACATAGTGAAATGAGAAATGTGGGTGAGGGAAATAAAATACGTGGAGAGCTGTGTGAAGAAGCTGAGGTGGCTGGTGAATTGTGCATGACTGGTGGAGGAACAAGTGGACAGTGTGGGACAGGTGAAGCATCAGGAGGTCTGTGTGAGGATGGTGCTGCAGCTGACATTGAGGACGTGGAGGCGTGTGAATCTGGATAGGTTTCTCTTAAGCGCCTTAGAAGCAAATCTCCACCTATGTCTGCAGGTGGTAAAGCTGGTCATCTGATGGTCCGACAGAATGTTGCACATAGTGGGGCTCTGTCTGACAACAGTGACAGTGAGGCCTGTTTGTCTGACAGCAGTGTGTTTTCTCACAATAGTACACAGCTGCCTGTTAGTCAGGAGGACATCATTTATCCTGCAAAAATGTTCAAATTGTTTTTACAGCAGACCAAGGGCATGAAGGGGCTGGATATACAGCAATATTTTCCTGATAAGCAGGCTTTTTATAACTCTGTCAGGCAGCTTATAAAAAGCGAAGCTGAAGCAGGCCTCACAGATCAGGAAATTTATAGACTGAGAAAACAGATGAATAAAGTAAGAAAGCAAATTGGCTTTTAATGATGATGAAGAATATAATGTTTTCTCTTTTACTTTTCTTCTTAATTGTTTTTTTTACTCTGGTTTGAATACTCCTCTAATTATGGATTTTTTTTTAAGGTGGGGAGTTTAAATGTAAATGGTGCCAGAGAACCAAAGAAAAGGGCACTGGCTTTTGAAGCTGCAAAAATGAAGCACATTGATGTGTTGTTTTTACAGGAAATACATAGTGATCTGAGCACAGAGGCAGACTGGAGTAGAGAGTGGGAAGGATAATTGATTTTAAGTCACAACACCACAGCCAGTGGAGGGGTGGGCTTTTTATTCTCCAGGAAGTTTGCTCCAACGTCTCTGGAGGTTGAGCATTTTATCAAAGACAGATGCCTTTTAGCCAAAGCCCGTTTTGAACATTTTACTGTGCTTTTTAATCAACATTTATGCTCCAACCAATGGTACTGAGAAGAAGAGTTTTTTTTTTTTGTTTTGTTTTTTTTTTTTTACAAAAGATTAATGATAAATTAAACAGTTGCAGCTCAGAGGATTTTTTATTATTGGGTGGGGATCTTAATTGTACTGAAAATGAGTTTTTAGATTGAAACCAGTGCCGCATCCAGGTTCCCAAAAGGCTCTGAGACAGCTGGTCTATTCTCATGGCCTGGTGGATGTGTGGAGAAGGACACACACTGACTGCCGACAGTACACATGGTCCCACCTCAAAGAGGATAGGATTTCTTTAGCCCAGTTTGATTGATTATATTGTTTTATGCACCATTGTAATGCTTTTAAGTCCTGTAATGCTTTTAGTCCCTCTTTTTTTTATCCAAATTTCCAAAACCTTGACTACTCAGAGTTGGGACCAGGAAGCAGAGTCGCAGTCTTACATGCCTTTCTGCAGCTCCTCTTCATCCGCCACCCCTCAGCTTAGCCCCTGTCTTCCCCATCAGAGAATCATTGTCTGCTCCCTCCAAAGTAAGTAAAAATATAATATATAAGCATCCCAAAGTGATTAAGCAAAATATTGGTAAAACTCAAATTAAACATAAAGCCTCTAAATTGAATGATTTGGCCTCTGTTCCTCCTCATAATTTAAAAATTAAATGTGGTTTATTAAATATTAGGTCTCTAACTCCCAAGTCTCTGTTAGTCCATGATCTGTTAATTGATCATCAGATTGATTTAATTTCCCTTACAGAGACTTGGTTAGGGCAAGAGGATTATGTTGGTTTAAATGAATCAACTCCCTCTGGTTATTTAAACTGTCAAAATCCCAGAAGTTCTGGTCGTGGAGGAGGAGTAGCAACAATTTACTATTCCAAATTACTAGTTAATGTAAAGCAAAAAACATGTTATAATTCCTTTGAGGGCCTGGTCCTCAGTATTGGGCACTTTAGCAATTTTAGGTTAAACCCAATTTTATTTGCCATAGTTTATCATCCCCATCAACCTACTCAGAATTTTTATCTGAATTTGCTGATTTCTTAGCTGATTTAGTGCTGAAATCTGATAGAATAATTATAGTAGGTGCGGCGGCAAGAAATAAAGCGGCGTTGTTGGAGGTTTTAAGTAGGTTTTATTAATCATACTGCCGTCACGGGATCCCCTCTCCAGCCCAAGTGTGTGCAGGCTGGAGCGGGATCCTCTGGCTCTCAGAGAAGGAGGGACACAAAGTCTGTGTCCTGCAGCAGAGGGTGAAGTGAGAGTCAGAGGAAGTGTTACAGAACCTGTGCAGTATTTATACCCAACTCAAACAATACATCAAAGCAGATTCACAGCGGTTGGTCTGATCAAAGGTACTGCAGAACAGGCATGAGATATTTGCATTTGTGAGACATACATCACAATAGGCAGATTTGCTAGACTCTGCTCCAGCTGCAGAACAAAGAGGTTAACAGGCACATCTAAGATAAGATAAGATAAGATAAGCCTTTATTAGTCCCACAACGGGGAAATTCCAGGATTGCAACAGCACAGGGATAGCAACACTCAGAGCAACAATCAGAAGGCAAGAAAAAAAACAAGCAAGCAAGAGCAGCTAATATACATATGTACATATTACTATAAAATATATATATACACACACACACAGACACAGACACACAGTGCAGAGCATTGTAGCTGGATGGAATAAATATATGAATATATGAACACACAGTGCAGAGCATTGTAGCTAGATGGAATAAATATGTAAATATATAAACACCCACAGTACGGAGCATTGCAGCTAGGTGGAATAAATATGCAAGTATATAAACACACACAGTGCGGAGCAATGTAGCTAGATGGAATAATATGTAGATATATAAAAACACAGTGCGGAGCATTGTAGCTAGATGGAATAAATATATAGATATATAAATATAAACACACCCAGTGCTGAGCATTGTAGCTAGATGGAATAAATATGTAAATATATAAACACACACAGTGCAGAGCATTGTTGCTAGGTGGGATGAAACAGCATAACCGTCTATTTAGTTATCCTACATGGTATGATTATGTGCCCATACATATTCTCACCCTCCATAGCGACCGGTATGTTCCTAGTTGTATGCCGGAGAGGACCATTGTGTAAGTCTATTGCATCTTTTGCATTCAAAAAAACTATTAGTTTGTTACGTCTTTTTGCTATCTCTGCGAGCAGCCCTGCTTAGGTTGTACAGTCTGACAGCCGTTGGTAGGAAGGACCTACGAAACCTCTCGGTTGTGCACCTGGGATGATGTAGTCTGCTGCTAAATGAGCTCCTCAGTGCATCCAGTATGTCCTGCATAGGGTGGAACTCGGACTCCAGCAGAGATGACAGTTTAGCCACCGTCCTTCTCTCTCCTATCTCCTCCATCGGATCAAGGCGCTGCCCCAGGACAGAGCTAGCTTTCTTAATCAGTTTGTTCAGTCTCTTCCTATCGGCTGCAGTAATGCCACTGCCCCAGCAGACCACTCCAAAAGTGATGGCTGATGCCACCACCGTGTCATAGAATGACTTCAGCAGCGCCCCTTGTACACCAAAAGACCTGAGTCTCCTCAGCAGGAACAGCCTGCGCTGTCCCTTCTTGTAGAGTGCGTCAGTATTGTGTGACCAGTCTAGTTTATTGTTCAGATGAATACCCAGGTACTTATAGGATGTCACCATCTCGATGTCTGTTCCCTGTATATTTACTGGTGCTGTGAGGGGCTGCCCATGCCTGCGGCAGTCCACCACCAGCTCCTTAGTTTTCCTCGCGTTGATCTGGAGGCAGTTCCGATGGCACCAGTCCACAAAGTCCTGGATAAGCCCTCTGTACTCAGCTTCATCTCCGTTGGAGATGAGACCAACGATCGCAGAGTCATCAGAGAACTTCTGTAGATGGCAATGTGTTGTGTTGTGTGAGAAGTCCGCAGTATAAAGAGTGAACAGGAAGGGAGCCAGCACCGTTCCCTGGGGGGCCCCCGTGCTACTGATGATCGTGTCGGAAACACAGTCCCGGGTTCTCACAAACTGAGGCCGGTTCGTGAGGTAGTCCAGGATCCATGATGACAGGTGCTGGTCCACCCCTGCGCGCAGCAGCTTGTCCTTCAGGATCATCGGTTGGATGGTGTTGAAAGCACTGGAGAAGTCAAAGAACATGATCCTCACCATATTCCCGGGCTTCTCCAGGTGGGACAGAGAACGGTGAAGGAGGAAGATCACCGCATCCTCCACCCCAATGCCATGCTGGTAGGCGAACTGGAGTGGATCCATCGCTGGTTTCACCAGGGGGCGGAGATGAGCAAGGAGCAGTCTCTCCAGGGTCTTCATCAAGTGAGACGTCAAGGCCACCGGTCTGTAGCTGTTCAGGTCTTTGGGGTGGGAAGTTTTTGGTACAGGTACCACACAAGATGTTTTCCACAGCTGTGGTACCCTCCCCAGTTTCAGGCTCATGTTGAAGATATACGTCACAATCCCACACAGCTGGTCTGCACAGGACTTGAGGAGCTTTGCGCTGATGCCGTCCGGTCCCGACGCCTTCCTCGCCTTGATCTTCCTCAGCTCCGTCCTCACCTGGGTCTTGGTCAGGGTCAGGATGGGGGGCTGTGTGTTGGGAGTGGGGGGGGGGGTGTCGGTGGAGTGGGGAGTGGGCAGCAGGACTTGATTTCTTAGAGGCAGCAGTGGTTGTTGTGTAGACAGGGGGGAGGGCGGTTGGTCAAATCTATTGAAAAACAGATTCAGGTTGTTCGCCCACTCCCTGCCCCCCGTGGCCTGGGGGGAGGTATTCTGGAGCCCCGAGATGGTTTTGAGGTTTCTCCAGACCCCGTTGATGTCGCTCTGTTGCAGCTTGTCCTCCATCTTCTTCCTGAAGCTGTCCTTGCCTTCTCTGATCTTTCTCCTCAGCTCCCTCTGTACGGACTTCAGCATCTCCCTGTTCCCCGACCTGAAGATCCTCTTCTTCTCTCTCAGAAGTGTTTTTATCTCAGGGTTGATCCAGGGTTTGTTGTTTGAGTGACGCCGAATGGTCTTGGTGGGAACGGATTTGTCCACACAGAAGCTGAGGTAGCCCGTGAAGGTGTGAATGAGGCCATCGATGTCCTCACCATGTGGATCGCAGAGCTGCTTCCAGGCAGTGGCTTCAAAACAGTCCTTTAGAGTGTCCATTGTCTCCTCAGACCATAACTCCACAGTGTGCATGGCCGGAGGTTGTCTGTGCACTAGGGGTTTGTACACCGGTCGGAGATGAACCAAGTTGTGATCCGATCTCCCAAGTGGGGGGAGTTGTGATGAGGTGTACGCCTCCTTAGTGTTTGCGTAGAACAAATCCAGTGTTTTATTGTCTCTAGTGTGGCATGTGACATACTGGGTGAAAGTGGGCAGAATGGGAGACAGTGAAACGTGGTTGAAATCGCCTGAGATGAGGAGAAGAGCATCTGGGTGTTCTGTCTGCAGCCTGCTGGTTATTGAATGGATGACGTCACGCGCTGTCCCAGCGTTCGCCGTCGGATTTGCATAAACAACAATGCAGATCACGTGTGAGTGTTCTCTCGGGAGATATGTAGGCCTCATGCTAACAGCTAGCAACTCAATGTCTTTGCTGCAGTGTCGTTGTTTAACAGTGATATGTCCCGGTCTGCACCAGTTGTTGTTAACATACATTATCACTCCACCGCCCCTAGCTTTGCCACTCTCTGGTGTTCGGTCAGCTCGTATCATGTGAAAACCCTCCAGCTCAATGTTAGTATCTGCTGCTAGTTCAGTTAGCCACGTCTCAGTAAACAAAAGGAGAGAGCACTCCCGGTAAGTGCTATCATAACGGGAGATAGCCGCTAGCTCATCTAACTTTCCCAGTATCGACCGTACATTTCCCATGACAACAGATGGAAGGGAGGGTCTGTACCTTATATTTTTTGTCCTCCGCCTTACTCCAGCCCGGCAGCCGCGACGCTTTCGCCTCAATTCTCTCGGTATGTCGAGTTTTTCCAGTGGGACCGGGTGGCGGTTAAATGCTAGCAGCTCTTCCCTGTTGTATCGTATCCTGCTATAAACAGTGGCTCCGTCCACCGGCTCAGGAGACATTTGGGACGATCTGTGTGTCCGTGATATAAGTGGGGTGAAAAAAAAAGTGATCAAAAGAGAGAGGAAGGGAAAAAAAACTCGGAATCGAGCCGCTGTTGCAAAAGGCAGCCTACTGGTGTGGCGCCGAGAGGAGTTCTACATATTGATCTACATATTGATCTGAGTCTCTAGGTCACAGTAAGGACAGGACGCATGAACACAATGCATGAAAGGTAACATTATCACAGTAGTGTAGCGGAAAAAACCAGGAGTAGCAAGCTGTCTGTCCTTAGTCTGTTTGTGTGGGTTTTCCCAAACCGCCACAGTAGGGGACTTTAATATACATGTGGATGTAGATAGTGACTGCCTTAATGTGGCATTTAATTCAATATTAGACTCGATTGGGTTTTCTCAGAAAGTAGGAAATTCTACTCATTACCTCCACCATACATTGGACCTTGTTCTGACATATGGCATAGAAATAGAAAATCTTGTAGTGTCTCCTCATAACCCTGTACTGTCAGACCATTGTCTGTTAACCTTTGATTTTACTATTTCTGACTATTTGGCTCCTTAAGAAAAATATTATTACAGTAGATGCCTCTCAGATGATGCTGTTACCAAATTTATGCAGATTGTTTCCTCTATGCCATGTGTCAACACAACGGAAATAAGCTATAGACAGCTTGCTCCTTCTGTAATTGATAACATGGTGGATAGTGTTACAGCTTCTCTGCATCAGACTCTAGACTTGGTGGCCCCCTTAAAAAAGAAAAAGTCTAATCAGAGATTTCTAACTCCTTGGTTCAACACAGAAACTCGTAGCTTAAAACAGAAGAGTCGTCAATTAGAAAGAAAATGGTGCTCCACTAATTTAGATGAAATCTATTTAGCTTGGAGAAATCATCTTTTAATTTATAAAAAATCTCTTAGAAAAGCTAGAACGAGTTATTATTCTGCATTAATAGAAGAGAACAAGAATAATCCCAGGTTTCTTTTCAGCACTGTAGCCAGGTTGACAAAGAGTCAGGACTCTGTCAATCCTAGCATTCCCTTAGAGCAGGGGTCGGGAACCTATGGCTCGCGAGCCAGATGTGGCTCTTTTGATGGCTGCATCTGGCTCGCAGACAAATCTTTAAAAGGAACTCCGACTATATTCATCCGTCACACTGGTGCGCAAATGTACTTTATCATAGCGTGATTAATACATATGTCAGCTCTATCAAGTGTTGTGGGATGTCTGGTGCGTGTGTTTGGATCATAGATATAAAAGCCTTTTATATCTATGGTTTGGATGGGCAGCTCGGTGCGTGGACGTGAGTGACGGCGTTTGCGCAGCAGAGGCGCGCCCCCCTCCCCCCCCTCCCCGGTGTGTGTGGCCAATGGTGTGTGATTTGGTGCGGATAAGTAGAAAGAGCGAGTCGACCAGAGCAGGTAGAATTTGTTGCTGACAACAGTGCGGTATATAAATAAAGCCCCAACGCTTCAGCAAAACGGCCTGTGCTTCTGTGTACCACAAGAGTGAGATTTACTCGGGAATTGACCGCGGAGGAAGACGCATCTCCCCTGCGTCCCAAAACCACGGTTAGGAGAGGAAAGGCAGGAACGGTCAACACAAGCATGGGATCACAGACATGTCTCATGCGCGCGCTTTGAGCGATATCGTGCTTTATCACAGCGTGATTAATACATATGTCAGCTTTATCAGGCAAGACAGAAAAAACGGCTGCAACCCTTCTACGTCACTACCCAGAATGCATTGCGACGTAAACAAAAATCGTAATAAAGTTTTTTAAAAATATATAAAACTGGGAATTATTTTCAAAAAAATTATATTATAGTTATGTTAGTAACATAAAAATAAAGCATATAGAGCTAACATGCCAATATAATCGGAGTTCCTTTTAATTATAAGGTTCAAGTTCAAGTGGGGTTGCCGTATGGCTCTCACAGAATTACATTTAAAAATATGTGGTGTTCATGGCTCTCTCAGCCAAAAAGGTTCCCGACCCCTGCCTTAGAGCTTACTAGTCAGGACTTTATGAACTTTTTCAATAATAAAATTTCATCCATCAGAGATAAAATCAATCAGATTCTTCCCACAGTTAACTTAAATACTGTAACTACTACAACTCCTTCTATTGATGTCTGTCTTGATGAGTTTACTCCAATCGACCTTTGTGAGTTAGACAAAATAGTTTCCTCATCCAAACCTTCAACTTGTCTTTTAGACCCTATTCCTACCAGGTTATTTAAAGAAGTCTTCCCACTTATTGGTAGCTTTATTCTTCATATAATCAATTCTTCTTTAACTTTAGGCCATGTACTGCAGGCTTTTAAAACGGCTGTAATTAAACCCTTACTCAAAAAAACAACACTAGATCCAGGAGCTTTAGCTAACTATAGACCAATCTCTAATCTCCCTTTCATTTCAAAAATCTTAGAAAGAGTTGTTGCTACGCAATTATTTGACCACCTGCAGGGAAATGGTTTACTTGAAGAGTTTCAATCTGGGTTTAGAATCCATCATAGTACTGAAACAGCCTTAGCGAAGGTCACTAACGACCTCCTCATCGCATCTGATAATGGACTGGTTTCTGTACTTGTCCTTTTAGACCTTAGTGCAGCTTTTGATACCTATCGATCATAATATTCTACTTGATAGATTAGAACACTATGTTGGACTTAATGGAACTTCATTGCAGTGGTTTAGATCTTATTTATCTGATAGGTTCCAGTTTGTTCATGTAACTAATGAGTTTTCTTTCAACTCAAAGCTTAGTCATGGAGTTCCACAGGGATCTGTGTTAGGCCCTACTCTTTTTAGTTTATATATGCTTCCGTTAGGCAACATTATTAGAAAGCACTGTATACATTTTCATTGTTATGCAGATGACACACAATTATACCTGTCAATGAAGCCAGATGATAGTAATCAATTAGCCAAGTTAGAAGCCTGTCTTAAGGAAATCAAAGCTTGGATGACTTGTAATTTCCTGCTATTAAATTCAGATAAGACTGAAGTCATTCTTGTTGGTCCAAAAAACCTTAGAAATTCCTTTCCAAATCAAACTTTCAGTTTGGATGCAGTTACTCTTTCTCTTAATAGCTCTGTGAGGAACCTTGGAATTATTTTTGATCAAGATCTGTCCTTCAATTCACATATTAAATTTGTTTCTAAGACTGCCTTCTATCATTTGCGTAATATTGCCAAGATTAGGAGCATCTTGTCTCAGAGTGATGCTGAGAAACTGATCCACGCTTTTGTTAGCTCGAGATTAGATTATTGTAATTCTTTATTATCAGGCTGTCCTAAAACATCTTTAAAAACTGTTCAGCTGATCCAAAATGCTGCAGCAAGAGTTTTAACAGGTACTAGAAAGAGAGATCATATCTCTCTGGTTCTGGCCTCCCTTCATTGGCTTCCCATAGAGTTTAGAATTAAGTTTAAAATCCTTCTTCTTACTTACAAAGCTCTAAACAATCAGGCTCCTTTTTATTTAAAAGATCTGATACTACCGTATTATCCTAACAGAGCACTACGCTCCCAAAATGCAGGATTACTTGTAATACAGACTTGTAGCAGACTACATCATCCCAGGTGCACAACCGAGAGGTTTCGTAGGTCCTTCCTACCAACGGCTGTCAGACTGTACAACCTAAGCAGGGCTGCTCGCAGAGATAGCAAAAAGACGTAACAAACTAATAGGTTTTTTTTTTTTTTTTTTGAATGCAAAAGATGCAATAGACTTACACAATGGTCCTCTCCGGCATACAACTAGGAACATACCGGTCGCTATGGAGGGTGAGAATATGTATGGGCACATAATCATACCATGTAGGATAACTAAATAGACGGTTATGCTGTTTCATCCCACCTAGCAACAATGCTCTGCACTGTGTGTGTTTATATATTTACATATTTATTCCATCTAGCTACAATGCTCTGCACTGGGTGTGTTTATATTTATATATCTATATATTTATTCCATCTAGCTACAATGCTCCGCACTGTGTTTTTATATATCTACATATTATTCCATCTAGCTACATTGCTCCGCACTGTGTGTGTTTATATACTTGCATATTTATTCCACCTAGCTGCAATGCTCCGTACTGTGGGTGTTTATATATTTACATATTTATTCCATCTAGCTACAATGCTCTGCACTGTGTGTTCATATATTCATATATTTATTCCATCCAGCTACAATGCTCTGCACTGTGTGTCTGTGTGTGTGTGTGTGTGTGTGTATATATATATTTTATAGTAATATGTACCTATGTATATTAGCTGCTCTTGCTTGCTTGTTTTTTTTTTGTTTGTTTGTTTTTTTTCTTGCCTTCTGATTGTTGCTCTGAGTGTTGCTATCCCTGTGCTGTTGCAATCCTGGAATTTCCCCATTGTGGGACTAATAAAGGCTTATCTTATCTTATCTTATCTTATCTTAATACCTAGAATCTCCAAAAGTACAATGGGAGGCAGAGCCTTCAGTTATCAAGCTCCTCTACTGTGGAACCAGCTGCCAATCTGGATTCGGGAGTCAGACTCAATCTCTGTCTTTAAGAATAGGGCTAAAACCTACCTTTTTGATATAGCCTACAATTAGGGAGGGATCATGTGTTTCTGAACCCTCCCTTAGTTATGCTGCTAATAGGTTTAGTCAGCCGGGGGACCTCCAGTAATGCACTGGGCCTCACTCCTTTCCTCACTCTCAATGAAATATTTTTTTTTGCTGGTCATTAACATTGTTTGTTCTCTCCCATAGATTGAGTCCCCATCGTGCTGTTTGCTCTCTACATGTCTGTTCTTTTCATCTTCTCTATCCCCTCACCCCCCAGCCAGTCGCAGCAGATGACTGCCCCTCCCTGAGCCTGGTTCTGCTGGAGGTTTCTTCCTGTTAAAAGGGAGTTTTTCCTCTCCACCGTCGCCAAGTGCTTGCTCACAGGGGATCGCCTGATTGCTGGGGTCTTTCTGCAACTGTGGGGGTTCCCCCTACAGTTGAAAGTGCTATGAGATGACTGTTGTTGTGAAATGGCGCTATATAAATAAAGTTGAATTGAATTGAATTGAATTGAAATTAAAATTTTACCAGTTGGTTTCACTGATCATACACTTCTTGTTTGTCAGGTTTTTATAAAGAATTTTGCCCCCAAGAGTGCATATTGGCATTTTAACTCAGTTTTAACATTTGGTAAAAGTTTTAAAGAGGCTTTAAGATTTTTCTGGACTGCTTTTACACAAAGGAAAAAAGATTTTATGTGTCTTAGGCAATGGTGGGACTGTGGTAAGACTGAAATTAAACTATTGTGTCAGCAGTATACATTCAATGTCACACATGACACCTGTAGATCTATCAGAGTCCTGGAGATAGATATTGTGGAGTTACAGGCCTTTTGTGAGCCCACAGGAAATTGAGGATGTATTGAAGTCATCAAATCCAGAAAAAAGACTTTAGCCCAGCTGTTGGATACTAAAGTACAAGGCGCCCTAGTCCAGTGCCGAATTCAGAACATCACTGAGATGGATGCTCCCTCTAGCTTCTTCTTCAGTCTGGAGAAGAAGCATGGACAAAAAAAAAGGTAATCCACTCTCTGGTCTCTGACACAGGGCAGGAACTGATCGAGCCTGAACAGATCAGAAAGTATGCTGTTGATTTTTATTCCTCTCTGTACACCAGTGACTACAGGGAGGACAATGGCCTGGTTGAGGGGTTCTGCAGTGGACTACCTCAGGTCTCTGAGGAGACCAACTCACAATCCTACAAATATCTTGGGACGATTATTGATAGTAATTTAAACTTTGAAGAGAACTGTGAAAGGGTGTGCAAAAAAGGTCAGCAACATTTGCATTGCTTGAGAAAACTTGCACGCTTCCAAGTTGACCGAACCGTAATGACAATGTTTTATCGGGCTTTTATTGAATCTGTTTTATCCTTTTCTTTAGTGTCATGGTTTAGTCAGATAAAACTGAAACAGAGGAAATCCTTGGATCAGGTAGTTAGATGGTCCAGTCTTTTGCTTGGTGAGCCACAGCTGAGCCTGACATCCCTGTACACCAGACAAGTACAGAGGATGGCTACCTCCATTTTAAATGATGACTCCCACCCTTTGCACTGCCACTTTCAGCTTCTTCCCTCAAGACGGAGGTTTGCTGTCCCAAAAAGTAGAACCCAGCGCTACAAAAACAGCTTTGTCCCTGCTGCTGTCAAAGAGTTGAACAAGCTGTAAAAATATATTGCACATAATTTAGGTACTTATTTATTAACTCCATTTTTTTTCCACAATATCTTTATTGAACCTTTTTTTTTTTTTTTTTTTAACAAACATGACATATTAACTCCATTTTATATTTACTTATTTTTGTAGGATGTCACTTGGGTTCTAAATATTTTTCTAAATATTTTATTGGGTTTTAGACCTTTGAGTTTTTAACCTCTTTGACTAGTTTTTAACTTTTAATATGACCCTTCTCTCTTACCTCTGGTTTTTCTCCCATCTCTTTGTCTTTTTATACCCTGATTGATGGAGCCTTGAGTATTCTTATCATGTTTATAGTCAGCTTCATATGTGCCTGTGTTTGTGTCTATGTTGAATGTAATTTGTGGCTTGTAAATATGGATGTCACCAGACTGCAAAACAAATCTACCTACGGGTACAAATAAAGTAACCTGAACCTGAACCTGAACAGTTAGACCGGCCTCTTCAGTTACCCGATTTGTCTGCTGCCCTTCAGAGCATGAAGGGGAGGAAGGCTCTGGGAATAGATGGCCTCACTGTGGAGTTTTTTTTAAGGCTTTCTGGGACATTTTAGCACCTGACATTTTAGAGGTTTTTAATAAAAGTTTGTGTTCAGGCTCTCTGCTGACGTCCTGCCACAGGGCTGTTGTTACCCTCCTGCCAAAAAAAAAGGAGATTTACAGGACATAAAAAAACTGGTGGCCCGTATTTCTCCTCTGCACGGATTACAAGATTTTGTCCGAGGCTTTGGCTAACAGGCTGAGAGAAGCTATGAAGCAGGTCATCCATCGGGACCAGACGTACTGTGTACCGGGCAGGTCCATGGTAGACAATGTGACCCTAGAACCCCTCCTCCATAGAATATGCACTGTAGAGAGAGGAATGAGCAGGCGAGGCCGTGGGCAGAGCAGACTTTATTAATCTCTCTCTTTAACATCAGTTAACAAGAAGAATCCATCCAGGTCGTTGGCATCTCTCTTTTATACCATACAACTTGCCTCACGACCTGGGAGGTTCACATTACAACACATAGACTTACAATAACAATTCCCTTTGTCACCCAGCCTGTTGGCGCATTATTATGCAACCCGGAGGAGAACGCATATCATCATGCATTCAAATGGAGAAAACCACAGGCTATCTTGCATATCTAATTAACAGCTTTGGAGCTTCTCCTCCTGTGCTATTCAGTCTGAGTGGAGAATTATGTTATCTAGGTCCCCTGCAACCCCCTTCCCCCCCGAAAACTCAGACTGAGCCTTAACCCTCATGTCCTTTGGGCTTCAGCCTACATCCATATCGGCTGTAACGGGGGGTTGCCGGCTCTGAGGCGC
The DNA here is from genome assembly GCA_020510985.1 of Pholidichthys leucotaenia. NCBI lineage: Eukaryota > Metazoa > Chordata > Actinopteri > Cichliformes > Pholidichthyidae > Pholidichthys > Pholidichthys leucotaenia. Next base: position 63,955,875 of record CM035848.1, on the reverse strand, counting down.
TGCTGTGCTGGTGAGGCGTTTCTGGAGGTGCGTCCATCTGTGGGGGGACATGGGGTGGGGGGGGCACATCTTCACCATGCTATTGTGACTGAGCTGACAAGTCATTTACCTGGGGAGTTCTCAGTGGGGGTCATCCGCACCGAGGAGCTCGGGCCAACACCACCTGCTCGTTTGCTAATAGGAAGGCGGGCTTAAGCCTGTCTATACATATTGTTTCTCCGCGTCCCCCCAAGTCTAACACAAAATGTTTATCCCCAGGTTCCAACACGCTGAATGGGCCGTCGTAGGGTGGGCACAATGGGGTCCGGTGGGCATTGTGCCTGACAAACACGAACGATGCGTCCTTCAAGGTGCTTGACATGAAAGCGCAGGGAAAACAGTGGTGGGCCGGCTGGGTAACGTCCCTGTCTGTGCTATGTAGTGAAGGCAGGGATGGATTGGTGTTCGGCGCGGGGCTGTCAGGCAAAAATTCTCCGGGGAGTCGCAGCGGCTGGGAAAAAACAAACTCTTCTGGGGAGGCAGCCAAATCCTTCTTCGGTGCTGAACGCAACCCTAATAGAACCCATGGCAACCGGTCCACCCAATTTGCATCCGTAAGCAAAGCCCTGAGCACTGCTTTGAGTGACCTATGGAAACACTTGCATAACCCATTGGCCTGGGGGTTGTACGCGGACGCGGTCGTGCAATGAATTGTGATGCCCAGGCTCCGGGCCATCTTGGACCAGAGGTCGGAAACAAACTGCGGGCCCCGGTCAGACGTGATATCCAAAAGGGCGGCGAAGCGTGCCACCCATGTCGTCAAAAAAGCGCGTGCAACTTCTGCAGACGCGGTGGAAGCTAGCGGCACTGCCTCAGGCCAGCACGTGGTGCGGTCCACCACTGTCAGGAGGTGCGTGAATCCCTGCGATGGCAGGGGGGGGCCCACAAGGTCCACGTGAACGTGGTCGAACCTCTTAGCCGGGATATGGAACGGCTCCAAGGGGGCCTTTGTGTGCCTGTGCACCTTGGCTCGTTGGCAAGCTACGCAGGCTGCAGCCCACTCTTTCACTTGTTTGCGCAGGCTCAGCCAGATGAACTTTGCTCCCACCATTTTGACTGACGCACGCACTCCTGGGTGCACCAGGGAGTGAACTGACTCGAAAACGCGGTGGCGCCAAGAGCGTGGGACCACCGGGCGCGGGCGGCCTGTGGAGACATCACAGATTGGGGGGGGCCCTCGTCTTGCAGTACTCTGCTCTCCAGCCTTAACCCTGTTGGTCCAGACTGAAGCGCGCAAACGTCCGCATCGCCAATCTGCTCAGCGGCCATGGCCGTATAATCTATCCCTACATAGACTGGGGCCACTATTGCACGCGAGAGGCAGTCTGTCATCACGTTGAGTTTACCAGCCACATGCTGAATGTCGGTTGTAAACTCCGAGATCGCGGCCAGCTGTCTCTGCTGCTGAGCCTACCATGGTTCCGAAACCTTGGCTATAGCGTACGTTAGCAGCTTGTGGTCCACAAACGCAGTGAAGCTGCACCCTTCCAGCCAGAACTGGAAGTGGTGTATGGCCAGGTGGAGAGCCAGTAACTCCCTGTCGAACGTGCTGTATTTACGCTCATTGTCGCGCAAAGACCTGCTAAAAAAGGTGAGGGGCTGCCAAGAGCTGGCGATGCGCTGCTCCACGACGGCCCCTATGGCCACATCCGAGGCGTCCATAGTGAGCGCTATCCGCGCCGCCAGGTCTGGGTGCGCCAGTAGTACAACGGCTGCATGAGCTGGGCTGCGCGGGGGAGAAAACTATTGTAAAAGTTAACCAGCCCCAAAAACTCCTGCAGCGCTCTGACCGTCTGAGGCCGGGGAAAATCTGCCACTGCACGCATTTTGTCCGGTAAGGGTATCGCACCCTCCGGTGAGATGCGGTGGCCCAAAAAAATTGATTACCGTAACCCCAAACTGGCACTTCGCCGCGTTGATTATTAACCCGTGCTCTTCCAACCTCTGGAAAACCGTCCTCAGGTGGGCTTCGTGTTCATCCTCGGATGTGCTGGCCACCAGGATGTCGTCCAGGTAGACGAACACAAATGGCAGATCGTGCAGCACCGCATCCATCATGCATTGGAATGTCTGCGCTGTGCCTTTTAACCTGAAAGGCATGCGTAGGAGCTCAAAAAGACCAAACAGGGTTATTTCTGCTGTTTTAGGTATGTCTTCCATGCGCACCGGGACCTGGTGGTAACCGCGGATCAGGTCCACCTTGGAAAAATGCGTGCCCCGGTGAGGTGGATGGAAAAATCCTGAATATGGGGGACTGGGTAGTGTTCATGTGCTGTAGCATTGTTTAATCTGCGGAAATCTCCGCATGGTCGCCACGATCCCTCGGCTTTAGGCACCATATGAAGCGGAGATGCCCATGGGCTGTTTGAGCGCCTGATGATGCCCAGCCTTTCCAAGTTGGCGAACTCCTCGCGCGCACTGGCCAGTTTAGCTGTGTCCAGGTGCCGAGGTCGTGCGAAAATGGGCGGCCCCATGGTGGTAATGAAGTGCTCCACCCAGTGTTTAGTGACGGCCTCTGAAAATGTCGGAACTGTGAGTGCTGGGAACTGGGTGAGTAGTGTGTGGAACTTACCCCCTGGAGCTGTGACGCTGGCTAGGGTTGTGGATCCGGCTCCTCTAGCTGTACAGGGCAGAGAATCAAAAGACATTGCGTTAATCAGGCATCTGTTAGCCACATCGACTAATAGTCCGTGTGCACACAAAAAATCTGCACACAAAATGGGTAAGTTACATGCCGCTATGACAAATGTCCATTTGTATGTACGGCCGTGCAAGGATATAGTCAGTGTCCTCTAACCAAAAGTCTTAATGTCAGAGTCGTTTGTGGCTGCCAGCTCGGGGCCGCTACTTCCCGCCAGCTGGTCTGCATAGGACGGCAGGATGAGGCTCTTTTAGGAGCCAGAGTCCACGAGGAACTGTCTCCCCGAGCGTGAGTCCGTCACATAGAGCAGCTTGTTTGTATCTCCGGTGGTTGCAGCTGCTACCGACTGAAGGCCCTGCCGTTTCCTGAGCGCTTGAACTGACACGGTGGCACGTATCATTGTGCGTCTTCTCCATAGCAGCAGTGATAGAAGCAGAACGTGTCCCTCCGGTGTTTCTTAGCCTCCGCTGCGGCCACCGTTGCTGGCTTCTCGCCCCCGCTGGCTGTCTCACTGGGTTCCGATGCCGCTGCGTTCACAGCAAAGGTTCTGGTTTTCAGGATAATCCGATCTGCCTCTTGTGCCAGCACCTGGTAGTTGCGCGTGGCCAGCAGCCGCGAATTGGCAAGGACCGCTCTGGCCCTGTCGGGAGGTTCCGGAGGAAAAGGTGGGCAAAGACGAAATGCCCGTCATCTGTGCCCATTAACGCCAACATCTTCTCCATTAATTCGACCGCTGACCCGTCTCCCAACTCGAAGCACATCAGGAGCCTTTCCTCTCTCTCTCCCTCCGATGTAGCGCCGGGTTAGCGTGGTCTTGACAGCATCATATTTGTCATGGGCTGGGAGCTGTTGGAGCAGGCTTGTCACCTGCTGTGTTGTGCGTGCGTCCAGCGCTGCAACCACGTAGTAGTATTTGGTGTCATCTGCTGTCACTCCACAGAGCGCGAACTGGGCCTCAGTGTGGAGGAACCAAGACTTCGGGTCATATAGCCAAAAGTCTGGGAGCTTGACCGAAACGGCGCATCCAGTGCTGGTGCCTGCAGACCGGGTCGTGTCCGGGGTGTTTGCAACAAGTTCCACTATGCGTCAAGGGTCACCAGTGTAGAGAGAGGAATGAGCAGGCAAGGCCGTGGGCAGAGCAGACTTTATTAATCTCTCTCTCTATCATCAGTTAACAAGAAGAATCCATCCAGGTCGTTGGCATCGCTCTTTTATACCATACAACTTTCCTCACGACCTGGGAGGTTCACATTACAATATTCATTCATTCATCTTCTTCCGCTTAATCCTTTTCGGGTCGCGGGGGGGGGGGGGGCTGGAGCCTATCCCAGCATCTTTGGGTGAGAGGCAGCGTACACCCTGGACAGATCGCCAGTCCATCGCAGGGCCAACACAGAGAGACAGACAACCATTCACTCTCACAGTCACACCTAAGGACAATTTAGAATCCCCAGTTTGATGCCAATTATAGACTTACAATAACAATTCCCTTTGTCACCCAGCCTGTCGGCGCATTATTATGAAACATGAAGGAGAACGCATATTACCATGCATTCATATGGAGAAAACCACAGGCTATCTTGCATATGTAATTAACAGCTTTGGAGCTTCTCCTCCTGTGCTATTCAGTCTGAGTGGAGAATTACATTATCTAGGTCCCCTACAGCACAAGCATTGATGGTCTTTCCTTACCTGGTTTTAATAGAAAGATTGTTTTATCTGCCTATGCAGATAATGTAATTGTTTTTATTAAAAATCAGATTGACGTTAAGGTTTTAATTGATTTAACTGGTGCTTTCACCCTTTTATCAGCAGCAAGGGTGAATTGGAGAAAAAGATAAGCCCTTGCTGTTGGTGATTGGCTTGGTGGCCTCCTGGTTCTGCCATAGGACATGGCATGGAAAAAAGATGGCATAAAATACCTGGGGGGGTTTCTTGGTAATGATGTCATGGTCCATAGGAACTGGGAGAACGTGGATGAGAAAATTGAAGGCAAAATGAATAAGTGGAGATGGCTGCTTCCTCAAATGTCCTACAGAGGGAGGGTGCTTGTGCAAAATAACTTGTTGCCTCCCTGCTTTGGCACCGATTAACCTGCTTAGATCCCCCATCAGGTTTACTGTCCCAGATCCAGACAAAAATTGTGAACTTTTTCTGGGATAATTTGCACTGGGTGCCATTAGGGGGCGCTGTTTTTACCCAGAGAGGAGGGGGGACAGGGCCTCATACACCTGGCCAGAAGAACTGCCACCTTTAGGTTACAGTTTGTGCAGAGGTTTCTGACGGGGCCAGCAGATCTAATGTGGTAGCCAGCTGTATCTTCAGGCGTGTGAGTAATCCAGGACTGGATGATGCTCTGTTTTTAATTAATTCAAAATATTTAAATTTAAGTGGGTTGCCTCAGTTTTATCAAAGTGTTTTTAAGTCCTGGATCCTTTTCAGTGCTAAAAGATGCAAAAATTCTGACTCTTTTATTGGGTCATAAGGGAGCCACTGATTTATGGAGCAAGGTTGGCTGTCTGCTTTGACACCACTCTTGGATTGATGGCAGCACTCCTGAGAACAAAGACTGACTTATCAACAACTGGTGAATGCAGCAGGACCAACGCTAACAGACTCCCTGGCTGTAGCTACAGTACCTTACTGGGTATCCGGTCTGCCAGAGTGGCTCAGAGGGTCCTGGAACTTTGGAGGCAGAGGCTCAATGGGAGGGAAAGACGGCTTTTGGTGGACCACAGCAGAGGAGCCACTGAGCCCAACCATAGTGACCCTTTCCCAGAGATCTCCATGAGCCCTGATCTTGGTCATCTAACTGAACATTTGTTAAAAACACACAACTCCAGACAGCTGACCACACACAATGCAGACAAAAAACACTGTACATCAATTGTGTTAAGGTCATCAGCAGGACAGGACTGCACAGCAGACCCCCCACTGTGTGGACTGAGAAGCTGATTGGGGAAGGAGTGAGTCCACATTGGAGAGTTCTGTACAAACCTCCAATTAAAAAAAGGACAGCTGATCTCCAGTGGAGAATTTTACATGAAGCAACTGCCTCAAATGCTTCTGTTTCTGTTCTCAACCCTGCTGTTTCATGTTTTTAGTGAGTGTAAGAGGCTTACAGTGCTCTTCACTCTTAAAAGTTTTTAATTTATTTGGTGAAGCATTTTCTGTGGGTCATTTTATTTATGGTGCAGGATATAAAAAAAATAAGTTGTGGAGAGTGTGAAATGAGGAGGCAAGGTTATGAGCAGACGAAGTTTATTACACTCTCCCATCAGTCATACACAAAAAGCATAAACAGCTAAGCACAGCTTCTCCTTTTATATCCACAGCTCGTCTCACATCTCCACGACACTTCACATCACACAGTATGACATTTCACATCACAATACATTCACCCTTGACCCCCCACAGCTCCTTCTTCCTGCCAAACTCCCCATGATCTCCTTGCTATTGTCCACCTCTCTCTATTCTCTGCATCCTGACTTCGACGCTGTCTGCCGACTCACCCAAGCTCCCCCCGCCCAGACAGATATGGTCTCCTCCCATATCTGCTGTAACCGGGGTTTCTGTGCCGGCGGGGGGCTGCTGGAGGTGTGTCTGACTGCGGGTGGGCCGTGGCGGTGGGGGGGAAACTCTGCTTTGCCCGTGTGGCTGTCCTGGTGAATCGTTTGCCTGGGGAGCTCTCCGTGGGGGTCTTCCACGCCGAGGGGCCCGAGCCAGCAGCACTTGCTCGTCCACCACCACAAAGGCGGGCTTAAGTCTGTCTATGCATATTTTCTCCCGACGCCCCCCAAAATCTAACAAAAACTGCTTGTCCCCTGTTTCCAGCACTCTGAACGGGCCATCATAGGGTGGGCGCAATGGAGAGCGACGGGCATCGTGCCTGACGAACACGAACCCCGCGTTCTTCAAAGTTTTCGGCACGAAAGCGTGTGGAAAACAGTGGTGGGTTGGGCCGGGCAGCGTGCCTGTGTCTGCACTCTGCTGTAAACGCTGAGACGGGCAGTGGTCTGGCGTGGGATTATCTGGCAAAAATTCCCCGGGCAGGCGCAGTGGCCGAGAAAAAACAAGCTCTGCCGGGGAAGCCTCCAAATCCTCTTTTGGTGCAGAACGCAACCACAATAAAACCCACGGCAACCAGTCTACCCAATGTGCATCCGTAAGCGAAGCCCTGAGCGCTGCTTTCAGTGACCTATGGAAACGCTCGCATAACCCATTGGCCTGCAGGTTGTACGCGGTTGTGCGATGAATTGCAACACCCAGGCTACAGGCCATCGCGGACCAGAGGTCGGAAACAAACTGAGGGCTCTTATCGGACGTGATGTCCATGTCCGACGGGATGCCAAAACGTGCCACCCATGTCGTCCACCACTGTCAGACGGTGCGTGCACCCCTGCGATGGCAGGAGGGGGCCCACGAGGTCCACGTGAACATGGTCGAACCTCTTAGCCAGTATACAAAACAGCTCCAAAAGAGCCTTTGTGTGTCTGTGTACTTTGGCTCGTTGGCATGCTACGCAGGCTGTAGCCCACTCTTTCACTTGTTTGCGCAGGCCTGGCCATATGAACTTCGCTCCCACCATTTTGACTGACGCGCGCACTCCTGGGTGCGCCAGAGCGTGAACTGACTCAAACACTTGGCGGCACCAAGCAACTGGGACCACCAGGCACGGGCGTCCCGTGGAGATGTTGCAGATTGGGGGGGGGGGGGGGCTGCCGTCTTGCAGTATTCTGCTCTCCAGCCTTAACCCTGTTGGTCCAGACTGGAGCGCGCACACGTCCGCATTGCCAATCTGCTCTTCGCCCATGGCTGTATAATCTATCCCCACGCAAACCGGGGCCACTACTGCGCGCGAGAGGCAGTCCGCCACCACATTCAGTTTACCCGACACATGCTGAATATCGGTCGTAAACTCCGAGATCGCGGCCAGCTGTCTCTGCTGCCGGCCCGACCATGGTTCCGAAACCTTGGCCATTGCAAACATTAGCGGCTTGTGGTCCACGAACGCGGTGAAGCTGCGCCCTTCCAGCCAGAACTGGAAGTGGTGTATGGCCAGGTGGAGAGCCAGCAACTCTGTCGAACGCGCTGTATTTACGCTCACTGTCACGCAAAGCCCTGCTGAAAAAAGCAAGCGGCTGCCAAGAACCGGCGACGCATTGCTCCACGACGGCCCCTATGGCCACGTCCGAGGCGTCGGTAGTGAGCGCTATCCGTGCCGCCGGGTCCGGGTGCGCCAACAGTGCGGCATTTGCCAGGGCTGTTTTAACCTGAGAGAATGCCTGCTCCCGCTCCGGAGTCCATTCGACTTTGTCCGCCGGTTTCCGTTTCTTGAGCGCAGCGTATAATGACTGCATGAGCTGAGCTGCGCGGGGGAGGAACCGGTTATAAAAGTTAACCATCCCCAAAAACTCATGCTGCGCCCTGACCGTCAGAGGCCGGGGAAAATTCGCCACGGTGCGCACCTTGTCGGGCAAGGGTATTGCTCCCTCCGGTGAGACACGGTACCCCAAAAAGTCAATCCCCGTCACGCCGAACTGGCATTTCGCCGGGTTGATTATTAACCCGTGCTCCTCCAACCTAAGGAAAACCGTCCTGAGGTGGGTTACGTGTTCGTCCTCGGACGCACTGGCCACCAGGATATCATCCAGGTAGACAAACACAAACGGGAGATCGCGCAGCACCGCATCCATCATGCGTTGGAATGTCTGTGCCGTGCCTTTTAATCCGAAAGGCATGCGTAAAAACTCGAACAAGCCAAACAGAGTTATTACGGCTGTTTTGGGTATGTCCTCCGTGCGCACCGGGACCTGGTGGTAACCATGGACCAGGTCTATTTTAGAAAAAATGCGTGCCCCGGCGAGGTGAACGGAAAAATCCTGAATATGGGGAATCAGGTAGTGGTCGTGTGCTGTGGCGTTATTCAACCTGCGGAAATCTCCGCACAGTCGCCATGATCCCTCGGCCTTAGGGACCAGGTGTAGCGGGGATGCCCATGGGCTGTTTGAGCGCCTGATGATGCCCAACCTTTCCAAGTTGGCAAACTCCTCGCACGCTATGGCCAGTTTAGCTGCGTCCAGGCGCCGAGGTCGTGTGAAAACGGGCGGCCCAGTGGTGGTAATAAAGTGTTCCACCCCGCGTTTAGTGCTGGCCGCCGAAAACGTCGGGACCGTGAGTGCTGGGAACTGAGTGAGCAGTGTGTGGAACTTATCGCCTGGAGCTGTGATGTTGGCTTGTGTTATTGGCCTGGCCCCTCGAGATGTACAGGGGAGAGAATCAAAAGACATTGCATTAACCAGGCGCCTGTTAGCAACATCGAGTAGCAACCCGTGTGCACACAGAAAATCCACTCCCAGGATTGGGAAACTCATTGCCGCTATGACAAAAGTCCACTCGTACATACGGCCGTGTAGGGATAAAGTCAGTGTTCTCTCACCAAAAGTCTTAATATCCGAGCCGTTTACGGCTACCAGCTGGGGGCCTCTAGCTCCCGCTAGCCGGTCAGCATAGGACGGCAGGATGAGGCTCTTTTGGGAGCTGGTGTCTACGAGGAACCGTCTCCCCGAGCGCGAGTCCGTCATGTAGAGCAGCTTGTTCTCTTCACCGGCGGTCGCAGCTGCTACTGACTGCCGGCCTTGGCGTTTCCCGAATGCTTGAATTGGCACGGTGGCACACATCTGCGTGCGTTCTCTCCAAAGCGGCAGTGGTAGAAGCAGAGCGTGTCTCTCTGGTGCTTCCTGGCCCCCACTGCCTTCGCCGGCTTCTCGCCTCCGCTGGTCGTCTTGCTGGGTTCCGACGCCACCGCATTCACTGTGAGGGCTCTGGTGGTGAGGATGGTCCGATCTGCCTCCTGGGCTAGCGCCTGGTAGTCGCGCGCGGCCAGCAATGGCGAATTGGCAAGAACCGCTCTTGCCTCTGTTGGGAGGTTCCAGAGGAAAAGGTGGGCAAACAGAAAATGCCCGTCATCTGTGCCCATCAACGCCAACATCTTCTCCATCAGTTCGACCGCCGACCCATCTCCTAACTTGGAGCGCCTCAGGATCCTCTCTGCTCTCTCACAGTCCGAGAGCGTGTAGTGCCGGGTCAGCGTGGCCTTGAGGGCCCCATATTTGTCGTGGGCTGGAGGGTGTTGGAGCAGGCTCGCTACTTGCTGAGACGTGTGAGCGTCCAGCGCTGCGACCACATAGTAATATCTGGTGTCGTCTGCCGTTATTCCCCGGAGGGCGAACTGAGCCTCGGTGTGGTGGAACCAAGACCGCAGGTCGTGCAGCCAAAAGTCTGGTAGTTTGACCGAAACAGCGCACGTGTTGCTGGGGGTTCCCGTCCAGGCCGTCTCTGGGATGCTTGCCGCGTTGCTGGGGCTTCCTGTCTGGGCCGACTCCGGGGTTCTTGCCTCGTGTTCCATAATTAGTCAAGGAGTCACCAGTGTGGAGAGTGCAAATAATGGAGGCAGACTTATGCAGAAGACAACTTTATTCACTCTCACATCAGTCATACACAGAAAAAGCATTTATCAATACACCAGGGTCTCTCCTTTTATATCAACCGCCCATCTCACATCTGCATGACATCTCGCATCACAATACATTCAACCCTTCTCCCCCCACTACTTCTTCCTGCTACCTCACCATAATCTCTCTCATCTCAATACCTATTGTCCTTCTGTTTACCCTCAGCATCCAGTCTGAGATAATTAACCCAGCTTCTACAATACGTGCATTACCGCCACCTTCTGGAATGGAGTGTGATTCAGAATGGCATTACCCTCCTATTGTGGAGGAACAAAAGTTCAGGCGTGGCACAGTGAGTTGAAGGTTTCAGAGTTTTATTCCTCCATCATCATGAGACACACAGTAGCACTGTGCGCTGTGCTGTGTGTGTGTGCGTGTGTGTGTGCTCCTGTGAGTATGCTAAGTGAGGCATGTAAAGTCAGCTCTTTTATACAGACAAGAGAGAATGCATGGCACATTTGCATATTGATATACACTACGGTTCAAAAGTTTGGGGTCACTTAGAAATGTCCTTATTTTTGAAAGAAAAGCACTTTTTTTCAATGAAGATAACTTTAAACTAATCAGAAATACACTCTATACATTGCTAATGTGGTAAATGACCATTCTAGCTGCAAATGTCTGGTTTTTGGTGTAATATCTACATAGGTGTATAGAGGCCCATTTCCAGCAACTATCACTCCAGTGTTCTAATGGTACAGTGTGTTTGCTCATTGCGTCAGAAGGCTAATGGATGATTACAAAACCCTTGTGCAATCATGTTAGGTCTACAATGCTGTAATTGCTGCAAATGGAGGATTCTTTGACGAAAGCAAGGTTTGAAGGAAAAAATTATTATTTCAAATACAAATCATTATTTCTAACCTTGTCAATGTCTTGACTATATTTTCTATTCATTTTACAACTCATGGTGGTAAATAAAAGTGTGACTTTTCATGGAAAACACAAAATTGTCTGAGGTGACCCCAAACTTTTGAACAGTAGTGTACATATCAGTCAATACGTATCAATCGCGTGATTAACTGGCACCGGAATTCCTCTCCTTGCTCTGGGGATGTATAACAATAGTCATTGTTCTGGTTGTCCTCCAAGGGGCTCTCTGTCCATATGCAAATTGTTCTGCTTCATGCCTTAGCTGAGTGTTATGGCTGAATGTCCATGTAGATTGTGGTGGGTCACCACAGTGCTCCCCCCCAGAACATTCAGCAGGCATTGTGACACCCCCCCCCCCCCATTGTTTGGCTGCTCTGGTAGAACTGTCGGAGGGCATATCAGTCCGTGGGAGGGGTGGAAAGGGCAGTGTGTTCCGCTCCGAGTTCCAGCACATTGAACGGCGGTGGATCGTGGGTGCACGGGCCGGTGTGTTTTGTGCGTGATGGAACAAGATGGCGATCGGCTGGCTTAGGGAGTGAGGTGCGGGAAAAGCTCTGTGCAGGAGGAGGGGGAGGGGGTGGGAGTAAGCGAGTGCCGGCCCGGGATGTCAAGGGTGTCTGGGCTGCGCAAAAATTGCGTGTGGATCTGCGATGGTGAGGGACTTTACTGTTAAGCCTGGCGGAGATCCACAGCGGCTGTGAAAAAACATTTTGTCTGACTCCTCCCGTGGCTCAATCCAACGAGGATGTGGGGAAAGCGAGCAGCCAAATTCTACGAGGATGCGTAGTGGTTGTGATAAACTGAAGCTGTGTCAGGGACTCGGCCGTTTGGCTTTAGGTGAGGGAAACAGCCCTAAAGTCATCGGGGAAAGCAATTAGCTAAATTCCTGTGTGCGGGCCGCACGTCCGCTCCAGGTGCACGAGCAGCCCTGAAGGTTCTGAGGGTGGCAATCGGCCGTTTTTCTTGGGCATGTGCAGTGGCGGAGGACACTGTATCAGTCTGTGGAGCCGGTTGGTCCCTCTTGCGTGGCGCGCACCTGGCACAGTGACCACATAGCTGAAAGCTGCGCTGTCCTCGTAATCTTGCAGTGTGCGCGTGTGGCTTCTGTGCGCGGAAGGTCCGTTGTCGAGAGTTTAATCAAGAGTCGGGGAGCTCAGTGGAAATCAGCGCAGTCGACGTCGATGATTGCCCCCGTTCAGGCTGCTTCCTTCGTTCGCTCGTGTTGTCCATGGTGCGTTTTGATCCCAGCGCTGCGCTCCGGTGAGGATGAAGAGGTTGCAGGCGTTCTCTGGTCCTCTGGGATCCACAGCGTGGTGAGAGGGAGCAGACGGTCATTCTCCCTCGTCAGGTCACCAGCGTGGAGGTAAAAGATCAGGCGAGGGTCGCACCATGACGCGTGCTGGGGCTTCCCGTCTGGGTCATCTCCGGGGTGTTCGCCTCGTGTTCCATTCTTCGTCAAGGGTCACCAGTGTGGAGGAACAAAATAAGTTCAGGCATGACACGGTGAGCTGAAGGTTTCAGAGTTTTATTCCTCCATCATCATGAGACACACAGTAGCGCTGTGCGCTGCGCTGTGTGTGTGTGCTCCTGTGAGTGCGCTAAGTGAGGCATGTAAAGTCAGCTCTTTTATACAGACAAGAGAGAATGCATGGCACATTTGCATATTGATATACATATCAGTCAGTACATATCAATCGCGTGATTAACTGGCGCCGGAATTCCCTTCCTTACTCTGGGGATGTACAACAATAGTCATTGTTCTGGTTGTCCCCCAAGGGACTCTCTGTTTGTATGCAAATTTTTCTGCTTCATGCCTTAGCTGAGAGTTATGGCTGAATGTCCATGTAGATTGTGGTGGGTCACTACACTATTTTTTTTTTTTTTTTTTGTTACTTATTTGTACCCGTAGGTAGACTTGGTTTGCAGTCTGGTGACAAGCCACCGGCTGCTGGTTGCTGCGTGCGCGAGCGCCCTAAACCTACATGTTTTTGGTTTGCGGGAGGAAACCGGAGAAATCCCGGAGTAAACCCGCGCAACACGGGGAGAACATGCAAACTCCACACAGCTCACTGTTGGTCGGGGGCTGGGATCGAACCCACGATCTCATGATCCCCGCGGTCCCCCGGCCGAGGGTAAAACTGTGCTGCCACAGTGCTAAACCACTGCGCCACCGTGCAGCCGTATATCTCCGACACTATATCCTTGAAATTAGACCCATTGTCCCTATGAACCTAAATACTGCCTTTGTGGGACACATATGTGAGTTTCATATGCTTCATATGTATATCACTGTATGCTTACTGTATGCTTCATGTCTCAGATGAACAAAAGGACTGAGCCTCCTAGGAGATAACAGGAGGATGTGAAATGTGGTCTTTGGTATGCAGAGAGATGGCCTTGGGGGATTTCCTGGCCGCCAGTGACTTTAGGTGGAGGTGATAAGACCTGGAGGAAGACGCATTGTGACTTGGGATTAAATACAATGTGACTGTGTGCTTTGATGTTCCGGGGTATAAAAGAACGAATGTCTGGGGGTTTCTTTCTCTTTCTGTTTTTGGATGATGTTGGAGAACGTGAATAAACCAGACTTGTGAGATAAACTCAGCCTCATCATTCCCACATTCTCCACACTGGTGACCCTAAGACGTATCATGAGTGAAAGAAATTCCTCCGAGCCGGACACGTCAGGAGCCAGCCAGGCGAACGCAGCCACAGTCAAGCTACCAGACTTCTGGCAAGACAACCCGTGCTCCTGGTTCCACTTGGCCGAAGCACAGTTCGCCCTCCGGGAGATAACGGTAGATGACACGAAATTCTACCATGTTATTGCCAAGCTCGACAACCGCACGGCTCGGCATGTGCAGAGCCTTTTGGAGCGCCCACCAGCTGACGACAAATACAGGGGGTTGAAGGCTGCGCTCATCCAGCGTTTCACCCCCTCAGTCCAGGAGAGAGCGGAGAGGCTCCTGGCTCTGAACGACTTGGGAGATAGCACGCCCGTCGACTTGATGGAGGACATGCTGAGGTTGAGGGGCTCAGATGGCGATGACTTCCTCTTCACCCACATTTTCCTGAGAACCCTACCGTCGGCCACGAGAGCGACCCTGGCCAGTTCACCGTTGTTGGCCCAGCGGGACTTCAGCGCGCAACGGATTCTCAATGCCAGCAAACAGCGCGTGGCCACCGCGGCAGCGACGGAGCTCAGCGCGACGGCCGGAGATGGCAGGGGGCCAGAGGCGGCGGTAGCAGACCCACCGACAACGGCGGTGGCAAGGGCCAAAGATCGCGGAGGAGACGACCTCTGTTTCTACCATCGCCGCTTTGTAGAGAGGGCATGCAAATGTATACCACCGTGCCAGTTCAAGCGCTCTGGAAATGCCAAGGCCGGGGGTCGGTAGCAGCCGCGGCCCTCGGAGAAGAGAACAAGTTGCTCTACTTGACGGATGCGCATTTGGGGAGGCAATTCCTCGTTGACACAGGCTCCCAAGTGAGTTTCATCACGCCTACCTATGCTGACCGGCTGGCAGGTCCCGGAAGTCATGGAGCGTCAGCAGCGAACGGCTCGAGGATTAAGACCTTTGGTGAGAGGACTCTGCTTCTGTCCCTACATGGCCGTACATTTGAGTGGACTTTTGTTATAGCTGCAGTGAGCTTCAATATGTTGGGAGCTGATTTTCTGTGCTCACATGGTTTGTTGGTTGATCTTGCTAATAGGCGCCTGGTTAATGCACTTTCTTTTTATTCTATTCCCTGCGCAGCCCGAGTGACCCCGCCCACAGCACAAGCCAACGTTGCAACGGCAAGCGGTAAGTTCCACACACTACTCACTCAGTTCCCAGCACTCACGGTTCCCACATTTTCAGCAGCTGTCACTAAACACGGAGTGGAACATTTTATTACTACCACCGGACCGCCCGTTTTTGCAAAAGCTCGGCGCTTGGATGCAGCTAAACTGACCATAGCGCGCGAGGAGTTCGCCAACCTGGAAAAGCTGGGCATCATCAGGCGTTCGAAAAGCCCATGGGCTTCCCTGCTTCACATGGTCCCTAAAGCTGACGGCTCGTGGCGACCTTGCGGAGATTTCCGCAGGTTGAACAACGCTACAGCGCACGACCGCTACCCAATCCCGCATATCCAAGATTTTTCCGTTCATTTGGCGGGGGCGCGCGTTTTTTCTAAGATAGACTTAATCCGCGGGTACCACCAAGTCCCAGTGCGCGCTGAGGACATACCCAAAACAGCAGTAATAACTCCGTTTGGCCTATTCGAGTTTTTGCGCATGCCGTTTGGGCTTAAAGGCGCTGCGCAGACATTCCAACGCATGATGGACGCGGTGTTGCGCGATCTCCCCTTCGTGTTCGTCTACCTGGACGACATCTTGGTAGCCAGCGCGTCTGAAGACGAACACGAAAATCACCTCACGGCAGTTTTCCGGAGGTTGGGAGAGCACGGGTTAATAATCAACCCAGTGAAGTGTCAGTTCGGGGTGACGCAGATTGATTTTTTGGGGCATTGCGTCTCTCCAGAAGGAGCGGTTCCTCTGCCTGACAAAGTGCGCGCAGTAACAAATTTTCCCCAGCCACAAACGGTCAAAGCGTTACAGGAGTTTTTGGGAATGGTGAATTTTTATAACCGTTTCCTCCCCCGCGCAGCGCAGCTCATGCAACTGTTGTATGCCGCGCTAAAAAAACAAAAACCCACAAATAAAATTGAATGGTCTCCGGAGCGAGAGCGCGCATTCTTGGAAGTCAAAACAGCCCTGGCAAACGCTGCGCTGTTAGCACATCCAGACCCAACAGCCCGCATAGCGCTCACTACTGACGCGTCAGATGTGGCCATAGGGGCGGTCGTGGAGCAGTATGTAGCTGGGGCTTGGCAACCGCTTGCCTTTTTCAGCAGGACCTTGCGCGATAGTGAACGAAAATACAGAGCATTCGACAGGGAGTTGTTGGCTCTCCACTTGGCCATTCGCCACTTCCAGTTCTGGCTGGAGGGATGCCGTTTCACCGCGTTTGTTGATCACAAGCCGCTGACTTTCGCGATGGCCAAGGTTTCAGAACCGTGGTCGGGCCGGCAGCAGAGACAGCTGGCCGCGATCTCAGAGTTTACTACCGATATCCAGCATATGGCGGGTAAAGTTAATGTAGTGGCAGACTGCCTCTCGCGCGCCGTGGCGGCTCCAGCCCGTGTAGGGGTAGATTTTGCAGCCATGGCCGTGGATCGGGTTAGCGACGCGGAAGTGTGCGCGGCCGCAGTCCGCGTAGGGATAGATTATGCAGCCATGGCCACGGATCAGGTTAGCGACGCGGACGTGCCTGCGCTCCAGTCTGGACCAACAGGGTTAAGGCTGGAGAACAGGGTGCTGCAAGACGGCATGCCCCCCCTAATCTGCGATGTCTCCACTGGGCAACCGCGTCCTGTGGTACTGGTTGCGTGGCGCCGCCGCGTTTTTGACTCGATCCATTCTCTGGCACACCCGGGAGTGCGCGCGTCGGTCAAAATGGTGGGAGAGAAATTTGTATGGCCGAGCCTGCGCAAACAAGTTAGAGAGTGGGCAGCAGCCTGCATGGCTTGTCAACGAGCCAAGGTACACAGACATACGAGAGCTCCCTTGGAGCCGTTTCACATCCCGGCTAAGAGGTTTGATCATGTTCACGTGGACCTCGTAGGCCCCCTCCCGCCCTCACAGGGGTGCACACATCTTCTGACAATGGTTGACTGCACCACGCGCTGTCCGGAAGTGGTCCCACTGTCGTCAACCACAGCCGAGGAGGTGGCGCGCGCATTTTTAACGGCATGGGTAGCGCGTTTTGGAGTCCCATCGGACATTACGTCCGACAGAGGCCCTCAATTTGTTTTCGAACTTTGGTCAGCGATGGCCCGCAGCCTGGGGGCAACAATTCACCGCACGACCGCGTACAACCCGCAGGCTAACGGGTTATGCGAACGTTTTCACAGATCATTGAAGGCGGCCCTCAGAGCGTCGCTTACGGATGCAAATTGGGTGGACAGGCTACCATGGGTTTTATTGGGGTTGCGTTCTGCACCTAAAGAGGATTTAGAAGCCTCCCCGGCTGAGCTAGTTTTTGCACAGCCACTTCGGCTGCCCAGGGAATTTCTCCCAGATAATCCTGCGCCAGAGTGCTCCCCAGCTCAGCGGTTGCAGAGTAGCACGGAATCGAGCATGCTACCTGGCCCCGTTCACCACAGTTTTCCACGAGTTTTTGTGCCTAAGGCTTTAAAAAATGCGGAGTTTGTTTTTGTCAGACACGATGCCCATCGCCCATCGTTGCGACCACCTTATGATGGACCATTTAGAGTGCTGGAAACAGGAGATAAGCATTTTTTGCTAGATTTGGGGGGCAGAAAAGAAATGATTGGCATAAACAGGCTCAAACCCGCTTTTGTGGTGGCTGATGAAGGCGTGCAGTTGGCCAGGGCTCCTCGGCGCGGCAGACCCCCTAGGGAGCATTCCCCAGAGCACCCACAGGGATTGACTAACAGTTCTCATCCTCAGACAGCAGCTCCCCAGCAGGAGGGCGCCGCGGAGGTGGTAAAACCCGCTTACAGCAGATACGGGAGAAGACTGAGGCCCAAGCAGCATGTGGACTGATGTGTGTGATTTTATCATGACATGCAGACTATTATTACGTTGTTCCATCTTAGACGTTTGGGGGGGGGGGTCATGTGGAACACATATGTGAGTTTCATATGCTTCATATGTATATCACTGTATGCTTACTGTATGCTTCATGTCTCAGATGAACAAAATGACTGAGCCTCCTAGGAGATAACAGGAGGATGTGAAATGTGGTCTTTGGTATGCAGAGAGATGGCCTTGGGGGATTTCCTGGCCGCCAGTGACTTTAGGTGGAGGTGATAAGACCTGGAGGAAGACGCATTGTGACTTGGGATTAAATACAATGTGACTGTGTGCTTTGATGTTCCGGGGTATAAAAGAACGAATGTCTGGGGGTTTCTTTCTCTTTCTGTTTTTGGATGATGTTGGAGAATGTGAATAAACCTGACTCGTGAGATAAACTCAGCCTCGTCATTCCCACATTCTCCACACCTTATAGACCACATCCCCTGAGCTTCTCTGTAAAATCTCTTTAATATTGAGCTGGGTTTTGTTCCTGTATAGATTGTCCACCAATGCTGACCAGGCTAACTGATACTTTGGACAGTGCATAAATATATGTTCAACTGTTTCATTGTTTCCATAATAATCACAGTTTCCATTTGGGTGTTTTTCTCATTATAACTAATGTACTATTCAGACCTGTGTGACCTAATCTTACTCTAGATATGATGTCCTCCTCCCTTTTACTCCTGTGAACTTCTCTAGATTCCCCTACTTTCTTTTGTATGCCATACAAGCCCTGTCCTTTATTTCACTCTTTCTGCCACTTCTTTTTAATAATGCTCTTGACCTCTGCCTTGCTATATTTCACAGTCCGACTAACTTGACTCTTCCTAGTTGCACATTTTGCATATTTATCTGCTAGTTCATTCCCATCCACTCCAATGTGTGCCGGAATCCAGATAAGCCTAATATCCACACCTGCCTTGGAAATTCTCAGTTGTAGGAAGCCAATCAGTAGTTTTTCCCTCAGTAGTTTTCCCTCAGACTGAAGGGCATGACAGATCAAAGGTGCTGGGGGACAAAGGGAATTGTCATGGGGGGTTGATGTGTCAATACAGCACCTCAGGTAGCGGAGGAGTGTTAATATAAAAGAGAGTGCCTGCAACCTGTGTTTTTAATGTTTTGGATTCTGGTGGATGTGAGAGGAAGAAAATAAAGTTTTATCTCCTCTGAACGCTCGGCCTGATTATTCCTCTCCCCACAGTGGTGACCCTTGATGCACAATGGAACACGAGGCGAACACCCCGGAGGCGACCTGGACGGGAAGTGCCAGCAACATGTGTGCCGTTTCAGTCAAACTCCCAGACCTTTGGCTACACGACCGAAAGTCTTGGTTCCTTCACACAGAGGTCCAGTTCGCTGGATGTGAGAGGAAGAGAATAAAGTTTCATCTGCTCCGAACGCTTGGACTGATTATTCCTCTCCCCACACAATACTGAATGTACAATTCCCATTAACAAATCCTGTCTTGATTCTGAATGCATTTGCCTAATACTCTTCATTGCACTGCTAGAATCAGACCCTATCAAAACTTTTCTGGGCTTTACTTCAGCCACCCAACCCAATACCAAAAAGATTGCTAGAAGCTCACCAGTATACACAGCTAAGTCATCATTAACCCTTTCCTTCTTCGTGACTTCTAATTCTGGAATGATGAATGCTATTCCCACAATATTCGTTGTTGATTTAGATGCATCTATATAAATCTTTATAAAGTCAGGATAATTACTGTCTAAATATTTATTGACCTCATTCTTGTTTATCCTCCTTTTGTGTTTTGTTAAAAATTTAAAATCCACTTTTACTTCTTCCAGACACCAGGGTGGTTCTGCAGAAAGAGGGACTGTTGGACATACTTCTTTATCAGCAACTCTTATTTGTCATACCCGGCTCTGGGGAGCCGGGCAATCAGAGCCAGGGACAAGCCAGTGAGTCGTGATGTTTTATTTTGGGTAAAGGATAAGGGATGAGGAGAGCACAGATACTCATGCAGACGTATGAAGCTCGTACCGGACATGGGGGTAACAAGACATGCATACTCACAGCGGGATACAAACATAGGAATGCTGCAAGGGGAGTAGAAGCTGACACCAGATGAAGGGGCTTCAGCTTAGCCGTGCGTATGTCGCAGCCCCGAGTCATCGAGGCTGCTCCTATTTATCCTCATTGGCAGCGCCCCAGCTGATGAAGACTAATTGGCCCCAGCCGTCCATAATGCTGCCAGCTGGGGGCCTGCTGAGACGCTGCTCAATGGGAAGCAGGGATGAGGGAAAACATGGGCTGAGTGCCGAGACGGCATGTCAACCCATGGTGACAGAGCCCCCCCCCTCAAGGTCGGGCTCCTGAACGACCAGGAACATCCCAGCCGCTCCCCGCCCCCCACCTAGGGTGGGAGGAAGGGAGGCAGGACCGGAGGGGAAGAAGCCAAGGGAAGGACAACACCAATGGGGCAATGTAGGGTAGCGGGAAAAAAACCCCAAATACAATACT
This sequence comes from Pholidichthys leucotaenia, assembly GCA_020510985.1. Taxonomy (NCBI): domain Eukaryota; kingdom Metazoa; phylum Chordata; class Actinopteri; order Cichliformes; family Pholidichthyidae; genus Pholidichthys; species Pholidichthys leucotaenia. The sequence goes on along the minus strand of CM035848.1, from coordinate 63,935,672 downwards.
GACAAAACAGAGAATAATTAACCCAGGTACAGATGGGGAGAAGAACTGGGTCAGCACGCCGGTTACACACTACCCAGAGAGTACCAACCATGCGTGACCCAGAGCAAGGAAAAAAAAACCCACCAAAAAGGTACAGGGCAAAAATGCTGAGTATGGTTAAATAAAGGGGAAACACAATACACAGCACTAATATAAGTACGCACACACACACACAGTCACCAAGAAAAGTGAAGGTGACTGGAACAAATGGACAATTACAGAGCATGGTGTTACGGAAAACAAGGCACATGACTCTATAATGAACAAACAGGGCATAAAAAAGAAATACTGAGTGCAGGCAAAGAAAAACCCACACACATGAATATATAAATACCCACAGTCACCTAAAGAAATGAAAGTGACTGGAATGAATGGGCAACTGCAGAGTATGGTCTGAAAGGGAACAAAACATAACTCTACAATGCAAAAACGAGACTAAAAACATGGTACAAAAAATAAAATGCTGGGCATGAGAGATGGAAAACACACAGCACTATAAAAACATATCCACCAACAGGACAAAACATTACACCCGAGTGACCTTAATAACGATAAAAGAAAAAGTGACACCCGAGGTGTATGGCAGGCAGAGTCCACAAATAGCCGAGATGGCTCCGGAGATCTCCCCGCCCATTGTCCAGCTGGCGAATCAGGGGAAGAGAAATGTTCGGACGGCGAACTCTGGGCCCAGATCCCAGGAATCCAGTCCAACAGCTGCCGAACCAGGCCGCCCAAAGGCAAACACAGACCAGTGGGGGGAACCAGATCGCCGAACCGAAAGTTTTGCGGGTCGGGTCGTCGACCCGCTTCACTCAACCACCAGGACCGTTGAGACGGACGAAGGGTCAGAGCGGATCCCGGTGGAAGAGGCTCAGGGGAGAGCCGATGACGAGGGCGGCGGGCGTCAGGCCGCAGGGAAACGGCCACCTCCTCACCGGACCTGGACAACACTGGGGCAGCACCCACGTCGGACCCCGATCGGGCCTCAGGCAAACCCACATTGGACCCCGATTGGGTCTCGGGTGAACCCATGTTGGACACTGCACCAGAACCGACCTCCAACGTTGAACCCGGACCCTCCAGCACCACGAGGAACAGCAACTCCTCGCCGGTGACCCTGGAAGAAGGCTCAGAAGAGAAAACAGAACCGGGATCAGGATCACCGGCAGCGCCAGAACCCGGCGAGACGAGCTCAGACGCAGCGGGCGGCTGCACCCTGCTCGTCTCCCCTGGAGATAGGCTGAAGTGCTCAAAGATAAAAAGAGAGAAAAGAAAGGAGAGCACTCGCCTGATCTCGGGTTCTGACGCCGTCCAGGACTGCGAAGATCCAGGATCCGTCGTCAGGAGGTCGTTGTCAGGCTCCCATCTAGCCGCGTCGGGCCCCGCAGCCAGCATGATGGTCAGCGCAGCTTGAGATCCCTCCAGCTCAGGTAACCCCGCCGACGATCCACTCGGCGTGAAGCCAGAAGAATCTCGTCCCGCTGGACCGAACCGCTCCTCCGTGGAGACCCGGGAACGCTCAGTCGTCGGCGTAGACTCCACGCAGCAGTCAGTCCCCCTCCTCCGTCCGCAATGTAGCTGCGGAACCACAGGCCCTCTCCATATCCCACCACGTTGACCCGGAGCCGGGGACCGCTCGGCGGAGAGAGACACAGAGGATGCGGGATTAGGAATACAGGTTACAGCAGGTGGGGAGAGTTCAGGGAGCTGCGAACCCTGAACTTCTCCTCCAGGGATGTGACAGAGCAAATCATTAAGCAGGTGTGAAAACACAATGACTTGCCTGCCCCCTGGAGGTTGAGTATCGCCTGCTTTAGTGGATTCTGCTTCTTCCTCTCCCCGCCCAGCGATAACGGAGGACCCCCCGGGAATTCGTCTGAGGATCGCTCGCGTTGTCTCCAGCAGAGAGCTCACCAGGCCGGGATTCTAGGCACACACAGCAGTCAGGAAGCGCGTCGAGGAGGAGGGGGAAACAGCCGGGGTGAGCCAGCCCGAATGTCCAGGAATGACAACGGGGGAACGAGGCTCAGGGGACGAGGCTGTAGAATCTCCACACTGACGAGGCGAAGGGATGACAGCTGCGTGGGAGGAACGGTCCTGACGATGACCCAGAACTGGATCCGGACGAGATTCGTGCAGAGGTGACTCGGCGATGTGATGACGGCTATTCCCAGGGGACGAAGCGAGGGGGAAACCCAGGATTCGCCACTCCAGATCGGAGATCGAGGCGAGGAAGGCGTCGAGCACGGGAAGGCTTCGTAGCCCTGGAGTCCTCTCCATCAATCTCACCGCCGCCGCCACATGCCTGAGGATGGTAACAGGATGCACAGTAGAGCTCGCGACAGCCATTCGACCCCAGACATAACTGCTGTCAGCTGCGGCTCCTTGAAGGGAATCCCGAGTGACGTGGCGCAGGTCGGGGAAAGCCCTCTGGTCGGCGCGAACTCCCGGACTGGAATAGCGGCAGGAACGGGATTCCGAAGCGGGGGGAAACGTCGCCCACTTCGGCTTCCTGCCGGGATTTCCATCCAACCCGCGGAGCTTCTCTCGCTGTGTACCTGTGGCGTCAAACCTGGCATTGACCTCGAGATGGTACACAAAATGAGGGTGACAGTCCAGGAGTTCCTCAGCACGGCCCGGATGCCAGCGTCTCGTGTTGGAGGCGTCGTGCAGGGTGAAGAGCGTCCCGTCGACAGCCTCCGAGATGGACCTCAGCTTGTCGCCCTGGCGCCGGAAGTGACTCCTGGGAAACGGCATGCTAGCAGCGCTGACACCCGGACAGAAAGGTACAGTTCCACGGCGACTCACGGCCGCCGGTAACTCTTCTGGCTGCGACATACTGTCATACCCGGCTCTGGGGAGCCGGGCAATCAGAGCCAGGGACAAGCCAGTGAGTCGTGATGTTTTATTTTGGGTAAAGGATAAGGGATGAGGAGAGCACAGATACTCATGCAGACGTACACTCACAGGTTGCACAGCGCAGAGGTAAGAAGCTCGTACCGGACATGGGGGTAACAAGACATGCATACTCACAGCGGGATACAAACATAGGAATGCTGCAAGGGGAGTAGAAGCTGACACCAGACGAAGGGGCTTCAGCTTAGCCGTGCATATGTCACAGCCCCGAGTCATCGAGGCTGCTCCTATTTATCCTCATTGGCAGCGCCCCAGCTGATGAAGACTAATTGGCCCCAGCCGTCCATAATGCTGCCAGCTGGGGGCCTGCTGAGACGCTGCTCAATGGGAAGCAGGGATGAGGGAAAACATGGGCTGAGTGCCGAGACGGCATCTCAACCCATGGTGACATTATTGTCCTTAGGTATGACTGCAAGAGTGAATGTATAGGAGGAAATAGGGAGTATTAATAAATATGAATATGATCAGGTATGAATTATTTAATTTATATTGATGTATTGGAATCTGAGATCAAATCTCGTTTCATATACATCAGAAAAGTTAATAACACTCGTAAGGGGCACCAGCTTCTATCTTTAAGAAGCAATTTAATCTTTAATTTCACTTTATACCTGTTTAATCACTCAATAAATTAAATAATCCGTCTCAAAAATTTTCCGTGAATTCGATACCTGGCCTTGAAACAGACTCAGAATGAAATAAATTCTCAACAACTCCTCTCATTTTTACAGATTTATTAAATGAAATGATTAACAGACATTGCAGTAATTTCATTAATCATAGAATCCATCCATCCATCCATCGTCTACCGCTTTTCCGGAGGTCCGGGTCGCGGAGGCAGCAGTTCAAGCAGAGAAGCCCAGACTTCCCTCTCCCCAGCCACCTGCTCCAGCTCTTCAGAGGGGATACCAAGGCGTTCCCAGACTAGCTGGGAGACATAGTCTCTCCACCGAGTCCTGGGTCTGCCCCGGGGTCTCCTCCCAGTGGGACGTGCCTGAAACACCTCAAGTGGGAGGCGTCCAGGAGGCATCCTAATCAGATGCCCATACCACCTCAACTGACTCCTTTCAAGCTTTCTAAACTGGCTTTTGGTACGTAATCATAGAATCAATCTTGTAAATGATAGATTAACAATGTCAATATTTTCGGAACCAGGGTTAAACTGAGAAATGAATCTCTATCAGTTTGAGTTAACAGATTATGGAAACAACGCAAATTTATGGAGAAAGTTTACCAATTATATGAAAAAGTCCTGAATTAATCTTAAGAAAATAAAAATGGAATTTTAATAAAAAGGAGAGTTATGTTAAGGGCTTCTTAATTTGCATCTGATTAGATACACAAATTATTACCGAACCTCAGACGTTTAATTCAGCAGATGAATTAAAGTTTTGCAGCTCACGTGATCCTCGTTCGATGATGGTTCTGTCGTCGTCCTCAGCCCAAGATTTCGTGGACGTTAATATCTGCCTGCAGACATTTTCAGGGTCCACATTTCGACCTTTAAATTCAAGCGGTCGAAGGGGCTGGATTCTGGGCCGTATGACCCACAGTTGAAACTCGGTTTGGAGCCAGATGGTGACGCTTCTTCAGCGTGTGAACAGCTGCGCATTGATTCCTTGTAGACACGAACCTCCAGAGGGCTTCGAGAATAATTAGATCTAATCAGATCTCAAATTAGGAAAAAAAACTTTCGGACTTTAGATAAAATAATAGCTTCTGGTGTGTGATTGGTCAAGAAAAATATTATAAAAATAAAGTCAAGATTAAAGTTTACATTAAAATTAAACAAACGGTGGTTTTACAGAAAGTTTAACAAAGAAAAAGTGATGAATAAAAATTGGAGTTTAACTCCGATTAAGAATTGAGCTCAAAGAAATAGAAATTCCTAGGCATTTAAGAGAAAAAGTGAAGCGGCATGAAATAAAGCGGCGTTGGTGAAGGTTTTAAGTAGAGTTTATTAAATCATACCGCCTTCACGGGAACTCGGCTCCAGCCCATAGTGTGAGCAGGCTGAAGCCGAATTCCTCAGGCTCTCAGAGAGGAGACACGGTGTGTGTCTGCAGCAGCAGCTGAAGAGTGAGTGAATGAGAGAATGAGCATGGATTACAGTGCAGTATATATACCCAACTACAACAATACATAAAAGAGCATTCCCCAGCAGTGGGTATGATCAAAGAGACTGCAGAACAGGCATGAGACATTTGCATTTGAGAGACATACATCACAACAGGCAGATTGCTGGCCTTTGCTCCAGCTGCAAGACAAAGAGGTTACAAGGCACATCTACATATTGATCTCAGTCTCTAGCTCACAGTAAGGACAGGACGCATGAACACAATGCATGAAAGGCACATTAACATCACAGAAGTGAGCCAGAAGAAGCGGGGCTGCCTGAAGACATTAATACACATTTCACTGTTCTGTTAATTGCTCTAGCCGAGCGCTGTGTCTGTCCAGTCTGTTGTGGGGGTTACACCAAACCGCCACACGCTCCCTCCCAGAGGGCTCGGCAGGAGGCCGAGGTCTCGATCATTCAGCTTGGGCAGCGAGCAGGAGAAGCTCTCTGCAGGAGGAGGGGGAGGGAGGAGGGGGGTAGTACGTGTCGGACGGGGACGGTGAAATCGTCCGAGCCGCGCAAAAATTGCTTGCTGGTCCGCGACGTCGAGGGGCTGTCCCGTTGAACGTGCGGAGATCCACAAGAAGAAAAATTAGTCTCTGACTCCTCTCGTGGCCATGAAGAAAAGCAGGAGCGGCTGTAAGAAAAAAAAAAGACAAAAGCAGAGGGACTGGCGTGTTGACTTTAGGTTCAGGCGTAACCCTAAAGCCTCGGGAACCGCAGACAGCTGAATTCCCCTTGTGTGCCGTGGTTAAGACCATAAAATCCAGTGAGCAAGCTGCGTGCCTCAGGTGTACGAGCAAGCCTGAAGGGCCAGTGTACAGCAGAAGGAAGGCGGTCAGTGTAGCCGTATGTGTCCCATGCGTGGTGCGCCGTCCTCGTAACTCCCCGGTGCGTGCGCCGGGGTTCCGTGATGGGTGGGCCAGCTGGAGAGGAGAACCAGGGTCAGGAAACTTGGTGGAGAAAAACATCTATGATGAGCTGTGGCTGCAGATTAGTCATGGTGCGTTGGAGCGTTGAGGGGAGCTAGACGATCTTTGTTCCTCAGGCTCGGGTAGATGAGTAGGATCGCTGAGAGGGAGGAGTAGCGGTGAGAGGGAGAAAACGTTCTGTGTCCCTCGGCCGGTCCAGTGTGGATGTCCCGATCTCAGGCGAGGGTCGCGCCATGACGTTTTCTGCAGTTTCCCCGGTCGTGGGTGATGTCCGGAGAACAGCTCGCCTGTGTTGGCTCCGCGTCGAGGTCTCCCTGAAGCAGAAGGGAGGGCAGCTCGTTTGCGTCAGGCTGCTGTGTTCGCTGGCAGCGTGTTTTTTTCAGCGTCGGGTCGCCAGCGTGGCCGTCCAGACCAGAAGGTTGCGTTGCACAAAGCGTGTGCATTCTTGGGGTCACCAGTGAAGCAGCATGAAATAAAGCGGCGTTGGTGAAGGTTTTAAGTAGAGTTTATTAAATCATACCGCCTTCACGGGAACTCGGCTCCAGCCCATAGTGTGAGCAGGCTGAAGCCGAATTCCTCAGGCTCTCAGAAAGGAGACACGGTGTGTGTCTGCAGCAGCAGCTGAAGAGTGAGTGAATGAGCATGGATTACAGTGCAGTATATATACCCAACTACAACAATACATAAAAGAGCATTCCCCAGCAGTGGGTATGATCAAAGAGACTGCAGAACAGGCATGAGACATTTGCATTTGAGAGACATACATCACAACAGGCAGATTGCTGGCCTTTGCTCCGGCTGCAAGACAAAGAGGTTACAAGGCACATCTACATATTGATCTCAGTCTCTAGGTCACAGTAAGGACAGGACGCATGAACACAATGCATGAAAGACACATTAACATCACAGAAGTGAGCCAGAAGAAGCGGGGCTGCCTGTAGACATTAATACACATTTCACTGTTCTGTTAATTGCTCTAGCCGAGCGCTGTGTCTGTCCAGTCTGTTGTGGGGGTTACACCAAACCGCCACAAAAGAACATTAAAATACAAAGTTACATCAACAAATTACGAGTTATCTGCTCTGTGTTCAGAAAAGCGACACGTGGTAGGAGTCTTTGTTCTTCCTTGCTCTTCCTTGCTGTGTGTAGACAATAGAGAGAGATGGACCAGTGGCGAGAAGAAAAAGAAAAGAGAAAAAGAGGAAAAAGAGCGAAGACGATCCGGAAAAGAGAAAGAGTGAGGAGTCTTTCGCCTTTTATAAGTTCTGTTCAGCTTCGCGGGCTTCCGGGATCTCAGCCAATGAGTGTCTTTCGTGGGAGGCCAGATGAACTTTCAGTCTAATGAACAAACAGTCTACAAGGGACCAATGAGATGAAGAAGGTGGGGTCTCTCTGGAGACTGGTGAAACGTGATCCGTCCACAGGAATACACACAATTTTAAATACATTGGAATATACTCTTACACACTTATGTATAACTAAACTAACCTTAGTGTATCTTATAAGCAGTGCTTCTCAATCAACATGCAGGAATAAACATTCATTTAAACATTAACATGCATATATATAAAATCACAGATTAATGCATTTCACCCATATTATTGATTTTCCACATTAAAGACATCAGAGTCCATTTGCCTTTCATAGTCCTAAAAAGAAGAAGGTTTAGAATCGAGTTTGTAATAATGTACTTTAAAATTCACTGGTTAAATCCAGCCTGTCCCAGAGTTTAAGGAAATTTGTGGATCTGTGTGGCCAGGTCTGTTGCATGTTTATGGGGGCAATAAAACAGAGCCGGACATTGGGGAAATTCCTCAGGCTGGTTTTAACAAAGGAATGGGATTTCAGCTGTGGCCTGGAGGAAGAAAATCCATTTTTTGATTGTCTTACTCCTGAGTGAAAAACGTCTTTAAGCAGCAGAATAATTATTGCTGAGCCAAAGTGAGATGATGCTACAAATGGTTGTCTGTCTCTGTGTTGGCACTGTGATGGACTGGCGATCTGTTCAGGGTGTACCCTGCCTCTAGCCCAAAGATGCTGGGATAGGCTCCAGCCCCCCCGCGACCCTTAAAAAGGATTAAGCGGAAGAAGATGAATGTACTATGTGCATTAAAATCCCCACACCAGACTACTCTCCCCCTCCAGCCCTGGAGAACTGACTCCAACTCGCTTTTAACTAACTGCTCACATGGATTGTAGAAATTGATTATTATCATACTGCCTTCTTTAGTCCATATTTCAATGACAATTACTTCCAGCTCTTGTACTGTGACCAGTTGTCTATATTTAACCTCTTGTCTAACAAAAACTGCACAACCCCCACCACTCCCATCCTTTCCATCTTTACGCATACCAGAATATCCCTTAATAATGAAATCTAGTGACGGCTTAAGCTATGTTTCCTGTACACAAATAATATCTGATTTTGTTTCCAATTTCTGAAGAAATCCTTTGAATTCCTGCCCGTTTGCAATCAGACTCCTTGCGTTCCACTGGAGGATGATTGTCATGAACAGTGATCTGTGTGGAGTTTGCATGTTCTCCCCATGTCTGCGTGGGTTTACTCTGGGATTTCTCTGGTTTCCTCCCACATGCCCAAAACATGCAAGTTAGGTTAATTGGCATCAAACTGGGGATTCTAAATTGTCCTGAGGTATGACTGAGAGTGAATGGTTGTCTGTCTCTCTGTGTTGGCCCTGCAATGGACTGGCGATCTGTCCAGGGTGTACCCTGCCTCTCACTCAAAGATGCTGGGATAGGCTCCAGCCCCCCCCCTCCCCCCCCGTGACCCGAAAAGGATTAAGCGGAAGAAGATGGACGGATGAATGTCATGAATTAACATGTTGGTTCCCCTCTACAGCTCCCTCTCCTTGACTCAGTTCTGCATGAATCTTCCCAGGATAGATCTTTGGTATTTAAGAATTTTGCTGCCGCTTTCACAATGATCTTTATCTTATCAGTTTTAGTCTCGGCCTGCTCTGAGCAGTTGATGACATAGGCTAGAAGTAGAACAAGCTTATCTGTTGTGATGTTAGTCTGACAATTTTGTGTTTTTGCTTCCTTGTTTTTGGCTATGCTTTCTACTTTTTCCTGTTGATTCACAACCTTTGCTGCTTCTGCATATGTCAGCTTCCTCTCTACTCTTACTTGCTGAATTTCTACTGCCTGTTGTCTCACTATGTACCCTCCATATCCTGCTGTGTGATTCCCTCCACAATTACAGCATTTAATTATGCTGTCACTTCCACATTCTCCATACATGTGCTCTCCACCACATCTTCCACACCCCTGTTTTCCTTTGCACACATTAGCAGTATGTCCATATCTCTGGCATTTAAAACACCTGAGATGAGGGGGGAGATATAAACCCTAACAGTAAAACTTATGTATCCAAGAACACTTTTTCTGGCAGAGCCTTGTCTAAATTCCAGCAACACAGACGGGCTATCCAACTTTTCCCATTTCCTGACTGCTTGCAGGCATCTAATCCCCACAACTGTTCCTCCTTTAGTCATTTTTTTTTTTTAAGTTCTTCTAAGTTTTCCCCCAGTGGAATTCCAGATATCACTCCCCTGACATCATTAAACCCAGTGACTTCTTTCTTCTCTGCAATTTCTTTCCTGCACACTCTCTGCAGCTGAAGTGCTTTGTTCCTCTGCTCTGCATTTCTACATTTCACAAGTAGATTTCCATCTCTTAGTACTTTGGCCATTTCTGTGTCTCCAAATGCACTTCTTAATCTGTTAGTTATAAATAGCGGGCTCAAATATGCAACTTCATGCCCTGGTTTAAAACCTCAAGATAATTTTAAATTCTTCTGCCACGGTTTTCCTCCTCACCTCGCGTCTTTCCTTGTCACCTGATAGCTCCTGCTTGCCAGTCTGACTTCACATTTCCTTCACTCTTGCCCTTTCCAACTGTACTCTTCCTACTCCTACGTCCTACTGAATTCCATCCAGTCTCCATATCATCAGTCAAACCCCCACTACTACTTGCCATTCTGAATCAGTCACAAACCAGATTATGCCAATACCACCTTCGGTCAACTTGTCTTTCCACTCCACTTCCCAAGACGTCTCATGCTGAGCCACTCCTCCTCCAGCTCGTGAGCCTCCCCTCAACTGCCATCTTCTCCTTTCACCTTGACTGCTCTATCAGCCATCCAAGCCATCTCGGTCAACTCTGCATTCCAATCTACATGTCCGTGTACGTGTCTAACCACAGTCATGCACCACCCTTTAATAGGTCCCACCAGGGAAGAGTTTGCAGCTACAGCTCACTGATTGGCTCTCGCTGATCAGAAACAGTCAGCTCAGGTGTAGGCAATCGTCACTCACAACCAAGCCAAAACACAAAAGAAATAAACTCAATCAAGTTTCAAAACATGCAAATAACACTGCAAATTCCAACATGCAATGCATTAGGCAAAGAAACAGGTAAAAATAGGTGTGCCCCAATGTTTACAGGCTTAGTTTGTGGAACTAGCACATCGTTCTGAGAGTCACTGGGTGCACTGTGCACTGTGTTTTTATATATCTACATATTATTCCATCTAGCTACATTGCTCCGCACTGTGTGTGTTTATATACTTGCATATTTATTCCACCTAGCTGCAATGCTCCGTACTGTGGGTGTTTATATATTTACATATTTATTCCATCTAGCTACAATGCTCTGCACTGTGTGTTCATATATTCATATATTTATTCCATCCAGCTACAATGCTCTGCACTGTGTGTCTGTGTGTGTGTGTGTATATATATATATTTTATAGTAATATGTACATATGTATATTAGCTGCTCCTGCTTGCTTGTTTTTTTTTTTCTTGCCTTCTGATTGTTGCTCTGAGTGTTGCTATCCCTGTGCTGTTGCAATCCTGGAATTTCCCCGTTGTGGGACTAATAAAGGCTTATCTTATCTTATTAAAGCAAATGATAAAATTCACACTAAACAGCCCTGGAGCTGCAATATGTTAAAGAAAATAAAATACACACCCAACAACCCTGAAGCTGCTTTCCTGACATTTCTCCCCCTCACTTTTTAGATAGTTGTTCCTGACTACTATTCATTTCAGTCACTATATCTAGATGGCTTTTTACCCAAATTACTACGCTGGGAACGTCTCAGGGGCACCTGTTCTTGTGATGATAGTGAGGCAGACTGATTAGACACCTGCACCACCTCTTGTAACCGCTCTGCTTCAACAGCTGGATTTGGAAATAAATCTGGCCCTGCAGGAGGCAAAGAAACAGGTAAAAATAGGTGTGCCCCAATGTTTACAGGCTTAGTTTGTGGAACTAGCACATCGTTCTGAGAGTCACTGGGTCTGATGGGATATGGTCTGAGATTATTCCGATGAATTGTTCTTTCTGGCCCACTATGACCCTCTGGTCGGATCTTATACACTGGTGTGTTTGGATTCAGCTGAGAAACTACTACAATGGTGGTTGCCACTGGGGAGCAAGCTTGTTCCGGTCACAGTGTCGGAAGTTTCTGAGCAACACCCTCTCCCCTGGCACCAGTGGGATGTCCTTGGCACCACGACCATACCTCCACTTGTCTTTGTGTTGTTGCTGCTGTGTTTGGGCCAACACTCGTTTATAGGCTTTATTCAGGATTCTGTGGTGGTGATGGACCCACTCATCCATGGTATACTGCTCAGGCTGTGGACAGACTCCCATGGCAATCTCTACTGGTAGCCTTCCATGCCGTTCCCTTTCCAGGTTAGTCGCAGCCCTGGCAACCTGACACTCCATGCTGTCAGACACCCCTTCCACCGAGACAGATCCACATGGAAACTGGCGGTCCCTGACCACCATCTCATTGTGAGTTGGAATCTCTACAAGGGATTGGATATTTGCACCACACCCATTTTCCTATCCACCAATTCTTCCTGAGCCACATGGCTGCGAACAGCAAAGGCTCTTTCCCGTTGTCCCAGGACTGGAGTAGACACTGTAACTCGAAAAGCAGAAACACCAAAGTGAGGTCCCTGAAACAATGACTTCCAGCAGCTAGAAATAACATTCATCCCCAAAATTCCCCCATCAAAGCCTAAACAGGCATTTTTACAATAACAGCTCCTTTTCTTGGTACCTTGATTCCTACAACTTCAAAGTCAAGCAGCACATAACCCACATAAGGCATATCTAGGCCGTTAGCTGCTTTAAGCATCAGCCACTCCAGCTCTCCTACATCTGCTAAAGGGATATGGTTTAACTAGTGATGGGATGGCAGGCTCCGGAGCTCCGAGCTTATCCAGGAAATATTTGGCAAAGCATGTTTCAAGGCATGTATTGCTGATGTATGTGTTGACATTGTACCACATGACTGGGTCAGGAAGCCATTCATGATTTTGCACGCAACATGAAATAAAGTGAGCAGTGATACAAAATGGAAATCCCCATCCCTCATGTTTTGTGTTGTTATGTTTGACTGTGTAACGGATTTGTCACAGCCAATTTTCACAGCCAGCACCAAAAACACAGACTTCTCCCATTTGGGAACATTTTCAGTGCATTTCTCCCATTGATGTATTTTTCACAAATAGTGGATATTTATTGTACCTGAGGTTATGGCTTAGTGGTAAAACATGTGCTCTACAAGTGGGAGACTGGGGTTTGAATCCCAGCTGAGTCATTCTTGTAATTTTATTTTCATTTGCAAGGTGAAGTGTCTGTTGTGTTTCAAAGAGCTTGGATCATTATTATGCATCATTATGCTGAGGCACTACTGCCATTGTGCCCTGCATGAAAATAAGGCCAGTTGAATATATTGGTAAAGACAGTATAAGACTGTTGAAAATTTATTATTTCTTAAACATATGTATCATTTTTGTTATGAGAATAACTTAATTTTGTCAAGTAAGGTGTTAATGCCTCCTGATAGTTATACCTATATAAGTGAGGCTTGGTACACTACGTCCTGGCTAGATCATTGCATCAGCACTGGTGATGCACATTCCTCTTTGGGTGGCATGAGTATTTATTATGGGTTAACAATGTCTGATCATATACCGTTTGAGATGATAATTAATGTTGACTGTCTACCTGCACTTTGTCAAAATGTCAGTCAGGATGAGGTGGGAAAATTAGACTGGGACACTCTTTCTAAGGAAGAAATTGTAGAATATTGTGTTCGTACAGATAAATCCTTGAGTAAAATATGTCTTCCTAGAGATGCTGTAATGTGCAGCGAAGTGAACTGTAGCATTGTTGAGCATAAGAAAGATCTTTGTAGTTTGTACAATGCTATAGTTAATTCCCTGTATAAGGACAGTAAGCCTTATTATAGGAAGATACGTAAAACACATAATGTAGACCTGGCTGGAATGAGGCCGTAGCTGTGCCTTATTCTGAAGCTCGGGAAACATATAAAGCATGGGTGGTGGCTGGGGGACCCAGACAAGGGCCAGAATTTGAGATGAAGAAATGTACAAATGCAAAGTTTAAGTATGCTATTAGTCACATTTCTAAAAATGAACAGTTAATGAGAAGTAATTCCTTGGCCAAGAAATTGTTAGATAAGAATGTCACAGATTTTTGGAAGGAGCTTAGACGGATTAGTAATAGTAAAACGTCTTTGCCCTGTACCTTGGAAGGCATTTCAGGTACAGAAAATATTGTGGATTTATGGCGGCAGCATTTTTATTCATTATTTAATTCAACTAAGGATGAAACTTATAAGGCAGGGAAAGTAGAAAGGGACGATTCGCTCCTGATTGACACTTATGCAGTGACCAAAGCCATTAGAGAGCTATCAGATAACAAAGCGAGTGGCTTAGACTGTATTTCTGCTGAACATTTTAAATATGCTAGCTCAAGAATTGCTCCTGTTTTTGCAATCTGTTTCACCAGCTTCATGATTCATGGGATGTTACCAGAATCATTATTGTCTGTTGTGTTGGTACCAGCCATTAAAGATAAAGCTGGCAAGCTGTGTAGCCTGGACAATTACAGGCCCATAGCTATAGCCAATATAATATCTAAAGTACTGGAAAGAATCATGTTTGAAAAATTAAATGTATTCATCAAATCTACTGATCATCACTTTGGATTTAAACCCCATCATGGAACAGATCTGTGCATATATGCTTTAAAAGAAATTATAAATAACTATAGAAATCAAAATTCTTCAGTTTTTCTGTGTTTTATTGACGCCTCCAAGGCGTTTGATCGTGTTAATCACAGGATATTGTTTAGGAAAATGATTGACAGGGGGGTTCCCAAGTACTTAGTACGTATCCTGATTTACTGGTACGCACATCAGAAGATGCTGGTGAAATGGGGGAAGAGTCATTCATCCCCATTTGGTGTGAGCAGTGGTGTCAGACAGGGCAGTATATTGTCCCCTATTCTATTTAATCTTTATATGGATGAGTTGTCAAAACAACTGAATGCCTGTAAAACTGGGTGTTTAATAGGGAATAAGTTAGTGAATCATTTTATGTATGCTGATGATCTAGTTCTTCTCAGTCCAAGTAGTGCTGGTCTTCAGGAGTTATTAAGAGTGTGTACTGCTTATGGAGAGGAAAATGACATAAAATATAATACAAATAAGAGTTGTGTGCTGATTTGCCGCACTAAAGAAGATTTGTTAATGAAATTCCCTGTCTTTGAATTGGCAGGCAGGGAATTAATTGTCAGGGATAAAAATAAATACCTGGGACATTTTATTAATGACAGAATGACTGATGATGATGATGATATTTTCAGACAACGCTGCAAAATCTACATGCAAGCAAATATTCTTGCACGCAGGTTTGGTTTTTGTTCAGATGAGGTGAAACTGGTTCTTTTTAAAACCTATTGTACACCTTTATACACTGCTCATTTATGGATAAATTATAAAGTATGCAGAAATTACAGGTTGCTTACAATGATGCTTTAAGAATTCTACTTAAAAAGCCTCGATGGTGCAGTGCTTCCGAGTTATTTGTCTCATCACGTGTAAATACACTGCATGCAGTAATAAGGAATCTCATATATAAATTCATCTGTCGGCTTGATGTATCTAGAAATGGAATCATTCAAGTCATGTCTAGCATTAAGCTCAGTTCTATTCGCTGTCAGTCACAGTTTAGAAGGCACTGGTACAGTAGTCTTTTTAAGTCTTTTTAAAGTCTGTACTGTTTTTTGTACTTCTTTTAGTAGTTGTGTCTTATTATTCTGTAACTCTTTGATTGTTTTTTCTTATTAACTGTTTTCAACTGTCTTGTTTATTTTATTTATCTTATTTACTTTATTTTATTTTTGATGGACCATGAGTCTGGAATAAAGTCTTTGATTGATTGATTGACTGAAAAATGGTACACGCACACCAAGTAACACAGGCACATTCACTGTAGTCACCCTAATTTTATTATTTCTTTTTTCCCTAATTGTCATTGATATTTCTTAAAAGACAGCACATTTATTGAAATTGAAAAAAATGCACATTAAACCAATAATGCCCGTGCAAAAATCTGCATGCTGTATACTTTTTGTCGACTACGTGGCTAAGAAGAGCAAATGAAGCTTCACATGAGGCTTCGTCAATATGAACCATTTTGATGGAAAAACTCAAGTCTTCAAAAAAGCCTTATCTGTCCATCATTAAGTGGTAGCCTAGAGGTAAACTATCTGTCTTGCATCTTAAGAGCTGGGGATCAAGTCCCAGTGGGGTTATTCTTACAATTTACTTTTATTTGCAAGGTGAAGCATCTGTTGTGTTTCAAAAAGCTTGGGCGGCGCTGTGGAGGAGTGGTTAGCACTGTGGCAGCACAGCAACTCACCCTTGGCCGGGGGATCCTGGGTTCGATCCCAGCTCCCAACCAACAGTGATCTGTGTGGAGTTGGCATGTTCTCCCCATGTCTGCGTGGGTTTACTCCGGGATTTCTCCGGTTTCCTCCCACATGCCAAAAACATACAAGTTAGGTTAATTGGCATCAAAACTGGGGATTCTAAATTGTCCTTAGGTATGACTGTGAGAGTGAATGGTTGTCTGTCTCTCTGTGTTGGCCCTGCGATGGACTGGCGATCTGTCCAGAGTGTACCCTGCCTCTCACCCAAAGATGCTGGGATAGGCTCCAGCCCCCCCGCGACCTGAAAAGGATTAAGCGGAAGAAGATGGATGGATGGATGGATACAACAATAACACATCATTATGCTGAAGTACTATTGTGCCCTGCATGACAATAAGGACAGAGATGAATGTACTGGGAAAGACAGTTGAAAAGTTATTTCTTAAAAAAATGGACAAGTAGCACAAGCACATTCACTGTAGTCACCTCAGTTTTATCATTTCTTTTTTCCCTTATGATCACTGATATTTCTTAAAAGACAGTGCATTTACTGAAATGAAAAAATATACAAACCAATAACACCCTTGTAAAAATCTGCATGTTATATATGTTTTGTCCACTAGATGGCCTAGTAGAGCAAATGAAGTTTCACATGAGGCCTCGTCTATATGAGCCATTGTGATGAAAGTCCTCAAGTCCTCCAGAAAGCCTCATCTGGCCATCACTAGGTTTAACCACTTCTGAAAGAAAGATTCAGAGAACAATGTCACTTGAGACCCCGTGTCTAAAACACAGGGAGGTTTTTTATACCAGCCACCTTCACTTCTATTCCTGGGCATGAGCCAACCATTTTCTCCTTCAAAGTCTCAGTTTCAATTTCCTCAGCCACCTGCCCAATGGTGGTTGGAGCAAGTAGTTTAAAAACCTGTGCCTGTTGATTTCTATCAGGACAAAACCTTTGAATGTGGCCTGACTTATTGCAACCTCTGCAAATGGGATGACCTTGTTCATTCCACTGGGAAGTTGGCATACTGTGGGAGGTAGAAGTGCATTTCTCTCTAGAGGAAGTGTCCCCTGATGGATTACTGTGGCGTATACTAGGCAGTAGTTGTTTTAACTCCTCCACCAAGGTACGGCTAAGCATGGACATTTGTTCTTGCACTTCATGACGTATTTCTGCCTTAAACTTCTCTCTCCGGTCACTTGTTTCTGTCCTGTGTGTAATCTGTGCAGGTGCATTTACCCTCAATATCTGTACTTGCTCTTGACCCAGATGTTGTCCTTCCAAAGCTCGAGCTTCATTGCAGGCTTCAGAGAATGTTATTTGTGGTTCACGTCTCATAAGCCACTGCAATTCTTGTTGAATAGCACCAGCCCTCAGACCCAGTATTAATTGATCAAGAGCCGTGTTTGCATCTTGAGCTGAGCCATCAGGTTCCTAATCATGCCACCTGCCAAAAAGTTCTTGTAGGCACAGGATAAATGGCCCAACACTTTCTCCATCCCCCTGACTACACTTAAAAAACTGGACCTATAATTCAGCTAAAGGGGTTTGCTTGCCGTACGATGTCTTAAAGTAAAGCAAAAAAATTTTTAACATTTCTTCTTAAGTTAGGCTCTACCAACAAAATCTCCCTCCTGGCATTGCCTTCTAAAGCCTCAATAACAAAATCAGCCTTTTGATAATCACTGAGGCCCTGGGCTCTTAACATTGCCTCAGTCTACCATAGCCATTCCCCAAACTTAATCTGACTATTTTCCCCAGAAAACTCTGGGACCCAAGATACCCCTATAAACCATGGCATGACAACTGTATTAACTACCTACCGCCTGATTATTTACAGCTGAAACAGAGGATTCAACATGCCCTTTCATGTTTGGTGAAAGGGAGTCCTGCCAGACAACGCCAGAAAAGTGTCACAGTTTGAAGATGGAAATTACTGTGAGCACATAATTTAAAATATAAGACTCCCGGGCCACAACAACACAAACACGCACAGAGGCAGAATAAAATGCAGAGTAAAATGCTTTACTGTACAAATCTTGAAATACTTCACAACATACACAAGTTGAATAAAGACACATAAGGGTTAAAAATTTGTAACAGCCTGACTTCCGGTCTGGACACCATGGTGATAGCAGCTTAACGCTGAAGCTCCCAGACCCGATCCAGGAAAATACCTTGAAAATCAGATTTAACGGATTTTTGGAAGAGTGAAACTCAAGAGACAAAGTCATCATGCCTAAAGGAAAACAGAAGAAATCGGCATTTACCAGGCCAGGACACGCATCGGCCGGAGAATCTGATCCGGATGATTTCCATTCAGAAGACGAGGAGCTGACTGAAGCTAGCAACAAGGTTAGCTTAAAAATGGTACTTAAAGAATTAAGACGATTTCGCCGAGAGTGTTGGGCCGAATTTCGTGAAATCAAAGACGAAATAAAAAGGACAAACAGCAGAGTGGACCAGGCTGAGGACCGAATCATGGAAGCAGAGGAAAGAATAAAAGGGCTGGAAGAAACCGTGCTGGATTTACTTAAACGACAGTCAAGACTGGAGGCTAAGCTAACCGACCAAGAAGGAAGACTAAGAAGAGACAACATAAGAATTCACGGTCTGAAAGAAGGAGTCGAGGACAGTTTCACCACAATGGCGGCATGCGTGGAATCCTTACTGAGAGAGAAGTTGGATATTCCCCAAACCACCGACTTGAAGATAGAAAGGGCGCACCGTACATTAGCCCCTAGGCCGGCGGCGGAAGCGCCACCAAGATCGGTGGTGGTGAAGTTCTCCAACTCCAAAATAAAAGAAGAGGTTGTAAGACTGGCTTGGCAGAAAAAAGGATTTATGCACCAAGAAAGAAAAGTTTTCGTGGAACACGACTACACTCCGGAGGTCCTTAAAAAGCGCCAGGAATACAACGACGCTAAAAAGATACTACGAGAGAAGAAACTGCGCTTTCAGACTCCATTTCTGGTGAAGCTGCGGGTTTTTTACGGGGATGAGACATGTCTCTACAACTCGGCAGAAGAAGCAACCACGGATATGGCAAGAAGAGGACTCCCGGTAACGGTGTATAAACCCGCAGCAGACCCGATCGAAAGAATCAAGGCTCAATCGTGGTCCACACAGAGACCCTCAAAATCCACGGGCCAGCAGCGGGAAACCCAGCGCCAGAGCTACAAGGAAAAACTGGCCGTTTACAGGAGAGAATAACGATATTTTTAGTCAATCTGCGCATCCAACCCTCCTCCTACAAGGTAACAAACATTAAAGGAGATGCAGAATCAGCAAGTGGTAAAGCATTTTATGGAACAGACATAATATTAGAAACAAATAAGTCTTTTAAAAAAAAAAAAACTTGTTAAAATAGAAATGTGACAATGAACCACATGATCTCTCCACACTAACAAATACTGTATTAACGTGACTGTTTGCTGTGATGGTGGTGGGAGGTTGCACACAATTTCATAGAGTATAGGCATAAAAAAATAAAATAAAATAAAATCATTACAAGTTCGGATTGGGATCTGAAATTCACGTTAATATGGCTGTGTTGTGAGACATGTATATGTTGGACACTGCATATGTGATTTAACCACGATGAAGGAGAGCCAGCCCCCTGCGGTGCGGAGCCACAGAGCCTGGACCCCCTGCGGAGGACAGGGGACAGAAGACTTCCTGACCACTGAGGCTCGAGAGGAGAGAAGGGGGAGTTATGTAAATAAAAGGCTAAGGAATGTGAATAAAGAGATTTTGAGATAGATGTGTGATTTCCCCCGCGAGGGAAATGGTTTGATGTGAGAATGTTAAAATGAGAGAACTTTGGTGTGTTCACCCTCTCTTTGTTCGCTGCTCAGGAATGAGGGCAGACAGTGGAATGGTTACTTGAAATAAACTGAAATTAAAGGCAATTCGGTTTCGTTATTCAAGTCTCCCCACATTGGTGACTGACGACGTTGAGAATGAACGAAGAAATTCTCAGGGTCCCGGACTCACAGCGCTCAGAGCTGGCGAGCGCAGTGGCCGTTAAGCTGCCTGATTTCTGGCAGGATAACCCACGGTCGTGGTTTCTGCAAGCAGAGTCGCAGTTCGCGCTCGCAGGAGTAACGGTGGATGACACTAAGTTCCACCATGTCATCGCTAAACTGGACAACAGCACAGCTCGGTGCGTGCAAAGCTTGGTGGAGCAGCCACCCGCGACCGACAGGTACGGCAAGCTGAAATCCACCCTCATCAAGTTTTTCACCCCCTCGGCTGAAGTGAGGGCGAGGAGGATCCTGTCTTTGCTAGACCAAGGTGGACACAGGCCGAGCGCCCTGATGGAGGAGATGATACAGCTGAGAGGTTTGGACAACAATGATTTCATTTTTCAGTTCATCTTCCTCTCCAACCTCCCGGCGCATGCGAGAAGCACGCTGGCCGGCAAAAAGTGTCACACCCTGGAGGAGTTCCGGGAGCTGGCCCAGGAGGCAGATGGGATCCTGGACGCCTGCGGCGGGCAAGCAACCACAGCGGCGACCCGAGACAGCGGGGAGCCAGAGGCGGCAGAACCAGACTGGCCGACGACGGCGGCAACACGGCCGCGACGAGGTGGAGCCAATAGCCCGGCGGCAGAGGCGCGGGCACGACACAGCGGAGGAGAAGATCTCTGCTTTTACCATCGGAGGTTCGCAGAGAAGGCACGCAGGTGTGTGCCGCCCTGCATCTTCAGGAGTTCGGGAAACGGCAAGACCGGGGGTCGCTAGCAGCTTCGGCCCTCGGAGAACGCAACAAGCTGCTCTACATCATGGATGCGCGCTCCGGACGAGAGTTCCTCATCGACACCGGAGCACAAGTGAGCTTCATCACCCCAACATACGCGGACCGGGTGGCTGGACCCCACGGTAGCGGAGCTACAGCGGCAAATGGCTCGAACATCAACACCTACGGGAGAAGGACCTTGCCTTTGTGCTTACATGGCCGCACATATGAATGGACTTTTGTAATAGCGGCGGTGAGTTTCAACATGTTGGGCGCAGATTTTTTGTGTTCACACAATCTGTTAGTTGATCTTGCTAATAGACGGCTGGTAAATGCACTCTCTTTTTACTCTCTCCCCTGTTCAGCTCGAGTGTCCCCGCCACCAGTACAGACCCACGTCGCTACAGCAGGTGGTAAGTTTCACACACTCCTCACCCAATTTCCAGCGCTCACTGTGCCCACTTTTTCAGCGACGGTCGCGAAGCACGGGGTGAAACACTTTATCCCCACGTCCGGTCCTCCCGTGTTTGAAAAAGCTCGGCGCTTGGATGCAGTTAAGCTCGCCATTGCGCGCGAGGAGTTCGCCAGCCTGGAGAGGCTGGGCATCGTTCGTAGGTCGAAGAGCCCGTGGGCTTCGCCGCTGCACATGGTACCGAAAGCCGATGGCTCCTGGAGACCGTGCGGGGATTACCGCAGGCTAAACAACGCTACGGCGCACGATCGTTATCCCATCCCGCACATTCAGGATTTTTCGGTGCACCTGGCGGGGGCGCGCATTTTTTCAAAGATTGATCTAGTTCGCGGCTATCACCAAGTCCCGGTCCAACCGGAGGACATTCCTAAAACAGCGGTAATAACCCCGTTCGGACTTTTCGAATTTTTACGCATGCCGTTTGGTCTCAAAGGGGCGGCGCAAACATTTCAGCGGATGATGGATGCCGTGTTACGCGATCTCCCTTTCGTGTTTGTGTACCTCGACGACATTTTGGTCGCGAGTACTTCAGAGGACGAACACGAAACGCACCTCACAGCAGTTTTTAGGAGGCTGGGAGAGCACGGCTTAATAGTTAACCCAGCCAAGTGCCAGTTCGGCGTCGAGCAGATCGATTTTTTGGGTCACCGCGTCTCCCCGGAGGGAGCGGTTCCGTTACCAGAGAAAGTACGCGCGGTAGCGGATTTTCCCCGTCCACAAACGGTCAAATCACTACAGGAATTCTTGGGGATGGTGAATTTTTATAACCGATTCCTGCCCCACGCAGCTCAAATCATGCAACCGTTATATGCCGCGCTCAAAAAACAAAAACCGACCCAGGCGGTCGAATGGTCCCCGGAGCGGGAGCGCGCGTTCACAGAGGTTAAAAAAGCCTTGGCTGACGCTGCGCTCCTGGCCCACCCAGACCCTGCAGCACGTATCGCGCTGACGACAGACGCTTCAGATTTAGCCATAGGGGCCATTATTGAGCAACAGGTAGCCGGAGTTTGGCAGCCTTTGGCTTTCTTTAGCAAATCTTTAAGCGCGGCTGAACGAAAATACAGCGCGTTTGACAGAGAGCTGTTGGCGCTGCATTTGGCTATTCGTCATTTCCAGTTCTGGCTGGAAGGACGGTGCTTCACCGCTTATGTGGACCACAAGCCGCTCACATACGCCATGGCCAAAATTTCAGATCCGTGGTCCGGCAGGCAGCAGAGGCAGCTGGCCGCAATCTCGGAATTTACCACTGACATTAGGCACGTCGCGGGCAAATTCAATGTAGTAGCGGATTGTCTCTCACGCGCGTTCACGACCCCAACACGCGCAGAGGCAAAACGGGCCACCGTGACCGCGCCGCAGGAGAGCGGCACGGTGGCGCGCGCAGCCCCGGTGCACGTGGGTATAGATTACGCAGCCATGGCAGCGGACCAGGGGGCGGACGCAGACGTGCGCGCGCTCCAGTCTGGACCAACAGGGTTGAGGCTGGAGAGCAAGTGTTTACAAACCGGTATGCCCCCCCTGATCTGCGACATGTCAACGGGGCGCCCGCGTCCGGTGGTTCCGGCCACGTGGCGCCGCCGTGTTTTTGACTCGGTCCACTCACTGGCGCACCCGGGGGTGCGCGCGTCGGTGAAACTAGTGGCGGAAAAGTTTGTTTGGCCGTGCCTGCGCAAGCACGTGAAGGAATGGGCAAAAACCTGCATTTCCTGTCAACGGGCCAAAATTCACAGGCACACAAGAGCCCCGTTAGAACCGTTCCGCATTCCGGCCAGAAGGTTCGACCATGTGCACGTCGACCTTGTGGGCCCCCTACCGGCATCACAGGGGTTCACGTATCTTTTGACAATGGTGGACCGCACCACATGTTGGCCGGAAGTGGTCCCACTTGCGACGACCACGGCCGCGGAGGTGGCTCGCGTTTTTTTAACGGCTTGGGTGGCGCGCTTCGGGGTTCCGTCGGACATTACGTCCGATAGAGGGCCGCAATTCATCTCTGAGCTGTGGTCAGCGATGGCCAACGGCTTAGGAGCCAAAATTCACCGCACTACGGCTTACCACCCTCAGGCCAATGGTTTATGTGAGCGTTTTCATAGGTCTTTGAAGGCAGCACTCAGAGCGTCGCTCACGGATGCAGATTGGGTAAATAAACTTCCATGGGTTTTATTAGGGTTGCGTTCTGCGCCTAAAGAGGACTTAGACGCCTCCCCAGCGGAGCTGGTATTTGCACAAACTCTGAGGCTGCCGGGCGAGTTTTTACCAGAGCACCCAGAGCCCCCACCTCTCTCGGCTCTGGGACCGTTAGTCGGCACGGGGGCAGACACGCTCCCGGGTCCGGTTCATCACGCTTTTCCACGAGTTTTCGTCCCCAAGGCTTTGAAAAATGCCGATTTCGTTTTTGTCAGGCGCAAAGCCCTTAAAGCAATGCTCAAACCACCTTACGAAGGGCCATTTCGAGTGCTGGAGGCAGGTGATAAGCAATTTGTGCTAGATTTTGGAGACAGAAAAGAGACAGTCAGTATTGACAGACTAAAACCTGCTTTTGTCATGAAGGACGTGTCTGTACCGGTCGCAGTGGCGCCTCGACGAGGCAGGCCCCCGCAGGGGGCAATTAATCACTCTCTTCCTCAGTCAACAGAGCCGAAGCAGAAAAGCACCGCAGACAAGGCGGGGCCAACTCACAGCAGATTCGGCAGACGGCTGAAGCCCAAGCGGCGCACAGACTGAATGTTGGTGTTGATTATTCAGTAGTGAGTAAGGTGCTATTAAATTTTAGGAATTAGTCTGTTCTTCATCGTTTGGGGGGGGTTATATGGCTGTGTTGTGAGACATGTATATGTTGGACACTGCATATGTGATTTAACCACGATGAAGGAGAGCCAGCCCCCTGCGGTGCGGAGCCACAGAGCCTGGACCCCCTGCGGAGGACAGGGGACAGAAGACTTCCTGACCACTGAGGCTCGAGAGGAGAGAAGGGGGAGTTATGTAAATAAAAGGCTAATGAATGTGAATAAAGAGATTTTGAGATAGATGTGTGATTTCCCCCGCGAGGGAAATGGTTTGATGTGAGAATGTTAAAATGAGAGAACTTTGGTGTGTTCACCCTCTCTTTGTTCGCTGCTCAGGAATGAGAGCAGACAGTGGAATGGTTACTTGAAATAAACTGAAATTAAAGGCAATTCGGTTTCGTTATTCAAGTCTCCCCACAGTTAAAAACATTGGACAACTTACAGGGGTAAGAGAGGGCCCTCAGCACGTAACGGAATCTGAGGAATTTCCCTCAGAGCCAACACACCATCAAGGCTCTTCTAAGGTCACTAAAAAGACCTCAGCTCAGGAAGATCTTTTGTCAGTTTTTTGTTTTAAAGTTTTATATACTATGTTCTTAATGTTTTTTATGTTCTTAATGTTCTTTCAGTTTCAGAGTAGCATAAAAGAGGGCCACCACACTGTTATTCTAAATAAGACAACACAATGGAGAAACAGGGTGTAACCAAAATAATCTCATATAATGTAAAGGGGATCCTGAATCCAGTTAAAAGATCCAAGATTCTAGGCAAAATGAAAAAAGACAAAGCAGGAATAATATTTTTACAGGAAACCCACCTAACAGACGTGGAGCACACTAAACTCAATAGACAAGGGTTTAAAATGATCTCTTCATCTTCATATAAGTCAGGGAGGAGGAGGGGGGTAGCGACATTGATCTCAACCAAAATTATATTTGAAAAAAAAATCAGAACACAAAGATAAAGAAGGGAGATACAGTATGGTACTTGGGCGGCTAGAGGGAGAAGATATCACCCTGCTGAATGTATATGCACCTCCTGGGGCTAACTGGAAATTTTATAAAAATGTATTTGACCTAATGATAACTAAAGCCCAAGGTTTAGTGATAATGTGGTGGAGACTTCAATCTAAGACTGAATCCATACTGGGATGCATCAGGTAATTCTCCACATCAAAATAACACTCAAAGCAGAAAAACTCGGATGCTACTAAAAGAAATGGGAATCTGTGACGTGTGGAGGGAATTCAACCCCAGTGTAAAAGATTATACATTTTACTCAGCACCACATTCATCATACTCAAGGATTGACTATTTTTTTATGTTTAATAGAGACATTGGAAGAGTAAAAACATGTAAAATAGGACTGATGGATCTCTCTGACCACAGTCCGATCTATATGGACTTAAGTATCCAAAAATACACAAATAATACATTTTCTTGGAGGTTAAATTCAAATGTCCTGAAAGGACCACTGAAAGATGAATTGGAATCAGATATTCTCAGATATTTGGAAGAAAATGATAATGGAGAAGTATCCCCTTTAATACTGTGGGATGCATGCAAAGCTGTAATAAGGGGAAAGATTATCGCAAAACTGGCAATCCAAAAGAAACTGAGACAAGAAAAACTAATCACAGAGTCAGAACTTAAGAACCTAGAAAAAGAGCACAAAGATAACACTCATTCTAATGACTCGCTCAAAATTAAGGAAATTAAAAAACAAATAAATGAGATCTACACAATAGAAATCCAGAAGAAACTTACATTTCTGAAACAAAAATACTATGAAACAGGTAGCAAATTGGCAAAATTGCTAGCCTATAAATTGAGGAAACAACAAACGGAGATCTACAAAATCAGAGACCCAGTATCAAAGGAAATAAAATTTAGAATTGAGGATATTCTTAAAAGCTTCGAGAACTACTATAAGAACTTGTACTCCCTCAAAAAACATAAAAACGCATCTGAAACATTCCTAAACACATTAAACCTTCCCCAACTTACTGAGTCACAAAATAAAACACTACTGTCAGAAATACAACCTAAAGAATTAGAAAAAGCAATTATGAAACTTAAAGCTAACAAATCCCCAGGAGCAGATGGCTATACAGCAGAGTGGTACAAAACCTTTAAACAGCAACTATCTCCTCTCCTCCTGAAAACATTTAATTATGTCCTCCACACAGAGGAAATCTCCCCCTCCTGGAGAGAAGGGGTCATTGCAGTCATACCTAAACCTGAAAAGGATAAACTAGAATGCTCCAACTACAGACCAATCAGTGTGTTAAATCAGGACTATAAGCTTTTTACCACTATCCTTGCCAAAAGGTTAGAAAATATACTGACAGACTTAATTCATTTAGACCAAACAGGTTTTATAAGACAAAGACAGACACAAGACAACATTAGACGCACTTTACACATAATTCATCATATAAAAAAATATAACTTAAATGCAGCCATATTGGGATTAGATGCTGAAAAGCATTTGATTCGGTTGACTGGTCTTTCCTATATAGAATCTTATCCAGTTTCAATTTTCATAACAACTTCATTAGAACTATCCAGGCATTATATAAAAAAAACAACAGCTAAAATAAGGATTAACGGTAAATTATCATCATCTTTTGAACTGGAAAGAGGATGTCGTCAGGGCTGCCCCTTGTCTCCACTGCTCTTTGCAATCTTCATAGAACCTCTGAGCCAATGGATAAGACAGAATCAAAAAATTCAAGGTATTACACTTGGTCAGAAGGAACACAAAATAGCATTCTTTGCTGATGACATTTTAATATACCTGGGGCAGCCGGACACCTCTTTTCCAGAACTAATCTCAGTTTTTTCAGAGTATGGAGATCTATCGGGGTACGAATTAAACATGCATAAAACCCAAGTTTTAACATTCAACTATGACCCAAATCAATATTTACTAAGCAAACTCAAAATTAACTGGGAGATGGAATCTATGAAATATCTGGGGGTCAATATCCAGAAACAACTCAACAAAATTATAACACTAAACTATGATCCACTGATGGCAAAAATAAAATCTGATCTAGCAAGATGAAATATGATACCATTCTTGGGTACCGCACAAAGAATTGAAGCAGTCAAAATGCATATACTTCCACGTCTTCTATACCTTTTCCAAACAATACCAGTAGAACCTCCCAAAAAAACATGGCAAGAACTGGACAGAAGGATCTCAAGATTCATATGGCAGGGCAAGAGACCTAGAATCAGATATAGAACCCTACAGCTAAACAAAGACAAAGGTGGGCTCGCGCTGCCAAATATCAGGGACTATTTTAAAGCCGCACAAATTAAAACTTTAGTAGAGATATGTAACCCAGTCTACACTGCACAATGGAAGGAGATGGAATGCCAAATAACAAGTGACATCCCCCTACAGGCGATAATAGGAAACAATGCCTTACCTAAACTTTTGAATAACACTAACCCGTGGATAGAGACCCCGCTAAAAATTTGATTTAAGATAGTCAGAGAGAATCAAACTAAAGAACCCTATCGATTACTGCAATGGATTGCCTATGATCAAGACTTTACTCCTAATAAAACAGACACTAGATTTAAAAAGTGGAAAGAGAACGGACTGATAAAATATTACGATTTTTTTAAAGGGAAAATTTTAAGAAGTTTTGAAGATTTGAAAAAACAAGGTCTAATAAATCAAGACCTTTACAGGTTCTTTCAGCTTAGACACCACATAAACAAAATACTTAAAAAGGAGGATTTGGAAAGGGCCCAGTCAGGTGTTCTGAAGGTCTTCTTAATAGCATATAAAGGGATCCCAGGGATCAGATACATCTCTAAAATATACCAAGGTCTTCAAGACTTAAAAGGAGACAACACATCATATATAAAAGAGAGATGGGAAAAAGAGGGGAATTTCACTTTACAACTGGAAATATGGGAAAAGCTAAATAAACAACAATGGAAAAGTACCTCATCCCTGCAGTGGAGAGAATTTGGATGGAAAAATTTGGCAAGATTTTTCAGAACACCTGCACAAAACAAATTTACTTGTAAGGGGTTGAATTGTTGGCGCTTGTGTGGTGAAGAGACTGCAAATCATTTTCATGTGTTTTGGTCATGCCCAGTTATCCACCAATATTGGACCAATGTACAGACAATATTGGGGAAAATATTCAAAATAACAGTCCCCTTTTCTTTTGTAACTTTGTATTTGGGTTTACTACCGGATTCACTGGAAAGACGACGAGAAAAATACTTATTCACTGTTTTAATATTGGCAAGTAAAAAAGCTCTAACTAAAAAATGGATGTTGAAGGATTGTCCTACACCTGAAGATTGGATTAACGTGATTCAAGACATTTACTCGATGGAAAAGTTGACATTCGCACTGAGAAAGGACATGGATGGGTTCTTGAACTTTTGGCAACCCTGGATCGCATATGTGTCTTCCGTCAGATCTAATCTTTGACAAATACCATTTCAATAATGGCACCTCTCTTTGTTCCAACGCTACTCAGATTCTCTTTTATTACCTCCGCCAGGCCGCAGGCCAGGAGGTTATGTTTTTGCCGGGGTTTGTCTGTCTGTCTGTTTGTCTGTGTGTCTGTTGGTTAGCAAGATAACTCAAAAAGTTTTGGACGGATTTCGATGAAACTTTCAGGCGTTGTTGGAAATGGTACAAGGAAGAACTGATTAAATTTTGGGGATGATCCGGGTCACCGTCTGGATCCAGGAATTTTTTAAATGATTCTTTAACATTGTGACATAGGGCCATTTTCAACATGTGTGCAGGCGCAATGGAGGGCGCTGGTCGTCGTGCCTGACGAACACGAACTCCGCGTTCTTCAAAGTTTTAGGCACAAAAGCACGTGGAAAACAGTGGTGGGCCGGGCCCGGCAGCGTGCCTGTGTTTGCGCTACGCTGCAAAAGCTGAGACGGGCAGCTGTCCAGCGGGGGATTATTTGGCAGAAATTCCCCGGGCAGCCATAGGGACTGCGCAAAAACCAGCTCTCTGCCGGGGAAGCTTCCAAATCCTCTTTTGCCGCGGAGCGCAACCCCAATAAAACCCACGACAACCTGTCTACCCAATTTGCATCCGTCAGTGAACCCCTGAGTGCTGCTTTCAGTGATCTATGAAAACACTCGCATAACCCATTGGCCTGTGGGTTGTATGCGGTTGTGCGATGAATTGCAACGCCCGCAGCCTGGGAGTTTGGAGATGGAGGAGATGGACACAACAGCAACACTTGAGTTCATTACCTCCGCCAAGGAGGTAATGCTTTTACTGGCATTTGTCTGTTTGTCTGTCTGTCTGTCTGTTACCAACATAACTCAAAAAGTTATGAACGGATTTTGATGAAATTTTCAGGAAACGTGTGTAATGGCACAGGGAACAGATGATTAGATTTTGGTGATGATCTGAGAGTGCATACCTCCACCAAGGGCTTTGTTTGTATTTGTGCAGCAGGATTACACAAAAACTACTGGATGGATTTGGATGACATTTTCACCAGAGGTGGTTCTTGGCCTACAGAGGAACCCATTACATTTTGGGGATGATCTGGGAAAGCATACCTCAGCCAAGGCTCTTCTCACAGTCTGTCAGCCACAAAACTCCAAAACTAATGGACAGACTTCGATGCAATTTTCACCACAAGTGGCGATAGGCCTACACACAAGCCCATTACTTTTTGGAGGTGATCCATGATAAATGGAAGGAGCCTTGGCGGAGGTATGTGCTCTATGAGTGCTTTTCTAGTTTTTATTTATTTTATTTTTTTTATTTGTTCTTTTGTTTTGTTTTTGTTTTTTGTTTCTTCTTGTTTTGTTTTTTGTTTGGTTTTTTTTGTTCTTTCTTTAATTCTCTTTTTCTTTCACTTAAAAAAAGGGTGTTGTAATAATTATTCTTCCAATGTTGTCAAAAAACAAAAAAAAGGGAACATGTGATGAAAATGTAAACAATGCAATGCTGTAATGACATGTATACCCTTTACAAAAACTTAAATTAAAAAAAAAAAAAAAAATTGTAACAGCCTAAAAAGAGTTAGATCACCTTGGGTTCTAAAAATGTCCAAGAATTAATCCAGGGGGAAAAAATATCAATCCAACTAATATAAAAGTAGGAGTTACTCTTTACACTACATGGGCAGAAAAAAACCCTTCAGCATGTCTTACAGCTGTGTGGAGGCATGTCCGCTGTCTGTCGGAACAGGATCAAATGCTGCCATCCTCCCTTGCCTAGAAAGATGTGCCGTTTATCAGGGTTCGTCCAAAACCCTTTGTACGTGTCCCTGGTGGGGAATCCTGGCACCAAGGAGGGGAAGCAGGCAGGAGGAGGGAAGAGAGGCAGGCTCCTGCAGATCCGTCGTCTGGGATTACCTGCAGCACACAATGCAGCACAAACTCAACACCCCACAGATACACCGGGCAGCTGATAATCATTCACATGCACACAGACAATAAGCACGTTCCTTCTGCTTATCTGTGTACGAGCCTTTTCTCCACACAACTGCGTCTCCTTCGGCTGTACCCTCTGGCATCCTCGCGGCGTCATTGGTCCCAAATTGCTGCTGCTAATCCCAGCACCTGCTGCATTCATAAAATCCCACTCACGTGAGCCTCCCCTCAACTGCCATCCTCTCCTTTCACCTTGCCTGCTCCATCAGTCAATCAATCCATCTCGGTCGAATCTGTGTCCCAATCTACGTATCCATGTACGTGTCTAACCACAGTCATGCACCATCCTTTAATAGGTCCCACTGGGGAAGAGCTCCTGACCAGATAGAGTGATGATATAGAATGAAGTACGTGGCAGAAATGCACCTGTAAGCTGGTTGCCAACCGCCAATCAAATTTAAAAGAAGAAGAAGAAGAGTTTGCAGCTAGAGCTCACTGATTGGCTCTCACTGATTGGAAACAGTCAGCGCAGGTGTAGGCAATCATCACTCACAGCCAAACCATCCATCCATCCATCCATCTTCTTCCGCTTAATACATTAAAGCAAATAATAAAATTCACACTAAACAACCCTGAAGCTGCTTTCCTGACAGAATCTCCCCGTTGTGCAACTAGGATGGCACAGCCTACCACTAAATGAGCTCCTCAGTGCGTTCAGCGTGTCCTGCATGGGGTGGGATGCGGACTCCAGCAGAGATGATAGCTTAGCAACCATCCTCCTCTCTCCTATCTCCTCCACTGGGTCGAGGCATTGCCCCAGAACAGAGCTAGCTTTTTTGATCAGTCTGTTCAGTTTCTTCCTGTTGGCTGCTGTGATGCCGCTGCCCCAGCAGATCACTCCAAATGTGATGGCTGATGCCACCACCAAATCATAGGTCTTCAGGAGTGCCCTTTACACTCCAAAATACCTGAGTCTTCTCAGGAGGAACAGCCTGTGCTGCCCCTTCTTGGGGAGCGCATTGGTGTTGTGTGACCAGTCCAGTTTATTGTTCAGGTGAACACCCAGGTACTTGTAGGATCTCAACATCTCAGTGTCTGTTCCCTGGATCTTTGCTGGTGCTGTGGATGGTTATCTTCGCCTGTGGCAGTCTACCACCAGTTCCTTAGTTTTCCTCGCATTGATCTGGAGGCAGTTCCGTTGGCACCAGTCCACGAAGTGCTGGATAAGTCCTCTGTACTCCACATCAGCTCCATCAGAGATGAGGCCAACAATCGCAGAGTTGTCAGAGAACTTCTGTAGATGGCAGTGTGGTGTGTTGTATGAAAAGTCAGCAGTGTAGAGGGTGAACAGGAAGAGAGCCAGAACTGTTCCCTGGGGGGCCCCCATACTGCAAATGATGGTGTCAGACACACAGTCCTAGGTTCTCACAAACTGTGGTCGGTTTGTGAGGTAGTCCAGCATCCATGATGACAGGTGCTGGTCCACCCCTGCACACAGTAGCTTGTCCCTCAGGATCACTGGTTGGATGGTGTTGAAAGCACTGGAGAAATCAAAGAACATGATCCTCAGAGTGCTCCCAGGCTTCTCCAGGTGGGACAGGGAACGGTGTAGGAGGAAGATCACTGCATCCTCCACCCCGATGCCGTGCTGGTAGGAAAACTGAAGTGGATCCATCGCTGGTCCCACCAGGGGGCAGAGGTGGGCAAGGAGCAGCCTCTCCAGGGTCTTCATTAAGTGTGATGTGAGGGTCACTGGTCTGTAGCTGTTCAGGTCCTTGGGGTGAGGGATCTTTGGTATGGGTACCACATAGGATGTTTTCCACAGCTGTGCTACCCTCTCCAGCTTCAGGCTCAGGCTGAAGATGTGCTCCACGATCCCACACAGCTGGTCTGCACAGGACTTGAGGAGCCTCAAGCTGATGCCGTCTGGACCCACAGTCTTCCTCGCCTTGATCTTCCTCAGCTCAGCTCTCACCTGGGTCTTAGTGAGGGTCAGGTTGGGGCAGGGGGGCTGTGTGTTGGGGGGGGGGTGTTGGGGTGAGGCCGTACACAGCGGGACTAGATGAAGGTGGAGGCAGTAGTGGCTGGTGGGCAGGTGGAGAAGAGGGGAGTTGGTCAAACCTGTTAAAAAAACAGGTTCAGGTTGTTCACCCATTCCCTACCCTCCGTGGCCTTGGAGGAGGTATTCTGGTGCCCAGAGATGGTTTTGAGGCTTCTCCAGACACCGCTGATGTCACTCTGTTGCAGCTTGTCCTCCATCTTCTTCCTGTAGCTGTCCTTCCCCTCTCTATATGATCAAAAACTTTAAATTTATGATCTTGAAAAGTGTCCCTCTGTTTACCAGCCAGTATGTGGAAGAACAATCCAGCAGAGTGGTCAGAAACAACATTTATTAATATTTGTAACTACCAGATAGATGTTCCAGCTTTGCTGCGCATTGGCAGAACACACTAATAACAGAAAATAAATTGTACCTGCTGCGGAAATCCCCAAAAAGCCCTCATGTTTAGGTTTGCAAAATTTATCCTGTGGCGCTCACAGCTGGGAGAATATTACTTGCCCCCACAAAGATGGGAGACTGCTTTTGTTTACACTTGTAGCCCTGACCCACAGCAAGAGTGTATGGGTGGATATCTCCCAACACAGTTCATTTCATCTCTGCAGAGCTCCAGCCGGTCCATCTGTCTGCAGGTGAGTAGTAGCAGTCTCATTTTTAAACTAGTTTAATTGCAGTATTGATACTTGTACTCTGAAGTTGATTACCTACCAACTGTCTCAGATGTGAATTTGCATGTTTTACACGTTTGCATTAAAGGGGTCACTGACTGCACTTTTTCCACATTTTAACAGCTCAGTCTTATTGAAGTCTGTCATGTCCACAAACCTGGAATGAAAACGGACGAGGATGCTGTGCTCAAACTGAATTTTACTACACACCGTTCAATAGTACACTGCGCACATGAACACTCAGTTGTAACTCCCACACTAACTCACTAACACCAACTCTCATATATATAGTGGCGTGATGATGTCACCCGCAGGCTGTGTCATCACGCTGCACACTACTGTAAATCCCAACACTACATTCTTCCCCCCCTTGTAAAACACAAAACATATACTAATTAGCCCTCCCCAATTTGTTACACTTATGTAATTTAACACTTAAATGTTCAGAACCACAAACTAGGGTCAGTGGGTAGATGACCACTGGACCCAATGCGGCTAGGTGAATTATTCTGCCACCTGCTCCTAGCCGTGCTCCTACCTAAACAGTCATTGTCCTTTTTTTTTTTTAAACAGTCTTCCATGGGGAAGGCAGTTCTATTGGAGGGGCCCCATGGTAGACGTGCCCCTGGATATACCAGACCCCTGAGGTCAGGACTGGTCTTCATAACGCTGGGGCCCGGGTTCCACACTGAATCAGCTGACTCCTGCGAAGCCTCGCCCTCTGGGGCAGCCACCTGGACACGCTGGAGTTGGTTTGTGTGTCAAACCGAACCGTCTGTCAGTCGAAAGCACGCCGATTCCAGTTTCACCACGATCCTCAGCGCTGTCCGCTGTCCCTTCGGCTGTGACTTGATGAGCTGCTGTCCTGGTCTCTCATCGGTGCAGACTCAAACCAAGTCCATGACTTTGAGTGGCACCTTGCTCGGTCTCATGTGCCACTGTGATCGCTGTGGTGCTGCATCCAGATTGAGGTCAAGGTCTTTATTAAAAGTAAGGAGATCTGGGCATTCCCAGCCAGCGTGTCCATGTGGGTCCCACTATAGGTTAAAAAGGGCTGTCTTATGGGTCCTATGTGGGTTTATCTGCGGGTTCCATGTTGGCCCCATCTGTGTTTGCCCACATGGACTGTGGGGTAAGCGGGCAATCTGCTGACCTGCTTTAAACTCAACTGGGCCCCACATGGGTTTAATGCAGGTGAGCAAGTTTTACTGGCACCATAGGCAAAATTAAGAGAAAAAAATATCACAAATTTCTGAGAAAAAGTTGCAAATTTCTGAGAAAAAATGTGAAATTTATGAGAATAAAAGTCACAAATTTACAAAAAAGTCTCAGATTTATGAGAAAAGATGTGAAAATTTAGGTGAAGAAAGTTGCAAATTTACAAAAAAATAGCAGATTTATGAGAAAACAGTCACTAATTTACTATAAAAAGTCACAAATTTATGAGAAAAGATGTGAAAATTTGAGAAAAAAGTTGCAAATTTACAAGAAAAAAAATAGTAAAATGACTTGAAAAGCGTTACCAACTTATACGAAAAATTTAGCACATTTACAAGAAAAAATTTATGAAGAAAAAAATAGAAAAAGTTGCAAATTAACAAAAAAGTAGTAAATATATGAGTACATAATTTGAAAGTTCACGAGAAAAAAGTTAACTCAGCCACAGGCGGTGCACAAGCCAGTATACTCCGAGTGCCGGTCCCAAGCCCAGGTAAATGGGGAGGGCTGTGTCAAGAAGGGCATCTGACGTAAAACCTTTGCCAAATCAAACATGCAGATCATGACGAATGAGACTTTTATACTGGATCGGTCAAGGCCCAGGTTAACGATGACCGCCACCGGTGCTGTTAATCGACAGAGTGCCGGTGGAAATTGGGCTACTGTTGGTCAAAGATCAAGGAGGTGGAGAGGGAAGGCATGTTAGGAGGGAGAGAGAGAAAAGGAAAGGTAAAAGTGTGGAGGTGAGAGTAGGGACATTAAATGTAAGATAAGATAAGATAAGATAAGATAAGCCTTTATTAGTCCCACAACGGGGAAATTCCAGGATTGCAACAGCACAGGGATAGCAACACTCAGAGCAACAATCAGAAGGCAAGAAAAAAAACAAGCAAGCAAGAGCAGCTAATAAACATATGTACGTATTACTATAAAATATATATATATACACACACACACAGACACACAGTGCAGAGCATTGTAGCTGGATGGAATAAATATATGAATATATGAACACACAGTGCAGAGCATTGTAGCTAGATGGAATAAATATGTAAATATATAAACACCCACAGTACGGAGCATTGCAGCTAGGTGGAATAAATATGCAAGTATATAAACACACACAGTGCGGAGCAATGTAGCTAGATGGAATAATATGTAGATATATAAATATATAAACACCCACAGTACGGAGCATTGTAGCTAGATGGAATAAATATGCAAATATATAAACACACACAGTGCAGAGCATTGTTGCTAGATGGGATGAAACAGCATAACCGTCTACTTAGTTATCCTACATGGTATGATTATGTGCCCATACATATTCTCACCCTCCATAGCGACCGGTATGTTCCTAGTTGTATGCCGGAGAGGACCATTGTGTAAGTCTATTGCATCTTTTGCATTCAAAAAACTATTAGTTTGTTACGTCTTTTTGCTATCTCTGCGAGCAGCCCTGCTTAGGTTGTACAGTCTGACAGCCGTTGGTAGGAAGGACCTACGAAACCTCTCGGTTGTGCACCTGGGATGATGTAGTCTGCTGCTAAATGAGCTCCTCAGTGCATTCAGTATGTCCTGCATAGGGTGGAACTCGGACTCCAGCAGAGATGACAGTTTAGCCACCGTCCTTCTCTCTCCTATCTCCTCCATCGGATCAAGGCGCTGCCCCAGGACAGAGCTAGCTTTCTTAATCAGTTTGTTCAGTCTCTTCCTATCGGCTGCAGTAATGCCACTGCCCCAGCAGACCACTCCAAAAGTGATGGCTGATGCCACCACCGTGTCATAGAATGACTTCAGCAGCGCCCCTTGTACACCAAAAGACCTGAGTCTCCTCAGCAGGAACAGCCTGCGCTGTCCCTTCTTGTAGAGTGCATCAGTATTGTGTGACCAGTCTAGTTTATTGTTCAGATGAATACCCAGGTACTTATAGGATGTCACCATCTCGATGTCTGTTCCCTGTATATTTACTGGTACTGTGAGGGGCTGCCCATGCCTGCGGCAGTCCACCACCAGCTCCTTAGTTTTCCTCGCGTTGATCTGGAGGCAGTTCCGATGGCACCAGTCCACGAAGTCCTGGATAAGCCCTCTGTACTCAGCTTCATCTCCATTGGAGATGAGGCCAACGATCGCAGAGTCATCAGAGAACTTCTGTAGATGGCAGTGTGTTGTGTTGTGTGAGAAGTCCGCAGTATAAAGAGTGAACAGGAAGGGAGCCAGCACCGTTCCCTGGGGGGCCCCCGTGCTACTGATGATCGTGTCGGACACACAGTCCCGGGTTCTCACAAACTGAGGCCGGTTCGTGAGGTAGTCCAGGATCCATGATGACAGGTGCTGGTCCACCCCTGCGCACAGCAGCTTGTCCTTCAGGATCATCGGTTGGATGGTGTTGAAAGCACTGGAGAAGTCAAAGAACATGATCCTCACCATATTCCCGGGCTTCTCCAGGTGGGACAGAGAACGGTGAAGGAGGAAGATCACCGCATCCTCCACCCCAATGCCATGCTGGTAGGCGAACTGGAGTGGATCCATCGCTGGTTCCACCAGGGGGCGGAGGTGAGCAAGGAGCAGTCTCTCCAGGGTCTTCATCAAGTGGGACGTCAAGGCCACCGGTCTGTAGCTGTTCAGGTCTTTGGGGTGGGAAGTTTTTGGTACAGGTACCACACAAGATGTTTTCCACAGCTGTGGTACCCTCCCCAGTTTCAGGCTCATGTTGAAGATATACGTCACAATCCCAC
The DNA here is from genome assembly GCA_020510985.1 of Pholidichthys leucotaenia. Classification (NCBI taxonomy): domain Eukaryota; kingdom Metazoa; phylum Chordata; class Actinopteri; order Cichliformes; family Pholidichthyidae; genus Pholidichthys; species Pholidichthys leucotaenia. The sequence goes on along the minus strand of CM035848.1, from coordinate 63,898,803 downwards.
ACAGCTGGTCTGCACAGGACTTGAGGAGCTTTGCGCTGATGCCGTCCGGTCCCGGCGCCTTCCTCGCCTTGATCTTCCTCAGCTCCGTCCTCACCTGGGTCCTGGTCAGGGTCAGGATGGGGGGCTGTGTGTTGGGAGTGGGGGGGTGTTGGTAGAGTGGGGAGTGGGCAGCAGGACTTGATTTCTTTAGAGGCAGCAGTGGTTGTTGTGCAGTCAGGGGGGAGGGCGGTTGGTCAAATCTATTGAAAAACAGATTCAGGTTGTTCGCCCACTCCCTGCCCCCTGTGGCCTGGGGGGAGGTATTCTGGAGCCCCGAGATGGTTTTGAGGTTTCTCCAGACCCCGCTGATGTCGCTCTGTTGCAGCTTGTCCTCCATCTTCTTCCTGAAGCTGTCCTTGCCTTCTCTGATCTTTCTCCTCAGCTCCCTCTGTACGGACTTCAGCATCTCCCTGTTCCCCGACCTGAAGATCCTCTTCTTCTCTCTCAGAAGTGTTTTTATCTCAGGGTTGATCCAGGGTTTGTTGTTTGAGTGACGCCGTATGGTCTTGGTGGGAACGGATTTGTCCACACAGAAGCTGAGGTAGCCCGTGAAGGTGTGAATGAGGCCATCGATGTCCTCACCATGTGGATCGCAGAGCTGCTTCCAGGCGGTGGCTTCAAAACAGCCCTTTAGGGTGTCCATTGTCTCCTCAGACCATAACTCCACAGTGTGCATGGCCGGAGGTTGTCTGTGCACTAGGGGTTTGTACACCGGCCGGAGATGAACCAAGTTGTGATCCGATCTCCCGAGTGGGGGTAGTTGTGATGAGGTGTACGCCTCCTTAGTGTTTGCGTAGAATAAATCCAGTGTTTTATTGTCTCTAGTGTGGCATGTGACATACTGGGTGAACGTGGGTAGAATGGGAGACAGTGAAACATGGTTGAAATCGCCTGAGATGAGGAGAAGAGCATCTGGGTGTTCTGTCTGCAGCCTGCTGGTTACCGAATGGATGACGTCACGTGCTGTCCCAGCGTTCGCCGTCGGATTTGCATAAACAACAATGCAGATCACGTGTGAGTGTTCTCTCGGGAGATATGTAGGCCTCATGCTAACAGCTAGCAACTCAATGTCTTTGCTGCAGTGTCGTTGTTTAACAGTGATATGTCCCGGTCTGCACCAGTTGTTGTTAACATACATGATCACTCCACCGCCCCTAGCCTTGCCACTGTCTGGTGTTCGGTCAGCTCGTATCATGTGAAAACCCTCCAGCTCAATGTTAGCATCTGCTGCTAGTTCAGTTAGCCACGTCTCAGTAAACAAAAGGAGAGAGCACTCCCGGTATGTGCTATCATAACGGGAGATAGCCGCTAGCTCATCTAACTTTCCCAGTATCGACCGTACATTTCCCATGACAACAGATGGAAGGGAGGGTCTGTACCTTATATTTTTTGTCCTCCGCCTTACTCCAGCCCGGCAGCCGCGGCGTTTTCGCCTCAGTTCACTCGGTATGTCGAGTTTTTCCAATGGGACCGGGTGGCGGTTGAATGCTAGCAGCTGTTCTCTGCTGTATCGTATCCTGCTATAGACAGTGGCTCCGTCCACCGGCTCAGGAGACATTTAGGACGATCTGTGTGTCCGTGATATAAGTGGGGTGAAAAAAAAGACGGATCAAAAGAGAGAGGAAGGGAAAAAGACTCGGAATCGAGCCGCTGTTGCAAAAGGCAGCCGACTCGTGTGGCGCCGAGAGAAAAAAAAAAAAAAAAAAAAAAAAAAAAAAAAAAATGTAGGGACTATGACTGGAAAAGGCAGAGAGTTGGCTGATATGATGGAGAGAAGAAAGGCAGATGTATTGGAGCATTGGAGGTGGATTTAAACTGTTCTACCATGGTGTAGATAGGAAGAGAAATTGAGTAGGAGTAATCTTGAAGGAAGAGTATGTGAAGAGTGTTCAGGAGGTAAAGAGGGATCAGACAGAATCATGAGTTTGAAGCTAGAAGTCGAAGATGTGATGTTGAATATCGTCAGTGTGTATGCCCCACAAGTTGGATGTCAGGTAGAAGGAAAAGAGGAATTCTGGAGTAAGTTGGATGAAGTGGTAGAGAGCATTCTTAGGGAGAAAGAGTGGTGATTGGAGTGGACTTTAATGGAAATATAGGTGAAGGGAACAGAGGTGATGAGGTGGTCCTGGGTAGGTATGGTCTGAAGGAGAGAAATGTGGAAGGACAGATGGTTGTGGATTTTGCTAAAAGTATGGAAATGGCTGTGGTGAACACATATTTCAACTAGAAAAACAAACACAGGATGACTTACAAGCATGGAGGAAGGTGGACTACAGCTTATGCAGAAGGTGAAATCTGAAAGAGACAGGAGACTGCAAGGTGGTGGCAGAGGAGAATGTAGCTCGACAGTATCGGATGGTATCGGATGACTTTGGAAAGCAATAAGGGGAAAACAGTGAAGGCAGAGCCAAAGATTAAGTGGGGGAAGTTATAGAAGGAAGAAGGTCGCACAGAGTTCAGGAAGGAGTTGATACAGGCTCTGGGTGGTAGGAAAGAACTACCAGATGACTGGGAAAGTACAGCAAAAGTAATGAGGGAAATGGGTAGAAAGGTATGTGATGTATCCAGTGGACAGAGGAAGGAAGACAAGGAGACCTGGTGGTGTAATGAGGAGGTACAGGAAAGCATTCAACGGAAGAGGTTAGCAAGGAAAAAGTGGGATAGTCAGGAAGATGAAGAAAGTAGACAGGAGTATTTGGAATCTAGGCGCACGGCAAAGAATTAAGTTAATCCCTTGCCACAACATGTGGTGTATAGGGCGGCACCTATCTCCATTTCACTGACCCTAGGCCACACAACTACTGTAAGTAGTGAAAGCTACAGTTGGGGGGGGGGGGGGGGGGGTCAGTCCTTCTGGTAGCTCTGTGCGTTAATTTTCCTTTCCCCATTCCATTATTCTGAGCACCACGGCAGAAGGCAGAAAGTACAATTTTTATATGGTCTTTGGTATGACCCGGCCAGGATTTAAACCCACGACCTCCCGGTTGTGGGGCAGATGCTCTACCTACTAGGCTACCACTCCGCATGGCAAAGAGAGAGGTGGCAAAGGCAAACTATAAGGCATATAGTGAGTTGCTTGAGAGGCTAAACATTAAGCAAGGAGAACAGGACTTGTATCGATTAGCTACACAGAGAGATCAAGTTGGAAAGGATGTACAGCAGGTTAGGTTGATTAAGGACAGAAATGGTAATGTACTAACAAATGATGAGAGTGTGTCGAGAAGGTGGAAGGAGTACTTTGAAGAGTTGATGAATAAAGAAAATAAGAGAGAGAGGAGGATGGATGAAGGAAAGATGGTGAACAAGGAAGTCCTGAGGATTAGCAAGGCGGAAGTGAAGGCAGCTTTGAAGAGGATGAAGAATGGAAAGGCAGTTGGTCCAGATGACCTACCTGTGGAGGTATGGAGATGTTTAGGAGAGATGGCAGTGGACGTTTTAACCAAATTATTTAACACAATCTTGGAGAGTAAGAGGATGCCTGAGAAGTGGAGAATAAGTGTTTTGGTACCAATTTTCAAGAACAAAGGTGATGCTCGGAGTTGAAGTAACTACAGAGGCATAACATTGATCAGCCACACTATGAAGATATGGAAAAGAGTTGTTGAAGCCAGATTATGAGGAGAGGTGACAATCAGTGAGCAGCAGTACGGTTTCATGACAAGAAAGAGCACCACAGATGCAATGTTTGCTTTAAGAGTGCTGATGGAGAAGTATAGAGAAGGTCAGAAGGAGTTGCACTGTGTCTTTGCGGATCTAGAGAAAGCATATGATAGGGTGCCAAGAGAGGAAGTGTGGTACTATATGAGAAAGTAAGGAGTGGCAGAGAAGTATGTGAGGGTGGTACAGGACATGTATGAGCACAGCGAGACGGTGGTGAGGTGCACTGTAGGAGTGACGGATGGATTCAAGGTGGGGGTGGGATTACATCAGGGATTGGCTCTGAGCCCTTCTTGTTTGCCATGGTGATGGACAGGCTGACAGACGAGGCCAGGCAGGAGTCTCCATGGATCATGATGTTTGCAGACAACATTGTGATCTGTAGTGAGAATAGAGAGCAGGTGGAAGAGAACCTGGAGAGGTGGAGGTATGGAAGGAGTAGTGGTAGTGAAAGTAGATGAGTTTAAATACCTGGGGTCAACCATCCAAAGCAATGGAAAATGCACAAGAAAGGTAAAGAAGAGAGTGCAGGAAGGGTGGAGTGGGTGGAGACGAGTGTCATGGTGATTTGTGACAGAAGGGTAGCAGCAAGAGTGAAAGGGGAGCTTTACAAGATGGTAGTGAGACCTGCTATGATGTATGGTTTGGAGATGGTGGCACTGACAAAAAGACAGGAGATGGAGCTGGAGGTGGCAGAGTGAAAGATGCTAAGATTTTCATTGGGAGAGACTAGGAAGGACAGGATTAGAAATGAGTATATCAGAGGGACAGCTCAGGTTGACCAGTTTGGAGACAAAGTAAGAGAGGCAAGGCTGAGATGGTTTGGACATGTGCAGAGGAGGGATAGTGGATATGTTGGACAAAGGATGTTGAAGATGGAGCTGCCAGGCAGGAGGAAAAGAGGAAGACCACAGAGAAGATTCATGGATGTAGTGAAGAAGGACACGGAGAGTGTTGGTGTTACAGAGGAAGATGCAAGGGATAGGATGAGATGGAGACAGATGATCTGCTGTGGTGACCCCTAAAGGGAGCAGCCAAAAGAAGATTAAGAAAAAAGTTACAAATTTACAAGAAAAATCAGAAATATTTGAGAAAAAATTGCAAGTTGACAATAAAAAATTTTTGAGAAAGTTCCAAATATATAAGAAAATGTCACAAATTTATGGGAAAAAGTCATAAATTTACAATAGCAAATTTAGAAGGAAAAAGTAACAGATTTATGAGAAAAAGTTGCAAGATTACAGTAAAAAAGTGGCAAATTTATGAAAACATTCAAAATTACAAGACTAACAAATTTATAAGAAAAAAGCTGCAAATTTACAAGAAAAAAAATCACAAATTTATGACAACAAGAGCACTCTGAGGCAAATGCAATATCCCCTGCCTTTATTTTCTTTGAAGATCACAATACTTACTGACAGAGAGTAGTTTTCAACTTTTCAATATAATTACTGTGGCAGAATCAAATTATGATAAACCCATCATCTATGAATACACAAAAAAGTATACAACCCATAGTTGTAGGGCAGGATCCTGAGGTGAACCTGTGTAGCAAATTTGGTGACCCTGGAGAGCTTTACATGTTCTATAGGAAGAGGGCATTGGAAGTGCCAATCTTGACCTTTGACCTTTTTTTTTTTAAATTTAAGTTTTTGTAAAGGGTATACACGTCATTACAGCATTGCATTGTTTACATTTTCATCACGTTCCCTTATTTTTTGTTATGTGACAACATTGGAAGAATAATTATTACAACATCCCTTTTTTTTAAGTGAAAGAAAAAAGTGAAATTAAAGAGAACAAAAAAAAGTAAAGAAAAAAAAGCAAAAAACAAACAAACAAAAAATAAAAATAAAAGAGCATCTGAGTAGCATTGGAACAAAGAGCGGTGCCATTATTGAAATGGTATTTGTCAAAGATTAGATCTAATGGAAGACACATATGCGATCCAGGGTTGCCAAAAGTTCAAGAACCCATCCATGTCCTGTCTCAGTGCGAATGTCAACTTTTCCATCGAGTAAATGTCTTGAATCACGTTAATCCAATCTTCAGGTGTAGGACAGTCCTTCAACATCCATTTTTTAGTTAGGGCTTTTTTACTTGCCAATATTAAAACAGTGAATAAGTATTTTTCTCGTCGTCTTTCCAGTGAATCCGGTAGTAAACCCAAATACAAAGTTACAAAAGAAAAGGGAACTGTTATTTTGAATATTTTCCCCAATATTGTCTGTACATTGGTCCAATATTGGTGGATAACTGGGCATGACCAAAACACATGAAAATGATTTGCAGTCTCTTCACCACACAAGCGCCAACAATTCAAGCCCTTATGAGTAAATTTGTTTTGTGCAGGTGTTCTGAAAAATCTTACCAAATTTTTCCATCCAAATCTCTCCACTGCAGGGATGATTCCATTGTTGTTTATTTAGCTTTTCCCATATTTCCAGTTGTAAAGTGAAATTCCCCTCTTTTTCCCATCTCTCTTTTATATATGATGTGTTGTCTCCTTTTAAGTCTTGAAGACCTTGGTATATTTTAGAAATGTATCTGATCCCTGGGATCCCTTTATATGCCATTAAGAAGACCTTCAGAACACCTGACTGGGCCCTTTCCAAATCCTCCTTTTTAAGTATATTGTTTATGTGGTGTCTAAGCTGAAAGAACCTGTAAAGGTCTTGATTTATTAGACCTTGTTTTTTCAAATCTTCAAAACTTCTTAAAATTTTCCCTTTAAAAAAATCGTAATATTTTATCAGTCCGTTCTCTTTCCACTTTTTAAATCTAGTGTCTGTTTTATTAGGAGTAAAGTCCTGATCATAGGCAATCCATTGCAGAAATCGATAGGGCTCTTTAATTTGATTCTCTCTGACTATCTTAAACCAAATTTTTAGCGGGGTCTCTATCCACGGGTTAGTGTTATTCAAAAGTTTAGGTAAGGCATTGTTCCCTATTATCGCCTGTAGGGGGATGTCACTTGTTATTTGGCATTCCATCTCCTTCCATTGTGCAGTGTAGACTGGGTTACATATCTCTACTAAAGTTTTAATTTGTGCGGCTTTAAAATGGTCCCTGATATTTGGCAGCGCAAGCCCACCTTTGTCTTTGTTTAGCTGTAGGGTTCTATATTTGATTCTAGGTCTCTTGCCCTGCCATATGAATCTTGAGATCCTTCTGTCCAGCTCCTGCCATGTTTTTTTGGGAGGTTCTACCAGTATTGTTTGGAAAAGGTATAAAAGACGTGGAAGTATATTCATTTTGACTGCTTCAATTCTTTGTGCAGTACCCAAGAATGGTATCATATTCCATCTTGCTAGATCAGATTTTATTTTTGCCATCAGTGGATCATAGTTTAATGTTATAATTTTGTTGAGTTGTTTCGGGATATTGACCCCCAGATATTTCATAGATTCCATCTCCCAGTTAGTTTTGAGTTTGCTTAGTGAATATTGATTTGGGTCATAGTTGAATGTTAAAACTTGGGTTTTATGCATGTTTAGTTCGTACCCCAATAAATCTCCATACTCTGAAAAAACTGAGATTAGTTCTGGAAAAGAGGTGTCCGGCTGCCCCAGGTATATTAAAATGTCATCAGCAAAGAGTGCTATTTTATGTTCCTTCTGACCAAGTGTAATACCTTGAATTTTTTGATTCTGTCTTATCCATTGGCTCTGAGGTTCTATGAAGATTGCAAAGAGCAGTGGAGACAAGGGGCAGCCCTGAAGACATCCTCTTTCCAGTTCAAAAGATGATGATAAATTACCGTTAATCCTTATTTTAGCTGTTGGTTTTTTATATAATGCCTGGATAGTTCTAATGAAGTTGTTATGAAAATTGAAACTGGATAAGATTCTATATAGGAAAGACCAGTCAACCGAATCGAATGCTTTTTCAGCATCTAATCCCAATATGACTGCATTTAAGTTATATTTTTTTATATGATGAATTATGTGTAAAGTGCGTCTAATGTTGTCTTGTGTCTGTCATTGTCTTATAAAACCTGTTTGGTCTAAATGAATTAAGTCTGTCAGTATATTTTCTAACCTTTTGGCAAGGATAGTGGTAAAAAGCTTACAGTCCTGATTTAATACACTGATTGGTCTGTAGTTGGAGCATTCTAGTTTATCCTTTTCAGGTTTAGGTATGACTGCAATGACCCCTTCTCTCCAGGAGGGGGGGATTTCCCCTGTGTGGAGGACGTAGTTAAATGTTTTCAGGAGGAGAGGAGATAGTTGCTGTTTAAAGGTTTTGTACCACTCTGCTGTATAGCCATCTGCTCCTGGGGATTTGTTAGCTTTAAGTTTCATAATTGCTTTTTCTAATTCTTTAGGTTGTATTTCTGACAGTAGTGTTTTATTTTGAGACTCAGTAAGTTGGGGAAGGTTTAATGTGTTTAGGAATGCTTCGGATGCGTTTTTATGTTTTTTGAGGGAGTACAAGTTCTTATAGTAGTTCTCGAAGCTTTTAAGAATATCCTGAATTCTGAATTTTATTTCCTTTGATACTGGGTCTCTGATTTTGTAGATTGCTCTTTCCGTTTGTCGTTTCCTCAATTTATAGGCTAGTAATTTTGCCGATTTGCTGCCTGCTTCATAGTACAGTGGTACCTCTACTTACGAATTTAATTCGTTCCGGAAGAATTCTTGTAACGTGAAAAATTCGTAAGTAGAGGCGCGTTTTACATGTAAATGCCGTAATCCGTTCCAAGCCCCCAAAATTCGGGCATAAATTTTTTATAAATTGTAAAAATGCATCAAAACACGTAACAAATACATGTTACAATTAGATTACTGCACAATAAACATAAAATGAGAGTTTAAAATGAGAGAAAGAATAATAAAAGAGAATAATAAAAGAGAAAGAATAATAAAAATTATGTTCATTTACCCTTTAACTGCTATCGTCGTCGACGTCGTCACGTTTTGCCTTCTTTGGTTCATGTTCTGATCCAAGGACGTTTGCTTTTGTCGGCTTGTAAGTGCTTCGTTTTGTTTTAATACCGTGCTGATCGTTGATGTATTACGGCCATATTCTTTGGCGAGATCAACCAAACGCATAAAGTTTTGGAAAAAAAAAAAAAAAATTTGTGGCCAATGGGATACCAGGAAGATGCTAGGCGATAGCCAATGGCAGAGCAGCTACAGGTACGTTTACGTTCAGTAAACTACGGAAGCTGCGAGGAGCGCATACTTTTTTGCCTTTCGTATCCTGAAATTTCGTTCGTAACTAGAGGCAATATTTTCCCGTTGAGGCGTCTCGTAACCTGAAAATTCCGTATGTAGAGACGTTCGTAAGTAGAGGTACCACTGTATTTTTGTTTCAGAAATGTAAGTTTCTTCTGGATTTCTATTGTGTAGATCTCATTTATTTGTTTTTTAATTTCCTTAATTTTGAGCGAGTCATTAGAATGAGTGTTGCCTTTGTGTTCTTTTTCTAGGTTCTTAAGTTCTGACTCTAATGTGGTTAGTTTTTCTTGTCTCAGTTTCTTTTGGATTGCCAGTTTTGCAATAATCTTTCCCCTTATTACAGCTTTGCATGCATCCCACAGTATTAAAGGGGATACTTCTCCATTATCATTTTCTTCCAAATATCTGAGAATATCTGATTCCAATTCATCTTTCAGTGGCCCTTTCAGGACCTTTGGATTCAACCTCCAAGAAAATGTATTATTTGTGTATTTTTGGATACTTAAGTCCATATAGATCGGACTGTGGTCAGAGAGCTCCATCAGTCCTATTTTACATGTTTTTACTCTTCCAATGTCTCTATTAAACATAAAAAAATAGTCAATCCTTGAGTATGATGAATGTGGCGCTGAGTAAAATGTATAATCTTTCACACTGGGGTTGAATTCCCTCCACACATCACAGATTCCCATTTCTTTTAGTAGCATCCGAGTTTTCCTACTTTGAGTGTTATTTTGATGTGGAGAATTACCTGATGCATCCCAGTATGAATTCAGTCTTAGATTGAAGTCTCCACCACATATCACTAAACCTTGGGCTTTAGTTATCATTAGGTCAAATACATTTTTATAAAATTCCCAGTTAGCCCCTGGAGGTGCATATACATTCAGCAGGGTGATATCTTCTCCCTCTAGCCGCCCAATTACCAAACTGTATCTCCCTTCTTTATCTTTGTGTTCTGATTTTTTTTTCAAATATAATTTTGGTTGAGATCAATGTCGCTACCCCCCTCCTCCTCCCTGACTTATATGAAGATGAAGAGATCATTTTAAACCCTTGTCTATTGAGTTTAGTGTGCTCCACGTCTGTTAGGTGGGTTTCCTGTAAAAATATTATTCCTGCTTTGTCTTTTTTCATTTTGCCTAGAATCTTGGATCTTTTAACTGGATTCAGGATCCCCTTTACATTATATGAGATTATTTTGGTTACACCCTGTTTCTCCATTGTGTTGTCTTATTTAGAATAACAGTGTGGTGGCCCTCTTTTATGCTACTCTGAAACTGAAAGAACATTAAGAACATAAAAAACATTAAGAACATAGTATATAAAACTTTAAAACAAAAAACTGACAAAAGATCTTCCTGAGCTGAGGTCTTTTTAGTGACCTTAGAAGAGCCTTGATGGTGTGTTGGCTCTGAGGGAAATTCCTCAGATTCCGTTACGTGCTGAGGGCCCTCTCTTACCCCTGTAAGTTGTCCAATGTTTTTAACTGTGGGGAGACTTGAATAACGAAACCGAATTGCCTTTAATTTCAGTTTATTTCAAGTAACCATTCCACTGTCTGCTCTCATTCCTGAGCAGCGAACAAAGAGAGGGTGAACACACCAAAGTTCTCTCATTTTAACATTCTCACATCAAACCATTTCCCTCGCGGGGGAAATCACACATCTATCTCAAAATCTCTTTATTCACATTCATTAGCCTTTTATTTACATAACTCCCCCTTCTCTCCTCTCGAGCCTCAGTGGTCAGGAAGTCTTCTGTCCCCTGTCCTCCGCAGGGGGTCCAGGCTCTGTGGCTCCGCACCGCAGGGGGCTGGCTCTCCTTCATCGTGGTTAAATCACATATGCAGTGTCCAACATATACATGTCTCACAACACAGCCATATAACCCCCCCCAAACGATGAAGAACAGACTAATTCCTAAAATTTAATAGCACCTTACTCACTACTGAATAATCAACACCAACATTCAGTCTGTGCGCCGCTTGGGCTTCAGCCGTCTGCCGAATCTGCTGTGAGTTGGCCCCGCCTTGTCTGCGGTGCTTTTCTGCTTCGGCTCTGTTGACTGAGGAAGAGAGTGATTAATTGCCCCCTGCGGGGGCCTGCCTCGTCGAGGCGCCACTGCGACCGGTACAGACACGTCCTTCATGACAAAAGCAGGTTTTAGTCTGTCAATACTGACTGTCTCTTTTCTGTCTCCAAAATCTAGCACAAATTGCTTATCACCTGCCTCCAGCACTCGAAATGGCCCTTCGTAAGGTGGTTTGAGCATTGCTTTAAGGGCTTTGCGCCTGACAAAAACGAAATCGGCATTTTTCAAAGCCTTGGGGACGAAAACTCGTGGAAAAGCGTGATGAACCGGACCCGGGAGCGTGTCTGCCCCCGTGCCGACTAACGGTCCCAGAGCCGAGAGAGGTGGGGGCTCTGGGTGCTCTGGTAAAAACTCGCCCGGCAGCCTCAGAGTTTGTGCAAATACCAGCTCCGCTGGGGAGGCGTCTAAGTCCTCTTTAGGCGCAGAACGCAACCCTAATAAAACCCATGGAAGTTTATTTACCCAATCTGCATCCGTGAGCGACGCTCTGAGTGCTGCCTTCAAAGACCTATGAAAACGCTCACATAAACCATTGGCCTGAGGGTGGTAAGCCGTAGTGCGGTGAATTTTGGCTCCTAAGCCGTTGGCCATCGCTGACCACAGCTCAGAGATGAATAGAATAACAGTGTGGTGGCCCTCTTTTATGCTACTCAGAAACTGAAAGAACATTAAGAACATAAAAAACATTAAGAACATAGTGTATAAAACTTTAAAACAAAAAACTGACAAAAGAACTTCCTGAGCTGAGGTCTTTTTAGAGACCCTGGAAGAGCCTTGACGGAGTGTAGGCTCTGAGGGAAATTCCTCAAACTCTGTTATGTGTTGAGGGCCCTCTCTTACCCCTGTAAGTTGTCCCATGTTTTTAACGTGAATTTCAGATCCCAATCCGAACTTGTAATGATTTTTTTTTTTATGCCTATATCCTATGAAATTGTGTGCACCCTCCCACCACCATCACAGCAAACGTTCACGCTAATACAGTATTTGTTAGTGTGGGGAGAACATGTGGATCATTGTCACATTTCTATTTTAACAAGTTTGTTGTTTTTTTTAAAAAAAAAAAAAGACTTATTTGTTTCTAATATTATGACTGTTCCATGAAATGTTTTACCACATGCTGATTCTGCATCTCCTTTAATGTTTGTTATCTTGTAGGAGTGGGGGTTGGATGTGCAGATTGACTAAAAAAATCGTTATTCCCTCCTGTAAACGGCCAGTTTTTCCTTGTAGCTCTGACGCTGGGTTTCCCGCTGCTGGCCCGTGGATTTTGAGGGTCTCAGCCTTGATTCTTTCGCTCGGATCTGCTGCGGGTTTAAACACCGTTACCGGGAGCCCTCTTCTCGCCATATCAGCGGTTGCTTCTTCCGCCGAATTACAGAGACATGTCTCTTCACCGTAGAAGACCCTTAGCTTCGCCGGAAATGGCGTCTGGAAGTGCAGTTTTTTCTCTTGTAGCACCTTTTTAGCGTCGTTGTATTCCCGGCGCTTTTTAAGGACCTCCGGGGCGTAATTGTGTTCCACGAAAACTTTTCTCTCTTGGTGCATAAATCCTTTTTTCTGCCAAGCCAGTCTTACAACCTCTTGTTTTATTTTGGAGTTGGAGAACCTCACCACCACCGATCTTGGTGGCGCTTCCACCGCCGGCCTAGGGGCTAATGTACGGTGGGCCCTTTCTATCTTCAAGTCAGTGGATTGGGGAATATCCAACTTCTCTCTCAGTAAGGATTCCACGCATGCCGCCATTGTGGTGAAACCATCCTCGACTCCTTCTTTTAGACCATGAATTCTTATGTTGTCTCTTCTCAGTCTTCCTCTTGGTTGGTTAGCTTAGCCTCTAGTCTTGACTGCCTTTTGTGTAGATCCAGCACGGAATCTTCCAGCCCTTTTATTCTTTCCTCTGCTTCCAAGATTCGGTTCTCGGCCTGGTCCACTCTGCTGTTTGTCCTTTTTAATTCTTCTTTGATTTCACGAAATTCGGCCCAACACTCTCGGCGAAATCGTCTTAATTCTTTAAATACCATTTTCAAGCTAACCTTTTTGTTAGCTTCATTCAGCTCCTCGTCTTCTGAATGGAAATCCTCCGGATCAGATTCTTCGGCCGATGCGTGTCCTGGCCTGGTAAATGTCGACTTCTTCTATTTTCCTTTAGGCATGATGACTTTGTCCTTTGATTTTCACTCTTCCAAAAATCCGTTAAATCTGATTTTCAAGGTATTTTACTGGATTGGGTCTGGGAGCTTCAGCGTTAAGCTGCAATCACCATGGTGTCCAGACCGGAAGTCGACCTTTGACCTTTTGACCCAAACCTGTAATAAGAAGTCATGGTTTCAGAGTGAACCTGTGCACCAAGTTTGGTGACCCTAGCTTTCTTTGTTGTTGAGATATGGGGGGGGGGGGGGGGGCTGAAAAGTTTATAGGCTGACCATGATGCAGTGGCCAAATTTGACCAAATGTGGTTTATTGTAACCATACTGTTGACAGTTCTCTCACTCTCAGCTCTGCCCTCTTATTCCTCGGCCACTGAAGCACAAATACTACTGGCTCAGCACCTATGAGCATAACTCCTTCTTAGTAAGCTTATGAACTTTTCAGCCCTCCCTTGTAGTTTATAAGCCATCCTGATGTTAACCTTGCAACCCCCAAATCACAGTCACACTTCAGGGTCACAGGGTCAACCTGTGTACAAGTTTGGTGACCTTAGCTTTACTTGTCGTACAGTAATAAGGCATAGGGAATGTTAATATTGACCTTAGACCCCAAACCCATAGTCAGAGGTCAGGATCCCAAGATGAACCAAGTTTGGTGGCCCTCACTTTACTCCTTTTATAGTAATAGTAAATGTAGCATTTACTATTTACCATAGTGCAACTGCAATGTTAACTTTAACCCCAAAACCATAGTTGGGTCAAGGTGTAAATCGCCCAAGATGTGTATTAGATACAACTACTGTATTGATTTGAAAAGCCTACATCATTTCTTTCAGTAGTTATTGTGTTTAGAAGATTTAGGGAAAATTTGACCTCTGACCTCAAGGTCATCCGATGAGTGAAATTGCTATGTGTTGCAGTCGAGACCAGAGTCTCCCAGGACTAAGACCGAGACCAAGACCATTGAGTATCAAGGTTTGGTCTTGACTTGGTCTTGGGAGACTCTGGTCTTGACGAGGTCTCGACTACAACACCGAGTTTCAGAACAATTGGAACCAAACTGTAGGAGTTGATTTCACCAAAGTGGTACAGATGGACAGGCAGACCCATAACATAATCCCCCTTTGGACTTCGACTGGCCGGGGTACAAAATTGCAAGTTTAGAGTAAACAAAAAAAAAAAAAAAAAAAAGAGCAAATTTATGAGAATGTTTCAAATTTTCAAAAAAACGTATCAAATTTACAGGAAAAAAGTCACAAATTTACAAGAAAATCACAAATTTATGAGAAAACAAGACCAGTTGTGGGTCCACGCCCCTGTCGGGTCATACCAAAGACTATATAAAAATGGTGCTTTCTGCCTGCTAGCTTGGTGCTCAGCATAATGGAACGGGGAAAGGAAAGTTAAGCAACAGAGCTAGCAGAGGACTGACCTCCCACTGGTTCCAACAGCTGTGTGGCCGAGGGTCAGAGAAACGGAGACAGGCGCCGCCCCAGACACCACATGATGTGAAAGGGAATTAACCAACTTAACTCCAAGTCAAAAATGGGTCAAGTCCATGTGGTTGCAAACACAGATGGGGTGCAACATGGGACCCATAAGACAGCTCAGACTTAACCTATAGTGGGGCCCACTTGGACATGCTGGCTGGGTTTTACCCCAAGCTTATCATTCAAATCCATGCAGCCAAATATGTCTCGTAGAACCAAGTTATGCTTCTCCTGTTGGAGGGGCCACCACCGCCACCAGTTTCCCTTCCCTCTTTTTATTATGCTGAGCACCAAGCTAGAAGGTGCTTACTACCATTTTTTTTTTTAACATCTGGTCTTTGGTATGACCTGGCTGGGGTTTGAACCCACAACCTCCCGACTGTGGGGCGGATGCTCCACCACTAGGCCACCACTCTGGCTTAAACTTATGATTTAACCAAAACCATGAGTCCTCCTAAGCAACTGATCTTGATCTTAAGCACCTCCTAGATGGGTCTGCATCCAGGCTGCGTTCAGGTCAAGGTCAATGATCAGGAGATCTGAGCACTCTGGGTGAATTAATGCAGAAAGCAGAACATGGAGGCAGGGACATCGCACTCGCCTCCGTGTGCTCTTGTTAAGTAGGTAACCACTCCAGATACCCAAACTGTTGCACCAAAGCACTGAAAAACTGAAACATTTCATAATATCACCAACTTTGAATCTCTTACCGTGACCTGAGATACCGGCATTTTTCCTCTAAAAGGAAGAGAAGCTGGGGGAAGAAACAGAAGTGACAGAAGACCACACACTGAAGATAAACACAGCTACTGTCACAGAGACACTGACATTCACTGTAGTTTTATTTTGAAGCCCATATAAACAGCAAAATCACAAATATACATGAAATTCCAAAGCAGTACAATTCAAATATAGGAGGGTATAAATATTAAAAACATCAGCGTGGGAATGGCTCTTTGCCCGAGATTTAAAAATGTCTTCATTTTTATTAAAAAATAAACAATTCATAAAATATTCCAGGAATTCACATGTAAAGTCTTAAAAATACAGATTGTCCCATTACTCCTCCTCCTCTCAGCAGCAGTTCAGCGTCTCCTTCTCCACCTTCTTCTTGTTGACCAGTTTAAAGGATCCGCTGTAGCCCAGTGAATTCGCCACCGAAGCCTTTTTCTGCCTCTTCAGCACAAGGCCAATGTCAGCCACGATGTCCTCCACGTTGTCCTGCTGAAACAGGACCTTCCCACTGCCTCGGTGCCTGCTCGCGCACCTCTTCGGTGGATTCTTGGCGGACGTCTCAAAAAACATCATGCTGTGTGTTTTGGCGAAGCTCTTCGCCCACTCCTGGCTCACCTGGTCAGTCCTGATGGAATCACGGAGGTCGCTCTTATTTCCGATCAGGAACCTGAAGAGAGGAACAGTCAAAGTAAGGTGCAAACATATAAACTTTTAAATGTGACTTAATTAGGTGCAAATCTGCAAGAATAAGGGTGCAAAAAATATGATAAAAGATGCCAATTTAAAGCTAAAGTTGTACATTACAATTTAATTACACAGAATAAAAATGTAACCAGCATCTATGAGAAAAAGTTTAACAGTTACAGAAAAAAGCTAATTTCAGAAAAATGTTGCAAATTTCTGAGAAAAATGTTGAAAATTTACAAAAATTGCAAATTTTTGAGAATAAAGTTGCAAATTTACAAGAATTTTTTTTTACGATGAATAAAGTCACAAATTTTTAGAAAAAAATGCAGACTTATGAAAAAAGCTGAAAATTTACAGGAAAAAAAAGAGTCAAATTTATGAGTAAGAAAGTTACAAATTTTGGAGAAGAAAGTTGCAAATCTATGAAACAATTTTTGAAAATTTATGTTGAAAAAAATTGCAGATTTCAAAGAAAAAAGTTATCCAAATTTCTGACAAAAAAGTCACAAATTTATGGGGAAAAAAGATGTAAATTTACAAAAAAAAAAATTACGAGAAAAAAAAGACTAAGGAAAAGTTGCAAATTATGAAAAAAATGTTGAAAATTTACAAGAGAAAAATAGCACATTTTTGACCAAAAAAAAGTCACAAATTTGAGAAAAAAAGTGACAAATTTATGAGAAAAATAGTTGCACATCTATGGGAAAAAATTTGCTAATTTTCAAGAAAAAAGCAAGTTTCTGAGAAAAAAAGTCACAAATTTAGGAGAAAAAAGTTGCAGATTTATGAGAAAAAAGTTGAAAATTTACAAAAATTGCAAGTTTTTGAGAATAAAGTTGCAAATTTACAAGAATTTTTTTTTACGATGAATAAAGTCACAAATTTTTAGAAAAAACTGCAGATTTATGAAAAAAGCTGAAAATTTATGAGAAAAAAGCTGAAAATTTACAGGAAAAAAAGAGTCAAATTTATGAGTAAGAAAGTTACAAATTTTGGAGAAGAAAGTTGCAAATCTATGAAACAATTTTTGAAAATTTATGTTGAAAAAATTGCAGATTTCAAAGAAAAAAATTATCCAAATTTCTGACAAAGAAGTCACAAATTTACGAGGAAAAAAGATGTAAATTTACAATAAAAAAATTACGAGAAAAAAAAGACTAAGGAAAAGTTGCAAATTCTGAAAAAAATGTTGAAAATTTACAAGAGAAAAATAGCACATTTTTGACCAAAAAAAAGTCACAAATTTGAGAAAAAAAGTGACAAATTTATGAGAAAAATAGTTGCACATCTATGGGAAAAAATTTGCTAATTTTCAAGAAAAAAGCAAATTTCTGAGAAAAAAAGTCACAAATTTAGGAGAAAAAAGTTGCAGATTTATGAGAAAAAAGTTGAAAATTTACAAAAATAAAGTTGCAAATTTACAAGAATTTTTTTTTACGATGAATAAAGTCACAAATTTTTAGAAAAAACTGCAGATTTATGAAAAAAGCTGAAAATTTATGAGAAAAAAGCTGAAAATTTACAGGAAAAAAAAGAGTCAAATTTATGAGTAAGAAAGTTACAAATTTTGGAGAAGAAAGTTGCAAATCTATGAAACAATTTTTGAAAATTTATGTTGAAAAAATTGCAGATTTCAAAGAAAAAAATTATCCAAATTTCTGACAAAAAAGTCACAAATTTATGAGGAAAAAAGATGTAAATTTACAATAAAAAATTACGAGAAAAAAAAGACTAAGGAAAAGTTGCAAATTATGAAAAAAATGTTGAAAATTTACAAGAGAAAAATAGCACAGTTTTGACCAAAAAAAAGTCACAAATTTGAGAAAAAAAGTGACAAATTTATGAGAAAAATAGTTGCACATCTATGGGAAAAAATTTGCTAATTTTCAAGAAAAAAGCAAATTTCTGAGAAAAAAAGTCACAAATTTAGGAGAAAAAAGCTGAAAATTTATGAGAAAAAAGCTGAAAATTTACAGGAAAAAAAAGAGTCAAATTTATGAGTAAGAAAGTTACAAATTTTGGAGAAGAAAGTTGCAAATCTATGAAACAATTTTTGAAAATTTATGTTGAAAAAATTGCAGATTTCAAAGAAAAAAATTATCCAAATTTCTGACAAAGAAGTCACAAATTTACGAGGAAAAAAGATGTAGATTTACAATAAAAAATTACGAGAAAAAAAAGACTAAGGAAAAGTTGCAAATTATGAAAAAAATGTTGAAAATTTACAAGAGAAAAATAGTACATTTTTGACCAAAAAAAAGTCACAAATTTGAGAAAAAAAGTGACAAATTTATGAGAAAAATAGTTGCACATCTATGGGAAAAAATTTGCTAATTTTCAAGAAAAAAGCAAATTTCTGAGAAAAAAAGTCACAAATTTAGGAGAAAAAAGTTGCAGATTTATGAGAAAAAAGTTGCAAATTTACAAAAATTGCAAGTTTTTGAGAATAAAGTTGCAAATTTACAAGAATTTTTTTTTACGATGAATAAAGTCACAAATTTTTAGAAAAAACTGCAGATTTATGAAAAAAGCTGAAAATTTATGAGAAAAAAGCTGAAAATTTACAGGAAAAAAAGAGTCAAATTTATGAGTAAGAAAGTTACAAATTTTGGAGAAGAAAGTTGCAAATCTATGAAACAATTTTTGAAAATTTATGTTGAAAAAATTGCAGATTTCAAAGAAAAAAATTATCCAAATTTCTGACAAAAAAGTCACAAATTTATGAGGAAAAAAGATGTAAATTTACAATAAAAAATTACGAGAAAAAAAAGACTAAGGAAAAGTTGCAAATTATGAAAAAAATGTTGAAAATTTACAAGAGAAAAATAGCACATTTTTGACCAAAAAAAAGTCACAAATTTGAGAAAAAAAGTGACAAATTTATGAGAAAAATAGTTGCACATCTATGAGAAAAAATTTGCTAATTTTCAAGAAAAAAGCAAATTTCTGAGAAAAAAAGTCACAAATTTAGGAGAAAAAAGTTGCAGATTTATGAGAAAAAAGTTGCAAATTTACAAAAATTGCAAGTTTTTGAGAATAAAGTTGCAAATTTACAAGAATTTTTTTTTACGATGAATAAAGTCACAAATTTTTAGAAAAAACTGCAGATTTATGAAAAAAGCTGAAAATTTATGAGAAAAAAGCTGAAAATTTACAGGAAAAAAAGAGTCAAATTTATGAGTAAGAAAGTTACAAATTTTGGAGAAGAAAGTTGCAAATCTATGAAACAATTTTTGAAAATTTATGTTGAAAAAATTGCAGATTTCAAAGAAAAAAATTATCCAAATTTCTGACAAAGAAGTCACAAATTTACGAGGAAAAAAGATGTAAATTTACAATAAAAAAATTACGAGAAAAAAAAGACTAAGGAAAAGTTGCAAATTCTGAAAAAAATGTTGAAAATTTACAAGAGAAAAATAGCACATTTTTGACCAAAAAAAAGTGACAAATTTGAGAAAAAAAGTGACAAATTTATGAGAAAAAATAGTCGCACATCTATGGGAAAAAATTTGCTAATTTTCAAGAAAAAAGCAAATTTCTGAGAAAAAAAGTCACAAATTTAGGAGAAAAAAGTTGCAGATTTATGAGAAAAAAGTTGAAAATTTGAGAAAAAAACTGAGAATTTACAGGAAAAAGTTGCAAGTTTACAAGGGAACAAAAATCACAAATCTGAAAAAAAAAGTTGCAAATCTATGAGACAAAGTTGAAAATTTATAAGACTTTTTTTAATATTTCTGCTTAGAATTGGTTGTTAAAAGCCATGTTCTCCAGTTATGCCGCACAACACATGATGATATTGGGGGGGGGGATGGGGATGGCAGGTGGCGTTTGGGTCACAGCATGCCCCCTCATGTCGCCTACCGGGTGTGGTCAGATCAACTCAGGACTCAGTTATGCAGCACATTTTGATCCTACAGGACAGCACACAGATGCTGCTGCAGAGCGTCTACCTGGGAATTTCCTGCCCCAGCGAGTTTTGCCGACACTCTTCCAACCAGGCGGTGAGGCCTCCGAAGCTGGCAGGGCAGCTGACGTCATAGATGAAGAGCACGGCGTGGACGTTGCGGTAGTAGTGCTGCACCATGGACTTCCGGAAACGCTCCTGCCCGGCCGTGTCCCACAGCTGGAGCTGAAGGTGAGGCGTGGGAGGAAACAGCAGAAAAGGCAGTGAGAGACGACACAAGGCGGAGGGAGGGAGGGAGCACTTGGAGGAAGCGATGGCGAAATCCTTCCAAGCTCAACAACATGCAGTGACTCATCTCAGAGGGGGAACAAAGAAAAGAGAAAAACAAGCTAATTTGGGAGTTGGGAAGTGAGATTTCTGTTGCAGGTTTTCTGGACAGAAATGACTACATGGAAACGTACCAAAAAACAGTGAAAATTTAAATGTGAGGAATTGATATGGTCACAGACGGCTCCAGACATCCCAAAAAAACCCACATCTGGACAAACTTCAACTCAGAACAAATGGCTTTTAGAAAACCACATTTCTGAGATATTTACATCCAAAACTCAAATTAGTTTCCTTGTCACAAATGAAATGCTTGCTGTTGGTTTGTTTCCCCATTTTCCATTTATGCTTGAATCCACAATTTCAAACTCACAAAGCCAAATACAATGACGTGGCTGTACGACAATAAAACACAGCAATTTTGTTTTTGATGTTGCAAATTTACAAGGACAAACTTGAACTTAATCAAGCGAAAAAGTTGCCATTTTACCAGGAAAAAAAAAACTAAACTTAAATTCATGAGGAAAAAATGATCATTTACAAGGAAAAAAATTTGTTAAATTAATGAGTAAAAAGTTACAGACTTGCAAGGAAAAAAGTCATAAACTACAAGTGGTGAAATAGTTAATTCCATTAATCGCAATTATTTGTATAATGAGCGGTTAATACGATAATTTGTAGTGGTGGTTGTATGGGTGAGAAAATTATGCATCAATGGTACTGTGCCATAATGCATTTAAAATGCTAAAACTTACACAATTTCACGAGAAACCCCCTCAAATTTATAAGGAAAAATTGGCAAATTCATGGGGGAAAATGCAAAGATTTAAAAGGAAAAAGTGTAAAATTTACAAGGAAAGAAGTTGCAAATTATTCAGGAAAAGTAGCAAATTTATGAGGAAAAATTGGCAAATTTACAAGGAAAACCTGGCAATTTTATGAAGAAAAACAAAACTCCCAAGCAAAAGAAATTGCATATTTATGTGGGAAAAATTCAAATTTACAAGAAAAAAAATGTCAAATTAATAATAAAAAGATGTCAACCCACAAGTAAAAGGAATTTATGACTTTTTAAAAGCTGCAAATTTACACAAAATTACAAGCAGAAACTGCCAAATTGCCAAGGAAAAAGATGCAAGCCTACAAGTAAAATGGGTTGCAAATTTATAAGAAAAAGTTGCCAATGCACATATAAAAACATCACAGATTTAAGAGAAAAAAAAGGTGCAAATTTAAAAAGAAAAAAATATTATTAATGCTGACAGGCTAATTTTTGTTTGAATATGAATGTTCTTATTGCATTTGTATAGAGCACAATTAATTTTAACAGTTTTACTTTTCATTTTAATGTCAAAATGTTTTTAGCTTCATGCGTTTTGTTTGGACTTGGGGAAAAATGTTATTTTGATGGAAGAGCTGAGTGGCTACAAACTCTGGATGACTACTAGCCACAGGTGAGTCCAGAATTTATAATGTCAGATTTTGACCCTAGTCTAGAAAAAAAACAAGCAGAAACCTCCTCGTGTCAAAAACGGATCCTCCATCTCAGCTGAGGAAACTTCCTGTGTCATGCGGCGGTTTCAAAACACTCAGGAAACAGCACGACATGTCACCAACTAAACATTCAAACCTGCACAGTCCATCTACGAGGAAACCGACCCATGAAAAAGGGTCCAACTGTTGCATCAGCTCACATGCCTTCACACATTTACAGGCTGCTGATCTTCTGTCATTCAGAGAATTTTCTGTCATTCTTTCTGGGACAAAAACCTCTGTGTTAATGCAGCAGAGGCACACGGCAGTGTAGGCTCTTCATAATATAGCGGGTAAAATAAGTACTGAGCATGTCACCATTTGTCTCAGTAAATATACTTCTAATGGGGCTATTGTAATGATTTTTCACCAAATGTCAGTAACAACCCATACAATCCACACATGGAAAGAAATCAAACCATAGATATCCATAAATTAAATCATTTGTAAAATATGAAATGACACAGGGAAAAAGTATTGAACACGTGATTAAAGGATAGGCGCAAAGAGGCCTAGCCAAGACACCAGCTAAAATCTATCAGTAATAATTAGAATGCAATCCTCCCCGTTGTCAGTGCAAATTAATATCAGTTGATTCGGTCCCAACTGATGGCCTATAAAAAGGTGTCACACAAGAAACATCTCATGACGATAAAAGAAAAGAGCTCTCTCAAGACCTTTGCAACCTAACTGTTGTGAAACGTACTGATGGCATTGGTTACAGAAGGATTTCCAAACTTCTGAATGTTCCAGTGAGCACTTTTGGTGCCATAATCCGGAAGTGGAAAGAACATCATTTCACCATAAATTGGCCACGACCAGGTGCTCCTTGCAAGGTTTAGCTGCTGTTAGCAGAGTTAGCCTTCGCTAGCGGAGTTAGCCATTCACTCATTCTGGGTTGTTTTTGTGCACTCCAGGGACTGGTCATATGGTACTGACCACTCAAGCCACATATCCCAGTGTCCAATAATGCTTTATTTGGGCTTTTAAACTCAAACATCCTGCCAATATTTGCTAGTATGTTACGTAGTCGGATAATTGAAGCTAAAAGCTAACGTTAACCTCAAACATTTCATCATCATCATAACAAAACTCAGAAGAATGAATAAAAAGGGAGGGCTAGGTGAATGGGGCTCATTAACGTTTAAAGCAATATGCCTTAAAAACAGTCCATTTTGAGGAGTGCTCCTTCCCCATGTGTAAAATGGTACTGCTGTAATGAAACACAGAGGTGTTTTGATCAAAGCAGGTCAGACATTTCATTAATGCCTCTGGGAACTGTGTCAACTTGGGGGGCATAACAGGGGCTCTAACAAAATATACTCTGACATTTGGAGCTTCTGGTGTCACACTGAAGCTTGATAAACAAAATGAAGAAAAAAGATACATAAATATAGACTTGCTTTACTATTTTTGCTAAATAAAATCATTCTTTGGAAGATGCAGCTGTGCAAAAAATGTTCATGGGTTCAATAATATGCTGAGTCAGGGGTCGGCAACCTGAGACTTCAGAGCCATACGATGGGCCTTCAGTCCATAATCGGGAGCTCCCTCTAGCTTTGACCAAGTTTCTACAATAATTCATATACAAAAGTCATTTTATAATAAAAAGTCACATTTTGGAGAGAAAGGCTACAAATACTACAGCAAATAAAAAACAGAATATCATGGTTCCATATAATTCAAAGAGTAAGTCAATCATCAAAATTTAAAACAAAAAGCTTTTAAAATAAACTATTTTTTTGTGATGAATATAGATTACATGGAAGTTTGTATTATTAAATCTGAAATACTAAAAATACATTTTTAAAACAATATTCTACTTTTTAGATGCAATCATCTCTGTTTTAGCTTTTTGGGAGCCCTTTGCAAGACTGTGTTTGGGGGCCCAATTTTTGTTATGGAGGTTCAAACAATTTAAGGTGAGGAAAAAAAAAAGTCCCCCCTCCAATCTGTGTCATTGTCTAGATCAGAGGTCATCAAGCTCCATCTAGATGTGAAGAGCCACTGTGGGAGACTTTTCATCAGCAAAGTCCACACGAAGCCACGAAGTATCTGAGCCTGAAAACTAAGAGAAAACAGCAACGTTACCAGTACAAACTGGCCTTACACCATCAATATTAGCCAGCTTTACTTATAAAATTACTTTTTTCGCCAAAATTTGTGTGAGGTTGTCATAAATTCTCTCATTTTCTAATAAATTTGTTTTATTTTTCTTTGAAATTCTGTTACCGTTTCAGGTAAAATTTCCACACAAATTTCTGACATTTTTCCCCTCAGAAAAAAAAAAAAAAAAAATGTTTCTAGTAAGTTTGTGATTTTTGTTTTTTTTTTCAAAAAAAATTGTGATTCTTTTTCTTGCAAAATTGGAAGAGTTTTTCTAAGAATGTAACTTTTTTCTTTAAATCTGTCATATTTCTGCTACACATGTTCTCCCTTTTTTTCTCCCTTGTAAATTTGTTTTTCAGGTAAATTTCCAGCACTTTTCATATAAATTTGTAACATTTTTCTCAAAAAACTGCAGCTTTTCCAATAAATTTGTGGGTTGTTCCCTCAGAAATTTTGTGACCACTTCGTTCAAATTTGTGTTGTCACAACTTTTGATATAAATTTCCAACTTCTTATAAATTTAAGATAAGATAAGATAAGATAAGCCTTTATTAGTCCCACAACGGGGAAATTCCAGGATTGCAACAGCACAGGGATAGCAACACTCAGAGCAACAATCAGAAGGCAAGAAAAAAACAAGCAAGCAAGAGCAGCTAATATACATATGTACATATTACTATAATATATATATATATATACACACACACACACAGACACACAAATTTGCTATTTTTCTAGTAAATTTACATTTTTTCCCTTTACAAATCTGTGTCCTTTTTTCCTGAAAGTTTTGATTTTTTTGTTAAGGCCTTAAAGAGCCACTGGCTATGGGCAAAAGAGCCAGGTGTGACTCCGGAGCCGCAGGTTGCAGACCCCTGGGGCCTCATGTACAAAGACTTGCGTGGATTTCCTACTGAAAGATGACGTACGTTTAAATCAAGAAAACGAGTAAGCAAAAAAAAAAAAAAAACCAAATGTATGAAACAATGCGTAGGAATATGCAGGAATCCAAGCACATTTCCTTTGTACATACCAATCTACTTGACATTGAACGCACATGAGGAAACACCGGACTCCTCCCCTGACACGCCTCCATTTGAATATGCAATTACATGCAAATAGGTATGCAAATAGATACTATATATAAGTGCTGCACGTTTGATTCTCCTGTATCCACGATCAAAAATAATGGATTTAATAAAATTTCATGGACTGTGAGTTGGAGTGCTCCTGAATGAGGTAGAGGCATGTAAAAATGTTTTGTTTGGCACGCTGTCCTGGCATTTGCGCCAGATACAAGCAATTCAATAGCCTGCTCACAGCCCTATAAGATTATTTTACTGTTTTCTTTTAGTCAGATAGGGATGAGAAGGAGATGTTTATTTAACCTTGACAAGTTTCGACTGACGTTTTCAGCCTTGACCATAAACCCATAGTTAGGTCAGGGTGTAAATTGTTCAAGATGTGTATTAGATACAACTACTGTATTGATTTGAAAAGCCTACATCATTTCTTTCAGTAGTTATTGTGTTTAGAAGATTTAGGGAAAAGCTGGCCTCTGACCTCAAGGTCATCTGATGACAGTAAAATTGCAATATGCACATCTTCAGAGTATATCAAACCATAGCACCAAGTTTCAAAACAATTGGCACAAAACTGTAGAAGGAGTTGATTTCACAAGACAGTTACTGTCTATGAAGTGATGTGAAGCAGGAAGTCATAGGTCAGGGACTACAAGTCCTGCAAAAATATCCAATCAGAACCAAATTACAATATGCGCATCTTCAGTGTATATCAAACCATGGTACCAAGTTTCAAAACAATCGGAACAAAACTGTAGGAGGAGTTGATTTCACAAAAGTGGGACAGACAGATGGAAGGACTGACCCATAACATAATCCCTCTTTGGGCTTCGTCCAGCGGGGATAAAAAAAATAAATCACAAAATATTTAGTCAACAGCAGTACACCATCCATCCATCCATCCATCTTCTACCGCTTAATCCTTTCGGGTCGCGGGGGGGCTGGAGCCTATCCCAGCATCTTTGGGCGAGAGGCAGGGTACACCCAGTACCTTTTTTTTACTTCACGTTATACCACACCATTTACTTGACTGTAGGGATGTGTGGGTAAGAGCACACATAAATGAAGAACTGGTTCTGAGCAGTTAAATATTTATTTAGCTTTTTGTCAATGAATACAAGATGGAATGATAAGATTAGCTCTCCACAATGCAAACAGGTACTCTGCGTACTGCTGTGACTGAATACTGTGCGTATTTTTTGTTTTACTGTATACATCCTTAAGGTGCCTTCACACCAAACGCGAACAGACAAATTTTTTGTGTGGCACAATTACATTATAACTCAATGTAAACACATGAATAGACATGAATTCACTGTCTGGGTGAGATGCTGACAGGTGAAGTTGCCTTTATAACTTGTGCAGTTGTCTTCAACCTGCTGTGGAAATCCCCAAAATAACATCATGCTTAGATTTACATTATTCGAAGGGAAGCTCGCCTGAAAAAGTTGTCCCCGTCTCCAAAATGTCATAAGATGATAGGCATTTACACTGCTAGCTTGCTAGCCTTGTTAGCACGTCTGTGGCAGGAATCCATGGGTAAATAACTCCAACATCCCGATTCAGCTGAAGAGCTCCCGGTCCTTCTGTCTGCAAGTGAGTGGCAGTCTCATTTTCAAACTAGTTTACTCTCCAAAGTTGATACTTTTCTCCGGTGACGGCAGAATCTCCAGGCCATTACTAGCTAATGCTAGCTGTTGGACGTGAACGCGTGATTTCACGTGTGCTCGCCTCTTTCCATCGACTTTGTATGCATTCACGCCACCCGTTCGTGTTTGGTGTGAAGGCACCTGAATGCTGCAACTCATTTTTGCCACTCAGTGTTTAACTGCCATGAGTTTTGTTTAGTGACATCATATGCATACCCTCTATAGAACGTACTGGCCAATCAGATTAGAGCCGTATGTGTAGCAAGAATTCTGAGTATGGTTCCATAGCCGCTGCCAAAAAATACAAGAAAGAAGTCGCAAATTTATGAAAAAAATGCAAATTTACAAGAGTTAGAAATGTAAAGGTAAAAAAAAAAAAAAAAAATTCACAACTTTACAAGAAAAGTCACAAATTTACAAGGAAAAAATTTAAGATTTTTTTTTTTTTTAAGTTGCAACTGAAAAAAAAAAAAGAGGTAATTTTCAGGTTGTTGAGGGTGAACTTGTAGGGGGACTGATGCATATGAATACTCCACTTTATAAGCCAGAAACGGCTATGGGTGCACTAGTATATGAGGAAAATGGTATATTAAGAGGAACATTGCACCAAAAAAACTTAAATATTGGTAAAAACAACAACAACAACAAACAAACACGCAAATTGCGTATTTAGGAGGGAAAACCTTTGTCGTTATACCCCGGTTTGCTGATTACAACTCAGGTTGTTTTTCATTCAGTTTAAGCCCCAGCCCCGTTTCCTAACGCGCAGCTGCAGTTTTTACCTTGATCTTCTCTCCGTCCACCTCCAGCAGCCTCTCCCTGAAGTCCACGCCGATGGTGGCCTCCGCTCTGTGGGGGAATTCTCCGGCGCACAGCCGGTGGGTCAGGCAGGTCTTCCCAACCCCAGAGTTTCCGATCACCAGCACTTTATAGGTCCTGCAGCGGCTCAGCAGGGAGGACACGCTGCCCAAGGAGCTGGAAAACTCCAGAGAGGACTCCATGCGGCTCCTGCTAACGCAGCGCCAAAATGACACACCGCGGCCGGGATTCAAAGGTCTCCAAAGACGCAGCGCAAAAAGTAGCGTGGGTGGAGGAGGAGGAGGAGGAGGAGGAGGAGGATCATGTGTGTGGTTTGTCTGTGCCTGGTGGTGTCTGGGGTGGAGGGTGGAGAGTTCATTAATCAGGAGGCAGGACATGGCAGAGCTGCAAAAAACGACCAATTTCACCATCCAGCCATCCATCTTCTTCCGCTTAACCCTTTTCGGGTCACGTGGGGGGGGGGTGGCTATCCCAGCATCTTTGGGCGAGAGGCAGGGTACATCCTGGACAGATCGCCAGTCCATGGCAGGGCCAACACAGAGAGACAAACAACCATTCACTCTCACAGTCACACCTAAGGACAATTTAGAATCCCCAGTTGATGCCTATTAACCTAACTTGCATGTTTTTTGGGGCATGTGGGAGGAATCCGGAGAAATCCCGGAGTAAACCAGTTTGACCAGTTCAACCAGTTTAACAAAAAACATTAATTCTTGCAGCCTTAAAAATAATAAATAAACTGCAGTGATTTCTGATTAAAAAAAAATTATCATTTCTAAAACAATAAAATGAAAGTGGCAAAAACAAAAGTAACTCAGAGTACAATCAAATGTACTTAAGTGAAATTTAAGGGTGTGCCCTGCATCATATGTTTGTTTGTATGTATGGATATACAGTATATACAGTACATGCATATTAATATGTACTTCAAATAAAAGTAAAAGTAGTTTATTCTTCATAAATATACTCAAGTAGCAGTAAAAAGTACCCTTCTTTTTTTAAGCTACTTGAGTACAAGGATACTTAACGGTGACACAGACAGCATTGTGACCTCCTGGCCAGTAGGTGCTGTGCCTACTCTTGTCCCAACTGCTTGGTAGAGACACATGACATCAACACAGTTATGCTATTGGCTGTGACACCGGCCATAGACATGTAAACACTAGAGAGGACATGCCTAGCTGCCAGAGTCACATTCCTTGTACATAACTTACTTATATGATTACAATAAATACAATGAACAATGCTGCAGGTACTGGCAACCATTATAATTACCTACAGAACAAGGCACCACAGTTCCATCCATCCATCTTCTACCGCTTTTCCGGAGGTCCGGGTCGCGGAGGCAGCAGTTCAAGCAGAGAAGCCCAGACTTCCCTCTCCCCAGCCACCTGCTCCAGCTCTTCAGAAGGGATACCAAGGTGTTCCCAGACCAGCTGGGAGACATAGTCTCTCCACCGAGTCCTGGGTCTGCCCCGGGGTCTCCTCCCAGTGGGACGTGCCTGAAACACCTCAAGTGGGAGGCGTCCAGGAGGCATCCTAATCAGATGCCCATACCACCTCAACTGACTCCTTTCAATGTGGAGGAGCAGCGGTTCTACTCTGAGCCTCTCCCGGATGACTGAGCTCCTCACCCTGTCTCTGAGGGTGAGTCCAGCAATCCTACGGAGAAAGCTCATTTCAGCCGCTTGTATCTGCGATCTCGTTCGTTCGGTCATTACCCAAAGCTTGTGACCATAGGTGAGAGTAGGAACGTAGATTGACTGGTAAATCGACAGCTTTGCCTTAGAACTAAGCTCCCTCTTCACCACAGCAGACCGGTACAACGTCCGCATCCCTGCAGATGCTGCTCCAATCCGTCTGTCGATCTCTCGCTCCATTTTCCCCTCATTCGTGAACAAGACCCCAAGATACTTAAACTCCTCCACTTGGGGCAGGAGCCTGTCCCCAACCTGGAGAGGACAATCCACCTTTTTCCGGCTGAGGACCATGGACTCGGACTTGGAGGTGCTGATTCTCATCCCAGCCGCTTCACACTCAGCGGAAAACCGTCCCAGCAAGAGCTGTAGGTCATTGCTGGATGAAGCCAGCAGGACAACATCATCTGCAAACAACAGAGATGAGATCCTGTGGTCACCAAGCATGACACCCTCCGTTCCCTGGCTGCGCCTAGAAATCCTGTCCATAAAAATTATGAACAGGATCGGTGACAAAGGGCAGCCCTGGCGGAGTCCAACTCTCACTGGGAATGATTCCGACCGAGTGTTGGCAATACGAACCAAACTCTCACAACGGTCATACAGAGACCGAATAGCTCGTAACAACAAGCCCGATACCCCATACTCCCGAAGCACCCCCCACAAAAATCCACGAGGGACGCGGTCAAATGCCTTCTCCAAGTCCACAAAACACATGTAAACTGGTTGGGCAAACTCCCACGAACCCTCAAGAATTCTCGAGAGGGTAAAGAGCTGGTCCGATGTGCCACGGCCAGGACGAAAACCACATTGCTCCTCCTGAATCCGAGGTTCGACCAATGGCCGGACTCTCCTCTCCAGTACCTTGGCATAGACCTTCCCAGGGAGGCTGAGGAGTGTGATCCCTCTAAAGCTGGAGCACACCCTCCGGTCCCCTTTTTTGAAGAGAGGAACCACCACCCCGGTTTGCCATGCCAAAGGCACTGCCCCTGACCTCCACGCAATGTTGCAGAGGCGTGTCAACCATGACAACCCAACAACATCCAGGGCCTTGAGATACTCAGGGCGAATCTCGTCCACCCCCGGGGCCTGGCCACCAAGGAGATTTTTAACCACCTTGGCGACCTCAGCCCCTGTGATAGGCGAGTCATCCCCCTCGTCCCCAAACCCTGCTTCCTCTGTGGAAGGCGTATCAGTGGGATTGAGGAGATCCTCGAAGTATTCCTTCCACCGCCCGACAATATCCCCAGTCGAAGTCAACAGTGTCCCATCCGCACCATACACAGTGTGGATGGGGAGCTGCTTTCCCCTCCTGAGCTGCCGGACAGTTTGCCAGAATCTCTTTGAGGCCGACCGAAAGTCTTGTTCCATGGCCTCACCGAACTCCTCCCATACCCGGGTTTTTTCTTCAGCAACCACCCGAGCTGCACTCCACTTGGCCTGCCGGTACACCTCAGCTGCTTCAGGAGTCCCACAAGCCAACCAAGCTTGATAGGACTCCTTCTTCAGCTTTATGGCCCCCCTCACCACTGGTGTCCACCACTTGGTTCGGGGGTTGCCACCACGAGATGCACCGACCACCTTGCGGCCACAGCTCTGGGCCGCCGCTTCAACAACAGAGGTGGAGAACATGGCCCATTCAGACTCCATGTCTCCAGACTCCCTCGGAATGTTGTTGAAGTTCTTCCGGAGGTGGGAGTTGAAGACCTCCCGGACAGGGGCCTCAGCCAGATGCTCCCAGCACACCCTCACTATACGTTTGGGTCTACCAGGTCTGAATGGCTTCCTCCCCTGCCATCGGATCCAACTCACCACCAGGTGGTGATCAGTTGACAGCTCTGCACCTCTCTTTACTCGAGTGTCCAAGACATACGGTCGCAGGTCTGATGATACGATAACAAAATCGATCATCGACCTGCGACCTAGGGTGTCCTGGTGCCAGGTGCTCATATGGACACCCTTATGCTTGAACATGGTGTTCGTTATGGACAGACTGTGGTTAGCACAGAAGTCCAATAACTGAACACCACTCGGGTTCAGATCGGGCAGGCCGTTCCTCCCAATCACCCCCCTCCAGGTTTCACTGTCGTTGCCCACGTGCGCATTGAAGTCCCCCAGTAGGACAATGGAGTCTCCAAGAGGAGCACCCTCCAGCACCCCAGTCACAGACTCCAAAAAGGGTGGGTACTCTGAAACATCATTTGGTGCATAGGCACAAATGATGGTCAGGACCCGTTTCCCAACCCGAAGGCGCAGGGAAGCAACCCTTTCGTCCACCGGGGAAAACTCCAATATAGAGGCAGCAAGGTGGGGCGATACAAGAATACCCACCCCTGCTCGTCGCCTCTCGCCCGGGGCAGCTCCAGAAAAGGCCAAGCTCCAGCCCCTCTCCAGGAGACTGGTTCCGGAACCGGAGCTGTGTGTTGAGGTGAGGCCGACTATATCTAGCCGGTATCTCTCAACCTCTTACACCAGCTCAGGCTCCTTCCCCACCAGAGAGGTGACATTCCACGTACCAAAAGCCAGTTTAGAAAGCTTGGGATCAGTCCGCCAAGGTCTCCGCCTTTGACCGCCACCTAATCCACATAGCACCGGACCCCCCATGATCCCTCCTGCAGGTGGTGAGCCCACTGGAGGGCGGACCCATGTAACTCCTTCGGGCTGAGCCCGGCCGGGTCCCATGGGTGGAAACCCGGCCACCAGACGCTAGCCTTCGAGCCCCTCCCCCAGGCCTGGCTCCAGGGTGGGGCCCCGGTAACCCCATACCGGGCGGGGTACACTGAATCCTTGATATAGAATTTATCATCAGAGTCTGTTGGATCGTTCTTAGTCTGGCCCTTCACCCAGGACCAGTTTGTCTTGGGAGACCCTATCAGAGGCAAATTGCCCCGGACAACATAGCTCCTGGGATCACTGGGGCACGCAAACCCCCCCCCCACGATAAGGTGACGATCCATGAGGGGGAAGGCACCACAGTTTGCCATGAAAATGTTAGCCATGTTCTAGCTAGTGTTTTATATATATCTATGTTACAGGCCACCACAGTGGCATCATCCAACTGCTCAGATGTAAATATTATGATTAATTCAAGCCTATAAACATTTTTAAAAGCAGGCCTATTGTTACATCTAAATAACGAAGAGTCTAGAGGGAGCTGATCTGAACATTCTCTCTTTATTGAACCAATCTCACATATATTTATATCCCCAGCTGTAGCCCGTCTGACATCACTCTGATCCCACCCCGGCCAAGCTACGGCAAGCCCCAAGCCCTAGTTCCACTACGTCAACCCCCCCCTTGGAAAATCAAGAACACAAATGAAACATCCAAACAGGTAAGACAACTATAAACATTTATGACCAATGGGCACAGCTATACTGTGCACAAGTCCCTTCTCAACACGGCAGAACCGTTCTCAACCACACTAGTCACAAAATCGTCTAAGTACCTGGGTCTCCAACACTCTCTAGCCGGGCGTCCCTCACGAGGGCACTCTGCCTCCAGCACCATTGGCTCCGGCTGAGGGTCGGCATCCATCCGGACCCTCCAGTCCAAACTGTCACTCAAACTGTCCATGGCGGGGTTGCTCGCCACCTCTGGTGGGGACCTCCGTAGCCTACTTGCATCCCATCGGGACCCATTGTCCAGTTCAAAAGTGTCAGGGTGTCAGCGAACATAAACCCGTCCGCCAGGTGAGCCCTCAGACCATTCTTAAGGGTCCTGTTTATCCTCTCAATCCCCCCATTAGCCTGTGGGTGGTACACCGCCGTCTTGATGTGCTTGACCCCTCTGACTCTCAGGAACCCCTCAAAAGCCCCAGAAGTGAACTGCGGGCCATTGTCAGTGGTGATGGAACTCGGGGTCCCCCATCTGGCAAACAACAATGTCAGGAATCTTGTGATCACCTCAGTTGTCACCGAGCCAGTCGGGAGCACCTCCGGCCATTTAGAAAACAGATCATACGCCACCACAAGGAACCTGCTACCGGTGGTGGGGGGGGGGTGCATGTAGTTCTCCACAAATGTTCAATATGATGTGTTCCCAGGGTCCAGCAGGGAACATGACCGGTCGCAGGGTAGGAGGTGGAGGTCCTCTGGTCTTCCTGTTCTCCAGGCATGGCACACAGTTTTTAACCATTGTCTCTATGTCCTTGTCTATTCCCGGCCAACAAACAGAGTCCCTGCTACACTGCTTGACCTTGACCACCCCAAGGTGACCCTCATGTAGCATATCCAACACCCGTCCTCTCAGAGCTGCTGGGATGACGGCACATTGTCCTCTAGCCATGCAGATACATCGTTCCAGCAGCTAAGCTCGTCCCTAAACCAATGAAACGGGGCCATCTCCCCCAGCACTCCCATGGGCCAGCCCTCCCTGATTGCCGAGCGCAATCTCCTCATCACTTGGTCACTCTCCGAAACTTCTCTAAGTTCCTGATGTAACCCAGTGTTAAAAACGCGATTAAAAATATGAATGTCGATACCGCTTTAAGAAGAAGGGGGGACACTCATTTCACAATGGGAATAGATATTTTGAAGATGAGTATATAAATACAATATAAGTTCATAAAATATGTTCATAAATAGTTAAGAACATTTTCTGGAAAGTTTTGATAAAGTTCCAAATGTTTTTATTTGGTATTTTGAGCAATCAATGGCTGCGCTGTTGCTTGGCAACACCAGCCAATGGGTTAAGCGCTCTCTCTCCGAGTCTGGGTATGACTTTCATTTTTTGGCTCAGTCACGCCAGACGCTGAAAGACACAGACCAGAGAGAGAGACGGTCCTTGATGATATGGCGACGCTAACGTGCTAGTAGTGTGGCGTAACATTATGTAGCTCACATATTCCTTGGCAGAGACCCAGACATGAGAGAACTTTGAGCTCGCAGTGTGTATTGACATCACGCCTCAAACGGACATTGAGTCTGGACCCCCTGTGGACTAGGAAAGAAGTGAGAAGATCTGGGGAGTGGACCTGAAGGGACTGTCTGACCTCCTGGGGTCAGACAGAGAAGCCGAGAGGACAATGGGAGGATTAAATGTGAATGTGATTCTGTGTTGATGTGAATGTGATTCATGTTTGATGTGAAAGTATAAAGGTATGTGGTTTACCTCAGCTCGCCCTCTTTATTCCCTGACTGAGAGAGGAGCTGTAGGACGTGAGATGAAATAAACCAATACTGAGAAATCATTCAGTCTCTTCATTTCATGGTTCCTACAGTAGCAGCCTTTGTCTCGGATAAAACCTGAGATTGGTAAGCCTAAACAATCACCTGCAATGAGACATTGCTGTATTATCAAATTCTAATACCACGTTTGTTAAATTTTAAGATTTGTATCCAAAGGCTGTTAACGCCGTTGAGCACGGGAACCCCATGACGCACGTGTCACTTAGCTTGGTCAGGTTTTTTTTCTTTGGACTGGTTTGACCAGAACATGGATTCTCCAGATCTGGATGGCGAGCCGAAGCCCGAACCCTATTAACGGCTAGAGGTGATTCAACAGGTCACCTGGAACGGACACTAGAGAACTGTGAATCTTGTAAATATATTTTGGGATATTATTGTGACAAGTGTGTGGTTTTTTTTTTTTTATTAAATGCACATATTTGTAAATAATACACATTTGTAAAAAGAAATATATATAGTTGCAAGTTCTACACTACCGTTCAAAAGTTTGGGGTCACCTCAGACAATTTTGGTTTTCCATGAAAAGTCACACTGTAGAGGATGCCTTTTCACAGACGAGACTGAGTTTATTTCTCAGAAAAGGTTTACTGTGAGGCTACATCCTCTATCAAGCAAAGTATCTCAGCAAAGAGACAGAACAATCATTCTTCACAGCTCTTATACTCTCCAGAGACACAAAACCCCCAACATCAAATATCACACCCCCAACCCACAGTCCTTCAGTAAACATATAGCCTCCGAGGCTCCTTGGCGTCTCCATTGTCTCTCAACTCTTCAGCCTCGGGGGCTCCTGCTGGGACATTCTCTCTGACTTCCCATCTCTCAAGAAACCACTTCACACCTCCCGAGGTCTCTGCCGGGTCAGGTCCTCTTGGCCGTTTAGACGTGAAGCCTCCAGAGTATGCACCGTCATGCCTACTAAGTATATGTGAGGGAACATGCATACCATACATGCATACTATATATGCGCCCTAAACCTGCGCCATATAACCCCCCCCAAACGTCTAAATAAGGACAACTTACACCCCAGATGCATAGAATCCCAGATGCATAGAATCATGACATATCACACAGAACGAAAAAAAAAAAAATTGGCACAACATATCACACATCCAACTGCTTGGGCTTCAACCTCCTGCCATATCTGCTGTGAGCAGGTCTCGCTCTGCCTGTAGCTGTCTCTTGCATCTGTGGATCAGAGTCATTAGCACATCGTTGTGAAAGCTTAGAAGAGTGTCTCCCCGGTGGCCTGCCACGACGGGGGGCCCTGGCTACTTGCACTTGTTCATCAGCTAACACAAAAGCAGGTTTGAGTCTGTTAATGCAGACTAATTCCCTCCTGTCTCCCAAATCGAACAAAAAATGCTTTTCCCCGGTTTCTAACACTCTGAACGGTCCATCATAAGGTGGTCTTAAACCTAACCTCTGTGCGTCGTGTCTAACAAAGACAAATTCTGCATTCTTTAAGGCTTTAGGCACGAAAACGTGTGGGAAACTGTGATGAACTGGGCGGGGGAGGGTGTTTGATCCCGCATTGCTCTGCAGCAGCTGAGCAGGGGGGTGATCTGGTGCGGGGTTCTCAGGAAGGAATTCTCCCGGTAACCGGAGAGGTTGGGCGAAGACTAGCTCGGCCGGAGAGGCTTGCAGATCTTCCTTAGGTGCTGAACGCAACCCTAATAAAACCCATGGAAGTTTATCCACCCAATTTGTGTCCGTGAGAGCCGCTCTGAGGGCTGCTTTCAATGACCGGTGAAAGCGTTCGCACAAACCGTTGGCCTGGGGGTTATACGCAGTTGTGCGATGAATTTTCACCCCCAGGCTGAGTGCCATGGATGACCAGAGCTCGGAAACAAATTGAGGTCCTCTGTCAGACGTTATGTCCGACGGAACTCCAAAGCGCGCAACCCAAGCTGTTAAAAAAGCGCGTGCAACATCTGCTGCTGTGGTTGACGCCAGGGGGACCGCCTCTGGCCAGCGTGTGGTGCGGTCTACCATAGTTAGAAGGTGTGTGAACCCCTGTGACAGCGGGAGGGGTCCCACCAAGTCGACATGCACGTGGTCGAAGTGTTTGGCCGGGATGTGAAAAGGTTCTAGAGGGGCCCGCGTGTGCTTATGTACCTTTGCTCTTTGACACGCTGCGCAAGCTGCAGCCCATTCTATGACCTGTTTACGCAGCCCCGGCCAAACAAATTTCTCTCCCACCATTTTGAACGATGCGCGAACGCCTGGATGTGCCAGCGAATGTATTAAGTCAAAAATGCAGCGATGCCATGCAGCTGGAACCACGGGGCGGGGGCGCCCCGTGGAGATATCGCAGATTAGAGGGGGCATACCTCTTTGATGCATCCTGTGCTCCAGCCTAAGCCCTGTTGGCCCAGACTGGAGCGCGCGCACATCCGCATCATTAACCTGCTCGGCGGCCATGGCTGCATAATCTAATCCAATGCAGACCGGGGCTGCGAGCGCTTCCGCGCCGCAAGCCTGGCCCGTGTCTACCGCCACCGAGTCTGCCCCCTGGGGGCCTGGCATTGCAACTGTGCACGAGAGACAATCTGCCACTACATTGTGTTTGCCCGCCACATGTTGAATGTCGGTGGTAAACTCCGAAATCGCGGCCAGCTGTCTCTGTTGTCGGCCCGACCAAGGCTCTGAAATTTTAGCCATTGCAAATGTTAATGGTTTGTGGTCTACAAACGCGGTGAAACAGCACCCTTCCAACCAGAACTGGAAGTGGCAGATGGCCAAATGCAGGGCTAAAAGCTCCCTATCGAACGCGCTGTATTTACGCTCGTTATCGCGCAATGTTTTGCTGAAAAACGCAAGTGGTTGCCAGCTCCCTGCTACCAGTTGCTCGACAACCGCTCCAACTGCTACGTCGGAAGCGTCCGTGGTTAGCGCCATGCGAGCTGCTGGCACCGGGTGTGCCAATAACGCAGCGTTCGCGAGGGCCGATTTGACCTGGGAAAAAGCGCGCTCCCGGTCCAGGGACCACTCGACCTTAGTTGCAGGTTTTTGCTTCTTTAGTGCCGCGTACAATGGGTGCATGAGCTGTGCCGCATTGGGGAGGAAGCGGTTATAAAAACTGACCATCCCCCAAAATTCTTGCAGTGCTTTAACTGTCTGCGGTTGGGGGAAATCCGTTATCGCGCGCACTTTATCAGGCAGCGGGACTGCACCTTCTGGAGACACGCGGTGCACCAAAAAATCGATTTGCGCTACCCCGAATTGGCATTTCGCTGGGTTAAATATCAGCCCGTGTTCTGTCAGCCTCTGAAAAATGGCTGTGAGGTGGCGTTCGTGTTCGACCTCGGATGCACTGGCTACCAAAATATCATCCAAATAGGCGAACACGAAAGGGAGGCCGCGCAACACCGCATCCATCATGCGTTGGAACGTTTGTGCGGCGCCTTTGAGGCCGAAAGGCATGCGCAAAAACTCGAAAAGCCCGAAGGGGGTTATAACTGCCGTTTTGGGTATGTCTTGCGCGCGGACTGGGACTTGGTGATAACCGCGCACCAAATCTATTTTGGAAAAGATGCGCGCCCCCACCAAATGTGCTGAAAAATCCTGGATGTGCGGAATCGGGTAGCGGTCGTGTGCTGAAGCATTATTTAATCTGCGGAAATCACCGCAAGGGCGCCACGAGCTGTCAGCCTTGGGGACCATGTGCAGGGGTGACGACCAAGAGCTGTTAGAGCGTCTAACAATGCCCAGTTTTTCCAAGTTGGCGAATTCCTCGCGCGCGATGGCCAGTTTAGCTGGGTCCAAGTGCCAAGCTTTTGCAAAAACAGGGGGGCCAGAGGTAGTTATGAAATGCTCGACCCCGTGTTTGGCAACTGATGCTGAAAATGTTGGGACCGTGAGTGCTGGAAACTGATTGAGTCGTGCATGAAACTTACCACCCGCAGCTGTGACATTGGGATGTGCAGAAGGCAGGGCCACCCGAGCTGTACAGGAGATAGAGTGGAAAGACAGTGCATTTACAATACGTCTATTAGTAAGATCAACTAATAAACTGTTTGAGCATAAAAAGTCAGCACCTAGCATGTTGTTGCTAACTGCAGCTACAACGAAGGTCCACTCGAAGGTGCGGCCATGGAGGGATAGGAGGAGCGTCTTCTCCCCATAGGTTTTGATTGTGGAGCCATTTGCCACTAACACCAGGGGTCCACTGGAAGGCGTCAGCAGGTCCGCGTAGGAAGGCTTGACAAAACTCAGCTGGGAGCCTGTGTCCACCAGGAATTCTTTCCCTGAGTTTGCATCTGTCACGAAAAGCAGCTTGTTCTTCTCGCCGAGAGCCGCAGCTGCTACCGACTCTCGGTCTTGGCGTTTCCCTGGCGCTTGTATCGGCACGGTGGGATGCATCTGCGCGCTCTCTCGGCGAAGCGCCGATGGTAGAAACAGAGGGTGTTGTCAGCTCCGCTTCTCCTGGTCTCTGCCGCTGCTGACGTCAGTGGGTCCTGTGCTGCAGCCTCTGGTCTCCCCTCGTCTCGCAGTGGTGCGTTCAGCTCTGCTGCTGCCGTCGTGGCTGTGTGCCGTCTATGGGCGTCGACGAGCCGCTGCGCTTCCTGGCCCAGCTCGTGGTAGTCGCGGTTGTTGAGCAGCCAGGGTGACTCTCACTGCTGGCGGTAGCGTTCTGAGAAAGAGGTGGGCGAAGATAAAGCTGTCGTCATCTTCGCCTCTCAGGTTCATCATCTTCGCCATCAGATCAGCCGGCCTGTCTGCTTCCCCTTCTGTCAGCGCCAGAAGCTTCTCTGCTCGCTCTCCCAGTGAGGGAGTGAAGGCTTGAATGAGGGCGGCTTTCAGTGCGCCATACTTGTCGTCTTGGGGCGGGTGGTTGGTCAGGCTCTCCACCCGCTGCACTGTGAGGCTGTCCAGCTTCGCGACGACATGGTAGAACCTCGTTGCGTCCGCTGAGATTCCCCGAAGGTGGAACTGCGCCTCCACAGTGGTAAACCAGGAGCGCGGGTTATGTTGCCAGAAATCGGGCAGCTGAAGAGTGGTAGCTGCGTTAACCCGGTTGGCTCCTGAAGAGTCCGGTGCGAGAAGATCGTCGCCACCGGCCATAGTTTGTCGTAGGTCACCAGTGTAGGGGATGCCTTTTCACAGACGAGACTGAGTTTATTTCTCAGAAAAGGTTTATTGTGAGGCTACATCCTCTATCAAGCAAAGTATCTCAGCAAAGAGACAGAACAATCATTCTTCACAGCTCTTATACTCTCCAGAGACACAAAACCCCCAGCATCAAATATCACACCCCCAACCCACAGTCCTTCAGTAAACATATACCCTCCGAGGCTCCTTGGCGTCTCCATTGTCTCTCAACTCTTCAGCCTCGGGGGCTCCTGCTGGGACATTCTCTCTGACTTCCTGTCTCTCAAGAAACCACTTCACACCTCCCGAGGTCTCTGCCGGGTCAGGTCCTCTTGGCCGTTTAGACGTGAAGCCTCCAGAGTATGCACCATCATGCCTACTAAGTATATGTGAGGGAACATGCATACCATACATGCATACTATATATGCGCCCTAAACCTGCGCCATAACACTTTTATTTACCACCATGAGTTGTAAAATGAATAGAAAATATAGTCAAGACATTGACAAGGTTAGAAATAATGATTTGTATTTGAAATAATTTTTTCCTTCAAACTTTGTTTTCGTCAAAGAATCCTCCATTTGCAGCAATTACAGCATTGCAGACCTAACATGATTGCACAAGGGTTTTCTAATCATCCATTAGCCTTCTGACGAAATGAGCAAACACATTGTACCATTAGAACACTGGAGTGATAGTTGCTGGAAATGGGCCTCTATACACCTATGTAGATATTGCACCAAAAAACAGACATTTGCAGCTAGAATAGTCATTTACCACATTAGCAATGTATAGAGTGTATTTCTGATTAGTTTAAAGTTATCTTCATTGAAAAAAAGTGCTTTTCTTTCAAAAATAAGGAAATTTCTATGTGACCCCAAACTTTTGAACGGTAGTGTACATATCGGTGTATTGTCATCTGTTGTTACGCCCTCCAGGCTCCTACGAACCCTGTAGTCTATCTGACCTGGCCCAATTGTCCCTTCTGTCCAGGTAGTAGGTTAAAGGTAACTACACTGCCATACCCAGTACTACCAAAAG
The DNA here is from genome assembly GCA_020510985.1 of Pholidichthys leucotaenia. Taxonomy (NCBI): domain Eukaryota; kingdom Metazoa; phylum Chordata; class Actinopteri; order Cichliformes; family Pholidichthyidae; genus Pholidichthys; species Pholidichthys leucotaenia. The sequence continues at coordinate 63,858,326 of CM035848.1, read as the reverse complement.
GGTACAAGATTGTACATCCTAAAGTAATATTACACACAAGTGGGTATTACCCTGTGTTACAAAAAATCTGGCGAGCCAGCCAGGTGCCTGGAGTGTTGCGACAACAGATGTGGATTCTGTTTTTACCCCTGACCAAATAGTTTATATACTATCAAAATGGATTTCGTGGAAAAATATGGTGTTAAAGTCCCTAATGCAGTCATTGTCAGTGGTGTTGTTGACAAAGAAAGAGACACAGACATTTTTGAGTTCCTAGAGCAACATGGCACTATTCGTAGGGTGCTTAGCATTGATGATAACTCATCTGATTTTGATCAAATTCACATTGTAGAGTTCGAGTCTGGATTAACCATTGAAACATTAGCACCTACGTTGCCGTGCTCCTTTCCATCCACTGACAATCCTGATGTTAAGTACTGCATTCAAGCCCTAACGGATGTGTACGCTAAAACTGTAGGGGGCAGTGTTACTGAGGCTTATCTTAGCAACCTGAGGGGTTTAGCTAAGTTAAGTGGAAAAGGTTTTGAAGAGGTGTTGCGGGAGGTTATGTCCACAATAGGGAAGTCTATTGAAGCTGCTGAGACAGCTAAAATGGTCTCTGTCGACGTTGATCTTGCTGTCCCTACTGTAGAACCCACACAAAGTGGAGTCTCTCCTCCACTCCAAGTGGAAGTGCCTCGCACCCCTAAAACCACTCAAGCACTCTTCCAAAGCCCTCTTAGACCAAACTTAACACCTCAAATGTTGAGCCCAGCTGATTTTAACCCACCCGAGGTTCAGAAAATCATAGTCGAGCATGTCATTAAACATGCAGAGAAGCCGTCAAACGCCCATTCCTCTTTGAGAATCAGAGCTTTCTCTGGCAAAATGCCAAGACCACATACTGAAGCTGATTATGAGACATGGCGTTCACATGTTGACTTGATGATGGAAGATACTTCTTTGTCTGACTTGGAAAAATCTCGCAAGATCTTTGAAAGTCTTCTTGCTCCTGCGTCTGATATTATTCGCCCTCTTGGGCCTGAAGCCACCTCTGCCTACTATCTTAAGCTGTTGGATTCAGCTTTTGGGACTGTTGAAGACGGTGAGGAACTGCTTGTGCGATTCATGAACACTTTCCAAGATTATGGAGAAAAACCCTCTACATATCTGCAACGTTTGCAGGTGGCGCTCAATCTCACAGTGCGTAGAGGCGGTCTGGAGCCCCAGGAAGTGGACAAACAGCTTCTCAAGCAGTTTAACAGAGGCTGTTGGGATGATAATCTGCTAAAAGAGCTACAGCTGGAACTAAAAGATAAACATCCACCTGAGTATGCAGAGTTATTGCTTCACCTTCGCACTGTTGAAAACAGACAAGAAGTTAAAAACACACGCATGAAAAAACACTTGGGCACCACAAAACCAAAAGCAGCCTCCTATGAACAAACAGTCACCGAAACAAGTACAAATAGTGAAGCAGAGTCTGACAGTCTGAAAGAACTGAAAAAGCAAGTCGCTGATCTAACAAGCCAATTAGCTGCTGTCGTGAAACAGAAGAAACAAACACCACCGAAGAAAGACCCAACTAAGAAATCAGGAAATAAAAAACCTGACCATGCCAAACCTGAAAACTTACCTTCGTCCAGCCGTCCCAACACTAGGCCCAAACCATGGTATTGCTTCCGCTGTGGCGAAGATGGGCATATTGTAGCCACTTGTGAGTCAGAGCCAAACCCTGCGCTTGTGGCTGCAAAACGTAAAGAACTAAGAGTAAAAAGACAGATTTGGGACAGTCAGAACCCCCAATCTTCTTTAAACTGAAGTCTGCCTCTGTTGCGGGACAAACAGAGGCTAGTTCAGAGATGACCCGTCCCAGAACAAAAGCTCCATTCAAGACACGTGCTAAACTGAAGTCACATTATAAAACAGACCCCTTTAACTTTCCTAATGGTCTAATTGGTACCAAAAGTACAGCACATGTGAAAGTGAATGGCTGTACTGTGAGCTGTTTGTTAGATACAGGTTCCCAGGTGACTACTGTCCCTGAGTCCTATTACAGGCAGTACTTATCCAACCATGAGATTAAGCCACTTTTTGAGCTGTGTGGAGGGAGCTAACGGTCAGAGTGTACCTTATTTAGGCTACATTGAAATGCATGTCACTTTCCCAAAAGACTTTCTCGGTATTGAAGCCGAAGTGCCAACAATTGCCTTAGTGGTCCCTGATGTACATCCAGCTGATCAGTCCTTAGTGTTAATAGGGACAAACACATTAGATGTACTTTACGAGCTGTACTCTGATGCATGTTCTGAACTGCAGCCAACCATGTCACTTGGTTATAAGGCAGTGTTAAAAGTCCTTGAGCTACGGCACAGACAGTCCAAAGACACTAGCCTTGGTTTAGTGACCATGCACAACAAAGAGCCATAGTTAGTTCCTGCAGGCCAAACAGTTGTTCTAGATGGTGCTGTAGCTGTGTCAGCCGGCAACAGTGAAAAATCTGTCTTGTTAGAACACCCGTTAATGTCAGCCTTACCTGGTGGTATCCTGGTTAAACCATGTCTCATAGACTTACCTGAGAGAGCACCTTACCTTGTTCCAGTTGTACTCACCAATGAATCGGAACATGACGTGACAATCCCTCAGAAGTGTGTCATTGGAGAAATTTGTGCATATCAACGAGTCCTATCGCAAGAACACTCTGTGAAAGTTACAAAGTCCAAAACTGAACAAAAGTCCACTCTGAAGTTCAACTTTGACTCTTCCCCCATTCGCGCTGAATGGAAAGAGTGCCTAACAGAAAAAACTCAGTCAAATGCCCGAAGTATTTGCACAAAACGATCTTGACTTTGGCAAAATGGATCAAGTGAAACACACAATCAAATTATTAGATGAAACACCGTTCAAACACAGAGCACGTCCCATACATCCAAATGACCTGGAAGCGGTCCGTAAGCATCTCAAAGAATTTCAACAAGCAGGCGTGATAAGAGAGTCCACTTCCCCATTTTCTTCGCCTATTGTAGTGGTGCGAAAGAAGAATGGCGATGTCCGCCTTTGTATTGATTACAGGAAGCTTAACATGCAGACTGTAAAAGATGCTTACGCCCTCCCCAAATTGGAGGAAACGTTTTCCACCTTGATCGGTTCGCAGTGGTTCTCTGTCCTCGATTTAAAGTCGGGGTACTACCAAATTGAGGTAGAGGAGGTGGACAAACCAAAGACGGCGTTCGTATGTCCCATGGGTTTTTGGGAATTCAATAGAATGCCACAAGGCATTACAAACGCCCCCAGCACGTTCCAGCGCCTCATGGAGAAATGCATGGGCGACATGAATCTGCATGAGGTGATTGCGTTCCTCAATGACATCATTGTATTCTCCAAGACGCCCGAAGAACATGAGGCTCGCTTAATGAAAGTTCTTAATCGCCTAAAAGAGTACGGGCTTAAACTCTCCCCTGAGAAATGCAGATTTTTTCAAACTTCTGTCAGATACCTCGGTCACATTGTGTCCAGTAAAGGAATTGAGACCGACCCCGAAAAAGTGAAAGCCTTAAGTACCTGGCCTGTGCCCCGTGATCTCAAACAGCTCCACTCGTTCTTAGGCTTTTCAGTGTACTATAGGCAGTTCATTAAGAACTATTCCAGCATCGTTAAGCCCCTCACTGACTTGATAGCAGGCTACCCTCCTTTGCGAAAAAGCCCAAAGCCCAAAGCTAAGCCTGCCCAGTACCACGACCCAAAGACACAGTTTGGCGAGCGATGGACTTCTTCCTGTGATCTTGCATTCAAAACCATTATTGAAAAGCTCAGTACTGCACCTGCCCTGGGTTTTGCTGACCCTCAGTTGCCATATACACTCCATACTGACGCCAGCACTACAGGGCTTGGCGCCGCCCTCTATCAAGAGCAGGAGGGCCAGACTAGGGTCATAGCTTATGCAAGCCGGGGGTTGTCTAGAAGTGAGTCTCGTTACCCCGCCCATAAATTAGAATTTTTAGCTCTAAAGTGGGCCGTAACGGAGAAGTTTGCAAACTATTTATATGGCAATCATTTTACTGTCGTGACAGACCCCTGACGTACATTTTGACTACTGCTAAGATGGATGCCATGAGTTATAGGTGGCTAGCTGCTCTGTCGACGTTTAACTTTAAGCTCCAATACAGAGCCGGCAAGCTTAACTCAGATGCAGATGGCCTCTCTAGACGGCCACATGGCGAGTTATTTAATGATGCAGTGTCCCAAAAGGAGCTCAACCGCATACAGCAGTTCACTCAAACTCACTTGTCTCTTCCTGAAAGCAGTTTAAGTTCCGAGGTAGTGTCTGCTATATGTGAAAAACACCTTGTCTGTAGCTCTCCAGACAATACCTTCCCTTTGGTTCACTCATTAGCCCTCTCTGTAGCCGCCATTCCAGATGGCTATGCCGATGAAGATGGCTGTGGTGGTCTTCCAGTTGTACCCCACATGACTCCTGAACAGATCAAAAATGAACAAAGAACTGACCCCTGTCTAAGAGAAGTGATTGCACAAATTGAAACTGGGCTAAAAGTTCCACCAACTGTACGAACTGAACTTCCTGACATCAATTTGTTACTCCGAGAGCTCAGTCGACTTGAAATGTGCGATAACATCCTCTACCGCACTCGCCAAGACGGAGGAAATGTTACTTACCAGCTCGTCTTACCTGAACAGCTCCGCGATTCAGTCTTTCAAAGCCTCCACTGTGACATGGGCCATTTAGGCACAGAGCGTACTTTGGATCTCGCCAGAACAAGGTTCTATTGGCCTCGCATGGCGGCTGATATTGAAAAGAAGATCAAGACATGTAATCGCTGCGTAAGACGTAAAACCGCTCCAGAACGAGCTGCTCCGCTTGTCAGTATCACGTCCACCCGACCGCTCAAACTTGTCTGTATGGATTTCCTGTCCATTGAGCCCGATCAAAGTATCACTAAGGATGTGCTCGTGTGTAGGATAAATTGCCTATAAAAATATTTGTCATAAGGTACAGGAATTATTTATTTTATTTAATAGTGGGTGTGAAAGGGGGCGGAGTTGAACCGTCACTTCTACACCCGCTAAATTAAATAAAAGCACTCGTAAAAGGGGCACCAGTCCTGACGGACAATTATATTAACTTTAATTTTAATTAACTTTGTACCTTAAATTACTTAATGAATCAGTCTCAAAGTTTCAGTGAGTTTTTGTCCTGCCGTGATTAGGAAACCTGTATATGCGAAAGGAAAACACTTTCAACTGCTCTCATTCACTCTTTTATTAAAATCATTCAGGTTACATGTCATGGCGTTCAAATGATGAATAAACAGATTCAGATGATAACAGCGTAATATATCACATCAACTGATATTGGGTTCCTGAACATAAAATCCAGCTTTACACCTCTGCAGAACCAAGGAGAACTAGACTTATGTTTCAACGGTAAATGAGGCTGGAATGTTTTAACAAAACAACGCAATTTTATGGGGAAAATTCATAAGCTAATTATCTAAAAATGACTCCTGAATTAATCTACAAAAATTTTAAGGGCAGTTACTTAAAAATGACAAAAAGTTTTTCTTCAGTTTACAGTTCCATCCTGCGGCTGAGAGACTAATTGAGCCCTGAAATACGGGCCATATTCAATTGTAATTTAATTGTTAGGACATCACGTTTTAACCCAGGAAATAGGAGAAATAAGAGTCTCACTCACACAACGGCCGGTGATCCACGTTTCATCGGGTCGGTACCGCTGGGTTTTGAAGTTAGGACATCGGAGGAAGTGGCTGCTGTCCTCACTCACAGCCGTGTAGGTGATAACTCAGCTGGGGGCCCTTCAAGCAGACAGTTGCAGCCGTGGATAGTTTGTCTCAGGGCGGCGTGAAAAGTCCTTTGAAAAAAGAGTCCAAATTTGGGGTCTCTTGTAGCGGGATCGACCCGAAAACTGAAGGAAAATCTTCTCAGTCTCTGTTCACTTTAAACTAGGCAAATTAAAGGTCCACTTTAATGGCATGAAAAGTCATTAAAAAAAATGTTAGAAAAACATTTACTAGGATAAGAATGGCTTCTGAGGTGAAGGAAAAAGTTTGAGAATTTGATTCTCTAAAAGGGACGAGCTCTAAAGAAAAAATGGCTTCTCCTCAGTTTCCAGAATATAAGGAAAGACTTGACAAACACACAGAGAATAAAATAAAACTTCACAGGGCCTTGAAACGGTGGAATAAAATCTTCTGAGATCTAGATTACTATTCTGCTTCTTTAATCTTAATTTAGTTCCTAATCTTTCTCAAAATCTCTTTCTTTCTTCTTTCTGTGTTTCTAATTCTTAATTCTATTACCGTTTTGCTGTTCTAATCTTCCTGCCTGTTCCTTTTCTACCCTTTTTCTACTGTGCTGATCTCCTTCTTTTTCTTTTCTAACTAAACTCAAATCTAACTTCTCTTTTAAAGTTACCTCGCCGGGTCGTAAAACTGATGATGTAGTCGCAAGACTGACCAATCGGCTTTTTCAGAAGCAGTTTGAAATGGCTGCTATCCAGTGTGAGAACACTTCTTTGTTTGAGAGCAGCCAATCAAATGAAGACACCATCCCATGAAATTTCAGAGGGAAAATCAACACTCAGTCAGTTCTTATGAAATAAATGCTCAATATAAAATCTAACTAAATTAAATGACTTGGCTAATATATGGTGATCATGCATTTATACCATTACTCCAATATGTGTTTGAATAACACTCATGAATATAACATTTCTTATACATAGTTATAATACATGCATTCACATTTAGATCAACTTGCAGCAAAACATGCAGCAAACCATGGTTGGTGATAAAAGAGGGATGATTTTCAGTGTCCTTAGGATCCAGAGGATAAGCTGAAAGAAACTTAATATTTAGAACAAATTAAAAGTCATCCTACATACTGAAAACACATTCCGTAGGTATCTGCTAGGAGGTACTGTTGAGCTGTAGATGATTTCCTTTAGTATCTGGGCGAAGGTACCTGGACAGCATAGGCTATAAACCCGTCAGATTAAGTGGTTTATAACTCTTTTAAAAACATTGGTTTCCTGTGAAAAGGTACGTTATCAAATGCAGTGTTCATGTTGAGAGGTCTGGTCTCCTGAGTTTTATGTTCCTTTGAGCCTTTAAAAGCAAATCCTGATCCTTACAATCTCTGCAAGAGGCAACTGTTTACATTGGGGTCCTGGGAAAGCAAGCATCTTTGGTCAGGCCTGGAAGAAGCCTGCATGAGTCGACATAAAAGCCAGTGATATTCCTGAAAAGGCAGAAAGGTGATATTCCTGTGTAATGAATAAAATGAAATTCCTGTAAACTGGAGAGAAGTGATCTTCTGTCTCGGCTGTGAGGAGACGATGATGCTACATGTGTTAACTGATCATTTCACGAAACATGCTATAGCCATCCCTACCAGCAATCAGAAAGCTCAGACCGTTGCAAAGGCACTTTGGGACAACTTTATTGTCCACTACGGGATACCCGAACGGTTACATAGTGATCAGGGTCCTGACTTTGAATCCCATATTATAAAAGAACTTTGCAAAATCATGGGCATTCGCAAAATCCGGACGACACCCTATCATCCCAGAGGTAACCTGGTAGAACGTTTCAATAGAACGTTATTGAACATGCTTGGTACTCTGGAGGAAAAGAACAAATCTCATTGGCACAACTATGTGAAACCATTTGTACATGCGTACAATTGTACAAAAAATGACACTTCTGGTTTTGCCCCGTATGAGTTAATGTTTGGTTGTCAGCCGAGATTGCCCATCGACCTAGCATTTGGGCTCTCGTTTCACAACAAAAGTTACAAGTCACATTCCCAGTACATTGAAAAACTGAAGACAACTCTACAAGAAAGCTACAGATTAGCAACAGAAAATGCTAACAAGATGGCTGAAAGAAACAAAACAAGATTTGATATGCAAGTGAAACCCTCAAAACTAGAACCAGGCGACAGAGTTTTGGTACGTGCAGTCCGCCGCAGAGGAAAGCACAAACTAGCAGACAGGTGGGAAGCTGAAATTCACATTGTGGTGAGCCAAGCAGGTGACTTGCCGGTTTACACCATAAAACCTGAGACAAAAGATGGTCCTGTTTGCACCGTTCACCGCGACCTCTTGCTTCCCTGTGGTTTTCTTGCCCCTGTTGAAGAAGAACCTGTCCAACCAAAACGTGTCTGCAAACCTAAGACAAGACAGTCACCTGAACAAAGTGAGGAATGTGAGAATCCAGAACCGGAAAATGAGGATGTCTATTGGTACAGAGAAGAACCAATCCAAACACCCATAAAGCTCACTCGAGTCTATGAAATTCCCCATCCAAAGACATTCTTTAAAAAAGACATTCCTGCTAAAACTCACTTACCTGAGAATGACAACCAAATAGAAAATGTCACTTCACCTGGATGTGACAACTTGCCGAATGATGGAAACCTGGAGGAAACTGAAACAAATGTGGAACAATCAAACAATGAGAATGGAACTGAAAGTGAAACCATCTTACCTGATAAAAGTACCTGTGATGAACCTGTGGAAGAAAAAGAACCTGAAAAGGAAATCCCAAAGACTGTGAGACGCTCCGAGAGGACAACCTCCCAGCCAGAAAGACTACAGTATAGTCAGTTGGGAAATCCTCTCATAACTGTTGCCCAGTCCCTGTTTCAAGGACTAAACCTGGCTTTTACCAGAGCCTTAACAGAGACAGATCCTAAGATTACTCAAACCTGGCTTTTACCAGAGCTTTAACAGAGTCAGATCTTAGGAATATTCCCATGAACACTAGTTCTCCCGTCAGTACCATTTAGTTAATCCCATGCAAAGGGACTTGCATGATTCTAAGGGGGGATAGTGTAACCCAGTGTTAAAAACGCAATTAAAAATACGAATGTCGATACCGCTTTAAGAAGAAGGGGGGACACTCATTTCACAATGGGAATAGATATTTTGAAGATGAGTATATAAATACAATATAAGTTCATAAAATATGTTCATAAATAGTTAAGAACATTTTCTGGAAAGTTTTGATAAAGTTCCAAATGTTTTTATTTGGTATTTTGAGCAACCAATGGCTGTGCCATTGCTTGGCAACGCCAGCCAATGGGTTAAGCGCTCTCTCTCCGAGTCTGGGTATGACTTGCATTTTTTGGCTCAGTCATGCCAGACGCCGAAAGACACAGACCAGAGAGAGAGACGGTCCTTGATGATATGGTGACACTAACATGCCAGTAGCAGCCTTACAACCTGAGATTGGTAAGCCTAAACAAACACCTGCAATGAGACATTGCTGTATTATCAAATTCTAATACCCCATTTGTTAAATTTTCAGATTTGTATCCAAAGGCTGTTAACGCCATTGAGCGTGGGAACCCCATGATGCACGTGTCACTTAGCTTGGTCAGGTTTTTTTTCTTTGGACTGGTTTGACCACAACATGGATTCTCCAGATCTGGATGGCGAGCTGAAGCCCGAACCCTATTAACGGCTAGAGGTGATTCAACAGATCACCTGGAACGGACACTAGAGAACTGTGAATCTTGTAAATATATTTTGGGGTATTATTGTGACAAGTGTGTGCTTTTTTTTTTTTTTTGATTAAATGTACATATTTGTAAATAATACACATTTGTAAAAAGAAATATATATAGTTGCAAGTTCTACATATCGGTGTATTGTCATCTGTTGTTACGCCCCCCAGGCTCCTACGAACCCTGTAGTCTATCTGACCTGGTCCAATTGTCCCTTCTGTCCAGGTAGTAGGTTAAAGGTAACTACACTGCCATACCCAGTACTACCAAAAGGGTACAAGATTGTACATCCTAAAGTAATATTACACACAAGTGGGTGTTACCCTGTGTTACACTGAGGTGACACAATGTCCTGGAGTGCCCCATGCAGAGCGTGGACCAGTTCTGTCTCGTCTGAGTTCACTGCTCCCATGTCCGGCAACAAAGCACACATCGGGGCCCTAGACAGAAGGTCCGCCACGACATTGTCCTTGCCTGGTGTGTACTTCGTCTTAAAATTGTAAGCCTTCAGTCTCTCAGACCATCTGTGGATCCTCAGCGGCCTTTGTCCTGGCCCCGAAGTCTCGAGCAGAGTCGTTAGTGCTCTGTGATCCATTCTCAACATGAAGCGCCAGCCATAGAGGTAGATATGTCACCTCTCACAGGCCCAAACACAGGCCAGCGCCTCCCTTTCGCTCACAGTGTACTTCTTCTCAGCCTCCGACAGAGACTTTGACGCAAAAGCCATCGGACGCTCCGTACCATCCTGCACCTGCGACATCACCGCTCTCAGGGTGGAAGCGGATGCATCACAGGTCACTATCGTAGGGCAGTCCGAGTCAAAATGGACCAAAACCGGTGGTGAGGCGAGCTGCCGCTTCAACTTTTTCACTGCCGCTGAGCAGACCGGAGTCCAGTTCCAAGATGTGTCCTGCTTCAGCAGCGCCCTGAGTGGCTCGATTGTCTCCGAGTACTTGGGAATGAACTGCCCATAAAAGTTAACCATCCCCAGGAACAACAAGATTTCAGCCGGCGAGGAGGGGTCCGCGAGGTGAAGCACCACTTCCATGTTCAAAACCAGTGGCGTCAGTCCGTGTCCGGACAGCCGGAACCCCACAAAGTCCACTGTGTCTGCCACAAACACACATTTTTTGCTGTTCAACGTGACCCCGTGTTCCTGCAGCATTTCCAAAACCCTTTCCAACCTCTCTTTGTGCTCCTCACTCGACGCCCCGTGCACCACGATGTCATCAAGGTACACGACTACCCCCTTTAGGCTGGCCAGTATGGTCGCTGTGGCATCAACGTCTCCTCAAACCAATCCAGAAGATCACTTTCCTCCATTCTACAGGAATTTCACGTTTCTTTATTCTACAGGAATTTCACCTTTCTTCATTCTACAGGAATCTCACTTTTCTTCATATTAAAGCAACCCTCACCCAAGGCCTGACCAAGAATGCTGTGCTTTTCCCAGGACCCCAGTGTAAACAGTTGCCTCTTGCAGAGATGGTAAGGATCAGAATTTGCATTTAAAGGCTTAAATGGACCATAAAAACTCGGAGTCCAGATCCCCAACGTGGGCAGTTCATGTGGATAGCATCCGCCCTACAGGAAACTAATGCTCTTAAAAGGTCATAAACTTCAGACAGGTATATGGCTTTTGACAAATACCAGAGACTTAAAGAAGTCACCTACAGCTCAACAGTACCGCCTAGTAGACATCTACGGACTGTGTTTCATTATGTATAATCTGACTGTCAATTCTTACTAAACATTAAGCTTCCTTCAGCTTATCATCTCCCCCGGATCCTAAGGACACTGAAAATCATCCTTTTGATTACCGACCAGGGTTTGCAGTAATTCATTAATCCTTGATCTAAATATGAATGCAAGTATTGTAAACATGTATAAGAAATATTTATGTTCATGAGTGTTAGTCAAACGAATGTTAATATTAGTAGTAATGGTATAAATGCATGATCATTGAATATTAGCCAAGTCACTTAATTTAGTTAGATCTTATATTGAGCACCTAATTTTATAAGAACTGAATGGGTATTAATTCTTGTCCGCTATCATTCCTGCCCCCCCCCCCCCCCCGGCTTTCTCTCCCTTTCACGGGATAATGTCCTTTTCATTTGATTGGCTGCTCCCAAACAAAGAAATGTTTTCACATTGGACAAAGGCCTGTTCAAACTCCTCTTTATGAAAGTTGATTGGTCTGTCTTGCGACCGGCCCCTGTTTTATGACCCAATGGCACGCTCAGTTAAAACAGTGAGGAGCAACCCTGCATGTTAGAATAAAAAAGAGAAATAGAAGAATAAAGAGGAATAAAGAAGAATGAATAAGAATAAAGAATAAAGGAGAATAGAGAAGAAAAGAGAAGAAGTTTAAGATTAAGATTAAAGAAGCAGAATAGCGATCTAGAGCTCAGAGAAAAGTTTTTGTTTCACTTCTTCAAAGTTCCTTGCAGTTTTCTTTTATCTAAATTGTTCCGTGGGAAGTTTGTCAAATCCTGCATTAGTTTTCTCATTTTTCTGGTTACTGAGGAGAAACCATCTTTTTCTTACGAGCTTGTCTTCTTAAAGAGAGAGTCAAACTCTCAAAATAATTTTTTCCTTCACCTCAGAAGCCATTCTTATCCTAGTAAATGTTTTTCTTAGATTTTCTGACTTTTCACGCCGTTAAAGAGGACCTTTAATTTTCCTAATTTAAAGTGAACAGAGATTGCGTTTTTGGACTTTCTTTCCGGCCTCATACCCGCCTGACTCAGAAGTTTCTCCTTCAGTTTTTTTGGTCTATCCCGTGGCCAGAGACCTCACAAATTCGGACTCGTTGCCAAGGACCTTTCACGCCGCTCCGAGACAGCCTCCACTGCTGCCACTGTTCTGTACGAGCCCCCAGCTGAGTCTGCACTTCTTACAGTTGGTTGTGAACATCAAGGAGCCTTGCAGCAGTCGCTCCATCTCTGGGTCCCAATGATCAAAACCTAGCCGGCACTGACTCACTGAATATGTGGACCTACAGCTGTTTGTAAGTGAGACTCCCATTTTCCCATCTGCTGGGTTAAACGTGATGTCCTAACATTCAAATTACAATTGAACATAACCAGTATTTCATGGTACAATTAGTCTCTCAGCCATAGGATAAAGCTATAAACTGAAGGAAGACTCTTAGTCATTTTTAAGTAACTTCCCTTCATTTTTGTAGATTAATTCAGAAGTTCATTTTTAGATAATCAACTTATGAATTTTCCCCATAAAATTGCGTTCTGTTTTTGTTAGACATTTCAGCCTTCATTTACCGTTGAAACATATGTCTGGTTTCTCTTTGGTTCTACAAAGGTTTAACGCTAGATTTTATGTTCAGGAATCCACTAACAGTTGATGTGATATTGGACACCTGTTATCATTTGAATCTGTTTATCCATCATTTGAATGCCATATCATGTAACCTGAATGAGTTTAATAAAAGGGTGAATTAGAGAAGTTGAAGTGTTTTCCTTTCGCATATATATGTTTCTTAGATCATGGCAGGAAAAGAGCTCCCTTAAATTTTGAGACTGATCCATTAAGTAATTGAAGGTACAAAATTAATTAAAACTAAGTTTAATATAAGTGTCCTTTAGGACTGGTGCCCCTTTTTACGAGTGCTTATTTATTTTATTTAGCAAGTGCAGGAGTGACGGTTTAACGCTGTCCCCTTTCACACCCACTATTAAATAAAATAAATAATTCCTGTACCTTATTACAATATTTTATTAAATATCTCCTACATTATATTTTGGAGCCCCCGTGCGAGCCCTGCGTGCAACTGAAAGACATATATGCAAAAGAAAAATCAGTGAGACATAAGTTGTTTTTTCTGCAAATATTAATCCACTTTATTTGGTGAACCTGTCTGTGTTGCTTGAGAGGCTGCAGCAGCAGGCCTGTGCGCCTCCCTCTGTGTGTGTTTGTTTTACTCCGCCTCCTGCTGAGGCATCTGTTTGCTGATCTTTTCATCACAGTTGTGTACATTCACCCGAGGGCAGACGCTGACTCCGCCTCCAGCACCATCTCTGATGTGGTGCAGCAGCTGCAGTCAATCTCTCCAGAGGCGCCAAACTTCATTCTTGGGGATTTTAACCATGTTTCTTTAAAGAAGACACTTAAAAACTTTCATCAGTATGTCTCCTGCCCAACCAGGCGAAAAAAGACATTGGACCTGTGCTATGGATCCATAGAGAGGGCCTATAAATCACTCCCCCTTCCTCCTTTAGGATCATCAGATCACAACTGTGTTCATTTGCTGCCCACATATAAAACTGCTCTCAGAAGAGGCAAGGTGGAGATGAGAGACATTGATGTGTGGACAGAAGATTCAGAGCACAGCCTCCAGGAATGCTTTGACTGTACAGACTGGAAGATGTTCATAATGGCCTGCGGGGATGACTTGGACTCTCTGGCTGAGCTCACATGCTCATACATGGCTTACTGTCAAAATAAGATTGTTCCACGTAAACGTGTCAAAATATACCCCAACAACAAACCATGGGTTACTAAATCAGTTAAATCCTGCTTACAGAGGAAAGCTCTTGCCTTTAAACAGGGGTCTGTTTCTGAACTACAGGTTGCCACCAAGGAGCTGAAGGCTGAAATTTTAAGAGCAAAACAGAATTATAAATCAGAATTGGAAAGCAAGATGGCAGCAAATAAACTGGGTTCGGCCTGGGCCAGTATGAAAACTATTGCAGGCCTTCAGAGCACAGAGCGCAGTAATCGTGTGTTTTTAGATGGTTTTAGTTCAGACACAGAGCTGGCTAATGCTCTTAATTGTTTTTATGGTCGTTTTGACTCCTTTGATTTTAGCACAGAAATCCAAGATTTGAAACAGAAACTCAAAAACAATCAGCACTTTAATATTGAGATGCAGGATGTTGAAAGGGAGTTCCGCGCTGTAAAAGTGAACAAAAGTCAGGGCCCTGATAATATATGTGGGCGCTTGGTAAAGTCCTGTGCACATGAACTGAGTCCTATATTTCATTACATTTTCAATAAGTCCTTACAGACACAACATGTGCCTAAGATCTGGAAAGATGCCGTGGTTGTTCCCGTTCCAAAATCCAGCTGTCCTAAAATGGTAAATGACTTTAGACCAGTTGCTTTGACTTCAATTTTAATGAAAATTTTTGAAAAACTGGTCAGATGTGAGGTCCTAAGGCAGACTGAACATGCATTGGATACTCTGCAGTTTGCCTATAGGCCTCACAGAGGAGTGGAGGATGCCACTGTCACTCTGTTTGACATGCTTCTTAAACATCTGGATTTTAATGGGACACACGCCAGGCTTTTATTTGTGGACTTTTCTTCTGCCTTTAATACAATCCAACCTCATATTTTAGTTGAAAGGCTCCTGCAACAATTTGATTTAAGCAATAATCTGGTGGGTTGGATTCTGGATTTCTTAACCAACAGGACGCAGAGAGTAAGGGTCAATGGCACATTGTCTGACCTAAAGTGCTCTTCTACTGGCTCCCCTCAGGGGTGTGTGTTGTCACCACTACTCTTCATCCTGTACACAAACATGTGTCGGAGTAGACATGACAACAGACACATTATAAAGTATGCTGATGACTCAGTCATTGTCAGTCTCCTCCAGGATGGTGAGAGTGGCCACGGCCCAGTAGTTGATGACTTTGTTCACTGGTGTGAGGATTCCTACCTGCAGCTGAATACAACAAAAACGAAAGATATGATTATTGACTTTAGGAGGAAAACTCCCAGGCACAAAGTCACCATACTAAAAGGCCAGACCACCGAATGTGTACAATCGTACAAATATCTTGGGACGATTATTGATAGTGGATTGAACTTTGAGGTGAACTGTGAAAGGGTGTGCAAAAAGGGTCAGCAAAATTTGCATTGTTTGAGGAAACTTGCACGCTTCCAAATTGACCGACCCATAATGACTATGTTTTATCGGGCTTTTATTGAATCTGTTTTATCCTTTTCTTTAATGTCATGGTTTGGTCAGATAAAACTGAAACAGAGGAAATCCTTGGATCAGGTAGTCAGATGGTCCAGTCGTTTGCTTGGTAAGTCACAGTTGAGCCTGGCATCCCTGTACGCCAAACAAGTACAGAGGATGGCCGACTCGATTTTAAATGATGACTCCCACCCTTTGCACTGCAACTTTCAGCTTCTTCCCTCCAGACGGAGGTTTGCTGTCCCAAAAAGTAGAACCCAGCGCTACAAAAACAGCTTTGTCCCTGCTGCTGTCAAAGAGTTGAACAAGCTATAAAATTATATTGTACATATTCTATATTTACCTATTTTGTAAGATGTGTGCCTGTGTTTGTGTCTATGTTGAATGTAATTAGTGGCTTGTAAATATGGATGTCACCAACTGCAAAACAAATCTACCTACGGGTACAAATAAAGTAACCTGAACCTGAACCTGAACCTGATAGCTGCAAAGGTGGGGTGAGCTGAGTCGCCCACTGTCTAAGGAACGAAGTGGCTGTGTTGATGCATGCAGGAAGTTTTAAGCAGTATTATATGCTGAATCAAGAAAAATAAAGGCTTAGAGTGACAGAAACGTGAAGAAAACTGTTCTGTCCCTCGCCAGTTTAACCTGCCGGTGAATATCCCGACAGGACGAAATTAAACTGGCCAGTTCTGTAATTACCCAAGTGTGGTGACGTCAGATTAAGCTTGACACAGTTTGATCTGGTCACTGAATAAACCGTTGGGGAAGTAGTGCTAAACTATACCTGGAATTAAAGGGGTAAGATTATTTGTGCATGAATAAAGGCAAGTTGGAGATTAAAATTCTCCCCTGTTGAAAAAGCAAGGCGTGGCGTTGTCGATAAGACTCGCACCCGCATCCACGTGTCACGTGCACACTCACAGTCACGCGCATGAGCAGAATAGGCGTGCAGACGCCATTTTGAAAGCACTAAGAGGGAGTCACCCTAGCCGCCATTTTGAGTGAGACCAGTAGACCCGCCCAGAGTCACGTCACCAGTGTCTCCTCCTCTTGGGAGTGCAGAGATAACTGCCTCCATCTTGTGGTCAACTATAGGAGTTGCATTTCTTGCATGAATGCACACTCGGATTAAAGCAGAGCGAATCTATTAAGCTGATTTATAATCAAACAGAGCTTCCAAATTAACTTCAAATCAATCCGAATTATCCAGAACAACCTAAATTTAAACCCAATTCAAAGTTTTATGCCAAGAACAAAAGAAAAAACAACTTGTGGGTTTAAAGTTTGCTCTCATTGGTGGAAGAGCTTTTGACTGCATATACACACAGTGAAAGAACATAAAAGCATAGACTTTGTATTTACTCATGTATGTTAACCACATATTTTAATCTTTTAACCTCTTGCACTCCGGTGTACCGCGGGTGGGCACGTCTCTGCGTCCTAGAGCGCACGAGGGCGCTCTCGTGCGCTCTAGGACCCATGATGGAGATTGTGATGTAGGTGGTGTATGGCATCCAAGCGCGCACTGAAAATAAAAGCTGCAGACACAGCCGCGAGCAGATTAGTTCATCTGATTGACCTCTCATTCGACTAATAAGAGCCTTGAATTGGGTTTCTGAAACCTTGAAGAACCAATGACTGAAAACCTAGCCAGAAGGACCCGCCTCCCAACGCTGTGAATGCAGTGAGCCAATTGAAGCAGAGAAGTTCGCGAGCTGTTTTTTTTAAGGCGTGGGTGAAGACTGGCTGCTGCAGCGGATCAAAAAAGGACCCGCAGGAAGAACCCCACAGACCCAGCAGCACGGAGACCACCCACAAATGCAACCTGTGTGACAGGGAGTGCCATTCGCGCATCGGCATGTTCGGCCACAGGCGGTGCTTATTTTGTTTTGGTTCCAGCAGAGTAGACGTTATGATTTCTTCCATGGTCATAGACCGACGGAGGCTGACGACGAAGGCTGAGTGACACACACGCCTTCGCCAGTCTTTTTTTAATTACTACTGTTATTTGTTTTGAAAAATCGTTCGCCAAAAACCGCAATCATGGAAGCACAAAACCGCAATAATGGAATTATGTTTTGATCGGGTCGCGAGACCAGAACCACGAGCGGACCAGCGTCGCGTTCGTCTGACAGTGAGGAAGAGAAGTTCGCCAGGACTCTGCTGCTGTGAAGAGGTAAGGTGTTATAAGCTAAATTATTATTTATCCCTGAAAATTGTAATCCAAAATGACTTTTGACCGATTGGTAAATTACAACTGTGCGGCGCACGAAGTCTGAAGTTCGTGCGCCGCGGTACAAGGGGTTGTTCGCCACGTCCAGACCATGAATGCCCCCCCCCCCGCTATTCTTCTGTAGCGAGGGGGGGAAGCCGCGGTGACTGCGCTGCTGTCCCACATCGCCACATGAGGCTAATCCGTTGTGTAGCGATGGCCGATGTCCATCCTCTGTAGCGAGGGGGGGGGACAAAACCCCCCCCACACACACACACAGACAGCCCTGAGTGTGACCTTTCATTAGAGCCCAAAATGAAGCTTCTACATTGAAGCATTCAAAAATTACAGACGTTTTTCCAAACTGTGCCATTTGGCACAATTTGGCACAGTTCCAAAACGCCTGGGAACTACCTGAGTAAAAAGCTGTGTAATGTATTCATTTTTTGTGGTATTGTTACAAAATTTGGACCTCAGCTGGATAACACTTGGTTCTACATTTCTGTTGCATTTTCCAGCCCGGATCTGAAGCTGTGTGTTATTTGCAAGCGTTTGTATCCAAAAAAAACACCCAGGCCAAATTTATTTTCTTCAAGTTCACTATGTTTAGATGAGTGTAACTCAGTGGCCGGAGCACTTAGAGAGATTATGACTGTTTTGCCAAAAAATTCAAAGTGTTTTCTTTTAAATGAGACCAACCCCATGAAGATGCTGCAAAGGGTTGAAAAGGGTTTGGATTTAATTTGGGCACGTTATTTTTTGGCGTTTTTAGGGAAATTGACCGGAGTGCAAGGGGTTAAGTTAAAAGCATATATTTACACATCTTACGCTAAAATTCGCAAACTTTTGAAACTACATATATATATATATATGTGTTTTGTTTTTAAATATCACTTTGTGCGATTTCTTTCACAGGAAGCCATTCAACTTAGGGATTCAAATAAATGACAATGTTTATTTAGACTCAAGTTAATGTTAATCCTGTGCATGTTGGTAAAGGATTTAGTGATTTACTAAATATTTAACCAAAATTTTCCAAAATTAGGAAACCACATTCAGCAATTAACACTTGAAAGTTTTAGCTTATTTACAGTCAGTGTGTTGCTTTTGATTCATGTTTCCAACTCACTATTTCTCACCAAGATTTGAAATAAGTCAAAAAGGTGAAAACTTTGATTTGTCTGTAAAGCAATTTTTTTGGACTCATTATTAACTTTAATCCTAAGGAAGCCTTAGTGACAATACGCAAAGACAATTAATTTGTTTCCTAATTTGTAAATATTAAAACATTTAAAAGCTTTAAATGAAAATAGGCTTTAACAAATAAAAACAAAGCCAATTCTAACTATAAAACAAAGCGAAGACTTATAACTCTAAAGCCTTAAAGCATTTAACCTTTTCTATTTTTGTTGCTTTCTTTTGTAAATAAAATCATTACTTTCAAGTGAGATTCAACAAAATTCACAACCTAGTTATTGAGGACTATTCCAAAACTACACTTTGATAACTCAACTGAAAGAAGTCAATCCACACAATTTTGCCTTGTAAAATACAAATCAAAATACAGTGTCAACAAATACATTAACACATAGTCCACATTTCTAAATAATTCCAAAATATTTACTATCCTTCTTTCAAGCCTGTAAGTTGAAACAAACTCCAAAAAGAAGCTTATAACTACCCTCACTACAAAACAACACTTAAAGTTAACTCTTGACTCACAACTTTAGCTATAATCAACAAATTGATTTCAAGCTAAGCATTACACAAATGGTCAAACATGTCGAGTCCACTTGACAAATTGAATGACCTTCAAGTAACATTAGAAGAGTTGGCTTCCGACCTTATACCCAGTTTCTCCAAACAAGTTCAGGATACTCCACCCAAAGATTTGAAGCAAGTCACGAAAAAACTTTTGGATGAATGCGAAACTAACCCACCGAAAGCAAAGGAAATCATCGGTGTGTTAGGAAAGTTTGCACTGTGGAGAGTGTGGGAAATGATGAGGCCAGTTTATGAACAGACGAAGCTTTATTAATACTCTCACATCATCCATACACAGAAAAGCAATGACACAGCCAAACCAGGTTTCTCCTTATAACTCCACAGATCATCTCACATCTGCATGACATTTCACATCACACTCAGGTTCAGGTTCAGGTTACTTTATTTGTACCCGTAGGTAGATTTGTTTTGCAGTCTGGTGACATCCATATTTACAAGCCACTAATTACATTCAACATAGACACAAACACAGGCACACATCTTACAACCCTTACTCTCTGCGTCCTGTTGGTTAAGAAATCCAGAATCCAACCCACCAGATTATTGCTCAAATCAAATTGTTGCAGGAGCCTTTCAACTAAAATATGAGGTTGGATTGTATTAAAGGCAGAAGAAAAGTCCACAAATAAAAGCCTGGCGTGTGTCCCATTAAAATCCAGATGTTTAAAAAGCATGTTAAACAGAGTGACAGTGGCGTCCTCCACTCCTCTGTGAGGCCTATAGGCAAACTGCAGAGGATCCAATGCATGTTCAGTCTGCCTTAGGACCTCACATCTGACCCGTTTTTCAAAAATTTTCATTAAAATTGAAGTCAAAGCAACTGGTCTAAAGTCATTTACCATTTTAGGACATCTGGATTTTGGAACGGGAACAACCACGGCATCTTTCCAGATCTTAGGCACATGTTGTGTCTGTAAGGACTTATTGAAAATGTAATGAAATATAGGACTCAGTTCATGTGCACAGGACTTTACCAGGCGCCCACATATATTATCAGGGCCCTGACTTTTGTTCACTTTTGCAGCGCAGAACTCCCTTTTAACATCCTGCATCTCAATATTAAAGTGCTGATTGTCTTTGAGTTTCTGTTTCAAATCTTGGATTTCTGTGCTAAAATCAAAGGAGTCAAAACGACCGTAAAAACAATTAAGAGCATTAGCCAGCTCTGTGTCTGAACTAAAACCATCTAAAAACACACGATTACTGCGCTCTGTGCTCTGAAGGCCTGCAATAGTTTTCATACTGGCCCAGGCTGAACCAAGTTTATTTGCTGCCATCTTGCTTTCCAGCTCTGATTTATAATTTTGCTTTGCTCTTAAAATTTCAGCCTTCAGCTCCTTAGTGGCAACCTGTAGCTCAGAAACAGACCCCTGTTTAAAGGCAAGTGCTTTCCTCTGTAAGCAGGATTTAACTGATTTAGTAACCCATGGTTTGTTGTTGGGGTATATTTTGACACGTTTACGTGGAACAATCTTATTTTGACAGTAAGCCATGTATGAGCATGTGAGCTCAGCCAGAGAGTCCAAATCATCCCCGCAGGCCATTATGAACATCTTCCAGTCTGTACAGTCAAAGCATTCCTGGAGGCTGTGCTCTGAATCTTCTGTCCACACATCAATGTCTCTCGTCTCCACCTTGCCTCTTCTGAGAGCAGTTTTATATGTGGGCAGCAAATGAACACAGTTGTGATCTGATGATCCTAAAGGAGGAAGGGGGAGTGATTTATAGGCCCTCTCTATGGATCCATAGCACAGGTCCAATGTCTTTTTTCGCCTAGTTGGGCAGGAGACATACTGATGAAAGTTTTTAAGTGTCTTCTTTAAAGAAACATTGTTAAAATCCCCAAGAATGAAGTTTGGCGCCTCTGGAGAAATTGACTGCAGCCGCTGCACCACATCAGAGATGGTGCTGGAGGCGGAGTCAGCGTCTGCCCTCGGGTGAATGTACACAGTTGTGATAAAAAGTTGGGGAAACTCACGAGGCAAATAAAAGGGGCGTAGTGACACAGACAGCAGCTCCACATCGGGTGTACAGATGCGCTCTGTGACCGTGACAGATGTGCAGTACTGCTTATTAATGTATAAACATACTCCGCCGCCCTGACGCTTCCCCGTTACCTCTTCCTGCCGATCCGAGCACAGCGGGACTCCAAAGCCGTCAATCCACAGGTCTGCATCTCGATCATGCGCAGTAAGCCAAGATTCAGTGAAAGCCATGACGCAGCAGTTCTTAAAATCCTTCTGGTAACGTACATTGCCTTGAATTTCATCCACCTTGTTTCTCACAGACTGTGCATTTCCAAAAATGCATGATGATCCACACTGCATGATATCCAACTCCACAATACATTTCCCTTCAACTCCCAGCTCCCTCTTCCTGCCAACTCCCCATGACGCCCCTGCCTATTATTCTTTTATGTTTACCACTGCGTCCTGACTGAGACGCTGTCTGCTGACTCCTCTACAATATACATTGCCGTATCACCAATATGCATTGTCATATCACCCCCGCCCCCCCAGACAGAGTTTCAGGTGGCACATCTTTTGGGCTTTAGTCTCCTCCCATATCTGCTGTAACGGGGGTCTCTGTCCCGGCGGGGGGCTGCCGGACGTGTGTCTGACTGCAGGCGGGCCAAGGCGATGGGGGGGGGGGAGACTTCGCTTTGCCCGTGTGGCTGTCCTGGTGAATCGTTTGCCTGGGGAGTTCTCAGTGGGGGTCTTCCACGCCGAGGGGCCTGGGCCAGCAGCACTTGCTCGTCCGCCACTACAAAGGCGGGCTTAAGTCTGTCTATGCATATTTTCTCCCGACGCCCCCCCAAGTCTAGCAAAAAATGCTTGACCCCTGTTTCCAACACTCTGAACGGGCCATCATAGGGTGGGCGCAATGGCGGGTGGTGGGCATCGTGTCTGACGAACACAAACTCCGCGTTCTTCAAGGTTTTTGGCACAAAAGCGCATGGAAAACAGTGGTGGGCCGGGCCCGGCAGCGTGCCTGTGTCTGCACTACGCTGCAAACACTGAGACGGGCAGCTGTCCGGCGCAGGATTATCTGGCAAGAATTCCCCGGGCAGCCGCAGTGGCTGGGAAAAAAATCAGCTCAGCCGAGAAAGCCTCCAAATCCTCTTTTGGTGCGGAACGCAACCCCAATAAAACCCACGGCAACCGGTCCACCCAATTTGCATCCGTCAACGAAGCCTTGAGTGCTGCCTTCAGTGACCTGTGAAAACGCTTGCATAACCCATTTGCCTGTGGGTTGTACGCGGTTGTGCGATGAATTGCAACACCCAGGCTGTGG
Organism: Pholidichthys leucotaenia; assembly: GCA_020510985.1. Lineage (NCBI taxonomy): Eukaryota > Metazoa > Chordata > Actinopteri > Cichliformes > Pholidichthyidae > Pholidichthys > Pholidichthys leucotaenia. The sequence continues at coordinate 63,835,557 of CM035848.1, read as the reverse complement.
GCCATCGCGGACCAAAGTTCAGAAACAAACTGAGGGCCCCTATCGGACGTGATGTCCAACGAGATTCCAAACGTGCCACCCATGTTGTCAAAAAAGTGCGCGCCACATCCGCGGACGTGGTTGCCGCCAGTGGGACTGCTTCTGGCCAGCATGTGGTGCGGTCCACCACTGTCAGAAGGTGCGTGCACCCCTGCGACGGCGGGAAGGGGCCCACGAGGTCCACGTGAACATGGTCGAATCTTTTAGCCGGTATCCTAAACAGCTCCAAAGGACCCTTGGTGTGTCTGTGCACTTTGGCTCGTTGGCACGCTACGCAGGCTGCCGCTCACTCTTTGGTGGGTAAAGATGAAGTGGTCGTCGTCCGAGCCTTTCAACCTCAGCATCCTCTCCATCAGGTCAATAGCCGTGCAATCTCCTAACCCGGTCTGCACCAGGAGTCTCTCTGCTCTCTCCTCAACCGAGAGTGTGTAGTGCTGGATGAGTGCGTCCTTCAACGCGTCGTATTTGTCGCTGGCTGGTGGCTGATCCAGCAGGCTCTCCACATGCTGAGCCGTGTGGGTGTCGAGCTTTGCGACCACATGGTAGAATTTTGTGTCATCTACCGATATCCCCGGAGGACGAACTGCGCCTCAACCAGGTGGAAACAGGAGCGCGGATTGTGCTGCCAAAAATCCGGTAGCTGGACTGTAATGGCATACGCTTGGCTGGGGGCTCCCAACGAGGCTGGCTCCGGGGAATTCTCTTCGTGTTGCATGCTTCGTCTTGGGTCACCAGTGTGGAGTGTGTAAATGACGAGGCAGGTTTGTCTCAGGCAGTTTATTACACGTCTCCAACATGAGCATAGTAGAAAAGAGGACATCTCAGAAAAAACTCGTCCCTTATATACCCAGGTCTCCCCACAGCTCACAAGTCACATTGCATTCACATGAAAGGTAACATTGCATTCCACAGTCTTTGACACACAAAGGATCCTCCAAGCAGTCTCTGACACACAAAAGATCACACTTTCACAACTTCCTGTTATCTCCAAGGAAACTCTGCACTTTGTTCTTATCTAAGATGCGAGGCATTATGTAAGGCATTATGTAAGTCACATGTGTGGCTACAATATATTTATAGTAATATGTACATATGTATACTAGCTGCTCTTGTTTTTTCTTGCCTTCTGATTGTTGCTCAGAGTGTTGCTATCCCTGTGCTGTTGCAATCCTGGAATTTCCCCATTGTGGGACTAATAAAGGCTTATCTTATCTTATCTTATCCAGTTTCGAGGATATCTTCGCCCCGCTGAACGCCGCTGTGAGTTCCTCCATAGTGGGCAGTGGATACCTATCCGGGATAACCACTTTATTCACAGCCTTAAGGTCGATGCATGGTGTGATGCCCCTTCCCTTCTTTCTGGCCACCACCAGATTAGAAATCCATGGTGAAGCTGAAGTGGAAATGTACTAATATTACTGTTGATGTGATGCTTTATTCTGTTTCTATGCCAGAAATTCTGATATGTCATCAAATGAGGTTTTGCAGACCCTATTGGGGTGTAATTTTAAGATGATAAGGTTATGCACTGTCTGATATGTTACCACATAATGCAATGTTGTGAGCACCTTGCAAAACTGTATAAAGGAGTCTGTTTTATGACCTTGAGGGTAAGAAGGGCCTCGCTGGGAGACACACACACACATCAGCAGCCTTTTCTCTCCTGCATGCTGGAAATAAGGGAAAATAAAGGCACTCCAAGCTTGCAGATCTCTGGTGTTATTTCTTCAGGACCCAGGAAGAAAGGGCAAATAAATTTTTTCTACAACAGTGGTGTCAGAAGGTGGGATAATTGATCACTGATCTTCGATGTCGATGTGGATTGATCACCCCGAACACAGTTCAGTCCTTTCCACTGAGATTGACGATGGGGACACAGTGGTGGCAAAGCAGGTGACACATTATCCTGAAGAACCCACTCCACCAGCCTCCAAAATCCTGTAAGTGAATTTTGAATATATATATGTGTGTGTGTGTGTGTGTGTGTGTGTGTGTGTCTGCGTGGGTTTACTCCGGGATGTCTCCGGTTTCCTCTCACATGCCAAAAACATGCAAGTTAGGTTAATTGGCATCAAAACTGGGGATTCTAAATTGTCCTTCGGTGTGACTGTGAGAGTGAATGGTTGTCTGTCTCTCTGTGTTGGCCCTGCGATGGACTGGCGATCTGTCCAGGGTGTACCCTGCCTCTCGCCCAAAGATGCTGGGATAGGCTCCAGCCCCCCCGCGACCCAAAAAGGATTAAGCGGATGAAGATGAATGAATGAATGAATATATACAGTATATACATATAGCTATTTTGTTAAAAGTTTTTTTTGTTAGTTAAATTAGCCATTTATTTTATCTTTCAGTGACCCATATCTGTATGGTCCGACAGGATCTTTCCTGTGGCAGGATCACCTTTGTACAGTCCGGCAAGTTAATTCTTGCAGCAGGACTAATTTCTCTGGTTATATCCAGCACCCCCCCCCCCCCCACCCGTGGTTCCAAGGTTGTCATAGCCAGGAGCAGCATCTGCATGAGCATTTCCTTTTGAGATCAGATCTGAAGATGAAGTGTGAGCAGCACATTTGCATACTGCCACAGAGGAGGGAAGAAGAATAGCTTCAAGAAGCCTGGAGATATAAACAGAATTTTTTACAGGTGTGCCTGCAGATGTGAGGAAATTGCATTCACGCCAAAGGGTGCCAAAATCATGGACAACACCAAAGGCAAGCGAGAGTCAGTGTAAATGGTGACAGATTTACCAGAGGCATATGTACACGCCTCCACCAATGCAACAAGTTCAGCAGCCTAGGCAGAGAGATGTGGTGGCAAAGAGCCAGACAGCAATGTGCAGTGGTCATCACAGACTGCCCAACCAACTTTATTACGGCCCACAGACAGGTCAACAGAAGTGGAGCTGTCAACATAGAGAACAAGACCAGGATTAGACAGGGGCATGTCCAAAAGATCTGGTCTCGGAGAGGTGACTAGTTGGACCACTGAAAGGCAATCATGATCACAGTCACTGTCCTCCTCACAGGAGGGGGTGGAAAGATGTGAAGCCGGGTTCACTGACTGAGCACAGCATTTAACGGTGAGATTTGGTGACTCAAGGAGAGTGGAGTGATATCTAAACCACCTAGCATGAGAGAGATGGGAAGACTTTTGCTCTATTAGGAGGAGAGCAACTGCATGAGGAATGTACCGAGTGAGAGGAGAATAGAGAACTATGTCATGTGATGTCTCCACGGCTCTTTTTGCTGCAGCCACAGCATGAAGGCACAGTGGAAGGCCTGCAGCAACAGAGTCAAGTTTGCATGAATAGTATGCAACAGGTCGAAGTTTGTCTCCATGAGGCTGCAGGAGAACAGAGGTCATGCATCCGGACTTTTCATCAACATACTGAACAAAAGGTTTAGGGGGTCAGGGAGAGAGAGGAGGAAGATATAGGAGAGCCTTCTTCATATTTTCAAAGGAATCATTAGCAGCAGGCGTCCACTCAAGTGGAAAGTGTGAGAGACCTCTTGATGGAATGATGTCACACATTGGTCTTTCAATGCATGAGAAATCAGGAATGAAAGAGCGGCAATATGAAGCCATGCCAAGAAAAGAAAAGAGCTCCGTTTTGGTTTTTGGTTTGTCCATGTGGCAAATTGCATCCACACATTTGGGAGAGAGAGATTTGCCCTGAGCAGAGATTTGGTGGCCCGGGAATTGCAATCTGGGTTCGGAAGCTTTGTGGCCTTCTGCAGCTAGGTGACACAAAAGCTTCAGTGAGTCAGATTGGCATTGTGACTTAGTTGGTGGACAATCATCCTCGGGCAGAAAACAATACTTGGATGCGGTCAGTGCTGGATACAGCGAGGAAGAAGGATCAGAAGGGGTGGGGGGGGTAGATGGTCACCCTCGTACAGAGGAAGAAAAGAGGCCCCAGCAGAGTGTAAAAATTGTTGTTGTGCACGATGTTCCCTATCTTTCTTTGCCTGTTCATTTTTCTGTCTGCCTGTCTCCTGTTTATCTCTTTGTTTCTTTGCTTCTGTCAGCCACATTTCTGCCGCGCCCTTCTCTAACTGTAACTGTGTCAGCTTTTCTCTGTCCTTCTTGCTTTGTTTCTTATGTTGTCTGAACTTTCTGAATTTCAACATTAATCTTGTCCCTCAAAGCAGTAATCACTTCAACAGAAAATGAGCCCCATGAAGGAAATCCACTCTTGCAGATCCATTATCCCAAAAACTCAACACTTTCAGGACCATAATTATCAGTCATATATTTCACCTTGGGACCCTCCAGATCTTAGGGAGTCTGCTTTGATTTAGAAGCCCCATCACTGGTTACAGATTTAACCACCGGGCGTCCCCACGTGTGTCCAGACAAACCAAATGTTATAATCCCAACCCTGCTATTCACGGGTGCTGGATCGTCGTCGGCCTCCGTCGGTCTATGATGACCATGGAAGAGAATCCTAAACGTCTACTCTGCTGGAACAGCACCGCCTGTAGCTGAACAGGCCGATGCACACCGGTGTTCTACCTTCCAGTGTTGGGCGTTGGTAGGATTCAAGCCTGGGCAGGAAGATATGGAGGACAAGATGTTACCCATGCAGCATGTTCCCCCTCTCCACATCACTGATGAATCCAAAGGAACAGCAGGGCTGCTATAGTTTGGCACCAGCGCCGTCGCAGGAGCTGCCAGAACGATGTTGAGCACAACAGAGAACTGCCCTAGGGGCTCCGACTCCGGATTTTTCCTCAGGGTTGACTCCCGAAGCCTTTCCCGTGACCGGGTGTGCCGCAAGGCAGCGGAGGTTTGAAATCAGGGTTTACCTTCCCCTAGATGGGCTACCTTCCCAGGTTGACGAGCCACCATCTACCCGAAGCATCTGGTTTTAAGGCGCCAGAGATCCGCTCTCACCCCTTCTCCTCTTAGTAAAAGCAGTTCCGCCCGGCTTAGAGACTAAACCACACGGGCAGGCTAGGAGTTGACTTAGTTGTCAGAGGCTTTTTGAGACGCACGCCGTAAGGAGCATTTTATGAGCACAGCACTCTGTCACTTACGGCCATTCGTTTACCTTCTCCCCCCTCTCTGTGTCCCCTCCCTTCACCCATTGATTCCCTTCTGTCCATGCAGTCTTTTTCCTCCCCACAGGAACGCCAGAAGTGGACAAAGAAAGGATGCTACAAAGACCAGGCTGGTGTCTGGAGAGGCCCAAATGCCCTTCCTTGCCTCCCAGCTCACTTCTTTCATCATTTTTCTAAGTTGACACATGGAAGAGATCATGTGTCAAAAGAAGGGATGATACAACCACTTCATGCTAACTGGTTTACCACTGGTTTCACTGTCTATGCTGAAAATTTTTGCAAAAAATGTCTAATCTGTGCCACTAGCAATGCTCATAGGCTCTCCAAACAGATTCCAGCTGCTCATCCAGTTTCTACAGGTCCTTTCCAGCACCTGATGATGGATTTCATTAAACTCTCCCCAGCAGAGGGTAAAAAGTACTGTTTGGTAATGGTTGACATATGGTCCAAATGGGTAGAAGCCTTTCCAGCCAAACATGCCACTAGCACAGTCGTAGCTAGGGGCATTGTTGTCAGAAATTATTTCCAGATGGGGAATACCTGAGAAAATTTCCAGTGATAATGGTAGACATTTTGTAAATGAAGCTCTAACTGATTTGAGCCTTACACTGGGTTTTGACCTGAGAAAACACTGTGCCTACCACCCACAGTCAGGTGGCACTGTTGAGCGTGAAAATGGCACTCTAAAAAACAAACTGGCAAAACTTGAAGATGAAACTGGCCTGCCCTGGACTAAGTGCCTCCCATTAGCACTCATGTACATGCACATGCGAGTTAGAAAGAAGCATAACATGTCTCCATTTCAAATCCTGTTTGCTCGTCCCCCAGCTTTAGGTTTCTCCATGGAAAAGAGACCTACACCCTCATTAACCACATCACATTTTGAAAATGCTATGTTAGCTTATTGTTCTGCTCTGTCCTGTCAATTGCAAAACATCTCTCAACAGGTGAAGGCTACGCTGCCCAAAGTTGCTGAGAGTGTTCTCCACGACATAAGGCCCAGTGATTGGGTGATGATCAAAAGCTTCAAAAGAAAGAACTGGTATAGCAAGCGGTGGTTGGGTCCCTACCAAGTCCTGCTGACGACATTTACGGCTGTCAAGATTGCAGAAAGGGCAACATGGATCCACGCAATGCACTGCAGAAAGGTTCCAGCGGTCAAGCCAGAAGAATTCAGACGAGGACAAGAAGCAGAAGTAAGTGATTAGCCACAATCACCACCCTACGTTGTAGACTAGGAAGAGAAGAAGCCGAGCCGTGTGAAGGCAGAAGATTGCATAACACTGCACCTGACAGCCGTCACAAACAACCTGAGTGCATGCCGAACGCTGCTCAGCAGAAACATAAAGCACACATATACTGATACTGATATGGTGAACAATTCAGACTTACAGCAGAGTCAGGCTGTTGAAGAGGAACGCCACCGAAGACGCAAGCAGTGTCGTCAGTTTTGGACCAAAACAGACATGGTGTGGGTGTGCTTTCTTATCACTTTCCTGATTGGGGTAATCATATACCTACTAATGCACTGTTCTACCCCACCAATCAATCCTTTCCAGACGAGAGGTGAGGCAAGCCACCCGGAGCATAACTTTGACAACTATTCCAGTGACATATATGACAACAATGCATGGTATCAGGTGGTGTGTTTGTCAGTCAGAAAAGCTAATGTGACTGGGTCTTGTTATGTCTGCACATACCTACCACATCATGTTACTCACTCTGTGCCTATGATTCCCTATCCTTTAAACAAATCAGAAACAATGGGAGCACTGTTAGCGCAGACTGCAATTGAAGAGGTGCACCTCAATGACACAATGTGATAAGGGGTTTACTGTTAAACTTGCGGGGAACACAACAGAATACTGTAAGTGGTTAAATGTCAGTGTAACAGGTTTTGCTTTCTGCCAAGTCAGGGTTCACAATGTAACCTGCATAAATAAGAAGGCTCAGAAGCCTGTATTCACTACCAACCCCACACTTTTTACAGCCTCAGTGTGTCTCCACCTCAAGCGTCATTACAATGGGTCTACATATTTGGGCACTACACAACGATGAGAGACCACTCTTAATGCTACCTGTGGTTTCCATGTGACTGGAACCCCATGTTTAAACACACTGGGGGTGCCATTTTTCACAACACCAAACCTCACTCTACCGAGTGCTACGTGTGGACGTCAGAATAAAATCCAATGTTCTGATAACCCCCAACTGTTTTTCCCTAGCTCAGATGGGTATGGTAGCCTCACAGCCCATGTTTGGGTGTGTGGGTCACAGGTTTATCAGCATTTACCGCCGGGATGGTGCAGTATGTGTTATATGGCAAAGCTGATTCCAACTATGCGTATTATGACTAATCTTACGTATCATGCCCATCATTCACACTGCCTTAGATATGTCCAAACTCCCTTTCCCTGATGACTATGATGATGCCAAAGCGTAAATAGAAATGTTTGCTGTTAATATGCTACACCACTCCCCCTACCCACATCTGACCCCGATCGACAGCTTCCCCCCTTCTGGGACTTTCTGACTCCCCTCTTCCACTTATTTGGCTTGCCCACAATCTGAGTGTCTGTGCTCGCAAAAACAGCCTCTTCTGTTCCCTTACACATTGCCAATTTTCTCATGTTAATGTTTATTAAAACTGTATAACAGGGTACAATAGCAGATGCCTTACATTGACATTCTTGTAAATATGTGATCATATATGATCAGAAGAGGGGAAATGAAGTGAAAATGTACTAATATTACTGTTGATGTGGTGCTTTATTCTGTTTCTATGCCAGAAATTCTGATATGTCACCAAATGATGTTTTGCAGATCCTATTGGGGTGTAATTTTAAGAAGCTAAACTAGTCTTCCCATTTATGTGCAGCACAAAGAGTGTCTGTATGATAAGGTTATGCACTGTCTGATATGTTACCATATAAGGCAATGTTGTGAACACCTTGCAAAACTGTATAAAGGAGTTTGTTTTATGACCTTGAGGGTCAAAAGGGCCTCGCTGGGAGACGCACACATCAGCAGCCTTTTCTCTTCAGCATGCAGGAAATAAGGGAAAATAAAGGCACTCCAAGCTTGCAGATCTCTGGTGTTATTTCTTCAGGGCCCAGGAAGAAAGGACAAATAAATTTTTTCTACAACAAAGCGTCAGCCCTTTCATTGACCCCTGACTCCAATAGCCTGATCAGTTCCGCTGACACCTTGTCCCGCAGCGCCAGCGGAAGGCGTCTCAAAGGCTGTATTTTTGGTGTGATGATCTCATTGACAAGAGGCTGATGATAAAATGCTTCAATGTGGCCCAAGCCCTCAAACAGCGTCAGCCAGCGGAGATGCCAGTCTGAGCCCACGGATAGCACCTGTGAATCCCCCAGGTCCGTTATGGGGAAGCCCAATTGTCCCAACAGGTCAAATCCCAGCAGGTCAGCTCCCCGGGGTGCCACTTGGAAAGTAAAACTAGGGACCCTCTTTGACCCGTAGGTTACTTTAAAGTCCGCTGTGCCTGCTATTTCAATCTCCGCATGACCATAGCCAAAAAGTCTCACTGCTCCATCATTAATTTGTTTCGCGGGGAACAGCCGTCGCAGTGTAGGCAGACTCAGGAAGGATTTCCCAGCCCCTGAATCCACCATGAGCGGCTTGTCAACTCCGTCCAGCTGGAGCACGTACCACTTCAACGGGCCTTTCCCCATGCATGCGGCGTGGACCTGAGCTGGGCCTCCGGGTCGTCTCACCCGTAACGCCACTCCCTTTTTTGTCCGCTTCTTCTTCTTTTTCTTCCCATTTCCACTACGTCGCACTGTCAGCGCACCAACCTCCGCACTTGGCGAGAAACTGCTCTTAGTCGGCCCCTCGCTAACCTTAGCCGTTAGCTCCAACTGGGCCACTGACTCTTCTTTTTATACCAGTTCCAGCACTTCCTCCCATGACGGCTGCTCTTTAGCTACTAGTAACTCAGTCGCTAGCCATATGCAACTGGTGCCTTGCGTTAGCTTGTCCCTCACAATTCTGTAAGCTCCCGCCCTGAAGTCGCACTTCCTTGCTGAGCTAAGGAGCTCCAGTAGAAACAAGCGTAGCAACTCACCCTTCCATTGCCGTCTTCTGAAGAATTCACACTGACTTCTTGCGACTGTGGAGGGGCCACCAAACATGTCGTCCATGGCCTTCAGACCTTCCTCCAGCGAGCCGCCCCGGCACTGACTGAAAAAAAATTGCTATCCCTCAGTGCTGAGACACTGAATCAAAACACTCCTCCGTCTCTCCTCACTGACCGATCCCAGGCCCGCCACTGTCATATATATACCAAAGCTCCGCTTCCATCGAGGCCATGGAGCCGCCGGCAAGCCTGGGTGCTCCAGAAACACTGTCATCTGTCCTATGCACACTGCCATTGTTCTCCTCATCACCAAAATGTTACATCTAAATAATGGAGAGCCGAAAGGGAGCTGATCTGAACATTCTCTCTTTATTGAACCAAGTTCACATATATTTATATCCCCAGCCTTAGCCCGCCTGACATCACTCTGACCCTGCCCCAGCCAGGCTACGGCAAACCCCAAGGCCCAATTCCACTATGTCACACCTATTTTTAATATAGATAGATAGATATAGTTGAAGAATGTAAAGACTTTAATTCTACATCTTTCTAAACATTTTGTTGATGTATTATTGAAAAAATGTTTTCATGAAAATACCGTCTAGTTCACCTTTACATAAACCTAACTAGTTACCTTTTGCAGACTGTGATATTAGTTTTTAAAGCTACCACAGATTTGTAGTAGTTATTGTGCATTAAAGCAACACTATGCAGCTTTCTTTCCTTTGATGAAAATTCTGTCATCCAGGCTCAGTCAAGTCAACTGGATTCAAGGTTGTTTTTTTTATTTCTTTAAATTTTTATTTACATTTACATTTTTTAAATTAAAAACAGAATTTAACTGAGCTTTTACACAGTATTTTGTTCCAGGTAGGAACAATGAAAAGACTACACCTATGGTGACTATGACCTCAGTGTCAACAGCCAATCACAAGGTGCTTAATTGTTGGTGGCTGAAGTTGTGCCCAATGATTGGCTGTTGGGTCTGCAGTCATAGTCACCATAGTTGCAGTCCTTTCAGTGTTCCTACTAAGAACAGAGCTGTTAGTGGGTCTTGGCTCCACACCTGGTACCCGGAACAAGATCGGAACCCTGCATGTGCAAAACTACTTCATTCAATGTACACACGTGCCTTTACAGCATAGCAAATGTTATTTAATTTACAACTGAATGGACATGGTTTTGAATAACTTGCAGAATTTTACTAGGCATTTTGTTAAGTACTTTGCATAATTTTTACACAATATTCTGTCTTTGATGCTGGGTACCGATCTGGCAGCCACATGGGTAATGTGGGCCCACTGTGGTGGAAAAGACATTCACCCAGTCAAGGGGTGACATGGGATCAAAATCATTTCTGAAACTTTTAAGAAGAAAACCTTACATAGTGTTGCTTTAAATACATCTAGATCACTCAACTCCCCTTTCCTCAAACTGACCTTTAGTAATTTTAGCAGTCATAATTTTAATTGTTAGGAATATGGGGCGCTCGCACACGCAGCGACCGGCAGCTGGTGGCTTGTAAATATGGAAGTCACCAGACTGCAAAACAAATCTACCTACGGGTACAAAGAAGTAACAAAATAATAATAATAATAATAATTGAAATATTTTTTCTTCTCACATTTTGACTGAGGAAATACTACTATAATATAAAGTAATGCTACTTTTACTCTAGTACAGGGGTGTCCATTTATGTGCCACGGAGGGCCAAGACCCTGCAGGTTTTCTCTTCTACCCGGTCTCTTCAGTAGGTGTTTTCACTGATCAGCAATCAGTGGGTACCAAAAGCCAGTTTAGAAAGCTTGGGATCAGTCCGCCAAGGTCTCCGCCTTTGACCGCCACCTGATCCACATAGCACCGGACCCCCATGATCCCTCCTGCAGGTGGTGAGCCCACTGGAGGGCGGACCCATGTAACTCCTTCGGGCTGAGCCCGGCCAGGTCCCATGGGTGGAAACCCGGCCACCAGATGCTAGCCTTCAAGCCCCTCCCCCAGGCCTGGCTCTAGGGTGGGGCCCCAGTAACCCCATACCGGGCGGGGTACACTGAATCCTTGATATAGAATTTATCATGAGAGTCTGTTGGATCGTTCTTAGTCTGGCCCTTCACCCAGGACCAGTTTGTCTTGGGTGACCCTATCAGAGGCAAATTGCCCCGGACAACATAGCTCCTGGGATCACTGGGGCACGCAAACCCCCCACCACCACGATAAGGTGACGATCCATGAGGGGGGGTGAGGAGCTCAGTCATCCAGGAGAGGCTCAGAGTAGAACCGCTGCTCCTCCACATTGAAAGGAGTCAGTTGAGGTGGTATGGGCATCTGATCAGGATGCCTCCTGGACGCCTCCCACTTGAGGTGTTTCAGGCACGTCCCACTGGGAGGAGACCCCGGAGCAGACCCAGGACTCGGTGGAGAGACTATGTCTCTCAGCTGGTCTGGGAATGCCTTGGTATCCTCTCTGAAGAGCTGGAGCAGGTGGCTGGGGAGAGGGAAGTCTGGGCTTCTCTGCTTGAACTGCTGCCTCCGCGACCCGGACCTCCAGAAAAGCGGTAGAAGATGGATGGATGGATGGTAATTAGTGGGAAGAAATTCAGTGGAATCTGCTGTTGAAGACACTAGTTGAAGGTAAAGCCTGCAGGATCTTGGCCCTCCATGGCACATGAATGGACTCCCCTGCTTTTACATTTCTGACTACTCCACTCACCTCTGATCAGGTACAATCACAGCAGGTTGGTGCTGCCCCCTGCTGGGCATATTTCTTCCTGCATCCTGCTGCTCTCTGCATCATTTCTGTTCGTTTTGTCTTTAGATATTTGAAAGCAGAGGTGGGGAGAGGAGGAGTGGAGTAGAGAGGGCAGCCCAGAACAGAGTGCGATGGCAGGGGGGCGTCGGTGGCCTATGCTCCATGGTGATCCATGGGTTTAAGAAAGTTAATGAATTCCTTGGAAATTTGCAGTTTTCCTTGTGTGGTTTTTTTTTAAATAAATTTGCCATCTTCCTTAGCAAGGACTTGGTGATAACAGCAAGATTTTGATATATTTGACTTTTTTATGCAAATTTGCAACCTATTGCTCATAAATTTGCATTTTTTAAAAAAAAAAAAGTGACTTTCACCCTTCTTTTTTGCATACATTTAAAACTAATTGTAAATTTGCAACTCCTTCTTTAGTAAATTTGAAATTTTGCAATGAGAGGTTTTTCCTCTCACATTGGCAAGCTGGAGTAAAATAGAAACTAGTCATGTGTGCTCTCTAATTTAGTACAAATCACACAGTCTATAGAAATAAATATTTACTGGGCCAAACTTTAAATCTAAGAAAAACTGATGAGAAAAAGCCTCACACCAATTCATTTCTATTCGTTACTTTAGTTACCACCTACCTTAATTGATAAACAGTTCATATTTATCCTAATGTACCACAAAATAAGAGCTTAGAGATCATCAGCATCAATCATGCCTGTCCTGAGCTCTAAATTAACCACAGGAGGAAATTAAAGGAAATCAACACATTCTTCCTCACAAAAATATTCCAAAACCTGTCAGATCATGAGAATACCTGTGCACAACCCACTTCAGGGTCACTCACTGATTTTCAACTGGATTCAAGTCCAGGCACTGGCTGAACCAAAAATCACCTTGATCGACTCCTGTGAAGCCTTCTGGTGATACTCTGGGCTGCTGATGACTTCTAACTTTGTAGCAGAGGCCTGAAGGTGTTGTGTCATAACTGGTATTTGGAACTGTTCAGTCCCGCCCCACCTTTACCAAATCCCCAGTTCTAGATGGAGCAAAAAGCAACACCAAAGCATGATTCCCCAACTGTGCGTCACTGTGGGGTAGGATTTTCTTTTATCATTTTGTGCCTGACATACCTTTTGGAATTATGGTTTAAAAAAAAATCCCAACCTTCGTCTCATTAGACCATGTTTTCTCAACACGCTCTTAGGGGACATGATGTATATTTTTCAAAAATTTAGCAAAGTTTTATCATGTCACTTGATCCCATATCCAAAATATATGAAGACTATGAGATTATCACAAGTAGCTCTCAAATTCTTGCAGCTCCAGTAGTGATGCATTTGTCTTCAATTTTGAAGGGACATCCAGGATTTATTTTTTTTTTTGGAGGGGGGAGGCAATGCCACTGCTGAGCCATATTTTCTTCAGTGTGTAACGATACAGTATTTCTGATGTTGTGGAAGTTATTTCCCCCCACTCTCCTCCTGACAGATACTGTACCTTCCAGCAGTGAGCTCCAACTGACATCTTGTAAGGGTTTTGTGGACAATGTCTACCTACACGTTTCACTTTATTTGGCAGCATCCTCAGAGAGACCAAGGTGTGCACATTTGTATATTTTTTTCCACTGAATTTTATGAAACAGACATACGAAGGTCACATTTAAGGTGGAAAATGTTAGTAAAAAACACTGTTACTTTTCCCCCCACCATCTTACAGGAAAATGTCTCAAATTCAAATGCAAGGGAGAAATGCGTTTACACAAAACCTCCTGCATGTTAATGAGGGAAAAGGGAGCAAATCTAAAGCAACACTATGCATTTTTTTTAAAACCTTAAAATCCATCCATCCATCTTCTACTGCTTTTCCAGAGGTCCGGGTCGCGGAGGCAGCAGTTCAAGCAGAGAAGCCCAGACTTCCCTCTCCCCAGCCACCTGCTCCAGCTCTTCAGAGAGGATACTACGACGTTTCCAGACCAGCTGGGAGACAGTCTCTCTAGCGAGTCCTGGGTCTACCCCGGAGTCTCCTCCCAGTGTGACGTGCCCGAAACACCTCAAGTGAGAGGCATCCTGATCAGATGCCCATCCCACCTCAACTGGCTCCTTTCAATGTGGAGGAGCAGCGGTTTTACTCTTGAGTGCCTCACACCATCTGTAAGAGTGAGCCCAGCAATCCTACGAAAGCAGCTCATTTCAGCCACTTGTATCCACGATCTCATTCGTTCGGTCATTACCCAAAGTTCATGACCATAGGTGAGGGTACGAACGTAGATTGACCGGTAAATTGACAGCTTTGCCTTAGAGCACAGGTGTCAAACTCATTCCATAGAGAGCCAAGACCCTGCAGGTTTTACCTCCACCCAGTCTTCAACAGGTGATTTCTCTGAATGTCTTCCTACTGATTGCTGATCAGTGAAAACACCTGCTGAAGAGACTGGGTGGAAGTAAAACCTGCAGGGTCTTGGCCCTCCATGGAATGAGTTTGACACCCCTGCCTTAGAGCATAGCTTCCTCTTCACCACAACAGACCAGTACAACGTCCACATCACTGCAGATGCTGCTCCAATCCGTCTGTCAATCCCTCACTCGTCTCCCATCACTCGTGAATAAGACCTCAAGATACTTAAACTCCTCCACTTGGGGCAGGAGCTTGTCCCCAACCCAGAGAGGACAACCCACCTTTTTCCGGCTGAGGACCATGGACTCGGATGTGAAGGTGCTGATTCTCATCCCAGCCGCTTCACACTCAGGGGCAAACCGTCCCAGTAAGGCCTGTAGGTCATTGCTGGATGAAGCCAGCAGGACAACATCGTCTGCAAACAACAGAGATGAGATCCTGTGGTCACCGAGCATGACACCCTCCATTCCCTGGCTGCGCCTAGAAATCCTGTCCATAAAAATTATGAACAGGATCGGTGACAAAGGGCAGCCCTGGCAGAGTCCAACTGTCACTGTGAATGAATCCGACCAAATGTTGGCAATACGAACCAAACTCTCACAACGGTCGTATAGAGACCAGATAGCTCGTAACAACAAGCCCAATACCCCATACTACCGAAGCACCCCCCACAAAAAAACCACAAGGGACGTGGTTGAATGCCTTCTCCAAGTCCACAAAACGCATGTAAACTGGTTGGCCAAACTCCCATGAACCCTTGAGGAATCTCGAGAGGGCAAAGACTTAGTTCGATGTGCCATGGCCAGGACGAAAACCACACTGCTCCTCCTGAATCCAAGGTTCGACCAACGGCTGGACTCTCCTCTCCAGTACCTTGGCATAGGCCTTCCCAGGGAGGCTGAGTTGTGTGATCCCTCTAAAGTTGGAGCACACCCTCCGGTCCCCCTTCTTGAAGAGAGGAACCACCACCCCGGTTTGCCATGCCAAAGGCACGGTCCCTGACCTCTACGCAATGTTGCAGAGGTGTGTCAACCATGACAGCACTACAGCATCCAGAGCATTGAGGTACTTGGGGCGAATCTCGTCCACCCCCAGGGCCCGGCCACCAAAGAGATTTTTTTAACCACCTTGGTGACCTCAGCCCCTGTAATGGGTGAATCGTCCCCCTCGTCCACAAGCCCTGCTTCCTCTGTGGAAGGTGTGTCAGTGGGATTGAGGAGATCCTTGAAGTATTCCTTCCACCGCCCGACGATATCCCCAGTCAAAGTCAGCAGCACCCCATCCGCACCATACACAGTGTGGACAGGGAGCTGCTGCTTCCCCCTCCTGAGCCGCCGGACAGTTTGCCAGAATCTCTTTGATGCCAACAGAAAGTCTTGTTCCATGGCCTCACCCAACTTCTCCAACACCCGAGATTTTGCTTCAGCAACCACCCGAGCTGCACTCTGCTTGGCCTGCCAGTACACCTCAGCTGCTTTTGGAGTCCCACAAGCCAACCAAGCTTGATAGGACTCCTTTTTGGCCCCCTCACCACTGGTGTCCACCACTTGGGTTTGGGGGTTGCCACCACGAAATGCACTGATGACCTTGCGGCCACAGCTCAGGGCAGCCGCTTCAACAATGGAGGTGGAGAACATGGCCTATTCAGATGCCATGTCTCCAGACTCCCTTGGAATGTGGTTGAAGTTCTTCCGGAAGTGGGAGTTGAAAACCTCCCGGACAGGGGCCTCAGCCAGACGTTTCCAGCACACCCTCACTATACGTTGGGGTCTACCAGGTCTGAATGGCATCCTCCCCTGTCATCAGATCCAACTCGCCACCAGGTGGTGATCAGTTGACAGTTCTACTCCTCTCTTTACCCAAGTGTCCAAGACATATGGTCGCAGGTCTGATGACACGATAACAAAATCGATCATCGACCTGCGACCTAGGGTGTCCTGGTGCCAGGTGCACATGTGGACACCCTTATGCTTGAACATGGTGTTCATCATGGACAAACTGTGGTTAGCACAGAAGTCCAATAACTGAACACCACTTGGGTTCAGATCGGGCAGGCTGTTCCTCTTAATCAGCCCCTCCAGGTTTCACTGTTGTTGCCCATGTGCGCATTGAAATCCCCCAGTAGGACAATGGAGTCTCCAAGAGGAGCACCCTCCAGCACCCCAGTCAGAGACTCCAAAAAGGGTGGGTACTCTGAACCATCATTTGGTGCATATGCACAAATGATGGTCAGGACCAGTTTCCCAACCCGAAGGCGCAGGGAAACAACCCTTTCGTCCATTGGGGAAAACTCCAATATAGAGGCCGCAAGGTGGGGGGATACAAGAATACCCACCCCTGCTCGCCTGGGGAAACTCCAGAGTAGGCCAAGTTCCAGCCCCTCTCCAGGAGACTGGTTCCGGAACCGGAGCTGTGTGTTGAGGTGAGGCCGACTATATCTAACAGGTATCTCTCAACCTCATGCACCAGCTCAGGCTCCTTCCTCACCAGAGAGGTGACATTCCACATCCCAAAAGCCAGTTTAGGAAGCCTGGGATCAGACCGCCAAGGTCTCCGCCTTCGACCGCCACCTGATCCACATAGGACCGGACCCCCATGGCCCCTCCTGCAGGTGGTGAGCCAACTGGAGGGCGGACCCATGTAACTCCTTCGGGCTGAGCCCAGCCAGGTCCCATGGGCAGAAACCCAGCCACCAGGCACAAGCCACGTCTAGGCCTGTCCCCTCATGGATCATCACCTTATTGTGGTGGGGGTGGGGGTTTGCGTGCCCTAGTAATCCCAGGATCTATGTTGTTTGGGGCAATTTGCCTCTGGTAGGGTCACCCAAGATAAACTGGTCCTGGGTGAAGGGCCAGACTAAGAACGATCCAACAAACTCATGATGAATGCTAAAACCTTAAAACAATATTTCCAATATTATTTTGACAGCACATCAACCTCTGACAGGGTGAATGTCACTTCCCCCATAACCTGAGTGGGCCCACACATTGTCTGCAACAGCTTTTTTTTTGGTAGAACACTGAAAAGACTGCAAAGATGGCAACTATGCCCCAAGTACAGCCAATCACAGAGCACAAATGTAACTAAGCACCCTGTGATTGGCTGTTGGTCGTCTGCCATAGTTGTAGTTTTTTCAGCGTTCCTACCCAGAACAATAAAGTTATATAGTGCTGCTTTAAGAGTAAATCCTAAATCTGGCAAGAGTAAAGTTGGTTCCAACTACTCTATATATGAGAAATTTATAATAAGAAAACTGAGAAAAAGCTGCAAATTTGTGAAAAAAAGTCTTGAGTAAATTTACAGTAACAGTCACAAATTTAAGGAAAAAAAAGTCATTCACCCCTCAAGTAACTTTTCTGGCAACTACCAATCGGTCAGCACATTACGTGCAGACTGATTGTAGGGTATCCATGTACACAAGATCAAATATCGTAGAAGTTCATGTTCAGTCTAAACTTGTCTATGGGGCTCAAGCGTGGTTTCCTAATGAGGCAAACTGCCAAAGTTGAAGTATGCTGAACACAATGTCTGAGAAGTATGGTGAAAGGAGGCTGGCGCCAGAAGGCTTGTGGTGATGAGGGACGCATTTCACTTTGTTTATTCCAATGAAGATATTTTTAAACTGACAAAGACTGTGGCCGTCAAAGATTTTATCACAGTGCAGCTTCTCAAGTGGACTGCTCATGTGTGTAGGGGTGAAAACACCAGTCTTACGAAAAAGGCTTTATTTGCATTGCTGTCGAAGAAATATAGAGATCCCTGGCTGAAGATCAGCAACCTGCTGGGTGTAACAACTGAAGAGGCAAAAAAGGTTACACAGTCCAAATCAGAGTTCTGCAGGATCAAACATTCGTTTTGGCCTGCCCCCATAGTGACTAATGTCATAAATTGGGGAATCAACTGTACGTATTCAATTTAGCAAATATAATCCAACACCACCTTTACTCGAGTAAAATTTTCTCGATACTCTCCCCACCTCGGGCCACTATCAGCCAAATACACACAAGTCAAACATTTTTCCCCCTTTTGGTTTTAATACAAAAAACCAGAGATATCATACATCACTATCTCAGATTTCTTCATTCACATTAGAACCAAAATCAGAGGAAGAAGGAGAAGAAAAAGATTTGAACAAAAATGTGTTGGTGATGGGGGAGGGCTGCAGAAGTAAAACAGCTTTCAGACATTAACACGGTTACTCGCTTCTGTAACATTTGAGTTTTTTTTCCTGATCTCTGACAGAGCCGCTGTGATTGGTTAAGATGGTCTTTCCTGGAGTCGGGAGTCCCTGTACACTGAACCATGCAGAGAAAGACCCAATTTCTAAAACAGTAATAACACACGTGACTCTGCCTCCACTGGAAACCCCTCTAAAGTCCATTTGTTAATAATGTGTTATATAAATTAAAAAAAGGGTGATCATCCCCACTCTACCCACCAGGCTCCATGTGGCTGCTCCAACTGGGTAGTCGAAAGTACTTGATCTTTTATGGACAGGAGGGTGTGTGTGTATTGCTCTCTCAGAAGTTATGTAGAAAAAGGCAGAAGTAGCAGTGTGTTTGAAACGGAGCGCATCACACAATCTTTACAGTTTTTATTTTTGTGCTACGAGGCGCTCCGTGTGAGAACAGAGGATTAACATACTCCCAATGTTGAACGGGGGAACCGTGAGGGAAGCACATTCTGATCGAGAAAAACTGTTCACGCATAGCGGGGGGCGACTTGGACGCTCCCCACACCACGGATCAGTGCTTTTAACCGGAGCGAGTGTTACAGCAGATGCACCTGTGGTCGCTGGATGTCCTCAGAGTCTGTTTCAGGTCCTCGGTGGCTCCTCCTGCTTCAGAGACCAGGTCCCCACTCTGCCAAGCCCTGTCCTGTTGTTTGCTCAAGTTAGCTTTTAAAAATGGGGAGGGGGGACGCAGTAAACGATGAGTCAAACTTGAGCGGTTGCTGTTTTTGATCAAAGGAAAACAGTCCGTGTCTGTCGGATTGCCAATGTTTTATTTTTCCCCATATTCAGCACAGTTGTGAGCTCTTAAAATAAAAGTAAAATGGTCATTCTCTTAATCTTTCTCTTCCTCCCCCTCCTCCTTTTCCAACAAATACGCAACCTCACACATGCACTCGCACAGACACACATACGTGCACGCGCGTATGCGCGCGTGCACACATACACACACAAACACACAGTCCTGATTTTCACCCATGTGGGAGAGAGCCAAGCCATGCCAGGTCAGACCCGATTAAGCCGAAACCGAGGAAGAAACACTCCCTTTTTTCCACCTTCCGTGTCTGGCTCGACAAAAAAAATGGCTGCCAGGCGTACCACAAGGCTCTGTGCTCGACCCAGTTTCATTTCTCTACTGAAGTCTGATCTGCCGTGCTCACATCTCGTTAGCCAGCTCCTCAGTTTCTGTGGAGACATCTCCGTTGGCGATCTTTGTGTTCTCCTCATATCCGGGGGGCATGAAAGCTAATGTGTATGGATAAAGCTTGTGACACTCGGCGCGGTACGACTCCGCGTGCTCCTTACAGTCGCCCAGGGCGCCGCTCCGGAGACATTCCAGAACCTCTGTACAGATCTGAGGAGGACACAAATCATTTTCACTGTGATGTTCCATCAGGTTTGACAGCAGCAGACTTACAGTGAGAGAAGACTCCTCAGCTCTTATTTATATTCACGTGTAAATCAAAGTGATCCAGTTTTTTAAGCTAATAATATTACTGAAAATAATGCAACAATAAAATTCCTGAAAACAATCAATCACCATGAGAATACCTGTATGGTTCTATTATCCAGAGACTCATCCAGTGCGGTGGCCAGTTCTGGTGCTTTTGTCTCCGTTGTCGGGTCCAGATACACCATCATCTTAGCAGCTGCAGGGAGAAACAAAAATATAAAAACTGAATGAATACATGCAGACCAAATAAAAGATGGTTTTAAGCTTCAAGTTAGGGTTAAAATATGTTAGTATATTACTGAGCCTTCTGGCCAGATAAAGGTGCTAAGTTTGATGTGTACTCCCATGTTAAACTGACACTGTAGCCAGAGTATAACCAATGCATCCTACGCCATAACCAGAAATGTTGCGGAACACACCAACTGACTAGTCCACTTCGTTGAATATAATTTCCTTCTATGGTGTCATCGCCAAAGGAAGTTGGATAAGCAATGGAGCAAACTGAAGAGAGACAATCCAAAGACGTTTACAAACATGCACATTCATATAACTCATCCTCATTCTGTCACAAAGACTGTCAAATGGCAGCAAATTTGAGGCAAGAAATTTCCATGAACATCAGTATGGACATCACCGAGTGCATTACAAATTAGAATTGCACTCAACAGATGCGGACCCACAGCTTCCTAACCCTAACCCACTTCAATTGTAATGGGGTGCCATGACCCATTTTTAGACCATATCAATCTTCAAGGTGTTTCCAACTCCATTCTAGCTTGAGCTCAAGTGTGGTGGCTCTGTCAAAATAAAGTCACTATAAGCCAAAACTGATTTTGACCTTTTATGACCCTGTGACCTTGACCTTTGCTCCCAAAAGCATAGCCAAAGATGGTACTCCCGTGGTCAACCTGTGTGCCAAGTTAGGTCACCCTAGCATCATCTCTTGAGTTGGCGACAAAGAATGGCTACCCAGTAGGGGGGACAAAAAAGAGCATTTTTAAAGCAAAATTATTTTGACTGGAAGCAGACATGGACAAATGCGAACAACCCAGCGCACAAGTAGAAATGCTGACCACAGTGAAGTAGGGTTAACACAGAAGCCTTTAAAGGTGTGAAGGCCTGTGGCTTCAGATCCACCGCAACACTATTTGGCTTCTACACATGGATGCTCTTTATTTCCCCTTAATTTGTTCCCTGCTGGACAGGAAAACCTGAAGGACCTGTACTTTGTGACCAAGAAGCTGTCAGGCAAGTTTCAGCAGACTGACAAGCCAGTGAAAGACAAAAATGGAAACCCACTAACAACAACTGGTGAACAGCTGAAGCGATGGGCAGAGCACTTCAGAGGGCTGCTGAACCGCCCAGCCCTCAAAACGCCATTAGACATTCCACCAGCAGAGACAACACTACCAACACAGGCCATCATGACCTTGAGGAATGGGAAAGCTGCAGGACCGGATGAGATACCGGCAGAAGCCATCAAAACAGACATTAAAACAGCCGTCAACATGCTACACAGCCTCTTCAGCGAGATTTGGGAGAAGGAATAGGTACCGGCCCAGTGGAAGGAAGGGATTGTCATCAAGCTGCCGAAGAAGGGGAACCTCAGAGACTGTAGCAACTACAGAGGGATCACGCTCCTGTTAGTGCTGATCAAGGTTTCTAACCGAGTTCTGTTGGAGAAGTTGAAGGAGACAGTTGACCCCAAGCTAGATCAGCAGACAGACTTCCGCAAGAACAGATCCTGTGCCGACCAGACCACCAGCCTACACATCATTGTGGAGCAATCACTAGAGTGGAACTCACCCCTCTATATCAACTTCATAGACTACAAGAAGGCCTTCAACAGTGTGGACCATGAGACACTGTGGAAGTTGCTGAGGCATTATGGGATTCCCAAGAAGATCATCTTCCTCATCCAATGCACCTACCAGGACATAAGCTGTAGGATCGCACACGCTGGCCAGCTGTCAGAGAGCTTGGAGGTGAAGACCGGAGCCCGCCAGGAGTGCTTGCTGTCACCATTCCTCTTCCTCTTGGTCATCGATTACATCATGAAGATCACGATAACAGGCAGGAAAAACGGGATACAGTGGACACTCTGGACGCAGCTGGATGACCTCGACTTTGCCGACGACCTGACACTCCTGTCACATAACCACAGCCAAATGCAGGACAAGACTACTTGCCTGGAGACTACATCAGCCAGGACAGGACTCCGGAGCAATAAGAAGAAGACCGAGCTGATGAAGATTAACACCACTGCCAACACACCAGTCACAGTTGGAGGAGAGACCATCAGAGGGATGGAGTCTTTTGTCTACCTGGGAAGCGTGGTGGATCGACAGGGGGGCACAGACTGAGAAGTCACAGCCAGGATCGGCAAGGCAAGAGCAGCTTTTGGCATACTGAAGAATATCTGGGCATCAAAAAGAGATCTGCATGAGAACAAAACTTCGCATCTTCAACTCTAACGTCAAGTCTGTTCTACTTTACGGATGCGAGACCTAGAGGATGACAAAGATGATGCAGCAGAAGATCCAAACTTTCTTTAACACATGCTTGAGGTGCATCTTCAACATCAGGTGGCCGGAGGAGATCAGGAATGAAGACCTGTGGAAGTGAGCGGGACAGAAACCAGTGGCAGAACAGATTATGCAGAGGAAGTGGGACTGGATTGGACACACCCTCAGGAAACCAGAATCCAGCATCACACGCCTAGTCCTGACCTGGAACCTGCAGGGGAAGAGAAAGAGAAGCTGGCCTCGAAACAGCTGGAGACGAGATACTGAGGCGGAGCTGAAACAGCAGGGAACCAACTGGAGTGGAATAGAGAGAGTAGCCCAGAACTGAGCGCGATTGCAAGAGGTCGTCGATGGCCTATGCTCCATGGTGACCTATGGGCTTAAGTAAGTAATTTGTTCCCAGTCCACACCATTTCAAAAGCAAAAACATCTTAGGCAGTTACTTCTACCAAGGAGGTTCTATATTCTGTGGCATTTATCTTTTTAGCAGGACACACACACACTACTGAACTGATTTCAATAAAATCTGGTGGAAGGGTGGAGTCTGAACCACAGAAGAACTCCCTTTTGGAGCAGATCCAACTATTTCCCCAATTATTTAAATGTAAATAGTAGTCACTGGTTGTGTTCATGTTGTTCTTGACATTCATCTACATTTATTTAAAAAAAAAAAAAAAAATCCCACGTGCATTTCTGCAAGTGTCAAGAGGGCCTTACCAGCCAGTCGGTGTGGTATGGAGTTGGAGTGCTTGCTGAGGTAGGCCTGATTGAAGCTCTTAGCATTGCTGTCTCCAAACAGCCGGGTGATCTCCTGCTTCAGAACCGTCCTGACCACCTCCGGCAGCTGTTTGCTATCTGAAACTGAGAGGAGGGCGGCAGAAAGGAGGATGTGGTCAAAGCCATAAGAATAAAAGGTTAAAACAGAATGACCTACTAAATGAAGCAGGAAGCTGATTAGACGATAAAGATGAAACCTCGCTTACCTCCTTTAAAGAAGCGAACTAGACACTGGTGTAGCCATGGGTGATCTGGGTCGATAGCGAACGCTCTCTTTATTGACTGGAGCATCAACAGATACTTTTCTGAAAAGACAATAAAGAGTGTGAATGTGCATGAGAAATTAAAGCTAAGGGATGGAGAACTGGGACTTTGTCCTTTCAAACCTTTCCTGAAGTAGATCTCAAAGGCCAGCAGGTGTGTGTCAATCTTGTCTTTGACCAGGTGTTTGAGAGGCATCAGGAACTTCACAGCTTCTTCCAGTGGATTTTCAACCTGTAAACAAGGGATGATCAGGGAAAAATGGTAAGAAACAGGAATCGCATCAAAATGGCTTCCCAGCTCAAGCTTCACCACACCGACCTTGACCAATTTGTCAGGAATCAGCTCCTCTTTAGGTCCCCCAATCTCCTCGTCGTCATCCTCTTTCTTCTTCTTCTGATTCTTGAGCTGTTTCTCTTTCTCTGCATTCTTTTTCTCTTCCTCTATCTGGGCTTTCTTCTGGGCTCTTCGTTGTTTGTTCCTGAGCTTCTTCAGCTCTTTGTCTGAGAGGTTAGCTAGAGAAATTAAGCCAAGAGAGTGGCATTAATATACTTCCTTGAGTTTTGTTCAACAGAATTCATGACACACACAAAAAAAAATAAGATATACCAGTGTCAGCCTGCAGCTCTTTGCTGTCATCTGTCAGTGGATTGTCATGCAGGCTCAGGTAGATCTGGATGGCTGTGATGGCGGCCTTATAGTAGAAAGGATGCATCCGGAGAACGTCCTCCAGCTTCAGTAGATCCACGTAGGAGCGTAGTGTCATCTTTCTCATGCAGTAGGTGTGGAAGTCAAACTGGTCATCTGTGATCTCCACAAAATGCTGACAGGAGCAACAATCATGAATACATTAATCTGGAAATGTTCCCAGTCACTAAAACTGTGATAACTGTTTACAATAAAGACTCACCCTTTCAATCTCGTGACACTTCTTCAGGGCTTCTCCGAACTTGTTCATGGCTTTATAGGCGAGTGCACACTCTGTCTGGAACCACATACACTGCATCTCATTCAGGTTTTCCACTGCCGACGCCCCCTCCTGGACAACCAAAA
The DNA here is from genome assembly GCA_020510985.1 of Pholidichthys leucotaenia. NCBI lineage: Eukaryota > Metazoa > Chordata > Actinopteri > Cichliformes > Pholidichthyidae > Pholidichthys > Pholidichthys leucotaenia. Next base: position 63,810,919 of record CM035848.1, on the reverse strand, counting down.
CATAGAGGTGCATCAGCAAAGTACACAACAAAGTAGGGACATGCTCAAATAAGAGAGTTAGTGCCATGTTTGATTACATTCACCCTGTGTGTAGAAGACCTCCAAATTCAACATCTTCATAACATTTTTGCCTCAAGTGCCTTCATTATGCTTTTGAGGGTCTCCCCTTTATTTTAGAGCACTATGTAGGATTTTTGTGACATTCTACGGTCTTCACAGTCAAACAGGAAAAATTCCACCTGAACAGGAGTTCTCCTCTCCCACAGAAACTAGGATTACAAATCTGCCTAAATCACCTCATTTGGATTTGCTATTCCCTCCCATGAGGTTATCACATCAGACCTGATACAGGCCTGCCCCGTGACAAATCTGGCACACCCTCTCCTTGGAAAAGACAAAGTTTCCCACTGAGCCTAGGAACTAATAGCTACAGTGCATCCATCTTAGCTGGCAGACTAGTTAGTGGCTCAACTGTGGTTTTAAGCATCTTTCCAGTCAACCCATTAGAAACCCACGGTCCCTGTCCATTCAAGAATCCACAGTCAATGTCTCACGCCATTCTGGCCTATTGTTATTTGGGTCTTTAAACCAACATTCAGCCATTATTTTACTATATTATGTTACTTAGTCTGACAACCCAAACTTAAAAGCTAATATTAGAATCAAACAGTGTAGCCATCAAAACTGAGATCTCAAGCTACGTGTCCACCTAGGCGTCTGTTGACAAAAGGTTTCTGCAGCTCCTCGGCATCAGAGAGCTGTGAGGAGCGTGAATAGGGCATAACCAGGCAAGATTCACAAGTCGATTGACAGAGCGTGCTTGAGCGAGACAAGCCTGTTGTCAGCCGTGAAGAAGAAGAGAGATTTTTGATCACGATTGTACTTGAGGTACAAAAAATGTTACTGTGTGTATGTGCCCACTCTGCTCCCCAACCTGCTCTGGTTCTTCCCCATATCTTTAAAAGTAATAAACACTGAAACAAGGTGAGATATAAATGTGGAGTTGTTAAATAGTTGATTTACTTTTTACCAACAGCTGTTATTTTAAAAGTTCAGCACAAGCTCTCTGAAGCTATTGGCTAAAGGCGTCCGCTCCTCATTTGAATAGAGAGGAGTATGACTTGGGGCTGGACGATTAACCGAAATGAAACCAGATCAGATGTTCGCGGTGTAGAACTGATGTAATCCTGCTCATGATGGTTTTTCAGTTAGTCTCCTCTCCCTGCATGCAAGAGCTTTTCATGTACTGCCCCTTTAACTCCTGAAGCAGTGCAGTCAATGTTGTTGAGATGCAGGAGAACACAGGTGGAACAATTACAAACTGCTTTTAATAAAAAACAAACTCCATCTGCACAGTATGTGTTGACTGACTATTTCATTTGAAGAGGCCAAGAAAAAGCAAGCAAAGTGTGCGGATACCAACACTAAAAGTTGCAGAAGCTAAGTCACTGTTAGCCCTTGACAGCTATCCACATCATCTCAACTGTTTTACAGAGGGAATGGACAAACTAAGGCTGTATTTAAGAACGCGATTAGAGACTCAACCACTATAGCCACTTTTGCACTGGTACCTACTCAGCTCGACTTGCCCCGACTCGGTTTAGGTCGTTTCCATTACAACAGAGTACCACCTCAAGGTGGGTGGGTTCTTTACAGGAAAGTGGCCCATTACCCCTTTATGCTGTTGCCATTCTGACGTTTTGGTGTCAGAAGCGTATACTTATTACAGCAAGCGCAAAATACAAGCAAAGCACGGAGTTAAGGTTGATGGCTAGCTAGCTCATTATCTGCATACAAGACACAATGGCGATATCCTTGTTTGTTCAAAGTGAGCTTGCCACCAATGGGAGATACTTAAAAATCACAAAACACTCACCATCTTCCCCGTGAGCAGCCATCAGCTTGGAGACCTCCAGGTATTTCATTTTGGGTCGCTCTGCCGGCGACGAGGCTAAAAAGTTCATAGTGGTCAAATTTGACCAATTGTCATTTATTTTTCCAAGCGCAGGGATCCAAGTGCTGCAACACTGATGTAAAAAGTGCGTGGCTCGACCACTGTATGAACTTTTCAGCCCCGTAGCTCCCTCTGGATTCTCTTGTCAGCCACCAGCACAGAAGAATCCACACCTCGTTGCTGGACCATGTTGTTGATTTGTGTGTAGCCATTTATCTCGTTGACTATCACAGAAATAATAAAAACTCACGGGTCGATTTACAAATCACAGTTTTGAATCTTGTGAAGACATCACTCATCCACTGATGTTACGTCAGTGGCCTGCAATCTGCTGACATTACATTTTCAGCTCGACTCAGCATGGTTGGAACTTGACTGTACCAGGTACCAATGGAAAACCCTACAAACCAAGAAGAGTCGAGGCGAGTTGGGCTGAGTAGGTGGTAGTGGAAAAGGGCCATGTGTGGTGGTAACACAGTCATGGTGTGTAATGGACTTCCCCAATGCAGCTAACAAGCAAATTAGCCACCACGCCTGTGACATGACCCACAAACCCCGTAGAGGTATGTGTTGTAAACACTGGAGAATGTTTATTTTGTGCGTGAAATGACAATAGGCCTGTTCTTTATATTATGCTCATTTACTATGACACCACAGTGATACGATACCACACTTGTAACATTGCTTATTTACAAGCCTCGTCAGTAAGAAGGGATGGGGAGCAACATGAAAGGGTCAATTAACTACGACGCTGATTTAAGATCAAACTGCGTAGCCCTAGCGTGACTTCATGCAAATGAGGAGCGGGCACATCCATGCGATGGCGCCAGAATGCATGCAAGGCACGCTATGTTGACAATGAGCTGGAAGCAGAAAAACGCACACCTATGTGGACACGTACCATCAGAGAAGTGACGAAAGTGGGAGGGTGGGATGAACCGTGGCTCTTTAGCATTTAAAGCATGATACAATAAAAACAGACCACTGCAGTAGACCTCCTTCCCCCTGTGGAAAATGGTACTGCAATAATTAAACCTCGAGTTGTTTGGACCAAAGTAAAAAAAAAAAAAGAAAAAAAGAGCAGAATAGCAGCTCTTAAGTTTCTCCTCAGCTGCCCCTGTGCAAACGCAGTTTTTCCTCACCCGTGTGAACTTTGAACACATTTCCTCGGCCTCTTTGATCATGCCTGCCTTCAGCATGTACTTGGCACACTTTGAGTTGATGAATCTGTCGGCGGTGTCCAGAGCCTGGGCCTCGTCCATCCACTGGGCGGCCTCTCTGATGTTGCCAGCATGCTGCAGGAAGTGAAAATGTTAACACCAACACCACAAAAACAGTAAACATCCGCACGAGGGTAGCGTGCATCACCTTGTAAATCTTGGCTTTGATGAGGAAGAGTTCAATGAGCGTAGGCGTGCTCTCGATGGCCGTGTTGATGTATTCCAGCGCCAGGGTCTGTTGGCCAATCATGTCATAATGCTGGGCCAGGAAGTACTGCACCCAGAGGAGTGTGGTTGGAGGCTCCTCCTTACCGTCATCTACACAAGAGCACGATCAACATTTATGCATCAGATTACTTCCAGGATATGCACTGTAAAACATCTATAACCATTATTCCAATAAAAAAAAAAAAAAAAAACTTTACCATTCTGACTAAACATTCGACAGCTTTTTAACGATGTTTCATAGCCAACCACCAACTCCTCTATTATTGCCACCTGCAAACACAAAGAGGACAAAACATTTCATCTCTCTGCAAATATAAAGCATGTACTGTATATCTTTGGATTGCATCATATTAAGTACATTAAAATGGGTGTTACTGAGAGTTTGCTGAGCATCCGGGCAACTGCTAATAGTAGCAGTTTACAGTATGTCAAAGACAGATGAATGACATCTCATTTCACCTTTGCTGAGTGAGCTAAAAATTTAATTTTAATGTCTTCAACAATCTCGTAGCACCATATGGTTTAAGAAAAGAATTTTGTTTAGATTAGGAGCATATTTTGTAAGTAATTTAGGCTGAATGTTAAGGAACATTAGAATAGTTATCTAATTTTAAGAGCACTGCCGTCACCTTTTCTTGATCGTTATACAGTGATTTCAGCGTTGTGAAGACGGGTGGACAGCCCTTACTGAAGTTCATCCTCAGATACCTGTCCAGGCACTCTCGGAACTTGTCTCCTGTAAATGAGCATAAAAAAGTTTTGACATTTTTTACCTCGACATTTTATTGGTGACAAAAAAAGGGAGCGAAACTAACCCTCAGGGACCTTTGGGTACATTTTATGAGTTTTTCATTCTTCATTTTTTGATCATTTTGGCTGTGTTCATGCATATGGCTTGAATTTTGGAACAATTGTGTATCTTTATCTGATCTAGTTATTTCCAGCTCAGCTCCTACAGCAAGTCTAAAAATACACTGCATAAGCAATTGTTACACTCATCCTGTTGGGAGCAAAAAAGGTGCCGTTGAAACCATTACAAACTGCAATTTTTGATCTCCCTGCCACTAAAGCACAATACATACAATTAATTATATCTGGGTATCAATCGGAGTTTTTGTGCTGGAATTGATCATTTTTACAAACCTCTCCCAGATGATCCTCCCCATTTGGGGTCGTCACAGTGCATCATGACCAGATATTGTGATGATCCACATATCAATTTGGCAACGATTGATACAAGATAAGGTAAGATAAGCCTTTATTAGTCCCACAATGGGGAAATTCCAGGATTGCAACAGCACAGGGATAGCAACACTCAAAGCAATAATTAAGAAGATATAATAATAAAGAAGATATAATTAACCCCCTGCGATTGGCACAAGCCATTTTATGAAAAGCAAATTTTTTTGTGCTTCGTGGTACGAGTGTGATTAATACTTGAAGGGTCCCTGAGGGTTAAACAAATCTATGATGTGCAAGATATTTAAACAAGTTTGGTAACTGTTCTCACATACCAAAACTTAATCAAGCTGCATTTGCAGAGCATGTGTGGGGTGAAAGTGCAACAATGGATAAATTATTTCCCGTGTCAAAAATTACATAAAATAAAAACCCCGTTACTGTATGCATACCAGAGAGGAAGTTGAGGGGCAGACGACGGGGAACCAGTCCCTTGGGAAACTTCTCCCAGGCTTCCTCATAGATCTTAAGCCTCTCCTCTACAGTACCTGTCAATAAAATAAATTAAGTAATTCAGCTAATGTTGTCATCTGTACACTTTCTTTAGTACATCAGGTATAAGTGATGAGGTCAGCCTTTCCAATAGAAAACATTTCATACATGGCTTGAGGGCCTTTTCTAGGCCGTGGTAATAGGACCAGTTCTCTGGGTTCCTTTCTTGCAGGCGATGGTAAACTTCTGTTGCCTCCTCTAAACGCTCCAACTTCAGCAGCAACTCTCCTACAGAAAGTGTTTCAGGATTGTTAAACACAGAAAGTCGGTGCTTAGACAATCATGCAACTGTAGCAACAGCAGAATCTAAAGATACCCACCTCGCGTCTCCTCCACTGCCAGTTTATCACAAATTTGCTTCTCATAGTTGGACAGGTGCTCCAGGGCCTCCTTGTACAAACCGGCTTCCCTCAGCACCTGATTCTGGTAGAGCAGCAGCTCGCTGTACTCGTAATCCACTTTGTCTGGAGACGTCTGAAGCAGCCACACAAACAACAGGACAGTATGAGTTTCATTAACAACTACTAGGGATGAGTTGATGCTAGTTTTTCAAGTCCGATACAGATACTGTGACTTTGAGCACTGGCTGATAACGAGCCAAACCCGATACAGTCTCTCTCTTATTTAAAGCAACCAAAGTACAGAACATACTTTGGTAATGACTGGTTGCATTTTGCACACGTATAAAAACAAATCTAAAAGTCAAAGAATCTATTACAAATTTGACTCGGTTTAATGACACTGCTGCTTTTTTATTTTAAACTTTGCAACACTGGCAGCATTTCACTGGTCAGGACCATGTAAACATGCATTCTGAAGTGTTAAGTGCAAGCTTATGCAAAACTTTTGTTTGAATAATTTAAGCTGAAAATTATTCCAAGTCAAATAATCAGGCGGAAAGTTGAATTTATGTACATTTATTACAAAAATATAAAAAGTCACCCCAATGGCCACCTTGGGGTAGAGGTTACAAAGCATGACATTCAGACACACCTAGAATCTCTAAAGCAGGGGTGTCAAACTCATTCCATGGAGGGCCAAGACCCTGCACGTTTTACTTCCACCCAGTCTCTTCAGCAGGTGTTTTCACTGATCAGCAATCAGTAGGAAGAAATTCAGAGAAATCACCTGTTGAAGACACTGGGTGGAGGTAAAACCTGCAGGGTCTTGGCCCTCCATGGAATGAGTTTGACACCTGTGCTCTAAAGGATCCATTCTTCTAAGTCAGAAGAATGACTTTCTCCCAGGTAGGAGAAAGGACAGGGAGGATGAGGATAAGGGAAGGGACAGAACGGGACAGTCCTGATAACTGAGCTTATCCAGGCGGACGTCAGACACTCTGGAGACATGGGGTCATGGAGATATGAGATCCATAAAACTAATGGAATGTCCATCTACCACTGATCTATGTAGGCTAAGGAGTTCCTGTGCATTCCTGTGACCCAAAACAGGTTATGTCAAAGAGATCAAGAATAGCTTGGATCATTCCTTACGCCCTGTACTGATCTTCAGTCTGAACTCTCTGATATTGCTCACAGAAACATGCCATGAATATATGAACTTATTCCACATGGAATGTACATATAAACATTAAACATGGCATATGAAAGGTATGATACTTCTCAAATATAATAATACATTATTAATATCAATAATAATGTAGATAATATGGAATTTTTCTATCAACTTTAATGCTGAGTATTAAATAAACATTCAGATGAAATTCAAAGTGCCACTTAATGCATGAGGTAAAAAATGCTGTAGACCTGAAAATAAAGGAACTAACCTTTTAAGTTGTATTTTTGACATTTATTATTATCATAATTATTCTCCTGGTCCTCGGTTTCTTTAGCAGTGTCTCTGATATTATTCTCTGTCCATTCTTAGTTTTAGGTTTGCTCTTATTTTGAAGTCATACCTGTTCCATTTCCTGTAGCCTTGTTGTTATAGTCCTGCTTTCCAGTTCACGTTATGATTTTCCATTTATGTTTCTGTTACCTAATTTTCATCAGTTGTAACTCTCCTCCAAAAGGTAAACTCATGTTATGTCTTAATTTCTGTCATTTTCCACGCTCCCGTCTGGTTTGTACTTTCAGTTTCATTCTTTTGTTTACGTTTTACTTTTAGCGTCTTCCAGACTCTGAGCTGGAAAAGCAGCCACTGCTGGTGCGCGACACACTTCCTTCTGCTTGGTTCTTGACAGAATTCAGCATACTCCTTTACCTTGATACTTCTGCAAGTGTTTTATCAAGTTGGTGGTGTTAAAATTGTAAATGCTGGTACCACACACAGCAAATTATTACTCCTTGCCAATACCAATCCAGCCATTTTGCTTGGATTGAACCAGATACGGCAGATCGGCTCATTTAACATTTGCACAAGACGTGCATCAGTGAGGGGTGGGGGACCCAGATCCTGGATCTCCTGAAGTTTTGCTGCTCAGGAAACTGAATCATTCAGTGTGTAAATTTGAGTTGGCCATGTCACAAAATCTCCCTACATAACACAGATGGCACAAAGGCAGGAAGCACACTGGTCTTATCAGGACCAGGACAGAGTCGAGACAGTCAGACTGCCATTACAACCAGTGGAGAAAGGACAGAACCACCATATTTAAAACACCAATGGTTCCATAAATGACCAAAATGTATCTATGGCAGCAGTGGGTACTCATGTCTTTAAGAGAAGATACACCCACAAGTTTAATAATAAGAAAATACACTGCTCAAAAAAATTAAAGGAACACTTTTTAATCTGAGTAAGCTGGACTAGCCTGCCACAATTTCTTCACTTTAAGTTCTGGAGTGTTTTCATTTCCATCAAAAGACGTGGCATCCTTTCATTCTTAACACATTATCCAGTCCATATCAGTGTAGATATCCAGCTTATTTTTTCCCATTAAAATCTGATGTGTTTTCAAAGTGTTCCTTTAATTTTTTGAGCAGTGTACATCAACCATGCATAAATGGCATGAATTATTTTTTCTTTTTTTTCACAACTTTGTATTTAATTCTATGGTCATATGTAGTTCATTTCATTTTCCTTTTGTGTTGATTGCTGTATTGTAAATAGGGTAACGAGCTTCAGCTTTCACCCTTGTAATTTTTCTATTTGACTTTTCCTTATTTTAATCCCTTCATTTTAGGATGTAAAATTAAATGACTAAAGAAACTAATAATTGGTTGTATCAATCATTTTGAGGAAAAATGGGATCAAACAGAGGGGAGAAAGCACTTTGCTACAGGGATGGCAACAGGAAATTCTGATTTCAGCAGAAATCTAATTTGGTCGACTGACTTACGGGGGGGCCGGGGGGGGCGCAGCCCCCCTGAAGCTGGGAGGTTTTCAGTAAAATAGAAGTAATTTAGACTGAAAAAAATGATTAAAAAATGAAATACTAGACTTAGATAAATCATTAAATTTAATGAAAAGTTAACTTACTTTTTCTTCAATGTTGTCTCACTGTCTTTAGTCCAACATATTTAACAGTTCTATTAGAGTTTTTTTTACACTATTTACACTGGTCACCAAGTCACTTCTAATGTGAAACTTTCTTCCTTTTGGCAGCAAGCTGTGTCAGTCTCTGAACTTTGAACTTCATCTCCTTTTCTGGTTTCTTCAGAAACTGTCTGAGTGTTTCTGTTACCTCATTGAACTTTGAGCCAATTTTCACCTTTACTGTCACTTCGCTCCCCGAAGCTCCTGGGTTTTTATGATTTTTAAGTACCAGAACTGTGCTTACATGACATAAACAGCTGAATGCCACTTATTACTGTATAATATTGACTTATGTTCCAAGAAGATAGCATTCCTAAACTAGAAAAGCACTCAGAGCGCATCCCTCCACCAAGGCTCCTTCCGTTTGTCATGGATCAACTCCAAAATGTAATGGTTTTGTGTGTAGGCCTATAGCCACTTGTGGTGAAAATTGCATCAAAGTCTGTCCATCAGTTTTGGAGTATTGTTGCTAACACAATGTGAGAAGATAAGCGCCTTGGCTGAGGTATGCATTCTCAGATCATCACCAAAATATAATGGGCTCCTCTCTAGCCCAAGAACCACCTCTGGTGAAAATTTTATCCAAATCCATCCAGTAGTTTTTGTGTAATCCTGCTGCACAAATACAAAAAAACCCTTGATGGAGGTATGCACTCTCAGATCATCACCAAAATCTAATCATCTGTTCCCCGTGCCATTGCACACCTTTCCTGAAAATTTCATGAAAATCCGTCCATCACTTTTCCTTGCTAACAAACAGACAAGCCAACGCCGATGAAAACATAACCTCCTTGGCGGAAGTAAATATTCCAACAAGCATTATCCATCACATGATTTAACACTTGATCAAATCAAAATCAGTTCATTTTATCTATTCCATAATAGAAATAAAATTCCAACATACCATTACTTTTTATAATTTCAGCATTCATTTCAGATCACCAGTTTCAATCTCCATTGAGTCTTGAGCCATTCTTGAGTCATTTTCCTCCCCCGCGCAGCCCAGCTCATACAGCCTTGTACGCTGCACTCAAAAGGAAACCGGCGGACAGAGTCGACTGGACTCCTGAACGGGAGCAGGCGTTCTGAGGTTAAAACAGCGCTCATTACCCATGTCTCGGACATGGGCATAGCGGCCGTCGTGGAGCAATGCGTTGCCGGTTCTTGGCAGCCGCTCACCTTTTTTTTTAAGCAGGTCTTTGCACTACAGTGAGCGTAAATATAGCGTGTTCAACAGAGAGTTAATGGCTCTCTACCTGGCGTACGCCACTTCCGGTTCTGGCTGAAAGGGCACACTTTCACTGCATCGTGGACCATAAGCCGCTAACGTACTTAACGTACATATAATATACAAATAAAGCGGAATTCGGTGAATTACCGGAAAAATCACATCCCTGAGAACAAGCCGAAATGAATTTCTGACAAAGCATATGAGCCATTTGATTGGTCCAATCGTTTGCAACGATCCAATCGCAGGGCTGTTTACAATACAGCAGTAGCTTGAGTACATCCGGGTTATCGCGAGACTTGGGGAAGCGCCGAGAGCGTATGTTTTTTTTCCCAAACTTTATTGAGAACAAGGTAAAGGTACAAAATTATAGATATGACATAGATGATGATAAAATCGGCGGAAATCCGCGGATCGGCGGAAAATTGCCATCCCTGTTGCTATGAAATTTATTCTCAACTTTAAGCAGCACAAAATCTGTATTTCTCAATCACTATTGTTGTCTGATCACAGGAGGCAAAACATTGTCTGTGGAACCTCCTCTCCTCCATGTGTCTCACCCATGTCAACTCCACAGTCCAGAGCCACAGGTGGCGACAGTGGTCCTTGTTCTGCTTTCTCAGTGAGCACAGCGTACAGACACTTGAATCTGCTCTCTAACCTTCAGCAGATTCTGTGAACAACTCTACCACAGCCACACTGGGTGCGAGAGACTTAGGAGAAGCAGCTGAACATGACATCAACAGCTGCTAGTATTTAGAAAGGCTACGGTGGGGATTGGCAACCTCTGCATGGAGCCCCAAAACCTTAACCAGACAGTCAGTGGCAGAGTAGCTTGTTCCAGCATCAAGGATTCACACCAAGACCACCAAGAGCCTTCAATTCTCTCTCTAGCGATTTGGGTGAAATTATGTGTCCAACCTTTTGACTGGAGCTATAAATGCCCAACCTTTTTGATGGAGATCTTATGCACAACCTTAGGATCACTGCATGTGAGTTTGGTGAACTTTGAGGACCATTTCCTAGGAGAAGGAATGATTCTCAATAATTGTAGATAGACAGTGAGACAACAGACATAGCGCCACGGCATTAGCCTTTGATTCAAGATTCAAAGGCTTTATTATCATGTGCACAGTTAAGAAATGCTACATTTCCTGAGCAATGAAATTCTTACTTTGCTCTCCGAATGACTGCCAAGGGCAAAGGTACAGAAACAACAATTCTAATAAGGTCATGACACACTAACACAGTAACTCAATCCTAATAGTAATGGATGCTAATAACACACACACACACACCAACACACAGTTTAGCAGTTAGAACTCCTTAAGCACACCTTGATACTAAATACTAAAACTAATGAGTACTAATAACACACACTAGGCAGTTTGGGCAGCTAAAGCAGTCAGACAAGAGAAATGAAATTGAAAATTCACTGGATGATGAAAGTGACAGTGGTATATTGATATCAGAGATGATGTGAACCTGAGATGGCATGAACCTATGCACAGTGTGCAAATGAGCATCGTGCAACCTGATATGAACCTGAGATGGCAGACTTATGTACAGTGTGCAAATGAGCAGTGTGCAATGAGCAGTGTATAATTACAAATTAGCACCCGGTGCTAATTTCTGTAACAGTAGTACCAGTAGACTGTGCATGATAAGTAGCAGCAGAGATGATATGGACATCAGATGGGTGAGACCATCTACTGCACAGGTGAGCAGTGTGCAAATGTAGCAGCCGGTGTGTGAGTTCCTATATGCAAGCTGTGTTACAGAGTTTTGGGAGTTGTTATCTGTTCAGGAGTCTGATGGCAGTGGTAAAGAAGGCGTTCTTCAGTCTGGTTGTCCTGCATTTCACACTTCTGTACCTCCGGCCTGAGGGTAGAAGTGTGAACAGTCTGCGCTGGGGGTGGGTGGGGTCCTGGAGGATGGCGTCGGCTCTCCTTGTTCTGTTGTTCTGAGTGCTGCAGCGATGGCATCTGAGGTAGACCTGTTGGGCCGGTAGGCATACTGCGGGGGTCCAGGGTGCCCGGTATGCTCTCCTGAATGAGGGGCAGCACCACTCTCTCGAAGCACTTCATGATGATTGGAGTGAGTGCTACCGGTCTGTAATCATTCAGACAGGTTGGCTGGCTCCTTTTGGGGAAGGGGATGATGGTTGTTGTTTTGAAGGAGGAGGGGGACTATGTTCTGGTTGAGGGAGAGGTTGAAGATTGCTGTGAGAATGTCGGTCAGCTCTGCAGCGCATGCTCTGAGGGCCCGCCCAGGGATGTTGTCTGGTCCTGCTGTCTTGTGGGGGTTGATATTCTTCAGTGCTTTGTTTACCTGGCCTGGTGAGACTCTTAGTGGTGGTGGTGGGGGGTATGTCTCTTCTCTGTGCTGTGGCTGGTGGTGTTGAAGCGGGTGTAAAAGATGTTGAGATCGTCCGGCAGGCTGTCTGTAGAGCTAGTGGTGCTGCTGTTGGTCCTCTTATAGTCTGTGATGTGTTGCAGGCCTTGCCACATGCGCCCCGGGTCAGGAGTGGAGTAAAGGCTGTCCAGCTTCTCTCTGTACTGCCTCTTGGCTGTTGTTATAGCCTTTCTCAGTCTGTACTTTGCAGCTTTGTACTCGCCCTCACAGCCTGATTTAAATGCACAAGAGTGAGTACATCTGCTGTACCTGACTGTTGATCCAGGGCTTCTGGTTGGGGAACTTCCTGACCTGTATGGTGGGTACGATGGCGTCAATGCACATGCTGATGTACCCAGTCACATATTCAGCATAATCCTGTATGTTTACAGAAGAGTCCTCTCGGGTGGCTGCAGCTTTAAACACATCCCATTCTGTGCAGACAAAACAGTCTTGTAGGATACTCTCAGTCTCTGGAGTCCAGCACTTAATTTGCTTAATAACAGGGTTTGTTTGTTTCAGCTTTTGCCTGTAGGCTGGGTATATAAAATTAAATTAAATCACCCTTATTGTCATTCAACTGTACAACCAATCAAGTACAGTAGAACAAGATTGTGCTTTACCTATCTACTGTGTTAATCACACACACACACACACACACACCCCAAGTGTAGAATCAGAGGGCCGCTGCCATGCAAGGCGCCGCCACAAATTTCCCTCCTCCATTCCATTATTGCTGAGCACCGAACTGGACGGCAGGAAGTTCCACTTTTATATGGTCTTCAGCATGACCCGGCCGGGATTTGAACCCCTGCCTCCCGGGTGTGGGGCGGATACTCTACCAACTGAGCCACCACTCCAGTGGCAAACAGTGAGATGTGATCTGACTGTCCAAAGTGGGGGCAGGGTGCCGCTCTGTAGGCGCCACTTACTGCCGTGGACAAAATTGTTGGTACCCCTCTGTTAATGAAAGGAAACCGGAGATATTCAAAAAATTAGAATATCATGAAAAAGTTCAATATTTCCACGTACCAAAAGCCAGTTTAGAAAGCTTGGGATCAGTCCGCCAAGGTCTCCGCCTTTGACTGCCACCTAACCCACATAGCACCGGACCCCCATGATCCCTCCTGCAGGTGGTGAGCCCACTGGAGGGCGGACCCATGCAACTCCTTCGGGCTGAGCCCGGCCAGGTCCCATGGGTGAAAACCCGGCCACCAGACGCTAGCCTTCGAGCCCCTCCCCCAGGCCTGGCTCCAGGGTGGGGCCCCGGTAACCCCATCCCGGGCGGGGTACACTGAATCCTTGATATAGAATTTATCATGAGAGTCTGTTGGATCGTTCTTAGTCTGGCCCTACACCCAGGACCAGTTTGTCTTGGGTGACCCTATCAGAGGCAAATTGCCCCGGACAACGTAGCTCCTGGGATCACTGGGGCACGCAGACCCCCCCCCCCACCACCACCACCACGATAAGGTGACGATCCATGAGGGGGATGTAGAGGGTGCAAAGGAAAGGATGTGGAGGCGAGGCACAAACGTAGGTCAGCACAGATTCTTTATTGACCCTGTAACATGAATACAGCCTGTTGACCACAGTGGCAACGCTGGGGCACTCTTGGATGGTCTTAGGGAGGGAGGGAGAGGGAGAGAGAGTGAGAGAGAGAGAGAGAGAGAGAGAGAGAGAGAGAGAGAGAGAGAGAGAGAGAGAGAGAGAGAGAGAGAGAGAGAGAGAGAGAGAGAGAGAGAGAGAAACAAGGTCTTTTATACCGCGATACAGACAGAGAGAATGCATGGCACATTAGCATATCAATTGTCATCTAATACACATTGGTCAATACATATGATTAGCATGACATTGGTTGGCTCGAGGACACATGCATACAGTCCCGTCTGACTGCTTCCTGTGGCTCCCTGTCCGCATGTAAATTGTCCTCTGCTTCTTCCAGCCCTGCTGCTGGGTGTGAAGAATGTTCCAGAGGAATGTCCTCCCGCTGTGTTTAGTGTCACCACACCAGCCCCTCCCCCCCGAACACCCAGAAAGAGCTGTGACCCCCCCCCCCCGGGCGTTTGGGCTCAAGTCGACGCCAGTGGAGGCTGCGGGGGGGGGGGGGGGGGGGGCGCTCCGGACGAACTGCCTCTGCTGGTGAGGAGCGTTGGAGGGCCTCTAAGTCTGTTGGGGGAAAAGGGGAGGGGTGGAAAAGCCGGTGGTTGTGAAAAAAAAAAAACCCAACTTACATCTCTTGACTCTTCTCGCGGCTCACCCTGCAAGGATGTGGGGAAGGCGGGCGACCAAATTCCCCGAGGATGCGTAGCGGCTGTGAAACAACTGTAGCTGTGTGAGGGACTTGGCGGTGTGGCCGTAGATGTGGAAGGGACAGCAATCGGCTAAATCCCCGTTGTGCGCTGCGGCTGAGAAACCCATACCAACAATGGAGCTGGTTTGTCCCTGGTGCGTAGCACGCGCTGCGGCCACGTAGCTTCCAGTTGCGCTGTCCTCATAATCCTGCAGTGTGCGCGCGTGGCTTCTGTGCGTGGAAGGTCCGTTGCCGAGAGGTGAGTAAGGGTCAGGGAGCTTAATGGAAATCAACGCAGTCGGCGCCGAAGGTCTTCCCTGTTCAGGCTGTTTCTATGCGTTGCTCGTGTTGCTGATCCTCGTGCGTCTCGGTCCCAGCGGTGCGCTCTCCGTCCGGCCCTGGTGGTTCCTCTCTTCAAAAAAGGGGACCGGAGGGTGTGCTCCAACTTTAGAGGGATCACACTCCTCAGCCTCCCTGGGAAGGTCTATGCCAAGGTACTGGAGAGGAGAGTCCGGCCGTTGGTCGAACCTCGGATTCAGGAGGAGCAATGTGGTTTTCGTCCTGGCCGTGGCACATCGGACCAGCTCTTTACCCTCTCGAGAATTCTTGAGGGTTCGTGGGAGTTTGCCCGACCAGTTTACATGTGTTTCGTGGACTTGGAGAAGGCACTTGACCGCGTCCCTCGTGGTTTTTTGTGGGGGGTGCTTCAGGAGTATGGGGTATCGGGCTTGTTGTTACGAGCTATTCGGTCTCTGTACGACCGTTGTGAGTGTTTGGTTCGTATTGCCATCACTCGGTCGGAGTCATTCCCAGTGAGAGTTGGACTCCGCCAGGGCTGCCCTTTGTCACCGATCCTGTTCATATCCTGTTCATAATTTTTATGGACAGGATTTCTAGGCACAGCCAGGGAATGGAGGGTGTCATGCTTGGTGACCACAGGATCTCATCCCTGTTGTTTGCAGATGATGTTGTCCTGTTGGCTTCATCCAGCAATAACCTACAGCTCTTGCTGGGACGGTTTGCCGCTGAGTGTGAAGCGGCTGGGATGAGAAACAGCACCTCCAAGTCCGAGTCCATGGTCCTCAGCCGGAAAAAGGTGGATTGTCCTCTCTGGGTTGGGGACAGGCTCCTGCCCCAAGTGGAGGAGTTTAAGTATCTTGGGGTCTTGTTCACGAGTGAGGGGAAAATGGAGCAAGAGATTGACAGACGGATTGGAGCAGCATCTGCAGTGATGCGGACGTTGTACCAGTCTGTTGTGGTGAAGAGGGAGCTTAGTTCTAAGGCAAAGCTGTCAATTTACCAGTCAATCTACGTTCCTACTCTCACCTATGGTCACGAGCTTCGGGTAATGACCGAAAGAACAAGATCGCGGATACAAGCGGCTGAAATGAGCTTTCTCCGTAGGATTGCTGGACTCACCCTCAGAGATAGGGTGAGGAGCTCAGTCATCCGGGAGAGGCTCAGAGTAGAACCGCTGCTCCTCCACATTGAAAGGAGTCAGTTGAGGTGGTATGGCCATCTGATTAGGATGCCTCCTGGACGCCTCCCACTTGAGGTGTTTCAAGCACGTCCCACTGGGAGGAGACCCCGGGGCAGACCCAGGACTCGGTGGAGAGACTATGTCTCCCAGCTGGTCTGGGAACGCCTTGGTATCCTCTCCGAAGAGCTGGAGCAGGTGGCTGGGGAGAGGGAAGTCTGGGCTTCTCTGCTTGAACTGCTGCCTCAGCGACCCGGACCTCCGGAAAAGAGGTAGAAGACAGATGGATGGATGGAGTTCAATATTTTTTGTCACTCATTTCAGAAAGTGAAACCCATATATTATATAGATTCATTACACAGAGTGGGATATATTTCGTGTTTGTTTATTTTAATTTTGATAATGGCTTACAGCCCATGAAAACCCCAAATTCAGTTTCTCAAAAAATTAGAATATTACATAAAATTAATTTTTAAAAAATAGTTTTTGTAATAGAAATGTTGACCGACTGAAAAGTATGTCCATGTACACACTCAATACTTGGTCGGGGCTCCTTTTGGATTAATTACAGTATCAATGTGACGTGGCATGGAGGTGATCAGCCTGTGGCACTGCTGAGGTGTTCTGAAGGTCCAGGTTGCTTTGATAGTGACCTTCAGCTCATCTGCATTGTTGGATCTGGTGTCTCTCATCTTTCTCTTGACAATCCTCCATAGATTCTCGATGGGGTTTAGTTCAGGAGAGTTTGCTGGCCAATCAAACACAGTGATGCCATGGTCATTAAACCAGGTTTTGATACTTTTGGCAGTGGGGAGGGGGTGCCAAGTCCTGCTGGAAAATGAAATCAGCTTCTCAATAAAGCTTGTCAGCAGAGGGAAGCATGAAGTGCTCTAAAATTTCCTGGTAGACGACTGCACTGACTTTGAACTTGGTAAAACACAGTGGACAAACACCAGCAGATTACCTCTATTCAGATAAAAGTAAATTTTGCATTTCATTTGGAAATCAAAGTCCCAGAGTCTGGAGAAAGAGTGGAGAGGCACAGAATCTAAGTTGCTTGAGGTTTAGTGTGAAGTTTCCACAGTCAGTGATGATTTGAGGAACCATGTCATCTGCTGGTGTTGGTCCACTGTGTTTTATCAAGACCAAAGTCAGCACAGTCGTCTACCAGGAAATTTTAGAGCACTTCATGCTTTCTTCTGCTGACAAGCTTTATGGAGAAGCTAATTTCATTTTCCAGCAGGACTTGGCAACAACCCCCCCCCCACACACACACACACAGCCAAACGTAGTCGGCCAACATTTCTATTTAAAAACTATTTTTTAAAATTAATTTTATGTAATATTCTAATTTTTTGAGAAACTGAATTTGGGGTTTTCATGGGCTGTAAACCATTATCAAAATTAAAATAAACACTTGAAATATATCTCACTCTGTGTAATGAATCTATATAATATATGGGTTTCACTTTCTGAAATGAGTGACAAAAAATATTGAACTTTTTCATGATATTCTAATTTTTTGAGATGTACCTGTACAGTCAGCAAATTGCACTGGTTAAAGTCGCCAGTAACAACAAAAATAGCATCAGGATGTTTCGTCTCTACTGCACTGATGACATCATGGAGTTTGTTTAGCAGTTTGCTTTGCTGGAATGAGGCAAAAACTGAGTTTACGTAACAGTTGAGTTACATAAACTGGCCTCTTAACATGAATAATGGGAACCTTTTCCTTCTTAAAACTTCTCCTAAACTTGCAGTTTCATGCTAATCTTGAAATCAGAATGACACAAAGTTAAACAGTACTCGGGTCAATAGTTGTGTGGAAATTAGTCACAATAGGATGGTAAACGGCGCATCACCATGCATCACTGGGCTGCACGGTGGCGCAGTGGTTTAGCACTGTGGCAGCACAGTTTTACCCTCGGCCGGGGGACCGCGGGGATCATGAGATCGTGGGTTCGATCCCAGCCCCCGACCAACAGTGAGCTGTGTGGAGTTTGCATGTTCTCCCCGTGTTGCGTGGGTTTACTCCGGGATTTCTCCGGTTTCCTCCCGCACACCAAAAACATGTAGGTTTAGGGCGCTCGCGCACGCAGCGACCAGCAGCCGGTGGCTTGTCACCAGACTGCAAACCAACTCTACCTACGGGTACAAATAACAAAAAAAAAAAAAAAAAAAAAAAAAAAATCAGTCAGTTTATACAGTAGAAAGGACAAACTGATTTCTCACCTGCTGCGTTTTCCTGAACTCCTCGATGATCTTTGCGGCCATCTCGTAGTCTTCCAGGAGGTGATAGGCAATGGCGTAGCCGATCCAGGAGGCCCGTTGTGCTGGACGAAGCTGCAGCAGCTGGTACCGGGTCTCCTGAAGAGAGGGGGGAAAAAAAAGCAATATGCAAAGACAGGTTTATGAAGCCGTGCTCAACATTGGCTCCAACAGAGTGACTAATAACATTTTAAATGGCATTATCTTACTGGGGGAATAAATGTGGAGAAAGTGGGGTCTTATCTGTGAAGTGCAGGATGGAAGCAAATTCTGCTGACTCGTGGTATTGGCAAATGTTGTTAAGAGGCTTAAGAAAAACTAAAATCTAATATAAAACAGACTGGAAGCTCCTCCCTGTCCTCTCATCCAGATTTATTTATCTTGTAATTTCATACCTCCAAGTGTCAGAATCCCAAAAGAGCTGCTCTACATTGCCAAGACTGACAGCAACCTCATCTGCATGAGTATTCAGTCAGCACCTTTGTGTGAATTTAAGAAAATTCCAGGTCTGCTTCATACTTTTACTATACTTCTATTGCTTGTGACTTTACAAGTTTCTAAAATCTATGCAAGGTGTACTTTGACCAAACCTTTACAGTTACCCCCCCCCCCACACACACATAGTTTAAGTATTTTTATCAATATCTGGAGATGAATATTTAGTAGAATTGTGTAAATAGTAGTCCTCACCCTGTAGCCTTCCAGGTCCCTCATCTGGATCTGCAGCAGGGACAGGTCTCGGAGGATCTGCAGGTTGTCCTTGTCCCACTTCAGGGCGTTGCGGTAACACTTGATGGCCTCATCGTACTTCTTATCGGAGCGCTGCAGTAAACCGTACACATGCCAGCCTGACACAGCGGGCGTTAAGGACCACATTTATGCAGTTCTAAGATGGTGGTGTTGAGCCATTAAACAGATTGTTTGTGGGTTTTAACTAGGAATGAGCTGATACTGAGACTTTTTGAGTATCGGCCGATACTGATCCAAACCAGATACCATCTCTCTTATTTAAAACAACCTGGTTGCATTTTGCACACATGTAAAAACAAATCTAAAAGTCAAAGAATATATTACAAATTTGACTCTGTTCAGCAACACTGCTGCTTTTTTTATTTTAAACTTTGCAACATTGGCAGCATTTCACTGGTCAGGACCATGTAAACATGCATTCTGAAGTTTTAAGTGCAAGTTTATGCAGAACTTTAAAGCTGAGTATTTAAGTAAACAGTCATATGAAATTCAAAGTGCCACTTTATGTATGAGGTAAAAAATGCTGCAGATCTGAAAATCAAGGAACTAACCCTTTTAAGCTGTATTTTTGTCATCCATTATTCTCATAAGTATTCTCCTGGTCCTTTGTTTATTACCTCCGCCAAGGAGGTTATATAATCGGGGTGGTCTGTCTGTTAGCAGGATTACACAAAAACTACTGGATGGATTTTGATGAAATTTTCACCAGAGGTAGCCCTCAGGCCAAGAATGAATCCATTAAATTTTGGTGATGATCTGAGAGTGCATCCCTCCACCAAGGACCTTGTTTTTATTTGTGCAGCAGGATTACACAAAAACTACAGCATGGATTTGGATGAAATTTTTTTTAATTTTTTTTTTACCAGAGATGGTCCTTGGGCTTGAGGAGCCCATAACATTTTGGTGATGACCTGAGAATGCATACCTCCGTCAAGGCTCTTATCTTCTCTCAGTGTGTTAGCAACAATATTCCAAAACTACTGGATAGACTTTAAGTTGTTAATGTGATTTTATATTTAATACAGTGTCTCTACTCTCTGGTTATTCCAGGAAGCTGTAATGCTTTTATTTTGGTGGTACAAGGAAGTTACCAGTGTAACGGTGGGGAAGGCCCAGTTGGTTTTTCTGCAATGGCAGCATCGAATAAAGCAGCGTTCTGCTAAGTATCCCGGCGGAGCTGAGGAGGAGACCACGGGGCTGCAAGGCCGAGGCTAAGCTAAAGGCTGAGCTAGCGAAAAAACGGAGGTGCTTCAAACCGTCGATTCCCTCCGTCATCATGGGCAATGTGAACTCATTGCCGAACAAGATCAATGAGTTGTCCGCATTGAACAACCAGCGGATTTACCGGGAGAGCAGCTTGTTCATTTTTATGGAGACATGGCTGAACCACCTAGTACCGGATGCTAACGTGGACCTGCTAGGATTCACTGCTGTGAGAGCCGACAGAGACACTAAGGCTAGCGGGAAAAGAAAGGGTGGGGGTCTCATCATGTATGTTAACATTCGCTGGTGTAACCCAGGTCATATCTCTGTAAAGACAGTCTCATGTTTCCGGGATCTCGAGCTGCTAGCTGTTAGCCTGCGGCCATATTACTTGCCGAGAGAGTTCAGTCACGTGATCACCGTCTGTGTTTACATCCCTCCGAGAGCGGATGCAGCCACTGCCTGTGAAAAAATCCATTCAGTCACAGCAAGGCTGCAGACACAGCACCCTGAGGCACTCATGATCATCTCTGGGGACTTTAACCATGTAACTTTGGATGCTACTTTGGCTGTTTTTAATCAAGTTGTAGATTGTCAGACTAGAAACAACAGGACAATTGATCTGCTGTATGTTAATGTACGGGATGCATACAGAGCAACCCCCCTTCCCCCACTAGTGAAGTCTGATCACAACCTGGTTTATCTACAGCCACTGTATAGTCCCCTGGTTCAAAAGCAACCTGTGACAACTCGATCAGTCAGGAGATGGTCCCCTGAGAAGGAAAGTGCCTTGAGAGACTGTTAACACCACAGCCTGGGATGTGCTGATGGACCCGCATGGTAAGGACATAGAGGGGCTGACACACTATTTGACGGATTACCTGAACTTTTGTACAGACGTGGTCTTCCCTGTCAAGACTGTCCGTTGCTACCCTAATAACAAGCTATGGGTAACACGGGAAGTCAAAATGGTCCTCAACAAGAAGAAGGCTGCTTTTAGGAGCAGAGACAGGGAGGCCATGAAGGCAGCACAGCAGGAGGTGAAATACTGTGTGAAGGAAGCCAAGGACAGCTATAGGAGAAAGGTGGAGCAGAAGCTGAGGGAAAACAAAATGAGGGAGGTCTGGGAAGGTGTGAGGACCATCACAGGTCTCAACACAAAGACCAGAGTTGTTGAGGGGACAATAGAGAGGGCAAATGAACTGAACAATTTTTTTCAACAGGTTCAACCGCCCTCATTACAGCCACGCTCCCCTTCCCCTCCACACACCTCCCTCCAAATATTGCAACTCCCCCCCCCTCCCCTACATCAGTACGACCCTTGCCATTTATTACCGCAGAACAGGTCAGAGGGCAGCTGAGGAAGCTCCGACTCAGGAAAGCTGCAGGCCCGGACAAAGTGTGTCCAGAGTATTGAAGACCTGCGCTGCAGAACTGGGGGAACCACTACAACGGATCTTCAACCTCAGCCTGCAGATTGGGAGAGTGCCTACTCTTTGGAAGACATCCCGCATCGTTCCAGTTCTGAAAAAGAACCGGCCCAGCGAGCTGAATGACTACCAACCAGTGGCACTCACCTCACATCTGATGAAGACGTTGGAGCGGCTCTTCCTCAACCTCCTCAGACCCCAGGTGCAACACGCCCAGGACCGCCTGCAGTTTGCGTACCAACCAGGTGTCGGTGTGGAGGATGCCA
Source organism: Pholidichthys leucotaenia (assembly GCA_020510985.1). NCBI lineage: Eukaryota > Metazoa > Chordata > Actinopteri > Cichliformes > Pholidichthyidae > Pholidichthys > Pholidichthys leucotaenia. The sequence goes on along the minus strand of CM035848.1, from coordinate 63,788,979 downwards.
CCCTCTACCTGCTTCATCGAGCCCACTCCCATCTAGATAAGGGAAGTGGCACAGTGAGGATCCTCTTTTTGGATTTCTCCAGTGCCTTCAATACCATTTGGCCCCCCTTGCAATGGGATAAATTAAGCAAGATGGGAGTGGACTTCCACCTGGTGGACTGGATCTCCGACTACCTCACTGGCAGACCACAATATGTCGGGCTGAAGGATATTACTAACTAACTAACTAACTAACCTGCACTTATATAGCGCTTTTCTAGTCACAAAGACCACTCAAAGCGCTTTCATTAATACTAACCCTCTATTCTAAGGGCCTATAGGAAACAGATATCTAGGGACAATTTAGAACAGCCAATTAACCTAACATGCATGTTTTTGGCATGTGGGAGGAAACCGGAGAAATCCCGGAGTAAACCCACGCAACACGGGGAGAACATGCAAACTCCACACAGATCACTGTTGGTCGGGGGCTGGGATCGAACCCACGATCCCCACAATCCCCCGGCCAAGGGTAAACTGTGCTGCCGCAGTGCTAACCACTGCGCCACCGTGCAGCCCGTCTGACACCATTGTCTGCAGCACTGGAGCCCCCCAGGGCACAGTATTTGCCCCTCTTCTCTTCACCCTGTACACCTCGGACTTCTGCTACAACTCGGAGCTGTGTCATATTCAGAAGAATGCCGATGACACAGCCACTGTTGGGTGTATCAGGGATGACAGAGAGGAGAGTATTGGAGACTGCTAGGGGACTTTGCTGCATGGTGCCACACTAACCACCTACAGCTCAACACCTCTAAGACGAAGGAGCTGGTTATTGATTTTGGGAGGTCTAGACCAAGACCTCAACCAGTCCTGTTAGAGGGAGCTGAGGTGGAGGTTGTGGATTCATACAAATATCTCGGGTTGTGGTTGGATAATAAATTGGACTGGACAACATACATTAGCCACTTGTATGGGAAGACACAAAGTAGGATGTACTTCCTAAGGAGATTGCGGTCCTTCAACATCTGCAGCAAACTTCTGCGGATGTTTTACCAATCGATGGTTGCCAGCGTCCTCTTTTACTCTGTGGTGTGCTGGGGGGGGGGGGGGGGCAGTATATCCAAGTGGGATGCGTCCAGACTGGATAAACTGATCAGGCGGGCCGGCTCTGTGGTCGGCGCGAAGCTGGACACCCTGGTGATGGTGGCAGAGATGAGGACTCTGGATAAACTGTTGGATATAATGGACAACGTCAGCTACCCTCTGCACACCGTCATCAGTGACCAGAGGAGCTTGTTCAGTGAAAGACTGCTCCTTCCCAAGTGGCGGACCGACAGACTCAAGAACTCCTTTGTCCACCATGCCATCACACTCTATAACTCCTCACTTTTTTTGGGGGGGGGGGGGGACATAGAGTACAGAGGACAGTAGGGCATTCATAGTGCAATAACCTTAACTTAACCATACTTGTACAAGCCATATTTAGCCTTGTATTTATATTGTGTATGTTATGTTAAGTGTTTATTTTTTTTTCTTTTTTGCTTTTCTGATCTGTATGCTCCTTTTATGTGCTGCTGGAAATTTTAAATTTCCCAGAGGGAGTCATCCCAAAGGGATTAATAAAGTTAAGTCTAAGTAACAGTCATGGTTTTTTTTTTTTTTTTCCCTTTTTAGTAAACATTGGTAGCAGAGGATGATTTCCAACTACAGAGTACCCCCGAGCTTCGACGAGACGAAGCCTTATGAAAACTGGAAAAAATCAAGGTACAATTTGGACTAGTTACTGAACTCGACAAGAAGAAGCAAGCTCTCACCATGGTTTTGGTGCCGTCAGGAACAGCAAGGGAGGCTGGGACGTAAATACCAGTAGATGACTTGAAAACAGCAGTATGGAAACTGTTAGCAAAACTTGACAGTTTATTCCTTAAAGAGGAAAAGAACCAGATTTATGAAGCCTATTCACATTTTCACCAAATAAGTAGAGGCTGTAAAGTGTCCATCGTGGACTATATAACTGACTTTTGAGCAGCACTATTCATGAATGTACAAATACAAGATGGAGGTACCTGACGCAATTTGACACTGCATGTTTGACACCACACGTTTGGATGAGAAAATCAGCTACCACTCACAGCATGCAGAGCTAACGTATTCCTCAATGAAGTCAGCTCTGAAGAGTATATTCGGTGGGAAAATGCCAGTCTCCAACATGAGAATTAATCAAGACACGGCTTATATGACAGAGCAGAAACACCAGGGGAGCAAAGTGTTGCCACAGAAGCAGCAGCTGCAGAGAACACTGCTGCCTGGGAGTAACCCGCAGGATAAGTATGGGCGCAGATCAAAGTGTGCAGTCTGTCAGTCAACCTTTCAGTGGGCTAAGGACCGTCCCTGCAAAGGTGGGCGGTGTGGTGGCGCAGTGGTTAGCACTGCGGCAGCACAGCAACTCACCCTTGGCCATGGGATCCCTGGTTCGATCCCAGCTCCTGACCAACAGTGATCTGTGTGGAGTTTGCATGTTCTCCCCGTGACTGTGTGGGTTTACTCCAGGAGTTCTCCAGTTTCCCCCCACAGGCCAAAAACATGCAGATTAGGTTAATTGGAGACTCTAAAAGTGGCCCTAGGTGTCAATGTGTGTGTGAATGGTAAAGGGATAGCGCCGTACCGTGGCTGCTTCATCCATCCAGGTGGATGCCCTCAATTTCCCCTCTGGGGATCAATAAAGTATACATACAAATACAAAGGTGAGCAAGTCAAGTTGACTGACGACAGCAGCAAACAGGAAGAAGAGGAGTGTAATATCACGCTCTACACTGAAGAGTCACCCACTGAAGCCGAAATCTTAATGACAGTGTTTTGGATCAGCAATTATAGATACTACATGCACAAGTACTGTATGTGGACAAGAATGGCTGAATAACTATGTCACTACATTGAGTGAGCGTCAATTGCATGACCTAAAGAAATCACAAGAGCACAGCAACAGACAGTTTAGATTTAGTAATGGACAAAGTGCATTTGACAGAAAAGCTGAAAATTTCTGCCAAAGTGGGACAGACCAAACGCCATATTGAAACTGAAGTTGTGCCAGCCGACACTGTACTGCTTTTGAGTAAGGCTTCGATGAAACGAGCAGGAACAATCCTTGACATGGAAAATGACAGAGCAACAATGTTCAACAAGCCAGTGAGGTTAGAATTCACAAGCTCTGGTCATTATTGTGTGAATATTGTGAATGACAAAAATAAAGACACTCAACAACATGCTCATGTTTTAACCACAGAGGATGACCATTTTGAGGATGAAATCCTCACACTATCCAAAGAAATGAGCCCTGCAGCAAAGTATGACATTCTGCTGAAACTTCAGTTTGGTCATGCCCTTGCAGATAAACAAGAGGCTACTGAGGAGCTCAGGTAGCAAAGATATCGAGTGTGGCTCGATTATACAGAAGATAATCAATGAATGTGCTGCATGTCAGAGATATAGCAAAGTAAAGCCCAAGCCAGCTGTTGGCCTACCACTAGCGTCACAGCACAATGAGACTGTTGCTGTTGATTTACATGAACTTCAACCAGGTGTGTGGTATTTTCACAATATTGACCAGTTCACATGCTTTAGTGCTGGCAGTATTCTGAAGTCAAAGAAGTAATCTGAAATAGTCATGCTTGGATAAGTGTGTATGGTCCACCATAGAAACTCTTCAGTGACAATGGAGGAGAGTTTAACAATGATGAGTTCAGAGGTATGGCAGAAAACTACCAGAGGTGAAGGCCACAGCTGCCTACAGTCCATGGAGTAATAGACTCCTGGAATGACATAATCAAACGCTCACTGAGATTATGATGAAAGTTAAGGAAAGCAACTGTTGTGACTGGGACACTGCTTTGGACTGGGCCCTTAAGGAAAAAAAAAAACAAAAACAAAAAAACATGCAGAACAGTCATGACTACAGTCCTTATCAGTTGGTCTTTGGTCAGAATCCAAACTTGCCCTCAGTGTTGACAGATAGACCCTCAGCTTTACAGGGTACCACTAAAAGTGAGTGGGTGGCAAGACACATATCAGCTTTACATGCATCCAAAAAAGCTTTCACTGAAGCAGAATGTTCAGAAACAATACGAAGAGCTCTACAAAAGCAAGTACGTCACACAGATGACAAATATGAAGCTGGAGACCAAGTGTACTACAAGCGGATTGATTCCCCGGAATGGAAAGGACCAGGAATCATCATCGGCCAGGATGGTGCAGTGGTGTTTGTCAGGAATGGAGAACTCTGCATCAGAGTACATCAGCTCAGATTGAAAAAGATGATACATCAAGACAACATGAACTGAAATGACATTGAAAGTGCTACAGATCTGACACAGCTACAGAATATCCCTCATTACAACATGGAGGACAGAGACAATGATCAACAGAGAGAAACAGACATTGGAATGGAAGAAGAAACGAACACTCAGGACAATAATGATGCAGAGACACTCAATGATGAACATCAGACTGGTAATGTTGCACACACACAATGTGCAACAGGAAACAAATATCTGTTTGAAACCAGGGCGAGTTGTGACAGAGCAAGATCCAGACACAGGTATGTTACACAAAGCTTAAGTTTTAGGATGTGCAGGAAAAGCTACTGGCAGGTTTAAGAATTGGCATAATCTAATTCATACTGAGCCCACTGGTGTTGCAGGATCACACAGTCAGCTGACTTGTCAAGAGTTGAAAACCTTCAGGTACAAAACAGTGATACAGAACAAACAACCACATGTGAAGATGTTTTTGTAACTAAGGATGCATCATTTGATGTGCCAAAATGTGCAGAGATTAAAAAAAATGGGAAGATAATGATGTGTTTGTAGATATCAAAGATGAGGGACAAAAGTGCATATCCATGAGATGAGTGTGTACTCTTAAAGAGACCCCTACTGGAGTTGTACCTAAAGCATGTCTAGTCGCAAGAGGGTTTGAGGAGTTGGACAGGTCTGACCTTCCAAAAGATTCCCCCACGAGCCACTGAGGTTACTTGTAGCTGTAGTTTGTCAAAAACAGTGGTGCTTTCACTCTATGGACATAAAATCTGCATTCCTACAGGGAATGCAACTGTCGAGAGACATTTACATCAAACCTCCACCAGTGGCTAAGTGTGAAGGTACCTTATGGAAGCTAAAGAAGTGTGTGTATGGTTTAACCGATGCTTTTCTGTACTGGTACAATAGAGTTAAAGATATTATAATGTCGACAAATAGGTAAAATGTCTCAGGCTGACCCAGCTGTTTTCTATTGACTTGATGAGGACTGTACAGTGAATGGGGTTAGCCTTTTGTTTTCTTATTAAAGACAAAGTGAGAAAGGAGATGTTTTTACCTTCTTTACATGTTTCGACTGTTCACTGTAGTCTTCATCAGAAGTGTCAGCTGATTGCTGCGAGGTGTCATTTATCAGCTGGCTTTCATAGGCAGCGCCAGCCCAGCAGAACTGTCAGATCCACTGGGCTGGTCCCGCTTTCCGCCATCTGATGGCCTCTGGAGAATGTAGTCCCAGGTGTGGGAAAGAATAAATGCCCCCTCATCCCGATTCATGCTGTCTTTTCCCTGCTTTCTGATTTCTATGGCCTCCTTGATCCAGCGTTTGTGTCCGTTACTCTCCGACCCAGTGATTTTTGCGTTGTCCCAGTCCATGATGTGATTATTTCTTTTGCAGTGATCTGATATAGCTGATTTTAATATTGCTTGTTCTGCCTTTTCTTTTTGTGATCTTGTGAGTCGTCCTTGTGTTTCCTTCTCACATTCCTTCTGGTGTTCTATTTTCCGTGTGGTGAATGATCTTCCAGTTTCTCCAGTGTAGGTTTTGTTACATGATCTGCATGATATTTCATATATTAGGTTGCATTTTTTGCCTTGTTCCATTTTGTCCTTGGGGTGTACTAATAGCTGTCTTAATTTTTTGTGTGGTTTTACTGCTGTGTTTATTTTGTGTTTTTTTCATGATCCTTTGAACTGGTTCTGTTATCCCTCGGATGTATGGTATGGTTATGATGATGTCGTTTTTGATTTCGGCTTTTGGTCTGTGCCTTGTTTCCTGTTTGTTTTTGACTTGCCGTTTCCCTTTGTTTATAGCCCATATTGGATATTGGCAGCGTGTGAATGCATGTCTTATGTGGTTTTCCTCCTCCTGTCAGTCTTCTTGGTCTGTGATGATGGTGGCCCGTTCATATAACGTCCTGACAACTGATAGTTTGTGTGCTGTGGGGTGTTCTGATGTCCATAGTAGGTATTGATCCGTGTGGGTTGGTTTCCTGTAGACTGCGATTTTTATACTGCCGTCATCATTGTGGTGGATTTTCATGTCCAGAAAGGCTATGGTACCATTTTCTTCCTCTTCGTGTGTGAATTTTATGTTCCCAGTGCTGTCCGTGCTGTTCAGATGGTCAGTGAGTTCTTGTGTGCGTCCTTTCTTTATTTTTTCCAATATGTCGTCCAAGTATCTCTTCCAGAGGGTGGGTTTGCATTGTATTGGTGCTGTGTTGATGGCTTTATTTTCCAGATCTTCCATGAAAAAGCTGCTCATGATGGCTGATAGTGGGTCTCTCATTGCAAATCCTTCTTTGTCAGTAGATTTTTTTCTGGATTTTGCAACAAATTGTAATAGTCCAGATATGTCAACTGTGAGATTTGTGCGTCTTTTAAGGGTTCTGTCATTCTTGACGCCTTCTTGCACTATGTGAAGTGTCAACAGGGGTCTTTGTGAATAATGAAATGACGTGAATTGAGGATCTCATCTGATTGTATTTCCATATTTTTGAGTTCTTGTGCCAGTTCTTTGAGTTTTTGCAGTGGTATTCTGATAGTCCAAGAAGCCATAGAAACCAGGAAGCGGGGAAAAGAGAGCATGAATCGGGATGAGGGGGCATTTATGCTTTCCCACACCTGGGACTACATTCTCCAGAGACCATCGGATGGCAGAAAGCGGGGCCAGCCCAGTGGACCCAACAGTTCTGCTGGGCTGGCCCCGCTTATGAAAGCCAGCTGATAAATGACACCTCGCAGCAATCAGCTGACACTTCTGATGAAGACTGCAGTTAACAGTTGAAACATGTAAAGAAGATAAAAACATCTTTGTCTTTAATAAGAAAACAAAAGGCTAATAATTAAAAGAAGACAAATGAACCTAGTCGAGCTACTAAGTGAATGAGGTTCTTGCTTGCCATGTTGATGATTTCATATGGGTAGGCACAGATAAATTCTCTAAAACAGTGATTCCACAGCTCAGCGCAGCTCTTCAGGTTGGGCGTGAGAAACATGACAACTTCTGTTATGTGGTTACAGATTTTGAAGCCATAGGTAAAAAAGTGCAGATACATCAGGAACGTTACATCTAATGCTTACAGCCCATACACGTAGATCTATCATGAGCTGTAGGAAAGGATTCAGCCCTCAGTAAGCAAGAGATGGATCAACTCAGATGCAAAACAGGCCAAATCCTTTGGGTTGCAAGACAGAGTAGGCCTGCATGCAACTTAGCATCTAACCTAAAACGTGCAACTGTGCAAAGCATTTGTGAAGCAAACAATCGTGTGTAAACTTAAGTCTAACAAGGTGGTTTTGAACTTTCAGCACTTAGGAAAAGACACCGATTTGAAGCTCCTAGTTTTTAGTGATGCTTCATTTGCAAATCTTTCTGATGGAGGCACACAAGGGCATTTTATTGCTCTCACTCGAGAAGAAGGTAGATTTTCTGCCCTTACCTGGCAGTCAAAGAGTGAAGAGGGTTGTGAGCAGCACACTTGCTGGTGAAACCCTGGCAATGTCCGATGGTATTGATAATGTCATTTTTCTGGCTACCCTTTACTCTGGGCTAACTACTGGCAAAGTTACAAACTGTCCACAAATAACATGCATCACAGATAATCACTCACTGGCTGATCCATAAAAATCCACAAAATCAGTCAGAGTAGAGACTTCGTTTGGAGATAAATAACATTAAAGAACTGATTCAAGCTCAAAAGGTGGAGCATGTCTTCTGGTACAACACAAAAGAACAGCTAGCAGACTGCCTCACTAAGAAGGGTGCATCAGCTCTTCAGCTACTAAAAGCACTTAAAGGGCAATGGAAGTGTACCTAAAAATGCAAGAGTGGTGCTTGTGTCATGTAGAAAGTTAAACGTGTACAATGTTGCAACAAATGCAAAGATTTGGTAATTATATGTATTTTTTTGAAAGAGAGTGAGATTTTGTTATTAATGCTGTATTATGTTTAATACAGTGTCTCTACTCTCTGGTTATTCCAGGAAGTTGTAATGCTTTTATTTTGGTGCAATTTTCACCAGAACTGGCTCGTGGCCCACACATGAACCCATTACATTTTGGAGGTGATCCATGATGGATGGAAGGAGTCTTGGCGGAGGTATGCACTCCGAATGCTTTTCTAGTTTCGTACTATTTGATATTATTCTGTCCATTATTAGTTTTTAGGTTTGCTCTTATTTTGAAGCCCTTCCTGTTCCATTTCCTGTAGCCTTGTTGTTGTAGTCCTGCTTCCAGTTCACTGTTATCATTTGCCATTTTCGTTTGCTACCCAACTCATCAGTTGTTCCTCGTTCTCAGCCAAAGGTAAACCCAATGTTATGTCTTTGTTCCTGTCGTTTTCCATGCTCCCATCTGGGTTGTGCTTTCAGTTTCGTTCTTTTGTTTACATTTCAGTTTTAGCGTCTTCCAGCCTTTGAGCTGGAAAAGCAGCAGCTGCTGATGCGTGACACACTTCCTTCTGCACGGTTCTTGACAGAATTCAGCATACTCCTTTACCGTAATACTTTTGCAAGTGTTTTATCAAGTTGGTGGTGTTAAAATTGTCAACACTGGTACCACACAGCAAACGTACCAAGGCGAGTTCCACAGATAGGCTCCAGTGACACTTGTTGCTTCCGTTTACGGAAGCTGTGGACAGCGTGGCTCAGAACGATGACTGGACCTTCCTTTTATAATATTAATGTGTTGGACTGGTAAATTACTTTTATTCCTTACCAATACTGATCCAGCCATTTTGCCTGGACTGAACCCAATACCGCTGATCGGATTGGCTCATCTCTAGTTTTAACCTTTTAAAATACCTTCTTGGGTCACATGATTGCAGTTAAAGTAGTAAAATCCCTCTTCATTTAGAAATACTTTTGCAGAATGGGCAGAAGCCGATGTAGCTCTTCTGGGTTACATTTCCCCACACCACCAACACAAAACCCGGTCTTCAGTTAAAACCCATCACTGTGTTATTGGCTGTGACAGTGATGCAGTCCCACCCAGAGTTTCTGAGCTCAAGGTGGTAGCTTCAGAGCTAACAGTGCTACTATGGAGTTAGCTTAGCGTGATTTACAGTCATTTTCTTCAAATTTCAGACACCCCACTAGATGTCCCTGTTCCCACCTCATTCAAAAATCTGCAGCTGATAATGTATCTCCTGTCATTTTGACTTATTTTGTTATGTTTCTGCCATTATAATTAGTAGATTGAACTGTTAGCATTAGCTTGGCTAGGCAGTCTAACCGTATTAGAGCTAGCCTCTGTGGGGTGAAGTGAGCAGTTCAGGGCATCTAGCGCAAGTCTAATGATGCTTGTCCACTGGTCCATTTTGTGATGCAAGGAATCACATCGGAGGATGCGTTGAGTTTAGGGATGAAGCGTAATCAGGTGGAGTGACAGAAAATTATTGACACTCTGGAAAACCAGTGACTGCTATTTGACATCAACAACCGCTGGTTTAAACATTCAATACAACATTGCTGAAAGCTGACGCATCCCTTGTGACAGACCTCATTTGCATAAAGTTAAAACATTTCAACTTTATGCAAATGACAGGTACGGGGAACTCAACACACCACAGCCTGACTCACACTGCAGCCAAATGTTTTGTTTCACATTTCAGACGGACACTGAATAGGAAGTGGAGAAATGAGGATTCTGTGGACACATACCATACTTGCCACTTTTGACTGGTATCGTCTATAAATTCTATTAACCCTCACTAGACATCTTTGTTCATCTACCAACACTTGACTGTATATATTGTTTTTAAACATTATTTTAGCTTATAATTTATTATACTCTGACTGGGGGGGGGGCAGCTAGTTGGAAACCACACACTCCTATGAACCAATAACACCATTTCATTCATTCTTTAGGACAATTTTATGTTTGTTAGCTCACGCTGTGTTAGCTATCCTAGCTAACATTAGCTATTAGAAACTGACCTCATAAGTGGGGGGAAAATGATGGAGGCTGGGGTGGACTGGGACTCATGAGTATTTAAAAGAGACACACTCAAAGGGCTATTCTGAGGGAGGCTACAAAAGATGGGTTACAGTGTGCTGCAACAGTTAAACACAGGCACTTTGAACAAGGCTGTCAAACAGTTCAAGACCTGTGGAAAAAGTGCAGTACATTTCTTCTTTAAGAAGGACTAAAGCTGAGAAAGCAGTATCAGATTTCACTGGTCTGGTAGTGAGAAAACACCACTGATCTACAGAGACAAAAGCTCTTCTGCATATCACACCATTCATTCACTGATGAAAAGGACATGACTAACTTTGAAGAGTGGCTCCTTCACCAACACACACGATGTCTAAGGATACAGACGTGGCTTCTGAGGTCGTTACGCAGGCCTCTCCTCACCAGGTCGTACGCCTCCTCTTTCTTCCCTAAACAGTTCAGGGTCAAGCCCTTCATCGCAAGGGTCTCTGCAGCAAAAACAATACAGCAGCTAGTGAAAAAAACAGTCACTTGAAAGAGACATTTACATTCACACTTTTGATCCTCACCTCCATGCTCTGCAAATTTGGGGTTGGACAGGATCTGTTTGCAGAACTTGAGTCCATTTCTGTACTGTTTGTGTTCGTAACATCGCTGTCAAGAAAAAAAAAAAAAAAAAAAAAGACATCAAATAAATTTTTAGATAGTACTCTTCCTAGAACTTACATTTTTCCCCCTCATCTTAAGGATTTACTATAGTGTTTCCACCAGAAAGCTTATGCCTGGGGGCTGTAACTGTAAGGAATACAACATTTTGCTGACACAGCAGTAGTCATCCATCATACCACATAATGTGCGACAGGCTCTGCTGCCCTTTTCCCTTGATTTTCAGCACGGACCAATATAACGTAGGTTACCTCCAACAAAACATTCAGAAATTATTCCTACCACTGTAAATGTTGAATTTACATGGGTAGATATTAGCTGATCAACGGGGGGAAAAAAAAAATTCTGGCTGGTGCTTTTGTCAAAACACTCCATTGTTCTACTCGTTTCCAGTGGATTTACACAAATAATAAAGTCATTAATTTCAACAATAATTCAGTGAGATACAGTCCAAAACGGTGGGGAAAACTATGAAATTATTTTTTGTGGACTGCAAAACTGAAGACAGAAAAATGTGTTTTAAGTTTCTATAAATAAACTTATTCTATGACTTTCCATACAAGATAATCCTTAAACTGGAAAGGGATAACCAGGCTTCCAAATTTAATGGGTGTCACTGCCATTTACGACCCGATGCATGAGTGAATTTCTCCAACTTCCATCCATCCATCTTCTTCCGCTTAATCCTTGTTGGGTCGCGGGGGGGCTGGAGCCTATCCCAGCATCTTTGGGCGAGAGACAGGGTACACCCTGGACAGATCGCCAGTCCATCGCAAGGCCAACATTCCAGAAATACAAAATTTTTTTTTATAGGATGAAGACTTAAAATTTGTGAAAACAACAAAAAAATGCATTAAAACCCACCACAACTAAATCATATTTAAAGAAGAGCACTGAGGTGAGTGCAATATCCCCCGCCTCAGTTTTCTTGGAAGATCCTAATATCTTACTGACAGAAGTTTTCAACTTTCCCATGCACATCAGTGTATATCAAACTCTGGTCCAATTTTCAAAACATGTGTAGGGATGTGATTTGGGGTTGGGGAAATTATCTCAAAATTTAGCAGGGGGTCTGGGGGACGCAGTCCCCCAGTGGGGTCTGGGGCAGAGTCCCGTTGGGGGGGGCAAGGGGGGCGAAGCCCCCCGAAGCTCCTGGGTTTTTATGATTTTTAGGTACCAGAACTGTGCTTAAATGACATAAAACAAACAGCTGAATGCCACTTATTACTGTATAATATTGACTTACAGTATGTTCCAAGAAGATAGCATTCCTAAAATATTCCAACAAGCATTATCCATCACATGTGTGGCGTTAAAAACATTTTTTAAATAAAGTCCAAAACATCTTCAGCAGGCAAGATGAAGAAAAGTGAACTCCTGTGGCAGATAGAAATCTACATTTAACCATGAGAAACTCCAGGTTAGCTGAGCAGTGTCTCCCAACAGTGACAGAGTTCGTGCACCAAGCCTTGTTAATATAAATGCACACTCCCCCACCTCTGGTCTTACCGGAGTCATCAGCTGCTCCGTCTGCCTGGAGAGAGTGCCGTCCGGCCAGCTTGACAGCACCGTCAAGTACTCCACTATGTAGCCATGTTTCCGTGAAAATCATGATATTGCAGTTCATAAGTTTCTTATTGTTGGTGATCCGAAGCCGTAGCTCATCCATTCTGTTCGCCACTGACCGTACATTAGCAAGGAAAATGCTGGGTAGAGAAAGCCGGTGCGGTGTTAGCTTTAGCTTAGCTCTTAGCCCTCCGCGCTTCCCCCGCCTTTGTTTACGGTCTCTACGCTGCCTGTGAGCACTTCCGGTCGGCCCGGTAGCTTACCTAGCGTCGGGTGTTCTCCAGAGCTCAGGGATGAAACGTAGGTTGCTGATAAAAAGGTCGTTATTTTGTAATCCAATGTCCAAAAGTTCATTTCGGGTGCAGGATGTAAAAGCGAAGCTGTTCTGAACGAACAGACCCGAAATGCGCAGAAATATCGCTGCTAATCCACAAAATCTGAAGAGACGCTGAGCCTCGCGTTGTGCACGCGCCGCCATCTGGTCTGAAAATTTTTGGAAGATAAAAAAAGCGGAATTCCGCGAATTAGCGGAAAAATCACATCCCTACATGTGAAGCCAGATCAATGATGGAGTAGCTAATTTTGGCCTGCCAAAATCAAACGGAGTGCTCAGATCTCCTGATTGTTGACCTTGCTAAGGATCAAGGCCAATGGCCTAAGAGAAGTACCATTTTTCATAAAAATGATAAAACCTTGACCTAGGGCTGGGCAATATGACCTTAAATCAGCATCCTGGTTAAATGACCCTTTTTTGTTACTTCTCCACTCAATTCTTACTGACAAGGCTCATAATTAAGCAATTGTAACTAGGGTAATGTTGTCCCCTTGGTTATTTCAGCCTTAGATTAATACTTGTAGGATCCAAATAGTTACTTATGTTCTAAATCCATCCATCCATCCATCTTCTACCGCTTTTCCGGAAGTCCGGGTCGCGGAGGCAGCAGTTCAAGCAGAGAAGCCCAGACTTCCCTCTCCCCAGCCACCTGCTCCAGCTCTTCAGAGGGGATACCAAGGCGTTCCCAGACCAGCTGGGAGACATAGTCTCTCCACCGAGTCCTGGGTCTGCCCCGGGGTCTCCTCCCAGTGGGATGTGCCTGAAACACCTCAAGTGGGAGGCGTCCAGGAGGCATCCTAATCAGATGCCCATACCACCTCAACTGACTCCTTTCAATGTGGAGGAGCAGCGGTTCTACTCTGAGCCTCTCCCGGATGACTGAGCTCCTCACCCTATCTCTGAGGGTGAGTCCAGCAATCCTACGGAGAAAGCTCATTTCAGCCGCTTGTATCCGCGATCTCGTTCTTTCGGTCATTACCCAAAGCTCATGACCATAGGTGAGAGTAGGAACGTAGATTGACTGGTAAATCGACAGCTTTGCCTTAGAACTAAGCTCCCTCTTCACCACAACAGACCAGTACAACGTCCGCATCACTGCAGATGCTGCTCCAATCCGTCTGTCGATCTCTCGCTCCATTTTCCCCTCACTCGTGAACAAGACCACAAGATACTTAAACTCCTCCACTTGGGGCAGGAGCCTGTCCCCAACCCGGAGAGGACAATCCATCTTTTTCCGGCTGAGGACCATGGACTCGGACTTGGAGGTGCTGATTCTCATCCCAGCCGCTTCACACTCAGCGGCAAACCGTCCCAGCAAGAGATGTTCTAAATATACTTCTCCATCTTAAATTTGGCTATAAGAGTTCAGCAAAGAAGTATCACTTCAGTAGAAACTGCTAAAGTTAATATAAATTTTGAAACTACATTAGGAGTGGTCATCTTAATCTAGAACCTATCACTGTCCAGAAAATCTGTGAGGGGTGATCCTCCTGCTCTTTAGACAATCTATGGCCTTCAGACACACGCTGCACTGTGTGGATGGAAGAAAAGCATAAGAAACTAGACAAACTGAATAAAACTTGATGCAGATAACTACATAGACACACAAACCTTAAGGTTCCAAAGGAGATAGACGAGCGCTGAGCCACAGGTAGAGCCACTTGGAACTACAGAAACTTTAGCAGAAATCCCGCTCATTTGCATTAGCCATTTTGCCTGCTAGCACAGCATGTCTGTAGCTCGTGAGGACTGAGTGTTCGTTGCATTGGTAAAATGTTAGCTGCTAAAGAGCAAAGTAGTGAGTGCCATATTGTATTTGTGCTATAAAAAACCAGTTGGAGTTGGATGAATTTAATCCATGAACTTACTGGAGATAAGTGTATCCATTTTAAATTGTGTCAATGTTGTTAAGGAGCATTGTTGTTTAAAAATTGTAAACTCCTGTGTGCAAGCCAACTGAGAAGCTAAACTTCATATGAATGCATTGAATACTGTTAACTATGCTTTATACTGATACACTGTATAAATGTTTTACTGTATTATGTAGGCTATGGTAGAGGCTATGTTAATATAAAAAAGCCATATGTTGTATTTCTGTTCTGATACCATACTAAATGCTCTAATGCAGTTGCTATCAATTGTTTTATTGCTGCTATAAGTTGTGGCGAGTTCATAAGGAGCCACATGTATATTGTGAAGTAGTTATATTAGAAATAAACCTAAAAGGACATTTGCGTAATACGGATTGAGTCAGGAAATCTCTGCACATTTGTGGAGGCTGGTTTTATGGAGAGGCCAAAGCTGGATTCCCCGTCTCCATCCATTCCTCACCACCTGCTGTCGTCTATCCTGGGTTCATCCATCCAACCTCCACGCCTTCAATCATATCCACCCTGGACACTCTTTCAAGGAGGGTGGTAGGACTTTCTGGAGAACTTTGGTCTCTTGTGAGGTTACTCATTGTGTGCAAATTTTATTTGTTTGGGTTTTTTTTTTTTTTTTTTTTTTTCCCAAAGGACACTTTGTTTTCCTGAGATCTCAGAAGGGGTTTGGTTACACTGCGGAAATTGGCTACGGTCACACTGCAGGTCTTAATGCCCAATTCTGATTT
The DNA here is from genome assembly GCA_020510985.1 of Pholidichthys leucotaenia. Lineage (NCBI taxonomy): Eukaryota > Metazoa > Chordata > Actinopteri > Cichliformes > Pholidichthyidae > Pholidichthys > Pholidichthys leucotaenia. The sequence goes on along the minus strand of CM035848.1, from coordinate 63,773,577 downwards.
TTTGCTGAGATCTGATTTTTTTCTTTTACGTGGGCATTCACATTATAATTTAAATGCGACCCCCCCCATCAGACTCCAGTGTGAACGGTCTACAGCTATGAAGTGACTCACATGCACAGAAGAAAATGTAATGTCTGACACAGCGTGTTTACGGAAGTAAATATGAGCTTCAAACGATTGGGGGGGACAGAACTTCTTCACCCTGATGCAGTGCAGCAAAATAAAATGTTAAAATCATTCAGAAATGGTTATGCACAAAATAAATATGAGACGAGCTTCATTCCTCTGCATGCCAGATGACCACTGTGATCAGCTCTGCTTTAACAGAACTGATCAATTAAACAGCTCTCCTGAAAATGAGACCCTGTGTCTCAATGGGATTACCCGTTTAAGGCTGCGTGTCCACGAAACGCATTTTTTTCAGCTGTGGGCAACTATTTTCCATTTACTCTCTATGTAGTTCAGTGTCTACAGCGCTGAGCGCCCACTGCGCTGAAACGTCTCTGCGGTGGCTGGTTTTTGTCGCGGCGCTCAGAGTTGAAAAAAGTTCAATTTTTCAGACTGCAGCTGAGCTCATCAATGTCAGACCTTTCTCAGCAGCCAATCAGAATAAGGAAGGGTGGGACATAGGACATCGGTACAGTCTGTACTCAAGACTCCTGCTTTCCATGCCATCATACAATTAGGCCCAGAAATATTTGGACAGTGACACAATCTTCATGATTTGGGCTCTGCATGCCACCACATTGGATTTGAAATGAAACAACTACAACGGAATTGAAGTGCAGACTTTAAGGTTTAATTCAAGGGGTTGAACAAAAATATATGATTAAACATGTAGGAATTGTAGCTATTTTTATACAAACGCTGCTCATTTCAGGGTCTCAAAAGTAATTGGACAAATAAACATAACCCTAAGTAAAATGTTACTTTTCAATATTTTGTTGAGAATCCTTTGCAGGCAATGACTGCCTGAAGTCTGGAACCCATGGACGTCACCAAATGCTGGGTTTCTTCCTTTGCGATGCTTTGCCAGGCCTTTACTGCAGCTGTCTTCAGTTGTTGCTTGTTTGTGGGTCTTTCTGCCTTAAGTTTTGTCTTGAGCAAGTGAAATGCATGCTCGATTGGGTTGAGATCTGGTGATTGACTCAGCCATTGCAGAATATTCCACTTCGTTGCTTTAAAAAACTCCTGGGTTGCTTTTGCAGTATGTTTTGGATCATTGGTGAAGCGCCGTCCAATCAACTTTGCTGCATTTGGCTGAATCTGAGCAGAAAGTATATCCTATACACTTCAGAATTCATCCGGCTGCTTCTGTCTTTTGTCACATCATCAATAAACACAAGTGACCCAGTGCCATTGGAAGCCATGCATGCCCACGCCATCACACTGCCTCCACCATGTTTTACAGAAGATGCAGTGCTTTGGATTATGAGCTGTTCCAATTCTTCTCCAAACTTTCTTCTTCCCATCATTCTGGTACAGGCTGATCTTAATCTCATCTGTCCAAAGAATGCTGTTCCAGAACTGGGCTGCCTTCTTCAGGTGTTTTTTGGCAATGCCAATTCTGGCCTTTCTATTTTTGAGGCTGATTCATGGTTTGCACCTTGTGGTGAATCCTTTATATTTACTCTCATGAAGTCTTCTCTTTATGGTAGACTTAGATACTGATACACCTACTTCCTGGAGAGTGTTCTTCACTTGAGTGGATGTTGCGAAGGGGTTGTTCTTCACAGGAAAGGATTCTGTGATCATCCACCACTGTTGTCTTCCGTGGACGTCCAGGCCTTTTTGAGTTCCCAAGCTCACCAGTGCACTCTTTTTTTTCCTCAGAATGAACCAAACTGTTGATTTGGCCACTCCTAACATTTCTGCTATCTCTCTGATGGATTTCTTCTTTTTTTTCAGCCTCAGGATGATCTGTTTCACCTCCATTGAGAGCTCCTTTGACCGCATGTTGTGTGTTCACAGCAACAGCTTCCAAATGCAAACGCCACACCTGGAATCAACTCCAGACCTTTTAACTGCTTAATTGATGACAGGTTAACAAGGGAAGAGCCCATGCAGCCTTGTTATTTTTTTTTTGCAGCCTTCTGAGTCAATTGTCCAATTACTTTTGGTCCCTTGAAAAAGAGGCGGCTACGTATTAAAGAGCTGTAATTCCTAAACCCTTGCTCCAATTTGGATGTGAATACTCTCAAATTACAGCTGAGAGTTTGCACTTTAAGCCCATATTGATTATATAATTGCATGCTGAATATGTTTTCGTAAACAGCTAAAATAACAAAACTTGTGTCACTGTCCAAATATTTTTGGGCCTAACTGTATTTTGCATCCAGAGCTGCTACCAATGCCAGAATACATTTCCTATCCATTGTTATTTAGAGACTGCTATTAAAAAATAAGGGGCGGCGCAGTGGCGGAGTGATTAGCACTGCGGCAGCACAGTAACTCACCCTTGGCCTGGGGATCCTGGGTTCGATCCCAGCCCCCGACCAACAGTGATCTGTGTGGAGTTTGCATGTTCTCCTCGTGTCTGCGTGGGTTTACTCCGGGATTTCTCCGGTTTCCTCCCGCATGCCAAAAACATGCAAGTTAGGTTAATTGGCATCAAACTGGGGATTCTAAATTGTCCTTAGGTATGACTGTGAGAGTGAATGGTTGTCTGTCTTTGTGTTGGCCCTATGATGGACTGGCGATCTGTCCAGGGTGTACCCTGCCTCTCGCCCAAAGATGCTGGGATAGGCTCCAGCCCCCCCGCGACCTGAAAAGGATTAAGCGGAAGAAGATGAATGAATGAAAAATATTAAAAAATAAGTACGCAGAAGTGCAGAGCTGTGAGTGACAAGCTGTTGTTGCAATTCAGGGTACAGACACCCCCCCCCCCCCCCAAGCACCAATGCTGAAAAAAAAAAAAAAGATGTTCAGGGCGGTCGGGCGACAAAAAAAATGCATTTGGTGGACACTAGGGATGGGCATAATTTACCGATTAACCAATAATTGATCATTAAGAATTTCACCGAGGAAGTTCATTTTCGTCGACAAACCGTTTTTTTTTTTTTTAAACAATCCGAATGTAGGTTATTAGGCCTAGTGCACGGCCGTCCTCAAACAATGCAATGCATTTAACTGTGCCATTGGCAAAATTTGGGCACCAGGGGGCAACATTACACCATCGCCGTACCCTGGCGTGCCTCAGTTGATACATGCAAGCTTCCGTAGGGCAATCGCCAAATCATGAAGCGGTTACGGCGAAGTGTTGCGTGGGACCATTTCAATTTAAAAAATGACCAGGTGTACTGCAATCACTGCAATGCAGCATACAAATATACCTCATCGACAACACAAATGATGTATCATTTGAACACCACTCATCCAAGCTTGATAAAAGACACTGCACCTCCTTATTGGTCCATGGAACACCCTTATTACGCGAAGCCATTTTTGATAGAGAATAAATGAAAATAGCACAGCAATACACTGAAAAGAAACCGCCAACAGTGGTTGCGCGCTGAGTAATGGTGGTCGTGAAGATTCTTTTTTTTTTTTTTTTTTCCTCAGAAACTTTATTGAGAAGGTCATGAAGATTCGGTAGAAGACACACACACACGTGTGTGTGTGTGTGAGTGTACATACATACGTAGATGTAAATAAAGTGTACATAAATATGTTTTTAGAACTCTTTTATTCTTATAACAAGATACGTAACTCAAGATGAAAATGATTTACTGCACAGGTTAATGAGAGCTTTACTGCTCCTCAGGTGCTAGAGGCGCAGGATCGTCGAGGGAAGCTGCAGGAGGCGGCGTAGTGGCTCGACGGGAAGACTATTTCGCACAAAATGGCACAAGAGAACAGCAAAAAGTTCCACGCGGCTAGACTAAGCAACACGAGCGATAGAGCAATGATTGCGGTCTTCGTTTGTTGGGTGGCCGCTCGGCAGGGAGAGAAGCTGGGTAAAATGTCTCGGCCAATCAGCTTGCGGGGTGAAACGTCTCGGCCAATCAGCTTGCAAGATTCCCGAGCCGAGCCAACACGAGAACAGCGAACAGAGAGAGAGGGATTTCAGAGAGAGAGGTGGATTTGAGTTGTGCGGCTCTCCGTGCTGATACCTGATGTTCTAATGTAGTCTACCTGCCTTGTTACCTACCTAAAAATGTTAATGATTAACCGATTATTAATCATTAATTCTCCCGACGATCGGTGAAGAAAATTTCACCGAATGCCCATCCCTAGTGGACACGCAGCCCAAATAAAGTTAATAATAAATAATCCTAGTGATTACAATAGGGCTTTCACCCACTGACGCCGTCAGTGGCTCGTGCCCTAATAAACAGCACAGCGAGTACCAGCGTAACACCGGTCCTGCACAGGAAGGAGAAGCCCTTGAACTCCCCTCTCTTGGACTGTGTTTTCGTATTTCCCTATCTGGCTATTCTGCTCCACAGTCATGTCGGCATTAACTTTACATTTTAGATATTTCAGCGGTCAGGACTCACTGTGTGCTGTTTACAGGAAAAAAAGCAATTTGCAGCACCCAGTAAATGTGCCGTTAGTAGTTGTTGTTTTTTTTTTTAAAGTGCCATTACTGTGAGCCTGCTTGTCTGACGGTTTCAGCCCCGAACTCTGCAATTTTGAAGCTGTGCAGGTGGGGCTAACAAAATTACAATCCAGTGATAAAGGGAAAAGACTGATTAAAAAGAGTCCAAATCAGTTGTGTCTGCCATGCTTTCTGCATCCTCCACCGCAGAATTGTAGTGTCTGTCTCATTCAATGAGGAAGGAAGTCGGATGAAATGTGACATGACCATTCAGACTGAGGCCACTTTGGAAAATATCAGATACATATCCGAATTAGGACCACATATGAAAGTGGCCTGGGTCTGGTGTGAGGAAAAAAAAATATCGGATATGTGCAGTTACAACAACTGCTCATATGGGGTACTGTAGCCAAAACCACCACTGACCAGGAAGAAAAAATCTTTGCCAACAAGAAAAATCAGGCTCATTGATTGGCCAGGACCAAAAGGGTTGTTTGTCTGCCACAAACGAGACATTTTTAACTTTTCTCCTCAGCATTCACCGGTAGAAGGATTTCTCGGATTTGCGTGGTTGTCTATTATTTTCTACCCAAAATGTACGACAGTAAATGCCACATCCTCTTCTCAGATTACGTGTTGCTATGGTTACACAAACGCCGAGGGGCACTTCTGCCCTTTGGTCCACTGGATATTCCATTTGGATTCACACTGCAACCGGAGCGCACCAGACTTCATTTGCAAGAGAACCGAGACCCCTGTTTTCAGGGGGTCCAGACTTCGCTTGTTTGGTGCACACCAGAGTTTCAACGCACGTTCAGACTACACCAAACGAACCGAACTATCCGCGGAATTCACTTAATGGTCCTTTGATCCAGACTAAACAATGGTAGTCTGAATGTGCCCCAAGTCTGCCAATGGTCGACAGCATTCGATAGGCAACCTCCTCATTAAACCTGGAGTAGAAAATACACCCTGCTCCCTAATTTAGATTTTTTTTAACCTTTATTTATACACAGTACTTCCATTGAGAGGCAACCTCTCTTTCAAGGATGCCCTGTTCACATTCACACAAGGAAGCTGCCCAGTACAACCACAGACTGACCTGTGGCCACTGAGCAGCTCCACTGGAGCAGTTCGAGTTAAGGGCCTCGCTCGAGGGCACCACAGTGGGGTTAAGGAGGGTGGGGAAAGCACTGCTACGTTATCTGTCCCACCCAATCCTGCCAGCTCAGGGATCGAACCTACAACCCTCCTCTCACCAGGCCACATCCCTAACCATTAGGCCACCACTACCCACAATATTAAGCACTGTTGTAGCTTGTAAGCCATGCAGGGAGGGTTACACAATATTACACAAGAGTGTGGCATCATATCACTGTGGCGTGGTAGTAAATGAACATAATATAAAACAGACCTATTGTAATTTCACACAAAATAAACATTGTCCAATATTTACAACACATACTGTACCTCCTGATGGTTTGTGAGTCACATCATGCGTGTGGCAGCTAATTAGCGCGTTAAGGCCCTGTCGCACCTTGACGATTTAGGCAGCGTTTGCCAAATGTATAAAAATTGGTCTAAAACGCTGGCATACGCCAAAATTTTCACCTTTGGCCATTATGCATTGTGCATCCATAATGGGTTGGACGTATATGTAATGAATTAGTAACCTATATAGAGTATTTCCATAACTTTTAAATAACAAACCAACAAATGCTGAGTGTGTTGCTGACATTCACAACTTATGGTCAACAATAGTCTAACTCAGGGTCTCCAACCTGGGGCTCCTGGAACGTTCAGGTTTCTGTGGAAAAATTTCTATTTTCACCTCTTAATTGGTCCAAAGATTTGCAAATAATTTGCTGTTGTTGTGCATAGGTGCAAGGGTGCACAACACATGCACAACAATGACAAATTATGTGCAAATCTTTGGACCAATTACAAGGTGAAATTAGAAAATTTCCCACAGAAATCTGAACTTTCCAGGAGCCCCTGGTTGGAGACCCCTGGTCTAACTTATGCACAGCGAGGTCATGCAAAACGGCTGTCGCCTCCCGATCCATGAATCCTAGGTGTGCGAAAGATTATCTCTGTTCAACCAAAATGATTCTCCCCTCTGAAGACCATGGCGGGGGACGTGACTGACCTGGCAGAGCTGTCAAATCTGTCAGGTCGGTCACACCTGAAACAGCTGATGTGACACGTCACAAACGTCAGATGACAGTTGTCACAACCTGGCTTGAAGGCATGCAAACTGATGGTGATTTAAAAAAAAAAAAAAAAAAAAAGATAATGCATGGAGTGTGCTTTTGCCAGGAGCCGCAGCCAAGGGACAACAAAGTGGGATTTATCATGGAAAAAAGCTGACCTCTGTGCTTCTGGTGTTCAGCTGATTGGATCCACCTCCTCCGGTGTTCTCACATTTTGGCATATCTATAGAACAACACTGGACAGCTGATGGTACAGACTGCAGTCAAAGGTATAAAAAAACAAAACAAACAAAAAAAAAAACCATGGCAAGGAGGGCTAAACAGCAATTTGGATCTTTATCCTGTAGCTTGAAAGTGCTCGGACACATCCCCGACAGGTCAAATTATACGAAAAAGTATGTGTGTGTGCTGCTGCTCTGTACAGTTTTTTTTTTCCTGAACCAACACTGCAAATACACCATTATCGGGTAGCTTTAAGTTAGAAACCTGTTCACTAAGTTACACATAAGTTCAAAGAGTCTCTCTCATATGTCAGAAATAAGTTTTGGGTACGCTAGACATTTATCTCGATGCGTTTTGACTTATGAGTAACTTGTGAGTCACAAGTAACGTGTGTGAACAAACACCCAACTTCCCTACAACTTATGCGGGACGTTTTTGCCATATGCTAGATATGTTGAAAAATTTTCAGAGGTGCTCACCATACAACTCCATATACCAGTGTGCTTCAGCGTGCTCTTAACTTATACAAAATTTACACATAACTGATTCAACGTACGCCAGCGTGTTCTCCAGATTTTTTTTTTCCCCATACATTTGGCAAACGCTGCCTAAATCATCTAGGTGTGACAGGACCTTTAGCTGCACTGGGAGAGTCCCTTATGCACCCATGATTGTGTTACCACCACATAGTGATTATGAGTCTCTTATCAGTAGGGGTGGGTTTAAAAAAAAAAAAAAAAAAAAAAAAAAAAAAAATCGATTCAGTGATGATTACGATACTTGGAACTGGCAACAATGCATCGATCCATAAACGCACAGATTGATCTTTTATTTAAAGAAAATGCACATACTTTTGGGTAATCAGTTAATCAATGGTGTTTTCAGTCCATTAGATGGTGCAAGGCAAACACCCAGTCAAGTGAAGTCATAGCTTGTCTCTGAGACTTGCAGCCAACTTTGAAAGTTAGAAAGCAGTTAGCTCAAATGTCGGGCCTTTTTTGGATTTTATAACAAAGATGGAAGGAAAGACCTTGAAATGACAACCCACAAGAAGCGCTGGATGAAAAAAGAAAAAACACTTGAGAGCATGGCGGGCCACACGCACGTCTCGGAGCAGCATTGGCAACGGCTAAGCTAAAGAGACACCGGCATGGAGCTTTTTCTCCAAGTGTCAAGTAAGTAAAGTTTATTTATGAAGTGCTTTTTAGAGACGGATACAAAGTGCTGTACAATAAAATAGAATAAAAGGAAGTTGACAGAAAAAAATAATTTTAAAAATATAAAAAGTTAAAACACAAGATTAAAATAATTTAAAAATCAGACTTATCAAAAAGCAGTTGAAACCCAATGGAACTCCTTGTTAAAAACATTTTCAGCTGCTTTTTAAAAGAGTCCACAGAGTCAGATAAATATATCTGGAGTGCGAGTCTATTCCAAACAGCACCGTCCACCGTCCTCCCTGTGTGCAGAGACATATCTCCATGGAAAATGAAGCCCCAAGAATACTTTATTATATGAAAGAGATGTTAATTTTACTTTGGGTCATGATTTGAGGTTGAATAAGGTGAAAACAATTTAAATATAGTCATATGAGAAAATTAGGACACTCCATTAAATATTCAGTTCTTTATCAAAAAATGTTCACATACTGATGTCTAATCTTTTTATTTCTCTCTGGAAAAGAAGGTGATTTAATTGCAGGTAAATAAAAATTAACCATGTTTTACTCATTAAACAAAAGGGAACACAAATGCGTATTCTGAGGAAAAAGTTAGGACACCCTACCACCTAGTAGCTAGTGTTATCCCCTTTGTCTGAAATAACAGTGAGATGCTTTTTGTAACCATCTACCAGTCTCTGACATCAGTCTGAGGAAAGTTTGCCCCACTCCTCAACACAGGATTCTTTCAGCTGTGAGATGTTTGAGAGGTTTCTTGCATTTACAGCCCGTTTCAAGTCACTCCACAGCATCTCAATAGGATTAAGATCTGGGCTCTGACTCGGCCATTCTCGGACTCTCCATTTCTTAGTTCAGTGTGTGAATGAGTGGATAGCAGGATCTGTAAAGCACTTTGGTCATCTAGAGATGAGGAAAGGCGCTATATAAGTGAATGCCATTTACCATTCTGATTGTAGAGGCATGCACTTTCAAATCAACAGTAGCAAGAGCCTGTTGCAGGTCTTGTGATGACATTTTAGGGTTTTTGGAGACTTTTTTTTAGCATCTTGCGGTCTGCTCACAAGGTGAACTTGCTTGGACGGCCAGACCTGGGCATGTTGGCAATTGTTCTGAACATCCTCCACTTGTAGCCTATTTTCCAGACAGTGGAATGGCTGATTTCAAATTCTTGAGTCTTTTTAACCCTTTAACTGCCCCGATTAAATGGACGGGTCACACGCCCCCAGTGGCACAGCGCAGCAACTGCACGTGTCAACTTATTGATGTCCCCAGCTATACTGAGAATTTGTACTAACCTCTATTGATCTGACAGTTTAGAAGGTGGCAGACATGCACCGAAGGAATCATGGCTGACATGGAATATAGCAAATAAGGAGAAATCCTCATTATTATTCTTCCTTTTTCCACTTTGAGCTCACACACCAATGTGGATGCCGCCGTGTTTGGTCATCGCGATAGCGATGATGACGGAAACTGCATGAAACGGGAAAAATAGCTGCATAATGCAAACGAAATTCATGTGGGATAATCATAAGAGTTTGTAGATGTGGTACACGGGTGTAAATTACTAAGTAAACGTGTTACATCGAGGTCGATGTAACAAAAAACTGAGCTCCCATTGCCAAGAAGTCGGCGCCCACGAGCGGCATGGATTCCCACAGGAATAATGCACCAAACAGAAAAAACAGCCACACAATATAAACGAAATTCATGTGGGGTAATCATAAGGGTTTGTAGATGTGGTACACGGTGTAAATGGCTGAGCAAACACACAAACATCGGCTACGATGGACGAAAACTGACCGGTTACGTGGGAGGGCGAGCTCCCCTCCCAGTAACAGGTAAGACAGAAATATGTTTTTTTGACATTTTATTGATTTTCTAGTTCATATACTTTGAAGATTACATAAAAACATACCCCTGTAGACAAACCAGCGTAAAAAAGAAACAGATAATTCTTTATGTAAATGTCTCCAAAGTCCACTTTTGATTGAATTATGTAATTTATATAGTTGCCGCAACATTATGCAAATTAGATGTGTAAATTTATTCCCATCTGAAACTTTGGATCATATTCTACATCTTTCTAATTGACAGTAAGCCATTATCTCTTGTAACTTTCAAGTTATAGCCTTGGAAATCTGAACTATTTTATTGACTTTTTTTTTTACCACTCTTGACCACTAGGGGGGCCTTGAGTTTCCTCAGGCACCACACAGCGAAACTGGCAGTTAAAGGGTTAAATCCCTTACCAGACTCATAAGCTGCTACAGTCTTCTTTCTGAAGGCCTCAGACAGCTCTTCCGATCTCACCATGGTGTTCACTCTCACTTCAACAGTCAGGAGCACACCAAACTATATGTCTGAGGTTTAAATAGGACACGCCTCCTTCAAAATGCTGAGTAACAATGTTCTAATCACGTGCACCTGATATGATACACCTGTGTGTGATTTTAGCCATTTTAAGTGGGAATAAATGTGGGGGTGTCCTAATTTCACCTGAAATTGCATGTTTTTAGAATTACATTTTAAAGAAAATTTTAAAAAGTCTTTTCTTCCGTTTTAATTGTTATATTAGTTGAATCTCCCAGTATTGTTAAAATTGCTATTAAATATCCATATGTCCAAACATGTTTTAAAAAAAAAAACAGGGCTCAAAAGGTGTCCTTATTTTTTCACATGACTGCATGGGATTGTGATATTCCATTATCGTGACAACGTGATTATCGTTGAATCGTGATAGGATTGAATCGTGACCCAAGTATTGTGATCTGAATCGAATCATGAAGTCCCTCGCGATTCCCACCCCTACTTATCAGGTTCTTAAATACAGCCTTAGCTTGCCCATTCCCTCTGTAAAACAGTTGAGATGACGTGGATACTGTAGCTGTCCGAGGCTAACAGCGACTTAGCTTCTGCTCCTTTTAGTGTTAGTATCCGTGCACTTCTTTCGTTTTCTTGGCATTTTCAGATGAAATAAAAGAGTCAATCAACACATACCATGTAGATGGAAACCGTTTTTCGGTACAAGCCATCTTTTATTGGTACACCCATGTTGTACTGCATCTGAACAACACTGACTGCTAATTCCAGAGATAGGTGCCCATACTTCTAAATCTGCGGGCACATCTTAAAGGGGCAGTACATGAAAAGCTATCACAAATGCACAACAGGGAGAGGGGGGAAAAAAAACAAAAAACAAAAAAACAAGCGTGAGCAAGATCAAGTCAGTTTTACACCTCAAACGTTAGTTTTGGTTTTATTTTAGTTGATCACTCAGCCATAACTTATACATTGAACCAGCAGTTGTTACACTCCAACACAGTAGGTGAAATGTACACGAATAAAGTCAAATTTACCGGAAAAAATTAGCAAATTTTATATGAAAAAAACTAACTGCACATTTATGTGGAAAAATGTTTTAGGGGAAAAGCAGCAAATTTTATATGGAAAATTTGCACACTTTTTTTAAAATTTACAACAAAAAATTTTCAAAACATGAAAAAGTCACAAATTGACATGGAAAAAGTCAAATGCTTATGAAAAATGTATATTTATAAGGAAGAAGTTGTAAACTTTATGTGGGGAAAAGTCAAATCTGTTAGAAAAAAGTTGCAAAGTTTAAATGAAAAGATGACAAATTTATGAGGAAAAATAGCCAAGAATGTTGCACCTTTATTTAAAAAAAAGCATTATGACAAGTATTTCTTTGGATATTAGAAGTCATATCAGCACAGTATTCAACAACAATATTGCATATCAAGTTTCCTTAATATTGTGGAGGCCATCTTTGAACAGTATTTCACTACAGTTGTGCAAATGAGAAGCTCTTTGCCCCGAAGTTATATTAACACACGCAGCAGCAGAACCAACAGTGAACCACCTCTGTTCCAAGCTGATCTCTGGCAATGGAGACCGTGTGAGCTTGTGTCTTTGGAACACAGAAGAGTTTAGCTGGCAGATGGCACTGCGTTGTCTCACCAGCAGCTTCACTAATGGTGAAAAAAAAGATGACGTCAACACCAATATGGGTGCCAAGGTTGGTTATGGAATTAATTCACTGTTAAACTGTGGAGGGTTACACCACTAGCCAAATGTGAAGCTGCAGGACAAAGAGACTCTTGTCCTTTATTCCTAAGATTGTATTGCTGCTGCTTTAGTTTCATATCATTACCTGAATTCTAATTAGACCCCATCAAGGACAAAATGTGCATGAGAGGACCATCTGCTCAGGGGTATAAGGGGCTACTGATGGCGCTGGTGCCTTCTGGATCATTTTAATACAATCACTGGACATACAAAATGGCCTTGTGTGGTACTGTCTAAGAAGTGTGTGCTGCCTTTAAAGTAACATTTTTTTTCCTGTTATTCAGCACTAATTAGCAGGTATCCATGTGTGCACAGTGCAACAATATAGTCAATGGAAGAAACTTAAAGGTGTTTGCTGATAAAACGGCACTCCAGCCACGAGCATAAAAAGCATAGGAAAGTGTTAGGTCAACAAGTAAAAAAAAAAAATCCATTTTAAGGTAACTATGCTGAAAAATAAAGGCATGAAACTGCTTCCACCTAACCCAGGGGTCGGCAACCTCTGCTATGCAAAGAGCCATTTTGAGAGATTCTGCATGGAGCCACAAAAGTATTGGCACCTGAAAACTAAGGTAAAATAGCAACTTTACAAGTACAAAGTGTCAGGACACCATCAATATTAACCCCTTGCACTCTGGTCAATTTCCCTAAAAACGCCAAAAAATAACGTGCCCAAAGTAAATCAAAAGCTGTTCTTCAACCTTTTGCAGCATCTTCATGGGGTTGGTCTCATTTAAAAGAAAACACTTTGAATTTTTTGGCAAAACAGTCATAATCTCTCTAAGTGCTCCGGCCACTGAGTAACAGTCATCTAAACATAGTGAACTTGAAGAAAATAAATTTCGCCTGGGTGTTTTTTTGGATACAAATGCTTGCAAATAACACACAGCTTCAGATCCGGGCTGGAAAATGCAACAGAAATGTAGAACCAAGTGTTATCCAGCTGAGGTCACAATTTTGTAACAATACCACAAAAAATGAATATATTACACAGCTTTGTTCTCAGGTAGTTCCCAGGCGTTTTTGAACTGTGCCAAATGGCACAGTTTGGAAAAACGTCTAACTTTTGAATGATTCAATATAGAAGCTTCATCTTGGGCTCTAATGAAAGATGACACTCAGGGCTGTGTGTGTGTGTGTGTGGGGGGGGGGGGGTTGTTTATTCATTCATTCATGAATGAATGAACAAATAAGCCCCCACACCCAAAGAAGCATGCCACGTAAAAAATGTGTGGCTTTTTTTCCCCAAGAAAAAATAACCTACAGTGCACTAAAAATTATTCTAAAATATTTGTAATGTAGAAAATAACAACTCCCACCCCGCACCCCCCGCTACAGAGGACGGACATCGGCCATCGCTACATGACGGAACAGTCATGTGGCGATGTGACGACCGCGGCGCACAGTCCCCTGGAGAATTAAAACGGCACGCCTGCTCGTGCGAGAAATTGCCAGTCTCTTCATTCCTGCAATTCCTACAGAACATAACTTAATATTGTAGTGGCTGGTGAAATATATCCTCAGCAATTCATCAGTCCCCACAGCCTTTCCCTTCATATGAAGCCGGCTGCATAAGAATTCTAACCATATCTCTTAGCTAAGCGACTTACAGCGGGTTAAAACCATGATAAATGCCTCCAGTGCTTACATACATACCTCTTCTGATTTTTTTCCACATTTAAAGTACTTGAACAAACATGTTTTTGTCGACAGTCACACTTGGCGAGACACTGTCTGCTGACTAACTTGAAAATTCGCGGGGGCGGGGCTGATTAAAGTCATTGACTTCGTGAATTTCACTCATTTTAACTTGTCAGGTACATAATAGGGAACATAACTTAATATTGTAGTGGCTGGTGAAATATATCCTCAGCAATTCATCAGTCCCCGCCTTTCCCTTCATATGAAGCCAGCTGCATATGAATTCTAACCACGTCTCTTAGCCAAGCGACTCTTCCATTATTGCTCCTGTTAACAGCGGGTTAAAACCATGATACTGTAAATGCCTCCAGTGCTTACATACATACCTCTTCTGATTTTTTTCCACGTTTAAAGCACTTAAACTCATGTTTTTGTCGACAGTCACGCTTAGCAAGACACTGCCTGCTGACTGAATCGAGAACTCGCGTGGGTGGGGCGCTTCTAAACTCTGCACGGATGATGGCCATGCGCGTTGTTCATGTGCGCGCTTGCGGGAAGTCATTGCTTCATATATTTTTCTTAATAAAATCATATCGCCTTGGCGTGGCGGTACAATTTCTGGCAAGGCGGCCCGCCACGGACAAATGTTACCAGAGGAAACCCTGAACTGATCACTAAACTTAAGGATGGTGGCACCATTTGCAAAACAACTTGCAGACAAGACTGTAGTTTCAATAGTTTAAAATTTCAATTTTTGAACCTTGAGAACAAAATGCTAAAATCGGGGGCCCAGAACAGAGTACACTTGACCCCAAACGTTTAGATTAGAATAGGCTTTATTGTACTGTACAACTAGCTGTACAATGGCACTAAAGCCTATTCTAAACGTCAAGCTTATTTGATAAGTGACCACAAGCGTTCTGGACTTGCACACTACTCCCAAATCTGCTTGTGAATTTGGTCCCAGCCACAATTAGAATGTTTTCATGCCCAAGCTTGTTTGCTTTGGTTCAAATCACGTGAGACATTTTTAAGCTTGGCTTGACAGATGAGGTTAACATACGTGCACTTGTCAACGCCATGGTGGACAATTATTGTACTATTTGCATTGAGAATTTAAGACGGCCAAAAATATTCAACATCCATCGGGTATGCAATTCATTGCTTTAGGTCCCATTTTAATTCAGTATGATTTCTCACCTTGAGGAATGCAGCAGATTATCTGAATTGAGACCTCTCTTTGGGGTTCTCAAGTTTCTTTATTGCACATTCAAGTGTGTTTACTGTGTTCTCACAGGGTGAACCAAAGCATGCTGAAAAGAAAATAAAGTGAAATTGACAAAAGTGTTTTTGATTTAGCTTTGACGATTAAAGTTTAAAAGACGTTTTAAAGACGATTAAAGGGCGATAACCAAAACAGATGTTAAGGTCATGTTTTTTTTCCGTTTTTTCTCTTCTCCCTGTTGTGTGCATATAAATGAATGCTTTTATATCCTGTCCCTTGAAAACGTGTCCTGCGTAAGCCATCACACGACTCAGCACCCCGGAAGCTGTGCAGTCAGCGCTATTTGGGAGCAGCAGAACATGGTGGGGAAAATTAAAATTGCTTGTATCAAAAAGAAATGCAGTGTACATTCACAAAGTATGTGATGATTGATGCGATTTCATCTGAAGATGCCAAGAAAACTCAAGCGAAGGGCACTTAAACCAACACTGAAATGGCCCGAAGCTAAATCAGTAACAGCTATATGTGTCAGCTCAAAACAGTGGGAATGTATGGCAAAATGGACAAGCTGGGGTTGGATTTAAGAAATTGATCAGCCTTGTAGTCATGGCTGTGCAAAGGACCCCCTGCCTCCAATGCAATTAACAGGCTAATTAGCCGCCACTACAAGTCACGTGACCCACAAAACCTCAAGAGGTATGTATTATAAACACCGACTTCTGTATTGGATAATATTTAATTTTGATATGCATGTGAAATTACAAAATTATGCTCATTTAATACCAAATCACTGCAGTGACATATAGTCATTATGACCCCAGTGACGTGGTCAGAATAATCTGATAACTGAAAATAAACAGATAATTGTAATAATACGATTTGACCTGCTTACACATACTGAACAAACCAATTATTGGACAATAAACTATATGTGTTAATAGGGCTGGGTGATATAACGATATACTGTACATTGGTGACGCGATAAACGTCTACCATTTCATATAAAACTATCATTTATATCGGGATTTAAAAGACACATACCCCTTTTCTACTTGTCACCACCCCACCTCTCTTCCACAGTGCATCAGGTATGCGCAATAGTGGCCTCTGGTCGTTAGCACAGCAGCTAACTACAAGCTCATGTTTTGGTTATACTGTGGATCTAAACAGTACACACCCCTGTTCAAATGCCAGGTTTTTGTGATGTAAAAAATGAGCCCGAGATAAATCATTTCAAAACTTTTTCCACCATTAATGTGACCCATAACCTGTACAACCCAAATGAAAAACAAACTGAAATCTTTAAAGAGGAAAAATAAAAAACTTACAACAACCTGTTTGCATAAATAAGCACCCCCTTAAACTAATACTTTGTTGCAGCACTTTTGGCTTTTATTACAGCACTCAAGTCTTTTTGGGTAGGAGTCTATCAGCGTGGCACATCTTGATGTGGCAATATTTGCCCACTCTTCTTTACAAAAACACTCCAAATCTGTCAGATTGCGAGGACATTGCCTGTGCACAGCCCTCTTCAGATCACCCCACAGATGTTCGATCGGATTCAGGTCTGGACTCTGGCTGGGCCATTCCAAAACCTTAATCATCTTCTGGTGAAGCCATTCTTTTGTTGATTTGGATGTGAGCTTTGGATCATTGTCATGCTGAAAGATGAAGCTCCTCTTCATCATCACCTTTCTAGCAGAAGCATGCAGGGGTTTTGTGCCAATACTGACTGGTATTTGGAACTGTTCATAATTCCCTCCACCTTGACTAAGGCCCCAATTCCACCTGAAGAAAAACAGCCCCAAAGCATGATGGTGCCACCACCATGCTTCACTGTAGGTATGGTGTTCTTTTGGTGAGGAGCAGTGTTGTGTTTGTGCCAAATATATTTTTTGGAATTACATCGGACCACAACACATTTTCCCACATGTGTTTGGGAGATTTCATATGTGTTTTTGCAAAATGTAGCCGTGCTTGGATGCTTTTCTTCGTAAGATAAGGTTTCCATCTTTCCACCCTAGATGGGAGATTGTTGTCACATGTACGAAACAGCAAGTACCTGCCAGAAATTCCTGCAGCTCCTTCAATGTTGCTATCGGCTTATTGGCAGCCTCCCTGACCAGTTTTTTTCCTCGTCTTTACATCAGTATTGGAGGGACGTCCAGTTCTTGGTAATGCCACTGTTGTGCAATATTTTCTCCACTTGATGATGACTGTCCTCAATGTGTTCCATGGTATATTTAATGCCTTGGAAATTATTTTGTACCCTTCTCCTGACTGATACCTTTGAACAATGAGATCCCTCTGATGCTTCGGACCATGACTTGTAAGACGCGACTACAAAAATGTCAGGAAAAGCCTACTAGAACAGCTGAACTTTGAGGTTAATCAAAGGCACTTTAAATGGTGGCAGGTGTGCTGACTCCCATTTAACGTGAATTTGAATGTGATTGGTTAATTCTGAACACAGCCACATCCCCAATTATAACAGAGTGTGCATATTTATGCAACAGGTTATTGTAAGTTTTTTTTTTTTTTTTTTAATTTTTCCCCTTAAAAGATTTCAGTTTGCTTTTCAATTGGGTTGTACGGGTTATAGGTCACATTAAAGGAAGAAAAAATTTTGCAATGATTTATCTTGGTCTCATTTTTTTTTACATCACAAAAACCTGGCATTTGAACAGGGGTGTGTAGACTTTTTATAGCAAATGCTAAATGACAATATTAACTTGTCATCAACAGGAAACATTGTAGTGTACCAGACCATCATTTCTTTGGTTTAAAATTAAGTTTAAATTAGTTTAAATTACTGCTGAGTTTCTTAATTTTGTCTGAAAAAAATATTACTAAAGCTGCAAAAGTGCATAACAGCGGCTGCATACACACTAAAATAAATTAAAACATGTCGGAGGAACAAACTGGTTCTTAATATAACTGGATTTCTAATCATTTTTAATTAGTCAAGTAGTGACAATGAATAGTTGAAGTCATCTCAAATGCATATTAAAAATAATTTTATAACATTGCAGAATTAAGAGGGGAAAAAGGTGCATAAAATTGATGACAGATGAATTTGCACAACTGATTTTTTTCACAATGTTATTTAAAATGTAGAAAAAGAGATGGTCCTTTTTATTGGTTATATATGTAAACTACAGAATTTACAGAAAAATGTATATCGGGATCTATAGATCTTGTTATCGTCAAATAAGATTACTTATATCGTGATATGAAGTTTTGGTCATATTGCACAGGCCTATGCAGGGTTTCCTTTTGGTAACATTTCCAAAGGACGAAGCGTAGCGACTCACCACACCTGAAGTTGTGCTGCCACTCTAAGCAGAAATATAAATTTAAGAAAAAAATATGAAGGAATGACGGTCCGCAAGCGCGCACACAAACAGCGTGCATGACTGTCATCCACGCGGATTTCAGAGGCGCCCCACCCATGTGACCACTGCAGTCGGCAGGCAGAGTGTTTCGCTTGTGTCACTGTCCGAGAGAGACATGAGCTTATTTAAGTACTTTAAACGTGGAAAAAAGCAGAAGAGGTATGTAAGCAGTAGGGCTGCAACGATTACTTGAATAATTCGGTTACAAAAAATTCTTGAGTCAAAATTTATGTGTTGACGTGTTGTTTAATGTAGCACTTTCGGTCTATATGACTTCCTTCCGGTCACGCTACCTAAACAAAACGTAGATTTGTTTAACGGCACCATGTCAGAGCAGCATAGTGATGGGCCGTCGAGACAATTTTTATTTTATTTTTTTTTTTAAATGACAAAAGTATCTCAAGTCTGGAATCATTCCAAGCTCAAATTGAAGGAAAACATTATGCAGTGAGTACATGGTGAAGCTGAGTGGTAAGCTAGCATGGTACAACATTGGATGTTAGTGTCTTGGCAGAAAGCATCCCGCCATCATGCATAGCCAGCACACCTAAGACAAGGTACATGATTGAGATTTACAATTAAGATGAATAGAATGTAGTCAGCTACGCTAATTATGCTTATATGACCAAAGAACATACGTATAGCCATCACGGCTAGCATCTAGATGCTAACGGCATCTACTAGCAGATGCTAACAGAGACTAACTGCTAGCAAAAGGAACTTTATGGTGTAACGCACTGTTTAAAGTTACGTCCTATGCAATAAATATTGCAATAAGCATTGCAATAAATGTGTACCTGTTATTGAGTGTTTGGTACAATTACTGCTGCTCTTTAGGAAAGAAAGTTCCGCAAATATTGGTCAATGCAAGTTTCTTGAAAAAAAAAAAAAAAAGTATCAGATTACTCAAGTAATCTTCAATTAGAGTGGGTGATTACCCGAGCTGTAAAATAGTCGTTAGCTGTAGCCCTAGTAAGCAGTGGAGGCATTTATCATGGTTTTAACCCGCTGGTAACAGGAGCAATAATGAAGAGTCGCTTGCTCAAGTAGGTTCATTTTGTCTTCTTTTTAATTATTAGTTTGTTTTTCTTATTTCAGACAAGAATAAAAAGGAGATGTTGTTACCTTTACCTTAGTTGATATTAATTAACTAATTTATGTTCATTATTTATATACCTGGCAAGTTAAACAAAACCAGTACTGGTCATTATAACATTAATCGTGCTTTAGGTAATACTTACACACGTGGACAAAATTGTTGGTACCCCTCTGTTAATGAAAGAAAAACCCACAATGGTCACAGAAATAACTTTAATCTGCCAAAAGTGGTAATAAAAAAGTCAATGAAAATTAACCAATGAAAATCAGACAATGCTTTTGAATTATGGTTCAACAGAATTATTTTAAAAAACAAACTCATGAAACAGGCCTGGACAAAAATGATGGTACCCTTAACTTAATATTTTGTTGCACAACCTTTTGAGGCAATCACTGCAATCAAATGATTTCTGTAACTGTCAATGAGACTTCTGCACCTCTCAGCAGGTATTTTGGCCCACTCCTCATGAGCGAACTGCTCCAGTTGTCTCAGGTTTGAAGGGTGCCTTCTCCAGATGGCATGCTTCAGCTCCTTCCACAGATGTTCAATAGGATTTTGATCAGGGCTCATAGAAGGCCACTTTAGAATAGTCCAATGTTGCGCTCTTAACCATTCTTGGGTGTTTTTAGCTGTGTGTTTTGGGTCATTATCCTGTTGCAAGACCCATGACCTGTGACTGAGACCAAGCTGTCTGACACTGGGCAGCACATTTCTCTCTAGAATACCTTGATAGTCTTGAGATTTCATTGTACCCTGCACAGATTAAAGACACCCTGTGCCAGATGCAGCAAAGCAGCCCCAGAACATAACAGAACCTCCTCCATGTTTCACAGTAGGGACAGTGTTCTTTTCTTGGTATGCTTCATTTTGCATCTGTGAACATAGAGCTGATGTGCCTTGCCAAAAAGTTCCAGTTTTGTCTCGTCTGTCCATAGGACATTCTCCCAGAAGCTTTGTGGCTTGTCAACATGCAGTTTGGCAAATTCCAGTCTGGCTTTTTTATGATTTGTTTTCAACAGTGGTGTCCTCCTTGGTCGTCTCCCATGAAGTCCACTTTGGCTCAAACAACGACGGATGGTGCGATCTGACACTGATGTACCTTGACCTTGGAGTTCACCTTGAATGTGTTTAGAGGTTGTTCTGGGCTCTTTTATTACCATTCATATTATCCGTCTCTTCCATTTTTCATCAAGTTTCCTCCTGCGGCCACGTCCAGGGAGGTTGGCTACAGTCCCGTGGATCTTAAATTTCTGAATAATATGTGCAACTGTAGTCACAGGAACATCAAGCTGCTTGGAGATGGTCTTATAGCCTTTACCTTTAACATGATTGTCTATAATTTTCTTTCTAATCTCCTGAGGCAACTCTCTCCTTTGCTTCCTCTAGTCCATGTTTAGTGTGGTACACACCATGTCACTAAACAGCACAGTGACTACTTGTCACCCTTTAAATAGACCGACTGACTGATTACAAGTTTGTAGACACCTGTGATGTTAATTACAGGACACATCTCGGTTGAACATGTCCCTATGGTAACATTATTTTCAATCTTTTCTAGGGATACCATCATTTTTGTCCAGGCCTGTTTCATGAGTTTGTTTTTTTGAAGAAATTCTGTTGAACCACAATTCAAAAGCATTGTCTGATTTTCATTGGTTAATTTTCATAGAATTTTTATTTATCACCACTTTTGTCAGATTCAAGTTATTTCTGTGACCACTGTGGGTTTTTCTTTCATTAACAGAGGGGTACCAACAATTTTGTCCATGTGTGTATAAATCAAAAATGCATTTATTCAGCAAAAATAACCCCCTAGAGTCAGTATCTATCAATAAATGCATGGAATCTCTGTGTGTCTGTTCCACGCATATCTTTTGAACCGTTCATCAGACTGACCTAAGGTTTTATACGCGTTTTGCTGAGGTTACGAGGGTGTGCATCCCTGAGTATGGAGTTGCTCAGCCAAAATATGTAATTTTTATTGAAAGTTTAGCCACCACCCTGTATCTCTTTATGCCCTGGGTTCAAGAAGTGTGGGCGGGGTTTTGGATTGACTTCGTGCTGAATGGATAATACACGGTACCATGGCCATGCTGATTGGATAATACACGGCACCACGACCTGTCAGTTACCACAGTGTTCCCTGGACAAAACAAGGAAGCGAAAAATGACAAATTTGGCTAGAAAAATATAATACTGAAGATTTAATGCTTAAAAAAATTATACCATAAAGTTGCCATAATTGCATAGGTCTAAAGGATAATTTGCCATATGTGGAGAATATGAGGTGCGCGAGCAGACTGGGCAGAGTGTCGGCGGAGCGTCAGCGGGGACCGGGTCTGACAAATCAACACAGAACATGCTGGGAGAAGCAGTGGCCAGAGATGACCTGGCTCAAAGGTACACTAACTGACGGCGATAAAAAAAAAAAAAAAAAAAAAAAAAAAAAAAAAAAAAAAATTATTATTATTTTCTATACAGTGAAAAAAAGAATGCATGAAGTGTGCTTTTGCCCTGAGGCTGATTTATCATGGAAAACAGCTGAGCTCTGTGGTTTGAGCGATCAGCTGATTGGATCCACCTCCTCCAGTGTTCTGACATTATGGCATATCTATCAGAACGGCATGGACAGCTGATGGTACAGACTGCAAAGGTTAAAAAAAAAAAAAACATGAGAGGGGGGGCTACATCCTTTGCTCCACGAATGCAGGACATATCAACCATATGTACTGTACGCTGGAAAATTTTCAGCATCCAGCACATTTTTTTTCAGTTTATAAAATTTTTCACCGGGTCTGAGGTGTATGCAAAAAAAAAAATTGCATTTTGGTTAATGTTTTGAGAGTCAAAAATGCCATTGCTTAGGCGGAAAAATAATAATCTTGCGTCAATAAAAACCAAACCGCTTACAATAGAGCCACAGCGCTCACATTGTTGGTCTCTGCCAGTCATACCCTCAAGATTCAGATCATTATTTGACCTCAGTATTGCCCCACCGTGATGATATAAGCACCGCCTCAATCTTAGCATTAAAGTTTTAAAAAACCTCTTAACAAAATATTGCTAAAATATAAAATGATGCACTACAGTGGGTCTCAAATATTTGTAAACGTGTCCTGTTATCGTACTTCATGAGTTTACTGATGATACACAGAAGAAATTCAATATTACACTGAACTCCATCACTGAACAGTGATGTAAACTAAAATTATAATGACTGAACAACTCCCATTCCCCAAAGTGCAAGATACACTATTATCTTGAATATAAGTGATAAAAGATCACATAAGTGATCTGACAAACAAGGGATCTGAAACAGTTGCCAATATTGGAGGTCCCATTCATTTTCAATATTTAGGTATTCTGTAATTAATATTCACACGATCAAATAAATCTTAGTGCCATTTACTCCCTTTTATATTTGTCAAAGTCTATCATTTGACTGCCTACATCTCTTTGTATTCCACTTTCAAACACAGTCTACATTTGGGCCTGTAAAGCCTGATTGGGATACCCGTTTCAGACAGGAATACTTGCGTTCTACGGGCAATGCACTAGTACTGAATAATTTTATCCCATGAAAATCACTTGGTCAAAACCAATGGGGAGCAGCCATCGCTGGGCGGAAGTGATGTACACTCGTTGATTCCGGCTTTACCGCGGACGAGTAAGCGTGTTCAGCAGATGCTCAGTGGGTCGAGATCCGAGTTGAAAACTGCACAAAATTTGCACGAATATATACTGCACAAACCGTCTTTAGAAATGGCCTTCATTGACGGCATGATCTGCAGGTACCCCCAGAGACCAGCAGCTGAAGGGGACCTGACGAACAAGCAAGTTCCCAGTCAAGTAACTTCAGAACACGCCAACATTTGGATTTTAAAATAAGGGAGTTTTTTCCTGCTGTCTGGGAAGTGAGATTTCAAAAAACACCTATAAATATACAGAAATATTATAATAGAAATAACTGCATCTTTGGTCATTTAAGTTAATTTATTTAATTAAATACAATTTTATTAAAAAAAATTTCTTTGAAATCAGAGTGAAATTTTTATTCTGTTCTGGCTCTGCAAAATTATGGTCAAAAATGTAAATTGTTATAAGGAAAAAGTAAAAAAAAACAAAACAAAAAAAAAAACCCACAGTCTGTTACAAATTTATTTTTTAAAAAAAACAAAACAAAAAACAGTACCGTAATTTTATTTTTTTAAAAAATAGACAAAAACAGCCATAAAATAATTTACAAATTTATAATCAAGTCTCAAATGTACAAGGAAAGTCAATTTTACAAGAGGAAATTACAAATTTGAGGAAAATGGTTTCAAATTTAGATAAATTTACAGAGAAAAGTAAAAAATTTTAAGAAAATTGTTATAAATTTTGGAAAAAAAAAACCCTCAAACCTTCAAGACTGAAGTCATTGCTCAAGTTTTTAAGTGGGTGCTCTTTGTACCCTTAACCCAACTAGAAATTTTTGGTTGTCTACTTTTAATTATTAATTTCAAAGCAGTACTTTTACATGAGTAGAATTTCTGACTACTATACTCACCTCTGATCATATAATTTAAGTATGCATGAGTAATTCCTATTATGAATTTTTCCTTTTCCCTACTCTCTCAATGGAAAAAAAAAAAAGTAACAAGAATAAAAATACAAAAAATACACATTTTGTCATGTAAGCCATGACAAAAATATCCTGTAGGACAAAACAAGACACTTGATATTTTCTAACCTGTTTGTATTCCACCATAGACAGAGAGAAAACCTGAATTAGACAGGGCTCAGAAAGGGAAAGATGA
Organism: Pholidichthys leucotaenia; assembly: GCA_020510985.1. Taxonomy (NCBI): domain Eukaryota; kingdom Metazoa; phylum Chordata; class Actinopteri; order Cichliformes; family Pholidichthyidae; genus Pholidichthys; species Pholidichthys leucotaenia. The sequence continues at coordinate 63,749,174 of CM035848.1, read as the reverse complement.
GACAGAAGAGAGGAGCCAAGGAGAGCAATGTGCTCAGGCAGAGGGTCCAGGGGCCTCACGTATAAAGACGCGTGGATTTCCTACTGAAAGATGATGCACGTTTAAATCAAGAAAATGCTGTAAGCAAAAATAATAGAGACGTATGAAACCATCCGTATGCAGGAATCCAAGCACATTTCCTTTGTACATACCGATCTACTTGAAATTGAACGCACATGAGGAAATGCCGGACTCCTCCCTTGACACACCTCTATTTGAATATGCAATGAGATGCAAATAGGTATGCAAATAGATAAATACAGCCAAGCACATTTGATTCTCCTGTATCCACTATCAAAAATGATTGATTTAATGGAATTTCACGGAATGTGAGTTAGAGGAGTTTCTGAATGAGGTAGAGGCACGTAAAAACATTTTGTTTGGCACGCTGTCCTCCGGCATTAGTGCTGGATACAGGTAATTCAATAGCCTGCTCACAGCCCTATAAGATTAGTTAATCGCTTCATTTATTCAGACAGGGATATGAAGGAGAAGTTTAACTCTGACATATTCAGACCGACGTCTGCAGTCGTCCTCAGAAGCGTCAGGTGATCACTGTGATTTGGAGCGTGTACAGCTCAGTGGTTATGGTGCCAGATTTCAAAGCAAAAGGTTGCAGGTACGAAACCAGCTGCGATTTCTTTTAGGGACCACAATGGAAATAACTGTGTGCACTTTCTTGTGTCATCCCATTGTTTTTAAATGTATGCTGTATCTTTTATACAATGTTATTTTAAACGATGAATCAATTTGTGACCAGCTGGTTTGATCAGCTGGTTGAATTAAAGGAAAACAGTCATGAAAAAAAGACAATATGAACGAATTTAGTGGATAGCCACGGTCACCTATCAGTTGAAAGAAGATCATGTTAGACTCGGTAAGTACATATTTTATGTCCAAAATGCAAATCTCACCCTTTATAGTTATATACAACTTACATGGATTACACACTACTAAATGAATGACGTGCATTGGGGAAAGAGTGAGACTGTTGCATTTCAAACTTTACGTATGTGTTTGTTGACATAACTACTGTACACACAAAGGCAATTGGGGGATTGGTAGAATGCTGTGAAACTCTAGTTTAATCAGCAAAAAAGAAAGTCACTTACTCAAATCACTGAGTTGTAATGAAGCCTTGAAGACAGGGTGATATTTGGGGCGCATAGCCACGTTTCACAAGGACTGCCCGTGGAAACCTAAAACCGGCTGACAAGCCAGTCATCATCCTGAGCCAGAAAATCTTCTGTTTCTAAAATACCCTCTCCCTTCTCACTGTGCGATTTGCAATGTTCTCTAATCCTCTGTTAGAGGCATTTTCTGCACTTCTTTGCGCTTGCTTTTATATCCACTCATCTAATTGCACACACATGGATGTTTATTAATCGTGTCTCTGGTGTGTACAATAATTTTCATGTCATTATCAGTCTCCCAGCATCACTGCTAAGTGTCGCCAAAGGCCCAATATCAGTAGAAACATATGTATGCCAGCCATGAAGATGGCGTGGGGCTGCACATATTTCGTTTTTGATACATCTGAAAATTTTCGTGGAAAAGGACGTATGCTATGTTTTTGTGCGTAAGTACCCTTTGTACATGAGGCCCCAGGAGAGGTGAGAGCAAAGGAAGGAAAGAAGGATGACATCAGTAAAAAGTCCAAACACAGAACGTCTGGGTGGGACCCCAACTGGCCCAATAATCAACATTCAAGCCTTGGCTGTACAATACTTCAAATGGTAAATTCCATATGCAAAGTTAATGTGCAAAATGGGCTGCAAAATGGGCTGCACGGTGGCGCAGTGGTTTAGCACTGTGGCAGCACAGTTTACCCTCGGCCGGGGGATCGCGGGGATCATGAGATCGTGGGATCGATCCCAGCCCCCGACCAACAGTGAGCTGTGTGGAGTTTGCATGTTCTCCCCGTGTTGCGTGGGTTTACTCCGGGATTTCTCCGGTTTCCTCCCGCATACCAAAAACATGTAGGTTTAGGGCGCTCGCGCACGCGGCGACCAGCAGCCGGTGGCTTGTCACCAGACTGCAAACCAAATCTACCTACGGGTACAAATAAGTAACAAAAAAAAAAAAAAAAAAAAAATTAAAAAAAGATAAACAGTATAAAATTAACATATTGTGGTTACAATAATGTCATGCGTTTTCTGCCTCCCACCCCAAAAAAATATGTTGCCACCACATCAAGGCCTTTTAGCCAGTGGAAACACTGCTATGTGTTAATGTGATTTTCTCTTGACCTGATAAGTGCCTTTTCAGATTATTCTATTTACATGACTAGTTTGATAATCAGCTAACTCCAAAAACCTGATTATAATCCGTTAACGAGTGACCATGTATGATCCCCAGACTTGTGTTCACAGCAGACAGTAATGGAAAATGTCATGTGACTAATCTGTAGGACATGGTACATGCACTGCACTTTGCATTCCCATGCAAGTATTGTAACATTTATACCAACAAGCTGTGCTTATCCAGCATATTCTCCACCACAACTAAAATAACTGCACCCCCCGCCCAAGTTACAGCAAGGATCTGTCAAAGCAGCGGCTCCAAGCTGCAGGGCAGAGCGGCAGAAGGAGCTGGAAGAGACAACTTTAGACTCTTGACAAAAAGCGTTAGAGCACTGATGGCACACTCACTGTGTGGTTAGAGGAAAGCAGTGAAAGGCACATTTACAATACATTAGTATTCATATTAGTAGTGATTTGCATTAAATGGCTAAAATTCCCATTAAAAAGTAGAAGGCGATACCAGGAAACAGCAGTCATAAGCTCCTTTTCCACTAGTACCTACTCAGCCCTACTTGCCTAGACTCTACTCAGTTTGTAGGGTTTTCCATTAGTACCTGGTACTTTTTTGGGGACCTACTTCAGTGAGGTTCCAACCGTTCTGAGTCGAGCTGAAAATGTGATGTCAACGGATTGCAGGCCACTGATTGGTCAGAGCATAACCTCAGTGGATGAGAGCGACATCTTCACAAGATTCAAAACTGCCATTTGTAAATTCGGACATGAGTTTTTATCATTTCTGTGATAATCAACGAAATAAATGGCTACACACAAATCAACAATTTCACAAAACACTCACCATCTTCCCCGTGAGCAGCCATCAGCTTTGAGACCTGGTATTTCATTTCAGAACGCTCTGCCGGCACTGCGGCTTAAAAGTTCATACGCTGTCAAGTTTATAGTGGTCAAACTTGATCAAATGTGGTTATTTTTCAACAGTCTCCCAGTCGGTGCGCACAGTTCTTCCATCGGTGTTGCAGCACTTGAATCCCTGTGCTTGAAAAATAAATTACATTTGGTCAAATTTGGCAACTGAACTTTTCAGCTCCGTCGGCCCTGCTGCGGCAGAGCGTCCCAAAATGAAACGTATACCAGGAGGCCTCCGAGCTGATGGCTGTTCACGGGGAAGATGGTAAGTGTTTTGTGATTTTAAACATTTTTTACATTATTTATCAGTGAAAATGTCAGCATGTAAACAACATAACGGGATAACGAGCCACCTTCATGTAATGAACCCAACCCCACCCAACCACCGTCATCGTGAAGTATGCAGACGATACCACCTTGGTTGGGCTCATCACGGATGGTGAGAAGGCATGCAGGGTGGAGGGAGACAATCTGCTGCTGTGGTGTCAAGCAAACAACCTGAAAATGAATGTCCAAAAACCCAAAGAACTCATACTGGACTTCAGAAAGAACAGACAGGACCCCCCTTCCCCCACAAATGGCGACCGCGTGGAACCCGTCCCCACTTTGAGATTCCTGGGCACCTACATCTCCTCTGACCACTCCTGGACTGTCAACACTAAGGCCCTGGTGAAGAAAGCCCAGCAGCAGCTGCACTTCCTCTGTGTCCTGAGGAAGAACAACCTGGACCCGACACTGCTGCTGGCCTTCTACCGCTGCTCAATGGAGAGCGTGCTCACCTACTGTCTGGGTGTGTGGTACGCCAGCTCCACAGCCAAGAACAGGAAGGCTGTGCAGAGGGCCATCAACAACCCCCCCCCCCCCCAAAAAAAAAAAAAAAATCATGGGCAGCTATCTGCCCTACCTGGAGATCTCCAAATCCTCGCATCTCAGAAGGATCAAGGCCATCACAGGAGACCCTTCACACCCTGCCCACCACCTGTTTGACCTGCTTCCTTCTGGATGACGGTTCAGATCAATCAGGTCCCACACCTCCAGACTGACAAACAGTTTCTTCCCCTGGGCCATACGGACTGCAAACAGTCAGAGGCCCCACCCCCTCCCTCCGAACACTCACATGCACAGAACCGAGGACCTTTTTAATGATCACAATAACACCCCTGTCTTTGCACTCCGCACTTTGATATATATTGACCCATCCGTGAAAACACTACTATGTATATTTTCCATAATCCTTGGGCCATTTTTCCCCTCAATCGTGTGTTCCGGACTCTGCACTCTTATGTACATAGTTCCATCTGTGAAGCCACTACCATATCTGTGTATATTTCCAGAATTGTGGGCCATTTTTATTTTAGTTATGCATTTACTTGTGTGTTCTGTAACACTGCTTTTATCTAATCCTTCTTATTTTATTGCACAGTAGCCTGGTGGAGCACCCACAATTTCATTTTACTGTACAACTGTACAATGCTAATAAAGCCTATTCTAATCCATCTTGCAGTAACTATAAAATTTTGGTACACTGGGCAGCCCTAAACTACAGTTTGACGTTATGCCACCAACCTCTGCGCACCTCAAGCCCAGTTTGTTTTCCTGCATCAACATGATTAAAAGTCAGTGGTTTACTACTTAAAAAAAAAAAAAAAAAAAAGTTTGAGAACGTCAAAACAAATAGTCCAATTTTGTATACATAAAATAAGGCTTGGCTAGGAACCTCAAGGCATGTCACAATAACCGCTATATCAACCTTTAGGGCTGTACGATATGACCAAGTTTTCATATCACGACATAAGTAATCTTATTTGACGATAACGATATGTATCCCAGTGTACATCTCGATATATACATACAGGGCTGTGCGATATGACCAAAATTTCATATGACACAAGTAAGTCCTATTTGACGATACAGTGATGTGAAAAAGTGTTTACCCCCTTCCTGATTTCTGATTTTTTGCATGTTTGTCACACTAAAATGTTTCAGATGAAACAAATTGAAATATTAGGCAAAGATACAAGTAAACACAAAATGCAGTTTTTTAATTAAGGTGTTTATTATTAAGGGTAAAAACAAAATCCACATTTACATGGCCCTGTGTGAAAAAGTGACACCCCCCCCCCCCAGTTAAAACAAATTAACTGTGGTTTAGCACATCTTTGGAAAGCTGAGTTCAATTTCTCGAGCCACACCCAGCCCTGATTACTCCCACACCTGTTCTCAATCAAGAAATCACTTAAATCGGACCTACCTGACAAACTGAAGTAGACCAAAAGATCCTCAAAAGATAGACATCATGCTGCGAGCCAAAGAAATTCAGGAACAAATGAGAAAAAGTAATTGAGACTTGTCAGTCTGGAAAAGGTTATAAAGCCATTTCTAAAGCTTTGAGACTCCAGCGAACCACAGTGAGAGCCATTATCCACAAATGGCGAAAACATGAAACAGTGGTGAACCTTCCCAGGAGTGGCCCGTCAACCAAAATTATCACAAGAGCACAGCGACGACTCATCCAAGAGGTCAAAAAAGACCCCAGAACATCCAAAGAACTGCAGGCCTCACTTGCCCCAGTTAAGGTCAGTGTCCATGATTCCACCATAAGAAAGAGAGTGGGCAAAAATGGCCTGCATGGCAGTTCCAAGATGAAAACCACTGCTGAGCAAAAACAACAAAGGTTCATCTCAGTTTTGCCAGAAAACATCTTGATGATCCCCAAGACTTTTGGGAAAATACTCTGAGGACTAATGAGACAAAAATTTAACTTTTGGAAGGTGTATGTCCCATTACATCTGGCGTAAAAGTAACAGCATTTCAGAAAAGGAACATCATACCAACAGTAAAATATGGTGGTGGTAGTGTGATGGTCTGGGGCTGTTTTGCCGCTTCAGGACCTGGAAGACTTGCTGTGGTAAATGGAACCATGAATTCTGCTGTCTACCAAAAAATCCTGAAGGACAATGTCCGACCACCTGTTTGTGACCTCAAACTGAAGCACACTTGGGTTCTGCAGCAGGACAATAATCCAAAACACGCCAGCAACTCCACCTCTGAATGGCTTAAGAAAAAAAAAAATTAAGGCTTTGGAGTGGCCTCATCAAAGTCCTGACCTGAATATGATTGAGATGCTGTGGCATGACCGTAAAAAGGCCATTCATGCTTGAAAACCCTCCAATATGGCTGAATTGCAACAATTCTGCAAAGATGTGTGGGCCAAAATCCCCCCACAGCGCTGTAAAAGACTCACTGCCAGTTATCACACTTGATTGCAGCTAAGGGTGGCCCAACCAGTTGTTAGGTTTATGGGGTAATCACTTTTTCCACACAGGGCCATGTAGGTTTGGATTTTTTTTTACCCTTATTAATAAACACCTTCATTTAAAAACTGCATTTTGTGTTTACTTGTGTTATCTTTGTCTAATATTTAAATTTGTTTGATGGTCTTAAACATTAAGTGTGACAAACGTACAAAAAAAATGAGAAATCAAGAAGGGGGCAAACACTTTTTTACACCACTTTTAACTATATATACTCCGCATGGAATTTTGGCGGAGTCCCCGCTGGAAGCTACCCGGGAGAGGAGGAAGCGGAAGCGGAGCGAGCGCAAGCAAAAGCGAGGAAAAAGGGCCGGGATCCATGCTAGGCTAAAGGCTAACCCCTCCAGACCAGCGGTACCGTCACTTCTTCTATCAAACGTCCGCGCCCTCGAAAACAAGGTAGACGAGCTGCGTTTGCTGAAAGAAACCCGGAGAGAGTGGAGGGACTGCTGTGTGTTCGTTTTCACCGAGACATGGCTCCACGACAACATTCCTGACGAGGCCATTCAGCTGGAAGATATGGCGATGTTCCGGGCCGACAGGGAAACGGCGAGCTCCGGTAAGAGCCGGGGGGGTGGGCTATGCATCTATGTTAACAAGAACTGGTGCGTTAATGCCACGTTAGTGTCTAAACACTGCTGTCCGTTGGCGGAGTTCCTTATTGTTAATTGTCGGCCTTTTTATCTGCCGAGGGAATTCAGCAACGTGTTTGTAGTTGGTGTTTACATAGCACCGAGCGCTAACGCTAAAGCTAATGCTAAGAAGGCACTCGGGGTACTGCACAATGCAATCAGTGGAATCCAAACTTCACACCCGGACAGTTTTGTGGTGGTTGCGGGGTATTTTAACCACACCAGCTTAAAGACTGTGCTCCCCAAGTTTAAACAATGTGTAGACTTTAAGACCAGAGGAGAGAATATGTTGGACTTAGTGTACACAAACACAGATGCATATAAAGCGTTACCCCGCCCCCATCTCGGCCGTTCTGATCACATGTCCGTGATGCTGGTTCCTGCCTACAAACCTTTATTGAAGCGCAGCAGGCCAGCAGTGAAACAAATCAGGATTTTGCCAGAGAGTGCAACCTCTGCACTGCAAGACTGTTTTCATCACACAGACTGGAAGATCTTCAAAATAGCAGCCTCCCAGGAAGACAGGACAGATGTGGAGGAGTATGCTGATTCGGTCACCAGCTACATCGCGAAGTGCACAGAGGATGTCACTACAGTGAAGACCATCACTATGCGGGGTAATCATAAGCCCTGGATGACTGCAGAGGTGCGCTCACTGCTTAAAGCCAGAGATGCAACGTTCAGAGCGAAGGACAGGATTGCCCTCCGCTCAGCCAGGTCTGCGCTTTCAAAGGGAATTAAGGCGGCAAAGCGCGCCTATGCGGAGAAAATCCAGGGACACCTCTGTGACACTAGGAACACCAAGCAGATGTGGCAGGGAGTTCGGACACTGACGGGCTTTAAGTCTAGGCAGGGGGTCGATGATGATGACGCTTCGCTTCCAGACAGGCTTAACGACTTCTTTGCACGTTTTGAAGCATCAAACTCGACAATCAGAGGGAGGGCCGGCCCACTCCCACCATCGGTCGGACCAGCTTTTACCATTAACACAGCAGACACACTGAGGACCCTATCCAGAATCAACCCACGCAAAGCTGCAGGTCCAGACAACATTCCGGGACGTGTGCTCCGAGACTGCACGAGCGAGTTGGCGGATGTCCTGACTGACATTTATAACATCTCCCTGAGTCAGGCCATCGTTCCCAGATGCTTCAAGACCTCTATCATTGTACCGGTGGCAAAGAAACCAGTGGTGTCCTGTTTGAATGACTATCGTCCTGTTGCACTGACACCAATTGTGATGAAGTGTTTCGAACGGCTTGTCAAACCACACATCACAGCCTGCCTCCCTGCATCACACGACCCGCTCCAGTTTGCATATCGTTCAAACCGCTCCACGGAGGATGCTATAGTCACCACCCTACACTCTGTCATCACCCACCTGGACCAGAAAGACACCTACGCCAGACTCCTGTACACTGATTTCAGTTCAGCATTCAACACCATTATTCCCCAGAGACTGATAGAGAAATTACTCCTTCTCGGTCTGAACACCGCCACATGTCTCTGGATCCTGGATTTCCTGACTGAGAGACCTCAGTCTGTCCGGGTTGGAAACAACATCTCCAACTCTGTCACGCTGAGTACCGGAACCCCTCAAGGCTGTGTACTCAGTCCACTGTTGTTTACACTTCTAACACATGACTGTGTATCCAAACACGAGGGGAACCAGATTATTAAGTTTGCAGATGACACCACGGTGGTGGGACTTATTCAGAGGGATGAGGAATCAATGTACAGGGAAGAAGTGAGAGACCTGGAGGGCTGGTGCAGGGAGAACAATCTGGTGCTCAACGTGGACAAAACAAAGGAGATGATTATCGACTTCCGGCGGTCACAGCCTGAGCACGTCCCCCTCAGCATCGGCGGCCGTTTAGTGGAGAGAGTAGAGAACATCAAGTTCCTCGGAGTGCAGATCTCGCAGGACCTGACCTGGAGCAAGAATTCCTTGGAGATCAGGAAGCGAGCTCAGCAGAGACTACACTTCTTGAGGGAACTCAAACAGGCCTCTCTCCCCATCTGCATCCTCAGGACCTTCTACAGAGGTGTGGTGGAGAGTGTTCTGACGTACTGCATTGCTACATGGTACTCCAGCTGCAGTATGTCAGACAAAAAAGCCCTGCAGAGGATAGTCAAGGGGGCGGAGAGGGTAATTGGAGTCTCCCTCCCCTCTGTCCAAGAACTTTTTCAGAACCGTTGTAGGAGCAGGGCACTGAACATTGTCAAGGACCGTTCTCACCCTCTGCATAAACACTTTGAACTTCTTCCATCTGGTAAACGATTCCGGAGCATCAGAGGCAGAACCACCAGACTGATCAACAGCTTCCTCCCACAAGCTGTCAGGATGCTGAACAGCTGACCCGGAATCTCACATTCACACTACTGCACCTATGGACATTTTGTATATTATAGTTGGTTATTCTTTTTCCCCAAGTATGTCTCAGGGATGTGTGAATGGATGGGGGGGTGGGAGCTATGTGGGAGTGTGTCTTAATCATGCTGCTTCTTATATGGATGCCGAGAGAAACGCAATTTCATCTTGCCTGCACTACAGTTGTATGTACAGCAATATGACAATAAAGTTTGATTTGATTTGATATATATAGTAATCCTATTTGACGATAACATACATACACACACATATACATAGTGTGTGTACATACATTATGTGTGTGTATGTGTATACACACACACTTTCTGTAAATTCTGTAGTATATATGATAACCAATTAAAAGGACCATCTCTTTTTCTACATTTTAAATTATATACTGAAGAAAAAAAAAATCAATTGTACAAATTCATGTCATTAATCTTATGCACTTTTTCCCCTTTTAATTTTGAAGTGTTATAAAATTGTTTTTAATGTGTATTTGAAATGACTTCAGCTTTACTGCTACTGGACTAATTAAAAATGATTAGAAATCTATTTACATTAAGAGCCAGCTTGTTCCTCCGACATGTTTTAATTTATTTATTTAGTGTGTATCCAACATGTCATGGACTTTTGCAGCTTTAGTAATGTCTTTTCAGACAAAATTAAACTTGACAGTGATTTAAACCACAACGATGGTCTGATACACTATAATGTTTCCTGTTAGCAACAAGTTAGCATCGTCATTTAGCATTTGCCGTCTTATAATTAGAGCGAGATGGTGTTAATGTGACTAACCTCCAATTAAAACAAGGTTAGAGGGCTATCCTCTCTAACACAGCACGGTCGGAAAAAGTCCAACATCTCTGGCTGGCACAGAAGTAGCGGTTCAAAACATTAGCTTGCAGTTAGCTGCTGTGGCGCACCTGGAGCACTGCGGGGGAGAGGCAGGGCGGTGACAAGTAGAAACAGGTATGTCTCTTAAATCCAAATATAAACAATACAGTTTTATGAAACTATAGACGTTTGTCGTGTCACAGATACTGTATATATCATCATATCGCAGAGCCCTATATACATATGTCATATCGCACAGTCCTATCAACTTATCGTGTGTAAATGGATTTACTGAGCTAATTTTTATTCTTATCGTACACCATTGTTTCTCCTGCAATGAGCTGCCTCCGTGTTCTCCCTCTTTTTTTGTTCTGTGTGCTTAAATCAGTTTGGTGGTACATTGTTGACATTACAGAATTAACCACTTTTTTTAAGCCACCCAACTGGCTTGACACAAAAACATTTTTACTTTATAGACCATGAGTTACTTGTCCTATGTGTGACTTTTTCCCCTCTTGAAAATGCTCAAATCTGGACAAACTAAAGAAAAATGCCAAACTCCTTCAAATCAAAAAGTATCAACATGAAGGAACAAAAAGGGACTTTTGTTTGCTTTGCATGTAAATTACCAGGTTTTTTTTTTTTGTTTTTTTTATAAATGGAACCTGTTAGAGGGTAACCACTTCTTTGTTGGTGGTTGATGTTTTCCCTGCTCACAGCAAAATATTCCAACAGCTTATATACAAATAAACCCTGTACCAGTCAGCAGTCTTGTCTGCAACCCCAGCTCAAAAAAGAGAAAAACATCCAAGTAAAATCCTATTTGTCCATTTTAAAAACCTCAACAAATTATGTAAAAAGGACACAAGGGACCACAGCACACAGCCTTTAGTGGCATAAAAGGCTGTGAGAAACTTCTGACCTGTGATGCATTTTCATTATTTGCCACAGAAGCTTAGAGAAAAGTTCTGGGTAGTCCGCTGCATGCAATGCAATGAACTTCAAATGCACTAATAAAAAGGGTGTCGAGCAACAGGAGTGCAACAGATACTCTTGAAAATAACAGTGCCAAGTCCAAATTTATGTGAAGAAGAAAAAGAAGAAAAGCATTTTCTCTTCTCTCAAAAACAGCAAAGTGGAAACCAATCCAACTCAACACTTGTTCAGAAGCTGGTTAACTGCCAGCATCCAATAATGCATTTAGAAATCCACTCTGGGAATCTAGAAATAAAAAGGGGTGTGACTACACCCCTGACTCTGACTACAGTCAAAGAGAAAAGCCACTGCAAATCTGGTATCAAATCAACAGAGAATGTTTAACAATTGAGGGGTTTTTTTGTCAAGCAGAATTACATTAGTTTTTTATTATATAGCGATGCACTTCAAAAAAGATGTCTGACAGTGTCCAAACATGCAAAAAAGAGCATATACACACCGCATTACTATTTTGGTGTAACAGTATTGTAATTTCCATGTTTATACGGACTTATTCAATTCAGATAATTCTCCATTAACAGATTTTATGAGTACATTCTATATGAATTAAGGGCACAATTTTTGATCCAGCATTGTGTCCATGCAACAGTCAAATTAAATGCAATACTACCACTGAAAAAGGCAGCATATACGGACAAACTTCTGAAGATCAGCTGTGACATTTAGTAAATGTCTGCCTTCAGGAAAAACTCTGAATCCTTCCTTTCAAAACAATGCCATTTATCTGAACTGGTTAGTGGCAATGTGTGGCCACTGCCTACAGCTCTGAATAGTTCTTGCAAAGTGTGTTTAATAAATGTCAGTGCTGAGATGTTTAACTGTACACAAGGGGGGGGGGGCACGGTGGCAAAGGTTGTTTAACAAGCCACAAACTTCAGGGAGCTCACAGATTGCTCAGTTGATTATCCATCAAAAACATGACTTAAAAAAAAGACAGTAGTTTGTGTTTTGTTTTGTTTTTTTAAATCTAACTGACCTGATGTACTAAAGCATCAAACAAACCAACCAATGTCTAGATTTTCTTATCATAGAACAAACATTAAATTAATGCACACTAGGACTGTCCCAAGCACCAGGTCTGGGTCTTCAAATATTTAGGAGCAATCCACAGCAAATATCTGGCTATTCTGTACACCCCCCCCCCCCCCGGCAAACTGCATCACTGAATGTTTAATTTGAAATGCAACCTTATAAATTGTGACCTTTTTTAAAAAATATAAATTCCCAATTTTTTTGTCATATAATGTATGACTTATGTTTAACTGGAACGGTGGCCGAGTAACCAGAGTGGTGACCTAGTTGATAGCGCATTTGCCCCACAACCAGGAGGTCGTGGGTTCAAGCCTCGATCGGGTCATACCAAAGACCATATAAAAATTGTACTTCCCGCCTTCAAGCTTGGTGCTCAGCACAATAGAATGGGGAAGGAAAAAGTTGTTTGTAGTGGCGCCTTGCATGGCAGCGACCCCTCTGATTCTACATGTGATTAACACTGTAGATATGAGAAACAGAATTTCATTCTACTGTACATGACTGGCTGTATGCATTGACAAAGTTGGCTTATTATTATGGTATATATGAAAACTTTTGATGAAATTTTGATTTTTTTTCTTAATTTCCAACTTTTCACAAATTCAATAACTTTTTAATTGTTTAAGGGTTGGAGTCAAGACCACACAGTGTAGAAAGACAAAGATTTTATGGGGTCGAGACCAAGACCACTGTGCATGTAGGTCTTGGTCTTCATTACAGCACTACCTTACTTATATACAGTGGTGTGAAAAAGTGTTTGCCCCCTTCCTGATTTCTCTTTTTTTTTTTTAGTATGTTTGTCATACTTAAATGTTTCAGATCAAACAAATTTAAATATCAGACAAAGATAACACAAGCAAACACAAAATGCAGTTTTTAAATGAAGGTGTTTATTAGGGATGAGCCACTCCGATTCGCTGTATCGAGTTCAGTAAGGAATAAAATTAATTTACCGATCCGATACATTAATAATAATAAAATGGAGGCACGATCCTGTTCTCAGCCGCGTTGCGCACAGCTTCTGTAAACACAGGCAACGAGTGTCACATCGCTGGAGCCTGTCTGTGGGACTCGCCTCAGTATGTTGCTGTGTGGTACCAGCATTTACCAGTCAATCCAGGATTTTTTTTCTATGGATGGATGTTGCGGTAAGTTGCAGGGCTCTCCTTGGGGATTGCCTGAATCGCGCATTGGCTCATGTCCAGCCCGGAGAGTCCCAACTTTAAAACTCACTGACAAGATGTAGTAGTGAATTTTACCTCTAAAGACGTATAAACTGTTACAACACTTGCTATAATATTAGATTCACTTGATTTTTGTGTGGTTTTACGGCGTGTTTGGGCACACGTGTTCCCGAGACAGAGGTGCCTTCAGGCAGGCGGATGTTTTTCAACACAAACCCAGCACTTCATACACACGGTCATTACGGAAACTCGAGGAGACGCTCACGGGTGGGCCGGGGGAGACGGATGAAGGAACAATGTGGGAAAACTCACAGGTGAGTGTGTTTTTTTAAAATCACACACTGTTTTTTGCTGATGTGTTCGGTATATACTCAATGTAAACACAGAAGTGAGTGCAGTGCAGCGCCAATTTGATTGGTCAGACTGATGACGTACACATCTGCGCACTACTGATGAGACAAATTTGATTGGCGAAATTGGTAACAATTGGCCAAAATTGCGGTAAAGTTGCGGTGATTGGACAAAATTGTCATTTATGTAGGACCTACTGAAGTGGCGGAAATTGGTAGAATCACAACTTCGCAAAATCCCGGAGGGTCTGATTTACAATTTTATACCATCAACTTGAAAAAAACAACTGCAAAAGTATCATGGCAGTAAAAAGGTATGCTGAATTCTGTCAAGAACCGAGCAGAACCAAGTGTGTTGTGCAGCAGCCACTGCTGTTTTACTGCTGGAATATGCTAAAAGTGAGACTAAAAGAAGGAAACAAAGTAAAAACCAGAGGAGCAGGAATGAAGACATAACACGGGCTTACCTTTAGATGGACAGTTACAGCTGATGAGAGGTAGGTGACAGAAACATAAATAGCAAATTATAACCGGAGGATTGGAAGCAGGAGTAACAAGGACTAACAAGGCTACAGGAAATGAAACAGGGATGACTTCAAAAGCAAATCTGAAAACTATGGACAGAGAATAAACTACAAAATAAACTGAGCACCAAGAGAATACTTATGATAATAACAATAATAATAATAATAATAATAATAATAATAACAATGGATGACAAAAATACAACTTAAAGGGTTAGTTCCTCATTTCAGATCTACAGTATTTTTTACCTCATGCACAGTGGCACTTTGAATTTCATCTGAATGTTTACTTCAGTACTCATTTTTAAAGTTTTGCAATAAACTTGCATTTAAAACCTCTACTCAGAATGCATGTTTACATAGTGCTGACCAGTGAAATGCTACCAATGTTGCAAAGTTTAAAATAAAAAAAGCAGCAGCATTGCTGAACTGAGTCAAATTTGTCATATATTCTTTGACTTTTAAATTTACATTTTTATATGTATGCAAAATGCAACCAGTCATTACCAAAGTATGTTCTGTACTGTTGTTTTAAATCAGAGAGACGGTATCGGGTTTGGATCGGTATCGGCCGATATTCAAAGTTACAGTATCGGTCTTGAAAAAGTGGGATTGGCTCCTCCCTAGTGTTTATTATTAAGGGTAAAAAAAAAAATCCAAACCCACATGGCCCTGTGTGAAAAAGTGATTTCCCCCCCCCCCCCGTTAAAACATAAATAAAGTGTGGTTTATTATATCCTTGGAAAGTTGAGTTCAATTTCCCTAGCCACACCCAGGCCTGATTACTGCCACACCTGTTCTCAATCAAGAAATTACTTAAATAGGACCTGCCTGACAAACTGAAGTAGACCTTAAGATCCTCAAAAGATAGACATCATGCTGTGAGCCAAAGAAATTCAGGACCAAATGAGAAAAAGTAATTGAGATCTATCAGTCTGGAAAAGGTTATAAAGCCATTTCTAAAGCTTTGGGACTCCAGTGAACCACAGTGCATGAATGGTGAAAACATGGAACAGTAGTGAACCTTCCAAGGAGTGGCTGACCAACCAAAATTACCCCAAGAGTTCAGTGACGACTCATCCAAGAGGTCACAAAAGACCCCACAACAACATCCAAAGAACTGCAGGCCTCACTTGCTCCAGGTAATGTCAGTGTTCATGACTCCACCATAAGAAAGAGAGTGGGCAAAAATGGTCTGCATGGCAGAGTTCCAAGATGAAAACCACTGCTGAGCAAAAACAACATAAAGGCTCATCTCAGTTTTGCCAGAAAACATCTTGATGATCCCCAAAACTTTTGGGAAAATACTCTGAGGACTGACGAGACAAAAATTGAACTTTTTGGAAGTTGTGTCCCCCATTACATCCGGCCTAAAAGTAACACAGTATTTCAGAAAAGGAACATCATACCAACAGTAAAATATGGTGGTGGTAGTTCAGGTTCAGGTTCAGGTTCAGGTTACTTTATTTGTACCCGTAGGTAGATTTGTTTTGCAGTTGGTGACATCCATATTTACAAGCCACAATTACATTCAACAGACACAAACACAGGCACACATCTTACAAAATAGGTAAATATAAAATATGTACAATATAATTTTTATAGCTTGTTCAACTCTTTGACAGCAGCAGGGACAAAGCTGTTTTTGTAGCGCTGGGTTCTACTTTTTGGGACAGCAAACCTCCGTCTGGAGGGAAGAAGCTGAAAGTTGCAGTGCAAAGGGTGGGAGTCATCATTTAAAATCGAGTCGGCCATCCTCTGTACTTGTCTGGTGTACAGGGATGTCAGGCTCAGCTGTGACTCACCAAGCAAACGACTGGACCATCTGACTACCTGATCCAAGGATTTCCTCTGTTTCAGTTTTATCTGACCAAACCATGACATTAAAGAAAAGGATAAAACAGATTCAATAAAAGCCCGATAGAACATAGTCATTATGGTTCGGTCAATTTGGAAGCGTGCAAGTTTCCTCAAACAATGCAAATTTTTCTGACCCTTTTTGCACACCCTTTCACAGTTCACCTCAAAGTTCAATCCACTATCAATAATCGTCCCAAGATATTTGTACGATTGTACACATTCGGTGGTCTGGCCTTTTAGTATGGTGACTTTGTGCCTGGGAGTTTTCCTCCTAAAGTCAATAATCATATCTTTCGTTTTTGTTGTATTCAGCTGCAGGTAGGAATCCTCACACCAGTGAACAAAGTCATCAACTACTGGGCCATGGCCACTCTCACCATCCTGGAGGAGACTGACAATGACTGAGTCATCAGCATACTTTATAATGTGTCTGTTGTCATGTCTGCTCCGACACATGTTTGTGTACAGGATGAAGAGTAGTGGTGACAACACACACCCCTGAGGAGAGCCAGTAGAAGAGCACTTTAGGTCAGACAATGTACCATTGACCCTTACTCTCTGCGTCCTGTTGGTTAAGAAATCCAGAATCCAACCCACCAGATTATTGCTTAAATCAAATTGTTGCAGGAGCCTTTCAACTAAAATATGAGGTTGGATTGTATTAAAGGCAGAAGAAAAGTCCACAAATAAAAGCCTGGCGTGTGTCCCATTAAAATCCAGATGTTTAAAAAGCATGTTAAACAGAGTGACAGTGGCATCCTCCACTCCTCTGTGAGGCCTATAGGCAAACTGCAGAGGATCCAATGCATGTTCAGTCTGCTTTAGGACCTCACATCTGACCAGTTTTTCAAAAATTTTCATTAAAATTGAAGTCAAAGAAACTGGTCTAAAGTCATTTACCGTTTTAGGACAGCTGGATTTTGGAACGGGAACAACCACGGCATCTTTCCAGATCTTAGGCACATGTTGTGTCTGTAAGGACTTATTGAAAATGTAGTGAAATATAGGACTCAGTTCATGTGCACAGGACTTTACCAGGCGTCCACATATATTATCAGGGCCCTGACTTTTGTTCACTTTTACAGCGCGGAACTCCCTTTCAACATCCTGCATCTCAATATTAAAGTGCTGATTGTCTTTGAGTTTCTGTTTCAAATCTTGGATTTCTGTGCTAAAATCAAAGGAGTCAAAACGACCATAAAAACAATTAAGAGCATTAGCCAGCTCTGTGTCTGAACTAAAACCATCTAAAAACACACGATTACTGCGCTCTGTGCTCTGAAGGCCTGCAATTTTTTTCATACTGGCCCAGGCCGAACCAAGTTTATTTGCTGCCATCTTGCTTTCCAATTCTGATTTATAATTCTGTTTTGCTCTTAAAATTTCGGCCTTTAGCTCCTTAGTGGCAACCTGTAGCGCAGAAACAGACCCCTGTTTAAAGGCAAGTGCTTTCCTCTGTAAGCAGGATTTAACTGATTTAGTAACCCATGGTTTGTTGTTGGGATATATTTTGACACGTTTACGTGGAACAAACTTATTTTGACAGTGAGCCATGTATGAGCATGTGAGCTCAGCCAGAGAGTCCAAATCATCCCCGCAGGCCATTATGAACATCTTCCAGTCTGTACAGTCAAAGCATTCCTGGAGGCTGTGCTCTGAATCTTCTGTCCACACATCAATGTCTCTCATCTCCACCTTGCCTCTTCTGAGAGCAGTTTTATATGTGGGCAGCAAATGAACACAGTTGTGATCTGATGATCCTAAAGGAGGAAGGGGGAGTGATTTATAGGCCCTCTCTATGGATCCATAGCACAGGTCCAATGTCTTTTTTCGCCTGGTTGGGCAGGAGACATACTGATGAAAGTTTTTAAGTGTCTTCTTTAAAGAAACATGGTTAAAATCCCCAAGAATGAAGTTTGGCGCCTCTGGAGAAATTGACTGCAGCCGCTGGATCACATCAGAGATGGTGCTGGAGGCGGAGTCAGCGTCTGCCCTCGGATGAATGTACACAACTGTGATGAAAAGTTGGGGAAACTCTCGAGGCAAATAAAAGGGGCGAAGCGACACAGACAGCAGCTCCACATGGGGTGTACAGATGCGCTCTCTGACCGTGACAGATGTGCAGTACTGCTTATTAATGTATAAACATACTCCGCCCCCCTGACGTTTCCCCGTTACCTCTTCCTGCCGATCCGAGCGCAGCGGAGCTCCAAAGCCGTCAATCCACAGGTCTGCGTCTCGATCATGCGCAGTAAGCCAAGATTCAGTGAAAGCCATGACGCAGCAGTTCTTAAAATCCTTCTGGTAACGTACGTTGCCTTGAATTTCCTCCACCTTGTTTCTCACAGACTGTGCATTCCCAAAAATGATCGAAGGAAGAGGAATGTTACCAAACTGACGTCTCCTAAGGCGCAATTTCACACCTCCACGTCTTCCACGCTTCCTCCTGCCGCTTCTCTTTTCACCGCTGTGTCCGTCTCTCAAAATAAAGTCCGGCAGCTGAAATCTGGGCGCAATCAGAGACTCTGCACCAGCTGTGTTAAAGCGCAGCAACATGTCCCTGGAATATTGTATTCTGCCCGCTATTCTGCTCGCCATGGAGCCGAACGCGTTTACCTCAGAGACAAAGAGCCACAGCACAGAAAGCAGTAGTGCGAGATATGACAGGAAATCCATGTTGCAGATACCAGGGAGCTGTTCGCCATATATTCCACCAACGCTCCAGGGCAGAAACGACACAGAGGATTTTCTAAAAACGTAAAAAAGTACAAAAAACACACACACGCACACACGCACTATATCACCAAGCTGCTGGTCGCTGCGTGCGCATGCGCCCACTCTGTGTGATGGTTTGGGGCTGTTTTGCCGCTTCAGGACCTGGAAGACTTGCTGTGGTAAATGGAACCATGCATTCTGCTGTCTACCAAAAAATCCTAAAGGAGAATGTCCACCCATCTGTTCGTGACCTCAAGCTGAAGTGCACTTGGGTTCTGCAGCAGGACAATGATCCAAAACACACCAGCAAGCCCACCTCTGAATGGCTTAAGAAAAAAATAAAAAGACTTTGGACTGGCCTAGTCAAAGTCCTGACCTGAATCCAATTGAGATGCTGTGGCATGACCGTAAAAAGGCGGTTCATGCTCGAAAACCCTGCACTGTGGCTGAATTACAACAATTCTGCAAAGATGAGTGAGCCAAAATTCCTCCACAGCACTGTAAAAGACTCACTGCCAGTTATTGCAAACACTTGACTGCAGTTATTGCTGCTAAGGGTGGCCCAACCAGTTATTCGGTTTAGGGGGCAATCACTTTTTCACACAACGCCATGTAGGTTTGGATTTTTTTCTCCCTTAATAATAAACACCTTCATTTAAAAACTGCATTTTGTGTTTACTTGTGATATCTTTGTCTGATATTCAAATTTGTTTGATGATCTGAAACATTTAAGTGTGACAGACATACAAAAAAATGAGAAATCGCGAAGGGGGCAAACACCTTTTCACACCACTGTATCTGCAAATTTATTCATGTAAATCTGTCAGTTTTTCAGTACATTTTTAACTTCAACAAGTTACTACTCATTTCTTACACAACTGTGAGGATGGAAGGGTGTGATAAACTTGGTGAAGGTAAATTGTGAATTTACCTTTTTGCAGATTGATAAAAATCAAGCAGGCTGGATGGCAAAACAAATATACGAATAAATCCGAAAACCAAATTTAGTTCAAAGAACCAATACCCCCCAAAATTTTGCAAAGCCCCAATGTATGCGTGACTGATTAAATGGAAAATGAGATTAATTTAATTCATCAGAAATACTATAGTTACAAAGTGAATACATGACAGGCCACAGCAACAACATCAAGGCACATACCATTTTTATAACTTATTATTGATAAAAACCTGATCTGAAACTAACTGTGGAGGTAGTTTTTCCCTATAATAAAACTATTAACAGTACTCTTAACTGTGCCTTCAGTTAAATTGTTAAGATTATTGTCTGTAAATTAGTACTGCTTATGTTGAAATGGCATGCATCATTTATACAGGTTTCTGCACTCTCATAAAGTTGACAGAGTTTGTAAATGGAGCCAGTAAAGACTTATAGTGATGGCTGCCTTTGTGAACTATCTGGAGAGGTTTATATGTTTTGAGTCCAGATCCGTTGTTGTGACGCAAAGTTTTATGTGAAGTAGCATCAAAACAAACAGAACACCGAGTTTGAAAATCCTTTGCACAACGATTAGCCAAACTCAAAGATGGCTCAAATGGATGGATGATGGATGGCTGGATAACCGGCTGCCAGGGCACAGCAGGCCCAAGGCAGGCTACAGATTTGCTGACAGTGTCACGCCGGTCCTTGCCTAGCCCCCCCGACATAGCCATTTACCACAGGTCTGAGGCCTCTCCAACTCAGACCGACGGTGGTGGCGAGGTGTGCAGGTCGAAGTCTCACCACTTGCAGTCACTTTGACGCCAACAACGAGCCAAAGCATGATAAACCTCAGATATCTGTTAGCCAAGCGCTAGCCAATTAGGTGACGCCAAAGTATGCAGCAAGCAAGGAAACATGGCCCATGTGTGACAGGGTTGTCAACCCAATTGTTTTAAGTCCAGTTAATAACAAGAAAAATAACAATACTCCGTTTAAAAAAAGTGACAAGCACATTCTGTGCGCGTTAACGTGACGGTCGTTCTAGCTAGTTAGCATTAGCTTCACCGAATGTTAGCTTGCAGTTTGTTGTGTTTTGACCAACAGTTGAAGCCTGTTGCCAATAAATTACAAAACTCACATTTTCATAAGCAGCGGAAATATACTTTAACTGCGACAAAAGCACCATTTGAAAATAAATTCAGGAACAGCCAAGTATTTGGCTTCGTACCACAGTGACAGCGCACATTGAGGCCATGCTAGTCGAGGCTAACCCCATTCAAAGATGATGCCATTTTGCTAACGGACTGAATGCTAACGATCGGGAAGCGCCGATGACAGGTAACGACTGTCCGTTGATAAGCAACAAACTCGGCCACTGTTGCAACGCCGACCAACTAACAACCCACTCACCAGAATCCTCTTGAAGAGAGCATTCTCCTTCGGCGGTAGAGTCACTGTCGGCATGATTGCAGATAAGAGTGGATTTCCCCCCTCAGCACCTCAGCACATGTAGCTAAAGTTAGCCCGGGTTAGTCAAGACTGAACGAGTTGAGTGACGCTGGCCCTGGTTGGCTCGCTTGCCTCGGCCCGCTCCGCTCGATTGCTCCGTTTTCTATCATCAGCCACTTCCTTCCTCCTCGCGGTGACGGAGAATCCGATTCTTTCAAAATGGCGACATTATTAGAGTTTGGGTGAGAGGCATGTAGATGTAAGGGGGAAAACTTGTGTCAGAAACATCTCTGATGGTGGACTCTATGCTCTGGACTTCTTTACTCTAAGTCATGCTTTTGACATTAACTGGATCAAGCAGTGTTTATCAAAACATAACTCTCAATGGTTTCACTTTCCTAATTTATTATTCGAAAAATGTGGTGGTTTGCAACTTTTATTGTGGTGTGATTATAAATGTAGTAAATTGCCCCTGAAACTTTCCAACTCTCACATGCAGGCTCTGAATGCTTGAAAGATTGTGTTCAAGCATAACTTCTCTCCTCATTCATGCATTATATCAGGGGTGTCAAACTCATTTTAGCTCGGGGGCCATATACCGCCGGATT
This sequence comes from Pholidichthys leucotaenia, assembly GCA_020510985.1. NCBI lineage: Eukaryota > Metazoa > Chordata > Actinopteri > Cichliformes > Pholidichthyidae > Pholidichthys > Pholidichthys leucotaenia. The sequence continues at coordinate 63,727,156 of CM035848.1, read as the reverse complement.
TAATGTCAAGTGAGCCGGACCAGTAAAATAATAGCAAAACAGCCTAATGGCAAGTACATTATGAAATGTTTACATTTATTGAACCATTGATCTTTTACAAAACATGAAAAACCTGAATGATGAATCTTCAAAGTATGAAGAACCTGATTTTTTTTTCTTTTCTGCTCTGTTTTGAAATGAAGCTGCTAACGAACAATATCTTAATCATGATAAAAACAAATGCCATTTAAGGAACCAGATATTGTATCGCTTCCATCTACTGTTCAGTCCTGGAACTTGTTTGTATTTTGAACAATGATGCCAGTTACATGGTCACAATAAACAGATTACTGACAATAAACTGATAATGCCAATGATCAGTTTTCTTGTATTTACAAGCACTGAATAAACAGGTTATTGGAGGGTAAACCACCTGAGTTAATGACCCCAGTTTATTGGTTTATTCTGTTTACATGGCCACTTGAATAATCAGATAACTGCAGAAATCCAGTCATAACCGGTTTGTTAGTGTACATGTAAAAATGATCACTGACCATGTTTATATGCACATGAATAAACCAGTTATGACTGGATTTTTGGAGTGTCAATCCAGATTAAGACCTTTAATCAATTTTTGGTGTGCAAAATAACATTGTGGTGACCCACCACAATCTACATGGACATTCAATCCTCACACTCAGCAAGCCTGCACTAAGCAGAGGACAATTTGCATACGGACAGAGAGCCCCTATGAGACAATCAGAACAATGGACTGTTGTTATACATCCCCGGATTAAGGAGAGGAAGTCCGGGCGCCAGTTGGTCACGCGATTGATATGTATTGACTGATATGTATATCAATATGCAAATGTGCCGTGCATTCTCTCTCTTTGTATAACATGTATAAAAGAGCTTGCTATACATGCATCAATAGCACACACAGCACAACACAGCTCACAGCACTACAAGTGTGTTTCATGATGATGGAGGAAATAAAACTGAAACCTCCCGGTTCATCGCATCCCACATGAACTTATTTTTCCTCCACACTGGTGATCCTTGACAAAGAATGGGATACGAGGCGAACACCCCAGAGATGACCTGGACGGGAAGCCCCAGTATGCATCATGGTGCTCCCCTCGCTTGATCTTATCCCTCCACACTGGTGACCCTTGACGAAGAATGGAACACGAGGCAAACACCCCGGAGATGACCGGACGGGAAGCCCCAGCACGCGTCATGGTGCACCCCCCGCCTGATCTCTTCCCTCCACACTGGTGACATGACGAGAGAGAGTGACCGTCTGCTCCCTCTCACCACGCTGTGGACACAGAGGACCAGAGAACGCCTGCAACCTCTTCATCCTCACCGCAGCGTGCGTTCCGGAACACAGCACTGGGACCAAAATGCACCATGAACGGCGACACGAGCGAGCCAAAGGAAGCAGCCTGAACGGGGAAGGACATCGGCGCCGACTGCATTGATTTCCGCCAAGCTTCCTGAACCTGACTAACCTCACGACAGCGGATCTCCCGCGCACAAAGCCCCGTATGCACACCGCAGGATTACGAGGACAGCGCAACTGCCAGTTATGTGGTCACTGCGCCAAGTGCGTGCCACACACTGAGACGAACCAGCTCCACAGACTGATACATCGTCCTCCGCCGCTGCACGTGCCCGAGAAAAACGGCCGATCGCCACCCTCGGAACCTTCAGGGCTGCTCAAGCACCTGAAGCAGACGTGCAGCCCGCATACAGGACTTTGTATGGGTTTCTCAGCCACGGCGCACAAGGGGAATTTAGCCGATTGCCGTTCCCGATGGCCTTAGGGCTGCTTCCGCACCTAAAAGCTAAACTGCCAGGTCCCTCGCACAGCTGCAGTTGTTTCACAGCCACTACGCATCCTCGGGGAATTTGGCCACTCGCCTTCCCCATATCCTCGCGGGACTGAGTCGCAAGAGGAGTCAGAGATTTTATTTTTTTTTTCACTGCTGCTGTGGATCTCCGCCAGGTTTAATGGGAAAGTCCCTCACCATCGCGAATCCGCACGCAATTTTTGTGCGGCCCAATCACCTTTGACGTCCCGGGCCGGCACTCACTTACTCCCACCCCCCTCCCCCTCCTCCTCCACAGCGCTTTTCCTGCACCTCACTCCCTAAAGCCGGCCGATCGCCGTCTTGTTCCATTACGCACGAAACGCACCGGCCCGTGTGCCCACGATCCACGGCCATTCAACATGCTGGAATCCGGAGCTGGAGCCAAACGATGGGGGGGGGGGGTCACAACCCCTGCTGAGTGTTCTGGGGGGAGCCCTGTGGTGACCCACCACAATCTACATGGACATTCAATCCTCACACTCAGCTAGCCGGCACTAAGCAGAGGACAATTTGCATACGGACAGAGAGCCCCAAGGAGACAATCAGAACAATGGACTATTGTTATACACCCCCGGATTAAGGAGAGGAAGTCCGGGCGCCAGCTGGTCACACGATTGATATGTATTGATTGATATTTATATCAATATGCAAATGTGCTGTGCATTCTCTCTCTTTGTATAACATGTATAAAAGAGCTTGCTATACTTGCCTCAATAGGACACACAGCACAACTCAGCGCACAGCGCTACAGTGTGTCTCATGATGTTGGAGGAAAATAAAACTCTGCAACCTCTCAGCTCGTCATACCTTGCCTGAACTTATTTTTCCTCCACAATATTTATAAGCTATAACAGCGCTTTGAGACTATTCACAAGTTGGACAGAACACGTTATATTATAATCTTTGCAATTCAACCTTGAAGAACCAAATCAAGTTATTTTTAAAGCATGAAAACTGTTCTAATCCAGATTAAGACCCTTAATCAATTTTTGGCAGGCAAAATACAGAATTATTGTCCTTTGAGACTATTTCACAAGTGTGAGAGAGCAAATTACAGTAGGCTTTTATACTGACAATTTGGCAAGGTACAGAAGCTTAGACCCAAAAGCAACACAGTTGGCAGAGTGAAACAATGATCTTTATTACAATAATAGTGCAAATACGTACAGTGCAGCGAGGATCTGGCAACCCTGTGGGGAGAGAGCAGAAACAAGGATAAGTATGAGCAAATAGATTTTGATATTGAGCTTAATACTGCGTTTGTGCTTACAGGGTCTTTGGGCTCTGCAGCAGGGAGCAGGTAGAAGATTCTCCAGAGCTGGAACATTGGTTGCTGGGGAGCGGGGATAACCAATGAAGAGGAGCTGCGGGGAGAACGACAGGGAAGAGGCTGGAGGCAGGCTGGTGAGGAAGCAGTGAATACATGGTGGTAAGTCGACTTACTTGGGCCTGGGGGGAAATGTACACAATCGAAGAAACAGCTGATCCTATCCGTAAGGCGAATGCGAAGTCCAAAAGCAGGTGTGTGTGTGTGTGTGGGGGGGGGGGGGGGGGTTTAGAGCACGGCAGCCGAATATGAGGCTGGCAAGAATCCAAGTCGCCAGGCAGGTACAGGGTCTAGAGCAAGCAGAGGTCAGAGCATGGCCAGACAAGACAGATTCTTTCAGAAATATTCCCAAGGCTAGGATGTACAGTGGTGTGAAAAAGTGTTTGCCCCCTTCCTGAGTTCTCATTTTTTTGTATGTTTGTCACACTTAAATGTTTCAGATCATCAAGCAAATTTAAATATTAGACAAAGATAACACCAGTAAACACAAAATGCAGTTTTTAAATGAAGGTGTTTATTATTAAGGGAGAAAAAAATCCAAACCTACATGGCCCTGTGTGAAAAAGTGATTGCCCCCTAAACCTAATAACTGGTTGGGCCACCCTTAGCAGCAACAACTGCAATCAAGTGTTTGCAATAACTGGAAGTGAGTCTTTTACAGCGCCGTGGAGGAATTTTGGCCCACTCACCTTTGCAGAATTATTGTAATTCAGCCACATTGGAGGGTTTTCGAGAATGAACCACCTTTTTAAGATCATGCCACAGCATCTCATTTGGATCCAGGTCGGGACTTTGACGAGGCCACTCCAAAGTCTTCAGAGGTGGACTTGTGGGCATGTTTTGGATCATTGTCCTGCTGCAGAACCCAAGTGCACTTCAGCTTGAGGTCAAGAACAGATGGCCGGACATTCTCCTTCAGGATTTTTTGGTAGACAGCAGAATTCATGGTTCCATTTACCACAGCAAGTTTTCCAGGTTCTGAAGCAGCAGAACAGCCCCAGACCATCACACTACCACCACCATATTTTACTGTTGGTATGATGTTCCTTTATTGAAATGCTGTGTTACTTTTACGCCAGATGTAATGGGACACACACCTTCCAAAAAGTTCAACTTTTGTTTCATCAGTCCATAGAGTATTTTCCCAAAAGTTTCGGGGATCATCAAGATGTTTTCTGGCAAAACTGAGATGAGCCTTTATATTGTTTTTGCTCAGCAGTGGTTTTCGTCTTGGAACTCTGCCATGCAGACCATTTTTGCCCAGTCTCTTTCTTATGGTGGAGTCATGAACACTGATCTTAACTGAGGCAAGTGAGGCCTGCAGTTCTTTGGATGTTGTTGTGGGGTCTTTTGTGACCTCTTGGATGAGTTGTTGCTGCACTCTTGGGGTAATTTTGGTCAGCGGGTCACTACTGGGAAGGTTCACCACCATTCCATGTTTTCGCCATTTGTGGGTAATGGCTCTCACTGTGGTTTGCTGGAGTCCCAAAGCTTTAGAAATGGCTTTATAACCTTTTCCAGACTGATAAATCTCAATTACTTTGTTTCTCATTTATTTTTGAATTTCTTTGGATGATGTCTACCTTTTGAGGATCTTTTGGTCTACTTCAGTTTGTCAGGCAGGTCCTATTTAAGTAATTTCTTGATTGAGAACAGGTGTGGCAGTAATCATTCCTGGGTGTGGCTAGAGAAATTGAACTCAGCTTTCTAAAGATATGATAAACCACAGTTAATTTATGTTTCAACAGTGGGTGGAAGGGTTCAATCACTTTTTCACACAGGGCCATGTAGGTTTGGATTATTTTTTTTACCCTTAATAATAAACACCTTAATTTAAAAACTGCATTTTGTGTTTACTTGTGTTATCTTTGTCTCATGTTTAAATTTGTTTGATGATCTGAAACATTTAAGTGTGACAAACATACAAAAAAAAATGAGAAATTAGGAAGGGGGCAAACACTTTTTCACACCATTGTTTGCTTGGTAGAAAGTTGAACGTGACTAGACAGACAGACTGAAGGGAGAGCGTCCTGTTTAAAGGGCCTCTCTGATAAACCACAGGTGGTGATCAAGGCTGCAGGGAGAGCGCTAATCAGAGGGAGCAAGAGAGAGCAGGAGCGCCCAGAGCCCTTACACAATTTAATCCTAAACCAAATAAAATCATTCTTAAAGCATGCAAACTGTTTCAATCAACTGTCATGGTCTGAGCACCGATCTCATCCGCGTTTGGGTCATGCAGTATTTTCCTCCCATTCTGTATTTAGTCCTGGTGGGCTCTCTGAGCTCTTATTCTGACAGCGTCTCTGTGGGGCTTCCGGCTGTCAGAGCCAAGCAGCACAGCTGGTGCTGATTCAGCTGATGACACCCTCATCAGCTGATTAATTATCTTGCCCTATTTATGGGAGTAGCTCCTGTCACTCGGGGCTGCGACCTTGCATTTTCCACACTGGTTTCCCTATGTCCGAAGCCAGTTCCTTTCAGCGTCCTATTCGCATGTAAGTGTTGTATTCTTGTCTCCCTAGTTCTCAGTTTATCATAGTGTGTCTTAGTCCTAGTCTTTATTTGTGTTTTGCCCCACGAGGCTCATTATTTTGTACTGTATGTCCTTATTTAATAAATGTGCAAACTCTACGGTTGCCGATAGTGTCTCATTAGCGGTCCGCGAGGACTGCTCCATGACATCAACATTAAGACCTTTAATCAGTTTTTGGCAGGTGAAATTATCATGATTGAATATAATTAGACAGCTCACGTGCAGGGAGTAGCACCAAAGGAAGCACACAGAGACACAGAGTGACAAGTTTAATATGAATTTTTTTAACTGCAGAAACATGCCTCCGCAAGAGAAAACCGCCACTCACCACAGAAGGCACACAGCCTGTCATGAGAAACGAGAGCAGGTGTATTAGGAGGGAGGCTAGACAAAGGGAAAATAGGATCACACTCACATGGGAAGAATTGACAACCCGGCAGATGAACGCAGCACTTACGGCAAGCCTCCCGACGAAACAGGATAACACAGGAGCACTGGGAGAGGTGTCTGACCAGGCGACGACAGTCGCTGATGAAGTGATGATGGCGGGGCAGGCGAGCACACAACAACCCTGGAGACACACCACTAAGGAGGTAACAACCTGAAACGAAGAGCACAAGGTTAAACAGTTTTTCTGTTTCTGAGATGATTCTAGATCAAGCAGCTGATGCAGGTAGTTTACCCAATAAGCCAGTATCGAGACGTAGAAGAGAGGCCTATTTAAGCGCTGGCAGATCAAAGGAGTAGGTACGTCTCATCATGCAGGTGGAGATAATCACCTGCGGAGTAGGTGAAAGTTGAACCCAATGGGCGGGGGAGGAGTGCGCTTACCAGACCATGACAGTGCCCCCCCCTCAAGGAACGCCTCCTGGCAGTCAACTGGGCTTGGTGGAATAAGCCTTGTGGAAGGACCGGATTATCCCCTTGTCGAGGACGTTGGAACCAGGGATCCACGACCTCTCTTCTGGTCCGTAGCCCTTCCAGTGGACGAGGTATTGGAGTCCCCGACCTCAACGGCGAACGTCCAGGATCCTCTGGACCGTATGAGCGATCTAGCCGTCGATGATCCGAGGAGGAGGAGGTGGCTTAGGGGGAGGACAGAGCGGACTGGTGGAGAGGGGCTTGATTTTAGGTGGAACGTGGGGTGTATCCGCATCGCTGGCGGGAACTTTAGGTGGACCATGACGTTGTTGACAATACTGGCAATAGGAAATGGACCCGGGAACCACGGGGACAGTTTCCTAGACTCCGTCTTGAGTGGAACCTTGTCCGCAGCTAGCCACACTTGCTGCCCGATGGAATACTTGGGGGCCGGAACCCATCTACGGTCAGCATATTGCCGGTTTCATTCAGCTGACCGGGCCAAGGCAGCCCGAGTGACCCTCCACAGCCAGCGACAGTGGCAGGCATGAGCCCCCACCGATGGAACAGCCACTTCCCTCTCCGCCATAGGTAGTAAAGGGGAGGTGTACCCCATAGAAGCCTCAAAAGGGGTCAACCTGGTGGCCGTTGAGATCACTGTGTTGTGAGAGTACTCCACCCATGTCAGGTGGGTACTCCATGAGGTGGGATTGGAGGCTGCCACACACCTCAGGGCGGTCTCCAAGGACTGGTTGGCATGCTCAGCCTGCCCGTTACTTTGAGGATGATAACCCGATGTCAGGCTGATGGTAGCACCAAAAGAGCGACAAAAAGCCTTCAAAATCTGCAATGTAGACATGACTTCCGGTCTGGACGCCATGGTGACTGCAGCTTAACATTGAAGTTCTCAGACCCAATCCAGGATAACACCTTGAAAATCAAACTTAACAGATTTTTGGAGGAGTGAAAATCAAAAGACAAAATCATCATGTCTAAAGGAAAACAGAAGAAACTGAAATTCTCCAGGCCAGGACACGTATCGGCCGGAGAATCCGAACTGGAAGATCTCCGTTCAGAAGACGAGGAACTGGTGATAGCTAACAAAAGGGTTAGCCTGAAATCACTATTTGAGGAGCTACGACGATTTCGCCGAGATGTTACGGCCGAATTTCGGGAATTCAGAGAAGAATTGAAAAGGACAAACAGCAGAGTGGACCAGGCCGAGAACCGAATCTTGGAAACAGAGGATCGAATAAAAGTGCTCGAAGATTCTGTGCTAGACCTACGCAAAAGACAAGCAGCTATAGAGGCTAAGCTAACCGACCAAGAAGGAAAACAAAGAAGAGACAACATAAGAATTCATGGTCTGATAGAAGGAACCGAAAATGGTTTTAACTCAATGGCAGAATGCGTGGAATCCTTACTAAGAGAGAAATTGGATATTCCACAAACCACCGACTTGAAGATAGAAAAGGCACATCGTTCATTAGCCGCTAGGCCGGCGGCGGAAGCGCCCCCACGTTCGGTGTTGGTAAGATTTTCCAATTTCAAAATAAAACAAGAGGTTGTAAGACTGGCCTGGCAGAAAAAAGGATTTATGCACCAGGAGAGAAAAGTCTACGTGGAACACGATTACGCCCCGGAGGTCCTTAAAAAGTGCAGGGAATACAATGACGCGAAAAAGGTGTTAAGAGAGAAGAAATTGCGCTTTCAGACACCATTTCCTGCGAAGTTAAGGGTCTTCTACGGCGATGAAACGTGTCTCTATAATTCGGCGGAAGAAGCAACAGCTGACATGGCGAAAAGAGGCCTCCCGGTAACGGTATTTAAACCCGCAGCAGACCCGAGTGAGAAGATCAAAGCGCAAACATGGACAACACAAAGACCTTCAAAATCCACGGACCAGCAGCGGGAAACCCAGCACCAGAGCGTCGCGGATAAACTATCCGTTTTCAGGTTGGAATAGCGACCTTTTTTTTTTTTTTTTTTCTCTTGAATCAATCCGCACATCCAACCCCCCTCATACAAGGTAACAAACATTAAAGGAGATGCATATTCAGCATGTGGTAAAACATTTCATGGAACAATCATATTATTTGAAACAAATAAGTCTTTGTAATAAAAAAAAAAAAAAAAAAAACCTGTTAAAATAGAAATGTGACAATAATCCACATGTTCTCCTCATACTAACAAATACTGTTTTTGCGTGAATGTTTGATGTGATGGGGGTGGGAGGGTGCACACAATTTCACAGGGTTTAGGCATAAAAGGAAAAAAAAAAAAATCATTACAAGTTTGGACTGGGTTCTGAAACTCACGTTAAAAGCATGGGACTACTTTCAGTGGTAAGAGAGGGCCCTCAACACGTAACAGAGTTTGAGGAATTTCCCTCAGAGCCTTCACTCCATCAAGGCTCTTACAGGGTCTTTAAAAAGACCTCAGCTCAGGAAGTTCTTATGACAGCTTTTTGTTTTAAAGTTTTTTACACTATGTTCTTAATGTTTTTCTTGTTTTTAATGTTCTTTCAGTTTCTGAGTAGCACAAAAGAGGGCCACCACACAGTTATACTAAACAAAACAACACAATGGAGAAACAGGGTGTAACCAAAATAATTTCATATAATGTAAAAGGAATCCTGAATCCAGTTAAAAGATCCAAGATTCTAGGCAAAATGAAAAAAGACAAAGCAGGAATAATACTTTTACAAGAAACCCACCTAACAGACGTGGAACACAATAAACTCAGTAGACAAGGGTTTAAAATGATCTCTTCATCTTCATATAAATCAGGGAGGAGGAGGGGAGTAGCGACATTGATATCAACCAAAATTACATTTGAAAAAAAATCAGAACACAAAGATAAAGAAGGGAGATACAGTTTGGTAACTGGGCGGCTAGAGGGAGAAGATATCACCCTGCTGAATGTGTATGCTCCCCCAGGGGCTAACTGGAAATTTTATAAAAATGTATTCGACCTAATGATAACTAAAGCTCAAGGTTTAGTGATATGTGGTGGGGACTTCAATCTTAGACTGAATCCATACTGGGATGCTTCTGGTAATTCCCCACATCAAAATAACACCCAAAACAGGAAGACTCGGATGCTACTAAAAGAATTGGGAATCTGTGACGTGTGGAGGGAACTCAACCCCAGTGTAAAAGACTATACATTTTACTCAACTCCACATTCATCTTACTCAAGGATTGACTATTTTTTTAATGTTTAATAGAGACATTGGAAGAGTAAAAACATGTAAAATAGGACTGATGGATCTCTCCGACCACAGTCCGATCTACATGGACTTAAATATCCAAAAATACACAAATAATACATTTTCTTGGAGGTTAAATTCAAATGTCCTGAAAGGACCATTGAAAGATGAATTGGAATCAGATATTCTCAGATATTTGGAAGATAACGATAATGGAGAAGTATCCCCTTTAATACTGTGGGATGCATGTAAAGCTGTAATAAGAGGAAAGATTATTGCAAAACTGGCAACCCAAAAGAAACTAAGACAAGAAAAACTATTCACATTAGAGTCAGAACTTAGGAACCTAGAAAAAGAACACAAAGGCAACACTCATTCTACTGACTCGCTCAAGATTAAGGAAATTAAAAACCAAATAAATGAGATCTACACAATAGAAATCCAGAAGAAACTTACATTTCTGAAACAAAAATACTATGAAGCAGGCAGTAAATCGGCAAAATTGTTAGCCTATAAATTGAGGAAACATCAAACAGAAAGAGCAATCTACAAAATCAGAGACCCAGTATCAAAGGAAATAAAATTCAGAATTCAGGATATTCTTAAAAACTTCGAGAATTACTATAAGAACTTATACTCCCACAAAAAACATAAAAACGCATCCGAGGCATTCCTAAACACATTAAACCTTCCCCAACTTACGGAGTCACAAAATAAAACACTACTGTCAGAAATACATCCTAAAGAATTGGAAAAAGCAATTATGAAACTTAAAGCTAACAAATCCCCAGGAGCTGATGGCTATACAGCAGAGTGGTACAAAACCTTTAAACAGCAACTATCTCCTCTCCTCCTGAAAACATTTAATTATGTCCTCCACACAGGGGAAATCCCCCCCTCCTGGAGAGAAGGGGTCATTGCAGTTATACCTAAACCTGAAAAGGATAAACTAGAGTGCTCCAACTACAGACCAATCAGTGTACTAAATCAGGACTATAAGCTTTTTACCATTATCCTTGCCAAAAGGTTAGAAAATATACTGACAGACCTAATTCATTTAGACCAAACAGGTTTTATAAGACAAAGACAGACACAAGACAACATTCGACGCACTTTACACATAATTCATCATATAAAAAAATATAACTTAAATGCAGTCATATTGGGATTAGATGCTGAAAAAGCATTCGATTCGGTTGACTGGTCTTTTCTATATAGAATCTTATCCAGTTTCAATTTTCATAACAACTTCATTAGAACTATACAGGCATTATATAAAAAACCAACAGCTAAAATAAGGATTAACGGTAATTTATCATCATCTTTTGAACTGGAAAGAGGATGTCGTCAGGGCTGCCCCCTGTCTCCACTGCTCTTTGCAATCTTCATAGAACCTCTGAGCCAATGGATAAGACAAAACCAAAAAATTCAAGGTATTACACTTGGTCAGAAGGAACATAAAATAGCACTCTTTGCTGATGACATTTTAATATACCTAGGGCAGCCGGACACTTCTTTACCAGAACTAACCTCAGTTTTTTCAGAGTATGGAGATTTATCGGGGTACAAATTAAATATGCATAAAACCCAAGTTTTAACATTCAACTATGACCCAAATCATTATTCACTAAGCAAACTCAAAACTAACTGGGAGTCGGAATCTATGAAATATCTGGGGGTCAATATCCCGAAACAACTCAACAAAATTATATCACTAAACTATGATCCACTGGTGACAAAAATAAAATCTGACCTAGCAAGATGGAATATGATACCATTCTTGGGTACTGCACAAAGAATTGAAGCAGTCAAAATGAATATACTTCCACGTCTTCTATACCTTTTCCAAACAATACCGGTAGAACCTCCCAAAAAAAACATGGCAGGAGCTGGACAGAAGGATCTCAAGATTCATATGGCAGGGCAAGAGACCTAGAATCAGATATAGAACCCTACAGCTAAACAAAGACAAAGGTGGGCTCGCGCTGCCAAATATCAGGGACTACTTTAAAGCCGCACAAATTAAAACTTTAGTAGAGATATGTAACCCAGTCTACACTGCACAATGGAAGGAGATCGAATGCCAAATAACAAGTGACATCCCCCTACAGGCGATAATAGGGAACAATGTCTTACCTAAGCTTTTGAATAACACTAACCCGTGGATAGAGACCCCGCTAAAAATTTGGTTTAAGATAGTCAGAGAGAATCAAACTAAAGAGCCCTATCGACTTCTGCAATGGATCGCCTATGATCAGGACTTTACTCCTAATAAAACAGACACCAGATTTAAAAAGTGGAAGGAGAAAGGGCTGATAAAATATTACGATTTTTTTAAAGGGCAAATCTTAAGAAGTTTTGAAGATTTGAAAAAACAAGGCCTAATAAATCAAGACCTTTACAGGTTCTTCCAGCTTAGACACCACATAAACAATATACTTAAAAAGGAGGTTTTGGAAAGGGCCCAGTCAGGTGTTCTGAAGGTCTTCTTAATGGCATATAAAGGGATCCCAGGGATCAGATACATTTCTAAAATATACCAAGGTCTTCAAGACTTAAAAGGAGACAACACATCTTATATAAAAGAGAGATGGGAAAAAGAGGGGAATTTCACTTTACAACTGGAAATATGGGAAAAGCTAAATAAACAGCAATGGAAAAGTACCTCATCCCTGCGGTGGAGAGAATTTGGATGGAAAAACTTGGCAAGATTTTTCAGAACACCTGCACAAAACAAATTTACCCATAAGGGATTGAACTGTTGGCGCTTGTGTGGTGAAAAGACTGCAAATCATTTTCATGTGTTTTGGTCATGCCCAGTTATCCACCAATATTGGACCAAGGTACAGACAATATTGGGGAAAATATTCAAAATAACAGTTCCCTTTTCTTTTGTAACTTTGTATTTGGGTTTACTACCGGACTCACTGGAAAGACGAGGAGAAAAATACTTATTCAATGTTTTAATATTGGCAAGCAAAAAAGCTCTAACTAAAAAATGGATGTTGAAGGACTGTCCTACACCTGAAGATTGGACTAACGTGATCCAAGACATTTACTCGATGGAAAAGTTGACATTCGCACTGAGACAGGACATGGATGTGTTCATGAACTTTTGGCAACCCTGGACCGCATATGTGTCTTCCATTAGATCTAATCTTTGACAAATACCATTTCAATAATGGTTCCGCTCTTTGTTCCAACGCTACTCAGATGCTCTTTTATCTTTATTTACTTACTTTTTCTTTTTGTTTGTTTTTTACTGGTTTGTTTGGTTTTTTTTGTTATTTGTTTCTTGTTTTTTTTTCTCTTTAATTTCACTTTTTCTTTCACTTTAAAAAAAAAAAAAAAGGGGTGTTGTAAGAATTAATCTTCCAATGTTGTCAGATATCAGAAAATAAGGGAACATGTGATGAAAATGTAAACACTGCATTGCTGTAACGACCTGTATACCCTTTACAAAAACTTAAATAAAAAAAAAAAAAAAAAATCTGCAATGTAAACTGGGGGCCCCGGTCAGACACAATGTCCATAGGGATGCCATGGATCCGGATGACGTGATCGGTCAGGAGGTTCACTGTTTCCAGGGCAGAGGGTAACTTAGGGAGGGTCACCAGGTGGATCGCTTTAGAGAATCGATCCACACAGGTGAGAATAACAGTATTGCCCTGAGATGTCAGGAGTCTGGTGACAAAGTCTAGGGCAATGTGAGACCAGGGTCGATGAGGGATGGGAAGAGGGTGGAGCAGGCCAGAAGGGGGCAATAAGCCTGACTTGTTGCGGCAGCAGGTTTGACAAGCAGCAACGTACTCCCGAACATCAGTTCACATGGTGGGCCACCAAAACACTCGGTGAATAAGACTGATAGTTCGGGTGACGCCAGGATGACAGGCAAAGTAACTGGTGTGGCCCCACTTGATGACATCACTGCGTAGAGAGTCTGGGACAAACAGACGCCCATCCGGGCCCCCCTGTGGTACGGGTGCGGTGGATAATGTCTGCCGAACCCGCTGTTCAATGTCCCATGAGAGTGCCCCAAGGAAACAAGAGGGTGGGACAATGGATTGGGGGGGGGGGGGGTCTGGACAAAACTGCCAGGAGAGAGCGTCCGGCTTAATGTTGCAGGAGCCAGGCCTATAAATGATGCTGAAATTGAATCTAGCAAAAAATAAAGCCCAGCGGGCCTGCCTGGCATTCAGCCTGCGGGCCGACCGAAGATATTCTGAATTTTTATGGTCAGTCCACATAATTACCGGCTGGGGCACTCCCTCCAACCAGTGCCTCCACTTCTCAAGGGCCACTTTAATGGCCAATAGCTCTCGTTCTCCTACGTCGTAATTCCTCTCTGCAGGCGTGAGCCGCCAAGCGAAATACGCACATGGGTGGATCTTCTGATCTGGGGCCGAGCGCTGAGATAGGACAGTGCCCACCCCCGAGTCAGAAGCATCCACCTCTAAGATAAACTGGAGCTTGGGGTCGACCTGTGCCAAGATCGGAGTGTTGGAGAACAGGTCCATTAATTTGAGAAAGGCCCGTTCAGCTGCCTCGGACCAACTAAAGGGTACCTTTATCGAGGTCAGCTGAGTCAGAGGCTGTGCTATCCCACTATAGTTTCTGATGAAATGGCGATAAAAGTTTGCAAACCCCAAGAAGTTTTGCACCTCCTTGTGGGAGTGGGGTGTAGGTCAATTCAGCACAGCCTCCACCTTGGCCGGGTCCGCCCTCAGCTCTCCCTCAGCTACGATAAAGCCCAGAAAGGAAGTGGAGAGAGTAGAAAACTCACATTTCTCGGCTTTAATGTAAAGCTGATTCTCCAAGAGCCGTTGCAGAACGGTCCGGACATGGACTGTGTGTTCCTCTGGCGAACGTGAAAAAAATCAACATGTCATTGAGATAAACGAAAACAAATTGATTAACCATGTCGCGGAGGACGTCACTGATCATCCGTTGGAAGACGGATAAGCGTTGCACAAGTCCAATTTAGTGAACACCCGCGCGCACTGAAGGAGCTCAAACGTGGAATTTATCAGGGGCAGAGGATACTTGTCCTTAATAGTGATTGCGTTGAGCTTGCGGTAGTCAATGTACGGGCATAAGGAACTGTCCTTCTTCCCCACAAAGAAAAACCCTGCCCCAAGAGGATCCGATGATGGCCAAATAAGGCCGGCGTTCAGAGACTCTTTAATATAGCTTTCCATCACCTCCCTCTCCCGCCCTGAAATACTGTAAAGCCGACTGGACGGCAGCCATGCACCCGGGAGGAGATCTATAGCACAATCATAAGAGCGATGGGGAGATAAGGAAAGCACTCTAGACTTGCTAAAGATCTCCCCGAGATCATGATAAATTTCGGGCACATGACTGAGGTCTGGCGGCTTCACCGGAGGGGAAGAGATGGAGAGCATAGGTGAACATTTGGCCGAACTGAGGCAAGAGGCTAAACAATACAGGCTCCAGGACAAGATGGAATTAGTAGTAGTAGTAGATTAGTTTATTTGACAGGGACAGTGCAATAAACATAGACAATTAATCAAAGACAATCAATCTGATGTGTTGCACATAGAGTGTATAGCTATTAGCTAATTTGCAACTCTTGTCCCTGGATGGGCTTTAGAAAAAAGAATCAAGATAAAAAATATACACAATAACCACATACATCAATGCAGAAAAATTATAAATACACAATTATAAATATTATAAATATTATAAATACACAAATATAACAGCCTGACTCACATTTAACATAAATATTATAAATATTATAAATACACAAATATAACAGCCTGACTCACATTTAACACATATAACATAACTCACATTTGCCTATTTCAGGCCTTCCTCCCTCCGTCACTCACTATAAACAAACACATTTATTCCTTCCCTTCATTCACTCTCACTTTGCAGACAATTAATTCATACATGAGTACATTCTTGTTTATTTTTCAGCCAGTTTTTAACATTTTTAGTGAATGTTTTAAAGTCCGTTATTATTTTAATTTCATTTGGCATTGTGTTCCAGATGTGACTGCCCTTTATAGAGAAAGCTGTTTGTCCAAATGTGGTTCTGCGGTGGAATATTTTACAGTTATTGTTAACAGAACTCCTGGTGGCTCTGCTGCTGTCCTGTCTTTGGACAAAACCAGCAAGTGGCTCGGGTGCTGATTTATGAAAACATTTGAACGTTAATTTCAGAAGACAGAGGTCAATGAAGCTCTCAAAACTCAATAGGTTGTATTTTTTTAAAACATTACAGTGATGCCACCTAATGGGCTTTTTGTCCAAGATTTTTAGGGTTTGATTATATAATGAACCTATATGTCTTATTGTGGAAGGGGCTGCTTGAGCCCAGACTGTCAAACAGTATGATATATGAGAAAAAACCATAGAATGCATATACAGTGCAGCTGCTTCGTAAGGTATGTAATATCTAATTAATTTAAAGCAGTTCAGATTTTTTTTTACTGTTTTTGAAATTTTCTTTATATGAAGATTAAATTTGAGTTGAGGATCTAGTACAATGCCAAGGTATTTGAATTCTGTAACTAAACTGATGTCATGATCATGTATATTAACTTTAAAATGTTGCAGGTTACATTTTTTGATTGAAAAGCACATTGAGACTGTTTTCTGAAGGTTCAGCAATAGATGGTTCTTGAGGAGCCACTCTTGGACATCAACCATACTTGTAGACAGTACATCTGCAGCCTGTGCTGGAGTCTTGGCAGCTGTGTAAATAACTGCATCATCTGCATAAAGTTGGCATGTTGCAGCTGAGCAGTGTAACGGCAGGTCATTAATAAAAATGCTGAAAAGTAAAGGACCAAGAATGGACCCTTGTGGGATACCCATGCGGTTGTTTAAAAATGAGGATTTATCCTGGTGAACTTTTACACACTGTTCTCTATTCTGGAGATAAGATGCAAACCATTCTAATGTATTTGGGGAGAAGTTAAAAGATACCATTTTGGATAAAAGCAAACTGTGGTTTACAGTATCGAAAGCCTTTTTGAGATCTAGAAAAACAGCTCCTACCACATTACCCCTGTCCAAGGACTGTTTGACGTTTTCAATAAGGCAACAATTTGCTGTTTCTGTTGAGTATCCTGGTCTAAAACCAAATTGATGTGGATGAAGAAGTAGATTGTCTTGTAAGTAGTCTATCAGCTGTGTAGCTACAACTTTTTCAAGAACCTTAGATAGGACTGGTAAGATAGAGATTGGGCGGTAATTGCATATATCGTCTTTACTGCCTGATTTATGAACTGGTATGACGACAGCTTTTTTCCAGCCAGATGGAAATGTACTAGACCTAATGGAGAGATTAATGAGATGAGTCAGTGGTTTGATTAATATTTTGCTGTGCATTTTGAGAAAGGAGGTGCTCATATTGTAGATATCATTAGTTTTTGAGTTTGACAGTGTTTTAACAATACCAGCAATTAACTTCTCATTTACCTCATCGATGTGAAAAGTATCTGTTGGAAGTATGGAATTTGTGTTGTTGAGCACATTTGGCAGCACAAAAATTTTTGTTAAGTCTTCCACAGAGCCCACAAAGTGTGAATTAAATTCATTTGCCAAAGTAGCCTTGTCACTGACGGTCTTGCCATTGATTCTAAGTTCCTTTACCCCCTTCTGATCGTTTTTTTTATTAGTTAAGTTATTTAAATGCCTCCATAGGGAACTGTTGTTACCCTTTGCATGATCTATCAGTTTATTGTAATAAGATATTTTTGATTTTCGCAGCTCATGTACCACTTTATTTCTTAAACTTTTGTACACAAGGTGATCATTTTGTAGTTTGGAGGTTAGTGATGTTTTCAGTGCATAGTCTCGCCTCTTCATAAGTTTTCTTATTTCATTATTTAACCATGGTAGGCTAATCTTCTGTTGTCTACTTTTAATTTGCTTTGAAAATTTTTCTATAGACTTTGTGATTGTTGCAGTTATAAAATTACAACAATCATCTACTTCACATGTTGACATGAGCTGCTCCCAATTTTGATTCTCTAAGTAATGTTCAAACTCCTCATTTTTTGATTTGGGGATAATAAAATTTGATTTGTCAATATCGACTCCCCCAAAATACTGTAGTCGCTTTTTAGTAAGTTTCCTGACAGCAAGAACCATGTTATGATCTGAGAGACCAGTTACAAGATTATAGGTTCTGGTTATTCTTTCTGGTTTATTAGTAAATACCATGTCAATAAGTGTTCTGGATTGTTTGGTTATCCTGGTGGGTCCTTTGATGATTTGCTGGTAATTAAATTTAGTCATGAGGCTTTTCAGTTTTTGTTTGTCTTTTTTATCAGACCAGTTGATATTAAAGTCACCATGAATTATTGTTTCTCTGTTCTTCTCAAGTTGTTTAACCAGATCACTTAATTCATTATAAAAGGAAGAGTTGTGTGACGGTGGGTTGTACACTACTGCAATGTTGAAATTCATTACCGGAGAGAGACATACATTAACAGCTAAACATTCAAGTGAAGTATTCAAATCAACCAGTTGACATTTATATTTGTCTTTGATGTAAATTAAAACACCTCCTCCCCTCCCTACCTGCCTGTCTTTTCTAAAACACTGGTAGCCCACAATATCGATCATATTAGTGTCTATGTTACTGTGTAGCCAGCTTTCTGAGAGACAAAGGTAGTCCAGATTTGAGTCCAACAGCAACACCAAAATCTCATCTCTTTTGGGGATTATGCTCCGTATGTTTAAATGTCCGCCGAGGATCCCCTTTGGTTTAGCCTTGGTGTCCCAAAGAACTCGTGCATGATTAACAGTTTGGAAAAATAAATGTTGTTTTTGCTTTTGTACAGCTCGGTTTTGTGCTAACCCAGTGGTCTGCTGTTTAATAGTGGCAGGTCCAGGGTTAAGGTGAATATCTCCTGCCAGAAGTAGCAGAACTAACAGAACTTTAACTGTATATCCTCTGCCATATTGTGATTTTTGGTTAACAGCCATGTTTGCCTTAATTTGGAAGTTTTTGCTCAGGGCTTTTAAAGACCACATAGAGTGTAGGGTGAGATGTCCAAGCCCAAATCCATACAGATAAAACTTTTTAACTTCACCTTTGGTTGAGTTTGTCGGAAAATCCTTCTTGTTGCAGGTCCAGACACACAAAGACAAAACGAAGAGGAAGTAGAGAAGTAGAGAAGGCTTATTAGTGGTGCCCATCAGCCCACTTTTTAATCCGGTGGCCGCCATCTTCAGTCTTTCTTGGAAAGAAGGAAAAAGAAAATCTGTGGATAGTAAAATAAATTCTGCTTATATCGCCAGAATCTGATCCGATCGTCCTCGAATCCAGCTGGGCCTCAGCTAGCCAACTAGCCCCTTCCGTTGCTGGTCTCGTTGCTCATAGTCGCCGTAACTGGTCTCCCGTCCCGCTCCTCCAACCGAGTCTCGTCACACACCGCCGCTGCCACCGAGCTCCGCTGAGGTCACGGTAAGTCCTCCGCTAGGCACCGCCACCTACCGTTGTCTGCCTGGGTGAAATCTCTGCTGAGCCCCGTCAACAAATAGCCGCTTGCCTGGTAGTATCTCCGCTGGGCCTCGCAGCTGGGCTTCGATTCAGGCTGGTGTAAGGTGTAATTATTAGCCCAATTAATGATAGGATTATGTTTTTGGATCCACAGATAACCAAAGACCATCGGATGACCAGATTTGGGAAGAATAAAGAATGAAATGGTCTCCCGGTGGCTGCCAGAAAGAAGGACGGACACTGGCTCAGTCTTATCGATGATGGTAGCAACGTTTTTGCCCGAAAATGTAATCACACTTAGGGCCTGGGCAATTTAATCGTAGGGATGGCTACATCCTGTACAAACCACGCCAAAATGAAATTTTGCTCTGTCCCTGAGTCAATCAAGGCTTTAGCCCTCCTCTCGACCCCCGGAAACTGAATAAGGGCTGAAATAGATAGATTACTGGGAGGATGACTAGATTTCCTGCCCGTCAGCTCCCCCACGGCTACAGACGGGCCTTGTCTTTTGGGCCTCAGCTGACAGTCCTGCAGCGTGTGTTTACGAGAACCATAATACATGCAGGCGCCAATTCTCTTTCGCCACTGGTGTTCCTCCGGAGACAAATGGACTCTGCCGAACTCCATAGGCTCAGAAAGATAATCGCTCCAGCTGTGTCAGCAGGCGGCAGGACAGCATGCGCAATGGGTGGGTGAGAGGAGGCCCTGCGCTCCTTCTCGCTCTCACGGTATCAGTTGCCAAAGCTGATAGCCTGGTCAATTAACCCATCCAAGGAGAAGGGGCCCGCATGAACCACTAGGTCCTCCCGGAGGTGTTCATTTAACCCCTGGAGGAAGACGCTTTGTAACGAAATGTCATTCCGCCCTGAGTCTGCCGCGACGACCTGAAACTACACAGAGTAGTCGGCAGCTGACCGTCTACCCTGACAGAGTGACATTAAGCTGCTCATAATGTTCCTCTCGTTGTCTGAATGATCGAATGCACGAGTGAATTCACCAACAAATCTTTCAAAGGAATACGTGGGACCCTCCGAGCTGTTGAGAATAACATGGACCCAGCTGAGAGCCCGATCCCTCAGCGGGAGGGTCATAAAATGAATCTTGTTGAAACTTGAAGTGTTGTCCGGGTACTCCCACCCCCCACCTGGCCCAAATACAGCCGAATGTGACATAAATATCCTCTACATTTCTCCACCTCCCCTGCGTATGGGGCAGGTGTGTAAAATGCAGGTGTGCACATGCGCTGTGTAAATTTCTTTTTCTTTTCTTCAAAATTCACTTTTTCCTATTTTACTCCTTTTCTTTAAATTACCGTGTTAAGAAGATTTTGTTTGATTTTTACTAAGCTTAAATCAACTTTGTTCTGACCACAACACATTGGATGAAATGGATTTGTGGTTTGTTTTTTCCTTCAGGTTTGATTTTCTGATTGGACTTTGAATGATAAACAAATATTGTCTGGAATTTGACCACCTGACCAAATTCCTTTTGCTGTAGATACAGCAAAAGGAATTTGGTACCCAGCTCACGTTTGTGATCTCCAGGAGCAGGGCCATGTGGCAGAACCCGTCTGCCAGTCGCTCTCAAAAGAATCCACGGACATTCTTCCGGATCAAGGTTGGCACGTGAGAGGCCTGCTATCACCAGGGGGTGCAATCTGACTCTGCTGTGCTGAAGGTCTGTTGTCCGAATTAGATTTAACCTCTTGCACTCCGGTGTACCGCGGGCGGGCACGTCTCTGCGTCCTAGAGCGCACGAGGGCACCATAGGACGCACACTGTGCGTCCTAGGGTGCACTGAAAAAAAAACCCCTGCATTTCCGTTCTTCCACTACAGACACAGCCGCGAACAGAAAGCCAAAGAAGTGCTTTGATTGGTTTAGATGTGATTGACCTCTCATTCAACTAATAAGAGCCTTGAATTGGGTTTCTGAAACCTTGAAGAACTCAATGACTGAAAACCTAGCAAGAAGGACCCGCCTACCAATGGCTGCGAATACAGCGAGCCAATTGAAGCACAGAAGTTCGAAAGCGTGCGTCCCTTGCATAAAATCTGTTTTGTCTGAGCCGCTGGGTGACACACACGCATTCGCCAGTCTTTTTTTCTTACTACTGTTCTTATTTGTTTTGAAAAATCGTTCGCCAAAACCGCAATCATGGAAGCGCAAAACCGCAATAATGGAATTATGGTTTGACCAGGTCGTGTGACCAGAACCACGAGTCCGTAACAGGCGGACCAGCGCCATGTTTGTCTGACAATGAGGAAGAGAAGATTGCCAACGACACTGCTGTTGTGGACAGGTAAGTGTTATAAGCTAAATTATTCTTTATCCCTGAAAATTGTAATCAAAATGACTTTTGACCGATCGGTAAATTACAACTGTGCGTTATTGCAACTTGAAAACCGCGGCGCACGGGTCCAGTCCGTGCGCTGCATCCGGACCGTGAACGCCCCCCCCCCCGCTACTCTTCTGTAGCGGATTGCAGATATTATTGCAGATATTTTAGTACAACTGCGCATAGTAGACCGCGGCGCACGGTCCGTCATGGAGCGATGGGTGATGTCCGTCCTCTGTAGCGGGGGGGGGGGGGAGTTGTTATCTTCTACATTACAGATATTTTAGTATAATTTTTAGTGCACTGTAGGTTATTTTTTCTTGTAAAAAAAAAAGCCACACATTTTTTACGTGGCATGCTTCTTTTTTTTTTTTTTTTTTTTTTGTTACTTATTTGTACCCGTAGGTAGATTTGGTTTGCAGTCCGGTGACAAGCCACCGGCTGCCGGTCGCTGCGTGCGCGAGCGCCCTAAACCTACATGTTTTTGGTATGCGGGAGGAAACCGGAGAAATCCCGGAGTAAACCCACGCAACACGGGGAGAACATGCAAACTCCACACAGCTCACTGTTGGTCGGGGGCTGGGATCGAACCCACGATCTCATGATCCCCGCGATCCCCCGGCCAAGGGTAAACTGTGCTGCCACAGTGCTAAACCACTGCGCCACCGTGCAGCCCACGCTTGTTTGTTCATTCATTCATTCATGAATGAATAAACAACCCCACCCCACCCCCACACACACAGCCCTTCACCTTTCATTAGAACCCAAGATGAAGCTTCTATATTGAATCATTCAAAAGTTACAGACGTTTTTCCAAACTCTGCCATTTGGCACAATTTGGCACAGTTCAAAAACGCCTGGGAACAACCTAAGAAAAAAGCTGTGTAATATATTCATTTTTTGTGGTATTGTTACAAAATTTTGACCTCAGCTGGATAACACTTGGTTCTACATTTCTGTTGCATTTTCCAGCCTGGATCTGACAGCTGTGTGTTATTTGCAAGCATTTGTATCTAAAAAACACCCAGGCGAAATTTATTTTCTTCAAGTTCAGTATGTTTGGATGACTGTTAGTGGCAGGAGCACTTAGAGAGATTATGACTGTTTTGCCAAAAAATTCAAAGTGTTTTCTTTTAAATGAGACCAACTCCATGAAGATGCTGCAAAGGGTTGAAGAACAGCTTTTGATTTATTTTGGGTACGTTATTTTTTGGCGTTTTTAGGGAAATTGACCAGAGTGCAAGGGGTTAATTCTTCAGAATATTGCTGGTATAAGTTCTATAAACCTAATATCTTCAAACTCCTTTCAGAACTTCAAATACATTTGTCTTTTCATTAATCTCCATTCCCTTTCAGAGTAACACAAATTTTCCTTTTTTATGAAATAGTTTAATCATCATTTTCTTCATAAAATTGCTTTTTCCTTAACTAATGCTATTTAATGGTTTTTCGTCTTCCATTACAGTGCCAATTTAAGCTATGTTTTTCCTTGGTTCCACAAATGTTTGATAATACACATTGTGGTCAGTAATCCATGACCAATCTAATGTGCTCATGATACATGTTGAATTCCCTGTCTTAAAGTAATTTGAATGTGTTAATCTATTCTGAAATTTCTTGTTAAACTGTCAAAAGACATATGGGAGTTATTGTTTGATTTCATGTCCATCTTCTCGATTAAAAGCAGACAAGAACTCACAGGGTTTTTTTGAGACTGATTCATTATTGGTACAAATACAGAATTATTAATAAAATTGTCCATTCTTTTGGACTGGTGCCCCACGAGCTTACTGTATGTGTGTTGGTGATGAAAAGAAATTTTCATTCCTACTCACGTTCATGTTTAGATTAATACTTGTACCAACAATAAACTCCCATATGAAACCATACAATATTGTGTTCCATTTTACTCTGACAGCTAATAATCATCATCAAACCACAGTTCTTTCATTGTTCCACTGTTCCAGTGCCCCACAAACCCTTACTGTGATATCACGGTAAAGGTTTGTGGGGCACGGCAGTGAAGACTCCACCAGACCCGATGATCACTGCTCCAGTCTCCAACAACCCTTTATCAGCTGCAGAGAAATGACAGAAAAAAAAAACAAAAACATGTCACTGTGCCTTAATACTTGATAATTCCTGCCCAAATAGGAAGGTTTTTCTCACAAATCTGTGGCTTTTCTCTTTTAATTCTACTACTTTTATTTATTCCTCCTAAATTTGAATCATTTTTGCATAAATTTGCTACTTTTGAGATGGTTTTTATATTGAAATAAAAAAAATGTTTTCAAATAATTCATTACTTTTTTCTTATAATTTTTATATTAAATGTGCGACTTTTTCCATGCACATTTTCAGGTTTTATGCATACAATAGACATCTATTTGGAAAACTTTAGATTTTTCTCTTAAATGTGTTAACATGAGGGAAAAATATCCACATGTACCATCTCATACAATTCAAATTATATATACATAAAAAGTAAACAGTCAAAATTAACTGTTTGCTAGATTACAGTTGAAGAACTTAGAAAAGAAATAAACCAGATATTCTTCCTCTATGTTAATAGTTCCATTTTTTTAAAATTAATTTCAAGAGAGCTTTTTGTTACCAGAGTGGTGGCCTAGATGGTAGAGCATCCGACCCACAACCGGGAGGCCGGGATTCAAATCTCGGCTGGGTCATACCAAAGACTAGATAAAAATGGTACTTTCCGCCTTCTAGCTTGGTGCTCAGCATAATAAAACAGGGAAAAGAAAGTTAACACACAGAGCTACCAGAGGACTGACCCCCCACTGTAGCTTTCACTACTTATAGTAGCTGTGTGGCCTAGGGTCATGAAACGGAGATAGGCACCGCCCTACACCATTGACATGGGAATAACTTAACTTAACTCTTTGATATAAGACAATATTTTACATTCATAAATATGCCAGTTGTTTCCAGAATATTTTTGATTGGTTGAAGCATTCAATTCTTGATTTACTGTTAAAATAAACACACATCATTAACATTACTTCCATTCCATTAAATTGTGTAGCTCTGAATTGTTTCCACTTTGCTTACAACTGCATTAAAAAATTAAATCAGTCTTCATCCTGTGGACCTTTCTTATTGTGTTTCTAACAAGAGTTCATTCAATAAGTATAGACTGTTTCAGCAGAATCCTAACGTATTAATAGTGCTAATTTATGGGTGTTAAAAATAACATGATAATGAGGACTTTGGAGGATGTAAAGAACTGTATTTGGTAATTTCCTACCTTGTTCCACGTTTCCTCCTTGTAGAAAGCAGGTTTGCTGGTAAACATGTCAGTCTCTCATGGTTTCATGTTTTCCTCTATAAAAAAGTGGAACAATTTCATTTTTGTAAGCCATCTTTTAAATCCACCACCATAGTCCTGTTATGCTGCTAATGCTACTACAATTGCTATGAACAAAATAATAAGTCACATCTGCTCTGTCACAGGTTTTCATGTCATGTTCCATCATATAATGCTACTACCCATCTCTAATGTCTCTCAGAAACTGTGCCTTCACCCAGTAACTGTACAACATATTTTTTGAAATATGTCTAGCTAGCACAGGCTAATAACAATTGCAAGTTTATGAGCTTTTACTACACATAAACAAGTAAAAAAAAAAACTGACGAAATAAAACAAAATCACAGACTACAGAATCTACCTGCTAACTTAAGTGGTAAAATGATCAAAACAACGGCCATTCATTAACTTAACTGGGATTAACAGACACTCCATGAAATGAATGGTGGTCTATGGGGAAAGTTCCATCATATTACACAGTGCTGACAGAGCTGAGTGAAGCCACCTGGCCACCATATTAGTACACCCAAAACACTCAGTACTAATATGGCGGCCAGGTGACTTCACTTCCGGCACCCAATGATCCATCCAGTCTTTCTATAGAGATCACTGGTGCGCTCCTAATTGGACAGTGACAGTGAGAGTGAGTGACTGGAAACATGAGTGTTTCATCCTTCAACATACACACAAAACCTTTCATACATTCTGTAGGATGGAGAGTAAGTTTTTGAAGTCTGGGTAAGATGTCCTGATTGACAAAGGACTTAAAAACAAATGGCACTGGGCATTGATCAAAGAAATGGGCAGGGACGGCAAGCTGTTTGGTAGCTGGTGCAAAAAAAAAATTGAGAACCATGAGCTTGGTTTCTGCACGTTGTGCTTGAAAAAGCTGATGTATGCAACTAGCGGTAAAAAAGTGTTACCACATCACAAACTAGATCCCGGTCACAGAGCAGCTGTCCGTTTTTGTTAACTGAATTAAACTGTAGTTTTCTGGAGTAATCTAGCTTTGTGCCTTTCCCTTTTATGTTTAATAATATGTAATTTATTATTATTTCTTTTGAACAAAACAATTATAGAAATAATGAAATTTAGAGTATTATATACAGTTCACTGTTGCTGTTTACAATTTGCTATTAAAAATACATGGTACATGTACTTCCTCTCCCACTGTCAGGTGGGAGAGGAAGTTTTCTCTCTCCTCTACTGGTAAGATGTAGCCCAGTACAACCTGTCGCATTAAGGGAGGAGGTGTGTCCCCCTTGGGCTGGGCCCAAATGTGTGGCACACAGGTCCACCGGCACGTGGACACGCCCTGGTGCCACACAAAACAACCCCCAGCTATGAGCAAATAGCACCACTGCCTTGTGGTCGTCACGGGAGTGACAAAGGCTAAGGGAGACAACCCCTACAGAAAATCCGGAGTGGCGCCCCGAAGGCGGTTTGTCTTCGCGTAGCGGGACCTCCCGGCAACTCCTGTAGCCAAGTTGGTACCAACTGTATCGGCTAGTCCCTTCCATTGGACACTACCAGCAAGGCCGAGAAAGAGGATCTGTCAACTGGGCATCTCAGTTTCTCCACAGCTTCACCCTGGCCTGTGCCCTGGAGAGGTCACTCCAGTGCTGCCTTCTGCGGCAGCTCAAAATGGGGAGACGCAGATATTGGTTAAAAGTCCAGAGCAAATTGGCATAAGCTCGGGCGCCTAGGGCTGTCTCCCGATGGTGGGAGGGATCGTCGTGTCCCACTGGCCAGCTACCGCCCGCCTTTAGCTGGGCAGCCCCCAGTCAGTAAGGTGCTGGCCCGTCACGGTCCGCTTACTTCAAAGGGTGCTTGAAGTGTAGGCCAAAAGCTGAATCACGGACTGTAATCACTGCACCAGCTAATATCAAGAAACCAAAGCCGCCAGCGCTGACTTTGGCAACCTGGAACTTCAGAACAATGTGTCCTGGCCTCTCTGATGACCTCCAGCAAATCAACGACGCCAGGAAAACTGCTATCATCGACCGCGAGCTGAAGAGGCTCAATATTGACATTGCAGCACTGCAAGAGACGCAACTCCCGGGCAGCGGCAGCTTGAAGGAGAAGAACTATACGTTTTTCTGGCAGGGACAGGAGCCTGACGAGCATCGCCTGTACGGTGTTGGATTCGCTGTTCGAAACTCCCTTATGTCCTCTATTGAACCGCGGTCTTCAGGCACTCCACGAGTCCTCTCTCTCAGTCTCATAGCCTCCTCTGGACCAGCTAATATCCTTAGCGCCTATGCTCTGACGCTCTGCTCTTCAACTGAGGTGAAAGATGCATTCTACGAGGTGCTTGAAACCAGGATCCAGCAGATCCCTGCCAAGGAGCACCTGTTTCTGCTCGGTGACTTTAACGCACGGATAGGGGCAGATCATGACTCCTGGCCCCGCTGCATTGGCCGCTTCGGCATCGGCAAGCTCAACGAGAACGGTCAACGCCTTCTTGAACTCTGTTCCTTTCATGACCTCTGTCTGACCAACACATTCTTCTCCACCAAGCCCTGTCACCGAGTGTCCTGGAGACATCCAAGGTCTCGCCACTGGCATCAGCTGGACTTCGTCATCACCAGGAGATCCCTGCTGAACTGAGTGCTGGTCACGCGCAGTTTCCACAGCGCTGACTGTGACGCCGACCATTCCCTGGTCGCCACCAAGGTACGTCTCTGCCTCAGACGTGTTAACCGCTCCAAGCAGAAACCCCAACCCCGCATCAACACAGCTATGATTACAGTACCTGAACTGCGGGAACGCTATGCTAGTCATAAATGAAGCCCTGGTGGACTGTCCCACTGACTGTGCTTCTGCAAGGTGGAACCACATCCGTGAGGCTGTGTTTGAGACCGCCATAGGTACCTTTGGGAAAAAGGTGGGGAAGAGTGTGGATTGGTTTGAAGCTGGAGCTGCTAAGATGGAACCTGCAATCGCCGCCAAACGTGCAGCCCTAATTGCCCACAAGAAGGAGCCCTCTGTGCGGACGCTTGCTACACTGCGCGCTGTGAGGAACAATGCACAAAAGATTGCAAGGCGATGTGCCAACGACTACTGGCTTAACCTCTGCCAGGACATACAGCTTTCTGCAGATCACGGAAACGTGCGCAAAATGTACGAAGGCAGGAAGAAGGTTTTCGGTCCCAGTGTCATCAAGACCGCCCCACTTAAATCAGCTGCAGGAGATGTCATCAAGGATCGCGGTAAACAAATGGAGAGATGGGCTGAGCACTACCAAGAGCTCTACTCGAGAGTAACCACCGTCTCGAACACGGCCCTTGAGAACACCCCTCTACTGTCAGTCATGGATGAGCTTGATGCTCCACCTGCCATCGAGGAGCTCAGCAAGGCGATAGACTCCATCTCAAACGGCAAGGCTCCAGGCAGTGACAACATCCCCCCTGAAATCATCAAAACCGCAAAGGAGAGCTCGCTCTTGAAACACCTCCATGAGCTTGTAGCATCATCGTCTCCTCAAACCAAGACAGAAGATCACTTCTCTCCAGTTTACAGGAATTTCACTTTATTCATTACACAGGAATACCACTTTTCTGCCTTTTCAGGAATATCACTGGCTTTTATGTCGACTCATGCCAGTCCTCTTCCGGGCCTGACCAAAGATGCTTGCTTTCCCAGGACCCCAATGTAAACAGTTGCCTCTTGCAGAGATTGTAAGGATCAGAATTTGCTTTTAAAAGCTCAAAGGAACATAAAACTCAGGAGACCAGACCTCTCAACGTGAACACTGCATTTGATAATGTACCTTTTCACAGGAAACCAATGTTCTTAAAAGAGTCATAAACCGCTTGATCTGACGGGTTTATAGCCCCGACGCTGTCCAGGTTTCCTCCCCAGATACTATGGACCTAAAGGAAATCAACTACAGCTCAACAGTACCTCCTAGTCGATACCTACGAAATGTGTTTTCAGTATGTAGGATGACTTTTAATTTGTTCTAAACATTAAGTTTCTTTCAGCTTATCCTCTGGATCCTAAGGACACTGAAAATCATCCCTCTTTTATCACCAACCATGGTTTGCTACATTTTGATCTAAATGTGAATGCATGTATTATAATTATGTATAAGAAATGTTATATTCATGAGTGTTATTCAAACACATATTGGAGTAATGGTATAAATGCATGATCACCAAATATTAGCCAAGTCATTTAATTTAGTTAGATTTTATATTGAGCACCTATTTCATAAGGACTGACTGAGTGTTGATTTTCCCTCTGCAATTTCATGGGATGGTGTCTTCATTTGATTGGCTGCTCTCAAACAAAGAAATGTTCTCACATTGGATAGCAGCCATTTCAAACTGCTTCTGAAAAAGTCGATTGGTCAGTCTTGCGACCGACATCATCAGTTTTACGACCCGGTGAGGTAACTTTAAAAGAGAGAAGTTAGATTTGAGTTTAGGAGGAGAAAAGTAAGAGAACAGTAGAGACAAAGAACAGGCAGGAAGATTAGCAAGAAGCAAGATAGAGAACGGTGATAGAATTAAGAATTAGAAACACAGAAAGAAGAAAGAAAGAGATTTTGAGAAAGATTAGGAACTAAATTAAGATTAAAGAAGCAGAATAGTAATCTAGATCTCAGAAGAAGATTTTATTCCACCGTTTCAAGGCCCTGTGAAGTTTTATTTTATTCTCTGTGTGTTTGTCAAGTCTTTCGTTATATTCTGGTCACTGAGGAGAAACCATTTTTCTTTAGAGCTCGTCCCTTTTAGAGAATAAATTCTCAAACTTTTTCCTTCACCTCAGAAGCCATTCTTATCCTAGTAAATGTTTTTCTCATTTTTTTCATGACTTTTCACGCCATTAAAGTGGACCTTTAATTTGCCTGATTTAAAGTGAACAGAGACTGAGAAGTTTCTCCTTCAGTTTTTGGGTCGATCCTGCTACAAGAGATCTCAAATTTGGACTCTTTTCCAAGGACTTTTCACACCGCCCTGAGACAAACCATCCACGGCTGCCACTGTCTCCTTGAAGGGCCCCCAGCTGAGTTATCACCTCCATGGCTGTGAGGACAGCAGCCGCTTCCTCCGACGTCCTAACTTCAAAACCCAGCGGTACCGACCCGCGAAAACGTGGACCTACGGCTGTTGTGTGAGTGAAACTCTTATTTCTCCTATCTGCTGGGTTAAAACGTGGTGTCCTAACAATTAAATTACAATTGAATATGGCCCGTATTGCAGGGCTCAATTAGTCTCTCAGCCACAGGATAGAGCTATCAACTGAAGGAAAACTCTTAGTCATTTTTAAGTAACTGCCCTTAAATTTTTGTAGATTAATTCAGAATTCATTTTTTTAGATAATTAGCTTATGAATTTTCCCCATAAAATTGCGTTGTTTTGTTAAAACATTCCAGCCTCATTTACCGTTGAAACATAAGTCTAGTTCCTCCTTGGTTATACAGAGGTGTAACGCTGGAGTTTATGTTCAGGAACCCAATATCAGTTGATGTGATATATTACGCTGTTATCATCTGAATCTGTTTATTCATCATTTGAACGCTATGCCATGTAAACTGAATGAGTTTAATAAAAGGGTGAATTAGAGAAGTTGAAGCGTTTTCCTTTCGCATATACATGTTTCCTAATCACGGCAGGACAAAAACTCACTGAAACTTTGAGACTGATTCATTAAGTAATTTAAGGTACCAAAGTTAATTAAAATTAAAGTTAATATTATTGTCCGTTAGGACTGGTGCCCCTTTTACGAGTGCTTTTATTTAATTTAGCGGGTGTAGAAGTGAGGGTTTAACTCCGCCCCCTTTCACACCCACTATTAAATAAAATAAATAATTCCTGTACCTTATGACAAATATTTTTATAGGCAATTCACGCTACAAGCTCCTGCTGTAGTGCTGGGAGGAAGGGGCTGTGCCCCAAAATATGCATGATGTCAAAATCATCACTCTCTACAAGAACAAGGGGGAGCGGAGCGATTGTAACAACTATCGTGGTATCTCACTCCTAAGCATAGTTGGCAAAGCCTTTGCCCGTGTCATCCTCAACAGACTACAACTACTTGCCGAATGTGTGTATCCAGAGGCGCAGTGTGGATTCAGAGCAACCAGGTCAACCATAGATATGGTCTTCTCTATGAGGCAGCTGCAAGAAAAGTGCCGGGAGCAGAGACAACCCCTCTTTTTGGCCTTCATCGACCTGACCAAGGCTTTTGACTTGGTCAGCAGGGATGGACTGTTTGCCCTCCTCCAACGAATTGGATGTCCCACCAAGCTTTTGAGCATGATCAAGTCATTCCACCAGGACATGAACGGCATTGTCCAGTTTGATAGATTATCCTCAGACCCTTTCCCGATCAAGAACGGTGTGAAGCAGGGTTGTGTTCTGGCTCCTACCCTATTTGGCATCTTTTTCTCCCTGCTTCTGTGCTACGCCTTCCGGGACTCTGAAGACGGTGTCTTCCTCCACACCAGGAGCGATGGAGGCCTCTTCAACATGGAACGCCTCAGATCAAAGATCAAGGTGCTGTGCATTCTGATCAGGGAGCTGCTCTTTGCTGATGATGCTGGTCTTGTTGCCCACACCGTGGAAGCGCTCCAGCGTCTCATCAACTGCTTTGCTCGTGCCTGCTCTGAGTTTGGCCTCACCATCAGCCTTAAAAAGACCAAGGTCATGGGCCAGGATGTCAGCAGTGCTCCCAGTATCAACATCGGCAACCACACACTTGCGGTGGTGGACAAGTTCACCTACCTCGGGTCGATCATCTCCAGCAATCTCTCCCTAGACGCCGAACTGAACGCCCGTATCGGCAAGGCATCGACGGTGATGGCCCGTCTGGCGAAGCGAGTCTGGGACAACTCTATGCTAACCACCAACACCAAGATAAGAGTCTACATGGCCTGCGTACTGAGTACTCTCCTATACGGCAGTGAAGCATGGACCCTCTACTCCTGCCAGGAACGTCGGCTGAACGCCTTCCACCAACGCTGCCTTCGCAGACTACTGCGCATCACTTGGCAGGACCGTGTCTCCAACATCGACGTCCTGGCCAGAGCAGATGTGCCCAGTATGTTTGCCATCCTGACAAAGAGACACTTGCGATGGCTTGGCCACGTCAACCGAATGGAGGATGGCCGCATCCCCAAAGACTTACTGTATGGGGAGCTGGCTACTGGAACTAGATCAAAGCGACGCCCAACTCTCAGATTCAAGGATGTTTGCAAGTGCGACCTCAAGGCTGGAGGCTTCAACCCCTCCGACCTGGAGTCAGCCGCCTCCGTCCGCTCCAACTGGTGGACCACCACCCAGGATGTCATCCGAACAGCAGAGGAGAGAAGAGACACTCGCTGGGGGGAGAAGAGACTCCGCAGACAGAGGAGACTGTCGAGACCCCCACTACACTGTGAAGAATTTATCTGCAGCGGCTGCGGCAGGATCTGCAGATCCCGTATTGGCCTCTACAGCCACGCCCGATGGTGCAGCTCCCTGAATGATGACCCCAAGGCACAACCCCCCCCCCCCCCATGAGCTTTTGAGATCGGGAGCCAATGAATGAATGACTGTTGCTGTTTACAATTTGCTATTAAATATACATGGTACAAATGTTGCACATTCCATTAAAAAATAGTAAATGAATGGCCTTTTCCATATAGCCTTTACTGAATTGTTGCTAATCAAATCTTATTACTTAATCCTCTTCACCCCGGCTGGGGCATAAGGCGCCAATGAGTCTCCTCCAGCCATCTCGGCCCTGGGCGAGCCAGCTGACTTCGTTCCAGGTCTTGCCCTCCGCTTTCATTTCCTCTTCCACTGTCCTCCTCCAGGTGCCCTGGGGTCTGCCTCTCCTCCTTTTCCCCGGCGGTGCCCATCTGAGTGCTACGTATGGATGCCTGGCTTTGTTCATGCACAGAACGTGGCCTAGCCACCTCCAGCGTCTCTGCTTCACCTCGTCCACGATGATGTTGATGCCTGTGCGTCTGCTGACTTCCTTGTTGGCGACGCACTGCTCCCAGTGGATTCTGAGGATTCAACGTAGACACCGTCCTTCAAAACCTCTGAGGTGGCTTTCAATTTTCTTGTTTGTTCTCCAAGTCTCCGAGGCATATAGGAGGACTGAGCGAACGTTTGATTTGTAGATCTTCAGTTTGGTACTGTTCTGCAAGACTGACGATTTCCATACATTTCGCAGTCTGTTGAAAGCCTGTGCCGCAAGACCGATTCTTATGGAGATCTCTCTCTCGATGTTACTGTCAGCTGAGATGTAGCTTCCCAGGTATTTGAAGTCCTGTACTTCCTCAAGATCTTCACCCTGTACCTTTGTTTTCTGTGTGCTCTTGTTTTTCAGTTTCATCACTTTCGTTTTGTTGGGGTGAATCCTGAGCCCAATAGTTGTTGCTGTCTGGTCAACTCTGTCTGTCTTTTCCTGGATGTCTCTCTGTGTATGTGATAGCAGGGCGATGTCGTCTGCAAAGTCACAGTCTTCCAGTCTGGCCGTTAGTCCCCAGACAAGTCCCCTAGGTCGGTCTCCTGTGGCTCTCCTCATCACCCAGTCAATGACAACCAGGAAGAGGATCGGTGAGATCACGCAGCCTTGTCTGACCCCAGTCTTCACATGGAACCACTCACTCTCCTGGCCATTGTGGCGTACGCAGCACTGATTGTCAGCATACATGTCCTTCAAGATGTTGACTACTTTTGTTGGAAATCCATATGCTGTCAGAATCCTCCAGAGGGATGGGTGGTGGATGCTGTCAAAGGCCTTTTCAAAGTCAATGTAGTTTATGTACAGTGAGGAGTTCCATTCCAGTGATTGTTTGACTATGGTACGCAGGACAAAGATTTGGTCTATGCAGCCCCTACCGCTTCTGAATCCTGCCTGTTCCTCCCTCAGGACCCTCTCTATGACTTGCCTCATCCGCATCAACAGAACTCTGCAGAAGAGTTTCCCAGGCACAGACAGAAGGTTGATGCCTCTCCAGTTCCCGCATGCTGACAGGTCGCCTTTCTTTGGCAGCTTGACTATGATGCCTTTCTTCCAAGTAACAGGGACTTTTTCTTCTTCCCACACTTTGTTGAAAAATTCTGTCAGAGCTTTTGCACTTGCCTTTGGATCTGCTTTTAGCATGTCTGCAGTAATCCTGTCTTCGCCAGGTGCCCTGTTTCCTTTTGTCTGCTTAATGGCCTCTTCTATCTCCTGTTGGGTGATGCGCCCCCGCTTCATTTCTATGTGAAAGCCTGTGTCTTCTATCACTGCTTCTTCCTCAGGGTCTGGTCTATTCAGAGTCTCTCTGAAGTGCTCCGCCCATCTACTGAGTTGGTCCTCTTCCTTCATGAGAACCTTCCCATCTTTGTCCTTAACCACCATTGATTTGCTGGTGAAACCTCCTGTGAGGGTTTTGGTGATTTTGTAGACCGTTCTTGTGTCTCCCCTTTCTGCTGCTGACTGTGCCTCCTGAGCCAGGCTGTCCGTGTACTCTCTCTTGTCTTTGTGGACACTCTTCTTGACATTGTTGTTCTTCTGTCTGTATGCTTCAGCAGCTGCTTCCCTCTCTTCCGTGCTTCCCCCTAGCATGCACTGTTTTGTTGCCCTTCTCTCCTCGATGAGTTGCCAGGTGTTTTCAGAGATCCATTCTTTCCTCTCTCTTTTCCTGTGGCCCAGCACCTCTTTGCTTGTGTCGAGGAACAACTTCTGGACAGTGTTGCTCAAGGTGTTGATGTCGTCTGCTGGTGTGTCTTCCAGGACCTGGAATCTGTTGGACAGCTCGAGTACAAACTGAGTCTTCACTGTAGGATCCTTCAGTCTGCTTGAGTCAAAGAGCTGTTCACTAGTCTTCTTGTTGGTCCTCTTCAGCTTCAGCTGTAGCTTGCACAGAACAAGGTGGTGGTCGCTGCTGGCGTCGGCCCCTCTTAGTGCTCTGACATCAGTCATAGACCCTCTCCACTTCTGGTTGATGGCTATGTGGTCTATTTGGTTCCTGGTTCTCCCATCCGGTGACACCCACGTCAGTTTGTGAATTGTCTTGTGTGAGAATATGGTGCCTCCTATCACTAGCCCATTCTCCAGGCACATGTCCACAAGTCTCTGACCGTTGTCACCTCTCATACCTGTTCCTTGGGTTCCCATGCATGATTCGTATCCCACATTTCCTGCACCAACCTGGGCATTAAAGTCCCCCATCACAATGAGGATGTCATGCCGTGGTGTCTTGTCTATTAGCTCTTGGAGGTTTGTATAGAAAAGGTCCTTCTCTTCATCTGATGATGGTTCTGTTGGTGCATAGCACTGGATGATGGTGGTCTTCACGTACTTTGAGAAAAACCTCGCTCTAATGATCTGAGCATTGACTGGCTCCCAGCCCAGGAAGCTCTCTTGGCATTCTTGTCTAAAATGATGCCCACTCCTTCCTGGTGTTGGCCATCTGTTCTTCCCGAGTAGTACACTGTCTCTCCTGTGTTCAGGGTCATGGTTCCCGAGTCTATCCATCTCATTTCACTGATTCCAAGAATGTTGATGTTGTATCTCTTCATCTCTTTCACAACCTGTGCTGTTTTTCCAGTTTTTGTACATCGTTCGAACATTCCATGCTCCCACCTCACTCGTTGTTTGGGTTTTGCCAAGGATTCCATCGGAACAGAAACTTCCTTTCGGCTTTCATCCCTGCTCTTCATATAAGATATTGCTGCCTTAGTCCTCAGCTCGTCGCCCAAGGTTTGATGACTTTTTGTTGATCTTGTTGGCGTTTCTGTAGCAAGCGTTTTTTACGTGGTGGGCTGCTAACCCAACACACAACCCTCCACCTTGACTAAGGTCCCAGTTTCAGCTGAAGAAAAACAGCCCCAAAGCATGATGGTGCCACCACCATGCTTCACTGTAGGTATGGTGTTCTTTTGGCGATGAGCAGTGTTGTGTTTGCGCCAATATACCTTTTGAAATTATGGCCAAAAAGTTGAACCTTGGTGTCATCGGACCATAACACATTTTTCCACATGTGTTTGGGAGATTTCAAATGTGTTTTTGCAAAATGTAGCTGGGCTTGGATGTTTTTCTTCATAAGATAAGGCTTCCATCTTTCCACCCTAGATGGGAGATTGTTGTCACATGTACTAAATAGCCAGTACTTGCCAGAAATTCCTGCAGCTCCTTCAGTGTTGCTGTTGGCCTCTTGACAGCCTCCCTGACCAGTTTTTTTTTCTTGTCTTTTCATCAATTTTGGAGGGACATCCAGTTCTTGGTAATGTCACTGTTGTGCAATATTTTCTCCACTTGATGATGACTGACTTCATTGTGTTCCATGGTATATTTAATGCCTTGGAAATTCTTTTGTACCCTTCTCCTGACTGATACCTTTGAACAGTGAGATCCCTCTGATGCTTTGGAAGCTCTCTGCGGACCATGGCTTGTGCTGTAAGATGTGACCACAAAAATGTCAGGAAAAGCCTACTAGAACAGCTGAACTTTATTTGGGGATAATCGGAGGCACTTCAAATGGTGGCAGGTGTGTGCTGACTCCCATTTAACATGAATTTGAATGTGATTGGTTAATTCTGAACACAGCCACATCCCCAATTATAACAGGGTGTGCATATTTATGCAAACAGGTTATTGTAAGTTTTTTATTTTTTATTTTTCTCCTTAAAAGATTTCAGTTTGCTTTTCAGTTGGGTTGTACAGGTTATAGGTCACATTGATGGAAGAAAAAATTTTGCAATGATTTATCGTGGTCTCATTCTTTTTACATCACAAAAACCTAGCATTTGAACAGGGGTGTGTAGACTTTTTATATCCAACACACACACACACGTGTATACATATATATGTCATGTTTGCCCCTATGGGGCAGAGAGACAAACCCAAGCACTGAATGGTGTTTGTGACATTTATTAACAGAAAAAAGCATAAAGTCCAAAATAGTGCTGACAGGTACAGAAAGGTAACAAATAATAACTTACAACAATGAGCCTCAGAGCAGGGAGCGCTCAGCAGAAGCTGCAGAAATACTTCAGGGGCTGGGAAACCAGGAGTGAACAGGAGTAGACTCAATATAGCTGCAACAACACAGTGAAAAGGCAGAGCTTAAATACATGGAGGTAATGGGGAATGATAAGCAGCAGGTGTGGCAAGGAGTGGGCAGAGACCTTACTCTTAAATCACTCACAGCTGAGGTGACTGGGGAAACAGGCTGTGAGAGGAAGGTGGGTGTTTCTGGGAGCAGAGGAAGGAGGCTCGTGTCAAAACCCCAAAAGTGGTCTTTGGCTCTTGAATAACTTTTCTGATAATTCTTTTGGCTCTTCTGTTAGAAATCTTGTGAGGAGCTCCTAGTTGTGGCCGGTTTATGGCAAAATGATGTTCTTTCCACTTCCAAATGATGGCTCCAACAGTGCTCACTGGAACATTCAGCAGTTTAGAAATGCACCTATAACCAATGCCATCATTATGCTTTGCAACAATAAGGTTGCGGAGGTCTAGAGAAAGCTCTTTGTTTCTACCCATCATGAGTTCTTTGTGGTGTGGCAATCTGATATTCACAGACCTTTTTAAAGGCTATCAGTCAGGACTTAACCAGCTGAAATTAATTTGCTCTGATGGGGGATGGGATGGCTTCCTAAATTCTGATGGATTTCAGCTGTTTTTTTTGGCTTTCTATGCCTTTTTGCACCTCTTTTTCTTTGTGTTCAATAGTTATTCCCTGTGTCATTCCACTTTATTAAATATAACTTGTTTTGTGAACACAATTGCCTTGATTTCTTTGTATGCACAGATTACTTGAGCTGTTACTGAGATCTGGTGAAAATCTCAGGTTAATGGCGCCATCAGAAATACTGTATGTTTAATGAGAAAAATGTTGATGTGTTCAATACTTATTTTCCCCACTGTATTAGGGAAAAAAGTTGCACATTTAAATGTTTCAAACTTGCTTTATTTATTTATTTATTTTTTGGGGGCTTTTAGCACTGGTGCTTCAGAGTCTTCTTTAACATGATATTAAAGATTTATGATGATATGGGGTGTGTGTGTGGGGGAGAGTCCTCTGTTTTTTTCCAGGTTGGGGGGCTCATGTTCCCCTCTGTCCCCCCCTTGATTTACACCTATGGACACAATGCTCTGAGCCAATGAAATCTTCAAAACATTTTGAACCAATGAAGCTGAAGTGATGCTCGGATGCATCTAGGTACTCTTGGATTGGGTTGAAATACCTGTTCATTTATGGGACAAAAAACATGAAATGTGGGTTATAAAACTAATAGGAAATGTTCTGAATTATTTTTACATTAAGGCTGATATCCTCTTTGGGGAATAAACGTGTTTCAGTTCAACTCATGATAATATGCATACTGTGTAGGTCCTGGTCTGCAGCCTGCTCTTGACTTTATCCATCAACTACCTACAGGTAAGCCCCGATTTTTCAAAAAAGGGGAAAAATTAACGTCATAAATGTAAAACTTTTGGTCTTGTAAATTTGCAAACTTTTCTCATACGTTTACAACTTTTTCTCATAATTTTGCAACTTTTTCATGGGAATGTGTGGCCCTCGTAAATTTATGACTTGTAAATTTGCAGCTTTTTTCCCCTTTTAAATTTGCTGCTTTTGACCATAAATTTGTCTTTTTCCTTGTGACCTTCCAGCTTTTTTCTTGTAAATTCACAACTTTTTTTCTTGTAAATTTGCTACTTTTTTTCTAAGAAAAATCACAACTTTCGGAGGAAAAGTTACAAATTTACAACAAAAAATTGCAAATTTGTGAAAAAAGTTCTTCTCTGAACCCACAGGTGCATCATGAGTGCTTTTATTGTCTTGTATGCAAAACTGCATTGTTTCCTTTCAAATATTTTAAAATGGTCCTTCAGAACGTTTAGACATATACGCTACTGCTGCTTGTGGATATCACTCTATAAATCACTCTATAAATTCAAGAAGTCTCTGTGTGTCTGTGTGTCACAATCATAGGACATAGGATGGCTTATGTCTGCATAATGTCCTATGATGATCCTATGATCTCAGGCATCATAGGACTCACCGTCATATAGATATGAAGTCTATATGACGTCATATAGACATAGAGACAGGTGTCTTTGACTACGTGAGCAACGGCAGGCATCACTCACGATCATGGGACTTGCTATGACCTATGACGTTCCTATGATCTCAGGCATCATAGGGACAATGCAGTCATATAGATATGATGTCTACATGACATCACATAGACATATAGACTGACTACGTGATCAACGGCAGGCATCACTCACGATCATAGGACTAGCTATGACCTGTGCTGTTCCTATGATCTCAGACGTCATAGGACATGCGATGTCGTCATATAGATATGATGTCTATATGATGTCATATAGACATAGAGACAGGTGTCTCTGACTATGTGATCAACGGCAGGCATCACTCACGATCATAGGACTTGCTATGTTATCATCAGAGATCAAACGCAGGCATTTATCAAGTTCACTCACGATCATAGGACATCACAGATCAAAGGCAGGCATCACTCACAATCATAGTACTCTCTGTGACATCATCAAAGACCATAGTACTCGCTATGGCACCATCAAAGATCAAAGGCAGGCATCACTGAACGAGTGCAGACGTGCTTGCTTACACCCTTGCTTACACCTGCTTTCTACGGCAAACATCAAACGCAGCTTTCACCATGGTTACTGTTGCCAGACATACACATCATCAAAGATCAAAGGCAGGCATCACTGAACGAATGATGATGTCAAAGATCAAAGGCAGACATCGCCATGGTTAGTGTTGCCATGGTAACAGTAACTTTCTACGGGCATGCAGAAATGCTGGCTTAGACTTGGTTTCTACGGGCATGCACGGGTATGCACTAGTAGTCACAAATTGTACTCAAGTAAAGGTAATGTTACTTTATATTAGTTATTGAAGTACAAGTAATACTAGTCACCAAAAAATTACTTCAACAGAGAAAGTATCAACAAAAAAAGTTACTTGACTAATGCCTTAACTCCTGCAAATTTTTGAGGTTTTTCTCTGAACATTTAGGCTATTAAGTAAATTTGAAATTTTCTTCTCATCATTTATTTTTTCTTGTACATTTGCAACTTTATTCTCAGAATTTTGTGTGTTTTTCTTCATAAGTTAGATATTTTTCTTTCCACTTTTTTCTTAAAAATTTGCTACCTTTTTAATATATGAGGGTGAGGGCTGCTCACTGAGAGGACTCAGACTTGGCACAGTTATTAGTCTTTCTCTACATAGGTACTACTAAGGGTCACATACAGTACTTCTCCCATTGCTTTATGCAGCTGTGGAGACCTCACCTGTAGATTCTGCAGGTTGCATAAGAAGCTATGACTTGACCTTGGAAATTAGTGTTTCATTGTCTTGGAAGTGCTTGCCCTTCAAAAATGACTTCATGGTTGGAAAGAGGTGGAAGCCAGATAGTGCGAGGTCAGGAGAAAAAGGGGGTGAGGAATGATTTCATAGCAGCAGGACCATGCTTGCATTTTGGCAACATGCGAGTTGTGAACTGGGGCGTTGTCTTACAGG
Source organism: Pholidichthys leucotaenia (assembly GCA_020510985.1). Classification (NCBI taxonomy): domain Eukaryota; kingdom Metazoa; phylum Chordata; class Actinopteri; order Cichliformes; family Pholidichthyidae; genus Pholidichthys; species Pholidichthys leucotaenia. Next base: position 63,686,708 of record CM035848.1, on the reverse strand, counting down.
AGACGGACACCATTGGTCAATATGCCACATCTCTTGGTTTTGATGGGCTTCCACAATTTTTGCAGCAGTCAAGCGTAGTAAGTCTGTGCAATTGTGGTGCCCTTTGCCAGGAAATACATCATCAACACTCCATGCTGGCCCAAAAGGGCCATGAGCATGACCTTGCCCTCTAATGGTTGGAGACGTTCCTTCTTCTGAAGTGGTGAGCCATAATGCTTCCATTGCTTCAGCTGGGCTTTAGTCTCTGGATCATAGTGATGGACCCATGTTTCGTCCTGCATGATTAGTCTGCTGAAGAAGTCCTCCTGGTTTTCTTGGCACAACCGGGTGAATAACTAGCGAATCCGCTGTGCAGACAACTTCCGCATGCGCAAATGTCATGGATAATTTTTTTTCCATGGACCCCACACTGATCTTGACATCTTGGGCTAGTTGGCAAACAGTTGTGCGGCGATCCTCCAAAATGGTGGCCTCCACTTGCTGGATGGTGTGTTCACCTTGTCCACCGATGTCCTACCACACTAGTACTGTTGATGCCAGTATTTAATTACGTCATACGATGGGGTATCCTCCCCATAAGTCTCTTTCATCTCATCGAACGTCTCCCGTGGTGTGCGGCCTCTCAAGTACAAAAACCTGATGACCACTCTGCATTCAACTGGCTCCCTCATAATTAGTTAGTCTAAGGCTCAAACACAAGGCAGCTGTCACCAGAGGGAGCACACGGAAACAGGGTAATGTTTCAGGAAATTTACTGAACAACACAAATGAACAGAAAGTCATACACGCCGTGGAAACACACAGCCTGGGGAGAGAGAGAAACAGAGAGCTGGTTAGAGGCTGATGATGGAACAGGGATAAATGACCTTACTATTACAAAAATGCCCTAACCCTATAACCATATAGCTTAAAAATGTAAAAATAATAAATAAAAGCTTAAGCTTTTTTAAAAACTAATTTAAAAGCTTGACTTAAAGTTAGAATATGATAGCACTGGCATTAAAGCTGACATGGCTTAAAGTTGAAGAAAATTAGCTTAATGATGCAAGTAATGAAAATTTGAAGCTGAAAAATGCTAGCGTTAAAGCTAAAATGGCCTAACCTTACATTGTTAGCATAAACGTGAAAGAAAATCAGCTTTAAAATGCAAAATAATGCTAAAACAAAAAAAAATAAAAAAGCCAAATAGCTTAAAGATGAACAATGTATAATAACAGCTGAAATATATTGTGTTAAAAGCTGAACGGTTTCTCCTTTAAATAAAAGTTTTCAATCTAAATAAATGATGAAGCACAAATAATTTCTCATTTTAATTCCATTTTTTTTTCGCTGAAAAAGCATACATATAAAAGTAGAAAAATGGAAGCATAGATGTCCATAAAAAATTGAAAAGAATGACACCAGAATAGAGTTTCTAGCTGCAAGCACAGTATGTAGAAGTGACCATACATTCTGACAGTCAACAATAGTGTGAATGTTTAATAGCATTCACACTATTAAGATAAGGCCACTTTTATTGAGTACAATTTCTGGTGACTCTACCCACCTCTGCAGTCACATAAATGTAGTTGTATAATGAAGAGCTTCCTACTTTGGCCACTAGAGGGCATCCAGTTTCTATAAAAGAGGTGAAACCATACCATTGCTCACAAACAGACACCATTCAAAAAGAATGGCCTCTTACACAACTGGTTTGAAGTTGAAGACAGAGGACAGTCAGCTGAGCATCTTGTTAACGTGTGTGCACGCTTTCATTGCATGTATATCTGAACATGCTGGTGCCACATACAGAACACTGATCTCTCATCTAACCCATCTAATAATAAATCAATTAACAAAAAGGTAATTAGAAATCTGTGTTTAAGTCATGGCATGAACATGGATGGATATTCCATTTCACTATTTTGGGGGATAATAAACAGAGCATTTTGTTAAGAGTAAATGTTGAGGGCGGCGGCATAAGTGTTGTAGTTCGAGCCGTTTTTAGCTTTTTGGGAACCCTGCATGGCTTTTGGAATAGAGAGCAGTTCAACATCTATAAAATGAAAACAAAAAAACCAGAACACTTTTTCCTGTCCTAACAAAAACATTAAAAATTAAATTTGGTTATTGTCGAGATTAAGAGAAAAAAGCAAACCATTGCATAGAATCAAAATTATCAGCATCCAGAGGAATATTGTAAATTTACAGGAAAAAGGTCCCAAATATATGGGAAAAAGTTGCAAATTTACAAGAATTTTTTTTTTTCAAATTTACAAAAAAAATGCAAAGATTTATGACAAAAATGTTTCAAATTTATGAAAAAAAAAGCTTCACACATTCACAAATTTAGAAATTTCCAAGAAAAATATGGAAAATGTATGTTTATGTGAAAAAGTTGCAAGTTCATGAAAAAGTCACAAATTTATGATTAAAAAAAGTTTCAAATTTATAAGAAAAAATAGCAACCTTCCAAGGAAAAAAGTTGTAAATTTGTAAAAAAAAAAAAAAAATGTTGCAAATTTATAAGAAAAGGAACAAATTTACAAGAAAAATATTGCAATTTTGTGAGAAAAATGTTGCAAATTTACAAGAAAAGCAAATAATTTATTTTTTATGTGAAAAAAGTTACAAAATTAAGGGGAAAAATTTGCAAATTTATAAGAAAAAAGTAGCAAATTTATCAGAAAGAGTCACTAATTTAAACAAAAAATGTCACAAATTTACCAGAAAAAAATAGCAAAATTACAAAAAAGTTGTAAATTTATAAGAAGTCACAAATTTAGAAGAATAAAATCGCAAAGCTGTGAGAAAACGGTTGCAAATTTACAAGAAAAAGTGACAGATTTATGAGAAAAATGTTGCAAATATACAAGAAAAACAACATTTATTTTTATATGAAAAAAGTTGCAAGTTTATGAAAAAGTCAAATTTATGACAAAAAAGTTTAAAATTTATAAGAAAAAGTAGCAAATGAGGAAAAAGTCACTCATTTATATGAAAAATGTCAAAAATCTATGAGAGAAAAAAATTGCAAAATTAGGAAAATGTTGCAAATTTATAAAAAAGCCACAAATTTACAAGAATAATATTGCAAATTTACAAGAAAAACAGAAAATTTATGTCTATGTGAAACAAAGTTGCAAGTTTATGAAAATGCCACAAATTTACGAGAAAAGTTGCTAATTTACAAGAGAATTTTTTTTTTTTTTTTTTTTGCATTTATGCTGAGCATTTCAAATGCATTTTATTTAGTTATGTAACGATGTGTAGAAAGGAGTATGATTATGTTTGGGCGGGTTGGACGGGCCATACCCTCCACTTTACACCTGTGTGTGTGAGACATCTTAGGCCTGGCTGTGCTGGTATCTGGTGGTCTCCCACTCCCCCCCCCCCCCCCCCACTATGTCTGCAGCTGCCACATTTATCAGCCACGCACACACACACACACACACACACACACACACACACACTTTCTCTCTCTCTCCTCCTGTGCTGCTATCCCTCTCTCGCCCCACCATATGTCTCTCCACTCCCCATTTTTCCTGCTACATTTCTTCACCTTATTACTTGCGGACAGAGGATGGGAGAGAGAATGATTCCTCCAACTCATCTCCCACTCTTTGTGACACATCATTTGTTGCCCTGATTAGAGCCCATAACGGAGCCATGGGAGCCCGCGCCGGGGCCGGAGGCGTGTGTCTGTAAGCGTTTTGGCTTACAGGAGGAAACCGGCTGTCGTTAGCTCGTCGTCTGTGTCGATGACGATTTTATGGGCGCCAGGGGCCAAGGGGAAGACATTCAAGGCTTCATGAGGCCCCCTTTAAAGTCCACCTCCCCTGTGCAGTAATAAGACATGCACAACCGAGAGGTTTCGTAGGTCCTTCCTACCAACGGCTGTCAGACTGTACAACCTAAGCAGGGCTGCTCGCAGAGATAGCAAAAAGACGTAACAAACTAATAGTTTTTTTTTTTGTTTTGTTTTTTTTTTGAATGCAAAAGATGCAATAGACTTACACAATGGTCCTCTCCGGCATACAACTAGGAACATACCGGTCGCTATGGAGGGTGAGAATATGTATGGGCACATAATCATACCATGTAGGATAACTAAATAGACGGTTATGCTGTTTCATCCCACCTAGCAACAATGCTCTGCACTGTGTGTGTTTATATATTTACATATTTATTCCATCTAGCTACAATGCTCTGCACTGGGTGTGTTTATATTTATATATCTATATATTTATTCCATCTAGCTACAATGCTCCGCACTGTGTTTTTATATATCTACATATTATTCCATCTAGCTACATTGCTCCGCACTGTGTGTGTTTATATACTTGCATATTTATTCCACCTAGCTGCAATGCTCCATACTGTGGGTGTTTATATATTTACATATTTATTCCATCTAGCTACAATGCTCTGCACTGTGTGTTCATATATTCATATATTTATTCCATCCAGCTACAATGCTCTGCACTGTGTGTCTGTGTGTGTGTGTGTGTATATATATATTTTATAGTAATATGTACATATGTATATTAGCCGCTCTTGCTTGCTTGTTTTTTCTTGCCTTCTGATTGTTGCTCTGAGTGTTGCTATCCCTGTGCTGTTGCAATCCTGGAATTTCCCCGTTGTGGGACTAATAAAGGCTTATCTTATCTTATCTTGTAAAACTTGGTGTGAAATACATTCTGTTTTTCTCAGGGAAAGAGACACAGATTTAAGCCTGTAATCTTGTGAAGAAATGAAGCCAATGTATGCAGAGCCGTTTCTGCCTACAAAGCAGAGTACGCAAATGCTAGAGGCTCCTGCAGCCACCAGGGGGACCCAAGCTACAAGTTCACCTTAATATTTTTTGGGGATAGAATTAGAATTACCTTAAAAATTTCTTTCTTGTAAATGAAAACCTTTTTTCTCATAAATTTGCAGCTTTTTCTAGTAATTTTCCCCAACTTTTTTTCTTATATTTGTGTTTTTTTCTTGTAATTTTGCAGCATTTTGCTTGTAAATATATATTTTTTCTTGTAAATATTTTTTGCTCTATTGCTTGTAAATTTGTAACTTCATTCCTGTAAATCTGATTTTTTTGTTATCTATTTGTGACTTTTTTCATAAATTAGCTTCTTTCTTCATTGTAAATTAGCCTTTTTTTCTCATAAATTTGCAGCTTTTTTCTTGTAAATATTTTCAACTTTTTTCTAGTAATTTTGCAACTTTCCCCCATAAATTCACAACTTTTTTTCTCATAAAGTTGCAGCTTTTTCCTGTATTTTTCCCCAACTTTTTTCTGTGTAACTTTATGTTTTTGTGTTTCTTTGCAACTTTTTGCTTGTAAATGGGCAAATTTTTTCCTCATAAATTTGCAGGTATATATTTATGACTTTTTTAGCTTATAAATTTGTAACTTTTTTCTGTAACTCTGAATTTTTCATAGATTTGTGACCTTTGTTGTAAATTACTGTAGCTTAATTTTTCATTATAATTTAAGAACTTTTTTTCTCATAAATTTGCAGCTTTTTTCTTATAATTTCCCAACTTTTTTCTTGTAAATATTTATGACTTTATGATTTTTTTCTTGTAATTTTGTAACTTTTCCCATGAATTTACAACTTTTTTCATTATAAATTTTCAACTTTTTCCTTGTAAATGTGTAATTTTTCTCAGGAATTTGCAGCTTTTTCCTTGTAAATATTTATGACTTTTTCTTGTAAATTTGTAGCTTTTTCTCAGAAATTTGTGATTTTTTTTCCTTATAATTCTGCAACTTTTTTAATCATAAATTTGCAACTTTTTCCCTTCATAAATGTGTGCATTTTTTCTAGTAAATCTGCAACTTCTGGCTCACAAATTTGTAACTTTTAGTTATTTTGAGTTCTTTTTTTTTTTTTTTTTTTTAATTTGCAGTTCTCTGCTCAAATTTTAAAAACTTTTTCTTGTGTATTTGCAGAGTTCATATGCATGCTGGTTAAAGTTTTATTCAAACAATTTTTTTCTTTTCATCTTGACAGTGACCCAAGTTTTTAGGTAGATAAGAGATTTGTTTTCTATTTTAAAGGGCTTAAACACTTCCTTGTTACAAAAGTAGACTCCCTCCCAACAACCAGTCTTGCTCCCACATCACAGAGCTCCTAGCAGTGATCTTTCAAAGGATAACCCTAGATGCACTTAAGTCAAACCCATGTGTTTGTGGCTGTAGATGAGGCTTGAAATTTAGATCTTCTTGTAAAATGAGAGCTTCATCTTCATCCTCCATTGGAACTCCTTTTCAGACAGGAAGCTGTTACCAAACTGGAAAAAGGATAACCCACCCCATTCCAACTCACAACTGTAGCCTCTGAACTGGATGTGCTATTGGATCCAAGGTTAAACTAATGGGCAGTATGGGGTGGGGGGGGGTGGGGACAAATACTGTCCTGGACCTCCCTGCAGTGTCACAGACTCAACCAGGACAACCTCAAAACATCCAGAGCCTTGAAGAATTTTAGCTTTAACTCAAAAGGATCATTGCCCTTGAAGAGCAGCTGTTAGCCTCTGAGATGAAAAAGAGCCAATTTGTCTCAAAGAAATCTGCATGGAGCCACAAAACATATTTGAATGCAGGTAAACCACTGAGTTGTTAATCAGAAACTGCCTTGTCAACATAAGTAATAGGGAACTTTCTCTCATAAATTTGAACTTTTTTTTGTCATACAATCATGGCCATTTCTAGCTTTTTTGCTAAATAAATAAATAAAAACCATCCATCCATCCATTTTCTACCACTTTTCCAGAGGTCCGGGTCGTGGAAGCAGCAGCTCAAGCAGAGAAGCCCAAACGTCTCTCTCCCTGGCCACCTGCTCCAGCTCTTCAGAGAGGATACCAAGATGTTCCCAGGCCAGCTGGGAAATGTAGCCTCTCCAGCGTGTCCTGGGTCTGCCCCGGGGTCTCCTCCCCATTGGACATGCCCGAAATGCCTCAAGTGGGAGGTGTCCAGGAGGCATCCTGATCAGATGCCCAAACCACCTCAACTGGCTCCTTTCGATGTGGAGGAGCAACGGTTCTACTCTGAGCCTCTCCCGGATGTCTGAGCTCTTCACCCTATTTCTAAAGGTGAATCCAGCAATCCTATGGAGAAAGCTCATTTCAGCTGCTTGTATCCACGATCTCATTCTTATGGTCATTACCCAAAGCTCATGACCATAGGTGAGGGTGGGAACGTAGACTGACCGTTAAATCGACAGCTTTGCCTTAGAGCTCAGCTCCCTCTTCATCACAACAAATCGGTACAATGTCCGCATCACTGCAGATGCTGCTCCGATCCATCTGTCAATTTCTCGCTCCATTCTCCCCTCACTCGTGAATGAGACCCAGAGATACTTAAACTCCTCCATTTGGGGCAGGAGTTTGTCTCCAACTCAGAGAGGACAATCCACCTTTTTCCAACTGAGAACCATGGACCCAGACTTGGAGGTGCTGATTCTCATCCCAGCCGCTTCACACTCAGTAGCAAACCATCCCAGTAAGACCTGTAGGTCATTACTTGATGAAGCCAACAGGACAACATCATCTGCAAACTGCAGAGATGAGATCCTGTAGTCACTGAGCATGACACCCTCCAATCCTTGGCTGCGCCTAGATATTCTGTCCATAAAAATTATGAACAGGATCGGTGACAAAGGGCAGCCCTGGCGGAGTCCAACTCTCACTGGAAACAAGTTTGACTGGGTGTTGGCAATACAAACCAAACTCTTGCAACGGTCATATAGGGACGGGATAGCTCATAACAACGAGCCCGATACCCCATACTCTGGCAGCACCCCTCACAAGAGACCACAAGGGACGCAGTCGAACGCTTTCTGCAAGTTCACAAAACACATGTGGACTGGCTGGACAAACTCCCACGAACCCTCGAGGATTCTTGAGATGGTAAAGAGTTGGTCCGATGTGTCACGGCCAGGATGAAAACCACATTGCTCCTCCTGAATCTGACGTTCGACCAGTGGTCGGATTCTCCTCTCCAGTACCCTGGCATAGACCTTCCCAGGGAAGCTGAGAAGTGTGATCCCCCTAAAGTTGGAACACACCCTCCGGTCCCCCTTTTTAACAAGAGGAACCACCACCCCGGTTTGCCATGCCAAAGGCACTGCCCCCGACTTCAGCGTTGCAGAAGTGTGCCAACCATGACAGCCCTACAACATCCAGGACCTTTAGGTACTCAGGACGAATCTCATCCGTTCCCGTGGCCCGGTCACCAAAGACTTTTTTAACCACTTCGACGACCTCAATGTCCTGTGATGGGCAAGTTATCCCCCTCGTCCTCAAGCCCTGCTTCCTCTATGGAAGGCGTGTCAGTGGGATTGAGGAGATCCTGGAAGTATTCCTTCCACCACTTGACGAGATCCCCAGTCAAAGTCAGCAGCGCCCCATCCGCACCATACACAGTGTGGACAGGGAGCTGCTTCACCTCCTGAGCTGCCAGACAGTTTGCCAGAATCTCTTCGAGGCCGACCAAAAGTCTTGTTCCATGGCCCCACCGAACTCTTTCCACACCCGAGTTTTTGCTTCAGCAATCACCTGAACTGCACTCCACTTGGCCTTCTGGTACACCTCAGCTGCTTTGGGAGTGCCACAAGCCAACCAAGCTCAATAGGACTCCTTCTTCAGCTTGATGGCCCCCCTCACCACTGGTGTCCACCATTTGGTTTGGGGGTTGCCACCACGAGATGCATCAACAACTTTGCAGCTGCAGCTCTGGGCAGCTGCTTCGACAATGGAGGTGGAGAGCATGGCCCATTCAGACTCCATGTTTCCAGACTCCATTGGAATGTGTTTGAAGTTCTTCCGGAGGTGGGAGTTGAAGGGCAAATAAATCGGTCATTATCTACATGAACAGAATATAAATAAACTGTTAGGTAGAGTAAAAAAATATGAAAAAAGTTGCAAATTTACGAGAAAAAAGCAGTAAATTTATAGAAAAATCTTTTGAATTTATAAGAAAAAAGGTGCAAATTTACAAGAAAAAAATGCAAACTTATGAGGAAAAAGTAGTAAATTGTTGTTGTTTTTTTGGTGTTTCAAATGAAGTTTATTTGATTTATGCCTAAGCACACATGTATAGTCTGGCCCAGTTGAAGCAGGGCCTGGACACACACAATGTAGCGGATGATAAGTAACATTCAACAATAACATGTCATGCCTGTCTTGGGAATGCCTTTGTTCTCCCATGAAGAGCTGGGAATTTGCCCTAGGAAAGCTGTCCCAAGATCCGGATCCTGGACAAGCACTAGAAATTTGGAGGCTACATGAATGGATGGATTCTTGTTAATGTGTGAATAAAATCTTTCTCGTGTGGCTTGCTGACAGGGGTGACCATATTCTTTGCAAAGACAGAGTGTTGGACTCGGTTACAGAAGGTCGTGAGTTCAGATGCCACCAGTGCTGTCAGTCTTGGCCGATTGCTCCGTCAAGGCCAGAACCGGTATTTATTTATTTATTTATTTTTTATTTTATTTTTTTTTTTTCTCTCGGCGCCACACCAGTCGGCTGCCTTTTGCAACAGCGACTCGATTCCGAGTCTTTTTCCCTTCCTCTCTCTTTTGATCCGTCTTTTTTTTTCACCCCACTTATATCACGGACACACAGATCGTCCTAAATGTCTCCTGAGCCGGTGGACGGAGCCACTGTTTATAGCAGGATACGATACAGCAGAGAACAGCTGCTAGCATTCAACCGCCACCCGGTCCCATTGGAAAAACTCGACATACCGAGAGAACTGAGGCGAAAACGCCGCGGCTGCCGGGCTGGAGTAAGGCGGAGGACAAAAAATATAAGGTACAGACCCTCCCTTCCATCTGTTGTCATGGGAAATGTACGGTCGATACTGGGAAAGTTAGATGAGCTAGCGGCTATCTCCCGTTATGATAGCACATACCGGGAGTGCTCTCTCCTTTTGTTTACTGAGACGTGGCTAACTGAACTAGCAGCAGATGCTAACATTGAGCTGGAGGGTTTTCACATGATACGAGCTGACCGAACACCAGACAGTGGCAAGGCTAGGGGCGGTGGAGTGATAATGTATGTTAACAACAACTGGTGCAGACCGGGACATATCACTGTTAAACAACGACACTGCAGCAAAGACATTGAGTTGCTAGCTGTTAGCATGAGGCCTACATATCTCCCGAGATAACACTCACACGTGATCTGCATTGTTGTTTATGCAAATCCGACGGCGAACGCTGGGACAGCACGTGACGTCATCCATTCAGTAACCAGCAGGCTGCAGACAGAACACCCAGATGCTCTTCTTCTCATCTCAGGCGATTTCAACCATGTTTCACTGTCTCCCATTCTACCCACGTTCACCCAGTATGTCACATGCCACACTAGAGACAATAAAACACTGGATTTATTCTACGCAAACACTAAGGAGGCGTACACCTCATCACAACTCCCCCCACTCGGGAGATCGGATCACAACTTGGTTCATCTCCGGCCGGTGTACAAACCCCTAGTGCACAGACAACCTCCGGCCATGCACACTGTGGAGTTATGGTCTGAGGAGACAATGGACACCCTAAAGGGCTGTTTTGAAGCCACCGCCTGGAAGCAGCTCTGCGATCCACATGGTGAGGACATCGATGGCCTCATTCACACCTTCACGGGCTACCTCAGCTTCTGTGTGGACAAATCCGTTCCCACCAAGACCATACGGCGTCACTCAAACAACAAACCCTGGATCAACCCTGAGATAAAAACACTTCTGAGAGAGAAGAAGAGGATCTTCAGGTCAGGGAACAGGGAGATGCTGAAGTCCGTACAGAGGGAGCTGAGGAGAAAGATCAGAGAAGGCAAGGACAGCTTCAGGAAGAAGATGGAGGACAAGCTGCAACAGAGCGACATCAGCGGGGTCTGGAGAAACCTCAAAACCATCTCGGGGCTCCAGAATACCTCCCCCCAGGCCACAGGGGGCAGGGAGTGGGCGAACAACCTGAATCTGTTTTTCAATAGATTTGACCAACCGCCCTCCCCCCTGACTGCACAACAACCACTGCTGCCTCTAAAGAAATCAAGTCCTGCTGCCCACTCCCCACTCCACCAACACCCCCCCACTCCCAACACACAGCCCCCCATCCTGACCCTGACCAGGACCCAGGTGAGGACGGAGCTGAGGAAGATCAAGGCGAGGAAGGCGCCGGGACCGGACGGCATCAGCGCAAAGCTCCTCAAGTCCTGTGCAGACCAGCTGTGTGGGATTGTGACGTATATCTTCAACATGAGCCTGAAACTGGGGAGGGTACCACAGCTGTGGAAAACATCTTGTGTGGTACCTGTACCAAAAACTTCCCACCCCAAAGACCTGAACAGCTACAGACCGGTGGCCTTGACGTCCCACTTGATGAAGACCCTGGAGAGACTGCTCCTTGCTCACCTCCGCCCCCTGGTGGAACCAGCGATGGATCCACTCCAGTTCGCCTACCAGCATGGCATTGGGGTGGAGGATGCGGTGATCTTCCTCCTTCACCGTTCTCTGTCCCACCTGGAGAAGCCCGGGAATATGGTGAGGATCATGTTCTTTGACTTCTCCAGTGCTTTCAACACCATCCAACCGATGATCCTGAAGGACAAGCTGCTGCGCGCAGGGGTGGACCAGCACCTGTCATCATGGATCCTGGACTACCTCACGAACCGGCCTCAGTTTGTGAGAACCCGGGACTGTGTGTCCGACACGATCATCAGTAGCACGGGGGCCCCCCAGGGAACGGTGCTGGCTCCCTTCCTGTTCACTCTTTATACTGCGGACTTCTCACACAACACAACACACTGCCATCTACAGAAGTTCTCTGATGACTCTGCGATCGTTGGCCTCATCTCCAATGGAGATGAAGCTGAGTACAGAGGGCTTATCCAGGACTTCGTGGACTGGTGCCATCGGAACTGCCTCCAGATCAACGCGAGGAAAACTAAGGAGCTGGTGGTGGACTGCCGCAGGCATGGGCAGCCCCTCACAGTACCAGTAAATATACAGGGAACAGACATCGAGATGGTGACATCCTATAAGTACCTGGGTATTCATCTGAACAATAAACTAGACTGGTCACACAATACTGATGCACTCTACAAGAAGGGACAGCGCAGGCTGTTCCTGCTGAGGAGACTCAGGTCTTTTGGTGTACAAGGGGCGCTGCTGAAGTCATTCTATGACACGGTGGTGGCATCAGCCATCACTTTTGGAGTGGTCTGCTGGGGCAGTGGCATTACTGCAGCCGATAGGAAGAGACTGAACAAACTGATTAAGAAAGCTAGCTCTGTCCTGGGGCAGCGCCTTGATCCGATGGAGGAGATAGGAGAGAGAAGGACGGTGGCTAAACTGTCATCTCTGCTGGAGTCCGAGTTCCACCCTATGCAGGACATACTGAATGCACTGAGGAGCTCATTTAGCAGCAGACTACATCATCCCAGGTGCACAATCGAGAGGTTTCGTAGGTCCTTCCTACCAACGGCTGTCAGACTGTACAACCTAAGCAGGGCTGCTCGCAGAGATAGCAAAAAGACGTAACAAACTAATAGTTTTTTGAATGCAAAAGATGCAATAGACTTACACAATGGTCCCCTCCGGCATACAACTAGGAACTTACTGGTCGCTATGGAGGGTGAGAATATGTATGGGCACATAATCATACCATGTAGGATAACTAAGTAGACGGTTATGCTGTTTCATTCCATCTAGCAACAATGCTCTGCACTGTGTGTGTTTATATATTTACATATTTATTCCATCTAGCTACAATGCTCAGCACTGGGTGTGTTTATATATTTATATATCTACATATTATTCCATCTAGCTACATTGCTCCGCACTGTGTGTGTTTATATACTTGCATATTTATTCCACCTAGCTGCAATGCTCCGTACTGTGGGTGTTTATATATTTACATATTTATTCCATCTAGCTACAATGCTCTGCACTGTGTGTTCATATATTCATATATTTATTCCATCCAGCTACAATGCTCTGCACTGTGTCTGTGTGTGTGTGTATATATATATATTTTATAGTAATACGTACATATGTATATTAGCTGCTCTTGCTTGCTTTTTTTTTTTTTTTTTTTTTTTTTTTTTTTTCTTGCCTTCTGATTGTTGCTCTGAGTGTTGCTATCCCTGTGCTGTTGCAATCCTGGAATTTCCCCGTTGTGGGACTAATAAAGGCTTATCTTATCTTATCTTATCTTATCTTATCTTATCTGTGGTGACCAAGTCGGAAGGTGGATGTCCTTAAATCCTGATGTGCGTTCCTTTGAGGCATCCCAGCCAGCATGTCCATATAGGCCCCAGCAAAGGTTAAATCCGGGCTGTCTTGTGGGTCCCATGTGGGTTTGTCCATGGGTTCCACGTTGACCCCGTCTGTGTTTGCCTGTATGGACTTTACCTGTTTACCTATTATCTAAGTTTTTCTCATAAATTTACAACTTTTTTCCTTGTAAATTTGCTATTTTCTTGTAAATTTGTGAATTTTAATTTGCAACATTTTTCTTGCAACTTTGGAACTTTTGAAAAAAAAATCAACTTTTTTTTCTGTAAACTTACAACTTTTCCTCATACATTTGGGACTTTTTCCTCATTTCAATTTATTTACTCATATATTTGCTACTTTTTTGTTAATTTGCAAGTTTTTCTAAATTTTTCCTCATAAATTTGTGACTTTTTTGTTGTAAATGTGCTAAATTTTGCTTGTAAGTTTGTAACTCTTTTGAAGTAATTTTAACAATTTTTTTTGTTAATTTGCACATTTTTTTCTCCTAATTTTTCACTTTTTTTCTCATAAATTTGTGAATTTTTTTCTAGTAAATTTATGGCTTTTTTCTCATAAGTTTGCTACTATTTGTTTAATAAATTTGTCACCTTTTTTCTTATAAATTTTCACATTTTTTTCTCATAAACTAGTGGCTTTTTTGCATAATTTTGCCTGTGGCACAAGAGTTACTGAAACTTGCTCACCCACATTAAACCCCTGTGGGGCCTAGATGGGTTAAAAGTGGGTCAACAGACAACTCGCTCACCTGTAGCACCGCTAAAGTCCATGTGGGCAAACACAGATGGAACCCATAGGACAGCCCAGCTTTAACCTATGGTGGGGCCCACATGGGCATGCTGGCTGGGATTTTGTCTCAAGATGAGCAATTGATGAGTTTTAATAAAGTAAGTCTTCAAATCTTAGACTTAGTCAAGTTATTGAGTAGAAACTGGGAGATTGTAGACCTAGTATGTGCTTTTAGAGTTTCCAGAGCTAATAATAATAGTGCCCACTGCTGCTAATACTGGCATACCTGCTAAGCATCAGCAAATTAATTAATCGTGACCCGGCTACACATTCACGGTTATCTTTAGATCACCCTGACCCTTAAGGCCCACGTATCACCCCTGCCCACCCACATTCACAACAGGCATTTATTACAGCTACGGGATAAATGAAGGAAATGTTTCCATTTCCTCTGCCTCGGGATACTGGAGTAAGTGCATCTGTTTTCTTTGTGGCCTAACAAGGATGTGTAACACATACTAGACATCACACCTCTAAAGCTGGCTTTACTCTGCTTTGTGCGTTTTCTCGAGTGCGATGCCTGTGTGACCATAAATTTTGTCTGTGAGGCTCCATGGGCTCCCTCCACAGCTGAGCATGTGCAGCCAAAATTTTGTGAGCGCACTGACTACGTGAGCTGATTACGCATGGGCAAGATCCAACCTCCCGTTCAAAAGGTGGCGCCACCAACACAGCATACTGTGACGTAAGCAGGGTTCACACAAAGAAAATGGAGCAAGATGGTTGTGATCAACGGGATTTATTTTTCACACACTCTGAGTGAGCACAGGCAGGAGGGGAGGTCATTCTCCCAGACCTCCGTTTAAATCACGGTTACACACACATAATAAATCTTGCCTATGAAATACTGTTGGGTAATTATAACGCAGTTATAATTACACAGCAGTAGAATAGCTCAGTAATAACATTTACTACACACACACAGTAACGTTTCAATTGTCCAAGCATGCTGGGAAACCCCTGCCCCCCTTAACATGGCCTCGACGTTACACTGCCCCCCCCCCCCCGGACTGGTTTCTGTCCCCAGAAAAATTAAAGTCCAATTTAAAAGTCCAATACAAACTCATCCAGGTGTCGGGGCGGTCTTCGGCGCCGGCAGCCAACACGTACAGGCCCCCTAGTGTCCATCTGGGTCTCGGTCGGGGTATCGGGCCGGGATGGAAGCTCCGGTTCGTCCACCAGCGGTGCAGATGGCCGATACGGGGCGAGACGGTCACGATGAAGGACCACAACCCGGTCCCTTTTTCTAAGCCTCACCCTGTACACCACATCTGACAGTCTCTCCAGGACCACGCATGGCCCCGACCACTGGCTCGCCAGCTTCGGTGATCGTCCTCTTTTCCTCTCAGGGCAGAAAACCCAGACTCGATCTCCCGGTGCAAAGTCCCTCCCCTGGCAGCGGGAGTCATACGCTCGCTTCTGCCGACCCCCCGCCGCTGCCAGGGCCTCTCGAGCCAGCTCGTGCACCGTGTGGAGACGTTCTTTCAAACAAAAAAAATAATCCAATCCGGGTTTTCCCTCCACCTCCGGCTCAGGGGGGGAACCGAATACCAAATCCACCGGTGTGCACAGCTCGCGTCCAAACATGAGCGCCGCAGGGGTGCACCGAGTAGATTCCTGAGCTGCCGTCCGGTACGCCCACAAAACAAAAGGCAGGTGCAGGTCCCAGTCTCGCTGTCGCTGGTCCACTAGGATAGCGAGCTGGGTGGTGAGGGTCCGGTTGAATCGTTCGACCAGGCCGTCGCTCTGTGGATGCAGCGGGGTGGTCCGGGTCTTCCGGATGCCCAGCCGTTTGCAGACCTCTCCGAAGACCTCCGCCTCGATGTTCCGACCCTGATCGCTGTGCAGCTCCTCCGGTGCGCCAAACTGACAGAACATTTCATCCACCAGCTTTGACGCCGTCGTCGTGGCGCTTTGGTCCGGGACCGCGTACGCCTCTGGCCACTTAGTGAAATAATCCATCGTGACCAGCACGTAGCGGTTCCCCCGGTCCGTGGTCGGGAAAGGGCCCAGGATGTCCACTCCCACTCGCTCCATCGGCGCCCCCACCCAGTACTGCTGCAGGGGAGCGTGGGATCGCTGAGTTGGTCCCTTCTGAGCTGTGCACGTGTCGCAGCGGTGAACGTGGAGCTCCACGTCCTGATGACAACCGGGCCAGTAGAACCGGGCCCGAAGGCGCTGCAGCGTCTTTGTCACTCCGAAGTGGCCCGCTCCTACCGCCCCATGAACCAGCTGGAGTACTTTGGGCCGGAGTCGATGAGGCACCAGCAGCTGCCAGACATGCCGCTGCCCAGCTGGAGTCTGCCACTGCCGATACACCACGCCCTCGTGGCAGCGGAGGTTGGCCCACTGGGAGTGCAGGGCCTTAGTCTCTGGGTCCAGCGGTGACACAACCTCCCAGGCGGGCCGCTGTCCTGCGTCCAGCCACTGCCGAACCCGCGAAATGACCGGGTCTCTGTCCTGTTCGCTCTGCAGCTGCTGCGTGCCAAGAACCTCTGTGACGTCATCGCTGGGGAGAACTGCCTGATCATCTGAGGGGCTGTGCATCGCTGCGTTATTCCTGCTCGCAGCGGCTCAGAGAGCGGCAGCCCGTGGGGCGATTTGGTCCCGATCTTCAGCCCGTTGGCAGTGACGACACTCCTCTGTCGCACAGGGGTGTCGAGACAGCGTGTCAGCATTGGCATGGAGGCGGCCTGCCCGATGCACAATCTGGAAATTATAATCCTGCAGTGCCTCCAGCCATCTCGCCAACTGTCCATCCGATTCTTTGAAGTTTAACAACCAGGTCAGGGAAGCGTGGTCCGTCCTGAGCTGGAACCTCCCCCCGTACACATACGGGCGGAAATGACGCAGTCCTTGGATGACAGCCAGCAGCTCTCTGCGGGTCACACAGTAATTTCTCTCGGCTCTGCTGAGAGTGCGGCTGAAGAAAGCGACTGCCTGCTCTCCGTGTTCTCCCTCCTGGGATAGCACCGCCCTGATGCCCTGGTTGCTGGCGTCCGTGTCTACGATGAAAGGGCGGTTCGGGTCAGGATATCGCAGGACGGGGGCTCTGATGAGCGCTGCGCGAAGCTGGGAGAAAGCAGCAGCACAGCTGTCACTCCACTGGAGCGTGCGTCCTTTCTGCGTCAGCTGATGCAGCGGGCTGGCGATGGTGGCGAAGTCTTTCACAAACCTCCTATAATAGGAGGCCAATCCAAGAAAACTCCTCAGTTCTCCAACGTTCCGCGGCACTGGCCAGTCTCTCACTGTTGCCACTTTTTCCGGGTCGGTGGCGACCCCCGCTGCGCTGACGACGTGGCCCAAAAAGGTGGTCTCCCGCCGGAACAGGTGGCGTTTCTTAGGGTGTAGCCGTAGCCCCGCCTGCTGGATGGCTCCCAGTACCTCTCGGAGATTTGACAGGGCGCTGTCAAAATCAGCTGCATGCACCAGCAGATCATCCAGGTAAACAACGCAGCGACTCCGGGGCACATGAGCCAGCACTCGCTCCATCAAGCGCTCAAAAGTGGCCGGAGCGTTGCAGAGTCCAAACGGCATCACTTTAAACTGGTACAGTCCCTGCCTGATGGAGAAGGCTGTTTTTTGGCGGGCCTCAGGTGACAGCTCTACCTGCCAATAGCCGCTGCGTAGATCCAGCGAGCTGAACCAGCTGGAGCCGGCGATGTGGTCCAGTGCGTTATCGATGCGGGGCAGGGGGTAGGAATCTTTCCTGGTGGCGTCGTTCAGGCGTCGGTAATCCACACAGAACCGCCACGACCCGTCCTTCTTCTTGACCAGCACCGCAGGCGCCGCCCAGGGGCTGCTGGAGGGCTCAATAACATCTGCCTCCAGCATTTCTCGCACTTTTTGTTCCGCCGCTGCCCACCTTGAAAAGGGCAGCCGGCGTGGGTGGAGTCGAATCGGCCTGGCCTCACCGGTGTCGATCTCGTGCTGCACCAACCCGGTCCGGCCGCATTCCCCATCCTTCGCGGCGAAAACACCCACGTAATAGTCCAATAGCTCCCGCAGCTGGCGTCTCTGTTCCGGGTCCAGCCCGCTGCAGCTCCGCTGAAATAATTCCTCCACCGCCTGCTGCGTCTCTGCTGACACGTTGACCCCTCCCCTTGCTGTCCCTGTGTGTGCTCGTGCTCCCTCTGTCCACGCTGGTGACATCATCGTGTCCGGTCCTCGCGGTGGCCTGCCTGGTCCGGTCTGTCTTGGCGATCCCTCGATTGCGCGGGCCCCCGTGTCCCTTCCCTGGGTTCTGCTGTGGAGCGTGATGGTCCGGTTTCCCAGCTGGAGGGAAGGTCCGGCGGTGTCGATCTTGGCACGCCAGGCTGTGAGCAGGCCTAGTCCAATACTACTACTACTAATACAGGGGTCTTGGATTTTATTTAGCGAATGCAAAGTCCTTAAGCCAAGCAGTTGCCTCCTGGTTTGCTGTATGGAGGGTGTGTAATCCTCCTTCCAGTCTTTGGAGCGGGCAAGCCTCTATGATGTGTTCCATTGTTTGCTCCTCTCCACATGCGCACAGTGGGCTAGGGCTACTGCCCCATCTGTGAAGGCTGGCCAAGCAGGGGCCATGTCCAGTCCTGAAGCGATTGAATGTAGACCACTGTCTCCTTGGGAGGTTGGTGCCCGGGACCTGTTGGTTGGGGTTTATCACCAGCTGTTTGTTTGGGACCTCCTTGGTCTCCCATTCCTCTTGCCAAGCTGTCTGGATGGTAAAGTCAGCTGGGGGAGGGTTTTTCCAAATCGGCCGTCTGGATGAAAGTCGGGCAGTGGGTGGGGTGTAGATGTCTGCATGGATTGGTAAGTGAGGAGAATCTTTAACTTTTTGGAGCATCCTTTGAGTTAATGCTGCTCGCCGGATGTGTGGAGGGGCTATGTTTGACAGTACAGAGAGCCAGGGGAGTGGTGTTGAGCGGATTGTTCCAGTTATAGTTCTCATGGTTGAGTTGAGCTGGGTGTCTACATGGTGTGTGTAAGATGACCTGGACCAGACAGGGGCACAATATTCTGCTACAGAGTATGAAAGGGCCAGTGCTGAGGTGCGCAGGGTGGAGACTGCCGCCCCCCATTTTGCACCAGCGAGCTTGCAGAGCAGGTTGTTTCGTACCTTCACCTTAGCAGCCGTCCCCTTTAGATGTTCCTTGAAGGATAAGGTCCTATCAAGGGTCACTCCAAGATAAGTTGGATTTGGGGCATGCTTAAGCTTGAGTCCGCTCAGGTGGATGTTTAGTTCTCTGGCAGCTTTTGCATTGTGGAGATGGAATACACTGGAGACGGTTTTTGCTGGGCTTGGTTTTAGGCGCCAGATTTTGCAGAACTGGTCCAGTTTGGCAAGATCTTCCGTGAGCACCCGTTCCAGTGGTTCAAAGTCTGGTGCTTGGAATGCCAAACAGATGTCGTCTGCATAGATGAATTTGCGGGATTTTGTAGTAGGCAGGTCGTTTATGTAGAGGTTGAACAGAGTTGGAGCTAGAACTGAGCCTTGTGGGAGTCCGTTTTTCTGCATTCTCCATGCACTTGTGTTCTGACTGAGGTGGACTCTGAACCTTCGGTTGGTCAGCAGGGTTTTTATAATTGCTGTTGCCCAAGCAGGGATCGCCTTTATAAGTTTCAGGAGGAGGCCTTTGTGCCAGACCGTATCATAGGCGGCTGTAAGATCGAGAAACACAGCCCCTGTCTTCAGTCTGCTCTCGAAGCCATTTTCGATGAAGGTGGTTAGGGCCAGTACTTGTTCTCCTGTACTGCGGTCCTTGCGGAAACCTGCTTGATCCACACTTGGATGTCTTGGATGTCAGCCAGCCAGAACGGGTGTCTCGTGTTCTGACCGGCCACCCCCACCACCAGCACTCTCCGCCCCTTCAGTCGGGCGCGCTCACCGGTAGCTGTGGTGACGCAGCGCTCGGTGGGTTCCCACCCCCGCGGAGCCGTCTTGCTTGTGCCCGGCAGCACACCGGGTCGGACCAAGGAGATTGTAGAGCCGGTGTCAATCAGGGCCCGGATCGACGTCTTCCCCAAGCTGCACTGTAGATACATCCCTGGAGAGTGTCCAACTCGACCCACACGCGGTGCTGGCTCCTCGGGGGAAACATCTGCTGGAGGTGGCCTGTCCCCGTTCACGCCACCTCGCTCTAGTTTAACGCCGGCGAGGGGCCAGTTTGTCGTGGGGTGGGTGCGGGGCAGTATCGTGCGATGTGTCCCATCTCTCCGCAGCAGAAGCACCCTTCCTCGCGCCGCCGAGGCCATCTTCTCCGTGGACGCGCCGCCGTGGTCTGCCGTAATTCCTCCTCCTCCCCCTCGCTCTCTATCGTAGCCTGGTAGGTTCTTCGGCTGTGCGTTGGCGCTTCAGTGGTGCGATTTATTAGCCGCTCTGCCCGCTCTGCTTCTGCCACTGCAGTCCTCCAGTCGCTCGCGGCGTGGAGCCGTACGTAGCTCTGGAGCTGGGCCGGGCGGAGACCTTGGATGAAACTCCGGAGGGCGAGCTTCTCTACTGCCTCCGGTGCGAAATCTGGGTAGCTGCGCCGGGTTAACAGCCATATGTCTGCAGCATAGGCTCCTAATTTTTCCTGGTGGTTCCGGCGGCGGCGGGTCAGCTGTTCTTGGGCGTGCTCAGCGTCCGCTATTCTCCCAAATCGTCTCTGGAGCGCCCCTTGTAGTGCTGGCCAGCTGTGATGCTCCTCGGGCCGGAGATCAGAGAGCGTGCAGAGGGCTTTCCCTTCCAAGGCCAGCGCGACCTGTACGGCGGTTTCCTCTGGCGACCAGCTGTTCAGCGCCGCGGTCAGCTCGACCTGTGTCAGGTAGTCATCCAATGTGGCTTCGCCATTGAAACGGGGAATCTTGGCCCGCTGTCGAACAGGTGGGGTGGTCGTTTCCTGATCGATCGCCACCCTTGTTCGCCGTGGGGTCGCCAGCCTGTCCTGTCCTGAGAAGGGTGGAATGTTTGCTCTGCTCTGTCTTGAAAAAGACAGGAGGCGGGGTGCACTGGCCCCGTCAGGTCCGCCGCTTCGTTCGTCCCGGCTCCGGGCTCCCGGTGGTGGTGCCACGGTCCCATCGTCCATCATCAGCTGAGCAATGGTCTGCTCCAGCTGCTGGATCTCCATTCTGATCCTAGCTTCCATTTGCTCCATCCCACTCCTGACACCAGTGTGACGTAAGCAGGGTTCACACAAAGAAAATGGAGCAAGATGGTTGTGATCAACGGGATTTATTTTTCACACACTCTGAGCACAGGCAGGAGGGGAGGTCATTCTCCCAGACCTCCGTTTAAATCACGGTTACACACACATAATAAATCTTGCCTATGAAATACTGTTGGGTAATTATAACGCAGTTATAATTACACAGCAGTAGAATAGCTCAGTAATAACATTTACTACACACACACAGTAACGTTTCAATTGTCCAAGCATGCTGGGAAACCCCTGCCCCCCTTAACATGGCCCCGACGCTACAATACAAAGCCAAAGAAGAAGAAGAGTTTAAAAAGAAACGTGATAAGACCAGAGAAAGAAAAAGAAAAGAAGATTAGTGGTAAAAGATGATTCATGCAGTCGCCATTGTTACTAAAATGCGTGTGGCTCTTTTCTTCTCTTTTATATAGTCGGTTGCAAATTTATGAGAAAAAAGCAGCAAATTTATGTGAAAAATCAGCAAATTTATGAGGAAAAAAGTTGCAAGTTTATGAGAAAAAAGCAGTAAAATTATGAGGAAAAAGGTAGCAAATTTATGGGAAAAAGTAGCAAATTTATGGGAAAAAAGTTGCAAATTTATGAAAAAAGTTGAAAATTTATGATGAAAAACAGTGATTTAAGAGGAAAAGCTGCAAATGTATGAGAAAAAGTTGCAAATTTATTGGAAAATGTTGAAAATTTTTGAGAAAAATGCTGCAAATTTATGAGAAAAAAGCTGAAAATTTATGAGAAAAAAAGCCACAAATTTATGAGGAAAAAAGTAGAAACTTTATGAATAAAGTAGCATATTTATGAGAAAAAAGCTTCAAATTTATGAGGAAAAGTTCCAAATTTATGAGAAAAAAGCTGCACATTTATGAGACAAAAGTAATAAATTTATGAGAAAAAGTTGAAAATTTATGAGAAAAAAATTTGCAAATTTATGAAAAAGTTGCAAATTTATGATAAAAAAAATAGTGATTTAAGAAGAAAAAGGTGCAAATGTATGAGAAAAAGTTGAATGAATGAATGAATTAATCTTTATCTTTATTTTGGATAGATTAGATGTAAAGATTAAAAGAAAGGAACAGAATAATATAACAAAGGGAAAAAAAATCTTACAAGGTCAAATTAAGCAATAACTCCTCGGATTATACAGTTCAACATAAGTTATCCGAAATGGGTGATGGCTGAAGCCACAGCTTATATTGCCCACCCATATTCCATCCAAGAATTCAAAAGGAAAATAAAATAAGAGTGATTACAATTCAGAACAAAGCTAAGACAAAACGTGACAAAAAACTAAGCAACAGCACAACACAGACTGAATATGATAATTCTTATGTGATTTTACATGTCATCTTGTATATATGTTTGGAATATTTCTTCCTTTAGTTTTTGTTTAAATTGTCCAAGCGTTGTACATGATTTTAATTCAGGTCCAAAAGCGTTCCACAGTCTGACTCCCTGCACTGAGACACAGTGTTGCTTGGTGGTAGTTCTCACTGAAGGTTTTTGAAATATACATGTTCCTCTGAAATGATATTGTTTCTCCCTTATTTGGAACAACTTTTGGATATTTGTGGGCAGTGATAGATTCTTCACTTTAAACATTATTACTGCAGTTTTAAAATCAACCAGATCTTTCTGACATGGTTGTTGACCCAGTGAGCAGACTCAGACACCAGAGTAGATACAATTATATTTATTAACAACAATAATGTAAATGTAAATGTGTGGGTGCGTGTTCTTGCTGCAGCTGGGGGAGAGCAGAACGCCGTACGACCTGGTAATCCTAGGGACAAACAGAGGCAGGGCTGTTAGTGGCAATACAGGTGGCGATGTGCAGGTTAATCTTGAGCTTACTGTTTGCAGAGATGTTGTGACACTCAGGTTTAGCTCGGCAACTACGGCCAGGAGGACAGCATCCACAGAACCAGTTGCAGTGTGTAGGTGGTGGAGGTGTGTCTGGTGAGGATGTCAGGCTCGGTCTGCCACCAGGGAGGAGAGAGGTCCGCCACCACGGAGCTCCACCTGTGCACAGGGGACTGAGATTGGATTTGAGAGGTTAAGCAAAGGCTTACTTGCGTGGGAGAGGTTTTCCTCCAGATGCAGGCGGGCTGAAGGTTGGAAGCTGGGGCGAAAGCAGGCTGTGGCTAGGGTCTCTGGAATCTTTGGAGAAGGCAAGTGTGGTCTCAAGGAGTAAGACAGACAACTCCGCACCGACCCCAGGGCAGCATGGATTAAATAGCACCGACCGTGATGAGGACCAGGCGTGAGCGCAGCTGAGGAGGATAAGCAGCCAGAGCAGACCATTACAGTACTCCCCCCCCAACGAAACGCCTCTCGGCGGTCAATCCATCATACCTGGGTGCATCCGATGGAAGTCTCTGATGAGATCTTTATCCAGCACGATGGAGGGACGCACCCAGGACCTCCATTCCGGCCCATAGCCCTTCCAGTCCACAGATATTGCAGGCCGTGACCCCGGCAGCTGACATCTAGGATGGTATTGACCCTCCACGCCGGGTTGCCGTCGATCACCATCGGTGGAGGTGGAGACCTGGGAGGGGGACACAGAGGGCTGGAACAGAAGGGTTTTACTTGTGACACATGAAAAGTAGGGCAAATACGGAGGGAGGGGGGTAGGGCTAGGTGCACAGAGACAGGGTTGATGATGCGCGTAATGGAAAATGGCCCAATAAACTGCTGAGACATCTTCTTTGGCTCTGCCTTCAGATTAATATTCTTTGTAGATAACCATACCTGCTGACCCACCTGGTAGGAAGGGGCTGACGTCCTGTGACGATTGGCCACCGTAGAGTTGCTCTCCGCCGTGCGCCGTAGCGCAGTCCGGTTAGCTCCCCACAGCCGGCGGCAGTGCCTCAAGTGAGCTCGGACGGACGGGACAGCGATGCCCCCCTCCTCTTCAGGAAATATTGGGGGATTGTAGCCCAGCGAAGTCTTAAATGGGGACATACCAATAGCTGACGAGACCGTGGTATTGTGAGCATATTCGTCCACGGGAGGTGCGAACTCCAGGATGCTGGGTTGGTGGTCGTGACACACCGCAATGCAGCCTCCAGTTCCTGATTGGCTCTCTCACACTGTCCGTTGCTCTGAGGGTGGTAACCAGACGACAGGCTTACCATAGCCCCAAGGGCGTTGCAAAAAGACCTCCAAACCTGGGAGATAAATTGGGGTCCTCGGTCAGAGACGATGTCCAGGGGGATCCCATGTAACCTCACCACGTATTGGACGAGCAGGTCCGCCATCTCCTTCACCTTAGGCAGCCCTTGCAGGGGGACGAAGTGGGCGGCCTTGGAGAACCTGTCCACAATGGTGAGAATTACTGTGTGATGGTTAGTACAAAGTCCAATGCCACATGGGACCAGGGCCTTTTTTTTTTTTTTTTTTGTTGCTTATTTGTACCCGTAGGTAGACTTGGTTTGCAGTCTGGTGACAAGCCACCGGCTGCTGGTCGCTGCGTGCGCGAGCGCCCTAAACCTACATGTTTTTGGTATGCGGGAGGAAATCGGAGAAATCCCGGAGTAAACCCACGCAACACGGGGAGAACATGCAAACTCCACACAGCTCACTGTTGGTCGGGGGCTGGGATCGAACCCACGATCTCATGATCCCCGCGATCCCCCGGCCGAGGGTAAAACTGTGCTGCCACAGTGCTAAACCACTGCGCCACCGTGCAGCCCGGCCTATTCCGGGCCTGCCAGGAATAGGGAGTAGGTGAAGCAGACCGGCAGGAGAGGAGGATGACGTCTTGCCAGCGGCGCACTGGGGGCAGGCGCGGATATATTCACCGACGTCCTCCTGCATAGACAGCCACCAAAACGTCCTCTGCAATAGTGCCACCGAATGGCCCCTCCCAGGGTGGCATGAGAACCTGGAGGCATGAGCCCAGTGGATGACCTCGCCTCGGACGGCAGATGGAACAAAGAGCTTCCCCGCTGGCCCCCCACCTGGGTCCAGTTCAATGTCCAGTGCCTTCAGGACCTTCTCCTTAATGCCCCATGAGAGAGCGCCTACGACACATTGATGAAGGAAGGATGCTTCGTCTTCTCCACTGCGTCTGAGGAGAATTGCCTGGACAGGGCATCAGGTTTGGTATTCTTGGTCCTGGGATGATACGTGATGGTAAAATCGAAATGCCCAAAGAACAGGGACCAGTGGGCTTGGCGCGCGTTCAGATGCTTGGCCGTCCTAAGGTACTCCAGGTTCTTGTGGTCCGTCCAGACCACAGATGGCTGGGAGGCCCCCTTCAACCAATGGCGCCACTCCTCCAGAGCAAGCTTGACCGCTAGGAGCTCCCTGTTGCCGATGTCATAGTTGCGTTCCGCTGGAGACAGCCATCGGGAGAAGAACGCACAGGGATGAACCTTGCCATCTGTCAGGGAACGCTGGGATAGGATGGCTCCGACCCCCGAGTCCGAGGCGTCCACTTCTACTAGGCACTGAAGAGCGGGGTCCACCTGGCCCAGGATGGGAGAGGCCGAGAACTGCCCTTTAATATCCGCGAAGGCCACAGCCACCTCCTCAGTCCACCTGAAGGGCATCTTCAAAGATGTGAGATGGGTCAGGGGGAGAGCAGTGATGTTATAATTTTTAATGAAGCAGTGGTAGAAATTGGCAAACTCCAAAAACTGCTGCAGTTGTTTTCTGGAAGAGGGGGTGGGCCAATCTACCACTGCTTTTACCTTGCTGGGGTCTGGGATGATCTCATTGTGGGAGATGATAAAGCCCAGGAAGGATGTCTTAGATGCGTGGAATTCGCACTTCTTGGCTTTAACAAATAACTTGTTTTCCAGGAGTTGCTGCAACACTCGCCTCACATGCACCCGATGTTTGTCCAAGGACTGTGAAAAGATGAGGATGTCATCAAGGTAGACAAAGACAAAGACACCCAGAAAACCTCTCAGCACATCTCTGATCAGCCGCTGGAACACAGCGGGGCATTGGTCAACCCGAACGGCATGACCAAATACTCAAAGTGACCGCTGGGGGTCCGGAACCCCGTCTTTCATTCATCACCTTCCCGGATCCGGACCAGATGGTAGGCATTCTGCAGATCCAGCTTGGTGAACCAGGAGGCCCCCTGGAGGGAATCAAATGCCAAGTTAACAAGAGGCAGGGTGTATTTGTCCTTGATAGTGATATTATTAAGTTCTCTGAAGTCAATGCGCGGCCTTAGCGAACCATCCTTCTTTCCCACAAAAAAACCCCTGCCCCCACCGCTGAGAATGATGGCAGAATTATGCCGGAGTTTAATGACTCTTTAACATAAGCCTCCATGGCTTCCCGCTCCGGAGGTGACAGGCTGTATAGACGACTTGACAGTAGCAAGGCTCCGGCATGGAGATTAATGGCGCAGTCATATGGGCGGTGAGGGGGGAGGGAAAGGGCCTTGGTCTTACTAAAAACGGCCCTAAGGTCGTGATACTCTGGGGGAATCTTGGACAGATCGGGGGAGGGATGGTGGGAACACTCCGGGGCATGGATGGCGAGCAAGCCGCTGATTGAAGACAGGCACTGAGACAGAACGAACTCCACAATAACACATTCCCAGAGCGCCAGTCAATAGAGGGATTATGAAGCCATAACCAGGGATACCCAAGAATAACCAGAGAGGAGGAAACTGGTAACACGAAGAACTTCAGTTCCTCCCAATGATTCCCAGATGTAATGATGGCCACTGGGAGGGTCTGCTGGGATACAGTAGCAAGAGGGGCTTTGGACAGGGCGATGAGCTGAAGTGGAACTTTGAGCGATTGACAGGGGAGACTCAACCGGGTTGCCAGTCTCCCCGAGATAAAGTTCTGCTCTGCCCCCGATTCAATCAGTGCGTATGTCCCTATTTCAGTTTGTTTATGAATGAAACAAATAGGGAGAAGTAATCTGGATAGGGGATTAGCTTGAGGTGAGTCCATGAGTCCCCCTACTGCGATGCATGGACTCCCCCTTTTGGCCGTTCCGGACATGACACTACCTCATGCTCCTCGCTCCCACAGTACAGACACAACCCCACCTCACAGCGGCGCTGTTTCTCCGCCGGAGGTAATTTGGACTGTCCCACTACCATAGGTTCTGGGGCTTCCGGGGAATCAGAGGGAGGCAGGGCCAATGGGGAAGGCTGAGGGGAATGGCGAGATTGGGCACCCGAGCGACTGGAAAACCTACATTCCGCTGCCCGCTCCCGTAATCTGTTATCAAGGCTGATGGCTAAGGAGATTAATTCAGTGAGCTTATCAGGTTTTTCCAGACGAGCCAGCTCGTCCCGCAGACTAAGGCTAAGACTCATTACCAAAATGCTACAAAGTGAGGCATCTTCCCACCCGACCTCAGTAGTCACCACCCGGAGTTGACAGCATAGTCTGCCACTGACTGAGCTCCCTGTCTAAGGTTAAGCAGCCAGGAGGTAAGGACACTATCACAGTCTGAGTGGTCAAACACCTCCTTAATTTCACTGACAAATTGATTATAAGTCATGTTGGCGTAGTTCACCCTAGCCATGACGGCGTAGGTCTAAGCTAGCACTCGCCCCTCTAACAGATTAATAATATAGCCTATCTGGCTGTGGTCTGTGGAAAAATCCCCGGGCACCCGCTGAAACACTATCTCACATTGCATGATAAAACCCCACGCCTCCCCTAACTTTTGACTGAAATGGGTGGGAGTGGGAACGGGGGTTAGCCGAGGGGAAGGGCCCTGCCCGTATGGGGAGCTAGCGGGAGCCGAGGAGCTACTAGGGACCGGAGGAGCCGGAGGAAACGTCTGCGAGCCTGCCAGACGATCCAACCGGTCCGTTAAACGGGTTAACTGTGTCAAAATGATCTGCTGTTGATAAGCTAACTGATCTATTCGGGTCTCAAGGATGTTAACCTTACGCGTTATCGCGCTGTCAGCTGGGTCATTTTGGCGGAGTCGTACTGACATGGTTGTTGACCCAGTGAGCAGACTTGGACACCAGAGTAGACACAATTATATTTATTAACAACAATAATGTAAATGTAAATGCAGGTGCATGGTCTTGCTGCAGCTGGGGGAGAGCAGAATGCCGTACAACCTGGTAACCCTAGGGACAAACAGAGGCAGGGCTGTTAGAGGCAATACAGGTGGCAATGTGCAGGTTAATCTTGAGCCTACTGTTTACAGAGATGTGACACTCCGGTTTAGCTCGGCGGCTACGGCCAGGAGGACAGCATCCACAGAACCGGTTGCAGCGTGTAGGTGGCGGAGGTGTGTCTGGTGAGGGTGAGAGGCTTGGGCCGCCGCCAGGGAGGAGAGAGGTCCGCCGCCACGGAGCTCCACCTGTGCACAGGGGACTGAGATTGGACTTGAGAGGTTAAGCAAAGGCTTACTTGCGTGGGAGAGGTTTTCCTCCAGGTGCAGGCGGGCTGAAGGTTGGAAGCTGGGACGAAAGCAGGCTGTGGCTAGGGTCTCTGGAATCTTTGGAGAAGGCGTGTGTGGTCTCAAGGAGTAAGACAGACAACTCTGCACAGATCCCAGGGCAGCGTGGATTAAATAGCACCGACCGTGATGAGGACCAGGTGTGAGTGCAGCTGAGGAGGATGAGCAGCCAGAGCAGACCATTACACTTTCAATTTGAGAGCTTTTAATTTAAGAAAAAGTGGGTTTGTTGGTTCCCTGTAAGCAGCTTTGCTTATTATTCTAAATAGCTCTCTTCTGAAGCATAAAAACTGGATATGTTTGTTTTATATGTATTTCACCATACTTCAGTACAATATGTCATGTAAGGGAGTATTAATGAATGATACAAAGCATATAGCGTGGGTTGATTCACCAAATATTTCACTCTGTGTAGTATTGCAATTGATTTGGATATTTTCTTTTTTTTTTTTTTTTTTTTTTTTTCTCTCGGCGCCACACCAGTCGGCTGCCTTTTGCAACAGCGGCTCGATTCCGAGTCTTTTTCCCTTCCTCTCTCTTTTGATCCGTCTTTTTTTTTCACCCCACTTATATCACGGACACACAGATCGTCCTAAATGTCTCCTGAGCCGGTGGACGGAGCCACTGTTTATAGCAGGATACGATACAGCAGAGAACAGCTGCTAGCATTCAACCGCCACCCGGTCCCATTGGAAAAACTCGACATACCGAGAGAACTGAGGCGAAAACGCCGCGGCTGCCGGGCTGGAGTAAGGCGGAGGACAAAAAATATAAGGTACAGACCCTCCCTTCCATCTGTTGTCATGGGAAATGTACGGTCGATACTGGGAAAGTTAGATGAGCTAGCGGCTATCTCCCGTTATGATAGCACATACCGGGAGTGCTCTCTCCTTTTGTTTACTGAGACGTGGCTAACTGAACTAGCAGCAGATGCTAACATTGAGCTGGAGGGTTTTCACATGATACGAGCTGACCGAACACCAGACAGTGGCAAGGCTAGGGGCGGTGGAGTGATAATGTATGTTAACAACAACTGGTGCAGACCGGGACATATCACTGTTAAACAACGACACTGCAGCAAAGACATTGAGTTGCTAGCTGTTAGCATGAGGCCTACATATCTCCCGAGAGAACACTCACACGTGATCTGCATTGTTGTTTATGCAAATCCGACGGCGAACGCTGGGACAGCACGTGACGTCATCCATTCAGTAACCAGCAGGCTGCAGACAGAACACCCAGATGCTCTTCTCCTCATCTCAGGCGATTTCAACCATGTTTCACTGTCTCCCATTCTACTCACGTTCACCCAGTATGTCACATGCCACACTAGAGACAATAAAACACTGGATTTATTCTACACAAACACTAAGGAGGCGTACACCTCATCACAACTCCCCCCACTCGGGAGATCGGATCACAACTTGGTTCATCTCCGGCCGGTGTACAAACCCCTAGTGCACAGACAACCTCCGGCCATGCACACTGTGGAGTTATGGTCTGAGGAGACAATGGACACCCTAAAGGGCTGTTTTGAAGCCACCGCCTGGAAGCAGCTCTGCGATCCACATGGTGAGGACATCGATGGCCTCATTCACACCTTCACGGGCTACCTCAGCTTCTGTGTGGACAAATCCGTTCCCACCAAGACCATACGGCGTCACTCAAACAACAAACCCTGGATCAACCCTGAGATAAAAACACTTCTGAGAGAGAAGAAGAGGATCTTCAGGTCAGGGAACAGGGAGATGCTGAAGTCCGTACAGAGGGAGCTGAGGAGAAAGATCAGAGAAGGCAAGGACAGCTTCAGGAAGAAGATGGAGGACAAGCTGCAACAGAGCGACATCAGCGGGGTCTGGAGAAACCTCAAAACCATCTCGGGGCTCCAGAATACCTCCCCCCAGGCCACAGGGGGCAGGGAGTGGGCGAACAACCTGAATCTGTTTTTCAATAGATTTGACCAACCGCCCTCCCCCCTGACTGCACAACAACCACTGCTGCATCTAAAGAAATCAAGTCCTGCTGCCCACTCCCCACTCCACCAACACCCCCCCACTCCCAACACACAGCCCCCCATCCTGACCCTGACCAGGACCCAGGTGAGGACGGAGCTGAGGAAGATCAAGGCGAGGAAGGCGCCGGGACCGGACGGCATCAGCGCAAAGCTCCTCAAGTCCTGTGCAGACCAGCTGTGTGGGATTGTGACGTATATCTTCAACATGAGCCTGAAACTGGGGAGGGTACCACAGCTGTGGAAAACATCTTGTGTGGTACCTGTACCAAAAACTTCCCACCCCAAAGACCTGAACAGCTACAGACCGGTGGCCTTGACGTCCCACTTGATGAAGACCCTGGAGAGACTGCTCCTTGCTCACCTCCGCCCCCTGGTGGAACCAGCGATGGATCCACTCCAGTTCGCCTACCAGCATGGCATTGGGGTGGAGGATGCGGTGATCTTCCTCCTTCACCGTTCTCTGTCCCACCTGGAGAAGCCCGGGAATATGGTGAGGATCATGTTCTTTGACTTCTCCAGTGCTTTCAACACCATCCAACCGATGATCCTGAAGGACAAGCTGCTGCGCGCAGGGGTGGACCAGCACCTGTCATCATGGATCCTGGACTACCTCACGAACCGGCCTCAGTTTGTGAGAACCCGTGACTGTGTGTCCGACACGATCATCAGTAGCACGGGGGCCCCCCAGGGAACGGTGCTGGCTCCCTTCCTGTTCACTCTTTATACTGCGGACTTCTCACACAACACAACACACTGCCATCTACAGAAGTTCTCTGATGACTCTGCGATCGTTGGCCTCATCTCCAATGGAGATGAAGCTGAGTACAGAGGGCTTATCCAGGACTTCGTGGACTGGTGCCATCGGAACTGCCTCCAGATCAACGCGAGGAAAACTAAGGAGCTGGTGGTGGACTGCCGCAGGCATGGGCAGCCCCTCACAGTACCAGTAAATATACAGGGAACAGACATCGAGATGGTGACATCCTATAAGTACCTGGGTATTCATCTGAACAATAAACTAGACTGGTCACACAATACTGATGCACTCTACAAGAAGGGACAGCGCAGGCTGTTCCTGCTGAGGAGACTCAGGTCTTTTGGTGTACAAGGGGCGCTGCTGAAGTCATTCTATGACACGGTGGTGGCATCAGCCATCACTTTTGGAGTGGTCTGCTGGGGCAGTGGCATTACTGCAGCCGATAGGAAGAGACTGAACAAACTGATTAAGAAAGCTAGCTCTGTCCTGGGGCAGCGCCTTGATCCGATGGAGGAGATAGGAGAGAGAAGGACGGTGGCTAAACTGTCATCTCTGCTGGAGTCCGAGTTCCACCCTATGCAGGACATACTGAATGCACTGAGGAGCTCATTTAGCAGCAGACTACATCATCCCAGGTGCACAACCGAGAGGTTTCGTAGGTCCTTCCTACCAACGGCTGTCAGACTGTACAACCTAAGCAGGGCTGCTCGCAGAGATAGCAAAAAGACGTAACAAACTAATAGTTTTTTGAATGCAAAAGATGCAATAGACTTACACAATGGTCCCCTCCGGCATACAACTAGGAACTTACCGGTCGCTATGGAGGGTGAGAATATGTATGGGCACATAATCATACCATGTAGGATAACTAAGTAGACGGTTATGCTGTTTCATTCCATCTAGCAACAATGCTCTGCACTGTGTGTGTTTATATATTTACATATTTATTCCATCTAGCTACAATGCTCAGCACTGGGTGTGTTTATATATTTATATATCTACATATTATTCCATCTAGCTACATTGCTCCGCACTGTGTGTGTTTATATACTTGCATATTTATTCCACCTAGCTGCAATGCTCCGTACTGTGGGTGTTTATATATTTACATATTTATTCCATCTAGCTACAATGCTCTGCACTGTGTGTTCATATATTCATATATTTATTCCATCCAGCTACAATGCTCTGCACTGTGTGTCTGTGTGTGTGTGTATATATATATATTTTATAGTAATACGTACATATGTATATTAGCTGCTCTTGCTTGCTTGTTTTTTTTTTTTTTTTTTTTTTTTTTTTTTTTCTTGCCTTCTGATTGTTGCTCTGAGTGTTGCTATCCCTGTGCTGTTGCAATCCTGGAATTTCCCCGTTGTGGGACTAATAAAGGCTTATCTTATCTTATCTTATCTTATCTTTACCTTTAATATAATTAATATGTGACTTCCAACAGTTTATTATCAATTATTACTCCAAGAAATTTAATTTTGGATACCCTTTCAATCTCTACACCATTTACACTGAGTTTAGATACTGAGTTGTTGTGATGGTTAAGATAAGATAAGATAAGATAAGATAAGATAAGCCTTTAGTAGTCCCACAATGGGGAAATTCCAGGATTGCAACAGCACAGGGATAGCAACACTCAGAGCAACAATCAGAAGGCAAGAAAAAACAAGAGCAGCGAGTATACATATGTACATACATAAATATATAGACACACGGTGCGGAGCATTGTAGCTAGATAGAAAAAATATATAGATATATAAACACAATGTGGAGCATTGTAGCTAGATGGAATAAATATATGAATATATAAACACACAGTGCGGAGCATTGTAGCTAGATGGAATAAATATGTAAATATATAAACACACACAGTGCGGAGCATTGAAGCTAGATGGAATAGATATGTAAATATATAAACACACACAGTGCGGAGCATTGTAGCTAGATGGAATAGATATGTAAATATATAAACACACACAGTGTGGAGCATTGTAGCTAGATGGAATAAATATGTAAATATATAAACACACACAGTGCGGAGCATTGTAGCTAGATGGAATAAATATGTAAATATATAAACACAGTGTGGAGCATTGTCGCTAGATGGAATACATACTGTATATAAATATATAAACACACAGTGCGGAGCATTGTAGCTAGATGGAATGAAACAGCATAACTGTCTACTTAGTTATACTACATGGTGTTAAAAATTGTTAAAAATTATAAATTTTGTCTTACTTAAATTGAACGTTAATTTGTTTGAATCAAACCACAGTTTAAGCTTTCCTAATTCCTTTCCGAGTGTATCCAAAAGTTGTTCCAAATTGCTTCCATTGCATAATAAATTAGTGTCATCTGCAAACAATATTAAATCCATTTTTTACGAAACTTTACATACAGTATATCATTTACTGTATATACATATTGAAAAACAATGGCCCCAAAACCGAACCCTGTGGGACTCCGCAAGTAACCTTCAGTAACTGTGAATTTTTGCTACCAACACATACATACTGATATCTGTTCTTTAAGTAACTACATAACCAGGACAGTGCCCCAACTGAATACTCTTTATTTTCAACAGCAGTTGATATTTTTTTCTATAAATTCCATTAGAGCAAATGCAGTTGGCCTCTTGTGTCTGAACCCATATTGCTGCTCACACAATAAATTATTCTTCATTATAAAGTTGTCAGTTCTCTCACAGAATATTTTTTCAATTATCTTAGAAAATTGTGGCAATAGTGAAATAGGTCTATAGTTTGAAAATTTCCCTCGGTCACCCGTCTTGTATATTGGAATTCCTTTCGCTATTTTCATGGCACTGGGAAATATACCTGTTTGGAGAGACAGGTTACAAATATACGTCAGTGGCTTCACTACGCATTCAGTGATAGTTTTGACTAAAAGCATGTCAATACCATCACAATCCATAGATGTTTTACTTTTAAACGATTTAACAATTTCAGTGACCTCTCTCTCGTCTGTGTTCTTTATGAAAATGGAGTCTTTTATAGCAATGTTTTTGCTTATTGTATCACCTGTAGATGCCGTAATGGGTATTTCTTGAGCCAAATTAGGACCAATGTTAACAAAAAATTTATTAAATTCATCTGCAGGTGAGACTGCATTCACACTCTGAGTCATTTTTTTTTTTTTTTGAAAGATTGGTTGGGTAGCTTGGGATCAGTCCGCCAAGGTCTCCGCCTTTGACCGCCACCTAATCCACATAGCACCGGACCCCCATGATCCCTCCTGCAGGTGGTGAGCTCACTGGAGGGCGGACCTATGTAACTCCTTCGGGCTGAGCCAGGCCGGGTCCCATGGGTGGAAACCCGGCCACCAGACGCTAGCCATCGAGCACCTCCCCCAGGCCTGGCTCCAAGGTGGGGCCCCGGTAACCCCATACCGGGCGGGGTACACTGAATCCTTGATATAGAATTTATCATGAGAGTCTGTTGGATCGTTCTTAGTCTGGCCCTTCACCCAGGACCAGTTTGTCTTGGGTGACCCTATCAGAGGCAAATTGCCCTGGACAACATAGCTCCTGGGATCACTGGGGCACGCAACCCCCCCCCCCCCCCCCCCCCCCCCGATACGGTGACGATCCATGAGGGGAGATTGTCCTACTGGGGGACTTCAATGCGCACGTGGGCAACGACAGTGAAACCTGGAGGGGTGTGATTGGGAGGAACGGCCTGCCCGATCTGAACCCGAGTGGTGTTCAGTTATTGGACTTCTGTGCTAACCACAGTTTGTCCATAACGAACACCATGTTCAAGCATAAGGGTGTGCATATGTGCACCTGGCACCAGGACACCCTAGGTCGCAGGTCGATGATTGATTTTGTTATTGTGTCATCAGACCTGCGACCGCATGTCTTGGACAATCGGATAAAGAGAGGTGCAGAGCTGTCAACTGATCACCACCAGGTGGTGAGTTGGATCCAATGGCAGGGGAGGAAGCCATTCAGACCTGGTAGACCCAAACGTATAGTGAGGGTGTGCTGGGAACGTCTGGCTGAGGCCCCTGTCTGGGAGGTCTTCAACTCCCACCTCCAGAAGAACTTCAACCACATTCCGAGGGAGTCTGGAGACATGGAGTCTGAATGGGCCATGTTCTCCACCTCTGTTGTTGAAGCGGCAGCCCAGAGCTGCGGCCGCAAGGTGGTCGGTGCATCTCGTGGTGGCAAGCCCTGAACCAAGTGGTGGACACCAGTGGTGAGGGGGGCCATTAAGCTGAAGAAAGAGTCCTATCAAGCTTGGTTGGCTTGTGGGACTCCTGAAGCAGCTGAGGTGTACCAGCAGGCCAAGCGGAGTGCAGCTCGGGTT
Source organism: Pholidichthys leucotaenia (assembly GCA_020510985.1). Classification (NCBI taxonomy): domain Eukaryota; kingdom Metazoa; phylum Chordata; class Actinopteri; order Cichliformes; family Pholidichthyidae; genus Pholidichthys; species Pholidichthys leucotaenia. The sequence continues at coordinate 63,650,944 of CM035848.1, read as the reverse complement.
GTTGCTGAAGCAAAAACCTGGGTATGGGAGGAGTTCGGTGAGGCCATGGAACAAGACTTTCGGTCGGCCTCGAAGAGGTCCTGGCCATGGCACATTGGACCAGCACTTTACCCTCTCGAGAATTCTCGAGGGTTTGTGGGAGTTTGCCCAACCAGTTTACATGTGTTTTGTGGACTTGGAGAAGGCATTTGACCGCGTCCCTCGTGGTTTTTTGTGGGGGGTGCTTCGGGAGTATGGGGTATCGGGCTTGTTGTTACGAGCTATTCAGTCTCTGTACGACCGTTGTGAGAGTTTGGTTCGTATTGCCAACACTCAGTCGGACTCATTCCCAGTGAGAGTTGGACTCCGCCAGGGCCGCCCTTTGTCACCGATCCTGTTCATAATTTTTATGGACAGGATTTCTAGGCGCAGCCAGGGAATGGAGGATGTCATGCTTGGTGACCTCAGGATCTCATCTCTGTTGTTTGCAGATGATGTTGTCCTGTTGGCTTCATCCAGCAATGACCTACAGTTCTTGCTGGGACGGTTTGCCGCTGAGTGTGAAGCGGCTGGGATGAGAAACAGCACCTCCAAGTCAGAGTCCATGGTCCTCAGCCGGAAAAAGGTGGATTGTCCTCTCTGGGTTGGGGACAGGCTCCTGCCCCAAGTGGAGGAGTTTAAGTATCTTGGGGTCTTATTCACGAATGAGGGGAAAATGGAGCAAGAGATTGACAGACGGATTGGAGCAGCATCTGCAGTGATGTGGACGTTGTGCCAATCTGTTGTGGTGAAGAGGGAGCTTAGTTCTAAGGCAAAGCTGTCAATTTACCAGTCAATCTACGTTCCTACTCTCACCTATGGTCACGAGCTTTGGGTAATGACCGAAAGAACGAGATCGCGGATACAAGCGGCTGAAATGAGCTTTCTCCATAGGATTGCTGGACTCACCCTCAGAGATAGGGTGAGGAGCTCAGTCATCCAGTAGAGCAGGGGTGTCCAACCATGTGCCATGGAGAGCCAAGACCCTGCAGGTTTTACCTCCAACCAGTGTCTTCAACAGCAGATTTCTGTGAACTTCTTCCCACTGATTGCTGATAAGTGAAAACACCTGCTGAAGAGACTGGGTAGAAGAGAAAACCTGCAGGGTCTTGGCTCTCCATGGCACATGGTTGGACACCCCTGCAGTAGAGGCTCAGAGTAGAACCGCTGCTCCTCCACATTGAAAGGAGCCAGTTGAGGTGGTATGGGCATCTGATCAGGATGCCTCCTGGACGCCTCCCACTTGAGGTGTTTCGGGCACGTCCCACTGGGAGGAGACCCCGGGGCAGACCCAGGACTCGGTGGAGAGACTATGTCTCCCAACTGGTCTGGGAATGCCTTGGTATCCTCTCTAAAGAGCTGGAGCAGGTGGCTGGGGAGAGGGAAGTCTGGGCTTCTCTGCTTGAACTGCTGCCTCCGCGACCCGGACCTCCGGAAAAGTGGTAGAAGATGGATGGATGGATGGATGGTTGGGTAGCTTGTATTTCTGTTTTTATTTCCAAGAATATTGTTAAGTATTGTCCATGTATTTTTAATATTATCTCTGTTTTTCTCCCGGTCTTTACTGTAATAGTCTCTTTTACTACATCTCATTATATATACTTATTTTTGTGTTTTATACCGCTGCTCTGCTTCTTTTGTCCTTTTCTTTAGAAAAGCTTTATATAATGAATTTTTCTTTTTACACGCTTTTTGTAATTGTTTGGTTAACCATGGCTTGTTGACAAATTTCTGTTTAAGCTTTTTCTTTACCAATGGACAATTTTTTTCATAAAGAGTGGTTACAATGTTCATGAATGTGTCGTAGGCTTCATTTCCATCTGATATATAGACTTTTGTCCAGTCTTGCTTCAGCAGGTCTTCTTTAAAAGAAGTGATTGCATTTTGTGATTTGTATCTGAAAGATTTTAAAGTTTTTCTGTATTGGCCCCCGTTTGGCCATGGATAAGTGCAAAGACTGGCAGACGGTCACTTATGTCATTTATCAATAATCCACTTTCTATTTTCTTATCAATAATATTAACAAACAGGTTGTCAATAAGTGTAGCAGTGTGAACTGTGATTCTACTGGGATGTGTTATTGTGGGATATAGACTCATACTATACATAGAATTCATGAACTCTGTAATTACGTTTTGTTGAAATGGATTTAGTAAATCAATATTGAAATCTCCACAAATTACTACCATTTTCTCACTAGTAATATTATTGTACAGCTTGACTAACTTATCTCTGAATGTCTCAACGCAAGTTCCAGCATTCTATATATACAACTTATAATTAGATTTTTTGTTTTATCTTGGTCAATCTCAACAGTAACACATTCCAGAATCCCTGGTAGTGCAAAGGACATTCCATTTACAAGTTTACACCTTTACAGGTCATCAATATACAGTGCAACACCACCACACTTTTTTTGAGATCTATTATCTCTAAACATCTGATATCCCTCTATTGCCATCAGAGGAGCCTGCTCTTCATTAAGCCAAGTTTCAGAGACTGCAATAGCTGTAAATTTTCAATCTAGCCATTTTAAATAGTCCTGAATCTGTGGAAAGTTTTTAAGACTTCTGCTGTTAAAATGTATTATTGATAGTTTACCATCTAATTGGACTTGACTTTTGAATTGCTTTTCAGTGTAGTATTCACAGTGATCATGAATATTATTGAAGAAGTGGTTATCAGGATCAATATCATTCTCCCTCTCTTGTAGTTTATGTTCAGCATAATGACATATTTTCAGAGTCTGAATTTCCTCATTCTTTGTCAAAAGACTTCCTCCAACTGGAGATGATTGATGTCTACTAAAGTCAGTCATAAGTTTTTTGTTTTGTTTGATTTTTTTAAAGTACATTATCATGTTATGTCACAAAAGGACTGTTCTTACCGTGTGTGTGGATATGGATTATCGTAGTCTCTTAGTTTTCTTACTCAGTGTTCATTTATATTTATTTAAGTCAGTGAGATCTCTTATTATTATGGCCTTTGCTTTCTCAGGTGTTCCATTTAGTTTAATCCAGACTCTACAGTTTCTTGTCCATGTTGCCTGTATCTTATTTTGTCTTTTCAGCATCCGTGCTTGCCGTGCTATTTCAGCATTAGTCTTTGTTAAATGTTAATTTAGGTGAACTTCTGTTCCCCGTAGCTTTCTGGCCTGCCTCATTATGTCATTGTTTTACTCTTCTGTTCACAGAGCACATCACAATTGATTTCTTTGTTTTATTATCCTTTCTGGGTAGAGCATGGCAGACTGAAATTGCGTTTACTTCAACCTTTATGTTTCTGCTTTCAAAGAACTGAAGCACCTGGTTAGCCTCCTCACCTCTCATTCCTGCTGTAGCATGAGCATATGATTGATATTTAATGTCTAGTCCACTAGTGATTAAATCATCCATATGAGAATATTGTTCAAGATCCTCGATGCGTCGCTCCAAGTCTGCAATTTTTTTTTGTCTCTTTCCTTAATTGTTAATTTCAGCTCTCAGACTTCCTCCATTAGCCCTAGTAATCTGTACTGTTGATTGGCCACTTTGGTCAGTTCTTCTGACATGAAGTTCAGAGATTTTTTAATCTCTTCCATTTCCTCCTTCTTTGGTGGCATTTTTTACTGACCTGATGACAGTAGGACAATCTCTGCTGGTGTCACCGGTATCCGGTCCAGCCGACCTCAAATTCAGCTGGGGCCTCAGCTACCTCCCTCTGCTGCTAGCCCCGCTGCTAGCCCTGCTGCTTACCGCCGCTGTAGTTGAGCTCCATTCCAGCTCCTGTCCAGCTGGGGCCTCGGTAGCTCCTCCGCCAAGCCCCGCCGCCCACCGCCACTGTAGTTGAGCTCCGATCCAGCTCCTATCCAGCTGGGGCCTCGGTAGCTCCTCCGCCAAGTCCTGCCGCCCACCGCCGCTGTAGTTGAGCTCCGATCCAGCTCCTATCCAGCTGGGGCCTCGGTAGCTCCTCCGCCAAGTCCTGCCGCCCACCGCTGCTGTAGTTGAGCTCCGATCCGGCTCCTATCCAGCTGGGGCCTTGGTAGCTCCTCCACAGAGCCCCGTCGCCTACTGTCGCTGTAGTTGAGCTCCAATCCGGCTCCTGTCCAGCTGTGGCCTCGGTTAGCTCCTCCGCCGAGCCCCAATCACAAGATTCTAAGAATCTGTGCGGGAGGCTCAGCCGTCATCTACCGGGCCGATGCCGGGTCAGTGAGATGAACCGGGGACAGAGTTGCTCCTTTGTATCGGTGTTAGCTACGACTAGCTGTAGCGTTCAAGTTGCAAATTTATTGGAAAAAAGTTGAACATATATGAGAAAAAAGCAGCAAATTTATGAGAAAAAAGCATTAAATATGAGGAAAAAGCTGCAAATTTATGAGAAAAAGCAGCAAATTTATGAGAAAAATGCATTAAATATGAGGAAAAAGCTGCAAATTTATGAGAAAAAAGTTACAAATTCATGAGAAAAAAGGCAGTAAATTTATGAGGAAAAAGGTAAATTTAAGAGAGAAAAAGCTGCAAATTTATGAGAAAAATGTTGCAAATTTATTAGGAAGAAGTAGCAAGTTTGTGAGAAAAAAGTAGTGTAACTTCGGGGCCATGTTGAGGGGGACAGGGACTTCCCAGCATGCTTTGCCAGTTGTAAACGTTACTGTGTGTGTGTATTAAATGTGTTATTACTGAGTTATTATACTGCTGTGTCATTATAACTGTGTTATAATGACCCAGCAGTGTTTATAGGCAGGATTAGGGCAAGATGTATCATGTGTGTGTAACCATGATTGAAATGGGGGTCTGGGAGAATGACCTCCCCTCCTGTCTGTGCTCAGTGTGGGTAGCTGGGGTTGGGTGTGTGTGAATAAAGCCTGTTCGTCACAACCGTCTTGCTCCTCTTCTTTGTGGAACCCCGTATACGTCACACTGGTGTCAGGAGTGGGGATGGAGCAAGATTGTGGCCAGGACCCAGGCGGAGGTCCAGCGGCCGGGGCGGTTCATTGCTCGGCTGGGAACGGAGCGCAGAGCTGACACGCCGACCCCCGGAGTGGCTCGCTGCGATGGACGGACCAGCGCACCCCGCCTTCCGCCTTTTTCAAGGCAGAGCTGGCCAAGCAGAGCAAACCAGCCCCGCTTCCCGCCCTTTTCAGGGCAGGACGGGCTGGCGATTCCAGGGCGATCAGGAGCTGCGATCGACCGGGAGGCGACCGTCCCATCCATCCGGCAGCGGGCCAAGATTCCCCGCTACAACGGCGAGAACCTGTTGGATGACCACCTGGCCCAGGTCGAGTTGGCTGGCGTGCTGAATGACTGGTCACCGGAGGAAACCGCCGTGCTGACAGCGAGGGGGAGGAGGAGTAGTTACGGCAGACCATGGCGGAGCGTCCACGGAGGAGACAGCTGCGGCGACGCGAGGAAGGGTGCTCCCGCTGCGGACAGCCAGCGCACATCGCAAGGTACTACCCCGCGGGAAACTGGCCCCTCGCCGACGTTAAATTGGAGCGAGGTGGCATGGACGGGGAAAGGCCGCCTCCCACAGATGCTTCCCCTGGCGGTGACGTCACAGAGGCCCTCGGTGCACAGCAGCAGCGGAGCGAGCAGGACAGATCCGGCCTTTTCCCGGGCTCAGCAGAGGGGCCAGCGGCTGCCTGGGAGGTCCTGGCAGCGGTGGGAGTTGTGACTCCCGCTGCCAGGGGAGGGACTGTGCGTAGTCCTGCTGAAGCTGTTGGGTGTGCTGGTTGCCGGCACCGAAGCCACCCCCAACACCTGGATTGATTCGGGTTGGACTTCTGGGTTGGACTTTGATTTTTCTGGGGACAGAGACCAGTCCAGGGGGGAGCAGTGTAACGTTGGGGCCATGTTGAGGGGGGCAGGGATTTCCCAGCATGCTTTGCCAGTTGAAAACGTTACTGTGTGTGTGTGTATTAAATGTGTTGTTACTGAGTTATTATACTGCTGTGTCATTATAACTGCGTTATAATGACCCAGCAGTGTTTATAGGCAGGATTAGGGCAAGATGTATCATGTGTGTGTGTAACCATGATTGAAACGGAGGTCTGGGAGAATGACCTCCCCTCCTTTCTGTGCTCAGTGTGGGTGTTGGGGTTGGGTGTGTGAATAAAGCCTGTTCATCACAACCATCTTGCTCCTCTTCTTTGTGTGAACCTCGCATACGTCACAGTAGCAAATTTGAACAAGCTGGTGCATCAGTCCATTTATCAGACTGGGGTGAAATTACAGATGATGATTATGCATGTGCAGCAAACACTTTGTCGAACAGCAGACACAAATGAATCCCATATACAGCCATGTTGTCCACAGCATAAATCCACCTTAGGACTGAAGTGCCAAGACTACGGCATGAATAAGGTTTTTTGTTTTCATTTTACTGACATGATTGATAGGGCTGCTTTATCTTTTTAAAGCAGCACCATGTAACTTTCCTGTTCCTAGGAACACTAAAAAGACTACAACTGATGTGATTTCTGGCCTGAGTCCCAATAGCCAATAACAAGGGGCTGTGTTAGCTGGTGGCTAAAGTCATGCTTTGTGATTGGCTAATAGAGAGCCTAAGTCACACCCCCTCTACTTCCACATATGGGACCTTAAATCAGAAAAATTCTCCATTGAAATGAATGGCAAGAGTAAAATTATCTTTTGATCCCAATCGAATTTTGCCCCGAGTTACACATATGATATTTGTCAGTTTAAAAGATAGTTTTCCATGTAAATAATGGTGTAGGTTGTTGTCTAACTGTTAAGGTATAAGCTTATGAAAATACGTAAATTAAAAAACTACAAACACAGATGGAGCTTACGTCATCTTTTCAAAATAATAACTAAGGCTGCATTCGCACCAGGATAGTCCGGGGGTCTTGGTTCGATAGGGTGGGGAATGCTGAGAATTTTCACACCTTTGTATGGTTTGGTTTGCATTCACACTGCAGCGGACCAAACTGCCTGGACAACGTCATGCAGTTACAACAACTGCTCTTTTGGGCGCTGCAGCCGAAACCACCACTGACCAGGAATAAAAAATCTCGGCGAAGAAGAAAAATCCGACTCATCAGTTGGCCAGGACTGAAAATGGAAATCTGTTCCCTTCAGCCGGGTTGTTTGTCCACCACAAACAAGACATTTTTTAACTTTTCTCCTCAGCTTTCTCTGGTAGAAGGACTTCTCAGATTCGCGCAGTTGTCTTTATTGTTATCTTCTACCCAAAATGCACTACGGGGAACGCCACTTGCTCTTCTCAGACTACGTGTTGCTATGGTTACACAAACGCCGAGGAGCACTTCCGCCCTTTGGCCCACTGGATAGTCCGGTTGCATTCACACTGCAAGCGAAGCGGTTCTGGTTCACTTGCAAGTAAACCGAGAACCCCGTTTTCGGGCAGACCAGAATTTGCTTGTTTGGTGAGCACCAGAGTTTGAATGCATGTTCAGACGGCACCAAATGAACCGAACTATCTGTGGATAGTCCTTTGGTCCGGACCAAGCAGTGGCTGTGTGAATGCACCTTAACAGTCCTCCAGATCAGCTGCAGCTCTCACAATACAAAACAATACCTTTGTGTTGTTTATCTCCTCTTTGGATCCTTCTTTCATCAGTCAGGAAATAGGAGGTGAGGTTTTAATAATCTCCCGCCATGATCGTGTTTACTGATGTGGGATGATGGGAGTTGTTGTCTGCTAATCGTTGAAACAAAAACTAAATATTACTCTGTTGGACTTCCGGTTATGGCTGCCACGTAGGACGGACGTGTCTCGCTCTGCTCTGCTCCTGGAGAAAAAAAATCGGCAAATAACTCTCTCATTTGGGACAGAACGTATCTCAGCATTTGGGCGAGGATATGTCGGCGAAGCCTAAGGCTGGAAAACCAGGAAAAGGAAGAAGCGAGCCGCCGAAACAGTCCAAATTAACGGACTTTCAAGTCTGTGACGCAGCAAACAAAACTCCATATATGGCGGAGGAGGCTGGCAACGGTGCGATGTCTGCGCGGGGAGGCGCAGATGCGCTGATGGCTGCCATGAGTTCAATGAGAGCGGACTTTTCCTCTAGATTTGATGGGATTATGACAGCGTTGGAAGGAATAAGAAAGGAATTGGGTGACTGTGTAGAACGAACGGCGCAGATGGAGCTCCGTCTCGCTAGTGCTGAAGATGACGTCACCCGTCTTCAATTAAAGGTGCGCACTTTGGAAAAAAAAAAAAATCTCTGGAAGATAATATTTTGGATTTGGAATCTCGGTCGAGACAGAATAATTTGAGGCTGGTGGGTCTTCCAGAGGAATCAGAAGGTCGGGACGTATGTTCCTTTCTGGAAAAGTGGATTCCGGAGGTGCTGGGCAGCGAGGAGTTGCAATCAGCAGTGGTTCTGGAAAAAGCACATCGTATTGGCCCACGGAGAGATAAGGGACCGCCGAGGACCTTAATTATGAAGTTTCTTAGCAACAGAGACAGGATGAAGATCTTCAACGCTGCACGTGCTAAAGGAGAGATTAAACACCAGGACCAGCAGGTGCGGTTCTACCCAGATTTGGCCACAGGAATCCAGCAATTGAGGAAGCAGTTTGATCCCGTACGTAAGGAGCTGCGCAACCTTGGGATTCGTCATGGTGTAATCTATCCTGCGAGACTGCTGACTACGTATGAGGGCAGAACCCACATCTTCAAGACCCCAGAGGAGGCGCAGGAGTTCATCAAGAAGATCAAAGAAGAAGAAGAGACTGGTGGGAGCTAAGCATGAACAAAATATAAGGTAGAATAATTAAGCATTTGCACAGGCATCTGACTGACTTGAAGTAAATAGTAAGTTTACAAAATATAGATTGTATTATATATTAAAAAAACAAAATAAAAACAAAACAAACAAAAAAAAAACTATGATGTACAAAGTTGTTAAAAATTTTGGAGTTAAGTTGGAAAACTACAGAGGAGAGTTAATGTTACGTCATTAAAAGCAGTAGAGTTAGGGTGATTGGGAGGATGAAGAAGGAGTGGCTTAGGCTGTTCCCCGTGGGTGTGGAGCGGTCGATGGCTATATCGGGAGACAGAATTTTTCTTTTGATTTTGGGGGGTTTGCCACAAGTGTGGGAAGGGGAAATTTGTTTGTGTGTAGTTTGTAGGATGAATGTTCAACCACTCATGTTTTTGCTTCTCTGTATGAGCATGTTTACACTGCAAGGTAATCCCAAACTCTCTATTGATCATGGACAAAAGTGTTAATCTTAATTTAACTTCATGGAATTGCAGAGGTCTACAAAATTTAAAAAAACTTAAACAAGTTATGAATAAAATAAAGGACATGGGTTCAAGAATTGTGTTTTTACAAGAAACTCATCTGATAGAGGAGGATGTTAAAAGAATTAGGAGTAGATGGCAGGGAAGTGTATTCACCTCTTCATTTTCATCCCGAGCCAGGGGAGTTATGACTCTCATACATAAATCAGTTCCTTTTCAAGTGAAAAATGTAATTGGAGACAAATTTGGAAGATATGTAATCATTCAAGGTTCTTTGCTATTAGAAAATATAAATCTTGTGAACTTATATGGTCCCAATATAGATGATCAGAAGTTCCTTGCTAATTTATTTCTCATCTTATCATCACTTACAGGGCAACATATAATAGCAGGGGATTTTAATTGTACATTGAATCCAGGTGTGGATAGATCAACAGGACTGGATTGTACGCACATTGGATGTAGGATGACTATTAATCATTTTATGAAAGAATTGAGATTGTTAGATATATGGAGAGAAATGAAACCACAAGTTAAAGCCTATTCTTGTTATTCCAGTACCTACAAGACATTCTCACGTATTGATTATTTTTTGATTTCCACAGAATTAAGGTCCAAGATTCAAAACTGCTTTTATGATAACATCGTGATCTCTGATCATGCACCCTGTTGTCTAATATATGTAGATAAAAAATTGACAAAGGAATCAGGCAGATGGCAATTTCAGCATAAATGGCTTCAGGATGAGGAATTTGTCAAGTATATAGAAAAACAGATAGACGAGTTCTTTGACATCAATACTACACAAACATCAGCATGTGTAAAGTGGGAGGCTTTCAAAGCTTTTATTAGGGGACATATTATTAGTTATACAGGATCAAAATCTAAGAAGACTCGAGAGGAGAGAGCTAAATTGGAACATAAAATAAAAAGTCTTCAGGAAAAAGTGTATGCAGGAAGAGATCCAAGGTTGGAGAATGAATTACTGATTTTGAGAGCTGAATACGACAAAAAATCAGCGAATAGAGCTGCCTCGAGTCTTCTAAGATTGAAACAATCTTTTTATGAACAAGGTGAAAAATCAGGAAAATTATTAGCATGGCAGATTAAACAATTGGAAATTAAAACACCAATAACCAGTATTATAAGTAATGGACAGGTAGTTATAGATCCTTTAGAAATTAATAGAGCCTTTAGAGATTACTATGAAAAATTATATGATACCAAAAATGAACCTGATTTAACAAAACTAAATGGGTTTTTGAACAAACTATCTATACCGTGTATTCCAAATGAAAACAGGGAGATATTGGAGTCTAAAATTAGTCAAGAAGAAGTTGGGCTAGCCATTGATAATATGAAATCAGGAAAAAGTGCAGGACCAGATGGTCTCACGGGATACCTGATTGGCTTACCTGAGGTCTTCCAGTTGACCTTTATAAAAAATTTAAGAATAAATTAATAAAACCTTTTTTGGAAATGGTTTTAGAAGCATTTCAAAATAATAATTTACCATCATACATAAATAATGCCTTAATTATACTGCTGCCAAAACCAGGTAAGCCCTCTAATAAATGTGAAAATATGAGACCAATAAGCCTATTAAACGCCGACCTTAAGATAATCTGTAAAATTTTAGCAAGACGAATACAAGAAATTTTACCAAATATTATTAATCGAGATCAGAATGGCTTTATAAAGGGTAGACAAGGCTTCCATAATGTAAGAAGACTATTTAATATTATTTATTTTAATAAAGAAGCACCGGATACAGCTCTCCTATCATTGGACGCCGAAAAGGCCTTTGATAGAGTTGAATGGCCCTTTCTTTTTGAAGTCCTACAAAGGTTTGGACTTGGAAATAATTTCATAAAATGGGTTCAAATAATATACAATAATGCTACAGCAGAAATCCTAACAAATAACAATATTTCAAAACCAATAAAAATCAATAGAGGATGTCGACAAGGCTGTCCACTTTCACCTTTACTGTTTACTATGGCAATTGAACCTTTAGCGATAGCGATACGTTTACATTCACAAATATATGGAATTAAAGTTGGACCAACAGAACATAAAATCTCCCTGTACGCCGATGATATAATTTTGTTTATGTCGAATCTAAAAAAATCAATTCCAACCTTGTTGAATTTAATAAAGAATTTTGGGGAAATATCAGGATATAAAATAAATAAAACTAAATCTTCAATATTAATGCTAAATGAGACCCAGAGAAATTACCCAGCCCCTGAGGTAAATCAATTCAATGTTGTAAATCAGTTTAAATATTTAGGAATCCAAATTATGCCTAAGCTAGAATCAGTCGCCAGTGTCAACTATGAAGCCTTAATGTCAGATATCAATGAGTTAACTCAGAGATGGATGTCACTACCAATGTCGATGATCGGGAGAATCAATATACTTAAAAGTAATATTTTACCTAAAATACTTTATTTATTTCAATACATTCCCTTATCACCACCTTTAGATCTATTCTCAAGAATAAAAAAAAAGTTAGTGGAATTTATATGGAACAACAGGAGGGCTAGATTACGTCTGTCTTTATTATATTTACCATTTGATCGTGGAGGTCTGAAATGTCCAAATTTTATGTTGTATTATTGGTCGGCACAACTGAGGTCTATGACATATTATTTTTCATCAAATGATCTCCCTCACTGGACTGAAATGGAATCATACAATTTACCTTTACCTCTTCCCATATTCATATACTCAGATTCGGCAAAAAAATTACAAAAACAAGTTAAAAATCCATTTGTAAAGCATATGATCAAAATATGGTGTGAAGCTAAAAACTATTTAAAAGAACCACAGTTATTGTCACAATTTAGTCCAATATGGGGTAATCAATATTTTAAACCAGGGAGAGCGGACGCTGTATTTAAAGTATGGAATTTAAAAGGGATACAAAAGATTCAGGATTTATATTTGCCATGTGCAGATAACATAATGTCTTTTGAAGAGCTGAGGATCAAATTTAATCTCAATAGAACACATTTTTTTAAATATCTTCAACTTAGAAACTTTATTCGATCAAATCAAAATAAAGCTCTCACTCGACCTATTTATTCATCCTTGGAAAAAATGATGATGAAAGATAGTAAAAGAAAGGGTATTATTTCAGAGTTTTATAACTCATTGACACTATCTTCAAGTGAAAATTCACTGAAAAGATTAAACTACTGGAAAGAAGATCTGCAAACTGAAATTTCAGAGGAACAATGGGAATTGGCTTGTACAGAAGCTCAAACCAAATCAATAAATGCACGCCTTAAATTGATACATTTCAAATGGTTAATGCGGATGTATGTTACACCGGAGGAGTTAAATAGATACAACAAAAATATACCAGATACATGCACAAAATGCATGGAAAGTAAAGGAACCCTATTTCATTGTTTATGGGAATGTAGATTAATAAGAATGTTTTGGGAAGAGGTGAGGGTAACAATTGAAAAAATAATCTCAAAACAAATCATATTGAATCCTAAACTGTTTTTGTTGGGTCTGTACCCAGAAAAGCATAATTTTAATAAAAGTGAAAGAACATTCATAGACCTCAGTTTGCTTAATGCCAAAAAATGTATTGCACTATTATGGAAAAAGACTCATAGACCAGATGTGACTCAGTGGTTAAGACAGATGTTAACAAACCTTCCATTAGAAAGAATAACATATATACTGAAATCAAAGGAAATTGTGTTTGAGAATATATGGAGACCTTTTATTGATTATGTAAAAAATTTAAACATAACTCTTGAAGAAGAAGGTGAATGATGTGTGTGGACCTTGTAAATTCCAAACTGGTGAACATAATATGTATACTTATGTATTGGATTGTCTAGACTAAACAGAGGAGCATTGTTGAAGACTTGATTTTGTTGGTGGTTGTTGGTGTTTTTAGTGCATTTTTTTTTTTGTAGTACTTTAGTGTTAGTATTTGATTGTTTGTATCATGTTTGTTAAAAAAAAAAAGGTTCAATAAAGATATTGTGGAAAAAAAATATTACTCTGTTATTATATGACAGCCGACAACTTTAATTACGTGGAAAATTATCTTTTAAATTGACAAACTTCATATGTGTAACTTGTGGCAAAATTTGATCGGGATCAAAAGATAATTTCGCTCTTGCCATTCATTTCAATGGAGAATTTTTTCGATTTAAGGTCCCATATGCAGAAGTAGAGGGGTCATGATTTAGGCTCTCTACGGTCGCTCTAAATTTTCCTTTGAACGGTCCATTTTGTGATTTTTTTTTTGATTGTTCATTCATAGCAAATGCAGAGGCACCTACTCTTGCAGCTTGTTTACAATCCTCCGACCTACCCAACCCAGAATGCATTGGGTGTCTGTCACGTGGGCTGGGGAGCCCTACAGGACTCAGGCTGTAAAACATGCCAGTTGGAGTGTTTTTCAGGAACAGGAAAGCTACAGAGTGGTGCTCCAGGCGGTGCAGGCCCATTCAGGCCGTGGTGGAAGTAACAGAACGCCAGAAAGTAATAATGACTAATAATCAGAAGTAGAAACTTCTGCATATACAAAATGAATCTATGCATCCAAAATGGACTTTCAACCTCCCCCCTGCCCCCCCCCCCCCACACCAGCCATGAACATGTGAACATGGTTGAGGTGTCCTCTTCATAGAGAAACATCTCCAACTGCAGCCTCTCTCCTCAACCCCCTACAATCCTGATCTTCACTCTTGTCCTGTCCTTCATCAACCCCCCCCCCCCTCCCGACTCTGTTTTTTTCTGTCCTAGGTGGTGTCGCTACTGAACATGAGTAATGATGCTGTCATCTCTGTAAGTCTCCATTTATCAATGTCAGAAGGGAGAACAGGAGTGTATGTGGGCATGTGTGTGTGTGTGTGTGTGTGCGTGCGTGCGTGTGTGTGTTGGGTGGGGGAAGAGCGCGGGTGGATAAGAAGAATCAGTGCAGCGGTGGGGGGAAAACAGGAAAGGAGAGATGTAGCAGAAACATGAGAGCATGGGTGGATGTTTCATTTCACTGTTTGGGGACAATAAACAGAATATTTTCTCAAGAGGAAATATTAAATCTGACACTGTGAGTATTATTGTAGTCAGGGCTGTTTCTAGAGTTTCGGGGGGCCTATGCAAGATTGTGTTTGTGGGCTCATGTTTTTGGAATGGGGAAGACTTCAAAACCTTTAAATAGGGGGAAAAACTTTTTCCAATCCCAACAAAAACTGTAAAAAACCTAAACAGGTCATTATATCGATGAACAAAAATATTACATAGAAGAAAAATTTAATCAAGCATTCATATGAACATTGCAAATTTATGAGAAATAAAGTTGCAAATTTGCAAGAAATAAAAATGTGGATTTATGGGGGAAAATTGCAAATTTATGAGAAATAAAGTTGCAAAGCTTCAAGAAATAAAGCTGCAAATTTATGGGAAAAATTGCAAATTTATGAGAAATGAAGTTGGAAATTTTTAAGAAATAAAGTTGCAAATTTGCAAGAAATAAAGGTGCACATTTATGAGAAATAAACTTGCAAATATATGAGTAATAAAGCTGCAAATTTATGAGAAATAAAGTTGCATATTTATGAGAATTAAAGTTGCAAATACTCATTCATTCATTCATTCATTCATCTTCTTCCGTTTAATCCTTTTCGGGTCGCGGGGGGGCTGGAGCCTATCCCAGCATCAACAAGAAATAAAGTTGCAAATTTACAATAAAAAAGTAAAAAAAAAATATGAGAAAAATGTCACTGATTTACAAGAAAAAAGTTGCAAATTTGCAAGAAAAAATTATGAGTAGAAAGTTAAAAATTTATAAGCTGCAAATTTACAAAAAAAGGTCACAAATTTATGAGTAGAAAGTTAAAACATTTATTTAAACTTTAAAGTTACAAACTTACAATATTTTTTTGCATTAATGCCTAGCATTGGTGCTTCAAATATATTTTATTTTATTGCTTTATTTTTTCTAAGTCCAGTGATGGATGAGTTTTCGAGGAAACCAGGTGTTGGCTATGCAGAAATTGCAGAAGTGATAGAGCAGAAGGAGCCGGTTACCATTGTCGTTTGTAGATGGATCGGAAAAGGTGGTGCTGACAGGTGGACCGGGAGACTGGGCTGGCAGCAGATCTCTGGAGGAGGGTAACGCTGGCATTGGTAAGAATGATGGTGACGTCATGCGGTGGAACCTATTCAACAACCTGATGAAGCTGGTCAAAGAAAGCGTCCTTCTCTTCCTCATCTGTAACATCGGTGGGGTCATAGGCAACAATAACTGTTATCTTTCCGTGCTGGTGAAGAAAGTGGGCCGAAAGTATTCTGTCGCTCACCAGTATCCAGCTAATGAGTGACTTGCGGATGGGCTTTGGCATGGCAAGTGCTACACCATAGAGGCCTGTCCGCTTGTCAGGGCCGCTCCAAATGAAACAGTAATTGTCTAGAATGGTTTCATGGCTGCTTTGCCACTGTGATTTGCAGAGACCCGCCAGGGTGATATTGTAGTGGGTGAGCTCTCGGGACAGCAGTGTGGCTGCTCTATTCAATTCAATTCAATTCAACTTTATTTGTATAGCGCCATTTCACAACAACAGTCATCTCATAGCACTTTCAACTGTAGGGAGGACCCCCACAGTTGCAGAAAGACCCCAGCAATCAGGCGATCCCCTGTGAGCAAGCACTTGGCGACGGTGGAGAGGAAAAACTCCCTTTTAACAGGAAGAAACCTCCAGCAGAACCAAGCTCAGGGAGGGACAGTCATCTGCTGCGACGGGCTGGGGGGTGAGGGGACAGAGAAGATGAAAAGAACAGACATGTAAGGCGCTTTTCCATTTGGAACACTTTGGCCTTGTTTGGCCTCTTTTCGCACGGTTCGGCCTCCTTTGTCCGCTTTTCCTTTTGGCACCCAATGGCCTCACAGTTCCGTTATTTCGGAACTGTTCCACTTTTATCGGTACCGATAAAAGTAGGTCCGAAGGGTACCGGCACGGTTTTGTCACGCCACTGCTGGCCATTCATTGGTCTGGGCGTAGCATCATGAGAATGGGCGTTACGCTGACTTTCGAGAATCGCTTGCTGGTCGCCATTTGCAATTTTTCGTCAGTGAGCCCGCGAACAAGATGAAAAGATATTGAAAAGAACATATTGGCTGCACGGTGGCGCAGTGGTTTAGCACTGTGGCAGCACAGTTTTACCCTCGGCCGGGGGATCGCGGGGATCATGAGGTCGTGGGTTCGATCCCAGCCCCCGACCAACAGTGAGCTGTGTGGAGTTTGCATGTTCTCCCCGTGTTGCGTGGGTTTACTCCGGGATTTCTCCGGTTTCCTCCCGCATACCAAAAACATGTAGGTTTAGGGCGCTCGCGCACGCAGCGACCAGCAGCCGGTGGCTTGTCACCAGACTGCAAACCAAATCTACCTACGGGTACAAATAAGTAACAAAAAAAAAAAAAAAAAAAATTATAAACCACAACGATAGAATGGCTTAACAGAAATCAGCAGAAATCTAACACCGCGGTTCAGCAGAGTTTCCTGTGCGTTTCGACTGATGAGAGAATGCAGAGGGAAGCAGACTGAGCTTGCAGTGGGGCGCACAAGCAGACCCACCACAAAATAGACGGAGACGCACCGGGAATTAGACGTAGCCACCCGAATTGAATTGAATGTACAGCCGCGACGCACCCAACTTCAGCAGTTGAAGCCGTGATATTGTGATATACAGGATGGTGAGTGATGTGATATTCATGCTTTATGTTATTTTTTCCAACAGTGGAAAGTTCACTTAGGACAGACGAAAACGTAATCGTGTTTAAACGATGACCTAGCTTAATGCTGCGTCCGTCCTTGTATGTTGCTTTTTTTGTGTTGACAATATCTGATGAAATAAACTAGTTGTAATCCTGGTTAAAAAGTTTATTTTATTTATTTATTTATTTTTTTTTACATGTTGCACTTTCGTGCTGTGCATGTACTTAATTTGTGTGTATTTCATTGTAGAGTCCAAACAGGATCTGCTCAGAATGGCGACGTTTTGACACCAATGTATTTTGACAGGTAAACAACACATCATATTTGTAGTCAAATCTTTTGCTTTTTAAAGCGAGGTAGTCGGATACGCAAAAGCTGATGGTGTATAGAACACGTATATTAGGATGTGAAGTGTCGGCATCGAAACTGCTTCCATTTAGCTGTAATTAATATTCAAAAATGATATTTTCGGGAGGAAAGAATTCAATTTAAACAGCCAAGGACCAAAAAAACGTACGTTTGCTCATGGAACAGGTCATTCACACTCGCAGACAATCGCGCTATACTGTATGTGTCTGTAGGATTTTCTTTCCATGCACGCAAAAAAAGCATTTTTTTTTCCCGGATCCGACTACCTCACTTTAAGTTAAAGTTTAGGTAAAGTGCCAAATTTAAAGTAGCACAATTTCCACTTAATATGAAAGGGACTGAATTGAGATTTATTTGTGTGAATATTAATTACAGAGTAATTGAAAATGAATGGCACATCCAATAGTAGCCACCATAAAATAAACCGCTTGTTTATTTATTTTTATCAGATCATTTCTGTGATCCTTTATGAGTTATAGTCATAATAGTGTATCTTGCACCTTGGGGAATGGGAGATGTTCAGTCACCATTAGAATTTAGTTTATATGTGTATAGTATTTCATCTTTAAACTCATTCAGTAATAGAACACATTACAAATATTTGAGACCCATTGTAGTGCTTCCTTTTATATTTTAGCAATACAATCACAAAACACCACTCACACTTGAAACCAGGGCGACACAGCGGTGGCTAAACTTTATTGATAACGTTATTCCACACCATCACAACAACTCAGTATTTAAACTCAGTATAACCGTCGTCGGCCTCCGTCGGTCTATGATGACCATGGAAGAGAATCCTAAACGTCTACTCTGCTGGAACAGCACCGCCTGTGGCTGAACAGGCCGATGCGCGAATGACAGTCCCTGTCACACAGGTCACACTTGTGGGTGGTCTCCGTGCTGCTGGGTCTGTGGCGGTTCTTCCTGCGGGTCCTTTTTTCATCTGCTGCAGCAGTCAGTCTCTCTTCACCCGCCTTGAGCTGTCTGGTCAGGGTGCCTCTCCATTTGGAGCGGTCCGTTGCAAGGTCCTCCCAGCGCTCTGTGTTGATATCCAGGGCCTTCATGTCTCTCTTGCAGACGTCTCTAAAGCGCAGCTGTGGGCGGCCAACGTCTCTCCTGCCAGTTGCCAGTTCTCCATAGAGGACGTCTTTGGGGATTCTGCCATCCTCCATACGGTGAACGTGGCCTAGCCAGCGGAGCCTGCGCTGCCTGAGTAGAGTGAACATGGAGGGAAGGCCGGCGCGGCACAGAACTTCTGTGTTGGGCACTTTGTCCTGCCAGGATATGTCCAGGATGTGGCGAATGCAGCGCAAGTGGAAGGAGTTCAGTCTCTTTTCCTGCCGGGCGTATGTTGTCCACGTCTCACTCCCATAGAGCAGTGTGCTGATGACGCAGGCGTTGTACACTGCCATTTTCGTCTTGACAGAGAGTTTGGGATTCTCCCACACTCGTGTGGTGAGGCGAGCGAGTGTGAAGGCTGATTTTCCAATCCTCTTGTTGATCTCTGTATCAAGAGAGAGGTTGTTGCTGATCGTGGACCCCAGGTACGTGAACTGATTCACGACCTCCAGCTTGTAGTCATCAATGGTGATGGTTGGTGGTGCTTCCGTGCCTTGCGCCAAGACGTTAGTCTTCTTCAGGCTGATGGTAAGCCCAAAGTCCTTGCATGCCTGGGAGAAGCGGTCCATCAGGGTCTGAAGCTCCTGCTGTGTGTGGGTTGCGACTGCAGCGTCGTCTGCAAACAGCATGTCTCTAATTAGAGCCTCGCGTACTTTGGTTCTGGCTTTCAGGCGGGCGAGGTTGAAAAGCCTGCCGTCAGATCTTGTGTGCAGGTAGATTCCCTCTGTTGCTGTGCTGAAGGCATGCCTCAGGAGCATAGCAAAGAAAATCCCAAAGAGGGTTGGCGCAAGTACACAGCCCTGTTTCAGTCCGCTGCGTATGTTGAATGGCTCTGAGACGTTGCCATCGTGCTGCACTATCCCCTGCATGTTGGTGTGAAACGATTCAATGAGGCTTTGCAACTTTGGTGGGCATCCTATCTTTGGCAGGATCTTGAAAAGGCCCTCTCTGCTGACCAGATCGAACGCTTTGGTGAGGTCGATGAGGGCGACGTACAGAGGCATGTTCTGTTCTCTGCATTTCTCCTGGAGTTGGCGGATGGAGAATATCATGTCTACCGTCGATCGCTCAGCGCGGAAGCCACACTGAGACTCGGGGTAGACACGTTCGGCAAGCTTCTGTAGACGAACGAGAACAACTCGTGCGTAGACTTTGCCAACAACGCTGAGGAGGGAAATGCCCCTGTAGTTGTTGCAGTCGCTTCTCTCCCCTTTGTTTTTGTAGAGGGTGATGATCTTGGCGTCCCTCATGTCCTGTGGTACGGCACCTTCCTTCCAGCACTGGCAGAGGACGTCATGCAATGGCAGCAGTAGGGCGGTCTTGCAGTGCTTGATCAGGTCAGGGGGTATGCCGTCATTGCCGGGTGCCTTGCCAGCGGCCAAGCTATCAATGGCCTTACTGAGTTCGTCGATGGTTGGCTCGGCGTCAAGTTCGTCCATGGATGGCAGGCAGTCGATGGCATCAAGGGCTGACGGTGTCACGGTGTTCTGTCTAGAGTAGAGGTCGGAGTAGTGTTCCACCCATCTCTCCATCTGCTTGTTCTTCTCTGTGATCATCTCCCCAGTGGAAGATTTGAGGGGGGCCGTCTTGCTCTGAGCCGGACCAAGTGCTTTCTTGATGCCATCGTACACACCACGGATGTTCCCTGTTATGGCAGCGGTTTGAATGTCTTGGCTGAGCTGAGTCCAGTACTCGTTGGCACAGCGCCGAGCAGTCTGCTGAACTTTGCTTCTCGCAGCCCTGAGAATCTGGAGATTCTTCTCGTTTGGGTACTTCTTGTACTCAGCAAGTGCTGAGCGCTTGGCTTCAATGACGGGGGTCATCTCGGTCAACTTGGCATCAAACCAGTCCTGTGACTTCGAGGTCTTCCTCCCAAAGGTAGCCAAGGCTGTGCGGTAGATGGTGTTTCGCAGCTCTTCCCACTTCTGCTTTGCAGATTCTCCTCCTTGTGGTACACCAAGTTCCTTCTTAAAGGTGGAGGCAAACTGCTCAACAAGTTCTGGTTGGGCCATCTTGCTGATGTCAATCCGTGCCTTTCCAGGTTGTCTAGCACGATGGAATTTCTTCAGCTGCAGCTTGACCTTGCAACACACCAATGAATGGTCTGTGTCGCAATCTGCACTCTGGAACGAACGGGTGATTAGCACGTTCTTCATTGAGGTGCGCCTGGTCAGGATCAAGTCTAGCTGGTGCCAGTGCTTTGAGCGCGGATGTTGCCAGGAAACCTTGTGTTGGGGCTTGGTCTTGAAGAACGAGTTTGTGATGCACAGATCATGATATGTGCAGAACTCGAGCAGCCGCTGTCCGTTGTCGTTCATTCTGCCCACGCCAAAAGGTCCAAGACAGGAGGGCCAGGAGTCGTGGTCAGCACCCACTCTGGCATTGAAGTCTCCAAGGAGAATGAGTTGTTCAGAGTTGGGGATGATCCTGACAGTTGTTGCGAGATTCTCGTAGAACTCGTCTTTTGCCTCTGGTGTGGCTGTCTGTGTTGGGGCATACACACTGACGAGGGTGACTGGGCCTTGAGTGGTGTTCAGGCGGAGGGTGAGGAGTCGTGCAGAGCCAGTGCTGCCCGGTTCCACCATCTTCAGCAAAGTGTTCTTCACTGCGAAGCCCATTCCGTGTTCCCTGTGTTCGTCACTGCCCTTTCCCTGCCAGTAGAATGTGTAGTCCTTCTCTCTCAGTGTGCCTGCATCAGCTAACCGTGTTTCCTGGAGAGTGGCGATATCCACTCCCAGTCTCTTCAGCTCATTATTGATGATGGCAGTCTTCCTGGTGTCGTTGATGTCCTTGAGGTTAGCAGCGAGTCCTGTCATCATAGTGTGGACGTTCCAAGTTCCCAGTTTTAGAGTTGGTCTCTTTTGTTTTATTGTCTTGCCTGGTGCGAAGGTTCTCAGCCTGCTGTTTGGATTTCTCCTTATCCCCATGCACCCAATGAGGAAAGCAAGCTGTGGCGGGACAACACCTTATTGGCTGGGGGCTGCCCAGCTTGAGGCGGGCGGTAGCTGTCCAGTGAGATCTGATGATCCCTCCCACCATCGGGAACAACCCCTGGCGCCATGCTCTACGCCAATTGAGCAGTGGCTTATAACCGGTAACTGTCATTCCCCATGTTTTGTCTACGCCAAAGGCGAAGCTGGAGTGTCCTCTCCAGTGATCTGGTGTTCTACCTTCCAGCGTTGGGCGTTGGTAGGATTCAAGCCTGGGCAGGAAGATATGGAGGACAAGATGTTGCCCATGCAGCATGTCCCCCCTCTCCACGTCACTGATGAATCCAAAGGAACAGCAGGGCTGCTACAGTTTGGCACCAGCGCCGTTGCAGGAGCTGCCAGAACGATGTTGAGCACAACATAGAACTGCCTTAGGGGCTCCGACTCCGGATTTTTTCTCAGGGTTGACTCCCGAAGCCTTTCCCGTGACCAGGTATGCCGCAAAGCAGCAGAGGTTTGAAATCAGGGTTTACCTTCCCCTAGATGGGCTACCTTCCCAGGTTGACGAGCCACCATCTACCCGAAGCATCTGGTTTTAAGGCGCCAGAGATCCACCCTCGCCCCTTCTCCTATTAGTAAAAGCAGTTCCGCCGGGCTTAGAGACTAAACCACACGGGCAGGCTAGGAGTTGGACTTAGTTGTCAGAGGCTTTTCGAGACGCACGCCATAAGGAGCATTTTATGAGCACTGGGAGCTTAACCCCAGTGCTGCTCCTGGCTATGACAACCTTGGAACCAAACTCAGTATAAATGGTGTAGAGATTGAAAGGGTATCCAAAATTAAAATCCTTGGTGTAATAATTGATAATAAACTGTGTTGGAAGTCACATATTAATTATATTAAAGGTAAAATATGCAAATCAGTCACAATACTGCGCAGAGTGAAATATTTGCTGACTCAACCCACACTATAGACTTTGTATCATTCATTAATGTTCCCATACATGACATCCATCCATCCATCTTCTACCACTTTTCCAGAGGTCCGGGTCGCAGAGGCAGCAGTTCAAGCAGAGAAGCCCAGACTTCCCTCTCCTCAGCCACCTGCTCCAGATCTTCAGAGAGGATACCAAGGTGTTCCCAGACCAACTGGGAGATGTTGTCTCTCCAGTGAGTTCTGGGTCTGCCCTGGGGTCTGAGAACTACTACCAAGCAACACTGTGTTTCAGTGCAAGGAGTCAGACTGTGGAGCGCTTTTGGACCTGAATTAAAATCATGTACAAAGCTTGGACAATTTAAACAAAAACTAAAGGAATAAATACTCCAAACATACACACGTGGACAAAATTGTTGGTACCCCTCTGTTAATGAAAGAAAAACCCACAATGGTCACAGCAAAGTGACTACTTGTCACCCTTTAAATAGGCCGATTGATTACAAGTTTGTAGACACCCGTGATGTTAATTAGAGGACACATCTTGGTTGAACATGTCCCTGTGGTCATGTTCATGTCCCTATGGCCTATTTTCAATCTTTTCTAGGAGTACCATCATTTTTGTCCAGGTCTGTTTCATGAGTTTGTTTTTTAAAATAATTCTGTTGAACCACAATTTCAAAAGCATTGTCTGATTTTCATTGGTTAATTTTCATAAAATTTTTATTTATTACCACTTTTGTCAGATTCAAGTTATTTCTGTGATCATTGTGGGTTTTTCTTCGATTAACAGAGGGGTACCAATAATTTTGTCCACGACTGTATATACAAAACGACATGTAAAATCACACAAGGATTATCATATCCAGTCTGTGTTGTGCTGTTGCTTATTTTTTGTCACGTTTTGTCTTAGCTTTGTTCTGATTTGTAATCACTCTTATTTTATTTTATTTTTGAATTCTTAGCTGGAACATGGGTGGGCAATATAAGCTGCGGCTTCAGCCATCACCCATTTCTGATAAGTTATGTTGAATTGTATAATCCGAGGAGTTCCTGTTTAATTTGACCTTATTGGATTTTTTCCCCCTTTGTTCTATTATTCTGTTCCTTTCTTTTAATCTAATTATCCAAAATAAAGATTCATTCATTTCTCAAATATGTTTTAAACTTTCTTTAATTATCCACCACCCGTTTCTGTCTTTCATCTAGGCAAGGGGAAAACGATCCACCCAAACTGGACCTTGCCTCACTATTTACAGAGATGCAGGCTGAAGATCTGCTGAACCAGGACCAGTACGAGGGGCCGACCAGTTGCTTCTGAGTGAGGCAGCGTGGCTGGCGTGTTACCCATTCCAGTTTCTTTTTTTTTTTTTACAGTTTGAATTTTGCCCATTCTAAATAATCTGTAATTTGCTGCTGATTGGAATAAACTAACTAACTAACTAACTAACCTGCACTTATATAGCGCTACAATTTAGTGATTTATGTGTTTGCATCATGATTTAGTATTTTGTCTGTTCAGACACCGGTGGGAAAAGAGTCAACAGTACGAACCATTTATCAGTGACTTTGAAAATAATGGCTCATTTTTAAGAAAAGTAACCAAAACAATCATTTGCTGAAGACTGTAAAACAAAATAGAGACATCTGCAAAAGTACAAAGGTTTATTGTCAAAATTCCCAGGGCAATACTACATGAATACATGTATAGTTCACTGTTGATGCAGAGAATATAATATTTATACAGTATCTACAGGTAGTCAGCAATACTCAATACGATATATTTCCAGTTAATCCACGTATTTCTCCATGTAACCTTGGGACTGCTTTATTTTAATTACTTCTAATCCTAGATCCATTTGTTTTGGCTTAAAATGCATCATAATTGCTAAATATATCTTATGCCTAACTCAGTACTGTTTACCTGTTGAAATATATATTTAACGGCTCATATGCTACTATATGGCACCTGATCCATGTTTTGTCACGACACCACTGGCTGGAGCAGGTAAATTCCATGACGTCTCAACAGTCTCTCCATGATTTTGACATAGATCAGATCAATTTATTTCACAGGAAGCTAAACATTTCTACAGACATTAGAGCCACTTCGCGTTCGTGAACTTGGGGTTACATCACTGTGATGAACATTAACGCCGACCGTTTGAAGTGATATTTTTGCCAGAAAAGAGCTATCTGAAACACACACACAGAATACAGATTTTAGGACCTAGTATCGATAACTTGCCGACATTACAATGTTGTATGGTGGACTTAAAAGCAAAGTAGCATTAGCAATCATTAGCTTACCGTCATACGTAATGTAGTTCGCATCCTCATGGCTTCTAAATGCTCCAGTACCTTTCCAGAGTGTGCCGTATTGCGGGTTTGCCTTCTGTTCTCCGTTTTTGCCTTTATTCTGGCAAAAACAGCCAGAGAACGCAGACGCCTCGTATCCTGCCAACTTGTGTTTTGCGTAACGTTACGCTTGATTTACGCCAGTTACTTTTGTTTTACATAGCGGGAGGGAGAGGGTTGCGCCGCCTCCCTTTTAACTATTTCCCACCCACTTCAAATGACACCTAGTGCAGTAGAAAAACATGCGAGCCGAACTGTACCGTGCGAAACAATGCCAAACGAGGCCAAAATGTTCCAAATGGAAAAGCGCCTGTAGAGAGCAAACAGCACCATGGGGACTCAATCTATGGGAGAGAACAAACAGATGTTAATGACCAGCAAAAAAAAAAATATATTTCATTGAGAGTGAAGAAAGGAGTGAGGCCCAGTGCAGAAGGAGCACGAAGGAGTATCTGAACATTCCACATGGCAACATGGGTGCTGTGGCAAAGGTCAATCCGTACTCGTTGGTCAGGGACATGCTGAGATCCATTTCCAAAATGGGCCAGAAAGGCCCTCAACCACATCATCATCTCCCGCCACTGAAAATCATTTGTGATAAACTGCCGTGTGTTTAGAGGAGCAGAGCTTGGTAACACTGACCATCACCTGCTGGTCGTGCAGCTTAAGCTGAAGCTCTGGGCCGATCCTTCTGCCAAGCACCAGTCCCACCTGAACTCCTCCCAGCTCTGTGATCCCAACATCACCACAGAGTTCCAATGTTTCATCAACAACTGCTTCAGTGCCATGGCCATGGACAAAGTGGGCGACTGGGAGATTTTCATGAAAAACATCCAGTCTGCCCGCAATGCCGTGGGACATTCACAATCTTCCCCAAAATACCCTTGGGTCGCTCGGTGGACTCTGGACATCACCGACCATCGCCGAGAGGCCCGCCTCCGAGGCAACTTGATGGAGTGCTGTAGATTAAACCATCTATGCAATGTGGCCATCAGAGAGGACAAAGAGAGCTACTGGTCGGAAGAAGCCAGGCCCCTGGAGTTACCGACCAGAAATAATAAAATGAGCCACGTGTTCAGTATGCTCCATCAAGCACGCAATAGCCCACACACCAAGACAGCCCAGGTGAAGGACATCAATGGTAATCTCATCACCACTGAAACAGACTGCCTCGACCGCTGGAAAGAGCACTTCAGTCACCTCCTGCATCATCCTCCTGTTCCTGTGGACCCCAATCTCTTAGCCATTGCAAATGCCACTGCTTCCTGTGATTCCTGCAGGACCGATCTAGTCACCCCTGAAGAAGTCGCGGCAGCCCTGACCAAGATAAACAACAGGAAAGCCCCTGGAATTTTTGCTATAACTGCCGAAATACTGAAGATGGGCAGAAATTGCACAATCCAGTGGCTCACCCACATTATCAATCATGTTTGGGTGACAGAGCAGCTCCCCAGTGACTGGACCAGGGGCATCTTCCTCCCCTTCTGGAAAGGAAAGGGCGACAAACTCGTCTGCAGCAGTCACAGAGGCATCACCCTTTTGTCCATTCCTGGTAAGCTCTTCACCAGGATCTTCCTCAGTCATGCCCTTCCAGCCATCAGAGGTGGCCATTGCCCTCAGCGGGCAGGCTTCATGCCCAACCGCTTGACATCAGACCACATCTCTGCTATTCGCCTATTAATAGAGAAGGCCTATGAATTCTGCAAGGATCACCATCTCTATATAGCCTTTATATACATAGATCTTAAGGCTGCCTTTGACACCGTGGACCACACTTCTCTTTGGAGTATCCTGCAGACCCTCGGACCCCCACCCAAGATCATAGCTCTGTTTAAGAGGCTCTATAGCAGCTTGGAGAGCTGTGTCTGTGTGAACGGAAAGGAGTCTGGCTGGTTCCCCATCAACAGTGAAGTCTGACAAGGTTGTGTGGCCGCTCCTGATCTCTTCAATTGTGTCACAGACTATCTGATGACCAAGGTCTGCAAGTGGGTCCCTGGCATGCAGCTTGGCAACTACCATCTGGCTGACCTTGAATATGCTGACGATACCATCCTGTTCAGCCCATCCTACAGTCAGCCAAGAGATGCTCTAGTTGTCTACTATGAAGGGGCACCGAAACTGGGCCTCCAGGTGTGCTGGACAAAGACTAACCTAATGGATGTCGGCGACAGACCGGACCCACTCGCTTTACGGCTTGAGAATGATGCTATTGAGTCTGTCAATTCCTTTGTGTATCTGGGGACCACAGAGACCAACAACAGGGACATGAAACCAGAGATCAACCGCAGATGTGGCCTCGCTGCATCAGCCCTGCAGGCACTATGGAAACCTCTCTGGCACTATCATTCAATCTCCTGAAAGATGAAGCTACGCATATACAATGCGTCAGTCCTCTCCATTCTACTCTGTGGGTCAGAGACATGGCCACTGAATAAGACTCTGACCTTGAGAGTGGATGGGTTTGATAGTCGGGCCCTCAGAACCATCAAGAACATCAGGTGGTCCCAGCGCACTTCTAATGACGTCTTCCGAGTCCACACACATCAGCCTGCAGCATCCCACCTTATTACACAGCGACGTATCCGCTGGTTTGGCCATGTCCTCCGCCTCCCACCAGAACACCCGACAAACGCAATCCCCATGTTCAACCCCAGTGCCTCAGGGTGGAAAAGACAAGCAATGCACTAGATGGTTCGACGTAGTGGAGAGAGACCTCTGATGGCTCGGAGTCGCTGTTGACGATACAGAGGAGCTGGCCCAAAACCGGCAATGTTGGCACGCATAGGTTAACCTGATTGGCTGTAAGCATGGTGATGGCCACCCAGCCCTCACCCTGCAGGAGTAGTAAGAAAATAAGAGCTTTATTTTTTGGTGCTTTCTCATCAATAAATCAATTTTATCCCTTTCACTTATCTTTGTACATACTGGAAATAGTGTGTGGGCAGTTTGTTTTTTCTTTATAGAGTTTATGTTTCACATTTTGATTGTTTTTGTTACCATACTGAGCCATTTAATAGTTCCCCAGTTACCTTAGCAGCTAGCAGCTATCATGTTTGTTTATGTCTGTGCCATTCCAAATACCACTGCATGGGCTGTAACAGACCTGTGAAACTCACTGAAACATACTGTATGTCTGACTCTCAGCTGTTACCTGACTACTTTGTGTATGCAGAATCCCTTGGTTATTGATATTACCATTACTGTTATTGATATTAGCTTTGTTAGCTTCCAATTGCTAGTGTGTTTTTTTATTCTTGTAATAAACGTTGACTCACTCCGAATAACATTGCATGGACTCAAATGAATGTGAATAACCTTGTGTAAAGACTTTACACAATGCATGTCCATTACACAGGTCTATTACAGCCCATGCAGTGGTATTTGGAATGGCAGAGACATAAACAAGATGATAGCTGTGCTATGTTAAACTAACTGGGTGAACTATTGAACAGCTCAGTATGGTTACAAAAACAATCAAAATGTGAAACACGGACTTTGTAAAGAAAAAACAATCTGCCTGTATACTATTTTTAATATGTACAATGACAAGTGAAAGTGATAAAATTGATTTATTGATGAGAAAGCACCAAGGAATGGGCAAATATAATGGAAGTGGAACCGGAGTTGCGAGAGGACTGGAATGCGGAAGTACGTCACTCTACATTGCGCAAGAAGTCCATTGTCTGTTTTTCTCAGATTTCCCCTTGATTTAAGCATACAGTATGTGTGAGAGCAAGAAGAGGTAGAAGAAGATGACCCGGATGAAGAAAGGAGGTGTGGCTGATAGAGGATGGAGAGGCGTTTGAAGGATGGGGGTGGTGAGAGGTGGGGGTGTTTGTAGATAAGATGAATTAGAAGAAAAAGGTCTTGGCCCTGCACGCAGTCTGTTTGTCTGTCTGCTGACACGGAGCTCATGATTCATTGTCAGTGTAGCTGCCAGGCAGCATTAAGGCTGTTCTCTTTAGCATATCTAAGTCTGATTATGCAAATGGGGCCTGTTAGACTAAACATTACTGCTGGCTTTTAGGTGCTACTTGATTGTGTGTGCATGCAATTGTCTCATTGGTTTTAGACACTGAAATGAAATAAGTCTGTCAGCCACCAGAGGCAACTTTTGGTGTTGCATCAGCACACAGACAGGACAAGTTTTTGCTGACAAGTCTGTCCAGCAGGATTACGTAAAAACATCTGACCTGATTTCAGGGAAACTTGGTGGAAGGGTAGTGTTTGGACCACAGAGAAGCTTGTCAGATTTTGGAGGGATTCCAAATTAAGGCTCATACATTTTTTTGACATGAATTTGTGATTTATTTTTTTTTTTGTGAGTATATGTATATCAGTGTCTCTATAAATGTTAAAAAAAAAAACCCTATTGTGCCATTTAGGGCTTCCCTCTTTTTTTTTGGCACATTATGTAGAATTTTTGTGACATTATGTGGTCTGCAAAGCCAAACATCTTAAAGTCCACCTGCTGTAGGGTTTTATATGTAGTTTATTGTGGTACAAGTATTAATGTAAATATGCATGTGAGTAGGAATAAAGATTTCTTTTCATTACCAACACACACAAGCTTGTGGGGCACCAGTCCAAAAGAATGGACAATTTTATTAATAATTCTGTATTTGTACCAATAACGAATCAGTCTAAAAAAAAAAAACCCTGTGAGTTCTTGTCTGCTTTTAATCGAGAAGATGGACATAAAATCAAACAACAACTCCCATATGTCTTTTAATAGTTTAATAAGAAATTTCAGGATTTGTGGAACCAAGGAAAAACATAGCTTAAATTGGCACCATAGGACTTCCGGGAAGATGGCGGAGAGACATAACGCTTAAACAGAGAGCTCTCCCTAGCCGGATTAAAAATCATCGGTAAATGGCCAACTCGACATAAGCGGATCAATAAATTAAGGGATGAAAACACGAAGGAGCCGGGCACAAGGACAAAAGCAGGGTAAAATTGAAGAATTCCTCTCCAACAACGCAGGAAAAACCGCTGAACGCGAAGCCCAAAAAAACGAGGTGTCTACAGCAGAGAAAATGGAGGACGCCAGACTCGAAAACATGAACACTGGCATCGCCAGTTTGGGTAAAGAGTTAAGAGAATTCAAGCGGCAGCTACAGCAGGATTTAGCGGCTCTTAAGGAGGAGCTGAAAAAAGAGATTAAGGAGGAAATTATGGGCCTCCGAAGAGAAATGGAGCGCAAGCTAACAGAAAACATGGAGGAGCTGCGCTCCCAACGGGCGTGTATGACAGAAGCGCAGGCCCGAATATCGGAGCTGGAAGATTGGAAAAGCGAGGCAAACGAACAACTACAGACCCTGACAACGCAAACGCAGAGGATGCAGGAGAAAATAAACGACTTGGAGAGCAGGTCCAGACGAAGCAATATGCGCATCTTTGGAATTCCGGAGGGCATTGAAGGCAACTCGATGACGAAATTCATGGATCAGTTCTTAAAAAAAGAGCTGGAACTGCCCGGAGAAATGGATCTGCAGATTCAACGAGCGCACAGAACCCCGGCACAGAACCCGAAACCAAACTCTACACCCAGGTCAGTTGTGGTAAACTTTGTGAAATATGACATAAAGGAAAGAATCCTGACACAAGCATGGAGAAAAAAGATACGAATCGGCAACAAACAGGTATTCTTTGACCATGACTACCCGACAGAAATTGTGCAGCAGCGGAAGAAATATGCCAACATTAAAAAAACGCTGAAAGAGAAAAAAATTAGATTCC
The DNA here is from genome assembly GCA_020510985.1 of Pholidichthys leucotaenia. Taxonomy (NCBI): domain Eukaryota; kingdom Metazoa; phylum Chordata; class Actinopteri; order Cichliformes; family Pholidichthyidae; genus Pholidichthys; species Pholidichthys leucotaenia. The sequence continues at coordinate 63,620,508 of CM035848.1, read as the reverse complement.
AAACGCCGCTAACGAAAATGAGGATTCATTGGGAGGACGGCGTAAGAACCTACAACACGGCCAGAGAGGCAGCGCGGGATATGATGGAGCGGGGCCTTGAGGTGAGCGTGCCGGAAGAAATGGCTGGAGCAGTGGCGGCCCTGAACGCATCACGACAGCCGGAGTGGAGACGAGTGAACGGCGGAAGAAGGGGGAGAGACGTAGAGCAGCGGGCCCAGGAAAAACTACAAGGTTTTCAACTGAAAGCCTAGATCATAACAAAGATTAAGAAAGGCACAGAAGAAATGAAGGCCAAGAAGACAAGGTAAAAGAGAAACAGACGGCTAGGAGAGGTTTAAGTGATATTTGTTGGACATTTCTAGACTAATGACTATTACTTGGATAGAAATTAGAGGTCTAGGGAGGGCCCTTCACTCTGTGAAGACAATCCCCCCCACCCACCAACAGGGACCAGTGGGCAGAAGAAAGGCCCAAAGTATGGAGGTCGAGATTTTTTAATGTGTTTTTATATAAATATGTGTTATTTTTGTTGTTAAAGGGGCTAGGAGCACAAGTTAAAAAAATGGAAAAACATGAATATGGGTAAAAATCTTAAGATAATGACACTAAACGTGAATGGTCTGAACTCACCTGTTAAAAGGGAAAGAATAATAAGAAAATTCAAGAAGGAAAAAGCTGAAATTATATTTATGCAAGAGACACATTTGAGCAAGACAGAACATGTGAAACTAAAGAGATTTGGCTATAAGAACTCCTACTACAGTTCATTTAAGGGAGGAGCTAAAAGGGGGGTTATGATACTAATTTCAAACAAAATACAATTTGAAAGTGAACAGGAAATCCAGGATAAAGAAGGCAGGTATGTAATAATAAAGGGAAGAATAAATGGTATGCAGATCACATTAGTGAACATCTATGCCCCACCAGAAAGTGACAAGGGTTTTTTTCAACATCTGTTTGATCTCATAGCAACACACAGTGAAGGAGTCCTAATTTGTGGAGGAGACTTAAATGCTGTCATGGATCATGAAGTTGATACAACAAGTGTTAAGAAGACAAAAAAACATGTAACAAAGTTCATAAGAACCTCACTGGCAGAAATGGGTATGGTAGACATATGGAGGGACCTACACCCACTCGAAAAAGACTATACACATTATTCAGCAGTCCATAAAGTACACTCTAGAATAGATTACTTCCTTATGAATGAAGGTGACAGACACAGGGTGAGAAATTGTTGGATTGGAGGGGCAGAAATATCAGCTCATAATCCTATATACATGGAAATATATCTAAACAACAGAAAACGACAAACAACATGGAAACTTAACGTAGGACTGTTAAATGATGAGAAAATGAAAGAAAGAATAAAAATAAACATAAACGAATATATCCAAGAGAATGACAATGAAGAAGTGGACCCAACAATACTATGGGACGCACTAAAAGCCGTGTTAAGAGGAAAATTAATTGTTGAAACAGGAAAAGCAAATAAGACTAAAGTGGAAGCGTATGAACAAAGATGTGAGAGACTGAGGGAATTAGAACGTAAACATCAAAGCACAAATGATCCAAAAATATATCAAGAAATTAAAGAAGAAAAAACAAAGATAAAAGAAACACAAATGGATGAAATTGAAAGGAAAAATAGATATCTAAAGCAAAAATATTATGAAACGGGACCAAAAGCCACAAAACTGCTGGCAAAACGGTTAAGAAAACAACAAACAATGAATAACGTATACAAGATTAAAGACCCCACCACAAATAAAACCACAGTTAACCCAGAAAACATCGAAGAAATATTCCATAATTTCTACCAAGAACTATACTCGCAACCTGAAGAAACAAATACTAAAGATATTAAAAAATTTCTAGGCACATTGGACTTGCCATCAATAGGAAATCAACAAAATGAAAAGCTAACAGCAGAAATAACAACACAAGAGATCAGAGATGTGATTAAGTCACTTAAAAACGGTAAATCACCAGGTAGTGATGGATACCCCCTCTGAGTTTTATAAACTGTTTATAGAAGAACTCACGCCACAGCTCCTAAAGTCATTTAATTGGACGTTGAACAACAACAAAATACCTCCATCATGGAACGAAGCTATCATTTCAGTTATTTTAAAGCCAGGGAAAGATAAAGAACAATGCGGAAACTATAGACCAATCTCTTTATTAATGTGGATTATAAAATATATACAACAATTATATGTAAACGAATAAAGACATTCTTGACGGAATTGATAGAAGATGATCAAACTGGTTTCATAGAGGGACGCCAAACACATGACAATATCAGGAGAACAATACATATAATTAACCAAATACATAAAGAAAAGAAAAGCGCAGTAATAATGAGTTTAGACGCAGAAAAAGCATTTGACAGGGTTAACTGGAAATTCCTATATAGTGTACTGGAGCGCTTTGGATTTAACGAAAAATCAGTACAATGCATAAGGACGCTATATCAAGAACCTGTGGCAAGAATCAAGATAAACGGTAGCTTAACAGACAAAGTAAATATACAAAGATCAACTAGGCAGGGATGCTGCTTATCGCCCACCTTGTTTGCTCTGTTCATAGAACCATTGGCTCAAGCGATATGACAAAATAAGAAATTAGAAGGTGTAACAATAAAGGGGGCGGAACACAAGATTGGGCTATTTGCAGACGATATTATAGTTTACCTTGAACAACCAGATGAATCAATAATGGAAATGATGAACTTGATAGAAAATTTTGGAAAATTATCAGGATACAAGATAAACATAACAAAAACACAAATACTGACATTCCACTATAACCCTCTAAAACCAGATAACTGATAAGATCAAACTAAACTGGAAACAAAAAGAAATAAAATACCTTGGAGTGAACATACCTAAAGACCTAAGCAAAATATATAAAGCAAACTATGATAGGTTGGAACAAGAAATAAAAAAAGATATTGATAGATGGTCAATCTTAAATATGGATCTGAATTCAAAAATTGAGACAGTCAAAATCAGCATACAACCTAGATTACTTTACCTCTTCCAGGCTCTACCAACAGAGATTCCAGATGCCCAATTCTCAAAGTGGGACAGGATGATATCGAGATTTGTTTGGGGAGGTAAAAAACCAAGAGTGAAATATAAAACTCTCCAATTACCAAAAGAGAAAGGAGGCATGGGCCTACCGAGTCTAAAGGAATATTACTACTCAGCACAAATAAGATATATCATATGTTGGTGCGACGAGGGATATGAGGCAAAATGGAAAGAAATGGAAAAGGAAATTGAGGACTCCCAGTACAAAGCATAATAGGAGATAAAGATGCATATAAGCAAATCAAACAAATAGACCCAATCACTAAATTTACTTTAGAACTGTGGTATAAAATAGTACAAAAATATAATATAAAGGAAGACATAAAACTATTGAAATGGGTAGCATTTGACAGTCAGTTTGAACCGGCAAAACAAGATAGGGGATACAAAAATCTGGTGAACAAGGGAATCACAACATGGGGCAATATCGGAAAAAAAGATCTCGGGAGCTTTGTAAACATCAGGAGAAAATTTAAACTAGAAAGATCGGAATTTTTCAGATATCTGCAGATGAGAGATTATTATATGAAGAAGATTAGGCATAACCTCCAAACAGATGTGAGCGAGATTATACAACTCATTTTAAGCTCATATACAGGAAATAAAATAAGAATTATTTCAAAGCTATATCAGAAACTTATGACAAACAATCATACAAGTAACTATATAAAGGAGAAATGGGAGAAAGAGCTCAATTTAAACATAACAGAAGAAAGCTGGCAGGAAATATGGAAAACACAACACACATCAACAAATTCAAGGACATGGAGGAAATTTGGATGGAAAAACCTGATTCGCTTTTTCATTACACCACAGATTCAAGGAAAATATACAAATACCCAATCTTTATGCTGGAGGGGATGTGGGGCTCAAAATGCAGACCACTCACATATGTTTTGGAAATGCTGCAAAATATCATCATTCTGGAAATCTATACATGTGACAATACAGAGGATATTAGGATATAATATACCAATGAACTGTAACCTGATGTACTTATGTGATCTTAAAAGAGACAATGTTATACAGGCTGAGGACAGATATCTAGTTAAAATCTTGTTGATTGCATGTAAAAAAAACTATCACAAAAAAATGGCGATCAGAAGTTCTTCCTGACCAAGAGCAATGGACTGACATTGTTGAGGACATACGTATGATGGAAAAACTAACATATCGACAAAGAATGCAAGAAGGACTATGGGGAAAAAAATGGCGGAAATGGACACACTACAAAGTGCAACAACGAGGCAGAAATTGAAAGAATAACCAAAGACACCGAAAAAACCAGAAGAATTAAGAGATGGAAACTAAAAACCTGATGCTCCAACATTTGTCCCCCCCCCCTTTTTTTTTCTTTTTCCCTACCCTAGCCCCTTTGTTTTTTAAATGTAGAATGTGATCTGAATGCATTATATAAGATGAAAAATGAATAAAAATCTAAGTTACAAAAAAATTGGCACCATAAAATAACCATAAAATAGCATTACTTAAGGAAAATGGATGCAATTTTATAAAGAAAATGATGATTAAACTGTTCATAAAAGGGAAAATTTGTGTTACTCTGAAAAGGAATGGAGATTAATGAAAAGATAAATGCATTTGAAGTTCTGAAAGGAGTTTGAAGATATTAGGATTATAGAACTTATACCAGGAATATTCTGAAGTGTTAAATCTAATTTGGACAACACACCTTCAGCACAGTGTAGTTAGATTGTACCCTGTGGTGGTAGCAGGTGGTCCCATTGGATCTTGGTCCATCTGGACGGGCATGGATTCTGTTGAGAGAAAATGGCAGGCAGGTTTTGCCCCATGGCTACAGGCCTGCTCCTGGAATCACAAACGTTAGCTCGATGGTTATTCCACTGGCTGAGGTCTTTTTATGCACAGAAAAAAGGAATTTGGCCAGGTTGTCAAATTCCTGATAATATTTGTTGATTGTTCAAAGTTCAATCAAAAAATCAAACTTTATAATTTAAAAAAGAAACTACATCCCTGTTTCTTCCGATGTGTTGTGGTCAGAACAAAGTTGATTTAAGCTTGGAAAAAAAAATCAAACAAAATCTTCTTAACATGGTAATTTAAGAAAAGGAGTAAAATAGGAAAAAGTGAATTTTAAAGAAAAAAGTTTACACAGAGCATAGCTCTGGGCCTGCTTAGGGGGGGAAAGGAAGTGCAGAAGCTCTGCTTCTTCAAGAGACCACTCCCAACTCTTCTTGTAACTGCAACTGAACAAAGGAAAAGTTTTGCCCAACTACATTCAAAGATCAGGGTTGGATCTGCCCATTAGCGTAAACGTTTGACCAATTGCACTGAGTTTCTTTGTTCAGCAGTGGTCCTAAACCTTACTAAAAAAAGAGATGTTTGGAGACTTGAAAGCTGATTGGTCAGTTCATAGTTTCCCACAGAGGAGGAGAGAGGATTTGATAGGAAAAGTGCAGTTCTCCTAAAATATATGCTGACTATGAGAGCATAAATTCTTTAAAACTTTAGTAACTAAGATATTCTACTTAACAATAAAGGAACAATGTGTCTACATTGTAAATGTGATCATTTCTTTATAGTAGGCATGCAAAATTAATTATTCCTGAAAATAAAGAAACACATATCAAATCATATTAATAAAAGTATTTCAAACCATAATTGCCCATCACAGGGTCCCGCCATATCTTCAATAGCGGATGTTTCTGTGAAGAAGAATAAATTCTTTAATTGTTCACGATTCATAGTTTAACTTCAGAGAGAAACTATTCCTGTGTTATTCATCAGAGGGCAGTGTTAAACTTTTGAGTTTCAATAATGAATCTTGTTGGTCAAGCGCCTGTGGAACATAAAGCCATAAACCTGTCATTTTTGTATTCCTTTGGCAAATGGATTTGAGGGGGATGACTCCAGGTCTTGAATTGGGATTAAATTATCCACTTTATGGCCAATGGCATAGGGTTTCACAGCTCCAATCTTGGGTGAAGAAAAACAGTTTGTGACCAGACTTTTGGGTGAAACAATTTCTCCTCAGCAAAGAATAATTTTATAATTTGGAGTCCAGCTGTTCATGCTACACTGGACTTCACAACTTTACCTTAAACACCTTATTTGGATAGGCTCTTCTCATCTGTGAGGTTATCACACTATTACTCAACATCAAAGTTGTCAACTTTTCTGAAAAGCTTGGAGTTAGATTTAGAGGAAATTGTGTACAGGGGAAACTGGTTGTGGGTGGGTGGAATGAGTGTGTATGCACACAATACACAAAGTTATTTTTTTCCAACACATACACTTTTTTTTAACCTCAGAATAAGTTTTAAAACATATTCAGTCTGTTTGCCAAGGCAGTTGGCCTTGACAGCACTGCTTTGGGAGCTCTTATGGTGTTAAAATCTGAAGGAAGTCAACATGATCTTGACAGTATTTTACTTACTTTAGAGTGAGACATTGGGTTTGTGCTATGAGACAGAGGGCAAAAGAGTGAGACTCACTCCCAAAGAGTGAGTGTTGGCAACACTGTTGACAGACCTGATACAGAAAAATTTCTGCCTTTTCTTTCAAAAATATTAGAGAAAATAGTTTACTCTCAGTTAAAGGCCTTTCTGGATGAGAATGGTGTCCTGGAGGTGTTCCAGTCTGGATTTAAAACCCTACATAGCACAGGGTCAGCTTTAATAAAGGTTTTTAATGACATCTTCCTAATATCTGATTCTGGTGATTTTGTGATTCTCATCCTGCTTGACCTAACTGCTGCCTTTGATACAGTGGACCATGATATTTTGTTATATCATCTACAGCATCTTGTGGGTATTTGTGGTACTGTTCTGGAATGGTTCAGGTCCTACTTGAAAGGTAGAACAATGTGTGTAAGCCTTGCTGGTTTTGAATCTTACTCTGCTTCCCTGTCATGTGGGGTCCCACAGGGCTCAATTTTAGGGCCCCTACTTTTCTCCCTTTATTTGCTTCCACTGGGTTCCATTCTTAGAAAGCATGGTATCTCCTTCCACTATTATGCTGATGACACTCAGATATATGTACCATTAAAGCGGAAGGAGGACTCTTCATTAAAATCACTCCTTGCATGTCTTGGTGACATTAAAAATTGGTAAAAATTGGATGGCCTTAAACTTCTTAAGTTTTAATGAAAATAAGACTGAAGTGATGGTGTTTGGACCCAGTGGCTCTAGTGAGTCCCCACCTGTTGACTTGGGCCCCTTGGCACAGTTTGTTAAGCCAACCGTTACTAATCTGGGTTTTAAATTGGACAGTGATTTCAAATTAGATCCTCAAATTAGTGGAGTAGTGAAGTCCAGCCTTTTTCATCTAAGGCAGCTGGCAAAGGTTAAACCAATCCTTTCAAAGCAGCACTTTGAAGCTGTAATCCATGCCTTCACCACATCTTGGCTGGATTACTGTAATGCACTTTATTTTGGAGTCAGCTAGTCTTCCCTCTCATGTCTCCAGTTGGTTCAAAATGCAGCTGCACGTCTTTTAATTGGAACACGTAAGAGGGACCACATTATACCCATTTTAGCTTCCCTTCACTGGCTGTGCATTTTAGGGTGCATTTTAAAATTATTTTATATGTTTTCAAATCATTAAATGGCCTTGCCTCTCTGAGCTGCTCTCTGAGCTGCTCCATCCTTACTCTCCTGCTCTGTCTCTCAGGTCAGCTGATCAGCTGCTCCTGGAGATACCAAAATCAAAGAGGAAGCTCAGAGGGGACAGAGCTTTTTCTGTTGCTGCTTCTAAATTGTGGAACAATCTGCCTTTGCCCAGCAGACAGGCCTCTTCACTGTCCAGTTTTAAAATTCATCTTAAAACCCATTTTTATTCTCTGTCTTTTGACCCAGTTTGAGACACTGATTTTATTTGTTCTTATTGTCTCTATTGTATGACTGCTGTTTTGTTTGTGCTGTTTTGTACTTTTTAGCTGTACTTTATTGTTTTTATGTTTTAATATTTTATTTATCATTGATGTACAGCACTTTGTGTTACTGTAGCTGTCGTTGTTTTTAAAGTGCTTTATAAATAAAGTTGGATTGGATTGGATTGGATTGGAGATCTGCCTCCTGGATAGTCTGGCACACCCTCTCTTTGGAGAGCTCCAGTGCAGCTAGCTTAGCTAGCAAGTGGGCCAAATATATTTTAGAGCTCTTCTCTGTAAATTCGAGTCACCCCACTAGACATCTACTGTATGATCCCAGCTTATTCATTAATCCAGCAGTTTAAAAATGTTTCTCAATTGCAAGTAATTTAGGGATTTCATCATCTACAGTCCTTAATATAATCAAAAGAATAAGAGAATCTGAAGAAATTTCTGCAAGTAAGTGGCAAGGCTGAAAACCAATATCGAATGTCCGTGACTTTCAATCCCTCAGGTGGTACTGCATTAAAAATCAACATCATGGAATATCATTGGCGGACTTGGGCAGTGAAGATGGCTGCTTAGGTGAGGAGCTCCGCAGTGCAGATCTGGTATGAAAGTCTCATTCATCATGATCCACAGTGCCTTTTTACTTTTACAAGGGCGCTTTTCACTTGTTTCCTCGGTCGAAACTACTCTACACTTTTGCATTGAGACTGCATTTGTGGAGAACAGGATTAAAATGCCAACGCAGCAACAGAAACTCAACATTCGCTCCAAAGCTGGTGCTAGCAAGGAAAGTCTGGCTAAAGCTAGCGATACCGCAACGAACCCTCCTTCCTCTCCGCCACCTTCAACAGATGCAGGTGTTCCCAAAGACCAAATGGCGGAAGACATTTCTAAGATCTATGCACTGCTGAAAGAAATATTGGAGAGGCAAGATGCTAAGCTCAACTCTATAGAGGCGTCAACGAGGTCGATGGACACCAAGCTAACGGAGTTAGCCACCCGGCTGGGAGACGTGGAATCTTGCATTGCCTTTCTCGAAGATGCTAATGTAGCTCTGGATGCTAATCCTCCCGCAACCCAGACGCAGGTGGAAGATTTGCTTTTGAAGCTGGATGACTTGGAAAATAGATCACGCTGAAACAATTTACATTTTGTCGGCTTTCCAGAAAACTGTGAAAAGTCAGATGCCCTCAACTTCATGCGCAAAGCTATCCCAGATCTGCTGAAAATTGAGTTCCCTGGTGTGCTGGAAATTGACCGTGTGCACCGGAGCCTCGCCAGACGCAAACCAGATGGCCAGCCACCCAGGGCTATCCTGATTCGACTTCTGCGCTTCCAGGATAGGGAGCGTATTGTGGAAGCAGCACACGGGATGGGAAAGCTGGATTGGAATGGTCATCACATTATGATTTTTCCGGATTATTCCAGACGAGTATCCGAGATGAGGGCGGCATTCAAGCAATGTAAACACCTGCTGCACCAGAAGAAAATTGCATTCTCTCTCAGGTATCCTGCAGTTCTTGTCGTGAAGTTGGCAAGTAGTAAACAGGAGTTCACTGATCCTAAGAAAGCACTGAACCTGATTCTTTCACTACCGTGAGACATTGATGAACAATGGTATGAATACATGCTATATGTTTATATGTTATATATTTTTGACGGAGGATTTGATGCAGTATTAATGCAAGGCTTCATTTTTGTTTTTGTTAACAACCGAACATAAAAATTTATAAAAGCTACTGCCCGCGCTTTATTATCTGTATGCATGAGGCTGCTGCGATGTTTTTTTTTTTTTTTTTTTTTTTTGTTACTTATTTGTACCCGTAGGTAGACTTGGTTTGCAGTCTGGTGACAAGCCACCGGCTGCTGGTCGCTGCGTGCGCGAGCGCCCTAAACCTACATGTTTTTGGTGTGCGGGAGGAAACCGGAGAAATCCCAGAGTAAACTCACGCAACACGGGGAGAACATGCAAACTCCACACAGCTCACTGTTGGTCGGGGGCAGGGATCGAACCCACGATCTCATGATCCCCGCGATCCCCCGGCCGAGGGTAAAACTGTGCTGCCACAGTGCTAAACCACTGCGCCACCGTGCCATGATGTTGCGGCTCTCCCTAAGTTTGTTGCACTGTTCACAGTCATGGTCTTAGAGTTTTTTATTTATTTATTTATTTTTTTTTGGGTTGGTGCTGTTCTTGTGCACCGATGGGTGACACTGGTTCTAGGTCACCGTTTATGCTACTCTATGATTAAGTGGTTTTCGTTTCTTTTTTTTGTATTTTCAACTTTTATTGTGTTTATCTTTTACCCAGTGAGGAAGTTTTTGGTAGAGAATTGCTGGATATTTTGGATGGTAATATGTACTTTTTATGATGTCGGCTAATTGTCAGAGCTTTCTTAACCTTATAACTTGGAATGTTAAAGGTCTTAACCACCCAATTAAGAGGAAAAAAAATTGGCGTTTATTAAATCAAAAAAAGTGGATGTAGCGTTGCTTCAGGAGACCCACCTCACTAATACAGAATCTAAAAAACTCTGTCGGGATTGGGTGGGCCATGGGTTTACGTTTTGCGGTAATAGCCAGAGCAGGGGGGGTGGCAATCCTTATTCATAAACATTTGTAGTTCAAGTGTCTAAAAGAGGTTAGTGATGATGATGGACGACTCCTCATAATCCTTATAGAAATCCAGGGCCATAGGATGATACTCGCTAATGTCTATGCACCAAATATAGTTGATTGTGCATTTTTTGCACAACTTGAACATAAACTAAGCAAAATGGGTAATTATCCCATTTTAGTAGGTGGGGATTTTAACCAGGTCATGGACAACATTTTAGATCGGAGCACCCCCTCACAGCGTTCATCTAAATCTGGCTCTATATTGAAAGACATGTGCAATGCAATTGGTTTGGTAGATGTTTGGCGGCTTTTTAATCCGTCCACAAGGGATTACACTTTTTATTCCACTGCTCATAATGTGTTTTCCAGGATTGATTACTTTCTAAGGTCAAAATCCTCTGTCTTCTCTGTAAATTCGAGCTCCATTGGTAGCATATTACTATCAGACCATGCCCGTTTTTTTACATATGATTCCGCCTTGTCAGTTAAAAAAAAATTCTTAATTCAAGTCTTCTTCTTAATCCAGATTTTGTGTCCTCTTTGAAAGCAGAGATCTCATATCTCGAGACAAACTGGGATTCTGCTTCCTCTGCCAGTGTTGCTTGGGAGGCCTTTAAGGCATTTATCAGGGGTCATATTATTCAATATGCATCTTTTAAAAAGTAAGCTAACATTGCTAAACAGATTGATTTGGAGAGGAGAATAGCTATATCAGAGACTGCATTCAAACAGGACACAAACTTAGTAAATTTGCTACCCCTTGTGAAGCTTAAGTATGAGCTGAATTCAATCCTAACACAAAAAGCTGAGTTTTCCCTATTTCGCCTTAGGCACAAACAATTAGAGGAGGGGGATAAAGCTGGCAAAATTCTGGCTAGATATATTAAAATGAAAGAAGCTCAGTGCGCTATATCTGCTATTAGGGCGCAGGATGGTACTCTGGTGTCAGACTCAAATGCAGTCTTCTCTCTCTTTCAGATTTCTCCTTCTGCATAAGATGTAGTCCACCTGTGTATTCATTCCTCCACTCTTGTAAGTCACCCTATGTTCCTCTCTCTTCTTGAAGTATGTGTTCACCACAGCCATTTCCACCGTTCTAGCAAAATCCACAACCATCTGTTCTCGCACATTTCTCTCCTTATGACCATACCTATCCAAGACCTCCCCATCACCTCTGTTCCCTTCGCTTACAGTACATGTCCATTAAAGTCTGCTCTAATCACCACTCTCTCCCCCTGGAAGTCTCTCTACTACTTCATCCAACTTCCTCCAGAATTCCTCTTTCTCTTCTACCTCACATCCAACTTGTGGGGCATACGCACTGAACATTCAGCATCACACCTTTAACTTCTAGCTTCAAACTCATGATTCTGTCTGACTCCCTCTTTACCTCCTGAATGCTCTTCACATACTCTTCCTTCAAGATTACTCCTACTCCATTTCTCTTCCTATCTACGCCATGGTAGAACAGTTTAAATTCCCTTCCAATGCTCCAAACTTTGCTTGCCTTACATTTGGTTTCTTTAACACACAGTATATCTACCTTTCTTCTCTCCATCATATCAGCCAGCTCTCTGCTTTTACCAGCCGTAGTCCCTACATTTAACATCCCTACTCTCACCTCCACACTTCTACCTTTTCTTTTCTCTGTCTCGCTCCTAACACACCTCCCCCCTCTCCTCCTCCTCGATCTTCGACCAACAATAGCCCAATTTCCACCGGTGCCCTGTCAGCACTAGTGGCGGTCGTTGTTAACCCGGGCCTTGGCCGATCTGGTATGAAAGTCTCATTCATCATGATTATGGGTAACCCCCACAACAGCCACGGACAAGCAGAGCGCTCAGCGGGAGCAATTAACATAGCAGTGTGATCTATGGACTGATAACAATATGTAGATGTGCCATATTATTCCATCTAGCTACATTACTGTTACACTCACACTACACAATGACATGCAAATATACACACACTGCTCTCCCTCCCTCTGCTGTGTGATTGTATCTATCGTCTGCTAATGTGCATAGAGGGTTTTTTTCTGTGTAATCAAAATTTGGCTCATGAGCTTATATGAGCTTACGAGCGTGATTCTGATAACTATGTTTTTTCTCTCTGCCTATTGTGTTTCCCCCCCCCTTCCCCCCTTTACCCCCACTGCAGACAGGCGCCTCTATGGCTGCCGTGTCATTGGATGCGCCTAATGTGCGCGCCCAATGTCAAGTCAAATTCCTTGTGTGTTTACTTGTAAATATACTTGGCAATAAAGCTGATTCTGATTCTGATTCTGATTCTGATTCTGATTGCTCCGCACTGTGTGTGTTTATATACTTGCATATTTATTCCACCTAGCTGCAATGCTCCGTACTGTGGGTGTTTATATATTTACATATTTATTCCATCTAGCTACAATGCTCTGCACTGTGTGTTCATATATTCATATATTTATTCCATCCAGCTACAATGCTCTGCACTGTGTGTCTGTGTGTGTGTGTGTGTATATATACTGTATATTTTATAGTAATATGTACATATGTATATTAGCTGCTCTTGTTTGCTTGTTTGTTTGTTTTTTTCTTGCCTTCTGATTGTTGCTCTGAGTGTTGCTATCCCTGTGCTGTTGCAATCCTGGAATTTCCCGTTGTGGGACTAATAAAGGCTTATCTTATCTTATCTTATCTTAACCTCTTTTGTCCTACAGCTCCGGAGCAGAGGCGAATTCCGGCCAGTAATCTTCCTATTGTTATGTGTGACTCTCAAATGCAAATGTCCATACCTACTGCTGTGAATGCATTGTCTGTAGTGGGGTATAAAAACTGCATATGCTCTGTAACTCACTCTCTCTCTGACCACTGCTTCTGACGACACGCATTCTGTGTCTCCTCACGAGAGCCTGAGAGCTCGCTCTGGCGTGCCTGCACGGCGCTGGGGTGAGTTCTATGATGGCAGTATGATTAATAAACTCCCTCAACAACTCTTAGTTCGCCCCTTATTAGCCCATACCGCCACACTGGTGACCCCGAGAAAGCACACGCTTTGTGCAACCTTCTGGTCTGGACAGCCACACTGGTGACCCGACCAAGAGAAGAACACACTGGCAGCCCCTGGCGGTGACTCTCCGATGACAAGCGAACACAGCAGTCTGACGCAAATGATCTGCCCTCCCTTCTGCTACAGGGAGACCTCGACGCAGAGCCACCACCAGGCGAACTCTCCGGAGATCATCCACGACTGGGAATGCTGCAGAAAGCGTCATGGTGCGACCCTCGCCTGAGATCGGGACATCCACGTTGGACCGGCCGAGGGACACAGAATGTTTTCTCCCTCTCACCGCTCCTCCTCCCTCTCACCGCTCCAACGCATCTACACGAGCCCGAGGGACAAAGATCGTCTCCTTCCTCTCACCGCTCCAACACATCTGCATGAGCCCGAGGGACAAAGATCGTCTCTTCCCTCTCACTGCTCCAATGCACCATGACCCGGCACGAGCGAACGACGCAACAGCTTCAACCGGGATGAACATCGGCGCCGACGACGCTGATCTCCAGCAAGCTCCCTGACCCTGACTCGCCTCTACAGCGGACCTGCCATGCACCGAACCCCGCACGCACACCGGGGGGTTATGAGGACAGCGCACCACGCACGGGACAATACCGGCTTCACACAGACCGCCATCGTCCTTCGCCGCTGCACACAGAACCTTCAGGGCTGCTCACACACCTGAAGCACGCACGCAGCTCGCTCACAGGATTTTGTACAGGTCTCAGCCACGGCGCACAAAGGGAATTCAGCTGTCAGCTGTCCCCGAGGGCTTTAGGGCTGCGCGCGCGCACCTAAAGCCAACACGGCAAGTCCGTCACACAGCTGCAGCTCCTTTTTTTCTTCATGGCCGCGAGAGGAGTCAGAGACAAATTTTTCTTCTTACAGCTGCTGTGGACCTCCGCACGTTTCACGGGACAGCCCCTCAACATCGCAGATCCACAGGCAATTTTTGCGCGGCCCAGACAATTTCGCCGTCCCGGGCCTGCACTTGCTACCCCCACCCCCCCTCCCTCCACCGCCGCCTGCAGTGAGCCTTCCCCGCAGCTCGCTACCAAAGCCGGACTATCGAGGCCTCAGCTCCCCGCTGAGCCCTCTGGGGGGGAGTGTATGGGCAACCCCCACAACAGCCACGGACAAGCAGAGCGTTCAGCAGGAGCAATTAACATAGCAGTGTGATCTATGGACTGATAAATATGTAGATGTGCCTTGTAACCTCTTTTGTCCTACAGCTCCGGAGCAGAGGCGAATTCCGGCCAGTAATCTTCCTATTGTTATGTGTGACTCTCAAATGCAAATGTCCATACCTACTGCTGTGAATGCATTGTCTGTAGTGGGGTATAAAAACTGCATATGCTCTGTAACTCACTCTCTCTCTGACCACTGCTTCTGACGACATGCATTCTGTGTCTCCTCACGAGAGCCTGAGAGCTCGCTCTGGCGCGCCTGCACGGCGCTGGGGTGAGTTCTGTGATGGCGGTATGATTAATAAACTCCCTCAAAAACTCTCAGTTCGCCCCTTATTATTCCATGCCGCCACAATGATCCACATATTTGATTTGGCAAAGGTTTTTCATTGGATGTCCTTCCTGACACAGCCCTCTCCATTTACCTGGGCTTCAGGTTCAGGTTCAGGTTACCTTATTTGTACCCGTAGGTAGATTTGTTTTGCAGTCAGGTGACATCCTTTTAGACACATATTTACAAACCACAATTACGTTCAACATGAACACAAACACAGGCACACAGGAAGCTGACTATAAACACGATAAAAGTACTCAAGGCTCCACCAATCAGGACATAAGACAAAGCGATAAGAGAAAAAACAAAGAGAGAAGAGAGAAGGGTCATATTAAAAAAAGTTAAAAACTATGAATGAATGAATGAATCTTTATTTTTCAGATAGATTAAAAGTAAAGATTAAAAAGAAAGAGAATAATATAACAAAGGAGAAAAAAGAAAACAAAATCCAACAAAGTCAAATTAAACAATAACTCCTCTGATTATACAGTTCAACATAAGTTATCCGAAATGGGTGACGGCTGAAGCTGCAGCTTATATTGCCCACCCATATTCCATCCAAGAATTCAAAAGAAAAACAAAATAAGAGCGATTACAATTCGGAACAAAGCTAAGACAAAATGCGACAAAAAAAACTAAGCAACAACACAACACAGACTGGATATGATTGTAGGAGTCAAGAATTGAGGAGACTGGATGATTTTCCAGTATCTGCTTTAATTCTCATTCATCCTACGTCCTCTCTCGATCGGAGTGAAAAGAGACAGGACGCAGTCACACACATACATTTATACACTCATCTCGAACAATACATCACACAAAAGTCACAATACTCAGTTACATCCTCTCATCTGTAATAGAACACCCAGAGTCCTTCTGTTCTCCTCTCTGGCCCCCAAAAGGTCAACCCGGGTAATCTTCTCCTCTCTCCTGAGTCCTCCTGAGTCCCCAGGGGGTGCAGACACATCGTCCTCTTGAGGTGTGAAGTCAATACACATGGCTAGCTCAAAGTCTCTCTTGGCTGAACTCAGCCAGCCACATGTGAGTCACATAAGTTATAATTATGGGCTCCACATCACTCCCCCCTTCCACGCGAAAGACTGGGCACACATATACAGTCATACCATAGTCATACAGCACATCACCCCCCCAACAGAATCTCACAGCAACCTAAACAACCTGATCAAAAAACACATCATTCTGCATGCAGCTTAGGTTTCAATCTTCTCCCGAATCTGCTGTATGCAGGTCTCCTGCTCTGTGTTGGGCCGTCCTGCTGTGCATCTGTGGAGTGAGGGGGAGAAGGGTTATTTGCCCCTCGTGGGGGGTCCCGGGACCTCCCAAGGGGCGGCCCCTTGGGAGGTCTGCCGCGTCGAGGCGCGCCCGCCGGTCGCACAGACTCGTTATGCAACACAAAAGCAGGTTTTAATCTATCGATACTGATCGTCTCCCTCCTGCCCCCCAAATCTAGCACAAAATATTTCTCCCCGGTTTCCAGCACTCGAAATGGACCGTCGTAAGGTGGGCGGAGGCTATGCCGCTGCGCATCGTGCCTGACAAAAACAAACTCTGCGTCTCGTAAAGCCTGGGGCACAAACACACACGGGAAAGAGTGATGAGTGGGGCCCGGGAGCATTTCTGCTCCCGTGTTACTCAGAGACCCCCGGATCGGGGAGGGCCCTGGTGCCGTGTGGTCGGGTAAAAACTCGCCTGGCAGCCTGAGCGGTTGTGCAAAGACCAGTTCTGCTGGTGAGGCATCTAGATCCTCTTTGGGTGCCGAACGCAACCCCAATAAAACCCATGGTAGTTTGTTTACCCAATCTGTGTCCGTCAGTGACGCTCTGAGGGCTGCCTTCAAAGACCTGTGAAAACGCTCGCATAAACCGTTGGCCTGGGGATGATAAGCGGTAGTGCGATGTACTGCCGCTCCTAAGCCGCTGGCCACTGCTGACCACAGTTCCGACGCAAATTGAGGTCCCCTATCAGACGTAATATCTGACGGGACCCCGAACCGCGCTACCCAAGCTGTTAAAAAAGCGCGTGCCACCTCTGCCACTGTGGTCAATGTTAACGGGACCACTTCCGGCCAATGAGTGGTTCGGTCCACCATCGTCAAGAGGTGCGTGAACCCTTGTGATGTGGGTAGGGGACCCACGAGGTCCACGTGCACATGATCGAACCTTTTAGCCGGAATGTGGAACGGTTCTAAGGGCGCTTTAGTGTGCCTGTGAATTTTCGCCCGCTGGCAAGCCACACAGGCTTTAGCCCACTCTTTCACGTGCTTGCGCAGACTCGACCAAACAAACTTCTCTGCCACCATTTTCACCGAAGCGCGCACCCCTGGGTGCGCTAGGGAGTGCACGGCATCAAAAACGCGACGGCGCCACGCGGCTGGCACCACCGGACGCGGTCGCCCTGTGGATACATCACAGATAAGCGGGGGGGAACCCGTTTGTAGACTTTTGCGTTCCAGCCTTAACCCTGTTGGTCCAGACAGGAGTGCGCGCACGTCCGCGTCCTCGCTCTGCTCCGCCGCCATGGCTGCATAATCTATTCCCACGTGGACCGGAGCCGCGCGCGTGTCCGCGCTGTTACCGCGCTCTGGGTAAGCGGCCGTGCAATCCGTTTCCGCGCGGACGGGTGCTGTTACTGCGCGTGACAGACAGTCTGCCACCACATTGATTTTACCGGCTACGTGCTGAATATCGGTGGTAAATTCAGAAATTGCGGCCAGCTGTCTCTGTTGCCGCCCTGACCACGGTTCTGAAGTTTTGGACATCGCAGAAGTGAGCGGTTTGTGGTCGACAAACGTGGTGAAACGCTGCCCTTCCAGCCAGAACTGGAAATGGCGAATAGCCAAGTGGAGCGCCAGCAGCTCCCTGTCAAACGCGCTGTATTTTTGCTCAGCCTCGCGTAGGGATCTGCTGAAAAATGCGGGTGGCTGCCAAACCCCGGCAACCTGCTGTTCTACAACGGCCCCTATGGCCACATCTGACGCGTCTGTGGTTAGCGCTATGCGGGCTGCCGGGTCTGGGTGGGCCAACAGTGCCGCGTTTGCCAGTGCTCGTTTAACCTCTATGAATACGCGCTCCCGCTCCGGGGACCATTCAATCACATGGGAGGGCTTCTGCTTTTTAAGTGCGGTGTACAAGGGCTGCATAAGCTGCGCTGCGTGGGGTATGAAACGGTTATAAAAATTTACCATCCCCCAAAATTCTTGCAACGCTTTTACCGTTCGAGGCTGGGGAAAATCTGCCACTGCGCGTACTTAGGCCGGCAGAGGAACTGCTCCCTCCGAGGAAACGCGGTGCCCTAAAAAATCGATTTGTGCCACGCCAAAATGGCACTTGGCCAGGTTGATTATCAACCCATGCTCTCCTAACCTCTGAAAAACTGTCGTGAGGTGTTTTGCGTGCTCCTCCTCGGAGGTGCTGGCTACCAAAATGTCGTCTAAATAGACAAAAACGAAAGGAAGGTCGCGCAACACTGCATCCATCATCCGTTGGAAGGTTTGTGCGGCGCCTTTAAGGCCAAAAGGCATTCGTAAAAACTCAAAAAGCCCGAACGGGGTTATTACGGCTGTTTTGGGGATGTCCTCTGGTCGGACCGGGACTTGGTGATAACCGTGGACCAGGTCTATTTTAGAAAAAATGCGCGCCTTCGCCAAGTGCACTGAAAAGTCCTGGATATGCGGAATCGGGTACCGGTCCTGCGCTGTGGCATTGTTCAACCTGCGGTAATCGCCACAAGGTCTCCACGAGCCGTCAGCTTTAGGTACCATATGGAGGGGGGAAGCCCAGGCGCTCTTCGAGCGGCGAATTATGCCCAACCTTTCCAGGTTGGCGAACTCCTCGCGCGCAATGGAGAGTTTAGCTGCATCCAAGCGCTGAGCCTTCACAAAAACGGGTGGGCCACTCGTGGTAATAAAGTGCTCCACCCCGTGCTTCGCCACCTTAGCTGAAAAAGTGGGAACTGTGAGTGCTGGGAACTGGTGTAGAAGGCTGTGGAACTTACCACCTGCTGTGGCGACGTTGGTCTGTACTGGCGGCGGGGACACCCGAGCTGCACAAGGGATAGAACAGAAAGAGAGTGCATTTACTAGGCGTTTGTTGGCCAGATCAACTAACAAACCATGTGAACACAGAAAATCAGCACCTAACATATTGAAGCTCACTGCCGCTACGATGAAGTTCCACTAATAGGCGCGGCCGTGGAAGGACAGAGACAAGATTCTCTCTCCGTACGTCTTGATGCTGGAGCCGTTGGCCGCTGTTGCTCCGTCTCCGCGGGGTCCAGCGACCCGATCAGCATAGGTAGCAGTGATGAAGCTCCTCTGGGCTCCGGTGTCCACTAGGAATTGCCGCCCGGAGCCCGCGTCTGTCAGATAAAGCAGCTTGTTCCGTTCGCCGAGAGTGGAAGCTGCTAACGGCTCCCGGCCCGGTCGTTTCCCTGCTTTTTGAACTTGCAGGGCAGGATGCATTTGTGCGCCTTCCCAGCGAAACGCCGATGGTAAAAACAGAGGCCGTCATCTCCCCTGCCACGGAATCTCGCCGCTGCTGTCGCCGCTGAGGTGGTCACTGCTGTCTCTGGCTCCACACTGCCCCGGGCCGCCGCGCCGAGGTCTGCTGTTGCCACGGAAGCCTCTTGTTCCTCGCAGGCGTTGAGGAGCCGCTCCGCCTCTTGGGCCAGGTCGCGGAAGTCCTGCTGGGTCACACATCGTCTGCTGGACAGGGAACCTCTCGTGTGCGCTGGGAGGGTTCTCAGGAAAATATGCTTGAAAAGGAACGCGTCGTTGTCCGTCCCGATCATCTGTAGCATGTCCTCCATGAGGGCAGTCGGCCTGCGTCCACCTCTGCCGCGCAGGTCCAGTAGCTGCCTGGCTCTTGTCTCAGCCGACGGCACGAAGCTCCTGATGAGGGTGGCTTTCAGCACGTCGTATTTGCCTGCAGCGGGTGGTTGCTGCACCAGGCTCCGCACACACCGAGCCGTGCGGCTGTCGAGCGTCGCAATGACATTATGGAATTTAATGTCTTCCGCTGAAACTCCCCCGAGCAGGAACCGTGACTCCACATGCTGGAACCACGAGTGCGGGTCGTTTTGCCAGAACTCGGGGAGCTTAATCAGTCTTGTGCCCCTGCTGGCATTCCCCGGTGAATCCGGGTCTGAGTGGCTGTCTCCCAGCTCTTCCATATCGATCACGAGGCTGTCCTCCAGCCTCGGCGTGCTCAGATTCATGCGTAGGTCACCAATTGTAGGAGTCAAGAATTGAGGAGACTGGATGATTTTCCAGTATCTGCTTTAATTCTCATTCATCCTACGTCCTCTCTCGATCGGAGTGAAAAGAGACAGGACGCAGTCACACACATACATTTATACACTCATCTCGAACAATACATCACACAAAAGTCACAATACTCAGTTACATCCTCTCATCTGTAATAGAACACCCAGAGTCCTTCTGTTCTCCTCTCTGGCCCCCAACAGGTCAACCTGGGTAATCTTCTCCTCTCTCCTGAGTCCTCCTGAGTCCCCAGGGGGTGCAGACACATCGTCATCTTGAGGTGTGAAGTCAATACACATGGCTAGCTCAAAGTCTCTCTTGGCTGAACTCAGCCAGCCACATGTGAGTCACATAAGTTATAATTATGGGCTCCACATGATAATCCTTATGTGATTTTACATGTCATCTTGTATATATGTTTGGAGTATTTCTTCCTTTAGTTTTTGTTTAAATTGTCCAAACGTTTTACATGATTTTAATTCAGGTCCAAAATCGTTCCATAATCTGACTCCTTGCACTGAAACACAGTGTTGCTTGGTGGTAGTTCTCACTGAAGGTTTTTGAAATATACATGTTCCTCTGAAATGATATTGTTTCTCCCTTATTTGGAACAACTTTTGGATATTTGCGGGCAGTGATAGATTCTTCACTTTAAACATTATTACTGCAGTTTTAAAGTCAACCAGATCTTTCAACTTGAGAGCTTTTAATTGAAGAAAAAGTGGGTTTGTTGGTTCCCTGTAAGCAGCTTTGTTTATTATTCTAATAGCTCTCTTCTGAAGCATAAAGACTGGATATATGTTTGTTTTATATGTATTTCCTCATACTTCAGTACAATATGTCATGTATGGGAGTATTAATGAATGATACAAAGTATATAGTGTGGGTTGATTCAGCAAATATTTCACTCTGTGTAGTATTGCAATTGATTTAGATATTTTACCTTTAATATAATTAATATGTGACTTCCAACACAGTTTATCATCAATTATTACTCCAAGAAATTTAGTTTCGGATACCCTTTCAATCTCTACACCATTTACACTGAGTTTAGATACTAAGTTGTTGTGATGGTTGTTAAAAACTATAAATTTTGTCTTACTTAAATTGAGCGTTAATTTGTTTGAATCAAACCACAGTTTGAGCTTTCCTAATTCCTTTCCGAGTGTATCCAAAAGTTCTTCCAAATTGCTTCCACTGCATAATAGATTAGTGTCATCGGCAAACAATATTAAATCCATTTTTTCTGAAACTTTACATACAGTATATCATTTATATACATATTGAATAACAGTGGCCCCCAAACTGAACCCTGTGGGACTCCACAAGTAACCTTCAGTAACTGTGAGTTTTTGTTACCAACAAATAAGTACATACTGATATCTATTCTTTAAGTAACTACATAACCAGGACAGTGCTACCCCCCTAATACCACAATTTTGTAGTTTCTTTCATAATAAATTATGATCCACTGTATCAAATGCTTTTTTAAGACCCAGGAAAACCCCAACTGAGTACTCTTTATTTTCAACGGCAGTTGATATTTTTTCTATAAATTCCATTAGAGCAAATGCAGTTGTCCTCTTGTGTCTGAACCCATATTGCTGCTCACACAATAAATTATTCTTCATTATGAAGTTGTCAATTCTCTCACAGAATATTTTTTCAAGTATCTTGGAAAATTGCGGCAATAGTGAAATTGGTCTATAGTTTGAAAGTTCCCCTCTGTCACCCGTCTTGTATATCGGAATTACTTTAGCTATTTTCATTGCATTGGGAAATATACCTGTTTGGAGAGACAGGTTACAAATATACGTCAGTGGTTTCACTAAGCATTCAATAATAGTTTTGACTAAGAGCATGTCAATACCATCACAGTCTGTAGATGTTTTACTTTTAAACGATTTAACAGTTTCAATGACCTCTCTCTCGTCTGTGTTCTTTATGAAAATGGAGTCTTTTATAGCAGTGTTTTCAATTGTGTGTCTGCCTGCTCTTCAACTGTGTGTCTGCCTGCTCTTATACCCGTGAAGAGCTTCTAAATATCAGGACTTTCACTCCCACGGACCTACTCCCAGTTTTTTTAGCTCCTGCTGCCGATCTGGTTCATTGCTTGGCTCGGAAAGTGAGACGGCGAAAGACAGGAAGACGAGCGGGCGCTCTCGTTCGGCTCCGCAGGAGAGACACGCGCACGGCTTTGCCTGGCATATTTCTGTCCAATGCCAATTCTCTCTCTAACAAGGTAGATGAACTAAGACTGCTGATGCGTTTTAAGGACCTCTCTTCCTCGGCTGCCCTCTGTTTTACTGAGACCTGGCTCAGGGAAAATACACCGGACAGCGCGCTGCGCCTCGAGGGATTTCAGCTGTTTCGTGCTGATGTGACACAGAGCTCTCCGGTAAATCCTCAGGAGGAGGAGTCTGCTTTTACATCAACAGCAGCTGGTGCTCTGATGTAACGGTAATTTCCAAACACTGTTCTCCCGCCCTGGAATTTCTTTTTATTAACTGCAAGCCATTTTATTCCCCGCGGGAGTTTGCTTCATTCATCCTCGCCACTGTGTACGTCCCTCCTGACACGGACGCGCGCGAAGCTCAGCGCTCGCTCGTGGATCACATCCAACATACGGAGCGGACTTTCCCGGACTCTCTGGTTATTGTGGTTGGCGACTTTAACCAGAGCAATCTGAGCCACGATCTCCCACGCTACAAACAGTTTATTAAATGCCCCACCAGAGGAAAAAACACGCTGGATCACTGTTACACCACAGTGAAGGACGCGTATCGCGCTGTTCCCTGCGCTGCGCTCGGACTATCTGATCACGTGATGGTCCACCTCATTCCCACTTACAGACAGAGACTGAAGCTCACTAAACCTGTTGTGAGCACTATGAGAAAATTAACCAGTGAAGCTGGGGAGAAGCTGAGCACGTGCATGGAAATAACTGATTGGGGCATGTTTAAAGGAGCCACGCATGATTTGGATGAGTACACGGACACTGTGAACTCATATATCCACTTTTGTGAGGAGAGCATTCTTCCATCGCGCACCAGGGTGAGGTACTCTAATGATAAGCCCTGGTTCACTGCTAAGCTCAGACAGATCAGGAAGGAGAAGGAAGCAGCGCTGAAAAGTGGAGACAGGGACTGCTACAGGGAGGTTAAATATCGGTTTAACAGAGAGCTGAGGAGAGCTAAATCTGTGTATTCTGAGAGACTCCAGCAGCAGTTCACTGCTAACGACTCGGCTTCTGTGTGGAGAGGACTGAGGCAAATCACCAACTATCGGCCTCAGGCTCCTAAAGGTCAGGATGACAAAGCCCTTTGTCAAAGACTGTCCCAACACTATGCCCGTTTTGACACCTCGTCAGCTGTGTCCAACTCCCCCCCTTTCTCCAGCTCCACAGCCTCCACGGTCCCTACTTCATCAAAGGCGGCCCCCCCCTCCTCCCCCCCCGCCCTTGTTATCAGCGAGCAGGATGTGCACAGACAGTTCTCCAGACTGAACCCGCGCAAGGCCCCCGGTCCGGACGGCGTGTCTCCCTCCACCCTGAGACACTGTGCGAAAGAGCTGGCTCCTGTCTTCACAGACATTTTTAACACCTCCCTTAAGCTATGCCATATGCCGACCTGCCTCAAATCCTCCACCATCATCCCTGTCCCCAAGAAGCCACGGATCACTGGACTTAATGACTACAGACCTGTAGCGCTCACCTCTGTAGTCATGAAGTCCTTTGAGCGCCTGGTCCTGCCCCACCTCAAGTCCATCACCACTCACCTCCTGGACCCGCTGCAGTTTGCCTACCGAGCCAACAGGTCTGTAGACGACGCAGTCAACCTGGCCCCCCACTCCATCCTGCAGCACCTGGACTCCCCGGGAACCTATGCCAGGATCCTGTTTGTGGACTTCAGCTCCGCATTCAACACCATCCGCCCCGCTCTGCTCCGGGACAAGCTGTCCCTGCTCAACGTGCCTGACTCCCTCTGCAGGTGGATCACCGACTTCCTGACGGGCCAGAGGCAGCATGTGCGGCTGGGAAAGACTGTCTCAGACTCTGTTAGCATCAGCACCGGATCACCCCAGGGCTGTGTACTTTCCCCCCTACTCTTCTCCCTTTATACCAACTCCTGCACCTCCAGCCACCAGTCTGTCAAGCTGATCAAGTTTGCGGACGACACCACCCTCATCGGGCTCATCTCCAACGGCGACGAGTCCGCCTACAGGAGAGAGGTGGCCCAGCTGGCGTCCTGGTGCAACAACAACAACCTGCAGCTGAATGCTCTGAAGACAGTGGAGATGATTGCAGACTTCAGGAAAGTTACAGCCCCTCTGCCCCCCCTCACCCTCACAGGCTCTCCCATCACCACTGCTGATTCCTTCCGCTTCCTAGGCACCACCATCACCAGGGACCTCAAGTGGGAGCCGACCATCAGCTCCCTCATCAAAAAAGCCCAGCAGAGGATGTTCTTCCTGCGGCAGCTGAGGAAGCTCAAGCTACCCACCAAGATGTTAGTGCAGTTCTACACAGCCATCATCGAGTCCATCCTCACCACCTCCATAACCGTGTGGTACGCAGAAGCCACTGCCAGGGACAGACTAAGGCTGCAGTGCGTCATGCGCACTGCTGAGAAGGTGATCGGCTGCAAGCTCCCATCTCTCCAGGATCTGTACATCTCCAGGACCTGGAGGCGTGCTGGCCGGATCATAGCCGATCCTTCACACCCTGGTCACGTACTGTTTGCCCCTCTCCCCTCAGGTAGAAGACTTCGGTCCATTCAGACTAAAACCTCCCGTCACATGAACAGCTTCTTCCCCTCTGCCATCAGACTGCTGAACACTAAGTGACTTATTGACTCTCGTGCACTATGTACAGCAGCTCAACCAGACTCATGTCAATCATCACTGTTTTCTTCTTGCATTACCGACTGCACTATATGGTTCTCCACATTATCTGCTGCTCGCTAATATATTTAAACTGCTGACTAGTATTACTCATTCTTATTCTACACTTTATTGCATGTATAGTTTATTTCTTTTATTTTATCATGTTTAATGTTGCAACATTGCACCGAGACAAATTCCTAGTTTGTGTACTACATGAACAATGGCAATAAATCTGATTCTGATTCTGATTCTGATTCAGTTTTTTTGCTTATTGTATCACCCGTAGGTGCCGTAATGGGTATTTCTCGAGCCAAATTAGGACCAATGTTAACAAAAAAGTTATTAAATTCATCTGCAGGTGAAACTGCATCCACACTCTGAGTCGTTTTATTATTTTTTGAAAAATTGGTTGGGTAGCTTGTATTTCTGTTTTTATTTCCAAGAATATTGTTAAGTATTGTCCATGTATTTTTAATATTGTCTCTGTTTTTCTCCAGCTCTTTACTGTAATAGTCTCTTTTCCTACATCTCATTATATATGTTAACTTGTTTTTGTATGTTTTATACTGCTGCTCTGCTTCTTTTGTCCTTTTCTTTAAAAAAGCTTTATATAATGAATTTTTCTTTTTACACGCCTTTTGTAATCCTTTGGTTAACCATGGCTTATTGACAAATTTATGTTTAAGCTTTTTCTTTACTAATGGACAATTTTTTTCATAAAGAGTGGTTACAATGTTTATAAATGTGTCATAGGCTTCATTTACATCTGATACATAGACTTTTGTCCAGTCTTGCTTCAGCAAGTCTTCTTTAAAAGAATTGATTGCATTTTGTGATTTGTATCTGAAAGATTTTAATTTTTTTTCTGTATTGGCCCCCATGCGGCCATGGATAAGTGCAAAGATTGGCAAATGGTCACTTATATCATTTATCAATAATCCACTTTCTATTTTCTTATCAATAATATTAACAAACAGGTTGTCAATAAGTGTAGCAGTGTGAACTGTGATTCTACTGGGATGTGTTATTGTGGGCTATAGACGCATACTGTACATAGAATTCATGAACTCTGTAATTACATTTTGTTGAAATGGATTTAGTAAATCAATATTGAAATCTCCACAAATTACAACCATTTTCTTACTAGTAATATTATTGTACAGCTCGACTAACTTATCTCTGAATGTCTCAATGCAAGTTCCCGGCATTCTATATATACAACTTATAATTACCTCCGCCAGGCCGCAGGCCAGGAGGTTATGTTTTTGCCGGTGTTTGTCTGTTTGTCTGTCTGTCTGTCTGTTGGTTAGCAAGATAACTCAAAAAGTTTTGGACGGATTTCCATAAAACTTTCAGCCGTTGTTGGAAATGGTACAAGGAAGAACTGATTAAATTTTGGGGATGATCCGGATCACCGTCTGGATCCAGAAATTTTTTAAAGGATTCTTTAACATTGTGAGATAGGGCTCGGAGGTAATGTGTAGTTCAGTGCTTCCGCCAGCAGAAAGCACTGAACTACATATTGAAACTCGTCGAGCTTGTGACAGAGCTGCTAAAATGCAGCATAGACTGAATGAGAGCCTACAGGCTGCTGCTTCTCGCCGTGCTAAAGATGAGCCACTAAAATGCAGCATAGACTGAATGAGAGCCCACAGCCTGTTGCTTCTCGCCGTGCTAAAGACAGACACAGTACATGGCAGCATAGGCAGGATGAGGGGCTATCCCCAGATGCCATTGAAGCTCGTCGAGCTTAGTTTTATTTTATTGATTTTTTCTTATTACCTCCGCCAGGAGGTTATGTTTTTTTTAAAAAGAAGATTGCAGTTAATATTGTTCTATTCTACACTACGTATATGTACATATTTTTAATTTCCTGGAAAGAAACAAAGTTAGAAAAATTATGTTAATGGTAGCTTTTCAATATCCAGAACTTATTATTAGGAATAAATTTCATGAATGTGTTCTCCAACTAAAGACTTGTACATGTTGTATCTCTTGTTAAATTAAATAAATTGTATTTGTGTAGTTCAAATAACATTTTTTTGGTTTTCTTGTCCAATCATATGACATACAGAAACACATGATACAGGGAAAGAACAATAATAAAATTAGTGTAGAATATTTATGGTATAAATCACAATACTGGGGGGGACTGTTGCTCTTGGCGGAGGTCTGCGCTCTCCGAGTGCTTTTCTAGTTAGATTTTTTGTTTTATCTTGGTCAATCTCAACAGTAACACATTCCAATATCCCTGGTAGTGCAAAGGACATTCCATTTACAAGCTTACACCTATACAGGTCATCAATATACAGTGCAACACCACCACCCTTTTTTTGAGATCTGTTAATATGAAATATCTGATATCCCTCTATTGCCATCAGGGGAGCCTGCTCTTCATTAAGCCAAGTTTCAGAGACTGCGATAGCTGTAAATTTTCTGTCTAGCTGTTTTAAATAGTCCTGAATCTGTGGAAAGTTTTTGTTAAGACTTCTGCTGTTGAAGTGTATTATTGATAGTTTACCATCTAGTTGCACTTGACTTTTGAATTGCTTTTCAGTGTAATATTCACAAGGATTATGAATATTATTGAAAAAGTGGTTATCAGGATCAATATCATTCTCCATCTCTTGTCTTTTATGTTCAGTATAATGGCATATTTTCAGAGTTTGAATTTCCTCACTCTGTGTCAAATGACTTCCTCCAGCTGGGGATAATTGATGTCTACTCAAGTCAGTCATAAGTTTTTTTGTTTGTTTTGTTTAGTTTTTTTTAAGTACATTGACATGGTATGTCACAAAAGAACTATTCTTGCCATGTGTGTGGATATGGATTATCATAGTCTCTTAATTTTCTTAATTTCATCTATATTTATTTAAGTCAGTAAGATCTCTGATTATTATGGCCTTTGCTTCCTCAGGTGTTCCATTTAGTTTGATCCAAACTCTACAATTTCTTGTCCATGTTGCCTGTATCTTATTTTGTCTTTTCAGCATCCGTGTTTGCCGTGCTATTTCAGCATTAGTCTTTGTTAAATGTTAATTTAGGTAAACTTCTGTATGTTCTGTATGTCATTCTTTACCCTTCTGTTCACAAAGCGCATCACAATTGATTTCTTTGTTTTATTATCCTTTCTGGGTAAAGCATGACAGGCTGAAATTGCATTTGCTTCAACTTTTATATTTCTGCTTTCAAGGAACTGAAGCACCTGGTTTTCCAGGGAGACTGATTCACTCAGGGGAGCCTCCTCACCTCTCATTCCTGCTGTAGCATGAGCATATGATTGATATTTAATGTCTAGTCCACTTACAGTATAATTAGATCATCCATACGAGAACATTGTTTGAGATCCTCGACGCGTCGCTCCAAGTCTGCAAATTTTTTGTCTTTTTCCTTAATTGTTAATTTTAATTCTCGGACTTCTTCCATTAGCCCTAATAGTTTAACCTGTTGACTAGCCACTTTGGTCAGTTCTTCTGACAAGAAGTTCAGAGATTTTTTGATCTCTTCCATTTCCTCCTTTTTTGGTGGCATTTTTACTGACCTGTTGATAGTAAAACAATCTCTGCTGGTGTCGCTGGTATCCGATCCAACCAACCTCAAATTCAGCTGGGTCTCAGCTAGCCCCCTCCGCTGCTAGTCCCGCTGCTTACCGCCGCTGCAATTGAGCTCCTGTCCAGCCGGGGTACCGGCAGCTCCTCCACCGAGTCCCACCGCCCACCGCCACTGTAGTTGAGCTCTGATCCTGCTCCTGTCCAGCTGGGGTCCCGGTAGATCCTCCGCTGAGCCCCGCCACCTACCGCCGTCTTCTTCAGTAGTTCCTCCGCCGAGCCCCACTGCTGTAGCTGGGCTCTGATTCCGGCTCTTATCCAGCTGGGGCCCCGGCTGCTCCTCCACTGGTCCCCGTCTCCTACCACCGCTGTACTTGAACTCCGATCCGGCTCCCGTCCAGCTGTTGCCTCGGTTAGTTCCTCTGGCGAGCCCCAATCACCGGGGACAGAGTCAACAACTAAGTCAAAGAGATTAAAAAAAAACTCAGTACAAGTATGAAGTCTAAAACCCAATACAAGATTTAAAACGCAAATAAAAAAACTTACAAAAATGAACAAATATAAAATAAAAATTAATAAATAGATAACTAAATTATGTGCAATATATTGCTACATCTTGTTCAACTCTTTGACAGCAGCAGGAACAAAGCTGTTTTTGAAGCACTGGGTTTTACATTTTGGGACAACAAACCTCCGTCTGGAGGGAAGAAGCTGAAAGTGGCAGTGCAAAGGGTGGGAGTCATCATTTAAAATGGAGGTAGCAATCCTCTGTACCTGTCTGGTGTACGGGGATGTCATGCTCAGTTGTGACTCACCAAGCAAACGACTGGACCATCTAACTACCTGGTCTAAGGATTTCCTCTGTTTCAGTTCTATATGACCAAACCATGACACTAAAGAAAAGGATAAAACAGATTCAATAAAAGCCCGATAAAACATTGTCATTATGGTTCGGTCAATTTGGAAGTGTGTGAGTTTCCTTAAACAATGCAAATGTTGCTGACCCTTTTTGCACACCCTTTCACAGTTCTCTTCAAAGTTTAAATTACTATCAATAATCGTCCCAAGATATTTGTAAGATTGCACGCATTCAATGGTCTGGCCTTTTAGTACAGTGACTTCGTGTCTGGGAGTTTTCCTCTTAAAGTCAATAATCATATCTTTAGTTTTTGTCATATTCAGCTGCAGGTAGGAATACTCACACCAGTGAACAAAATCATCAACTACTGGGCCGTGGCCACTCTCACCATCGTGAAGGAGACTGACAATAACTGAATCATCAGCATACATTACAATGTGTCTGTTATCATGTCTGCTCCAACACATGTTTGTGTACAGGATGAAGAGTAGTGGTGACAACACACACCCCTGAGGAGAGCCAGTAGAAGAACACTTTTGGCCAGACAATGTACCATTGACCCTTACTCTCTGTGTCCTGTTGGTTAAAAAATCCAGAATCCAACCCACTATATTATTACTCAAATCAAATTGTTGCAGGAGCCTTTCAACTAAAATATGAGGTTGGATTGTATTAAAAGCAGAAGAAAAGTCCACAAATAAAAGCCTGGCGTGTTTCCCATTAAAATCCAGATATTTAAAAAGCATGTTAAGCAGAGTGACAGTGGCATCCTCCACTCCTCTGTGAGGCCTATAGGCAAACTGCAAAGGATCCAATGCATGCTCAGTCTGCTTTAGGACCTCAAATCTGACCAGTTTTTCAAAAATTTTCATTAAAATTGAAGTCAAGACAACTGGTCTAAAATTATTTACCGTTTTAGGACAGCTGGATTTTGGAACAGGGACAACCACAGCATTTTTCCAGACCTTAGGCACATGTTGTGTCTGTAAGGACTTAAGACGAATGAATGAATGAATGAAGCACAGGACTCAATTCACGTGCACAGGACTTTACCAAGCACCCACATATATTATCAGGGCCCTGACTTTTGTTCAGTTTTACAGCACAGAACGCCCTTTTAACATCCTGCACCTCAATATTAAAGTGCTGATTGTCTTTGAGTTTCTGTTTCAAATCTTGGGTTTCTGTGCTAAAATCAAAGGAATCAAAACTACCATAAAAACAATTAAGAGCATTAGCCAGCTCTGTGTCTGAATTAAAACCATCTAAAAACACACAATTACTGCACTCTGTGCTCTGAAGGCCTGCAATAGTTTTCATACTAGCCCAGGCTGAACCAAGCTTCTTTGCTGCCATCTTGCTTTCCAATTCTGATTTATAATTCTGCTTTGCTCTTAAAATTTCGGCCTTCAGCTCTTTTGTGGCAACCTGCAGCTCAGAAACAACCCTCTGTTTAAAGGCAAGTGCTTTCTTCTGTAAGCAGGATTTAACTGATTTAGTAACCCATGGCTTATTGTTGGGATATATTTTGGCATGTTTACGTGGAACGATCATATCCCTGCAGAAAGCCATGTAAGAGCATGTCACATCCATCAAAGAGTCCAAATCATCTCCACAGGACAGTGTGAACACCTCCCAGTCCGTACAATTAAAACATTCCTGGAGGCAGAGCACTGAATCATCTGTCCAGACCTTCATGTCCCTGGTCTTCGTCTTTTCTCTTCTGAGAGCAGTTTTATGTGTGGGCAGCAAATGTACACAGTTGTGATCTGAGGATCCTAAAGGAGGAAGGGGAAGTGATTTAAAGGCAGCTTCTATAGATCCATAGCATAGGTCCAATGTCTTTTCTTGCCTGGTTGTGCAGGAGATGTACTGATAAAAGTTTCTAAATGTCTTCTTTAGAGACACGGTTAAAATCCCCAAGGATAAAATTTGGACCCTCTGGGGAAATCGACTGCAACCGCTGTACCACATCAAAGACGATGCTGGAGGCGAAGGCAGCAACCGCCCTTGGGTGAATGTACACAGTCATTATGAAAAGTTGGGGGAACTCTTGGGGCAGATAAAAGGGGCATAGCGATACGGGCAGAAGCTCCACATCTGGTGTACAGATGCGCTCTCTGACTGTGACAGATGTACAGTACTGTTTATTAATATACAAACATACGCCACCCCCCTGACGTTTCCCCTTTACCTCTTCCTGCCGATCCAAGCGAAGTGGGGCTCCAAAACCGTCAATACACAGGTCCGTGTCCCGGTCACGATCCGTAAGCCACGTCTCCGTGTAAGCCATGACACAGCAGTTCTTGAAATCCTTCTGATATCGTACATTTCCTTGGATTTCATCCACTTTATTTCTCAGGGATTGTACGTTCCCCATAATAATGGAAGGAAGAGGAATGCTCCTGAGGTTTAATCTTATACCTCTACGCTTTCTGTGTTTCCTTCTTTTGTTCCTCTTTTCATCGCTGTGTCCATCAAAGTCTCTTAAAATAAAGTCCGGCAGTTGCAGCACAGACTCAAACGCAGACACTGGATTATCCATGTTTAGTTGCAGTAATATGTCTCTGGAGTACTGCATTCTTACCAGCGTGACCGCACTGACGTCCCAGACAAAGAGCCGGTAAGAAAGAAGCCACAGTGCAAAAACAAGAAGAAAATCCATACTGATGGAACCAAAGAGCTCTTTGTTATATAGTCCACAAACATTCAAGGACAAAAACGGCACAGAGAATTACGTTAAAACACATTAAAGTGCATAAAAACAGAAACTAAGACGCAGTGCGTGCGCATGTGCCCTGGGACCAGGCTTGGGACCAGCACTAGGAGTACACTGGCTTCTGGCAGGTATATCTGTTTCTACATTAGATTGGTTTTATTCATATCTTTCTGAAAGGACTTTTTCTGTCAGTATGGGTCACTGTGGGTCCCCACACGTCACAGCATCTGTGACGTGTGGGGTTCCACAAGGCTCAATCCTGGGTCCATTATTATTGTCCTTATATGTAATTCCTTTAGATATAAAGGAATTTTATATAATTTCTTTAGCCCCTCTGTGGATCGCCACCTTATAGTGGTGGAGAGGTTTGAGTGCCTAAATGATCCCAGGAGCTATGTTGTCGGGGGCAACTTGCCCCTGGTAGGGTCTCCCAAGGCAAGCAGGTCCTGGGTGAAGGGCCAGACTAAGAGCGGTCCAGTAAATCTCCATGAAAAACGTGACATCAAGGACCCAGTGTATCTTAAGGAGGCACATGGGTCTACCCTCCAGTGGATTCATCACCTGCAGAAGGGATTGTGGAAATCATGGTGCTATGTGAACTGGGCAGAAGTCTGGGCTACTCTGTCTGGACTGATGCCCCTGTGACCTGAATCCCCGGATAAGTGGTAGAAGATGGATGGATGGATGGTAATTCCTTTAGCTCGTTTTATTCAATCTTTCAATGACATTTCTTATCATTTTTATGCGGATGACCTCCAGTTATACATGTCTTTTAAACTTGACCAGCTTGACAGGCTCTCCTCCCTGGTTAACTGTCTAACCCAGCTCAGTGACTGGCTCTCCAACAACTACCTCATCTTAAATTCCAATAAAATCGAGACCATGATTGTAGCCCCTTTTGATATTCATCCAATAATCAGTCAGACACTTTCTTCTTTTTGCTCATCTCCTCAGTCTAGTGTTAGAAATGTGGGTGTTATGTTTGAATCCTCTCTTGGTTTTAATTCCCATGTAAATTCTATTTCATGTTCATGCTTTTTTCATTTAAGGAACATTTCCAAATTGAGAGCCATTGTTTCTTCAATTGAGCTTGAAAAAATAACCTATGGATTTGTGTCCTCACAGCTACATTATTGCTGCAGTGGTTCTGGACAGGTCTCCAGCCCCTGTCCATGCTTTATGTTCCTTGTTGACTCATTTATCATGTTTGGTGTGTATCTCCTCTGTGTTTGTGCAGCCCCACCCGTCCAGTCAGCTGTTTTCCTAATGCGTCAGCCATTTGTCATTATTGCTCTTCCCACCTGTGTTGTATTACCATGATTATCCCTCTGTCTATATATGTGCTTTTTCAGTCTGTGTTCTTTGCTGCGTCGTTATGTTCTACCACGCTGTCTAGATTTATTGTTTTGTATCAGTTTTGACCACGTGCAGTGTTTATGTTCTGTCTTTTTGTGCTTCATTAAATCATGATTTACCAGATTTGCCTGGCAAGTGGGTCCTCTTCTTCTTTGCCACAGAAGAGTAAATGCTTCTCTGACAATTGCAATGCTTTGTTTACTGGTTTAGACAAATCTTCTCTTTCTCATCTCTAGCTCGGTGGCGCAGTGGTTAGCACTGTGGCAACACAGTAAGAAGGTCACGGGATCGATTCTACCCCTGACCATCATGGGCTCGATCCCACCTCCTGACCACCGGTGACCCTTCTGTGTGGAGTTTGCATGTTCTCCCCAGGTCTGCGTGGGTTCACCTCGGGTACTCCGGTTACCTCCCACAGGCCAAAAACATGCAAGTTAAGTTAATTGGAGACTCGAAAGTGGCCCTAAGTGTAACTATGTGTGTGAATGGTGAAGGGATTGGCACCACACCGTGGCTGCCTCATCCATCCAGATGGATGTTGTTGATAAAATGACTTGATTTCTCTGTGTCTCTCTCTCTCACACACTTCTTTATCTGCTTGCTTTACACGTTACACTGCAGAGTTTAGATTACACCCCATAATTCATTCGTTGAAATCAGTTAGAATCAGCTCTGTACACAGCTGAGCTGACACATAAGTTTAAAATATGTTACAGATACAATGAGGTAAAAACCCCTCCCTCTTGCATGAGGGGGATGGTCAGGCTATAAAAACCATAGGGCTCCATTTTGGGGTGGCACACTCTCTCGAGGAATTGCCTAAGAGGTGTGTCCCAGCGCTGTTGTAATTCCATATCTCACTTTCAGTAAATCCAGTGAAAATGTATTTCATCTCTCAGCCTGGTTATTTGGCCGTCGTATCAAAGAACTGGGGTTTAAGGTATTTTAGACTCAACAATTTGGTGTTTCTGCCCGGTTACGAGGCTAAATTTTAGTTTTTGTTTTGTAAACGGTGTGAGGATTTTTTCTCTACAGACTGGCGGCTGCAACATGATAAGAGGTGAGCAGAAAACCTTTTTCAATAAATTTCTGCCTGTCCCTTCGGGGACAGCCCTTTCTGTAGAGATTAAATACTCATGCACGTGTGATTTTATTTGTGGAATGAAACTGAGATATGGTCTTGAATTCATGATATGAGAGCTTGGGTAATCGGTTTAAACCCCACAGTGACAAGTATTTATTTGAGGTCACTGAAAAGTAGAGTTACCCTGTTTGCGTTTGTTGCTTGGGCAAGAGGTTTAAACCCCAGGGTGGCTGAAATAGGGCCATCGAAAAAGAAGTGTTGCCCCGTTATGCATTGCATAGTCCGGGTAAAAGGTTTTAACCCCGAGGCAACTGATATAGGGTTGCCGAAAAAGGAGTGCTACTCGGCTGATGCATAGCTTTGCCAAAAGGTTTTAACCCCTTGGAATCATTGCTTGATTTCAAAAAGTACAGTTGGCACCCCTAGCATATATAGCGCAGACCAAAAAAGGTTGAAACCCCCAGAGAAATTGCAACGAGCGCATTTCTAAAAAATAGTTGGTCTTACCGCATTAGATGGACCTACTGTGTGTGAAATAAACGCATAAGTTTTAAGTTACCCGATCGGGATGATCGATTCATAGGTGATATATAATTATATAACTAAACTAATTATAGTACAAAACATGGTGATGTGTGAGGCAATATTGTCATGAGGAAGTGGAAATAAATGAAATCATAATAATAACTTTATTCTATGTTATAAGATATTGATACTACACTATAATATTTAAAGACGGTCGGATTAAATGGCAACAGAACCGGATAACGTTAAAATGGACAAGTGTGTGTGTGTGTGTGTGTGTGTGTGTGTGTGTGTGTGTGTGTGTGTGTGTGTGTGTGTGTCACTCTTAGATAGAGGCAGCTGCAGTTTGGTTGTTTTGTCTTTCTGAAAGGTTTCTTCTTCCACCTTGTGGAAATAGGAGAGAAGCAATTCTGTGTTTGTGTGTGTGTGTGATTGTTTTAGAAAAAAGGGAAAGCAGACTATGTGGGAGCGGAGTAATCTAAATATGGGTATTTTTTACAAAGTTTTGGGTTTTTACCTTTTCAATCTAACTTTGTGGGGTTTTAACTAATGTTGCATACGTGATAAATTATTTACATATTTTTTAAAGCAATTTTTGACGTATTACTGACCTTTTTTCTTTGACTGAAGCATAATAGTGAACTTTACAGGAAGAAGGACTGATGTGTGACAAAGTGACTACAGGCCGGCCCATAGGATATTAAGTTAAGTATAACTGTTTACATCTTAATCAATGGTACCAGCATGACAATGATGAAATTAATTGAATATTACAATATTATGATGTCACTTAATAATGCCTAATCACTGAAGGTGTTATGACCCGAGCACCAATGTTATTTGCGCTCGGGCTATTCCTGTCAGGTCTTGACAGCGGCGTTATTATTCCAGCTCTCCGAGCTCTTATTGTGACAGCGCTCGGGGAGGCTTCCGCTCAGCTGTCAAGACCTGAACAGCTGTTCTGCATTTGCGGTCGTTAGCGGCCGGCTTCTTAAGCCGACGCTGGCAGCTGCATCCTTGCAGCAGTGTCCGTCACTGATCGTCGGAGCGATCATACTATATGGGTTATTCTACATTGCCTGTCGGTGGTGTGACCGTCTTATCCTGTGGACCCGTGAATGAGCTTGTTAGCCTTACGCCTCCCTGTGGGTAGACTTGCTTGTGTCATAGCCTCAGTGGCTTGTATTATTGTGACTTCACCGTGAATAAAGACACTAACACAATTCTCTGGTGACGGTGTGGCGTCTTATGGTGACTCGCGAAGGCCACCGCATGACAGTACACTGCTGCCAAAAATGGCGTTTTTACGGTGACGCCAACCCGAGACGCCTTTCGCCAGTGGGGTTGTGTTAATTGGCCATTGCCCTTTTTTCTTGTCTCGGTACGGTGTGCTGGAGGAATGCCGTTGCGGAGGGGCCGCACTCGGAGTCCGAGCCACGAGCTGGCAGACGTCCTGGAATATGTGGATGAGACGCTTATCTCTGCTTCCCTCCTCGACTACGACCGCAGCGTACTCTGGTACCTGGACTGTGCTGAGGACTCGCTCAATCATCTTTCTCCCCGCTACGCCGACCACCCAGAAGTCGCCGCAAGGAGGGATGACATCGCTGCGCAATGCGAGATACTCCATATGGTGGAGGAGGAATACGGCAAGAAGCAGAGGGGGAGGTGTTCACGCTCCTCGCTTTGGGATCCCGTTCCTGTCCTCGATCCACTCCAGGAGTTCGCACCAACCAGGGGTCGTTGTAGACGTCAGCGCCGCGGCCAAGGGCAGCCCCAGCAAGCTCCTGTTCCGAATCCAGTTCCGGGCCGCCGGAGTGACCCAATCAACCAGCCAGCTGCTGTGTGTGACAAGAGTCCTGCTTCGGCGAGCCCCGTCCATGGGTCCTTGAGAGCGGCTCCCCTTTGTCCTCCCGGGGGGCCCTCTGTTACCATCCAGCGGGAGAAGGAAGGAGCAACGCCCCCTACAGCTGGCACCACCCTCCCCCCGGGAGACAGGCAAGTTCATGTTCACTTCCCTACTTATAATAGTGATCTGTCTTGTCTGACTCCTGGGGGTGGAGTTCAGGGTTTGCAGCCCCCCGAGCTCCCACCACCAGCTGTAGTCATCTTTACTGAACCTGCTGCCTCTGTGTCTTCCTCCGCTGAGCGGTCCTCGGTGTTAGGTCTACGTCGTCGAACGAGGAGGATGCCTGCGGCTCAGGGAACAATCCCGGCCCCGCAGCCACGTTTTGGACAGAGGAGAAGAGCGGACTGCGGTGTGGAGCCTGAGTCGACGAGGAAGCGTCCCCGGGTCTCCACGGAGGAGCAGCCCGAGCCAGCGGGTCGAGGGTCCCCTGCCGCCACACCGTGCGGGTTATCGGTGTGGACATCAGCGTGAGAGGATCCGGCTGCAGAGACCATCATGCCAGCTGCGGAGCCCGACGCAGCTGAGTGGGAGCCCGACGACGAGCTTCTACATGAACCTGGATCGACGGAGTCCTGAACGGCTCCAGAGCCCGAGTGCAGGCAAGTGCTCTTCTTTGTTTTACTTTGTGGTGTGTTAGAGCATTTTTGCCTGCCTCACGGGGAGGCGAGCGAGGGGCAGCCGTCTGCTGCACCCGAACTCGTCTCGCTGGGCTCTGGCACTGCTGGGGATACTGATCCCGGTCCTCTCTGTTCCTCTGAGCCTCTTCACAGTGTCGCCGGCTTGGAATCTGTCGAGGTCGCGGTGCAAGAGGTCCCAAGTTTGGGGTGGAGGTTGTCGCCGATGCAGTGCCAACCCAGTCGGGGTCCGACGAGGCCCAGTCGGGGTCCAACGCGGGGGCAGCTGTGACCCAGCGGGGGTCCGACGCAGGTGCTGCTGTGACCCAATCAGGGTCCGACGTGGGTGCAGCTGTGACCCAATCGGGGTCCGACGTGGGTGCAGCTGTGACCCAATCGGGGTCCGACAAGGTCCAGTGGGGGTCCGACGCGGGTGCTGCTGTGACCCAATCGGGTCCGACGCAGGTGCAGCGGTGACCTAATCGGGGTCTGATGAGACCCAGCGGGGTTCTGACACAGGTGCAGCTGTGACCCAATCAGGATCCGACGAGGTCTAGTGGGGGTCCGACGAGGTCCAGTGGGGGTCCGACGCAGGTGCTGCTGTGACCCAATCGGGGTCCGACGCAGGGGTAGCTGTGACCCAATCGGGATCCGATGCAGGTGGAGCTTCAACAGTCGCATCGGTGTAGATCGAGGTCGGTGGAGGAGCCGCAGACCTTTCGCCGCCTAATGTGATGTGGGCTCATCATCACGATTATTCCCCTCTCAGGAGCCACCAGCTGGGGTCGTCAGCGCTGGGAGCCATTGGAGGTTTTCTTCCTGCAGGCTGGCGCTCCCATGTAGTTTCTTCATCGGGGAGGCCGCCGTATGCTGTTTCTCCATGGTTCTGGTGGCTGAGGGACGTGGGTCGGTCGCCCGAGGAGCTGTTTTGCCTGTTCGGCGCCTTGGGCCGGCCACCCGATGAACTGTGTTTGTTACTGGGTGGCCTGGTACGGCCGCTGGACGACTTGACTCTCGGGGCCTGGGACTGGGTCAGGCCGCCCGACCATGTACTGTTTCCCGTGACCACCCGTCGGCCATCGGACGCAGGGAGACCGCCGGAACTTTGCTTGGGGCGTTTGGTCTCTGCCTGCCATCGTCTGTTTGGACTGTAAGGTGTGAGGGTCATTTGGAACAATAAGATTGCCGCATGTGTATGTTGATGAAACAAGAGGACTACCTGATCCATTAAGTGTAATGCTGTGTTTGTGCAGGACAGCCACTGTTCACAGCAGGCACATGTGTATATAGAATGGTCTTATAAATAATAATGCTGTGTTGATGGTTTTTATTCAACACGTTCCAATGGTAACGTGTGTGTGCGTGCTGTACAGTACATATTAAGTTTGTCTGACTAAACTCAGCCATTTAAGACGTTGTATTTGTTATCACAACAACCTTTTCCGCCTCTTTCTTCGTTACTGCGGTTGTCACGTTGCTTTTGCCTTTGTGTTATGTAAAATTTAACACTACATTGGAATCAAATACCAGTGACTTGATATATAGTATGTTATTTTATGGGTTTTCATAGGCACTCTGGTGTTCGAAGATGATGTTTGGGTTTTTTGGGGGGTTAAACGGTACTTTTGTGAAGAATGCGGCAGAGGTTTCATGCACTTGGGTACTTAGAAGCATAAACTGATCCATTGTGACATTTAGGGGTTTTTGTGGGGACTGCGAGGAAGGACCTTCACTCAGATGAGTTCCTTATGACCACATGAAGTCATGTATACTGGAGTTAAACAGTTTGTCTGTGGTCACTGTGGGAAAACCTTCTGTGTCTGGTAAATTATGCTCTGTATGGTTTGTGCCCGTGTATTGTAACTCTTGCCCTGTTTGTTTCATTGTTTTCTGTGGGAATGTGATGGGTATGTCAAGGGATGTGTTTTTTTTTTCTGGGGCCTTGTTGGTGTTTGTTTCGCTCCCTCCTTGCCTGTTCCTCCATTCACTCGCCCTGCGGGTGGGTGGGGGTGGGGGAGGCTAGGTGTTACAGGGAGTTCAGAGCCCGCCTTTGAGGGAGGGGTACTGTTATGACCCGAGCACCAATGTTATTTGTGCTCGGGCTATTCCTGTCAGGTCTTGACAGCGGCGTTATTATTCCGGCTCTCCGAGCTCTTATTGTGACAGCGCTCGGGGAGGCTTCCGCTCAGCTGTCAAGACCTGAACAGCTATTCTGCATTTGCGGTCGTTAGCGGCCGGCTTCTTAAGCCGACGCTGGTGGCTGCATCCTTGCAGCTGTGTCCATTGCTGATCGTCGGAGCGATCGTACTATATGGGTTATTCTACATTGCCTGTCTGTGGTGTGACCGTCTTATCCTGTGGACCCGTGAGTGAGCTTGTTAGCCTTACGCCTCCCTGTGGGTAGACTTGCTTGTGTCATAGCCTCAGCGGCTTGTATTATTGTGACTTCACCGTGAATAAAGACACTAACACAACTCTCTGGTGAAGATGTGGCGTTTTATGGTGGCTCGCGAGGGCCACCGCATGACAGAAGGCTTTATGTATACCCTATATCACATGATTTAAAGCATTGAGGTTCAAAAGAGATTGATAATTAATGTGTCTGTGCATATGATTTGCCAGAGGCTATGGATTATCAAACAAAGGTCTTGGTAAGTGTATGTTATATTGTTGCCTTGTTTAAATAATACTGTACTTACCCTTTTAATAAATGACATGTGCAACCTATACTTATCCTTTTAATAAATGACATGTGCAATCTTATTTACATTTCAACCTTAGGCCTGACTTTTTCCCTCCTGGAGAAAATAGCAAGATGAGGATGAAGTTTTTATTATTGGGAGATGGTAAATTTATGAACAGAAAAGACAGAAATACCACAAGAATTTTGATAGATACTGAGATTGATTAGTGAGCTGTGTCATTTTGACCTAGATAAGAATAGACAGAATCAGCCTTAAAAAATACAGGCCACAGACTGTGATTTTGTGTCATAAATTTTTGAAAACAGAGATTAGGTTTATATCTACAGTTATTCATTCTAAAATGCAGCTTTGGTCTAAGGCTTTTAATATAGGATATTGTCTTGTTTGAATATAATCTTAAACTAAGTGATTACCCATGTCAATTGGTAAAACCTTAATTGATTCATAGCATATTTAGTGAATACTTGTTGGGAGTAGCGAACTCACATTCAAATTGTGGAAGCTTTAGATGTGATTTAAAGGTTTTTCTGCTATTCCTTATTCTTTGTTTTTCAAAAGGAAAGGGAAAAGCATTCAAAAAAAATTTTTTTTAGCTTTCACCAGGAATTAGATTTGCCAAATTAACAAGGAATCAGAACATCATCATTACTGCCTCAGAGCCTGCTGACACCAGCTCCCTAACATGTGTTCAAGGCCCTGACCTTATTTAAGCTAGACTGGCTGGAGCCGCCATTTGGAGCTTCTAATCTATGGTCAGCACTGAACATTTTGCTGCATGACCTGGTCACCCTAACTACAGTACAGCTTGGTATGATAAAACAATGACACCTTCGTCATTATTTACAATCTTGTTCAACCTAATCTCACACTGAAAAACAGACAGTCTTTTCAAGCTCTGAGACAATGGAAAAATACAGTGAATCAGACATTGGCTCATTATATGCACCAGATACAATTATAATATAAAATAGAATAATATAGCTTTAAAATCATATAGAATAATCAATGAAACCTGAAAATATCCTATCAATTACCTTCTAATTTAATAAATCTTTGGTGACATATGCAATATGTAATAAAATAATAACTGACATTGACATTGACTGACCACAGGAGAAAGGATCCTTAAGTTGATAAGCATTTTTTTGAAGCCAAGTATGGCTTTCTATGACATTGTAAATGACATAAGGTGTACTGATTTAAATGACTCTGACTTTACAAATGTAATGTTTATATGATTTTGCACTGCAGGATACATTTGATATTACTCACCACATAATGGTGTGACAACATCCTCAGTAATGAGGAATGTGCTTTCCTTATTTGGCTGTGGCCAAGTTGGGTTAGGGTGAACTACATTCCACCCCATAATTTACCAAGGAATGTATAAAATGAGGCATTCCTTGTACAAAATTAAACCAAATTCTAATTAGGCAAAATGTCCACCTTTCCATTGACTGAAAGAGTGTGCCACAATCTTTATTCATTTATTCAAATTCAACCTATCTGTGTTCAACTGGACAAACTGATCTTATTTATCAATACTGAAGCATATCAAAAATGCACAGATAGCCATTTTGTTTTTCTTAAATGGAATTTGTAAATTAGTTCAAGAGATGTCACAAAAGAAGCCATGATTATTGAAATCTCATTTTGAAGGAGCTGTACTACCCACAAATTTTCATCTAAATTAAAAGTGGTAACACACTTCCTTTCAGTAAAAGAATCAAGCAAATACCCTGTAACTTTGCTGCATGTGCATCTCCATGCATCAAAAAAGGGGGTATCGAAAAAATTAATTAGCAAAATAATTACCAATCCTCAGAAAAATAGATAATACATAAAAATTATCAATAGATGATCAATAATGAATTCAATTCCATTCAACTTTATTTATATAGCGCCATTTCACAACAACAGTCATCTCATAGCACTTTCAACTGTAGGGGGAACCCTACAAAAATTAAAGAATTTTAAACTTAATTCTAAACTCTATGGGAAGCCAATGAAGGGAGGCCAGAACCGGAGAGATATGATCTCTCTTTCTGGTACCTGTTAAAACTCTTGCTGCAGCATTTTGGATCAGCTGAAGACCTTTTAAAGATGTTATAGGGCAACCTGATAAAGAATTACAATAATCTAATCTAGAGCTAACAAAAGTGTGGATCAGTTTCTCAGCATCACTCTGAGACAAGATGCTCCTAATCTTGGTAATATTATGCAAAGAATAGAAGGCAGTCTTAGAAACAAATTTAATATGTGAATTGAAAGACAGATCTTGATCAAAAATAATTCCAAGGTTCCTTACAGAGCTATTAAGAGAGTAACTGCATCCAAACTGAAAGTCTGATTTGGAAAAGTATTTCTAAAGTTTTTTTGATCAACAAGAATGACTTCAGTCTTATGTGAATTTAATAGCAGGAAATTACAAGTCATCCAAGCTTTGATTTCCTTAAGACAGGCTTCCAATCTGGCTAATTGATTACTATCATCTGGCTTCATTAACAGGTATAATTGTGTCATCTGTATAACAATGAAAATGTATACAGTGCTTTCTAATAATGTTGCCTAACGGAAGCATATATACACTACTGTTCAAAAGTTTGGGGTCACGTAGAAATTTCCTTATTTTTGAAAGAAAAGCACTGTTTTTTTCAAAGACGATAACTTCAAACTAATCAGAAATACACTGTAATATCTAATATACTTTGCTAACGTGGTAAATGACTATTCTAGCTGCATATGTCTGGTTTTTGGTGCAATATCTACATAGGTGTATAGAGGCCCATTTCCAGCAACTATCACTCCAGTGTTCTAATGGTACAATGTGTTTGCTCATTGCGTCAGAAGGCTAATGGATGATTAGAAAACCCTTGTGCAATCATGTTAGCACAGCTGAAAACAGTTTAGCTGGTTAGAGAAGCTATAAAGCTGACCTTCCTTTGAGCAGGTTGAGTATCTGGAAAAATTATTATTTCAAATACAAATCATTATTTCTAACCTTGTCAATATCTTGACTATATTTTCTATTCATTTTACAACTCATGGTGGTAAATAAGTGTGACTTTTCATGGAAAACACAAAATAATTGTCTGGGTGACCCCAAACTTTTGAACGGTAGTGTGTATATATATATAAACTAAAGAAAATTCATTATTGACATGAACAAACTGGAACCTATCAGATAGATAAGATCTAAACCACTGTAATGAAGTTCCATTAAGTCCAACATAGTGTTCTAATCTATCAAGTAACTATTTCCCTGCAGGTGGTCAAATAATTGCGTAGCAGCAATTCTTTCTAAGATTTTTGAAATGAAAGGAAGATTAGAGATTGGTCTATAGTTAGCTAAAGCTTCTGGATCTAGCGTTAGCTTTTTGAGTAAGGGTTTAATTACAGCCGTTTTAAAAGCCTGCGGTACATGGCCTAAAGTTAATGAAGAATTGATTATATGAAGAATAAAGCTACCAATAAGTGGGAAGACTTCTTTAAA
The DNA here is from genome assembly GCA_020510985.1 of Pholidichthys leucotaenia. Classification (NCBI taxonomy): domain Eukaryota; kingdom Metazoa; phylum Chordata; class Actinopteri; order Cichliformes; family Pholidichthyidae; genus Pholidichthys; species Pholidichthys leucotaenia. The sequence goes on along the minus strand of CM035848.1, from coordinate 63,576,402 downwards.
TAACCTGGTAGGAATAGGGTCTCAAAGACAAGTTGAAGGCTTGGATGAGGAAACTATTTTGTCTAACCCTAAAAGGTCAATTGGAGTAAATTCATTAAGACAGATATCAATTGAAGGAATTGTGGTAGTTACTGTATTTAAGTTAACGGTGGGAAGAATCTGATTGATTTTATCTTTGATAGATGAAATTTTATTATTGAAAAAGTTCATAAAGTCCTGACTAGTAAGCTCTAAGGGAATGCTAGGATTGACAGAGTCCTGACTCTTTGTCAGTCTGGCTATAGTACTGAAAAGAAACCTGGGATTGTTTATGTTCTCTTCTATTAATGCAGAATAATAACTCGCCCTAGCTTTTCTAAGAGATTTTTATAAATTAAAAGATGATTTCTCCAAGCTAAATAGATTTCATCTAAATCAGTGGAGCGCCATTTTCTTTCTAACTGACGAGTTTTCTGTTTTAAGCTACAAGTTTCCGTGTTGAACTAAGGAGTTAGAAATCTTTGATTAGACTTCTTTTTTCTTTAAGGGGGCCATAAAGTCTGGAGTCTGATGCAGAGAAGCTGTAATACTATCTACTATGCTATCAATTGGCGCAGTGGTTAACAGTGCACCAGCACGGCAACTCACCCTTGGCCATGGGATCCCTGGTTTGATCCCAGCCCCTGACCAACAGTGATCTGTGTGGAGTTTGCATGTTCTCCCCGTATCTGTGTGGGTTTACCCTGGGATTTCTCCGGTTTCCTCCCACAGGCCAAAAACATGCAGGTTAGGTTAATTGGAGACTCTAAAGTGGCCCTAGGTGTGAATGTGTGTGTGAATGGTTAAGGGATAGCGCCGTACCGTGGCTGCTTCATCCATCCAGGTGGATGCCCTCAATTTCCCCTCTGGGGATCAATAAAGTATACAAAATTTAAAAAAAAATTACAGAAGGAGCAAGCTCTCCATAGCTTATTTCTGTTGTGTTGACACATGGCATAGAGGAAACAATCTGCATAAATTTGGTAACAGCATCATCTGAGAGGTATCTGCTGTAGTAATATTTTTCTTTAGGAGCCAAATAGTCAGAAATAGTAAAATCAAAGGTTAACAGACAATTGTCTGACAGTACAGGGTTATGAGGAGACACTACCAGATTTTTATTTCTATGCCATATGTCAGAACAAGGTCCAACATATGGTGGAGATAATGAGTAGAATTTCCTACTTTCTCAGAAAACCCATCGAGTCTAATATTGAACTAGAAAAGCACTCTGAGAGCGCAGACCTCCGCCAAGCGCCACAGTTCCCCCCATACAGTGTTTGTGTGTACGTTTTCAGATTCCTTGACCATGAAAACATATGACTAGCAATTGGATTCACAATGATGGGATTAGTGGTTGAGTAGTTATTCACGAAAATCGCATTGTCCGTAATGGCGGTTTAGCGCCACAGTTCCCCCCATACAGTGTTTGTGTGTATGTTTTCAGATTCCTTGACCATGAAAACATATGACAAGCAATTGGATTCACAATGATAGGATTAGTGGTTCATTAGTTATTGACGAAAATAGCATTTTCCGTAATGGCGGTTTTCTTCTCGATGGTGATCCAGATCACCACCAAAATGTAATCATCTGTAGGATACCCCATTTCTGACAATCTGTGAAAATTTCATGAAAATCCGTCCAAAACTTTTTGAGTTATCTTGCTAACAAACAAACAAAAAATTCCTGGATCCAGACGGTGATCCGGATCACCACCAAAATCTTATCATCTGTAGGATACCCCATTTCTGACAATCTGTGAAAATTTCATGAAAATCCGTCCATAACTTTTTGAGTTATCTTGCTAACAAACAAACAAACAGACAGACAGACAAACCAACGCTGATGATCACATAACCTCCTTGGTGGAGGTAATTAAATGCCACATTAAGGCAATCACTACCTACTTCTACATGTATATTAAAGTCCCCTACTATAATTATTTTATCTGATTTCAGCACTAAATCAGCTAAGAATTCAGCAAATTTGGATAAAAATTCTGAGTAGGTTGATGGAGGATGATAAACTATGGCAAATAAAATTGGGTTAAGCCTAAAATTGCTAAGGTGCCCAATACTAAGGACCAGGCCCTCAAAGGAATTATAACATGTTTTTTTTGCTTTACATTAACTAGTAATTTGGAATGGTAAATTGCTGTTGCTCCTCCTCCAAGATCAGAACTTCTGGGATTTTGGCAGTTTAAATAACCAGAGGGGGTTGATTCATTTAACCCAACATAATCCTCTTGCCCTAACCAAGTCTCTGTAAGGGATATTAAATCAATCTGATGATCAATTAACAGATCATGGACTAACAGAGACTTAGGAGTTAGAGACCTAATATTTAATAAACCATATTTAAATTTTAAATTATGAGGAGGAAGAGAGGCCAAATCATTCAGTTTAGAGGCTTTATGTTTAATTTGAGTTTTATCAGATTTTGTTTAATCACTTTGGGATGCTTATACATTATATTTTTATTTAAGATGAGCTCCCCAAAATGAGTTCCAATTGTCAATGTAGCCCACGTTGTTTGCAGGACACCACATAGACAATGATAATGAAGAGAAAAATACAAATTAAACCATTTGGTAATGAAATCACAACATTCAATAGGAGAAGTTAAAAGTTACATCACTAAATTTCCAGATATTTAAGGAAATACCTGTAGATTATTGTAAAGGAAATATCATGTCTATAAGAAATATCATGTCTATGAGAAAAGTTCCAAATGTCTAAGGAAAAGTTCAACTTGCTGAATTTATGTTTACTGTAGGACTTGATTTAGAATCTACTATAAAGACAATACAGATTTTTACATTTATTAAGATTGCTTTACAAAAAATTAAGTGGGTACTGGCACAAGTCCCACTGTATCAAGTGCATAGTGCCACTAGGAACTCGGACATTGGCAGAAGTCCGTGAATTATTATTTTTGTAACACTAAAATTCTAATCAGATGCAAAAGATGCAAAAAGACAGATAACATAAAAATACACTTCATAAAATTTTGAAATTTAAATATAATTATTGTAATAATGATTAGAGAAAGGAAGGAATTAGATAAATTTAAACCTTACTTCTGATGTACGAATAATAGTGCAGTGGAGATTATGAGTAGAGATTTTTGTGTGCTTTTTTCTTTAGTGTTTCTTCTTCTTCTTTTTTTCCCCCTTTTCCTTATTTAATAATGGATGTGTATTAGGGTAAATTGAAGCTGAAACCTTTGTCAATACTGAACAGCAACCACAAAACATTTTAGGAGATACTGACCCAGACAATAACTATTTTAATCATATTAATAATAAGTGTGCTTATTATGATGAACAATTAAATGGAATTATGAATTTGGATCAGACATTGACAATAATACATATTAATAGTAGGAGTCTCTATGCAAACTTGGATAGTATTAAGGAGTTTTAAATCAATTTAACACCCCATTTAGGATTATTGCAGTAAGTGAAATATGGATTAATGAAGAAAAAGATATAGATTTTGAATTATATGGATATGAGATGTACACACAAAAATAGGAAATGTAAAAGTGGTGGTGGGGTCAAAAGTGGACACAACTGACACATTTTTTTCAAAAATTTACAACCTCTGCCCCATTTGGCTGCTCCTCAGGGACAACATTTGTTGGCCATTGGGAGCAGACAAGAGGGGGAGGGGAGAGGAAAATATGCAAACAATGCCAGTGCATGCTATGAGTTTAAAGACATAACAGGTCCTTAAAGAATGATTACCACACTAGCATGTTTGGAGTAATGAGAGAACCATATGAGGACGGAAATTTATCTTGGAACACAAAATACAGTGGTACCTCTACTTACGAATTTAATTCGTTCCGGAAGAATTCTCGTAACGTGAAAAATTCGTAAGTAGAGGCGCGTTTTACATGTAAATGCCGTAATCCGTTCCAAGCCCCCAAAATTCGGGCATAAATTTTTTATAAATCGTAAAAATGCATCAAAACATGTAACAAATACATGTTACAATTAGATTACTGCACAATAAACATAAAATGAGAGTTTAAAATGAGAGAAAGAATAATAAAAGAGAATAATAAAAGAGAAAGAATAATAAAAATTATGTTCATTTACCCTTTAACTGCTATCGTCGTCGACGTCGTCACGTTTTGCCTTCTTTGGTTCATGTTCTGATCCAAGGACGTTTGCTTTTGTCGGCTTGTAAGTGCTTCGTTTTGTTTTAATACCGTGCTGATCGTTGATGTATTACGGCCATATTCTTTGGTGAGATCAACCAAACGCATAAAGTTTTGGAAAAAAAAAAAAATTCGTGGCCAATGGGATACCAGGAAGATGCTAGGCGATAGCCAATGGCAGAGCAGCTACAGGTATGTTTACGTTCGGTAAACTACGGAAGCTGCGAGGAGCGCATACTTTTTTGCCTTTCGTATCCTGAAATTTTGTTCGTAACTAGAGGCAATATTTTCCCGTTGAGGCGTCTCGTAACCTGAAAATTCCGTATGTAGAGACGTTCGTAAGTAGAGGTACCACTGTATAATAGTATGGCGCATGTTTAGGGCGCATATATTGTATCCATATTTCCCACATATACCTAGCAGGCATGACGGTGCATATTTTGGAGGCTTCACGTCTTAATGGACAAAGAGGACCTGACCCTGCAGAGACCTACAGGAGGTGTGAAGTTGGTCTGGCAGGAGATGGGAAGTTGGAGAGAATGTCCCAGCAGGAGCCCCGGAGGCTAGAAGGATAAGAGACAATGGGGACGCCAAGGAGTCTCGGGGGCTGTATGTTTGCTAAAGGACTGTAGGTTGGGGTGTGTGACTTGGGGAGAGTATAAGAACTGTGAAGGACGATTGTTCTCTCTCTTTTCAAGATTCTGTGATTGATAGAGGATGTAACCCTTCAATAAACCTATCCTGAGAAATAAACTCAGTCTCGTCTGTGAAAGGCATCCTCTACACTGGTGACCTACGACAAATTATGGCCGGTGGCGACGATCTTCCCACACTGGACTCTTCAGGAGCCAACCGGGTTAACGCAGCTACCACACTACAGCTGCTCGATTTCTGGCAACATAACCCGCGCTCCTGGTTTACCACTGTGGAGGCGCAGTTCCACCTTTGGGGAATTTCAGCGGACGCAACGAGGTTCTACCATGTCGTCGCGAAGCTGGACAGCCTCACAGTGCAGCGGGTGGAGAGCCTGACCAACTACCCGCCCCAGGACGACAAGTATGGTGCACTGAAAGCCGCCCTCATTTGTGCCTTCACCCCCTCGCAGGGAGAGCAAGCAGAGAAGCTTCTGGCGCTAACAGAAGGCGAAGCAGACAGGCCGGCAGATCTGATGGCGAGGATGATGAACCTGAGAGGCGAAGACAACGACAATTTTATCTTCGCCCACCTCTTCCTCAGAACACTACCGCCAGCAGTGAGAGTCACTCTGGCCAGCTCACAGCTGCTCAACAACCGTGACTACCACGGGCTGGGCCAGGAAGCACAGTGGCTCGTCGACGCCCATAGACGACACGCAGCCACGATGGCGGCAACGGAGCTGAACTCATCCCCGCGAGACGAGGGGAGACCAGAGGCCGCAGCACCGGACCCACTGACGTCAGCAGCTGCAGAGACCAGGAGAAGCGGAGCGGACAGCACCCTCTGCTTTTACCATCGACGATTCGCCGAGAGGGCACGCAGATGCATCCCACCGTGTCGATACAAGCGCCAGGGAAACGCCAAGACCGAGAGTCGGTAGCAGCTGCTGCTCTCGGCGCGAAGAACAAGCTGCTTTTCGTGACGGACGCAAATTCAGGGAAGGATTTCCTGGTGGACACAGGCTCCCAGCTGAGTTTCGTCAAGCCTTCCTACACGGACCTGCTGGCGCCTTCCAGCGGACCCCTGGTGCTAGCGGCAAACGGCTCGACGATCAAAACCTATGGGGAGAAGACGCTCCTCCTATCCTTCCACGGTCGCACCTTCGAGTGGACTTTCGTCGTAGCTGCAGTTAGCAATAACATGCTAGGTGCTGATTTTTTGTGCTCAAATGGTTTATTAGTTGATCTTACTAATAGACGTATGGTAAATGCACTGTCTTTCCACTCTATCTCCTGTACAGCTCGGGTGGCCCCGCCTTCTGCACATCCCAATGTCACAGCTGCGGGTGGTAAGTTTCATGCACTACTCAATCAGTTCCCAGCACTCACGGTCCCAACATTTTCAGCGTCAGTAGCCAAACACGGGGTCGAGCACTTCATAACTACCTCTGCCCCCCCTGTTTTTGCAAAAGCTCGGCGCTTGGACCCAGCTAAACTGGCCATCGCGCATGAGGAATTCGCCAACTTGGAAAAACTGGGCATCATTAGGCACTCTAACAGCCCTTGGTCTTCACCGCTGCACATGGTTCCTAAGGCCGACGGCTCGTGGCGGCCTTGCGGTGATTTCCGCAGGTTAAATAATGCTTCAGCACACGACCGCTACCTGATTCCGCACATCCAGGATTTTTCGGCACATTTGGCGGGGGCGTGCATCTTTTCCAAAATAGACTTGGTGCGCGGTTATCACCAAGTCCCAGTCCGTGCTCAAGACATACCCAAAACGGCAGTAATAACCCCCTTTGGGCTTTTCGAATTTTTGCACATGCCTTTTGGCCTCAAGGGCACCGCACAGACGTTCCAACGTATGATGGATGCGGTGTTGCGCGGCCTCCCTTTCGTGTTCGTCTACTTGGATGATATTTTAGTAGCCAGTACATCCGAAGACGAACACGAACGCCACCTCACAGCGGTTTTTCAGAGGCTGACAGAGCATGGGTTAATAATTAATCCAGCGAAATGCCAGTTCGGGGTAGCACAAATCGATTTTTTGGGCCACCGCGTTTCTCCAGAAGGAGCGGTCCCGCTGCCCGATAAAGTACGCGCGATAATGGAGTTTCCCCAACCGCAGACAGTTAAAGCATTGCAAGAATTTTTGGGGATGGTCAATTTTTATAACCGTTTCCTCCCCAGTGCGGCACAGCTCATGCACCCACTGTATGAGGCACTAAAGAAGCAAAAACCTGCAAATAAGGTCGAGTGGTCCCCGGAACGGGAGCGCGCTTTCTCCCAGGTCAAGTTGGCCCTGGCGAACGCTGTGTTATTGGCACACCCGGTGCCAACAGCTCGCATGGCGCTAACCACGGACGCTTCCGACGTAGCAGTTGGGGCAGTTGTTGAGCAACTGGTCGCAGGGAGCTGGCAACCGCTTGCGTTTTTCAGCAAAACATTGCGCGATAATGAGCGGAAATACAGCGCGTTCGATAGGGAACTTTTAGCCCTGCATTTGGCCATCTGCCACTTCCAGTTCTGGCTGGAAGGGTGCCGTTTCACCGCGTTTGTAGACCACAAACCTTTAACATTTTCAATGGCCAAGATTTCAGAGCCTTGGTCGGGCCGACAGCAGAGACAGCTGGCCGCGATTTCGGAGTTTACCACCGACATTCAACACGTGGCGGGTAAATACAATGTAGTGGCAGATTGTCTCTCGCGCGCAGTTGCAACGCCAGGCCCCCAGGGGGCAGACACGGTGGCCGTGGACGCGGGCCAGGCTTGCGGCGCGGAAGCGCTCGCAGCCCCGGTCTGCATGGGCTTAGATTATGCAGCCATGGCCGCCGAGCAGGTTAGCGATGCGGATGTGCGCGTGCTCCAGTCTGGGCCAACAAGGCTAAGGCTGGAGCACAGGATGCAGCAGATAGGTGTGCCCCCTCTAATCTGTGATGTCTCCACGGGGCGCCCCCGCCCCGTGGTCCCAGCTGCATGGCGCCGCCGCGTTTTTGATTTAATCCATTCGCTGGCACATCCGGGGGTTCGCGCATCGATCAAAATGGTGGGAGAAAAATTTGTTTGGCCGGGGCTGCGTAAACAGGTCAAAGAATGGGCCGCAGCCTGCGCAGCGTGTCAAAGAGCAAAGATACACAAGCACACGCGGGCCCCCTTAGAACCTTTTCACATCCCGGCCAAACGCTTCGACCACGTGCATATCGACTTGGTGGGACCCCTCCCGCTGTCGCAGGGGTTCACACACCTTCTAACCATGGTGGACCGCACCACGCGCTGGCCAGAAGCGGTCCGCCTGGCGTCAACTACAGCAGCAGACGTTGCGCGCGCGTTTTTAACGGCTTGGGTTGCGCGTTTTGGAGTCCCGTCAGACATAACGTCTGACAGGGGCCCCCAATTCGTTTCCGAGCTCTGGTCATCCATGGCACTCAGTCTGGGGGGTGAAAATTCACCGCACTACCGCTTATAACCCCCAGGCCAACGGTTTGTGCGAACGCTTTCACCGGTCATTGAAAGCAGCCCTCAGAGCGGCTCTCACGGACACAAATTGGGTTGATAAACTTCCATGGGTTTTATTAGGGTTGCGTTCAGCACCTAAGGAAGATTTGCAAGCCTCTCCGGCTGAGCTAGTTTTTGCCCAACCCCTCCGGTTACCGGGCGAATTCCTTCCAGAGAACCCCGCACCAAATCGCCCACCCGCTCAGCTGCTGCAGAGCGACATGGGATCAAACACCCTCCCCGGCCCAGTTCATCACAGTTTCCCACGCGTTTTTGTGCCTAAGACCTTAAAGAACGCAGAATTTGTCTTTGTCAGACACGACGCTCAGAGGCCAGGTTTAAGACCGCCTTATGATGGACCGTTCAGAGTGTTGGAAACTGGGGAAAAACATTTTTTGCTCGATTTGGGTGACAGAAGGGAATTAGTCTGCATTAACAGACTCAAACCCGCTTTTGTTTTGGCTGATGAACAAGTGCAGTTAGCCAGGGCCCCCAGTCGCGGCAGGCCGCCGGGGAGACACTGTTCTAAGCCTTCACAAGGATGTACTAACGACTCTAATCCACAGATGCAAGAAACGGCTACAGTCAGATTGAAACCTGCTTACAGCAGATATGGCAGGAGGTTGAAGCCCAAGCAGTCGGAAGTGTGATATGTTGTGCCATTTTCTGTTCTGTGTGATATGAGATGATTCTATGCATATTGGGGTGTACTTTGTCCTTATTTAGACGTTTTTGGGGGGGGGGTTATATGGCGCATGTTTAGGGCGCATATATTGTATCCATATTTCCCACATATACCTAGCAGGCAGGACGGTGCATATTTTGGAGGCTTCACGTCTTAATGGACAAAGAGGACCTGACCCTGCAGAGACCTACGGGAGGTGTGAAGATGGGAAGGAGATGGAGATAGGCAGGAGATGGGAAGTTGGAGAGAATGTCCCAGCAGGAGCCCCGGAGGCTAGAAGGATAAGAGACAATGGGGACGCCAAGGAGTCTCGGGGGCTGTATGTTTGCTAAAGGACTGTAGGTTGGGGGTGTGTGACTTGGGGAGAGTATAAGAACTGTGAAGGACGATTGTTCTCTCTCTTTTCGAGATTCTGTGATTGATAGAGGATGTAACCCTTCAATAAACCTATCCTGAGAAATAAACTGTCTCGTCTGTGAAAGGCATCCTCTACAATAGACACATTAAACAGCTTGTTAATATAGCATATTAAAACAGTTCATAAATGGATAAAAATTATAGTTATATGTTGTAACACACCCACACACACACTTATAAAATATGTGATTTTAACAGATAAATGCAAAATTAGTGAATTTTTATTACAAGGTAATATTAGATGATAAAATTAGTTGCAAAAATCTTAAATAAAATTAAGACAAATCACTTTATATCTTGTATTGCTCATTGATACGTCCAAACTTGACCTATTGTATAGAGGCCTGGGGTAACAATTTTAAAAGTACACTTAATTTATTGCTAACATCACAAAAAGGGCTGTCCATGTTATACACAAAGTCGGGTATTTTGAACATACTAATTTATTGTTTACACTGTGGAGAATGGTGAAGGACGAAGCAGAGTTTATTTCTCAAGTCGGTTTTATTCACATTCTCCAACATCTTCCAAACACAGAGAGTGAATCTCCCAACATCTGTCCCTTTTAACTCAGGACATCAAACATAAAGTCACATGGTACTTAATCCCAGTCACAATCTAACTTCCCCCCGATCTTAACACACCCCACCTCCCAGTCTCTGGCCGCTGGGCGAAATCCCCCAAGGCTATCTCTTTGCATGCCAAAGACTAAACTTTCACACCCTCGTGTTATCTCCAGAACGGCTCAGTCCTTTGTTCCGTCTCAGATGTGAAGCCTAAGGTGGTATACGTATGAATCATACAATCATATACATATGTGCATATATGTGTGCCACATGACCCCCCCCCCCCCCAAACGTCTAAGATGGAACAAACGTAATAACAGTCTGCAAGTCATGGTAAAATTATTACACATCAGTCCACATGTCACTTGGGCCTCAGTCGCCTCCCATATCTGCTGTAAGCGGGCTTTACCACCTCCACGGCGTCTTCCTGCTGTGGAGCTGCTGCCTGAGGATTAGAACTGTTAGTCAATCCCTGTGGGTGTTCTGAGGAATGCTCTCTAAGGGGTCTGCCACGCCGAGGAGCCTTAGCCAACTGCACAACTTCGTCAGCTACCACAAAAGCGGGTTTGAGTCTGTTTATGCCAATCAATTCTTTTCTGCCCCCCAAATCTAGCAAAAAATGCTTATCCCCCGTTTCCAGCACTCTATATGGTCCATCATAAGGTGGGCGTAAAGGTGGGCGATGGGCATCATGTCTGACAAAAACAAACTCCGCATTTTTTAAAGCCTTAGGCACAAAAACACGCGGAAAACTGTGGTGAACGGGGCCAGGTAGCGTGCTCGAGCCTGTGCTACTCTGTAACCGCTGAGCCCGGGAGCACTCTGGGGCCGGATTATCTGGGAGAAATTCCCTGGGCAGCCGAAGTGGCTGTGCAAAAACTAGCTCAGCTGGGGAGGCTTCTAAATCCTCTTTAGGTGCAGAACGCAACCCCAATAAAACCCATGGTAGCTTGTCCACCCAATTTGCATCCGTAAGCGACGCTCTGAGAGCCGCCTTCAATGACCTGTGAAAACGTTCGCATAACCCGTTAGCCTGCGGGTTATACGCGGTCGTGCGGTGGATCGTTGCCCCCAGGCTGCGGGCCATCGCTGACCAAAGTTCGGAAACAAATTGACGGACCTCTGTCGGACGTAATGTCCAACGGGACTCCAAAACGCGCTACCCATGCCCTTAAAAATGAGCGCTCCACCTCCTCGGCTGTGGTTGACGAGAGCGGAACCACTTCCGGCCAGCGCGTGGTGCGGTCAACCATGGTCAGAAGATGTGTGCACCCTTGTGAGGGCGGGAGGGGGCCTACGAGGTCCACGTGGACATGATCAAACCTTTTAGCTGGGATGTGAAACGGCTCCAAGGGAGCTCTCGTGTGTCTATGAACTTTGGCGCGTTGACAAGCCATGCAGGCTGCCGCCCACTCTCTAACTTGTTTGCGCAGGCTCGGCCATACAAATTTCTCTCCCACCATTTTGACCGACGCGCGCACTCCCGGGTGCACCAGGGAATGAATCGAGTCAAAAACGCGGCGGCGCCACGCGGCCGGTACCACAGGACGCGGTCGCCCAGTGGAGACATCGCAGATTAGGGGGGGCATACCGTCTTGCAGCACCCTGTTCTCCAGCCTTAACCCTGTTGGTCCAGACTGGAGCGCGCGCACGTCCGCGTCGCTAACCTGATCCGCGGCCATGGCTGCATAATCTATCCCTACGCGGACTAGGGCCGCGCGCACTTCCGTGTTGCTAACCTGATCCGCGGCCATGGCTGCAAAATCTACCCCTGCACGGGCTGGAGCCGCCACGGCGCACGAGAGGCAGTCTGCCACTACATTAAGTTTAGCCGCTACATGCTGGATATCGGTAGTAAACTCCGAGATCGTGGCCAGCTGTCTCTGCTGCCGGCCCGACCACGGTTCTGAAATCTCGGCCATCGCGAAAGTCAGCGGTTTGTGGTCCACGAACGCGGTGAAACTGCGTCCCTCCAGCCAAAACTGGAAGTGGCGAATGGCCAAGTGGAGAGCTAACAACTCCCTGTCGAATGCGCTGTATTTTCGTTCACTATCGCGCAAGGTCCTGCTGAAAAAGGCGAGCGGTTGCCATGCTCCTGCTACATACTGTTCCACAACCGCCCCATGGCCACATCTGACGCGTCAGTGGTGAGTGCTATGCGGGCCATTGGGTCTGGATGTGCTAACAACGCAGCGTTTGCCAGGGCTGTTTTGACTTCCGCGAATGCGCGCTCTCGCTCCGGAGACCATTCGATTTTATTTGTGGGTTTTTGTTTTTTTAGTGCAGCATACAATGGTTGCATGAGCTGCGCTGCGTGGGGGAGGAAACGGTTATAAAAATTCACCATTCCCAAAAACTCCTGTAACGCTTTGACCATTTGTGGCTGGGGAAAATTTGTTATTGCGCGCACTTTGTCAGGCAGAGGAACCGCTCCTTCTGGAGAGACGCGATGCCCCAAAAAATCAATCTGCGTCACCCCGAACTGACACTTCGCTGGGTTGATTATTAACCTGTGCTCTGTCAACCTTCGGAAAACTGTCATGAGGTGGTTTTCGTGTTCGTCTTCGGACGCGCTGGCTACCAATATGTCGTCCAGGTAGACGAACACGAAGGTGAGATTGCGCAACACCGCGTCCATCATGCGTTGGAACGTCTGCGCCGCGCCTTTAAGCCCAAATGGCATGCGCAAAAACTCGAAAAGCCCGAAAGGAGTTATTACCGCTGTTTTGGGTATGTCCTCAGCGCGCACTGGGACCTGGTGGTAACCGCATACCAAGTCTATTTTAGAAAAAACGCGCGCCCCCGCCAAATGAACTGAAAAATCTTGGATGTACGGGATCGGGTAGCGGTCGTGCGCTGTAGCGTTGTTCAACCTGCGGAAATCACCGCAAGGTCGCCACGAGCCATCAGCTTTCGGGACCATGTGCAGCGGTGAAGCCCATGGGCTCTTTGAACGCCTGATGATGCCCAACCTTTCCAGGTTGGCGAACTCCTCGCGCGCTATGGTCAGTTTAGCTGAATCCAAGCGCCGAGCTTTTGCAAAAACGGGCGGTCCGGTGGTAGTAACAAAATGTTCCACCCCGTGTTTAGCCACGGTCGCCAAAAATGTTGGGACCGTGAGTGCTGGGAACTGAGTGAGGAGTGTGTGGAACTTACCACCTGCAGCTGTGACGTTGGCTTGTGCTGTTGGTGGGGCCACTCGAGCTGTACAGGGAATCGAATAAAAAGAGAGTGCATTAACCAGGCGTCTGTTAGCAAGATCGACCAACAAACCATGTGAGCACAAAAAATCAGCCCCTAACATGTTGATATTGACTGCTGCTATGACGAAAGTCCACTTGAATGTGCGGCCGTGTAAAGACAGAAGCAGAGTCCTCTCACCGAAGGTCTTAATCGCCGAGCCGTTCGCTGCTGACACCCGGGGACCACTGGAAGGTGCCAGCCGGTCGGCGTAGGAGGGTGTGATGAAACTCAGCTGGGAGCCTGTGTCCACGAGGAAATGCCTCCCCGAGCGCGCATCCCTCAAGTAGAGCAGCTTGTTCTCCTCTCCGAGGGCCGCAGCTGCTACCGACCCCCGGTCTTGGCATTTTCCCGAGCGCTTGAAATGGCACGGTGGTATGCACTTGCGTGCCCTTTCTGTGAAGCGGCGATGGTAGAAGCAAAGGACATCGTCTGCTCCGTGTTTCCTGGCCCCTGCCGCCGCCGTCATCGGTGAGTCTGGTGCTGCAGCCTCTGGCCCTCTGCCATCTCCGGACGTTGCGCCTAGCGCCGTTTATTGGCATTCACAAGTCGTTGCGCCTCCTGGCCCAGCTCGTGGTAGTCTCGCCGGGCCAACAGTGGTGAACTGGCCAGGGTCACTCTCACCGCTGACGGTAGGGTCCTGAGGAAAAGGTGGGTGAAGATGAAGTTATCATCTTCGGAGTCTCTCAGCCTCAACATCCTCCCCATCAGGTCTGCAGGTCTGTCGCTTTCAAATTCAGTCAGCGCCAGGAGCCCTCTGCTCGCTCCTCCACTGAGGGGGTGAAGTAACGGATGAGTGCAGCCTTCAACGTGCTGTACTTGTCGCTGTCTGGTGGGTGGTTGATCAGGCTCTCCACTCGCTGGGCTGTGTGGTTGTTCAGCTTTGCAACCACATGGTAGAACTTTGTGGCATCTACCGAAATCCTCCAGAGGTTGAACTGCACCTCGACTGCGTTAAACCAGGAGTGCGGATTGCTCTGCCAGAAGTCCGGTAGCTGAATCCGTTTGGCTGGCTCCTGACGAGTCTGGCTCCGGAGAATTGCTTCTGCTCATGATACGTCTTCGGGTCACCAGTGTGGAGAATGGTGAAGGACGAGGCAGAGTTTATTTCTCAAGTCGGTTTTATTCACATTCTCCAACATCTTCCAAACACAGAAAGAGAGTGAATCTCCCAACATCTGTCCCTTTTAACCCAGGACATGAAACATACAGTCACATGGTACTTAATCCCAGTCACAATGTAACTTCCCCCCGATCTTAACACACCCCACCTCCTAGTCTCTGGCCGCTGGGCGAAATCCCCCAAGGCTATCTCTTTGCATGCCAAAGACTAAACTTTCACACCCTCGTGTTATCTCCAGAACGGCTCAGTCCTTTGTTCCGTCTCAGATGTGAAGCCTAAGGTGGTATACGTATGAATCATACAATCATATACATATGTGCATATGTGTGCCACAACACATTAAAAGTTACTGAAATTGCGGGATCTGGTTGGTTATCATATAGCACAATTAATGTTTAGAAAAAAGATAAAGAAAAGAAAAACCTTTTCCATAATCAATCAATTTTTTCTAAAATAGTTATAAAATCCATAAGTTGCATATCTTTAAAATATAGCTTAAATTTTGAAAAAATGAAAATCTTTATAAGAGCTAAAGGCTCAATAAAAGCTTAATCTGGCATTGATGATCTTGTAGGTAGTTGGTTTGATAATATATATTTGGCAAATAGGGAAAAATAATTTAAGGAGCCTTCATAAGTATAATTATTAGTTTATTGATTTGTTTTTTGTGGATGCTGTTGTATTCCCATGATTAAAGAATAAAAACTGAAAGAATAAAAATAAATAAAATTAAAAAATAAAAAACAAAAGAAAGATCTATTTTAGTGGCCTTCTCTTCCAAGGACCGCCTCCATATCAAGGGGACCCACCTACCCACCTATTGCCAGGACGATGACGAGGTTGTGCCACGACTGAGGGGGATCTAGAAGACACCGATGAGATAGTTTAGGGTCTACGATGGGTTCTACAATGTACATTCACATGGTGTTAGATTTTGCTTTGCATTGCTGCTGCCCCACAGGTTTCCTCTGTGATAAATGAAAGAATAGATGCATGTATATGAATGTATTTGTGTATATATATATATACTGTTTCACATATATTCATATCTATGCATAGATGAGGATAGTAAAGTTTTGAATATATTTTACACATATAGGATTGTTAGTTATATTAACTCATGATGTCTGCACCACACCCGATGTCCTCTGGAGAGATGGCAACCTGAGGGGGGCAGGTCTATGTGAATGCCAGAAGGAGGACATCACACACATATAGAACTTAGAAACACTATACACATAAGGAGAGAGAGAGAGAGAGAGAGAGAGAGAGAGAGAGAGAGAGAGAGAGATAGGGAGGTGCCCTGATAGGACACCTCATCAGGGGGAATTGTTGATAAAATGATTTGATTTCTCTGTCTCTCTCTCACACATACTTCTTTATCTGCTTGCTTTACACGCTACACTGCAGAGTTTAGATTACACCCCATAATTCATTCGTTGAAATCAGTTAGAATCAGCTCTGTACATAGCTGAGCCGACATGTAAGTTTAAAATATGTTACAGATACAATGAGGTAAAAACCCCTCCCTCTTGCATGAGGGGGGTGGTCAGGCTATAAAAACCATAGTGTAGAGGATGTGCTCAAAGGATGAGGCTGAGTTTCATTTCTCAGGTTCGGCTTTATTAACAGAACACATCTCTAGCATTCTCAAAGCAGGAAAAGAGACAGAACACTATCACATCACGCTCTTATACTTCTGGAGCATCGAAACTTAAGTCACATGGTGCTTTAGCAAACGTACAGTCACATGGTACTTTATCCCTGTCACAATGCAACTCTTTGATCATTCACCATTGTCTCTTATTCCTCGATGATCCGGAAATCCCTCTGGGGCATCTTCTCTGAGACCACGGCTGAATCTCACACCTCCTCGTTATCTCCTGCAGACTTCAGCAGATCCAGACCTCTTTGTCCCTCGAGACGTGAAGCACCCAATAAACATACAGCCATACCTTTGTGGAAAGTATGAACCCAACATATGCGCCACATGACACCCCCCCCAAACGTCTACTATGGGACAAAACATAATCAGAGATGCATGACATAAAAACATTATCACATATCAAAAATCAATCCACCAGTTGCCTAGGTCTTAACCTCCTGCCGAATCTGCTGTAAGCCGGCTTTGCTACTTCTGCAGCGTCTTCCTGCACCTGTGGATTAGAACTGTTAGCACATCTCTGTGGGGGCTCTGGAGAATGCCTTCTTGGAGGCCTGCCACGGCGGGGGGTCCTCGCCAACTGCACATGTTCATCAGCAAGAACAAAAGCGGGTTTGAGTCTGTTTATGCAAATCAACTCCTTTCTGCCTCCTAAATCTAGCAAAAAATGCTTCTCACCTGTTTCCAGCACTCTGAAAGGTCCATCATAAGGCGGGCGCAAACCTGGGCGTTGTGCATCATGTCTAACAAAAACAAACTCCGCATTTTTTAAAGCCTTCGGCACAAAAACTCGTGGGAAACTGTGATGAACCGGACCAGGGAGCGTGTTTGATCCTGTGCCACTCTGCAACAGCTGAGTGGGGGGGGGGCAATTTGGTGCAGGATTGTTGGGAAGAAATTCCCCTGGCAAACGGAGAGGTTGTGCAAAAACTAACTCAGCTGGGGAGGCCTGCAAATCCTCCTTAGGTGCAGAACGCAACCCCAATAAAACCCATGGAAGTTTGTCCACCCAATTTGTATCCGTAAGTGACGCTCTGAGGGCTGCTTTCAACGACCTATGAAAGCGTTCGCATAAACCGTTAGCTTGGGGGTTATACGCGGTAGTGTGGTGTATCTTCACCCCTAAGCTGTGGGCCATCGACGACCATAATTCGGAAACAAATTGGGGACCTCTGTCGGACGTTATGTCCGACGGAACTCCAAAATGCGCAACCCAAGCTGTTAAAAACGCTTGCGCAACTTCTTCCGCTGTGGTTGACGCCAGAGGAACCGCTTCTGGCCAACGCGTGGTGCGATCCACCATCGTCAAAAGGTGTGTGTGCCCCTGTGACGACGGAAGGTGACCCACCAAGTCAACATGCACATGATCAAAACGCTTAGCCGGAATGTGAAAAAGCTCCAAGGGAGCTCTAGTGTGCTTGTGTATTTTGGCTTGCTGACACGCTACGCAGGCTGCTGCCCATTCCTTGACCTGTTTGCGCAACCCGGGCCAAACAAATTTCTCCCCCACCATCTTAATCGATGCGCGCACACCCGGGTGCGCCAGAGAATGGATCGAGTCAAAAACGCGGTGGCGCCACGCAGCTGGAACCACGGGGTGAGGCCGTCCCGTGGAGACATCGCAGATTAGGGGGGGCATACCAATTTGCTGCACCCTGTGCTCCAGCCTTAACCCTGTTGGTCCAGACTGGAGCGCGCGCACATCCGCATCGCTAACCTGCTCCGCGGCCATGGCTGCATAATCTAAACCTACGCGGACCGGGGCTGCGCGCGCTTCCGCATCGCTGCCCTGGCCCGTGGCCACGGCTACAGAATCTGCCCCCACGGGGCCTGGCGTTGCTACAGCACGCGAGAGACAGTCTGCCACTACATTACGTTTACCTGCGACATGCTGGATATTGGTGGTGAACTCCGATATCGTGGCTAGCTGCCTTTGCTGCCGGCCTGACCAAGGTTCTGAAATCTTGGCCATCGCAAAAGTTAGCGGCTTGTGGTCCACGAACGCAGTGAAACGGCGCCCTTCCAGCCAGAACTGGAAATGGCGAATGGCCAAGTGTAGGGCCAAAAGCTCCCTGTCGAACGCGTTGTATTTATGCTCGCTATCGCACAAGGTTTTGCTGAAAAACGCGAGCGGCTGCTAGGTCCCTGCCACAAACTGTTCAACGACCGCCCCCACCGCTAAATCGGAAGCGTCAGTGGTGAGCGCCATGCGGGCTGTTGGAACTGGGTGTGCTAACAAAATGGCGTTTGCCAGGGCTGATCTGACCTGGGCGAAAGCGCGCTCTCGCTCCGGAGACCATTCGACCTTATTTGTGGGCTTTTGTTTTTTTAGTGCAGTGTACAGTGGTTGCATGAGCCGCGCTGCGCTTGTGAGGAACTGGTTATAAAAATTAACCATTCCCAAAAACTCCTGCAGCGCTTTGACCGTTTGAGGTTGGGGAAAATTTGTTATTGCGCGTACTTTATCAGGCAGAGGGATCGCCCCTTCTGGCGAAACGCGATGCCCCAAAAAATCGATTTGCGCCACCCCAAACTGGCACTTCGCTGGGTTAATTATTAACCCATGCTCTGCCAGCCTCCGAAAAACTGCTGTAAGGTGGCTTTTGTGTTCGTCTTCGGACGTGCTGGCTACCAAAATGTCGTCCAAGTAGACGAACACGAAAGGGAGGTCTCGTAAAACTGCATCCATCATGCGTTGAAAGGTCTGCGCGGCACCCTTGAGACCAAACGGCATGCGCAAAAACTCAAAAAGCCCGAAAGAAGTCATTACCGCTGTTTTGGGTATATCCTGAGCGCGCACTGGGACTTGATGGTAACATCGCACCAAATCAATTTTAGAAAAAATGCGCGCCCCCGCCAAATGAACTGAAAAATCTTGAATGTGCGGAATCGGGTAGCGGTCGTGTGCTGAAACGTTGTTCAACCTGCGGAAATCACCGCAAGGTCACCACGAGCCGTCAGCCTTTGGGACCATGTGTAGCAGTGAAGCCCAGGGGCTTTTAGAGCATCTAATGATGCCCAGTTTTTCCAGGTTGGCGAACTCCTCTCGCGCTATGGCCAGTTTAGCTGAGTCCAAACGTCGAGCTTTTGCAAAAACAGGCGGCCCAGTGGTAGTGATAAAATGCTCCACCCCATGCTTAGCTACTGTCGCCGAAAACGTTGGAACTGTGAGTGCTGGAAACTGAGTGAGCAGTGCATGAAACTTACCACCCGCAGCTGTGACGTTGGCCAGTGCAGCGGGCGGGGCCACCCGAGCTGTGCAGGGAAGAGAATGGAAAGACAGTGCATTAACCAGACGTCTATTAGCAAGATCAACCAATAAACCATGTGAGCACAAAAAATCAGCCCCTAACATGTTGAAGCTGACTGCCGCTACAATAAAGGTCCACTCAAATGAACAGCCCTGTAAGGACAGAAGCATAGTCCTCTCACCGAAGGTCTTAATCGCTGAGCCGTTCGCTGCTGACACTGACACCCAGGGAACTTCAGACGGCATCAGCCGTTCCGCGTAGGTAGGCGTGACAAAACTCAGCTGGGAGCCCGTGTCCACGAGGAATTGTTTCCCTGAGTGTGCATCTGTCAGGTAAAGCAGCTTGTTCTCCTCCCCGAGGGTCGCAGCCGCTACCGACCACCGGTCTTGGCGTTTCCCGGATGCTTGAAGTGGCACGGTGGGAGGCACTTGTGTGCCCTCTCTGCAAAACGGCAATGGTAGAAGCACAGGCCGTCATCAGCTCCGCGTCACCTGGTACCTGTCGCCGCCGTCGTCGATGCGTCTGGCGCCGCAACCACTGGCCCCAAGCAGTCTCCGGGCGTTGTTCCTAGCTCAGCTGCCGCGGCCGAAACCGCGCTCCGCTTGTGGGCGTCGACGAGTCGCTGCGCCTCCTTGCTCAACCCATGGTAGTCTCGCTTGGCCAATCGGGGTGACTCTGCCAGGGTCACTCTCACCGCTGGCGGCAGGGTCCGGAGGAAAAGGTGGGCGAAAATAAATTCGCCGTCCTCGGAGTCTTTCAGCCTCAACATCTTCACCATTAGGTCCGCAGGTCTGTCGTTCTCCGACTCCGTCAACGTTAGGAGCCCCTCTGCTCGCTGTTGTATCGAAGGGGTGAAATGGCTGATCAGCGCGTCCTTCAATGCGCTGTACTTGTTGCTGTCCGGTGGGTGGTTGACCAGATCTTCCACCCTCTGGACCGTGTGGCTGTCCAGCTTCGCCACCACATGGTAGAATTTTGTGTCATCCTTCGAGATTCTCCGGAGGTTGAACTGCGCCTCGACTGCGCTGAACCAGGAGCGCGGACTATGCTGCCAGAAATCAGGCAGCCAGAGTGTGGAGGCAGCCATCAGGCTGGCTTCCGCCGAGCTCCGCTCGGGAGAATTCTCTCTGCTCATTCTTTGTCGTAGGGTCACCAGTGTAGAGGATGTGCTCAAAGGATGAGGCTGAGTTTCATTTCTCAGGTTCAGCTTTATTAACAGAACACATCTCTAGCATTCTCAAAGCAGGAAAAGAGACAGAACACTATCACATCACGCTCTTATACTTCTGGAGCATCGAAACTTAAGTCACATGGTGCTTTAGCAAACATACAGTCACATGGTACTTAATCCCAGTCACAATGCAACTCTTTGATCATTCACCATTGTCTCTTATTCCTCAATGATCTGGAAATCCCTCTGGGGCATCTTCTCTGAGACCAAGGCTGAATCTCACACCTCCTTGTTATCTCCTGCAGACTTCAGCAGATCCAGACCTCTTTGTCCCTCGAGACGTGAAGCACCCAATAAACATACAGCCATACCTTTGTGGAAAATATGAACCCAACATATGCGCCACAATAGGGCTCCATTTTGGGGTGGCACACTCTCTCGAGGAATTGCCTAAGAGGCGTGTCCCAGCGCTGTTGTAATTCCATATCTCACTTTCAGTAAATCCAGTGAAAATGTACTTCATCTCTCAGCCTGGTTATTTGGCCGTCGTATCAAAGAACTGGGGTTTAAGGTATTTTAGACTCAACAATGTCCTGTATTTTCCCTCTGGGATTAATAAAGTATACAAAATACAAAACAAAAAATATACAAAATGCTTCAGCCAGCCTACTTACACATTCTAGAAAACGAGATCATATTACCTCCATATTATATACGTTAGTTTGGCTACCAGTGGAGTTTAGGATTTATTTTAAAGTTCTTACACTTAATATAGAGCACTACATGGACAAGCCCCATCTTATTTATCTGATCTCCTTCTCAAACATACTCCTGCTCGCACTCTTACAGGTGCATCTCACTAAATTAGAATATCATCAAAAAGTTGATTTATTTCAGTAATTCAATTCATAAAATGAAACTCATATTTTATATAGATTCATTACAGATAGAGTGATCTATTTCAAGTGTTTATTTCTTTTAATTTTGATTATTATGGCTTGCAGCTCATGAAAACCCGAAAATCAGTTTCTCAAAAAATTTGAATATTACATAAGATCAATTTTAAAAAATTGATTTTTTTTTTAATAGAAATGTTGGCTGACTAAAAGTATTTCCATGTACACACTCAATACTTGGTCAGGGCTCCTGCTGCATGAATTAATACTGCATCACTGTGGCCTGGCATGAAGGTGATCAGCCTGTGTTACTGCTAAGGTGTTATGAAGGCCCATGTTGCTTTGATAGCGGCCTTCAGCTCATCTGCATTGTTGAGTCTGGTGTCTCAACTCCCTGTCGACGATACTTCATAGATTCTGTATGGTGTTTTAGGTCAGGAGAGTTTGCTGGCCAGTAAAACATAGTGATACCATGGTCATTAAACCAGGCTTTGGTACTTTTGGCAGCAGTGTGGGCAGGTGCCAAGTCCTGCTGGAATATGAACTCAGCATCTCCATAAAGCCTGTCAGCAGAGGGAAGCATGAAGTGCTCTAAAATATTCCTGGTAGACAGCTGCATTGACTTTAGACTTGATAAAACACAGTGGACTAACACCAGCAGATGACATGGCTCCCCAAATCAGGTGCCAAGTCCTGTCACTTGGAAATCAAGGTCCCAGAGTCTGGAGGAAGAGTGAACAGGCACAGAATCCAAGTTGCTTGAGGTCCAGTGTGAAGTTTCCACAGTCAATGATGATGTGTGGAGCCATGTCATCTGCTGGTGTTTTTCCACTGTGTTTAATCAAGTCCAATGTCAGTGCAGCCATCTAACAGGAAATTTTAGAGCACTTCATGCTTCCCTCTGCTGACGAGCTTTATGGAGATGCTGATTTCATTTTCCAGCAGGACATGGCACCTGCCCACACTGCCAAAAGTACAAATACCTGGTTTAATGACCATGGCATCACTGTGTTTGATTAGCCAGCAAACTCTCCTGACCTAAATCCCATGGAGAATCTATGGAGTATTGTCAAGAGGAAGATGAGAGATACCAGACCCAACGATGCAGACGAGCTGAAGGTCACTATCAAAACAACCTGGACCTTCATAACACCTCCGCAGTAACACAGGCTGATTGCCTCCATGCCATGCTGCATTGATGCAGTAATTATGCAAAAGGATCCCCGACCAAGTGTTGAGTGTATATATGGATATACTTTTCAATTGGCCATCATTTTTATTAAAAATCTTTTTTTAAAATTAATTTTATATAATATTCTAATTTTTTGAGAAACTGAATTTGGATTTTTCATGAACTGCCAGCCATAACCATCAAAATTAAAAGAAACAAACACTTGAAATATATCACTCTGTGTGTAATGAATCTGTGAATGAGTCACACGAAGCGACTCTGTCCCTGGTGATTGGGGCTCGCCGGAGGAACTAACCGAGGCAACAGTTGGACGGGAGCCGGATCGGAGTTCGGGTGCAGCGGTGGTGGGAGACGGGGACCAGTGGAGGACCACCGGGGCCCCAGCCAGATAAGAGCCTGAATCGGAGCCCAGTTACAGCAGCGGGGCTCAGCGGAGGATCTACTGAGGAAGACGGCGGTAGGTGGCGGGGCTCAGCGGAGGAACTACTGGGACCCCAGCTGGACAGGAGCAGGATCGGAGCTCAACTACAGCGGTGGCAGGCGGCGGGACTCGGTGGAGGAGCTGCCGGTACCCCGGCTGGACAGGAGCTCAATTGCAATGGGACTAGCAGCGGAGGGGGCTAGCTGAGGCCCAGCTGGATTCGAGGTCGGTCGGATCGGATACCGGTGACACCAGCAAAGATTGTTTTTACTATCAACAGGTCAGTAAAAATGCCACCAAAGAAGGAGGAAATGGAAGAGATCAAAAAATCTCTGAACTTCTTGTCAGAAGAACTGACCAAAGTGGCTAGTCAGCAGGCTAAAATAATAGGGCTAGTGGAAGAAGTCCGAGAATTAAAATTAACAATTAAGGAAAAAGACAAAAAATTGCGGACTTGGAGCGACGCGTCGAGGATCTTGAACACTGTTCTCGTATGGATGATCTAATTATAAGTGGACTAGATATTAAATACCAATCATATGCTCATGCTACAGCAGGATTGAGAAGTGAGGAGGCTCCCGCAAGTGAATCAGTCTCCCTGGAAAACCAGGTGCTTCAGTTCCTTTTGTGCTTCAGTTCCATTTCAGCCCGTCATGCTTTACCCAGAAAGGATAATAAAACAAAGAAATCAATTGTGATGCGCTTTGTGAACAGAAGGGTAAAGAATGACATACTGAGGCAGGCCAGAAAGCTACGGGGAACAGAAGTTTACCTAAATGAACATCTAACAAAAACTAATGCTGAAATAGCACGGCAAGCACGGATGCTGAAAAGACAAAATAAGATACAGGCAACATGGACAAGAAATTGTAGAGTTTGGATCAAACTAAATGGAACACCTGAGGAAGCAAAGAGTATAATAATCAGAGAGATCACTGACTTAAATAAATATACGTAGATGAACACTGATTAAGAAAATTAAGAGACTATGATAATCCATATCCACACACACACGGCAAGAATAGTTCTTCTGTGACACCATGTCAATGTACTTTAAAAAAAACAAAAACTAAAAACAAACAAAACTTATGACTGACTTGAGTAGACATCAATTATCCCCAGTTGGAGGAAGTCATTTGACACAGAGTGAGGAAATTCAAACTCTGAAAATATGCCATTATGCTGAACATAAACTACAAGAGATGGAGAATGATATTGATCCTGAAAACCACTTTTTCAATAATATTCATAATCATTGTGAATATTACACTGAAAAGCAATTCAAAAGTCAAGTGCAACTAGATGGTAAACTATCAATAATACACTTCAACAGCAGAAGTCTTAACAAAAACTTTCCACAGATTCAGGACTATTTAAAACAGCTGGACAGAAAATTTACAGCTATCGCAGTCTCTGAAACTTGGCTTAATGAAGAGCAGGCTCCTCTGATGGCAATAGAGGGATATCAGATGTTTCATATTAACAGATCTCAAAAAAAGGGTGGTGGTGTTGCACTGTATATTGATGACCTGTATAGGTGTAAACTTGTAAATGGAATGTCCTTTGCACTACCAGGGATTTTGGAATGTGTTACTGTTGGGACTGACCAAGATAAAACAAAAAATCTAATTATAAGTTGTATATATAGAACGCCGGGAACTTGCATTGAGACATTCAGAGATAAATTAGTCGAGCTGTACAATAATATTCGTCGTCGGCCTCCGTCGGTCTATGATGACCATGGAAGAGAATCCTAAACGTCTACTCTGCTGGAACAGCACTGCCTGTGGCTGAACAGGCCGATGTACACCGGTGTTCTACCTTCCAGCGTTGGGCGATGGTAGGATTCAAGCCTGGGCAGGAAGATATGGAGGACAAGATGTTACCCATGCAGCATGTCCCCCCTCTCCACGTCACTGATGAATCCAAAGGAACAGCAGGGCTGCTATAGTTTGGCACCAGCGCCGTCGCAGGAGCTGCCAGAAAGATGTTGAGCACAACAGAGAACTGCCTTAGGGGCTCCAACTCTGGATTTTTCCTCAGGGTTGACTCCCGAAGCCTTTCCCGTGACCGGGTGTGCCGCAAGGCAGCGGAGGTTTGAAATCAGGGTTTACCTTCCCCTAGATGGACTACCTTCCCAGGTTGACGAGCCACCATCTACCCGAAGCATCTGGTTTTAAGGCACCAGAGATCCGCCCTCGCCCCTTCTCCTATTAGTAAAAGCAGTTCCACCGGGCTTCGAGACTAAACCACACGGGCAGGCTAGGAGTTGGACTTAGTTGTCAGAGGCTTTTCGAGACGCACGCCGTAAGGAGCATTTTATGAGCACTGGGAGCTTAACCCCAGTGCCGCTCCTGGCTATGACAACCTTGGAATCTGTACAATAATATTACTAGTAAGAAAATGGTAGTAATTTGTGGAGATTTCAATATTGATCTACTAAATCCATATCAACAAAATGTAATTACAGAGTTCATGAATTCTATGTACAGCATGAGTCTATATCCCACAATAACACATCCCAGTAGAATCACAGTTCACACTGCTACACTTATTGACAACCTGTTTGTTAATATTATTGATAAGAAAATAGAAAGTGGATTATTGATAAATGATATAAGTGACCATTTGCCAACCTTTGCACTTATCCATGGCCACACGGGGGCCAATACAGAAAAAATTTTAAAATCATTCACATACAAATCACAAAATGCAATCAGTTCTTTTAAAGAGGACTTGCTGAAGCAAGACTGGACAAAAGTCTATGTATCAGATGTAAATGAAGCCTATGATACATTTATAAACATTGTAACCACTCTTTATGAAAAAAACTGTCCATTAGTAAAGAAAAAGCCTAAACATAAATTTGCCGATAAGTCATGGTTAACCAAAGGATTACAAAAGGCATGTAAAAAGAAAAATTTATTATATAAAGCTTTCCTAAAGAAAAGGACAAAAGAAGCAGAGCAGCGGTATAAAACATACAAAAATAAGTTGACATATATAATAAGATGTAGTAAAAGAGACTACTACAGTAAAGAACTGGAGAAAAACAGAGACAATATTAAAAATACATGGACAATACTTAACAATATTCTTGGAAATAAAAACAGAAATACAAGCTACCCAACCGATTTTTCAAAAAATAAAACGACTCAGAGTGTGAATGCAGCTTCACCTGCAGATGAATTTAATAACTTTTTTGTTAACATTGGTCCTAATTTGGCTCGAGAAATACCCATTATGGCACCTACAGGCGAAACAATAAGTAAAAACACTGCTATAAAAGACTCCATTTTCATAAAGAACACAGACGAGAGAGAGGTCATTGAAATTGTTAAATCGTTTAAAAGTAAAACATCTACAGACTGTGATGGTATTGACATGCTCTTAGTCAAAACTATTATTGAATGCTTAGTGAAACCACTGACGTATATCTGTAACCTGTCTCTCCAAACAGGTATATTTCCCAATGCAATGAAAATAGCTAAAGTAATTCCGATATACAAGACGGGTGACACGAGGGGAATTCTCAAACTATAGACCAATTTCACTATTGCCGCAATTTTCCAAGATACTTGAAAAAATATTCTATGAGAGAACTGACAACTTCATACTGAAGAATAATTTATTGTGTGAGCAGCAATATGGGTTCAGACACAAGAGGACAACTGCATTTGCTCTAATGGAATTTATAGAAAAAATATCAACTGCCGTTGAAAATAAAGAGTATTCAGTTGGGGTATTCCTGGATCTTAATTTATTATTAAAGAAACTACAAAATTGTGGTATTAGGGGGGTAGCACTGTCCTGGTTATGCAGTTACTTAAAGAATAGATATCAGTATGTATGTGTTGGTAACAAAAACTCACAGTTACTGAAGGTTACTTGTGGAGTCCCACAGGGTTCAGTTTTGGGGCCATTGTTATTCAACATGTACTATATAAATGATATATGTAAAGTTTCAGAAAAAATGGATTTAATATTGTTTGCCGACGACACTAATTTATTATGCAGTGGAAGCAATTTGGAACAACTTTTGGATACACTCGGAAAGGAATTAGGAAAGCTCAAACTGTGGTTTGATTCAAACAAATTAACGCTCAATTTAAGTAAGACAAAATTTATAGTTTTTAACAACCATCACAACAACTTAGTATCTAACCTCAGTGTAAATGGTGTAGAGATTGAAATGGTATCCGAAACTAAATTTCTTGGAGTAATAATTGATAATAAACTGTGTTGGAAGTCACATATTAATTATATTAAAGGTAAACTATCCAAATCAATTGCAATACTACACAGAGTGAAATATTTGCTGAATCAACCCACACTATATACCTTGTATCATTCATTAATAGCTGACTCAGTGGACTAATAGTTTAGCTGACTCTAGTGGACTCTTTTAAAAAGCAGCTGAAAACTTTTTTGTTTAAAGAGGCTTTCTGTTGAATTTCAGTTCAACTGCTTTTTAATGGTATGTGTGATTTTTTTTTTAATCTTTTAATCATTTTAATTTGTTCTATTTTTTTTATTTTCTTTTTTAATGGTGTCTCTGTGAAGTTGTTTTTTGTTCTATTTTATTGTACAACGCTTTGTGACTATACGTCTGTGTGCTTTATAAACTTTACTTACTTGTGCACCACTTGTGGCTGGGTTAAATTCAAAATGAGTGAATATTTGGAAAAAAACCCACAAAGTTTATCAGTTTGAACATTAAATATCTTGTCTTTATGGTGCATTCAAATAAATATAGGTTGAAAAGGATTTGCAAATCATTGTATTCTGTTTTAATTTATGTTTTCCACGACATCCCAGCTTCACAGGATTAGGGTTTGTATCTTACATCATCCTGTCCTATTTGGTTATTTTTTCCCCAGCGTGACACGGGTACCAGAACGGTTACTATGGTTAGCTAGTGACGGGCATTGGTGCCACCAGGGGTTTCATGGCTGTATTGTAAATTGTTGTCACTGCACTAGAGCAGCTTGATCGTTAATCCGCTGTCAGTTATCTATCTTGTACCTTATTTTGTTATATTTTGGCTGTGATAGCCAGGAATACTGAGCTTCTAACCAGACGATTCCTTGATTAGCAGCGGTTAGCTGCCTTTACCAGAGTTAGTCATTTACTCTTATAAACTTGTGGCTTTTTTGCCAATTTGCAACTCATTTCGGGTTTTTTTTATTGACAAATTTGAAACTATTTCTGGAAAATGTATTACTTTTTAACTTTCTTTTTCAAATAAAGTGGGTCGAGAAAAAGCGACAAACAGCCCTGACTACAATAACAGTTAATAGTGTCCCCCCCCGCCCCCCACCGGTGTTCTGGGCATTGTCCCCCTGAACAATGAAGTAAAGTATCTGCCTGTGGTTGTGATGTTAATAATTAAAACTCAACAAACAACAGGAACTTGCATTTCATATGGTCAGCGAGAATACTCTTTATTTTCTCTTTTTGAAAAACAAAAAAACAAAAACAAAACAACCAAACAAAACAGTCTTTCGTAATTATCTTTTGTTAACATTTCAGAATTCTGTACAGGGTAAAAAGAAATAAGCACTGCTTAAGAACCAAGTCAAATCTCAAACTAGAAGAACAAACAAAACAAATGTAAAATAATCAAAAATCAGGAGCGGAGGTTTACAATACAAATTAGTAGTAAGACATTGTTGGAAGTGCAATGGCATAGATCAGATGGGTTAAAGGTGAAACCAAAAAAACTTCAAAATAAAAATACTTCTCTATTTTCCAACAAACAGTAAATTCTTTACAGAGTAGAGACTGTATTATCTGATGTATTTAAACCTGTAAAAACATATTTACAAATAGCCATTATCTTTTATATACTTCTTTTTTTTCTCATAATCACATATATGTCAGCACCAGTAAAAAAAAAAAAAAAAAAGCAATAAAATAAAACAGAGAACATCAATAACAACTTTTTCTTTATTTATTTTTTGTTAAAATGTTGTCTACAGACTTGGTCCCAGTACATAAAGATATTTGGAGGAAGCTTCCTTTCTCAATAAAGGCCCTCATGGATCGTCACCTTATCGTGGTGGGGGGTTTGCATGCCCTAGTGATCCCAGGAGCTATGTTGTCCGGGGCAATTTGCCTCTGGTAGGGTCACCCAAGACAAACTGGTCCCGGGTGAAGGGCCAGACTAAGAACGATCCAACAGACTCATGATGAATGTTAGAGCAAGGATTCAGTGTACCCCGCCCGGTATGGGGTTACCGGGGCCCCACCCTGGAGCCAGGCCTGGGGGAGGGGCTCGATGGCTAGTGCATGGTGGCCGGGTTTCTGCCCATGGGACCCGGCCAGGCTCAGCCCGAAGGAGTTACATGGATCCGCCCTCCAGTAGGCTCACCACCTGCAGGAGGGATCATGGGGGTCCGGTGCTATGTGGATTAGGTGGCGGTCAAAGGCGGAGACCTTGGCGGTCTGATCCCAGGCTTCCTAAACTGGCTTTTGGGACGTGGAATGTCACCTCTCTGGTGGGGAAGGAGCCTGAGCTGGTGCATGAGGTTGAGAGATACCGGCTAGATATAGTCGGCCTCACCTCAACACACAGCTCCGGTTCCGGAACCAGTCTCCTGGAGAGGGGCTGGAGCTTGGCCTACTCTGGAGTTGCCCCGGGCGAGAGGCGACGAGCAGGGGTGGGTATTCTTGTATCCCCCCACCTTGCTGCCTCTATACTGGAGTTCTCCCCAGTGGACGGAAGGGTTGTTTCCCTGTGCCTTCGGGTTGGGAAACGGGTCCTGACCATCATTTGTGCCTATGCACCAAATGATGGCTCAGAGTACCCATCCTTTTTGGAGTCTCTGACTGGGTTGCTGGAGAGTGCTCCTCTTGGACACTCCATTGTCCTACTGGGGGACTTCAATGTGCACGTGGGCAACGACAGTGACACCTGGAGGGAGGTGATTGGGAGGAACGGCCTGCCTGATCTGAACCCGAGTGGTGTTCAGTTATTGGACTTCTGTGCTAACCACAGATTGTCCATAACGAACACCATGTTCAAGCATAAGGGTGTCCATATGTGCACCTGGCACCAGGACACCCTAGGTCGCAGGTCGATGATCGATTTTGTTAGCGTGCCATCAGACCTGTGACTGTATGTCTTGGACACTCAGGTAAAGAGAGGTGCAGAGCTGTCAACTGATCACCACCAGGTGGTGAGTTGGATCCGATGGCAGGGGAGGAAGCCATTCAGACCTGGTAGACCCAAACATACAGTGAGGGATAATCGGTAAGTGAACCTTCATTTTCAATAATCTAAAAAACCCCGACCCACACGTGCTCTTTACAGTCAGGAGAGGTGGGGAGTAACCAGTTATGCTTGCTCCATGTAGTAAGCACAACTGCAGTACGTGCAGTACTGAAGGAACTTCTCTACAAAACTGTAATTTACCGAGTAGTTTTATTGTAGGGTATTTTTACTGTTTATGTGAGTACATTTATGAAGGAAAAATGTTCAGCAATGTTATTTTTGATTTCACTGATTTGAAAACTGGTTAAAAATTTGCTTTTTAAAAAGAAGAGCAGCTAAAATGAGATTATAAAAAAGCTGGTTTCTCAATTTGATTCAAAAAGGTAAACTTTATTTTTTAACACTTTACACTTATTTGTTAAGAATTAACAAATAAGTGTAAATATTAAATAGTGTAAATATTTCATTTCATTGTATTTTAATTTTTAAGATGCAGCTGTTCTATACATGCAGAAAATTTGTTCAGCTATTTTTTTTTGTAAATGTGCTTCAGTGTTCTTTGTAACTTTGCAACTTTTTTCTAGTAAATTTGTGACTTTTTTCAGCTGGAAATTTGCAACTTTTTTTCCCTCATAAATTAGCTAGTCTTCTTTGGAACTTTGCAGTTTTTGTCCAAATAAATGTTTGACTTTTTTCTTGTAAATTTGAAACTTTAAAAAAAATAAATTTGCTACCGTTTTCATTGTAACTTTGCAGCTTTTTTCTGAGCAAATGTATGAATTTTTCTAGTAAATTTGTACCTTTCCTTGTAAAATCCATCCTTTTTTAAACTGTAAATTTGCAACATTTTTCTCGTAAATTTGTAGCCTGTTTTCTTTGAAATTTTCAACTTTTTTCTAATAAATTGCTACTATAGTCATTGTAATTTTGCAGCTTTTTTTTTTAGCAAATTTATAACTTTTTTGTACATTTTCCACCTTTTTGCATAAATTCCATACATTTTTCAACATAATTTTGCAACTTTTCCCCCATAAATCTGTAGCATGTTTTCTTGTAAATTTTCAACATTCATGTGTACGCTGGTTAAATTTTTATTCTATGTAAAAGTCTATTTTTTTTTTTCAAGTCTATCTTTAAAAGTTTTTCCTAGGAGCAGAGATTTTTTCCCCCATTCTGAAGGGTCTGAACTCTTCCACATTCCAACAAAGCATCAAACACAATCTTCCACTGGGCCCCAACAAGTTACAAACAGCTCTCTTTGGCTGCATTAAATTTTTATAACTTAATAACTCTTGATTCTAAAGGAAAGAACCTGAACAAAATTACTCATTAGACAAGAAACTTTTTAGTAGACAAGTAACTTTTTGGTAACTACTCATACTTAACAATTAAAATGATTTTGTGTTATTTTTACAGTTCCTGGCTACTCTACCCACCTCTGCCTTGGTTTTATTAGTTCAATAAATCAACAGCATCATTGATTTTCCCACAAACTGCAGGGCTGTACTAAACATTCTATTATCCTGCTATTTTTTTATTCATACACTGGTATTTGGTTGTCAAATTTAGTCTTCAGATATTTGGCTTTTCAACTGATCTTTACTGAAGTTCCTTAGTTTAATGAAGGTAAATTTCCACAGCCGACTAGATTCTGTCCATATTGTATTTGCTTTTTATATTTTGCAGGGTTGGAATCTCACTCTGCAGCAAAGGTTTCCCCTGAAGGTCAGGGGTCAGCAACCTGTGGCTCTAGGGCCACATGTGGGTCTTCTGTTTATAACCAGTGGTCTTGTGAAGTTAAAAAAAAAAAGACCCCCCCTCCCCACACACACATTTACAAGATTTTATTTTTCAAAAATCTTTTCTTTAAATGCTTTTAAATTTGCAGATTTAGCCTTTCAAATTTGTAACACTAAGTTTTTAACTTTTTAGCTGGAGATTTATTTTTCCTTCTCTTAGTTTTTTCCAACTTTAATTCACAACTTTTATTGTAGATTCAAAACATTGTTAAATCAGTTACAAAAGTTGCTAATTTATGAGTTGAAAAACTGAAAATAAACTTGAAACCAATCCAAATTTACAAGCGGGCCCTTGGGCTACGATCAGTTTTATACTTTCTTTAACATTGTGAGATAGGGCCTCAGTGGAGGTATGCGCTCTCTGAGTGCCCTCTGGCTTCTTGTACATTTGAGCTTTTATTCCTCTTTAATTTGCAACGTTTATGTAAGTTTAAAACACTATTATTGCAAATTTATGTGAAAAAAGGCAAATTTATAACTAAAACAAATTGCAAATTTACAAGTTGAAAAACTGAAAATAAACAATAACCTCCAAAAATGTACCTGAAATCAG
Organism: Pholidichthys leucotaenia; assembly: GCA_020510985.1. Classification (NCBI taxonomy): domain Eukaryota; kingdom Metazoa; phylum Chordata; class Actinopteri; order Cichliformes; family Pholidichthyidae; genus Pholidichthys; species Pholidichthys leucotaenia. The sequence goes on along the minus strand of CM035848.1, from coordinate 63,543,891 downwards.
TCCAAATTTACAAGAGAAAAAAGTTAATAGTAAATAAAAAAAATGCTGTGAAAAAATGTACATAAAAACTGCAAATTGAAGAACAATAAAAAACAATTAAATTTACATGAAATTACCAACTAAAAAGTTCCCAATTTACAGTAAACTGTTTTTAAATTTTTTTTGTCAAATTTAAAAGTGAAAAACAGATTTGCAAGAAAATAAACTGCAAATTCAAAATAAGTCATAAATGTATAAGACAAAATGCTCATATTAAAACATAAAACAGCCCAAATTTATGTGAAAAATTAAATATGGCAATAATTATTTTTAAAAAAATTACGTTGAAAGTTGCAAATTAAAGAAGAAATCCCCCTCAAATTTACAAGGAAAAAATAGCAAATCTTTGACTAAAAAGTTACAAACTTACAGTGTACTGTTACAAATTTAAAACTGAAAAAACACAGATTTTGCAAGAAAGTAAGTTCGAAAGTCACAAATTTATAAGTTAAAGTTCATATTTTGAAGGGAAAAAAAAACAAAAAAAACAACTGCTGCAAAGTGACTAAAATACTGAATAGTTGGACACTTGAATTTCATATTAAACTGGTATTGTGGAACAGCCCAAATGATCTGCCCACCATCTCCTGATCGCTACAACCCTCTGACTTCTGCATCCACACAGTGTGAGACGGACAGAGGACTGCCCCCCCCCCCCCCAAAAAAACAACCTCCCAAAGCACAGAAAAACTCAGCAGTCAGCAGCGCTTACAGAACGACGGGTGTGGCGGCGGTTAAAGTTTGTATTAAAGGGTTGGATTTTTCTTTACAAGAGAGACAAACATGAGAACAGACAACGATGATGATGATAATGGTGAGAAGACAGAGTTAGTTTACAGAGAAGAAGAAGAAGAAGGCTTTTTGGTTTGGTTGATTACAGCATCGTCCTATAAACTTTAACTCAGATGAGCTAAATACAGGTACTACACGCACAGACACGCTTTCATTCAGCTTTAGCTAGTTAGAGATGTGAGATGTTGACAACAACCTTTGGAAGTGAAAATTGTCACAAAACCTGTAGTTATGCACTGGGAGACTTCAGTGGAAGCTCTGATTATTTTCATGCTAAATGTGGTTTAATATTAATGTGGCAGTTCGGCCCAAATTCAAATCCACACATTTTTTTTCTCTGGCCCGTAGAGCGGGGGTGTCAGGTTCAGTATGAATGAGGGCCACCAAGAGGATGATGAATAAAACACTAATTTACTAGGTGGGACATGGTTGCAAATTTATAAAACTGGGGTGAAAAGTTGCAAATTTATGAGGGGGTCGAAAAGTCTAAAATTTAGGTTAAAAAGTCACAAATTTATGAGTCGGGATATAGCTGCAAACTGATGAGAGACTGGGCAGAAAAATTTACAAGACTCGAGAAAAATGTTGCAAATTTTTGAGACTGGAGCAAGAAGTTGCTAACTTGTAAGAGGGATGAAAAGTCAAAAATATATTGGAAAAGGTAGCAAATTTAAAAGGGCAGTTCATTAAAGATTTCCCCTGACCCATTTCCGGCTCATGTGGTAATTTTCAGCTCTGAACTCCAAACAATTTCTCTTTTACAGGTGCTAAGGTGGAGTAAGGTGTGATGATGGAGCTAGTTTAATGCAGAACAGTCATCGGGTTCCTGTACTTCAGAGGCAGCACACCACAGGAGACATTCGATGAGATGAAAGAGACTTATGGAGAGGATGCCCCATCGTATGACGTAGTCAAACACTGGCATCGATAGTTCAAGTGTGGTCGGACATCAGTGGAAATGGCACCCACTCCTGAGCGACCACAGTGTGCCACTGAAGAAAACACTATCTGGCAAGTGAAGGCCACCATTTTAGAGGATCGCCACATAACTGCTCAAGAACTAGCCCAAGATGTAAAGATCAGTGTGGGGTCTGTGGAAAAAAGAACATCCATGACCATTTCCTAGTTGCTCACACCTTTCTAGCAGCAGGAACGAGTCACGTGCTCCCAGGCTCTTTCGGCCATGTGCCAAGAAAACCAGGAGGACTTCTTCAACAGACTAATCATGCAGGACGAATCACTATGGTCCAGAGACTAAAGTGCAGTCAAAGCAATGGAATCATTAGGACTCACCACCTCTGAAGAAGGCATGTGTCCAACCCTTGGTGGCCAAGGTCATGTTCGAGGTCTTTTGGGACCAGCATGGAGTATTGATGATGGATTTTCTGGCAAAGGGTACAACAACTACTGGGACTTACTACACTTCACTGCTGCAGAAATTGTAGAAGGCCACCAAAACCCGAGAGGCGTAGCATGCTGACCAAAGGTATGCACACCACGTTTCACAACTCAATCCTTCCCCCCCCCCCCCCCCTTACTCTCCCAACCCCGCACCATCTGACTTCCACCTCTTTCCAACCATTAAGCCATTTTGGAAGGGCAAGCACTTCCAAGACGATGAAACGCTGATTTCTGAGGTCAAGTCATGGCTTCTGACGCAACCTGCAGAGTTCTACAGGTGAGGTCTCCACAGGTGCATAAAGCGATGGGAGAAGTGTGTGACCCTTGGCGGTACCTGTGTAGCGAAAGACTAATAACTGTGCCAAGTTTGGTTCCTCTCAGTCCATGGGGAATGAGTTAGGGGAAAACAGCCCTTGTAGTGTGCTGTGCATATATGCACTTTCTCTTGGTACATCAGCCGTTACTAGATGAATACATTTCAACATGCTATCCCTAGGTAGAATATTACATCTTCTCTGTGTTATATATTTGGTGAAATAGCATTCAGTACAAAAAAAAAGTTCCTACATAACAAGTTTGAGACATGTGAGACTGAGTTTTTCAAAAATGTGTTTTCCTGACAGGCATCTCAACTGCGTGCAACTCGCAACAAAGCAAGACTGATGGCTAAATGCCAGAGGGAAGACATGAATTTGAATTTGGGGTTAGCCGTCACTTCTAGGCCAATCGGCTGTCTGGTGTTTCTCCATTTCTGAAACCACTCAAGGCTTTAGCGGCGGTTCGTTCTCCTGTTGACGCATCGGAAAAAGGGCAACAGCAGTCCAGCAGGTGGGATTTGGACGTCATGCACTGTAGTCGAATTTTTAAAAAAAGGAAGATCTTTTGTTGTTTTTTTTTTTTTTTTTTTTTTAACTTTCTTCCTTCCTCGTTTAACTGACAAATCACCAGCATCACTGCTGGAGAGGAAACGGCAACAAACAAAACAACGCAGGCAGGCTTTCCATTAGATTTTTCTTTTTTTTTTTCTTTGAAAAGAAGAAGTCACTTGTGGTGTTTTGAATACATTCAGCGCCCTCCAATCGTTTTTGCTTCGTGATGTGGGTTTGTGTCACACAGACTGATGGCTTAATGTAGCCTAATATTAGCTCCGTTCGCCGCCTCTCACACATCCGCTCCCCCCGTTTGTCTGTTTGCTGTTGTATACATGTGTGCTTGCTTGAGCTGCCTGTTCCCTCCCTTTTGTTTTCTTTTACATGTGCAACCACCCTCCACGGCGACACAACACAGGACCCCCCCCCCCCCACACACACACACATGAAGAGAAAAACGGCACGCAGTTTGGTTGCTTAGCAGAGCACTAAGAGAACTTGTGTGGCACAATAGAGGGACGTCACTTGCTGTGTTGTGATGTGCACAGTTTAAACAGAGAAAAGGAGCGTTGAGAGAGGGGGGACGAGTCTCTGGAGAGAGGGTGGGAAAGACGAGGAGGGGACGAGAGAGAGAGAGAGAGAGGGAGGCTGAGAGGGAATCAGATTTGTGTGTTTGTGTGTGAAGATGCGGGGAGCGGGGGAGCGCTCAGGGTGCCTTCTACTCCCTTCAGCTCCTCACGTAGTTTTTGAGAGATCCAAAGCGCTGAGCTGGGTGGCACAAACACACAAGCACATAAATTTGCTGCCAGGAGAACGAGTCCACCTTCCCTTCCGCTGCTGAAGCTCGGGCTACAAAGCGCTGCTCGTTTTCAAACACTGGGACATGAGGGAGAAAATTCATTCTGTGTTGGAAGAAAATGAAGGGGGGGTGGAGTAATGAAATACACCTCTGGATCCCTATGTTGTTGATTTTTCATTATTATGCACAAAGACACAATGATAGCTCTCTCCATCACACACACACACACACACACACACACACACACACACAAAAACATAACACAGAAACTCATAACTTTTGCTCATGTTTTGAAAAACAAAAACATGCCAGTCTGCGTCCTGTCATCGTTTTTGTTTCGACATCTGTCCTGCTTTAATATTTAGTTCATCCAGTAAAAACCTCCCCACATTGGCTATTGGTTCGGAAAAAACTCGTTCATCCAGCCGTCGCTTGAGTCCAGCTCCGCCCCCGAGCCGTCGCCCAATCCGAAGGCTCCTCCTCCTGAGGGCCCGCCCCCATATCCATAGGATGACATGTCCTGATTGGCTGTCCTCTGGTAGCCCTGCGGCTGACCTCCAACCCCAACACCCCCTGGTCCGTAGGGTCCACCTCCTGGTCCGCCTGCCCCTAATCCCGGCCCTCCTGGGCCCGGTCCGAAACCCCCCATCCCCGTCATCCCCTGGCCCATCACCCCTTGGTTCATCCCCTGGTTCATGACCATGGGCCTTGGCTGGTTGGTCCTGGGCTGACCACCCATGTGAGGGCCCATCATTGGGCCACCCATACCCGCGGCCGGGTTGCCCAACCTGGGGTCCATCCCCTGGGTTATTCCCTGTCCCGGGCCCTGAAAATGTTGCTTGGCGATGCGTGGGGGCTGACCTGGCTGCATCCCGTAACCCTGGGCGGAGCTGAACCCCACCATGTCCCCGCCCCCTCCGCCTGTAGTCCTTCCGACTGCTCCTCCCATGGCCTGCAGACTCTGTCCTTGCTGCTGCGGCCAGCCTCCCGCTGCCATCCCCCCGCCGCCTCCTCCGGCTCCCAACATGCTTTGTAGTCTCTGAGCTTGGGCTTTGGCATTGGGCGGGCCTTTGAGAGGTTGCTGGCCCATGGAGTTCATCAGCATCCCCTGCCCTCCATACACAGCAGCTCCACCGCCTCCAGGACCTCCCGGCATACCTCCGACCCCAGGTCCCGCGGCCGCCTGCCGCGGGGGCCCCCCGGCCGGATTGTGCTGTGGTGGAAGACCCATGGAGGACTGGACGCTTTGGCTCTGGTGTTGCTGCTGGTGAATCATTTGGCTCATGGAAGGATTGAGCCCATACATGGAACCCTGGTTGGAGCCCTGGTTGCTGTAGGGCAGTCCCATGTCAGTTTGGGGTCCCACGGAGCCCCCCTGGCCTTGAACCGAACCCATCTGGACCATCTGCTGCTGGTTTTGCTGCTGCTGTAGCAGACGGGTGGCTCGAAGGGTCTGAATGCTCCTGGAAGCCAGATCTTGAGGAGGACCTGAGAAAGAAACAACAGAAAAGAGAGGATGAAGTCAAGGAGAACAACTGAGAGTATCTTCACCCCAGATCCACCTAAATCACCCAACAGCGATAAGACACAGCAAATAACTCAGTCCTGAGGCAAAGGCTTACGCCGCACGGCAACCTGTTTACACTGAAAAAACGAATGCTTCCCCTCCAATTTGGTTCAAATCCTACCCCATCAAAGTAAAGCTAAACACACTGACGTGCACACATCTCACTTCAACACCTTTTTTCCCATTAGGCGCTCAGCAGTGGCAGAGCCGAGGAGGTCTACTAGCGTGGAAATGGCTCTAAATCCTGTAATAAACCCACTTCTGACATCATTCTACTAATCCCCCCACCTCACAGCTCAGGCTGGAAATGTAGCTGAGGAGTGAGAATGAAGAGGATCACACACTCCGGTAAGCAAAGCGAGCAGAGCTGGAGGTATAACATAACACTGCAAAACAGGAGTTTTGCGTATCGGTGTGAAGGTTGCAGGTGATACCAGTATAATCACTGCTTTTAAATTGCAGTGTTTGATTTTATGCTGGATGCAAGTAAAAAGTACCATTAAAAAAAGCTGTGCAAAGCGGATGCCTACATTTGACAACTGGATTGCAGAGTTGTTTGTAGCTTTTTGGGGGCCCTATGTTTAGAACGAAGAAGAGTTCAAATCCTTTGAAATAGGGGAAAAAAATCTCCTTCCTCCCAACAAAAATACTAGAAAAATTAATTTGGGATATTGTCTAGATGAGGAAAAAAAAACATGACATAGAATACAAATTCAACCAGCAACCATATGCACTTCTGTAAATTTACAAGGAAAAGGTTGCAAACTTAACTGAAAAAATTTGCAAATTTATGAGGAAAAAATAGGCAATTTTTGAGAATTTTTTTTTGGAAAATTTATTAGAAAAACACTGCAACATAAACGCTGTCTACAAGAAAAAAAGAAATAAATTTATGAGGAAAATTTTGCAACTTAACATGAAAAAGTCAAATTTGTGAGAAAAAGTTTCAATTTTATGAGAAAAAAGTTGCAAATGTACAAGTAAGAAGTCAAATTCTAAAAGCTGAAAATCTTCAAGAAAAAAGCAAATTTATGAGGAAAAAGTTGTAACTTTATGAGGCAAATTTTTATGATAATTTTATGAGAAAAAAACTAATAAATTTATGAGAATTTTTTCAAATTAACAAAAACATTCAAATTTATCAGAAAAAAGTTGCAAATTTAAAAGAAAAGAAGCTGATTTTATGAGAAAAAGGTTGCAAATATACAAGTAAAAAGCCACAAATGTAAAAAGCTGAAAATTTACAGGAAAAGTGTTCCAAATTTGTGAGAAAAAGAAAAAAAAACATTTATAAGGAAAACAGTAGCAAATTTGTGACAAATGTAAAAATTTCCTGACAAAAACTGTTGCAGGCTGAGGCAGCCTGTTGCATTTGCGTGCTCTGCTTTATAGCCAGAAACGGCTCTGCTGGTTTGTGTCATTTTCATTCTGTAAAAATTCAACGTTGATTTTAGGCTTCAAAGAAATACACACGTATGTTTGAAAGAAAGGAATGACTGTATTAAGATCAGATTTCAGATAAAAGCATAACAACTATCGTATAACTCTCCCATTCCTTTTTCATTTTATGGAGGGGTAACCCTGTCGTTATTTTCCCAGCAGTAGTTTATTTCCCCCTCTGATACACTGTTTCTGATTTTACACGCACTGGGTCTCAGCCGTATGTCTTTGGCTACAGTAATGATGATACATTAGAAGATCATTCACCACCTTCATGCCCAACTCACAAAATAAAGAGAATTCCTGTTACATACAATAGACAGATTTATCCTGCACTAACCTCAGGGCTCTGATTGTAGTTGAAAGAATCCATGGAGAAAAATGACATTTATTCTTAAAGACATAAGTGGGCCACATGTACATCTTTAAAATATTAAAACATTCACTTCCCCTAGAAATACACTCAACCTTTATTTAAATATGCTGACAGAAACCAGCCTATTTGGCTTCTGGATTTTTGACTATCGCAGCTGAAAAAGCTATGTCTCCAGTCCCCTCCCGTCACAGTCCTAACGGCTGTGCCATCGATCAAGTCCACCCCTACAATATTTTATGGTGAAAATTTTATCGAGTGCTGCTTTAAAGTGACACTCAAGCAAAAATCACGTTTTTTCTGTTGGTAACATGTTTGTAACATGTTTTTTGTGGCTTACAAGACATATCAAGTGCAAAATTTCACCACAATCTGAAGTCTTGTGTTTTTCTGCTGTGAATTTCCAGTTTGGTAACATCCCCCTGAAACAGGCGAGTTTGGACAGACCATTTGTAGCTACTTAAGTATTCCTGCTTAGCCTGGTTGGTTATAACATTAACCAATCAGACACATACTCTTGGCTACCTCGGGGGAAGAGGGAGGAGCCGAGGGGAAGCAGGACTGAGGCAGAGCAGGTTGGGGTAGTGGAGAGAGAGCGGAGAGAGGCAGAGAGGTGAGGAGGAACCTGATTTGAAAATCACATTTATTCTAAAAGACATCAGTGAACACAGCCACATTTAAATCGAGCTGCTCTCAGCTCACTTCACCAGCGGACAGGGCGCCACACTGTGAGCTGAGAGCAGCCACATTTAAATCAGGTCCCCTCCCCCTCCTCTCCCTGCTCAGTCGCCAGTGGACGGGGGACTGGTTGTTAGTAAAAAGTAAACACATTTGGCAACTACACATTTATCTTTCGCCTTGACCATTTTCAGAAAAATATTTCGGTTTTTACTTTTGAAGATATAGGCAAAACTTTAACGTCCTGAAGCGTCTTGAACAGACTAGCTGCCCACCCACCAGGAGTTGTGGCGACCAATCACACGCAAGCCCTGCAGGTCAGGGAGCGCAGTGACCAATCACGTGTAAGCCCTGCAGACCACTAATTAGAATATTCATAGATCTGCGCATACAGAAGTAGGTAAAGATTTAAAATCTCTTTCCAAGCAATTCTAAGGCAATGAAAGTTTTTTTGTGGTCAAAAAGCCACAATATCCTATTTTGGGCAATACATATTTATTTTTGAGGTGGTTTTAGAGCCGCCGTAGTGCATCTTTAAGAAGTAGCAACGCCTCACGGGACTCAAACAACAAGGGACACCAAGCCACTGAAAACACTAGGGATACTCCCAGACATGACACACCTGGTTCTTGTTTAATCACTGGGTTTTGAACAGTGTTACGGCAGTACTAGACGGAGGCCAGAATCACCTATTTAGCCAGGAACTCTTGGTGTCCACTTTGACCCTCTATTGCAGGGGTGTCCAACCATGTGCCATGGAGAGCCAAGACCCTGCAGGTTTTCTCTTCTACCCAGTCTCTTCAGCAGGTGTTTTCACTTATCAGCAATCAGTGGGAAGAAGTTCACAGAAATCTGCTGTTGAAGACACTGGTTGGAGGTAAAACCTGCAGGGTCTTGGCTCTCCATGGCACATGGTTGGACACCCCTGCTCTATTGTCAAGATGGGCTAACCTATTGTCTTTTTCATGTTAGGCAAGGCAGACTCACACCTATATAATCTTTTTCACCTCTTTGGGTAAGGTAGACTCACACCTATAGCTGAACTCCTGACCCTGTGATCCAGAGCCTCACACTCCAAGCACTCAGCCAAAGAGGAATTGCTCTACTAGCTGTGAGCTAGAAGTGGAGATGAATGCTAGTGTCAGGAATACTGCATCACTGATTAATTTCCCATGGAAGGATTCTTAACACCGAGTAAGTGATTTAACCAAACCAATCTTGTTCTCGTTCTGGCTCTTCTATGGCGGATCATCTGCCTCTACCTCAACCTATCCTTTGCATTCTCTTCTGTAACACCAATCCTGTAACATCCATGAATCTTGTTCTGTTTGACCAAGTTGCTGAATTCAGACCTCTGGGCCATCGTGGTCTACTAACTACACCCCAATAAATTTAATTTTCAAGGAGGAAGATGACTCAAATCACTCCAGTTGTGAAGTCATCAGATCTTTATATGTTGCCAGCCAGACATTCCTGCTGAAGCTCCTTCCTCTTCTCCACATTATTCCCTCAGTGGCTGTAAAGGGTTTTTGGCTTAATTCTCCATCACCCTTCCTGTATTTACTCCCCCCATTCCTTCATCCTCTCACCTAATCATCACATCCTCTCTTCATTTCTTTGTTCCCAGCCTCTCCTTCTCCCCACACGACCATCTACCTATTCCTCCAGCTACACAGTCACCCTCTCCCTCCCCTCCCACCCTCTCCTCTCTTCCGCTTCCCTCCTCTCATCCATCTCTCCGACTTCACCGGAACTCTGGGGGATCCAGGACAGACAAGTTGCCGTGGTAACAGGCAGAGCAGGAATATTCTATTTTTTTTTTTTTGGAAAAGAGAGAGAGGGAGAGCAAAAGAAAGGGAGTCTGGAGAGCATCTGATGTATCTGACAGAAACAGACAGAGACGACGAGGCTTGGTTTCAGGGTGATGTTTGGCCAGTGCAGTTGTTTGCACACATATCTGGCTCAGAATAAAGCGTGAAATCCACCACATGCTCAAATGTCCTGGCACTCCACCACGTGCCGTATATGCCATACTTGTGCTCGACCTAAACACGCACGTGTAATTGTGAACATTCTCCTCTCCCATAACCATCTGGATGCTCTAATCCATTTTCTAATGTGGCCATCAATAATACGCTAAACAATGTGTCACATTTCGCCTTGTTTATGAGCCAATCCATCGGTGGAGCTGCCATTCGTGTGCTGCTGCATACATTGTGTGCATTGTTTGAAAAATGAAAGCACGTGTTTGCCAGTCTCACCTTGGTACTGGCTGACTTGGGGATATGGATTCCTCTGGCCCTGGCCCATCTGCCTGGGGAGGTGCTGCTGCTGCTGGAGCTACAGACACAGACAGATACAAATTGTATTACAGCCAATCACATGTGCTTAACAATGTTAGGATTTGGTATCAAGAACAGTTTAAAAGTTGCACTGAGGACACTGGGAAAAAGAAGGCTCCCTTCATGTATTATGAGGTTGGCCTTTACGGAAAACTTCCCAAAAATATACAGTGCTGGCCAAGAGTCTTGAGTCACCCCTCATTTATTTTAGTGGTCTTGAGGAATCTTTTAGGAAACTGGACAAGTCAAGGACAAAACATGAAGTGGTAGGCCTAAAAAACTACAGCAGATGAGAAGTAAATCCAAAGACCTGAGAGAAGCATCTGGTCCTTCAAGGGATCCATGTACTGTTTGCTGAAACGGTCTCAATGAAAGGCTGGCTGTCAAGAGGCCTTTCATGAGGAATGGAAATGGGAAGAAAGGCTGTGCTATGAGAAATTATACAAGAACTGGACTGAAAATCAGTGGCAATAGAGCTTATGAAATGTGGCATAATTTTGTGAAGAACAAAGAGCAGCCATCATCCAACCTGGCCCTTTTTCCACATGGAGCCAGGTACAGTGCATCCGGCAAGTATTCATAGCGCTTCACTTTTCCATGTTTTGTTATATTACAGCCTTATCCCAAAATGGATTAAATTCATTTTTTCCCTCAAAATTCTACACACAACACCCCATAATGACAATGTGAAAAAAGTTTTTAAGATAAGATAAGCCTTTATTAGTCCCACAACGGGGAAATTCCAGGATTGCAACAGCACAGGGATAGCAACACTCAGAGCAACAATCAGAAGGCAAGAAAAAAACAAGCAAGCAAGAGCAGCTAATAAACATATGTACGTATTACTATAAAATATATATATATACACACACACACAGACACACAGTGCAGAGCATTGTAGCTGGATGGAATAAATATATGAATATATGAACACACAGTGCAGAGCATTGTAGCTAGATGGAATAAATATGTAAATATATAAACACCCACAGTACGGAGCATTGCAGCTAGGTGGAATAAATATGCAAGTATATAAACACACACAGTGCGGAGCAATGTAGCTAGATGGAATAATATGTAGATATATAAATATATAAACACACCCAGTGCTGAGCATTGTAGCTAGATGGAATAAATATGTAAATATATAAACACACACAGTGCAGAGCATTGTTGCTAGATGGAATGAAACAGCATAACCGTCTACTTAGTTATCCTACATGGTATGATTATGTGCCCATACATATTCTCACCCTCCATAGCGACCGGTATGTTCCTAGTTGTATGCCGGAGGGGACCATTGTGTAAGTCTATTGCATCTTTTGCATTCAAAAAACTATTAGTTTGTTACGTCTTTTTGCTATCTCTGCGAGCAGCCCTGCTTAGGTTGTACAGTCTGACAGCCGTTGGTAGGAAGGACCTACGAAACCTCTCAGTTGTGCACCTGGGATGATGTAGTCTGCTGCTAAATGAGCTCCTCAGTGCATTCAGTATGTCCTGCATAGGGTGGAACTCGGACTCCAGCAGAGATGACAGTTTAGCCACCGTCCTTCTCTCTCCTATCTCCTCCATCGGATCAAGGCGCTGCCCCAGGACAGAGCTAGCTTTCTTAATCAGTTTGTTCAGTCTCTTCCTATCGGCTGCAGTAATGCCACTGCCCCAGCAGACCACTCCAAAAGTGATGGCTGATGCCACCACCGTGTCATAGAATGACTTCAGCAGCGCCCCTTGTACACCAAAAGACCTGAGTCTCCTCAGCAGGAACAGCCTGCGCTGTCCCTTCTTGTAGAGTGCATCAGTATTGTGTGACCAGTCTAGTTTATTGTTCAGATGAATACCCAGGTACTTATAGGATGTCACCATCTCAATGTCTGTTCCCTGTATATTTACTGGTACTGTGAGGGGCTGCCCATGCCTGCGGCAGTCCACCACCAGCTCCTTAGTTTTCCTCGCGTTGATCTGGAGGCAGTTCCGATGGCACCAGTCCACGAAGTCCTGGATAAGCCCTCTGTACTCAGCTTCATCTCCATTGGAGATGAGGCCAACGATCGCAGAGTCATCAGAGAACTTCTGTAGATGGCAGTGTGTTGTGTTGTGTGAGAAGTCCGCAGTATAAAGAGTGAACAGGAAGGGAGCCAGCACCGTTCCCTGGGGGGCCCCCGTGCTACTGATGATCGTGTCGGACACACAGTCCCGGGTTCTCACAAACTGAGGCCGGTTCGTGAGGTAGTCCAGGATCCATGATGACAGGTGCTGGTCCACCCCTGCGCGCAGCAGCTTGTCCTTCAGGATCATCGGTTGGATGGTGTTGAAAGCACTGGAGAAGTCAAAGAACATGATCCTCACCATATTCCCGGGCTTCTCCAGGTGGGACAGAGAACGGTGAAGGAGGAAGATCACCGCATCCTCCACCCCAATGCCATGCTGGTAGGCGAACTGGAGTGGATCCATCGCTGGTTCCACCAGGGGGCGGAGGTGAGCAAGGAGCAGTCTCTCCAGGGTCTTCATCAAGTGGGACGTCAAGGCCACCGGTCTGTAGCTGTTCAGGTCTTTGGGGTGGGAAGTTTTTGGTACAGGTACCACACAAGATGTTTTCCACAGCTGTGGTACCCTCCCCAGTTTCAGGCTCATGTTGAAGATATACGTCACAATCCCACACAGCTGGTCTGCACAGGACTTGAGGAGCTTTGCGCTGATGCCGTCCGGTCCCGGCGCCTTCCTCGCCTTGATCTTCCTCAGCTCCGTCCTCACCTGGGTCCTGGTCAGGGTCAGGATGGGGGGCTGTGTGTTGGGAGTGGGGGGGTGTTGGTGGAGTGGGGAGTGGGCAGCAGGACTTGATTTCTTTAGAGGCAGCAGTGGTTGTTGTGCAGTCAGGGGGGAGGGCGGTTGGTCAAATCTATTGAAAAACAGATTCAGGTTGTTCGCCCACTCCCTGCCCCCTGTGGCCTGGGGGGAGGTATTCTGGAGCCCCGAGATGGTTTTGAGGTTTCTCCAGACCCCGCTGATGTCGCTCTGTTTTTTGAGATTTTTGCAAATTTATTAAATAAATAAATAAAAAAGAAATCACATGTACATAAGAATTCACAGTAGGGGTGTAACAGTTCTTGTATTTGTATTCAGATTTTTCGGAACGCCACCCACGGTACGGTTTAGATGTGTACCAAGGTACGACACAGACTATATTGAGTGACAGAAAGAAAGTGTAACTGTCATATCACGCCCCCGCCTCCTCTCCGTTTCGTCTCCGGCCGCCTGTCAGTGGACTTCTGCAGCGTTCCTCTCCAGTGAAGAATGACTAAAATTGGGCTACTTCCAAACACAACACTGGTAAGGTTAGTGAGTTTTTTTTTTTCCACAATATCTTTATTGAACCTTTTTTTTTTTTTTTAACAAACATGATACAAACAATCAAACACTAACACTAAAGTACTACAAAAAAAAAAAAATGCACTAAAAACACCAACAACCACCAACAAAATCAAGTCTTTAACAATGCTCCTCTGTTTAGTCTAGACAATCCAATACATTAGTATACATATTATGTTCACCAGTTTGGAATTTACAAGGTCCACACACATCATTCACCTTCTTCTTCAAGAGTTATGTTTAAATTTTTTACATAATCAATAAAAGGTCTCCATATATTCTCAAACACAATTTCCTTTGATTTTAGTATATATGTTATTCTTTCTAATGGAAGGTTTGTTAACATCTGTCTTAACCACTGAGTCACATCTGGTCTATGAGTCTTTTTCCATAATAGTGCAATACATTTTTTGGCATTAAGCAAACTGAGGTCTATGAATGTTCTTTCACTTTTATTAAAATTATGCTTTTCTGGGTACAGACCCAACAAAAACAGTTTAGGATTCAATATGATTTGTTTTGAGATTATTTTTTCAATTGTTACCCTCACCTCCTCCCAAAACATTCTTATTAATCTACATTCCCATAAACAATGAAATAGGGTTCCTTTACTTTCCATGCATTTTGTGCATGTATCTGGTATATTTTTGTTATATCTATTTAACTCCTCCGGTGTAACATACATCCGCATTAACCATTTGAAATGTATCAATTTAAGGCGTGCATTTATTGATTTGGTTTGAGCTTCTGTACAAGCCAATTCCCATTGTTCCTCTGAAATTTCAATTTGCAGATCTTCTTTCCAGTAGTTTAATCTTTTCAGTGAATTTTCACTTGAAGATAGTGTCAGTGAGTTATAAAACTCTGAAATAATACCCTTTCTTTTACTATCTTTCATCATCATTTTTTCCAAGGATGAATAAATAGGTCGAGTGAGAGCTTTATTTTGATTTGATCGAATAAAGTTTCTAAGTTGAAGATATTTAAAAAAATGTGTTCTATTGAGATTAAATTTGATCCTCAGCTCTTCAAAAGACATTATGTTGTCTGCACATGGCAAATATAAATCCTGAATCTTTTGTATCCCTTTTAAATTCCATACTTTAAATACAGCGTCCGCTCTCCCTGGTTTAAAATATTGATTACCCCATATTGGACTAAATTGTGACAATAACTGTGGTTCTTTTAAATAGTTTTTAGTTTCACACCATATTTTGATCATATGCTTTACAAATGGATTTTTAACTTGTTTTTGTAATTTTTTTGCCGAATCTGAGTATATGAATATGGGAAGAGGTAAAGGTAAATTGTATGATTCCATTTCAGTCCAGTGAGGGAGATCATTTGATGAAAAATAATATGTCATAGACCTCAGTTGTGCCGACCAATAATACAACATAAAATTTGGACATTTCAGACCTCCACGATCAAATGGTAAATATAATAAAGACAAACGTAATCTAGCCCTCCTGTTGTTCCATATAAATTCCACTAACTTTTTTTTTATTCTTGAGAATAGATCTAAAGGTGGTGATAAGGGAATGTATTGAAATAAATAAAGTATTTTAGGTAAGATATTACTTTTAAGTATATTGATTCTCCCGATCATCGACATTGGTAGTGACATCCATCTCTGAGTTAACTCATTGATATCTGACATTAAGGCTTCATAGTTGACACTGGCGACTGATTCTAGCTTAGGCATAATTTGGATTCCTAAATATTTAAACTGATTTACAACATTGAATTGATTTACCTCAGGGGCTGGGTAATTTCTCTGGGTCTCATTTAGCATTAATATTGAAGATTTAGTTTTATTTATTTTATATCCTGATATTTCCCCAAAATTCTTTATTAAATTCAACCAGGTTGGAATTGATTTTTTTAGATTCGACATAAACAAAATTATGTCATCGGCGTACAGGGAGATTTTATGTTCTGTTGGTCCAACTTTAATTCCATATATTTGTGAATGTAAACGTATCGCTATCGCTAAAGGTTCAATTGCCATAGTAAACAGTAAAGGTGAAAGTGGACAGCCTTGTCGACATCCTCTATTGATTTTTATTGGTTTTGAAATATTGTTATTTGTTAGGATTTCTGCTGTAGCATTATTGTATATTATTTGAACCCATTTTATGAAATTATTTCCAAGTCCAAACCTTTGTAGGACTTCAAAAAGAAAGGGCCATTCAACTCTATCAAAGGCCTTTTCGGCGTCCAATGATAGGAGAGCTGTATCCGGTGCTTCTTTATTAAAATAAATAATATTAAATAGTCTTCTTACATTATGGAAGCCTTGTCTACCCTTTATAAAGCCATTCTGATCTCGATTAATAATATTTGGTAAAATTTCTTGTATTCGTCTTGCTAAAATTTTACAGATTATCTTAAGGTCGGCGTTTAATAGGCTTATTGGTCTCATATTTTCACATTTATTAGAGGGCTTACCTGGTTTTGGCAGCAGTATAATTAAGGCATTATTTATGTATGATGGTAAATTATTATTTTGAAATGCTTCTAAAACCATTTCCAAAAAAGGTTTTATTAATTTATTCTTAAATTTTTTATAAAGGTCAACTGGAAGACCATCTGGTCCTGCACTTTTTCCTGATTTCATATTATCAATGGCTAGCCCAACTTCTTCTTGACTAATTTTAGACTCCAATATCTCCCTGTTTTCATTTGGAATACACGGTATAGATAGTTCGTTCAAAAACCCATTTAGTTTTGTTAAATCAGGTTCATTTTTGGTATCATATAATTTTTCATAGTAATCTCTAAAGGCTCTATTAATTTCTAAAGGATCTATAACTACCTGTCCATTACTTATAATACTGGTAATTGGTGTTTTAATTTCCAATTGTTTAATCTGCCATGCTAATAATTTTCCTGATTTTTCACCTTGTTCATAAAAAGATTGTTTCAATCTTAGAAGACTCGAGGCAGCTCTATTCGCTGATTTTTTGTCGTATTCAGCTCTCAAAATCAGTAATTCATTCTCCAACCTTGGGTCACTTCCTGCATACACTTTTTCCTGAAGATTTTTTATTTTATGTTCCAGTTTAGCTCTCTCCTCTCGAGTCTTCTTAGATTTTGATCCTGTATAACTAATAATATGTCCCCTAATAAAAGCTTTGAAAGCCTCCCACTTTACACATGCTGATGTTTGTGTAGTATTGATGTCAAAGAACTCGTCTATCTGTTTTTCTATATACTTGACAAATTCCTCATCCTGAAGCCATTTATGCTGAAATTGCCATCTACCTGATTCCTTTGTCAATTTTTTATCTACATATATTAGACAACAGGGTGCATGATCAGAGATCACGATGTTATCATAAAAGCAGTTTTGAATCTTGGACCTTAATTCTGTGGAAATCAAAAAATAATCAATACGTGAGAATGTCTTGTAGGTACTGGAATAACAAGAATAGGCTTTAACTTGTGGTTTCATTTCTCTCCATATATCTAACAATCTCAATTCTTTCATAAAATGATTAATAGTCATCCTACATCCAATGTGCGTACAATCCAGTCCTGTTGATCTATCCACACCTGGATTCAATGTACAATTAAAATCCCCTGCTATTATATGTTGCCCTGTAAGTGATGATAAGATGAGAAATAAATTAGCAAAGAACTTCTGATCATCTATATTGGGACCATATAAGTTCACAAGATTTATATTTTCTAATAGCAAAGAACCTTGAATGATTACATATCTTCCAAATTTGTCTCCAATTACATTTTTCACTTGAAAAGGAACTGATTTATGTATGAGAGTCATAACTCCCCTGGCTCGGGATGAAAATGAAGAGGTGAATACACTTCCCTGCCATCTACTCCTAATTCTTTTAACATCCTCCTCTATCAGATGAGTTTCTTGTAAAAACACAATTCTTGAACCCATGTCCTTTATTTTATTCATAACTTGTTTAAGTTTTTTTAAATTTTGTAGACCTCTGCAATTCCATGAAGTTAAATTAAGATTAACACTTTGGTCCATGATCAATAGAGAGTTTGGGATTACCTTGCAGTGTAAACATGCTCATACAGAGAAGCAAAAACATGAGTGGTTGAACATTCATCCTACAAACTACACACAAACAAATTTCCCCTTCCCACACTTGTGGCAAACCCCCCAAAATCAAAAGAAAAATTCTGTCTCCCGATATAGCCATCGACCGTTCCACACCCACGGGGAACAGCCTAAGCCACTCCTTCTTCATCCTCCCAATCACCCTAACTCTACTGCTTTTAATGACGTAACATTAACTCTCCTCTGTAGTTTTCCAACTTAACTCCAAAATTTTTAACAACTTTGTACAAAATAGTTTTTTTTTTTTGTTTGTTTTGTTTTTGTTTTGTTTTTTTAATATATAATACAATCTATATTTTGTAAACTTACTATTTACTTCAAGTCAGTCAGATGCCTGTGCAAATGCTTAATTATTCTACCTTATATTTTGTTCATGCTTAGCTCCCACTAGTCTCTTCTTCTTTTTTGATCTTCTTGATGAACTCCTGCGCCTCCTCTGGGGTCTTGAAGATGTGGGTTCTGCCCTCATACGTGGTCAGCAGTCTCGCAGGATAGATTACACCATGACGAATCCCAAGGTTGCGCAGCTCCTTACGTACGGGATCAAACTGCTTCCTCAATTGCTGGATTCCTGTGGCCAAATCTGGGTAGAACCGCACCTGCTGGTCCTGGTGTTTAATCTCTCCTTTAGCACGTGCAGCGTTGAAGATCTTCATCCTGTCTCTGTTGCTAAGAAACTTCATAATTAAGGTCCTCGGCGGTCCCTTATCTCTCCGTGGGCCAATACGATGTGCTTTTTCCAGAACCACTGCTGATTGCAACTCCTCGCTGCCCAGCACCTCCGGAATCCACTTTTCCAGAAAGGAACATACGTCCCGACCTTCTGATTCCTCTGGAAGACCCACCAGCCTCAAATTATTCTGTCTCGACCGAGATTCCAAATCCAAAATATTATCTTCCAGAGATTTATTTTTTTTTTCCAAAGTGCGCACCTTTAATTGAAGACGGGTGACGTCATCTTCAGCACTAGCGAGACGGAGCTCCATCTGCGCCGTTCGTTCTACACAGTCACCCAATTCCTTTCTTATTCCTTCCAGCGCTGTCATAATCCCATCAAATCTAGAGGAAAAGTCCGCTCTCATTGAACTCATGGCAGCCATCAGCGCATCTGCGCCATTCCCCGCAGAAATCGCACCGCCGCCAGCCTCCTCCGCCATATATGGAGCCTTGTTTGCTGCGTCACAGACCTGAAAGTCCGTTAATTTGGACTGTTTCGGTGGCTCGCTTTTTCCTTTTCCTGGTTTTCCAGCCTTAGGCTTCGCCGACATATCCTCGCCCAAATGCTGGGATACGTTCTGTCCCAAATGAGAGAGTTATTTGCCGATTTTTTTTCTCCAGGAGCAGAGCAGAGCGAGACACGTCCGTCCTACGTGGCAGCCATAACCGGAAGTCCAGGTTAGTGAGTTTTTAACGAGTAAAGTTAGTGCTTCTTATTTTCAATGAGCGACTGTCTCAGCTTTAGAAAACTGATTAAACTGTTAGCATGTGCTAACATTACCTGTCGGACAATAATCTCTCTTGGATGATGGTTGTGGACGGCTGAGCTGTTTCAGTTCTGCTGGTAACGTGTTAATGTCCAGTAAATGAGTGAATGACATGAGTAGCTTACTCTTTTTCATCTTCTCTATTATTGTTGCGGTAATAAGCCCTCATTCTGAATATTAGTGTATCTCAGTAAATTAGAATACCATGATTTATAATTTAATCGAAAAAAGATAACCATAATCATCACAAATAAATTAAAACAGCTTAAACAATTCACTGTATGTGTAGTGAAGACTCATTCCTCTACTGTAACTTAAAGCATTTATAAACTTATTTCTAGACTCAGCAAGGTTTCAAACAGGGTGGACTAGTTTGTCATTTTCTTTTTGACTTTAATGGAGTTCAATATTATTACCCCAGTTTGTTTTGAACAGTAGAGTTACAACAGCCCTGTATGGTGCAGTAGAAGCTGATATTTGAGTTTTATTTCTTTGGTTTTTGGGTTAAAAGACCGAACTTTCATGTCTGTTATTTGTGTTGCTACAAACACTTTTGATTAAGCTGTTAAGTTCAAGTTTCAATCTCATGTTTCATAGGTCATTATTTTATTTAGCTATGGGAACTTTTTATAAGAGGCTGTTCAAACTTCTATTGTTGCACTTGTTTGCATTGTTCATTTCCTAAAAAGAGAATTTATTTATTGTATACATTTTAATTTTGTTTATTTGAGAATTTTTTTTTTTTATTGGAGAATTTACTGCTGGCAGTTTGCAGTTTTTTTTGTCAGTAAAGCTGTTCCCGCTTATACAAAAGATAAGCAGTTTTATGTTTTGCATTTTGTTTCCTTGCTGTACCAAAAATGAACCAAACTATGACCCTAACACCAAGGTACGTACCAAACCGTACCAAGGTACGTATTAAAACGCAAGATGGCGGCGCGTGCACAACGCGAGGCTCAGCGTCCTACCAGATTCTGGGGACTAGCAGTGTTATTTCTGCTCATTTCGGGTATGTTCGTTCAGAACAGCTCTGCTTTTACATCTTACACCCGAGATGAGCTTTTGAATATTGGTTTACAAAACAACGATAACGACCTTTTTATCAGCAACCTACGTCTGAATCTACGTCTCATCCCGGAGCTCTGGAGAACTCCCGACGCTCGGCAGGCTTCCCGGCCGACCGGAAGTGCTCGCAGGCGGCGTAAGGACCGTAAACAAAGGAGGGGTAAACGCGGTGGGCTAAGAGCTAAGCTAAAGCTAACTGCACCGCACCGGCTATCGCTACCCAGTATTTTCCTTGCTAATGTACGGTCTCTGGCGAGCAAAATGAGTGAACTACGGCTTCGGATCACCAACAATAAGAAACTTATGAACTGCAATATCATGATTTTTACGGAAACATGGCTTCACAGTGGAATACCCGACAATGCTATCGAGCTAGCCGGCCTACACACGCTCCGGGCAGACAGAGCAGCAGTTGACTCCGGTAAGACAAGAGGGGGGGGATTGTGCATTTATAATAACAAGGCTTGGTGCATGAACTCTGTCACTGTTGAGAGACACTGCTCAGCTAACCTGGAGTTTCTCATGGTTAAATGTAGACCTTTCTATCTGCCACGCGAGTTCACTTGTACCATCATAACAGCCGCTTACATTTCTCCGGATGCTAATGCTAAGCTTGCTATGAAAGAACTGCATGCAGCTATTAGCAAACAACAAACTGCACACCCAGAGGCAGCATTTATTGTGGCGGGTGATTTTAACCACTCTAACCTCAAGACAGTGCTTCCTAAATTCTACCAGCATGTCTCCTGTCACACAAGAGGGGACAAAACATTGGACCATGTTTACACCAATATTGTGGGAGCCTACACAGCAACTCCCCTCCCCCACCTAGGTCAGTCTGATCATTTATCCTTGTTCCTTACCCCCAAGTATGTACCGCTCATCAACCGGGTGAAGCCATCAGTGAGGACCATCAAAGTGTGGCCAGAGGGGGTTGACTCTGTACTCCAGGAGAAGTTTAGGAACACAGACTGGAGTATGTTCACCTCTCAGGCTACCTGTGGCTCCCACATAAACATCAACTCTTACACCCACTCAGTCCTGGACCATATCAACACCACTATTGACAGTGTCACCACGGAAAGACAGATCACCACGTACCCAAATCAGAAGCCGTGGATGAACAGAGAAGTGCGACTTCTGCTAAAAGCACGTAACAATGCCTTTAGATCTGGTGATGCACAGGCCTACAGTTCATCCAGGGCAGATCTGAAGAGGGGCATCAAGAAGGCCAAGCACAGCTACAAGCTGAAGGTGGAGGAACATTTTGGGGACTCTGACCCCCGACGTATGTGGCAGGGCATTCAAGCTATCTCTGATTATAAGCCCAGCAACTCCATACCTATAGCCATGACTGTGCCCTTTCTCAATGAGCTAAATAACTTCTATGCTCGTTTTGACAAGGACAACAATGAAAAGAACATCAATTTCCCACCCTCTGATGACCTCCACCACCTCACTCTCACCCACACCGACGTCCGTAATGCACTGAGTCATGTCAACGTATGTAAGGCTACTGGCCCTGATGGCATTCCTGGGTGTGTGCTGAGGGCATGCGCTGAGCAGCTGGCAGGGGTCTTCACAGACATCTTCAATCTGTCCCTGGCCCAGGCCGTGGTACCAGCGTGCTTCAAGACCACTTCAATAGTACCAGTGCCGAAACATTCAACACCATCATGCCTAAATGACTATCGCCCTGTGGCACTGACGCCCATAGTCATGAAGTGCTTTGAGCGACTGGTCTTGGCACAGCTCAAAAAAGGCCTGCCCCCTACACTGGACCCTCATCAGTTCGCCTACCGGAGCAACAGGAGTACAGAGGATGCGGTTTCTACAGCGCTGCACTATGTACTCTCACACCTGGATGACAAGAACACCTACGCAAGAATGCTGTTTATTGACTTCAGCTCAGCATTCAACACAGTTATCCCCTCCAAGTTGCTCACCAAATTTGGGGACCTGGGAATCAGTACCTCCACCTGCAACTGGATCATGGATTTTCTGACCAACAGACCCCAGCATGTTAGGTCAGGCCCCAACCGTTCTTCCGTCATCACACTCAACACTGGTGTACCACAGGGCTGTGTGCTCAGCCCATTCCTCTACTCCCTCTACACCCATGACTGCAGGCCTATGTATGGATCCAATTCCATCATAAAGTTCGCAGATGACACCACGGTGATTGGACTCATCAGGGACAACGACGAGTCAGATTACAGGGCAGAGGTTGAGCACTTGGCTACTTGGTGCACTGACAATAACCTGCTCCTTAACACCAGCAAAACCAAGGACCTCATAGTGGACTACAGGAAGGAGAGGGAAGAGACACATGACCCCATCCATATCAATGGCATAGCTGTTGAACGTGTCCCCAGCTTCAAATTCCTGGGGACCCACATCTCAGAGGACCTGTCCTGGTCAGTTAACACCACCAGCCTGATCAAGAAGGCCCATCAGCGCCTCTTCTTCTTGAGGACATTGAAGAAGAACCATCTGTCAACTGACATCCTGTGCAACTTCTACCGCTGCGTGATAGAGAGCACCCTGACCAACTGTATCACACTCTGGTATGGGAGCTGCTCTGTAGCTGACCGCAAGGCGCTGCAGCGGGTGGTGAAAACCGCCCAACGCATCACAGGGACTCCACTTCCAGCTATAGAGGACGTCTACAGGAAAAGATGTCTGCGCCGGCCACGCAGCATTCTTAGGGACTCCAACCATCCTGCTCATGGACTGTTCCAGCTTCTCCCCTCCAGAAGACGTTTCAGAAGCCTTCGGACTAGAACCAGCAGGTTTAGGAACAGTTTCTTTCCAACAGCTGTCACGTTATTGAACTTAGTTCCCCGCTGACTCTCTTACAATCATCTTTTACCATCCTCACCTGTACATAACTGCATAACTACATAACTACATCTAACTTATTGCACATTATTTGCACATAACAGTACTTTTAACTTTCTGCACATATTTGCATATATTTGCTTAAATTGCACATACTGTTAATTACCGTATATACTGCACTGCTGTCCTTTGCACTTCTGATTGGATGCTAAACTGTGTTTCGTTACCTTGTATTCATACATGTGTAATGACAAAGTTGAATCTAATCTAATCTAATCTAAACCGTGATTGTAGGCATACCGTTCCACCCCTAAATCACAGCCTTTGCCATGAAGCTCAAAATTAAGCTCAGGTGCATCCTGTTTCGACTGATCACCCTTGAGATGTTTCTACAGCTTAACTGGAGTCCACCTGTAGTAAATTCAGTTGATTGGGCATGATTTGGAAAGACACACACAAGTCTATATAAGGTCCCACAGTTGACAGTGCATGTCAAAGCACAAACCAAGCATGAAGTCAAAGGAATTGTCTGTAGACCTCCGAGACAGGATTGTCTCGAGGTACAAATCTGGGGAAGGGTACAGAAAAATTTCTGCTGCTTTGAAGGTCCCAATGAGCACAATGGCCTCCATGATCCGTAAATAGAAGAAGTTCGGAACCACCAGGACTCTTCCTAGAGCTGGCCGGCCATCTAAACTGAGCGATCGGGGCAAAAGGGCCTTAGTCAGGGAGGTGACCAAGAACCTGATGGTCACTGTCAGAGCTCCAGTGTTCCTCTGTGGAGAGAGGAGAACCTTCCAGAAGGACAACCATCTCTGCAGCAATCCACCAATCAGGCCTGTATGGTAGAGTGGCCAGATGGAAGCCACTCCTTAGTAAAAGGCACATGGCAGCCCGTCTGGAGTTTGCCAAAAGGCACCTGAAGGACTCTCAGACCATGAGAAACAAAATTTTCTAGTCTGATGAGACAAAGATTGAACTCTTTGGCGTGAATGCCAGGTGTCATGTTTGGAGGAAACTAGGCACCGCTCATCACCAGGCCAATACCATCCCTACAGTGAAGCATGGTGGTGGCAGCATCATGCTGTGGGGATGTTTTTCAGTGGCAGGAACTGGGAGACTAGTCAGGATAGACGGAAAGGTGAATGCAGCAATGTACAGAGACATCCTGGATGAAAACCTGCCCCAGAGCGCTCTTGACCTCAGACTGGGGCGACGGTTCATCTTTCAGCAGGACAATGACGCTAAGCACACGGCCAAGACATCAAAGGACTGGCTTCAGGACAACTGTGAATGTCCTTGAGTGGCCCAGCCAGAGCCACGACTTGAATCCAATTGAACATCTCTGGAGAGATCTGAAAATGGCTGTGCACTGACACTTCCCATCCAACCTGATGGAGCTTGAGAGGTGCTGCAAAGAGGAATGGGCGAAACCACCCAAAGATAGGTGTGCCAAACTTGTGGCATCATATTCAAAAAGACTTGAGGATGTAAGTGCTGCCAAAGGTGCATCAACAAAGTATTGAGCAAAGGCTGTGAATACTTATGTACATGTGATTTCTTAGTTTTTTATTTTTAATAAATTTGCAAAAATCTCAATTTTTTTTTCATGTTGTCATTATGGGGTACTATGTGTAGAATTTTGAGGAAAAAATGAATTTATTTGATTTTGGAATAAGGCTGTAACATAACAAAATGTAGAAAAAGTGAAGCGCTGGGAATACTTTCCAGATGCACTGTAAATGAAATCATGTATTGCATTTTATCTTTGCTATTTCTTTACTATTTGTTTGTACTTTGCTGCTGCGACAATTTAATTTCCCTCTGGGATTAATAAAGCCATCTAATCTAATTTTAAAACTGCATTTTGTATTTACTCTAGTTTTCTTTGTCTAATTTTAAAATGTGTTTGATCTGAACCACTTAAGTGTGACAAATATGCAAAAATATAAGCAATAGGAAGTGGGCAAATACTTTTTCACAGCACTGTACATGAGCAATAGCAGGGGCCAAGGTACACTTCCCTGAGGCACGCAAGCAGTCAGAATCTTGTGTGTCGAGGTGAACCCATCTAAAACAACAACCTGTTGTCTTTCAGCTAGGAATGATGAGATCCAGCCATGTGTGTCTAAATGAAGGAGGTCAGTTTAGCCAAAACGCCACTGTGCCTTGTGTTTGCTAAAAACTACACAAAATCTTCTTCTTCTTCTTTTGGATTTGATTGGCGGTTGGCAACCAGCTTACAGGTGCATTACCGCCAATGACCTGATTACCATCACTCTATATCTTTGATATTGGTAGAATTTGAGGTTGAGTTTAATTGGTTTTGTTGTAAAACAGAACAGAGATACACGTCGGTTTATGTCGAAGCATACACAGTGGGACCAGTCAAGCCAGATATTGGTACAATAAAGATGGATGTTTTGAGCAAACTGAGTAGATGTTGGGACATCCAACTTTCTATAGATGTTAGATAGAGTGGGGGAAAAAAGTATTTAGTCAGCCACCAATTGTGCAAGTTCTCCCACTTAAAAGATGAGAGAGGGCTCCAATTTTCATCATAGGTATACCTCAACTATGAGAGACAAAATGAGAAAAAAAAATCCAGAAAATCACATTGAAGGATTTTTAATGAATTAATTGGTAAATTCCTTGGTAAAATAAGTATTTGGTCACCTACAAACAAGCAAGATTTCTGGCTCTCACAGACCTGTAACTTCTTCTTTAAGAAGCTCCTCTGTCCTCCACTCGTTACCTGTATTAATGGCACCTGTTTGAACTCGTTATCAGTATAAAAGACACCTGTCCACAACCTCAAACAGTCAGACTCCAAACTCCACTATGGCCAAGACCAAAGAGCTGTCAAAGGACACCAGAAACAAAATTGTAGACCTGCACCAGGCTGGGAAGACTGAATCTGCAATAGGTAAGCAGCTTGGTGTGAAGAAATCAACTGTGGGAGCAATTATTAGAAAATGGAAGACATACAAGACCACTGATAATCTCCCTCGATCTGGGGCTCCACGCAAGATCTCACCCTGTGGGGTCAAAATTATCACGAGAACGGTGAGCAAAAATCCCAGAACCACGCGGGGGGACCTAGTGAATGACCTGCAGAGAGCTGGGACCAAAGTAACAAAGGCTACCATCAGTAACACACTACGCCGCCAGGGACTCAAATCCTGCAGTGCCAGACGTGTCCCCCTGCTTAAGCCAGTGCATGTCCAGGCCCGTCTGAAGTTTGCTAGAGAGCATTTGGATGATCCAGAAGAGGATTGGGAGAATGTCATATGGTCAGATGAAACCAAAATAGAACTTTATTGTAAAAACTCAACTTGTCGTGGTTGGAGGAGAAAGAACACCATACCTACTGTGAAGCATGGGGGTGGAAACATCATGCTTTGGGGCTGTTTTTCTGCAAAGGGACCAGGACGACTGATCCGTGTAAAGGAAAGAATGAATGGGGCCATGTATCGTGAGATTTTGAGTGAAAACCTCCTTCCATCAGCAAGGGCATTGAAGATGAAACGTGGCTGGGTCTTTCAGCATGACAATGATCCCAAACACACCGCCCGGGCAACGAAGGAGTGGCTTCGTAAGAAGCATTTCAAGGTCCTGGAGTGGCCTAGCCAGTCTCCAGATCTCAACCCCATAGAAACTCTTTGGAGGGAAAAGTCCATGTTGCCCAGCAACAGCGCCAAAACATCACTGCTCTAGAGGAGATCTGCATGGAGGAATGGGCCAAAATACCAGCAACAGTGTGTGAAAACCTTGTGAAGACTTACAGAAAACGTTTGACCTCTGTCATTGCCAACAAAGGGTATATAAAGTATTGAGATGAACTTTTGTTATGACCAAATACTTATTTTACCGAGGAATTTACCAATTAAGTCATTAAAAATCCTTCAATGTGATTTTCTGGATGTTTTTTTTCCTCATTTTGTCTCTCATAGTTGAGGTATACCTATGATGAAAATTGGAGACCTCTCTCATCTTTTAAGTGGGAGAACTTGCACAATTGGTGGGTGACTAAATACTTTTTTGCCCCACTGTATCTTGTACAGTTGAGTTCAAACAAGATGTTTGGCACAGTAAATCCAGGTTGCTATAGCCTGGAGGTTGGGTATTATTATTTTGCACAGTGGAGACAAGAGGTTGCACTGGGACTTTCTCGTTATGCCATTTTGAGAGACAGGGTTGTAAAATTTCTGTCATAATCTATTATTACCTGTCATTTCAATGTTCACATAATAAGATGCCAAGTAGCTTTTGTGTCATGATCCGGGCATGGCCCTAGGATCATGCCCATGCTTTGTGCTAATTATTATATTTATTTGTCTGTATTTTGCCTTCTCTGTTTCCCCTGGGTCCTCTGTGATTGTTATTGTGTTACCCGGTCCTTAGTCTGTCGTGTCGTCCCCGTTGTTATTTCTCTCTGTCTCCCCTAGTCTTCTGTGCCAGTTTTGTGTGTATCCCCTGTACTTGTTTACCTATTGTTTTCAGCTCCTCCTGTGTTCCATACCCATAGCCACTTTCCTTCACATGTGTTGCTGTTTAGCCCCTGATTGTTATCCCAGCTGTCCCATGTTCCCCTGACTATCTGTCTCCCCATACAGTGGGGCAAAAAAGTATTTAGTCAGCCACCAATTGTGCAAGTTCTCCTACTTAAAAGATGAGAGAGGTCTCCAGTTTTCATCATAGGTATACCTCAACTATGAGAGACAAAATGGGGGAAAAAAATCCAGAAAATCACATTGAAGGATTTTTAATGAATTAATTGGTAAATTCCTCAGTAAAATAAGTATTTAGTCACCTACAAACAAGCAAGATTTCTGGCTCTCACAGACCTGTAACAACTTCTTTAAGAAGCTCCTCTGTCCTCCACTTGTTACCTGTATTAATGGCACCTGTTTGAACTCATTATCAGTATAAAAGACACCTGTCCACAACCTCAAACAGTCAGACTCCAAACTCCACTATGGCCAAGACCAAAGAGCTGTCAAAGGACACCAGAAACAAAACTGTAGACCTGCACCAGGCTGGAAAGACTGAATCTGCAATAGGTAAGCAGCTTGGTGTGAAGAAATCAACTGTGGGAGCAATTATTAGAAAATGGAAGACATACAAGACCACTGATAATCTCCCTCGATCTGGGAATCCACGCAAGATCTCACCCCGTGGGGTCAAAATTATCACGAGAACGGTGAGCAAAAATCCCTGAACCACATGGGGGGACCTAGTGAATGACCTGCAGAGAGCTGGGACCAAAGTAACAAAGGCTACATCAGAAACACACTACGCCGCCAGAAACTCAAATCCTGCAGTGCCAGACGTGTCCCCCTGCTTAAGCCAGTACATGTCCAGGCCCGTCTGAAGTTTGCTAGAGAGCATTTGGATGATCCAGAAGAGGATTGGGAGAATGTCATATGGTCAGATGAAACCAAAATAGAACTTTTTGGTAAAAACTCAACTTGTCGTGTTTGGAGGAGAAAGAACACCATACCTACTGTGAAGCATGGGGGTGGAAACATCATACTTTGGGGCTGTTTTTCTGCAAAGGGACCAGGGCGACTGATCCGTGTAAAGGAAAGAATGAATGGGGCCATGTATCGTGAGATTTTGAGTGAAAACCTCCTTCCACCAGCAAGGGCATTGGAGATGAAACGTGGCTGGGTCTTTCAGCATGACAACGATCCCAAACACACTGCCTGGGCAACAAAGGAGTGGCTTCGTAAGAAGCATTTCAAGGTCCTGGAGTGGCCTAGCCAGTCTCCAGATCTCAACCCCATAGAAAATCTTTGGAGGGAGTTGAAAGTCTGTGTTGCCCAGCGACAGTCCCAAAACATCACTGCTCTAGAGGAGATCTGCATGGAGGAATGGGTCAAAATACCAGCAACAGTGTGTGAAAACCTTGTGAAAACTTACAGAAAACGTTTGACCTCTGTCATTGCCAACAAAGAGTATATAAAGTATTGAGATGAACTTTTGTTATTGACCAAATACTTATTTTACCAAGGAGTTTTCCAATTAATTCATTAAAAATCCTTCAATGTGATTTTCTGGATTTTTTTTTCTTCTTATTTTGTCTCTCATAGTTGAGGTATACCTATGATGAAAACTGGAGACCTCTCTCATCTTTTAAGTGGAAGAACTTGCACAATTGGTGGCTGACTAAATACTTTTTTACCCCACTGTATATGCTCTCCTCTGTGTTCATTCTTTTTGCCGTCATTAATGTTACTCCTGGTCGTGTGTTCCCGTGCTGTCAACCCCAGCTGTTCTCCTGTAAGTTTATTTAGTCTCACTTCGTGTTTTTAGCCCACATGCTGCTTTTGTTTTCCCTGAGCTTTTTTGTGTTCTTTTGTTAATAAATCATCATTTTGCACCAAAGTCCTGCCTGCACTTGAGAGCCCTCTTTCCACCATCATCTGCCTCCGGCAGATTTATGACATTTTGGGGCATGGAGATGCAAGGATACACCAACAGCCATGCATGTTTGTGCTTCATTTTCCATTCATTTGTACTTTTTTTTTTTTTTTTTTTTAAATCACTTTGCTTCTCAACAACATTACAACTGTTTGGCCATTTAAAGAAAGTTTTCACACTCAGGTGCTTTTTGCAGTCGTAGTGGAGTGGAGACTGTGTGTAGCTGCACACAGATGGAAAAAAGTGACACTAAAATCAAAGGGAGGACAGTCCTAGATAATCAATATTTAATAAGTGTTACAAAGTGGACAGGTAGGAATTACAAATAAAGGTTGCAACAGATCACACTTTTTGCAATTTGTAAAAATGAAAGACAGGCTTCAGATTTTTTTTTTTCTGTTGTTGCTAAAAAACAAAACAAAACAAAAATAACATGACAGACAATTTTCAGTTAATACAACCTCTGGTACTGACATATGCAGTATGTCGGTACACCTTAGTTCTGAAAAGTGTTTGACACAGCAAGAGCCAGATGTTGGTACAGCTGATTCTGAACTGCATTTTTGAACAGAAGAAACAGATGTTTCGCATCTGTGATTAAATGTCTTTTGGCACTGTTGGAGAAGATGATGATACATCTGAATTTCCACAGATACTAGACTTTGGTACACATACGGTTAGACATGTTTAGCTCAGTTAAGTTAGTTGCTGGTACAGTTTGGGCTACACAGAAGTTCAACACAGTGAATCCAAATGTTTGAAGTTTCTGCACAGTAGCAATAGATGTTTGCACAGTTGAAAAAAAATTTGGCACAGAAGAATCAGATGTTTCCCATCAGTATCAGACACTGGTAAAGCTGATACACACATGGCTAGGCAGATGTTTGGCACATTTCTGCCAGATGCTCATACAGTTAAGATAAGACTTTTTGGCACAGCACAGACAGATGTTGGTACGGGTGAAGTTCAGCAGATGTTGGACCTCATGCAAGAACATGTTAATAATGTTAGTATCTAATATCAGTAAATCTGCTGTACTTTGTTAGTAAGCCATGTTAATATGAACCAATCACTCCAGATTCAACAAATGCTTGTATGTCCTGCAAAACTGTGTAAACAGCCCACTTAAAAATGATGGATTCCACCTGTGTGTAAATGTCCACATGCTCAAGAGAATGAAACGTTTGCATAACTGACTCCCTAATACAGTACTACTAGATTTGTTACACAATGGTACCACTATCCAATTAAACTGAATAGGAAACCGTAAAAATACAGTGGATATAAAAAGTCTGCACACCCCTGTTCAAATGCCAGGTTTTTCTGATGTAAAAAATGAGACCAAAATAAATCATTTCAAAACTTTTTCCACCATTAATGTGACCTAAAATCTGCACAACCCAACTGAAAAACAACCTGAAATCTTTTAAGGGGAAAAATAAAAAATAAAAAAACTTACAATAACCCGTTTGCATAAATATAGACACCCTTAAACTAATACTTTGTTGCAGCACGTTTTGCTTTTATTACAGCACTCAGTCTTTTTGGGTAGGAGTCTATCAGCGTGGCACATATTGATGTGGCAATATTTGCCCACTCTTCTTTGCAAAAATGCCCCAAATCTGTCAGATTGTGAGGGCATCTCCTGTGCACAGCCCTCTACAGATCACCCCAAAGATGTTCAATTGGATTCAGGTCTGGACTCTGGCTGGGCCATTCCAAAACCTTAATCTTCTTCTGGTGAAGCCATTCTTTTGTTGAACTGGAGGTGTGCTTTGGGTCACTGCTGTGCTGAAAGATGAAGTTCCTCTTCAGCTTTCTAGCAGAAGCCTGAAGGTTTTGTACCAACACTGACTGGTATTTGGAAATGCTCATAATTCCCTCCACCTTGGCTAAGGCCCCAGTTCCAGCTGAAGAAAACTGGCCCCAAAGCATGACGCTGCCAACACCATGCCTTACTATAGGTATGGTGTTCTTTTGGTGAGGAGCAGTGCTGTGTTTGCGCCAATATACCTTTTGGAATTATGGCCAAAACGTTCAACCTTGGTTTCATCGGACCAGAACAATTTTTACCTCCGCCAGGCCGAAAAGGCCAGGAGGAGGTTATGTTTTTGCCCGGGTTTGTCTGTCTGTTGGTTAGCAAGATAACTCAAAAACTTTTGGACGGATTTCCATGAAACTTTCAGGCGTTGTTGGAAATGGTACAAGGAAGAACTGATTAAATTCTGGGGATGATCCGCATCACCGTCTGGATACAGGAATTTTTTAAAGCATTTTTTAACACTGTGACATACGGCCATTTCCAACATGTGCGCAGGCGCAATGGAGGGCGCGGCTCGTCGTGTCTCACCAACACAAACTCCGCGTTCTTCAACGTTTTACGCACAAAAGCACGTGCAAAACACTGGTGGCCTGGGCCTGCCAGCGTGCCTGTGTTTGCGCGCAGCTGCAAAACCTGACACGGGCAGCTGTCCGCCGCCGGATTATTTGGCAGAAATTCCCCGGCCAGCCATAGGCGCTGCGCAAAAACGAGCTCTCTGCCGGGGAAGCTTCTAAATTCTGCTTTGCCGCGGAGCGCAACCCCAATAATATAATATAAAACCCACGGCAACCTGTCTACCCAATCTGCATCCGTCAGTGGAGGAGATGGACACAACAGCAACACTTCAGTTTATTACCTCCGCCAAGGAGGCAATGCTTTTACTACTGAACCACTAATCCTATCACTATCAGAGTGATTGTCATTGATTAATTGTCTATGTTTATTGCACTGTCCCTGTCAAATAAACAAATAATCATTGTGAATCCAATTGCTACTCATATGTTTTCATGGTCAAGGACTCTGAAAACGTACACACAAACACTGTATGGGGGGAACTGTTGTGCTTGGCGGAGGTCTGCGCTCTCCGAGTGCTTTTCTAGTTCCACATGCGTTTGGGAGATTTCAAATGTGTTTTTGCAAAATGTAGCTGGGCTTGGATGTTTTTCTTCATAAGATAAGGCTTCCGTCTTGCCACCCTAGACAGGAGATTGTTGTCACATGTACTAAACAGCCAGTACTTGCCAGAAATTCCTGCAGCTCCTTCAGTGTTGCTGTCGGCCTCTTGGCAACCTCCCTGACCAGTTTTCTTCTCGTCTTTTCATCAATTTTGGAGGGACATCCAGTTCTTGGTAATGTCACTGTTGAACCATATTTTCTCCACTTGATGATGACTGTCTTCACTGTGTTCCATGGTATATTTAATGTCTTGGAAATTCTTTTGTACCCTTCTCCTGACTGATACCTTTGAACAATGAGATCACTCAGATGCTTTGGAAGCTCTCTGCGGACCATAGCTTGTGCTGTAAGATGTGACTACAAAAATGTCAGGAAAAGCCTACTAGAACAGCTGAACTTTATTTTGGGTGAATCAGCGGCACTTTAAATGGTGGCAGGTGTGTGCTGACTCCCATTTAACATGAATTTGAATGTGATTGGTTAATTCTGAACACAGCCACATCATTAGTTGTAAGAGGGTGTGCATATTTATGCAACTAGGTTATCTTAAGTTTTATATTTTTTATTTTTCCCCTTAAAAGATTTCAGTTTGTTTTTCAGTTGGGTTGTACCGGTTATAGGTCACATTAATTTTGGAAAATGTTTTAAAAGGATTTATCTTGGTCGCATTTTTTTACATCACAAAAACCTGGCATTTGAACAGGAGTGTATAGACTTTTTATATCCACTGTACATTCAGAATTATAACTTTGCTCAATTCTAGTTGCCATACTGGTCATTGTGCATGTGAATCATGACGTACAAATTTGTCCCCTTTGTTGTTAAATTTGCCAGCTGTGCTGTGTGTACAAGGTTGCAACCAGACCGTCACTGATGGAGTAGTTCATTCTGGCTTGATGAAATCACCCTGGGAGTGCTCAGATCTCCTGACCTAGCATTGACCTTGAGCACAACCTGGATGCAGACCCTTCTGAGGATTCTTGTGAGTGGGTTTGGTGACCACTGGGGCAATTGCCTAGGAGGAGTAGCGATTTGTCTGAAATCATGTAAGTGCCCAAATCTCCTGATCTTTGATCTTGACCTTGAGCACAACTTGGATGCAGACCCACCTGAGGATCATTATTAGTGAGTTTGGTGAGCATCGGTTCAAATACCTAGGAGGAGTAGCAATTCCTGTGACATGGGGACAGACAAACAGACGGACGGCTGACAGATGCCACATCATCACATTAGCTGCTTTTGGCATCCCTGGAATGAGTTAAAAATCAAGACATGAACGACCACCTGAAATGACACAAAAGTGCATCGCACACCAGCTGATGTGCCGTCGGTTTTGTCGTGCGACTCTGTGATCACATGTCAAATTTACTCACAAACTTGTTCATATACTTAATTCTTGCATGAATCCGACTGACAACTGTTGAGAAAGATGTTATGGAGAGTAACAGAAGACATTCGAGTCAAGACAGTTCTGTAGTAGAAACAGATGTCACTGTATAATAGGGGAATTGGAAAAAAATTGATTCACATAAGAATCTAGATTCTCATTTCACACGATCCAGAACTGATTCACAAAAATTAAGAATCGATTTATTATTATTATTATTTTTTGCAGTGGTGCCGGGGTCCTGTCACGTGACACGTATTGCCAATTCGTGATATGCAATTACACGTTGATGCTGCCGATGCAGGAGAACCATGCAGGGTAGCTTACTAAGCTAGCAGCCGGAGGGAACAGTCAGAATAAAGTAAAAACGGAGCAGCAAGAAATTTGAGACAGGTCCGTCTGCAGCTTGCAGACTCCGTCAAATTACACATCTTCAACTAGTTATGCTCCCTCAGCAAGTTACGCCCCCATGTTATGTCACTCCACAAAATGGCCGTAGCTGACCGTGCAAATATGGTTGAGCAGCACTGGGATGATCATACACAAATTCAGGTGTTGTAGCCTTGTAGGCGGGCAGATGGTGGCCACACATTTCAAAGGATAAATGTAAAAGAATCTAAAAATGAGTTTAGTTCATAGTAAAAAAGTTTATGGTCTAGTCTTTGAATGACGTTTGTTTGCGTGACCATGCGCTACCCCTTTGCCTAGCAACCCTGACAGCCGCAGTTGAGGGCTTTTTTTCTAACAATTTTTTGACAGTGATGGAAGCAGTGTTCTTTTCACTGAATAAAAACCAAATCTTGTTACTGACTACAAGTAGACAAAAACGATTGATAATGAACAGACTAAAATAAAACTATATAAATAAAATCATCACAGTAAATCTGGACTTAAATTAGGTGTCAAAAGTAAAATGCATAAATATTAATTTTAGTTTATTTTCTAGTTTTAATGGAGAAAAAAAATTGATATAGTTTTAGTTGACAAAATTAACAATGGATGGAAGTTCATTTTTGTTTGTTTTAAATAAATGCATTTACTTTTCCTTTTACTGGAGAAGCTTCACCAGGCAAAGGACCACGACCAGATAATCACCCAGAGTTGAAAGAGGTGGAAAAAGTTGTCAGTCCTCCTACTGAACAACGCACACTGCACCACTTTAACAAACTCCCAGCAAATTCTGAACGGGCAAAAAAAAAAAAAAAAAAAAAAAAAAAAAAAAAAAAAAAAAAAAAATCACGAAAACTTGTAACAGCACTTTAATTTTTTGTTTTATAACTTTAATTTGTTTTTTAAGTCTCCGAAGAATTTAAATACTTAAATTTATATTTGTGCAGGTTTAAAATTAATGTTACTTATCTTATGTATCAATTGCATTCAGTTCTTATTGATTTTGTTCATCGCATTAAGTTACTGTATAGGTAACTGCACACTGACTGCATACAGTCAGGTAGCACTACTATTTAAAGCGTACCTGTGGTGGTCGTCTAAACGCATTCAACTTGAAAACATTAGGCAAATTATTCGTTATTTGGTTAAATAATTATTGCCAGCCATATACCACCAGAGAAATATGCAAATACGACTGCAGGCATGGCCAGCCAATGAAAACTCTGTGCGCAGCCATGACACATGCGGATGTGACGTCATTACGTTGCCACTGAAAAGTCAATACTTCGCCTGTATGAGCGACTAGGGTGCTGTTGTGAGTGTTTTTATTCTATTATGGCTGAATTGTCGGACTCTGAGGAAGAATTCGTCCAACATGGCTACAGGTTTGAGCCAGAAAGGTCTTCTGAGGGTAAAAGTGACGAAGTGGTCCTCACACACAACGCAATTTCGTCTGAAAGGATTCGTCTGTGCCCTGCTCCGAGATTGCGCAATCACTTTTCCGCTACGATCTTCTGACAAGGTGAGCTGGGTTTGGGTACACAAAAGAAGTGTTTATCTTTGTTTTTCACTTATTATAGAGACATCCAAAGGCTTTACATTCTGCCATGTTGCGATATCCATATCGCATTGTATGTTTTTGTTGTTACAAGAGCGCCGAGTGTCTGCTGCTCTGTAGAATCATCGGCAGTCTGGCAGCTGTTACGACCTCAGATCAGACGAGACGACCCACTGAATTTAAGCATTTATTTATTTATTTTCTACTCGTTTTAGTTCTGCATTTAATATGAACCCTGAGTTTGAAATAAACGTTTGAATTTGAATATCCCGAAAGCCACTGCTCATCCGGGCACTCCAGGCTCAGCCAATATTGATCCAGATCACGGTAGCCACGATATTACGTCACAGGAAGCGTCCTGGCAGGCCATGTAGCCGCTAGTATGGCTGCACCCATGTTTTGCTGACATAGCTGAACCAGCACATCAGCAATGGATTTATATCACATTGCTTTAAACTTGAACTAGAACGTGAGACAGGGGCTCAATATAATATCTTTTTTTTCACGACCACCACAGGTACGCTTTAAATGGATGTTCAAAGTATTTGTGATAGAATTTACTTTTGTTTTTAAATGAATAGCCTATATTTCTAGAATGCTGGAGAGCGACCAAACCTGCATACTGTGTAAAAGCTGTTAGGAATTGTGATGTGCTGAAAAGGAAATTTTTCAAAATTGATTTCACTTGTGTAGTTTCATTTTTGAAACACAAGTTTTCAAGAAATAAAAAAAGCAGTTACTAACCTAAGCCTACTTTTTTCTTTTAACAGTATTTTATTGCAAATCAGTTGATGTATAAAAATTACTCCCCAAAACATCAACACACTGTACTGTACAACACACTGTACTCTGCTTTCAAGCTTACCTCAGCATTTTTGCAGTGTAGTGGACTTTTTTTTCCCCTGAGATTAGTGGGTTTTTGTACTGAACTGAGAGCCAAATGGGAACCGAAAATTGTTTTGAACTGAAAATTGTTCCTGAATCAAATTGTGTGACTTCTAAAGATTCACAGCCCAACTGTACAACCAGATGTTTGTACAAATGCTGGCAGTTGACTTTGTTTGGTACAGTAGACAAAGGTTAGACAAATGTTTGGTGTCACTACTGAATTGTTTGTTTCCGTATGGTGAAAATGAGAGAGTTTGGCCTCAGTCGTGATTAGATTAGCGTACAGTCCTTCCATAACTGATTTGTGTTGAAACAGGAAACCAAAGGCAATCCTGATACTCCATCATAGACGTAGCTGTGCAACAGACAGTGTGGATCCCCTGTAAACAGCTCCTGAATGTACGCCTGGTCATGGTTCTCATCACCATAGATGTAGGTATGATAACGAGTTAACAACAATCACTAAGCCCCAGCAGGACAACGTTCCTACCACACACCTATATTAGACACGATATTTGTGCGTCTCTGTATGTTTTTTTGCGGATCCAATTAAAAGCGCCGTGGTGGGTGGTGACTTCAGAGTTCAGAACTCTTTAACACTTGATTCGCTCATGGAGAGAGGAATAAAAAGAAAACACCACATTATCACCGCAGGTGGCATGTGACAAAAAAACATAATACACACTCATAGACATACGCAAGGAGAAAAGATGAAAAGGAAGTAGTGAAGAGGGGGCTGGATGAGGGTAATTATACATGCAACAAGACAACAGCAAGGAAGAAGAGAGGATGAGCTGCTCTCGTTAGACGCAGACAAATCTACACAGATGTATGAACAAACAAGCCACACACACACACACGCGTTATGATTTAATGCCTGACAGATGAATCACATGCCCGTCCCTGCCTTATTTTTAATCACCAGAGGTGGGAGAGGATCCAGAAACTATACTCAAGTAAAAGTAGCATTACCTTATGATATTAATTGCTCAAGTATAAGTTATTGCTGCAATGATTAATCGATTAATCAACCAGCTGGTCAGCAGGAAATTACTTTTGAGTTAATATGATAATCAACTAATTGCCTGTGCACGCCTTTTCAACAATGTCTACCTTAAGAGGAAAAATTGTTTCTGAGAGAAGAAAATCCAGACAGTCAGTGACAGAGTAGCTCATTCTAGCCTGATCAATGCCAGATCTCCTGACCTTAAACACAACCTGGATGCACTGGATGCAGACCCACCTGATGATTGTTGCTCATGAATTTGCGGAACATTTGGGCAACTGCCCAGGAGGAGTAGTGATTTTCGTGAAATCATAAATTCCCAGATCTCCTGACCTTGAGCCCAGCCTTGATGCCAACAACCCTGAGGATGACTGGGTGCGAGTTTGTTGAGCATTAGGGCAATTGCCTAGGAGGAGTAACAATTTTTATAAACTCAAATAAGCCCTGAGATCTCCTGACCTTGAGCACAACTTTGATGCAGACCTCTCTGAGGATCACTGTGAGCGAGTTTGGCGAGCATCGGGGAAAACGCCTAGGAGGAGTAGCGATTCTCGTGAAATGTGGACAAACAGACAGATGGACGCCACGTCATCACATCAGCTCCTATCAGCTTCACTAAAATGAGCTAAAAATCACAACTTTAAGAGAAGATAGCTGCAAATTTAAATCAATGCACAACTGGGACCTGGGATCTGGGATCGTCACTTCCTTGTGGTAACGTATCGTCACTTCCTATTTTGCTGTCTGCCTGTGTGGTTTGCTCTCCAGCCACTAGCTATGGCTACTAGCTCTCTTTCCTCTCCTCCTCTGGTGTGCTCTCTCTGTCAGATGTTTAGCTACACCTCTGCCTCTTTTAGTGATAACGGTAAATGTAATAAATGTTGTCTTTTTGAGGCGCTCGAGGTGAGGTTGTCTGATTTGGAATCCCGGCTCCGCTGCATTGAAACACCGTCTGCGCCAGTTAATCTCGACGGACGCCCCTTAGCTGCAGCGGAGCTAGCTAGCTTAGGCCCCCCTGTCAGCGGTTCCCCGGCTCTCCTCAGCAGCGAGGAGACTGGGTGGGTGACGGTGAGAAGGAAGCCTAGTCGCAAAGCCCTGGTACACCACCAACCTGTTCACGTTTCTAATCGTTTTTCCCCGCTCAGCGACACACCCGCTGAGGAAAAAACTCTGATCATTGGCGACTCTGTAGTCAGAAACGTGAACCTAGAGACTCCAGCGGCCATAGTCCAATGCATTCCTGGGGCCAGAGCAGGCGACATCGAGTCAAATTTGAAAATGCTGGCTAAAAGTAACTGTAAATATTCCACAATTGTTATTCACGCTGGCATTAATGACATCCGTCTCCGGCAGTCGGAAGTCACGAAACTTAATGTAGAATCGGTGTGTGACTTTGCAAAAACGATGTCTGCCACTGTAGTATTCTCTGGGCCCCTCCCCAATCTGACCAATGATGACATGTTTAGCCGCTCGTCATCCTTGAACCGCTGGCTGTCTGTGTGGTGTCCTGCAAATGACGTGGGCTACATTGACAATTTGAGCTCTTTTTGGGGAAAACCTGGTCTTATGAGACGAGACAGCATTCATCCCACTTTGGATGGTGCTTCTCATTTATCTAACAATCTGGCATCTTTTTTATCCAAATTTCCAAAACCCTGACTACTCAGAGTTGGGACCAGGAAGCAGAGTCGCAGTCTTACACGCCTCTCTGCAGCTCCTCTTCATCCGCCACCCCTCAGCTTAGCCCCTGACTTCCCCATCAGAGAATCGCTGTCTGCTCCCTCCAAAGTAAATAAAAATATAATGCATAAGCATCCCAAAGTGATAAAGCAAAATATTGGTAAAACTCAAATTAAACATAAAGCCTCTAAATTGAATGAATTGGCCTCTGTTCCTCCTCATAATTTAAAAATTAAATGTGGTTT
This sequence comes from Pholidichthys leucotaenia, assembly GCA_020510985.1. Classification (NCBI taxonomy): domain Eukaryota; kingdom Metazoa; phylum Chordata; class Actinopteri; order Cichliformes; family Pholidichthyidae; genus Pholidichthys; species Pholidichthys leucotaenia. The sequence goes on along the minus strand of CM035848.1, from coordinate 63,504,155 downwards.
ATTAAATATTAGGTCTCTAACTCCCAAGTCTGTGTTAGTCCATGATCTGTTAATTGATCATCAGATTGATTTATCCCTTACAGAGACTTGGTTAGGGCAAGAGGATTATGTTGGTTTAAATGAATCAACTCCCTCTGGTTATTTAAACTGTCAAAATCCCAGAAATTCTGGTCGTGGAGGAGGAGTAGCAACAATTTACCATTCCAAATTACTAGTTAATGTAAAGCAAAAAAACATGTTATAATTCCTTTGAGGGCCTGGTCCTCAGTATTGGGCACTTTAGCAATTTTAGGTTAAACCCAATTTTATTTGCCATAGTTTATCGTCCCCCATCAACCTACTCAGAATTTTTATCCGAATTTGCTGATTTCTTAGCTGATTTAGTGCTGAAATCTGATAGAATAATTATAGTAGGGGACTTTAATATACATGTGGATGTAGATAGTGACTGCCTTAATGTGGCATTTAATTCAATATTAGACTCGATTGGGTTTTCTCAGAAAGTAGGAAATTCTACTCATTACTTCCACCATACATTGGACCTTGTTCTGACATATGGCATAGAAATAGAAAATCTTGTAGTGTCTCCTCATAACCCTGTACTGTCAGACCATTGTCTGTTAACCTTTGATTTTACTATTTCTGACTATTTGGCTCCTAAAGAAAAATATTATTACAGTAGATGCCTCTCAGATGATGCTGTTACCAAATTTATGCAGATTGTTTCCTCTATGCCATGTGTCAACACAATGGAAATAAGCTATAGACAGCTTGCTCCTTCTGTAATTGATAACATGGTGGATAGTGTTTCAGCTTCTCTGCATCAGACTCTAGACTTGGTGGCCCCCTTAAAAAAGAAAAAGTCTAATCAGAGATTTCTAACTCCTTGGTTCAACACAGAAACTCGTAGCTTAAAACAGAAGACTCGTCAATTAGAAAGAAAATGGTGCTCCACTAATTTAGATGAAATCTATTTAGCTTGGAGAAATCATCTTTTAATTTATAAAAAATCTCTTAGAAAAGCTAGAACGAGTTATTACTCTGCATTAATAGAAGAGAACAAGAATAATCCCAGGTTTCTTTTCAGTACTGTAGCCAGGTTGACAAAGAGTCAGGACTCTGTCAATCCTAGCATTCCCTTAGAGCTTACTAGTCAGGACTTTATGAACTTTTTCAATAATAAAATTTCATCCATCAGAGATAAAATCAATCAGATTCTTCCCACAGTTAACTTAAATACTGTAACTACTTCCGCTCTTCAAGGAGAGTAGACGCTTCTCTCTTTTCTCTCTGCTCTAGCTCCCCACTTCCCTATTAACTGGATCCCAGCTTGCTGTTGTCTGTCTGCGTCTACTGCTGATTATCGAAAGAAATTATGGAATTGATAAGCTGGGCTTTGAACGCAATTGACACTATTTTTTCAACAAGGAATAATGCTCCGGGGGAAGCTGTTTGCCCCGCAGGGACGGCTCCAGCGGGCTATTTACGGGTGACAAGTGTTTGGAGGATCTTGTGCCTGAGTAATCTCTCTATCGAAGATATTGAAGATTTGTATATCTTCGTAATAATGGTGACTGGGATCGTTCTGATTAGAACTGGGATTGTCCTGGTGTACCGCAAATTGCTGAAGATGGATACAACCTATCAAAATGCTGGCCACGCGAGGTGCATCCATCAAATTGGAAAAATGGAGGAGACTTTGATAGCGACAAATGGAGAACTGTCTTGGAAGGTGGATTACATCATGGTTACGCTTAAGTCTATCCACGACGGACTCAAAGCCCCGCAATGAAGGATTAAGCACTGAATCTGCAGAAGAAAATAAAGTTCTTTCTCTGTGATCAGTCTATTTGGCTCAATTTCCCTTATAAAAATCTTCCTGATAATCCCCAGTCTTTGTTTTTCAAAACATTGAGCACACGGCCTCTGGACAGTAGCTGCTTGGGACAATTGCCAAGGACAATTGCTGCAGCCAGACAAAACATCTTCTGCCAAAGTGTCCTTGTGCTCATATTGATACAACATTGCTTCAACACTACATCCACACTGACCCAGAAACTGACAACAAGATAACATTCACTGCTCTCCTTGTGTCCTGTGAACTCTGGTCTTGAATGTGCATCGTGGGCTTTTTTTGTCTTTGTAATCATAATATTGATTACTTATGGTCAATATTCTGAATTCAATGATTTTTTTGCTCCTTCCCATTGTATGATTTCTTATCTGTACCATCCTGTTGGCAGGCGCGTTCCCGATGCAGCCGTGTCACTGGAAATGCAGGTTCATTTTCTGTGTCAAGTCAAATTCTCTCGTATGTTATCAGTGATCTGTTAATGTACTTGGCAATAAATCTTTTTCTGATTCTGATTCTGATACTACAACTCCTTCTATTAATGTCTGTCTTGATGAGTTTACTCCAATCGACCTTTATGAGTTAGACAAAATAGTTTCCTCATCCAAACCTTCAACTTGTCTCTTAGACCCTATTCCTACCAGGTTATTTAAAGAAGTCTTCCCACTTATTGGTAGCCTTATTCTTCATATAATCAATTCTTCATTAACTTTAGGCCATGTACCGCAGGCTTTTAAAACGGCTGTAATTAAACCCTTACTCAAAAAGCCAACGCTAGATCCAGGAGCTTTAGCTAACTATAGACCAATCTCTAATCTCCCTTTCATTTCAAAAATCTTAGAAAGAGTTGTTGCTATGCAATTATTTGACCACCTACAGGGAAATGGTTTACTTGAAGAGTTTTAGTCTGGGTTTAGAATCCATCATAGTACTGAAACAGCCTTAGCGAAGGTCACTAACGACCTCCTCATTGCATCTGATAATGGACTAGTTTCTGTACTTGTCCTTTTAGACCTTAGTGCAGCTTTTGATACTATCGATCATAATATTCTACTTGATAGATTAGAACACTATGTTGGACTTAATGGAACTTCGTTGCAGTGGTTTAAGATCTTATTTATCTGATGGATTCCAGTTTGTTCATGTAAATAATGAGTTTTCTTTCAAATCTAAGCTCAGTCATGGAGTTCCACAGGGATCTGTGCTAGGCCCTACTATTTTTAGTTTATATATGCTTCCGTTAGGCAACATTATTAGAAAGCACTGTATACATTTTCATTGTTATGCTGATGACACACAATTATACCTGTCAATGAAGCCAGATGATAGTAATCAATTAGCCAAGTTAGAAGCCTGTCTTAAGGAAATCAAAGCTTGGATGACTTGTAATTTCCTGCTATTAAATTCAGATAAGACTGAAGTCATTCTTGTTGGTCCAAAAAACCTTAGAAATTCCTTTCCAAATCAAACTTTCAGTTTGGATGCGGTTACTCTTTCTCTTAATAGCTCTGTGAGGAACCTTGGAGTTATTTTTGATCAGGATTTGTCCTTCAATTCACATATTAAATTTGTTTCTAAGACTGCCTTCTATCATTTGCGTAATATTGCCAAGATTAGGAGCATCTTGTCTCAGAGTGATGCTGAGAAACTGATCCACGCTTTTGTTAGCTCGAGATTAGATTAGAACCCGGGACTGTGTGTCCGACACGATCATCAGTAGCACGGGGGCCCCCCAGGGAACGGTGCTGGCTCCCTTCCTGTTCACTCTTTATACTGCGGACTTCTCACACAACACAACACACTGCCATCTACAGAAGTTCTCTGATGACTCTGCGATCGTTGGCCTCATCTCCAATGGAGATGAAGCTGAGTACAGAGGGCTTATCCAGGACTTCGTGGACTGGTGCCATCGGAACTGCCTCCAGATCAACGCGAGGAAAACTAAGGAGCTGGTGGTGGACTGCCGCAGGCATGGGCAGCCCCTCACAGTACCAGTAAATATACAGGGAACAGACATCGAGATGGTGACATCCTATAAGTACCTGGGTATTCATCTGAACAATAAACTAGACTGGTCACACAATACTGATGCACTCTACAAGAAGGGACAGCGCAGGCTGTTCCTGCTGAGGAGACTCAGGTCTTTTGGTGTACAAGGGGCGCTGCTGAAGTCATTCTATGACACGGTGGTGGCATCAGCCATCACTTTTGGAGTGGTCTGCTGGGGCAGTGGCATTACTGCAGCCGATAGGAAGAGACTGAACAAACTGATTAAGAAAGCTAGCTCTGTCCTGGGGCAGCGCCTTGATCCGATGGAGGAGATAGGAGAGAGAAGGACGGTGGCTAAACTGTCATCTCTGCTGGAGTCCGAGTTCCACCCTATGCAGGACATACTGAATGCACTGAGGAGCTCATTTAGCAGCAGACTACATCATCCCAGGTGCACAACCGAGAGGTTTCGTAGGTCCTTCCTACCAACGGCTGTCAGACTGTACAACCTAAGCAGGGCTGCTCGCAGAGATAGCAAAAAGACGTAACAAACTAATAGTTTTTTGAATGCAAAAGATGCAATAGACTTACACAATGGTCCTCTCCGGCATACAACTAGGAACATACCGGTCGCTATGGAGGGTGAGAATATGTATGGGCACATAATCATACCATGTAGGATAACTAAGTAGACGGTTATGCTGTTTCATTCCATCTAGCAACAATGCTCTGCACTGTGTGTGTTTATATATTTGCATATTTATTCCATCTAGCTACAATGCTCCGTACTGTGGGTGTTTATATATTTATATATCTACATATTATTCCATCTAGCTACATTGCTCCGCACTGTGTGTGTTTATATACTTGCATATTTATTCCACCTAGCTGCAATGCTCCGTACTGTGGGTGTTTATATATTTACATATTTATTCCATCTAGCTACAATGCTCTGCACTGTGTGTTCATATATTCATATATTTATTCCATCCAGCTACAATGCTCTGCACTGTGTGTCTGTGTGTGTGTGTATATATATATATTTTATAGTAATACGTACATATGTTTATTAGCTGCTCTTGCTTGCTTGTTTTTTTTCTTGCCTTCTGATTGTTGCTCTGAGTGTTGCTATCCCTGTGCTGTTGCAATCCTGGAATTTCCCCGTTGTGGGACTAATAAAGGCTTATCTTATCTTATCTTATCTTATTATTGTAATTCTTTATTATCAGGCTGTCCTAAAACATCTTTAAAAAGTTTTCAGCTGATCCAAAATGCTGCAGCAAGAGTTTTAACAGGTACTAGAAAGAGAGATCATATCTCTCCGGTTCTGGCCTCCCTTCATTGGCTTCCCATAGAGTTTAGAATTAAGTTTAAAATCCTTCTTCTTACTTACAAAGCTCTAAACAATCAGGCTCCTTTTTATTTAAAAGATCTGATACTACCGTATTATCCTAACAGAGCACTACGCTCCCAAAATGCAGGATTACTTGTAATACCTAGAATCTCCAAAAGTACAATGGGAGGCAGAGCCTTCAGTTATCAAGCTCCTCTCCTGTGGAATCAGCTGCCAATCTGGATTCGGGAGTCAGACTCGATCTCTGTTTTTAAGAATAGGGCTAAAACCTACCTTTTTGATATAGCCTACAATTAGGGAGGGATCATGTGTTTCTGAACCCTCCCTTAGTTATGCTGCTAGTAGGCTTAGTCAGCCGGGGGACCTCCAGTAATACACTGGGCCTCACTCCTTTTCTCACTCTCAATGAAATATTTTTTTTGCTGGTCATTAACATTTGTTTGTTCTCTCCCATAGATTGAGTCCCCATCGTGCTGTTTGCTCTCTACATGTCTGTTCTTTTCTTCTTCTCTATCCCCTCACCCCCCAGCCAGTCGCAGCAGATGACTGCCCCTCCCTGAGCCTGGTTCTGCTGGAGGTTTCTTCCTGTTAAAAGGGAGTTTTTCCTCTCCACCGTCGCCAAGTGCTTGCTTACAGGGGATCGCCTGATTGCTGGGGTCTTTCTGCAACTGTGGGGGTCCCCCCCTACAGTTGATAGTGCTATGAGATGACTGTTGTTGTGAAATGGCGCTATATAAATAAAGTTGAATTGAATTGAATTTTTTCTCAGGAATTTGCATACATTTTGTACTTTTTCTCCACAATTTTGCAATTTTCTCACCAACCTGTGAACATTTTCTTGTAAATTAGTGAAATTATTTCTGTAAATTGAGGACTTTTTCTGATACATTTCAGATTTTTTAAATGAATTTGGGACTTTTGTCTTAATAATTTGCCACTTTTTTTGGATAATATTGTGACCTTTTCCACACAAATTTACTAAGATTTTTCAAAATTTATTTTCTAGCTATTATGCTTAGTATGTGCAACCTAAGCATACAGTAGTGTGTGAATGTGTCTGTGTATCTGTCTGTCTGTTACCAGGTTTTCAGCTCGCCTGGTCAAAATCAAGTGGAACTAAAGGTTTGTATCAGTGTATCACCATGTTCTCTCGACTTTTAATTTGCTAGAATTTCGAGCTAACACTTTGTTGTCGAGATAACCCCCGATTTCCAATGACTCCAGATGGACAGCTGGTACATCACTTCCTTGTTTTTAATCACACGATCATAATCAGGCCTCCTTGGTCTTTCTCAAGCTCTCGCATTACTCTGTATAACTCTTGCATGATCTTGTCATGCGCACCATTTTTTGATCTGTGCTGCTTCAAAACACAAACGTAGCCAGTGATGCAAAGCTGGGACCGGACTATATCTACAACGGACCGCAGCCATAGGGTACTATCTCACTGGGCTGAGACAGCTCGCAACTAGCTGGAGATTAAAAAAAAAAAAAAACGTGAGAAAAATCTGAGAATTTGTGACAATTTTCACTTCGAATCACATTGTCTCATGAATGTTGCACAAACTCCCAGCAAGTTTTTGGCCAAAGTTCTCCGGGTGTTTGCATACATGTCATGAGAGTGTTGCACGACATTCTCGCAACATGTGCTAGACTAAATTTAGGGTTGTTTTGCACTCACGACAGTCCCGCAATGGCTGCTCGACACTTGAGACGAGGTCAAGACCGGTTTGAGACACCTGCGATTACTCTGAGAATATTTTGAGAGAAAGCTGTTGCACAATTTTTTTCAACATGTTCAAAATTCCTGCAAGACGAGTGTGAGACCCTGCGACTCAGGAGAAGAAAATGAGGACCGCTAAGAATGTTTGCAGACATTTTGGAAACTCCCTTGAGAATGCCGTTCTCCAGCTACTCTCAAGCTGTCTCAGCCCAGTGAGATACTATCCTTAGTCAGTGGAAATTAGGAGTAAGATGGTGAGTCGCACACCTTAATGCCACAAGCACCGAGGCATCAGCACCTATAGTGTTTTCATTTTACTCATAATTCTGCACCTGTTTTTTTGTGCATTTGCAACTTTTTCTTCTAAATTTGAAGCATCACTCTAGCAAATGCGAGAGGTTTTTTTCTTTAGTCTGGCCTCCAGTATAATCTAAGTCACATAAAGAAGCAGTAGACAGTAATAAATCAAGCATTTCCTGAGCTAAAACAGAAGAACAATGATTTAACGGACAGGACTGGTAATCGCCACCTTACTCAGACTGGAACAGAGGCTCACCTGTTCGGCCAGTAGCTGCTGCTGCTGCCGCTGCTCTCTAAGGAGCTGCTGCTTCTGCTGCTCCATCATGTGCATCTGGACCCTCTTCTCCTGCTCCATCACCATCATCTGCTTCATCATGGCCGCCTGCTGCTGGTTGCCCACGTAGCCTGGAGGAGGCCCGGACCCCTGGTTGGGCCCCACGCCGGAAGCCACGCCCCCTGCAGGGTGAGGGGGTGGTATGGCGCCAGGAGGCCGTGACATTCCCACCACACCTTGTTCCTGAAAGAGAAAGATATGGACCATAGATTAAAAACGTAATTAATTTTGACTGAACGAAAAAGCAGACTCTTAAATGTGGACGTTTGCGCCTGCACGGACAGTCTTCGGCGCTGTGCGCAACACCAGCAAAAACTATTTAAATCTGTTTATTTTTAATCAGTTTGCTGGAGTGCTGCTGTCATACTATGTAGACATATTGACTGTAGATTACATTCAGTGCACGTGTGTCTGCACATATGGCAGACAGCTTCAGGACCCGACAGTGAAGTGGGCGGGTCACCCAATCTGCACAGCCACGACTAGACCAAAACATGGAAAGACCTGAAACAGCAGGCAGGAATGCTTCTGTTTTTCCATTAGAAAATGTTAGAAAAAGATACATCGAGAATTGATTCAGAATCGAATTGGAGCCCCCTGAATCAATTCTGGCCTGATCGTGAGGTGCCTAAAGATTCGCACCCCTACTTTAAATGCTGGAAGCTTATGGCTAACCAACCTGTTAAAATGGGAAGCATCTGATCTTTTCCTGTCCAAAGCTGAGCGCAATCTAAATACTAAGTGAATAACATATGTCACAGTAAATCGGTTTTGTCAAGTGCTGAGTTGCTGCTCTGAAACAAGGAGCTCAGGTAAGGAGGAGTCAACAGGTTTCCCTCTTTTATTATGGCTGTACCCAATGATAATAAATGATTTTCTTTTTATCTCGTCTTTCTTGTTACAAAAACAGCCAGTTTGGCCAAACGCAAAGAAATGTATTCAAGCTGTACTTTTGCAGTTCACGTTACCCATTAAAACCAAGGTAAGCTAATAAGCCTCTGGACACAAGTGTGACATTTACCACTGAGATTAATGATGTAGCATGCTTCTCGTCATTCTGACAACTCAGGGTGCTTTTAACTGCTAGCCTAATTCAGCTGATGCTTTATGCTATGCATGTGAACTCTTTTATGGAGGGACGGAGATATACAGTATAAAGCCAATTTAGAACCACCAATTATCCTAACAAGCATGGCTTTGGATTATTCACGGAAACCATGCAGGCACAGGAAGGACACGGAAACTCAATATCTGGGGCTGTTTTTGCTGGCATTAAGAAGTCAAACTAGTGTATTTTACACAATTATGACGTATCAGTTCAGAGATGGTTATAATTATCTTTGTGTCGTTAAAGACGTAAAAACCAAACAGTAAGGAGATGAACTGGCTTCATGTCAGATGATGAAAACCTCATCAGTCTCATTGTTCTTGCTCTTTATGACAAGTGAATGCCACACGGCTACATCAGAGTCGTAGGCATCCCGGCTGGCAGCTTTATGGTCTCTTTAGGGGTCAAACTCTGCAGTCAGGCGTTGTGATTCTGGCTCACAAAGACTCCGTTCAAGCTGTCTGTGAGTGAGGTGAAAAACAAGATAAAGACAAGAACCCGCCTCAAGATTCAACATACCGGGCCATCCTGAGTCCTCCCAACGGGGGGAGGGGCAGTGGCTCATCCTCGCTGCTCTGCATACATTATCTCCTCATTAGCATATAAAGAGCACTTCCTCCTCCACTCATCCGTATGCTAATCTCTAATAGGATGAAATGGCCCGCTCTGGCCAATGGGAGTGGAGCGTTTACGGATCTATTAAAGGTTAGACAGCCCGAATTGGAGTGGACATCGTTTAGGCTCCGCTGGCAGTGGGGAGAACTAAAACCCAAAAGAGGGGGAGGAGGATGATTCAGTGTTTGTATGTACAGAAATGCAACAACGGGGAAATCACATTTAACTGCAGGGCCAGAATGAAAACAGCAAAAAAAAAAGAAGTGGGATTAGAGTGGCTGGAGTGTGTAACATACCAGGATACTCGATGCGTTTATGAGACAGCCAAAGTCTCATAATCCGTATTGAGGCTCCGCTCTCCTTAGAAAGGAGTTAGGTGGAGATGAAGCTCATATATTACAACACTGAAAAACAAAAAGGCCCTGCAGAGCAAACACAGTCTGCCGCTTAAGACGGGCTCACCAGACAGCCAAACTAGATCAGACCAGACTGATCGATGCTCAGAAACTACGTGTCTCGTCTCTAGTTGGCATGTGTGCGCCCGCCCGGGCGGCAGCAGAGCAGTCAGTCGGACGTTACAAGAAAGGAGGAGAGCGAGGGTGCAGTGTGGGGGAATGGCCAACGGGTGGCAGTGGCGATCTTTAAGCACAGATGTGCGTGCTTCTGTGTGTGTGTGTGTGTGAGTCTCATTGGCCTCCTCACAGCAGATGGCTCAATCATGACGGTTCTGATCTACGATCTCTCCCCCACTCACACCGCCACTTTTCTTCCCTTCTCCTCTGAGCAGCCACCCCCCAAAATCAAACTCCTTTCTCGACTCGTTCTCTGATTCTCCCTCTCTTTACTGTCGAGAGGTGGTGGTGGGGGGTCCTGAGTCATGTCCGCTCCACTGCAAACGAGCGAGGAAGATGATTTAGGAAGGAGCGAGGGGAGGAAAAGCAGCAGCAACCCGAAGAAACCATAAAATTCAACCGCAAAGAAGGAAAACGGCACGAGAGCAAAATGATCAAATGTGTTATTAGTGCTCAGCTGGAGCGTTGCTAATACACAAAGAATCGAATGTCACGCCAATAAGGCTTAGTGAATGGAAAGCAGGTATCCTCTTCAGAGGGGGGGAAAAAAGGCAAATTGAATTAATTGAAGGGAGGAGAAAAAAAGCTTGAGCAAGGGAGAGAAACGAGGCATGAGAGCGAGCAGGAGGAGGAGAAATTTCAGAGCAGGTCTCGTTTGAGGGAGAAAAATCAAGGGGATGCGAGGAGGTGACAAGCCAAAGCAGGAGGAGTTGGGGGGTGGGGGCAGGTACCCTGGCAACAGGAGCAGATGGTGCTTGGAGGAGCGGTTCCGGCCGCGGCGCCTCGTCACCGTCCGCCACGCCGGGCAGAGGGAACAATATTAACACTTTGTTTAGACTTTTAACCAAAAATCATGATTTAAAACTGGGTTTGCTGTCCAGACCACAGTACTGGTTCACACGGATGCCTGTTTTGTGCCACATTTGATCAATTTCTCATCAACCTAGGCAGTTAAAGATTTTAATAGACATACTGCCAGTAAAATTATTAGTAATAAAAATGATATGACTCTTCTTTAGGGCAGTCACATCTGTCTGCACTGGCGTAATATGAAAATCTAGACTGAGTCCATTTTCTTTCTCAGCTCTGCCACTTCAAGCAACATTTTTGGATGGCAGTGGAGTGGTTTTAGTCTCCTCAGTAATGCTAACATCAAGCTTATTTATGTTTCTTGAATAAGTCTGTTTTGAACCCCAGATTTAACACTTATTCTAGCTGTTGTCATTAACCATCTCCACCCTGCCTGTGCTTTCTCCAGCACCTCTCTTGTACACTGAATTGGATGGGTGACCCCAGGTATTTAAATTCATCTACCTTCACTACATCTACTCCTTGCATCTGCCCTGTTACACCTGCCTCCCTCTCATTCACACACATGTATTCTGTCTTGCTTCTACCGACTTTCATTCTTCTTCTCTCGAGAGCACACCTCCACCTTTACAGGTTCTCTTCCACCTGCTTCCTACACTCACTACTAAAGTATTTTCTTTAAATCAAGCACAGACCTTAACTCAAGAACTGATGAAGACAGAATCACCAAACTTTCACTACAGGTTTGGCATTTGAGGGCTAGCACCCATTGTTGTTTAAAGGTGAAAAGGTCAAATGCAGAGGTCACAGGATCATAAATGCTCAAAATCGTTTTTGGCCTACAGTCACTTTATTACAGGAGATATAATAACCAAGTGTGGTACATAGATCAACTTTGACACCCTCACCTGTTGCTATGGTTTTAAGGTCAATAAGTTAAGGTCACAGGGTCATAAAGGGTCAAAATGTTTCACTTTATTATGAGAGCCATCTTCACCAAACTCGGTAAACAATCTGACCTTGAGATCCTCACTTGTGGCTATGTTTTTGGAGTGAAAAGGTTAAGGTCATAATGTCATCCCCAGCCTACCTCAAAAACAAATGAAGCTAGCGTCATCAGACCTGGTACACAGGCTTCACTTGGGGCTACAGTTTTGGAGTCAAAGGATCCAACATCAAGGTCGCAAGATCATTTGCACTGATTTATTGCACTTATGTTAACATATGTAGCGTCAATCCCTTTGGCTCAATCTATAAAATCACTCTTCACCTTAAAGAAATTGTTTCACCCAAAAGTCTGGCCAAGAATTGTTTCCTTCACTTAAGAACCACAGTTTGAAAACACATTCCATGGTAAAAGGAATGATAAGGATCCCATTTTGTGCCAGGAACAGATTAGTCTGCAATCATAAATCCCGGAACTTCCTCCCCAACCAGGCAGTTTTATGCTTCAAGAACTGTTTGAAACCTTCCAGATACATTGGACCACGTTCCACAGGTCTCTAGAAATTATCCACAGCTCAGCATTACCCCCTGGTGGACAACTCCAGAATATGTTCACTGTTACCTCTGCAAGCTGAACTGGGGTTAATGAATGAAAAGACTTCCTTTTAACAAAAACTCTCAATTCTCAGATTATTTTCTTTTTCAGGACACTCTGGAAAATCAAACGGGACTCTGACATACCATTCTGGTTTGAACTGTTTCATTAATTATTGGTTTAAATGTATTGCATGTTTGAAAATGCTTAAATGAACCTTATTCTAATGCATGTTAATTATAGAAGGGCAAGTATATGAAAGCCCATGTTCAATGTAGCAAGAATGAAAATTAGTCATGAATCACTGAAGTTAGTTTAGCTTACACACATAAAGGTGAATTTTTCATTTTAATCAAGATGTGTTTCATCCTACTGGAAAAGCTTACTCAAGTCATCTGACTGGCTCAGCCAATCACCAGCCAGTCTCTGTTGGACAACGCTCCCTTTCATTCTATTGGTCGGTTACATTGAACTCTTATTGGACCAGAGTTCATTCGATTCTCCAGTGATGGGAGACAATTGGTTCCCTTTCATGTCAGTCAAGTTTTTCTCCTAAAAAAAAAACAAACTACTCAGTTTAAGTGAGGAACGCCCTAGTTCAGGCAGTGGTTCTTTCTAAAAGTTTGTCTAAGTTGTCTGTGTGTCCTGCCTCGAATTCTCTCTTTCCTTTAAACGTGTGGGAAAAATAATTTTTCTTCTGTTTTGAGCTCAAACTTCTTTTTTATATGGAGTGAAACTCTGTGTTCTCAGATGTTTATCTGTTTTATTCTGTTAAACTTTTCTATTGATTTTCCTTAACTCACTGTGTTTTAAAGTGGACTGATAATTTTTTTCCTCACATTGGAAGCGGTTTTCGCAAATCCCCACGACATCTGAAGAACTAGGATTTCGTGGGTGGAACGGTTTTCCATCCATTTTCCTTCAGCCTGTGGTTCGTGTTGGCTGGTGGACATCCCAAAGTTGTGGGCCAGGGAAGGACCTGTTGCCTAGGAGAAGACTTCACCTGCCCAGGGGCCAGCCGCTCACTCTACTGCTGGCTCCACTGTCAGCCTGCTGCTGAGTCTGTAAGAATCGCTGCAACGATTGGAAAGGACTGCGGGCAGTCTTTCCCCCTTTTGCTATCTGCTGGCATTCAAGATCATCTCTGAACTCTGAAAACACAGCTGTTCATAAGCCAGACTCCAACTTCCTATTTGCTGGGCTAAATGTGATGTCTAATTCTAATTGAATATGGCCAATGTTTTATATTAAAAGTTAGTCCATAAGCTACAATAGGAGCTATAAAGCTGAAGGAAAAATATTCTCCTTTTCAATAACGTCCGTTTTTACTTTTTAGAGTAACCCAGAATTTTTTTTTCCATATAATCAACTTTTATAATTTTCTTCATAAAATTTGCATCCAATTTTCTTCTTATTTTGGTTAGTTATTTCAGTCTCCATTTTCATCAGTTACACATTCACACTAAGGTTTTCTTGGTTCCACAAATGTGATTACACTCTTTTGCTCAATAATCAGTTACAAGTTGAATGTAATGCTTGATACTTGATCATTTCACCTTACCAACAAGTCTGTGGAACGTAATGTCATTTAATTGGAGTCTGATCATTAAAACTGTAAACGGTATATGGAAGTTTCTGTTGATTTCTGTTTCCTGTATCTGTTTCTGAAGTCACCCAGGAGAATTCACGAGTATTTGATACTGACTGATTGAAGGCATAAAGATTAGTTATTAATAAATTGCCCAAGTTTTGGACTGGTGCCCCAAAAATGAGTTTTTTCGTTGTGTGCATGGACCCGAAGCAAACCTTCACTTCCACACACACCTCTAGGTATAAATTAAATAATCTTTGTACTTTATAACCAATTTTCCCTACATATATGTGTCTCATAAGTGCCAAGTAATGGTTCTGATAACCAAATATGCTCAATAATCACAAACTGTAGTTTGCCTTTATTGCTGATAATGTACAGATTGATGACCTCTGCCAAGGAGTTTAAGCTTTTCCAGCATTGCTTAATTAGCCTGACTTTTAGCACGGTTACTCAAAAAGCAATGAACAGAGTTTGATAACAATTTTTGGAGGGGTGGACTACTGCACAAAGAACAATTCCTTAGATTTTGTTAGTGATGTGGATGTCATTCATCTGCCAACAATTTGAGTTTACACTCTTTGAGTGTTTGCCCTTATTATAATTTTTCTAATTTTGAAACAGAAATTCATTTTCCCCCCAAAAAAATCATCTCTCCAGGCACATCACATTCCATCAGGTTAAGAAATATTCAGAATTGTGCCAGGTTTCATCAGCATTCAAAGCACAATTCTGAGTATTTGAAAAGAGCTCCAATACGATGTTATTTCCACTAATGAATCTTTTTTGTTGAAGCTTTCCAAACTTTCTGTCCAGAAAATGTCCACCTCAACACAATAATACTTTCTTCTACCACTGAATGCCATTCTTTTGGCTAATATGAAATACTGAAGAGAGTGTTGCTTGGGGACGGTAATATTATTTCCATTTTGAATACAAAACATTAAGTTTCAGAAACTCCAAAACTTTGAAATGACAAAATACTTTTGAAATGTAGACTAATGTTGAGCATACTGCACAGTGTGAAAACTGAACTGCATATCTGCACAAACACCCATACACATGGCGGCTTATGTTCATATGATTTTGATTTTTTTTTTGCACCGTGCATTATGTTCAGTCACCTCCACTTTGGTCCCGTCTGTCCAAAGGAAGTTATTCCAGAAGTCTCGTGGTTTGTTCAGATGCAAATTTGTAAACTTAAAATGTTCTGTTATGCTCTTTGCAGAAAAAAAGACAACCTTTCACAGTATTTCTTATCTTCTTATTTCCTATGGAAACAGTAAGGGTGTACTTACTTTTTCCACAAACTACTTTTGGATTTTGGCTTAGCTTATGACTTTTTATTATGTCCTCATCCAGATAACCTTAGACTTGACAAAGGTACACTTTGTTTTTCACATGAATGTAAGAAGAGATGTAAATTTATAAAAAAAGTGCACATTGAAAATGCCTATTGAAGTGCAAAATGTGCGTAACAAATGCTGACAGTATACATACTGTATAACTATAGGCTCAAATGCACTTGAAATCAGAAGTTTAAATACACTGTATAAAAAGACACAGAACCTTTTTGTCTCACTGTCTGACATTAAATTAGACTAAACTTTCCTGTTTTAGGTCTCTTAGAATTACCAAAATTATTTCTAGGATTTTTTTTTTTTATCACTTTCTTCAAAGTCAGAAGTTTACATACACTAAGATTACTATGTCTTTCAATAATTTGGGGGAAAACCCAGATGATGATGTCATGGCTTTGGAAGCTTGATAGGTTAATTGACAACATCCGAGTTAATTAGAAGCACACTTGTTGATGTATTTTAAGGCACACCTCAAACACACTGCTTCACTGTATGACATCACGGGAAAATCAAAAGAAATCAGCCAAGATGTCAGGAAGATAACTGTGGACCTCCACAAGTTTGGTTCATCCTTGGGTACAATTCCAGATGCTTGAAGGTGCCATGTTCATCTGTTCAAACAACTATACACAAGTATAAACACCGTGGGAATGTAAAGTCATGATACTACCCAGGAAGGAGATAGGTTCTGTGTCCCAGAGATGAACATGTTTTGGTGTAAAATATGCATATCAACCCCAGAACAAAAGCAAAAGACCTTGTGAAGATGCTGGATGAGACTGGTAAAAGAGTGTCATTGTCCACAGTGAACAAGTCCTGTACAGACATGGGCTGAAAGACCACTCAACAAGGAAGAAGCCATTACTCCAAAAGCAACATATAAACATACAAAAAGCCAGATTACAGTTGGCAAATGCACACAAGAGATAAAGACCTTAATTTCTGGAGACATGTCCTGTGGTCTGATGAAACTAAAAATGATTGGTTTGGCCATAATGACCATTGTTACATTTGGAGGCAAAAGGGAAGAGCTTGCAATCCTGAGAACACCATCCCAACCGTGAAGTACAGGGGTGGCAGCATCATGTTGTGGGGCTGTTTGCTGCAGGAGGGACTGGTGTACTTCACAAAAAAGATGGCATCACGAGAAAATAACATTATGTGGAAATACTGAAGCAACATCTGAAGACGAGAGCCAGGAAGTTAAAGCTTGGGTGCAAATGGGTCTTCCAAATGGACAATGACCCTAAGCATACCACCAAATTAGTTATAAAGTGGCTGAAGGACAACGCAGTCAATGTTTTGGAGTGGCCATCACAAAGCCCTGATCTCAATCCCATAGAAAATTTGTGAGCAGAGCTGAAACCTGTGCGAACAATGCAAATGAATAGAGAACAGAAAAAATTTTGGTAAACCTAACTGACCTAAAACAGAGAAAGTTTAATCTGATTTAATGAAAGACAGTGAGAAACCAAGGTTATGTTTTTATGTATGTTTTTATACAGTGTATGCAGACTTCTGGTTTCAACTTTATACTTTGCCATGCCTTACTGATCTTTTCACAAAAATTGCTCTAAAAGACTCTTTCTATAGCAGAAGTTTCTGACTCCTGCCCTTAGTTGGCTTTTTTTTTGGATGTGTTCTGTCTCTGTTTATCTTCCTTTCTCCCCATCCTTGTTCATAAATGCCATTAAATATGTAACAAAGAGCATCCGATATATTTGTTTTCTTTTTCTGCCCCGTCCGTCTGACTCTCTCTGCCGCCTCCCATTCAGACCTTGTCCGGTCAGTCCTCGAACTCTGAGCTGCTCAGCAGAAATGGGTCAGCTGCTAACGAGACTCGATGTTTAGCCACTAACTAAGGAGAGGACTCTGTCAAGATTCTGAAGTTTGAACAGCTGTGGTTATGGTCGGCTTGTGGCAGGAGAAAGAGGAAGGAAGGAAATGAAGCAGGGGTCAACAATGTCTACTGTTGGAAGAGCCATTCTGAGCAATTTTTATCCCCGAAAAACTGCACGGATCCACAAAACATATGTAAGTCTTAAAATGAGGTCAAAAAAGCTGAGTTTATAAGTATAAACAAACCTGTCCACAGAAACAATTCATTTGTTTTCTAGGACTGTACCAAAACATTTAATTTTCCAGAAATTCCTTGTTTACTCAGGTGTTCGGTTTTCAAATCTGGTACTCAAATAAATTAGCAACTTACCTTCACCAAAATTTACACATAAACCCTTTCAAATTTAGGAAAAAAATCTCACAATCTTACAAGAAAAAAACAGCAACTTTATGATAAAAGACCTATTAGCTGATCTAAAATGTGAATGTGTGTCACACTTTGCACCTTCCACCGATGGTTTTGGTAATTTCTGGCAGTGCAATGCTGATTTTCATGCTTTGCGACCTTGTCGTCCAAATACAGGTGCATCTCAATAAATCAGAATGTCATCAAAAAGTTAATTCAATTCAGTAATTCAATTCAGAAAATGAAACTCCTATATTATATAGATTCATTACACACAGAGTGATGTAGTTCAAGTGTTTATTTCTTTTAATTTTGATAGTTATGGCTTACAGTTCATGAAAACCCCAAATTCAGTTTCTCAAAAAATTAGAATATTTCATAAAATTATTTTTAAAAAATGTTTTTTTAATAGAAATGTTGGCCGACTGAAAAGTATGTCCATGTACACATTCAATACTTGGTCGGGGCTCTTTTTGCATGAATTACTGCATCAATGCAGCGTAGCTTGGAGGTGATCAGCCTGTGGTACTGCCGAGGTGTTATGGAGGCCCAGATTGCTTTGATAGTGACCTTCAGCTCGTCTGCATTGTTGGGTTTGGTGTCTCTCATCTTCCTCTTGACAATACTTCATAGATTCTCTATGGAGTTGAAGTCAGGCTAGTTTTCTGGTCAATCAAGCACAGTGATACCATGGTCATTTAACCAGGTTTTGGTACTTTTGGCAGTGAGGACAGGCACCAAGTCCTCCTGGAAAATGAAACCAGTATCTCCATAAAGCTTGTCAGCAAAGGGAAGCATAAAGTGCTCTAAAATTTTCTGGTAGATGGCTGCACTGACTTTGGACTTGATAAAACACAGTGGACCAACACCAGCAGATAACATGGCTCCTCAAATCATCACCGACTGTAGAAACTTCACACTGACCCTCAAGTAACTTAGATTCTGTGTCTCTCCACTCTTCCTCCAGACTCTGGGACCTTGATTTCCAAATGAAATGCAAAATTTACTTTCATCTGAAAAGAGGTCATCTGCTGGTGTCGGTCCACTGTGTTTTATCAAGTCCAAAGTCAGCGCAGCTGTCTACCAGAAAATTTTAGAGCACTTCATGCTTCCCTCTGCTGACAAGCTTTATGGAGATGCTGATTTCATTTTCAAGCAGGACTTGGCACCTACCCACACTGCCAAAAGTGCCAAAACCTGGTTTAATGACCATGGCATCACTGTTCTTCATTGGCCATAAAACTAGCCTGACTTCAACTATATGGAGAATCTATGGAGTATTGTCAAGAGGAAGATGAGAGACACCAGACCCAACAATGAAGACGAGCTGAAGGCCGCTATCAAAGCAATGTGGGTCTTTTTAACACCTCAGCAGTACCACAGGCTGATCACCTCCATGCCATGCCACACTGATGCAGTAATTCATGCAAAAGGAGCCCCGACCAAGTATTGAGTGTGTACATGGACATACTTTTCAGTAGGCCAACATTTCTATAAAAATCAATTTTTTTTAAAATTAATTTTATGTAATATTCTAATTTTTTGAGAAACTGAATTTGGGTTTTCTTGAACTGTAAGCAATAACCATCAAAATTAAAAGAAATAAACACTTGATCTACATCACTTTGTGTGTAATTAATCTATATAATATAGGAGTTTCATTTTCTGAATTGAATTAACTTTTCAATGACATTCTAATTTATTGAGATGCACCTGTAAATGACTTTGATTGTGCTTTGCACTCGTAGGAGCAATGTCTTTTAAAAGGGGTGCGGCTGGGTACAAAGTTGACATGTTGCTAGTTTATGGCAGTGCAATGACATATACTTTGACTAACAGAAACCACATCTAAAGTCCCTCGTGCATTATCTATTACTATTTAATCGGGGCTCCCATAAATGATGATTTCACACATTTTTACTTTGTGCACAAACACGGCCCTTTCCTCCAATATCAATTCGCCATAGATCATGCACACCTTCCTTTTAAAGGTGAGGTGACAAGCCATTCTGATTAATATATGTACGTTACGGCCAAAACACACTTCTGAGTAATTAATTAGACTTTATTGATCCCAGTTTGGGATCAATAAAGTACATCCATCCATCCATCCATCCATCTTCTACCGCTTTTCCGGAGGTCCGGGTCACGGAGGCAGCAGTTCAAGCAGAGAAGCCCAGACTTCCCTCTCCCCAGCCACCTGCTCCAGCTCTTCAGAGGGGATACCAAGCTTTCTAAACTGGCTTTTGGTACATCCATCCATCCATCCGTCTAAATTACTCCATCGAGAAATTAATAATTAGGCTAGTGGACATTTGCATCCCTCTGATGGTGCATCTGGAAGAAGCCCAACATCTCTCTAAGGATCAAGATCTGTTTCTTTCACAGCCTGATTCTCCCTATCCTTCTTTATGGCTCTGAGACCTGGACCTTCCTCAAAGCGGACCTGAACAAGCTCAAAGTTTTCCAAATGTGATGTCTCTGTCAGGTCCTCAGAGTTTCTACTGTGACCATATTACCAATGACACCATCTGTGAATGATGCCAACAGTAGCAGACCGATGAAGAACAAGCCCAGAAGCACAGACCACAGTGGTTTGGCCATGTCTGCAGAATAGAAGAGAACAGGCTTTATTGTCATTGTACAGTTGTACAGTACAATGAAACTGTGGGTGCTCCACCAGGCTACTGCACAATGAAGTAAGAGAGAAGGATTTGATAAAACACGGTTACAGAACACACAAACACATGACTAAAATAAAAATAGCCCAGGATTCTGGAAATATACACAAGTATGGTAGTGGCTATATGGATGGAACTATGTACAGGGTTTCCTCTGGTACATGTCTGGGTGGCGGCCCGCCTCGCCAGAAAATTTATCGTCACACTAATAAGGAGATATGAATTTAAGAAAAATATATAAAGCAATGACTTTCTGCAAGCGCGCACACGAACAACGTGCGTGGCCGTCGTCCGCGCAGAGTTTAGAAGTGCCCCACCCACGCGAGCTTTCCAGTCAGTCAGCAGGCAGTGTCTCGCTAGTGGCAGCAGCATCGTCGTGGAAAAGGAGTGAAAACCGGTAAGTCAAACAGCAGAAATGGACTCTATTTGAAGAGAAACTTTGTGAAGAAGTCCGCTGTTTCTTCGTTGGTGAAAATCCTGGTGCGTCAGCACCTTGGCGCTACCTATCGGGTGGGAGTGAAACTACAAATGATGGTTGTGTGCATGTGTCAACCACTTGGCCTGGGTAGATGAAAAAATTGAGCATGTACAGCGCCGCGTGCGTGCTGGGCTCGTCCAAAGCGTACACGGACCAAGGCGGACTAGAGGGGAAATGCAGCATGAATAAGGCTCGACTGTCTGACAGAAACATGAGTTTATTAAAGTACTTTAAACGCAGAAAAAAAAAAAATAAATCAGAAGAGGTATGTAAGCACTGGAGGCATTTATCATGGTTTTAACCCGCTGGAAACGGGAGCAATAACGGAAGAGTTGCTTAGCTAAGAGATGTGGTTAGAATTCAAATGCAGCCGGCTTCATATGAAGGGAAAGGCAAGGGGGACTACTGAATTTGCTGATGATATATTTCACCAGCCACTACAATATTAAGTTATGCTCCCAAATATGTACCTGGCAAGTTAAGATGACCGAAATTCACAAAGTCAATGACTTTAATCCGTCAGCAGCCTTCAGACAAACTAAACGTGCCAGCATCTCATTTGGATTTCAAAATAAGGGAGGTTTTTCTGGGTGGTGAGGAGATTTCTAAAAAAAACCCTATACATATACAGAAATATTATAATAGAAATAATGGCATCCTTGGTCATTTAAGTTCATTTAAATCATTAAGTACAATTTCATTAATTTTTTTTCTTTGTAATCAGAGTTAAATTATTGTTCTGTTCTGACTGCAAAGTTATGGTCAAAAATATAAACTGTTATAAGGAAAAAGAAAAAGAAAAATTCCACAGTCTGTTTCAAATTTATTTAAAAAACAGTCATTTTATTTTAAAAAACAGACAAAAATAAGCCATAAAATAATCCACAAATTTATAATAAAGTTTCAAATATACAAGAAAAGTCAATTTTGCAAGAGGAAATTACAAATTTGATAAATTCACAGAGAAAAGTAGAAAACAATATAAAAATTGTTATAAATTTTGGAGAAAAACCTCAAACCTTCAAGACTGAAGTCATTACTCAAGTTTTAAGTGGGTGCTCTTTGTACCCTTAACTAGAAATTTTTGGTTGTCTCCTTTAATTTGCATAGCACTTGATATTTTCTAACCTGTTTGTATACCACCATAGACAGAAAGAGAAGCTGAATTAGACAGAGCTCAGAGAGGGCAAGATGAGATAGAAGAGAGGAGCCAAGGAGAGGAAAGTGTTCAGGCAGAGGGTCCAGGAGAGGTGAGAGCAGAGGGAGGAGAGAAGGATGACACCAGTAAAAAGTCCAAATACAGGACGTCTGGGTGGGACCCCAAATGGTCCAATATTCCAACATTCAAGCCTTGGTTGTACAATACTTCAAACTGTAAGTTCCATATGCACGGCAGTGGCTCAGGAGGTAGAGCGGGTCATCCAATAACCGGATGGTTGGCGGTTCGAATCCCGCTCTCCCCAGATATCCTGCCGTTGTGTCCCTGGGCAAGACACTTTACCCACCTTGCCTCCAGTGTCCATAACACTGGGTTTGAATGTGTATAAATGTTCAGTGGTGGCTGGAGAGGCCGTTGGCCCGGATTGGCAGCCACGTTTCCGTCAGCCTGCCCCAGGGCAGCTGTGGCTACAGTAGTTGCTTGTCTGTCTGGAGTGAATGAATAATGTACAGTGGGGCAAAAAAGAATTTAGTCAGCCACCAATTGAGCAAGTTCTCCCACTTAAAAGATGAGAGAGGTCTCCAATTTTCATCATAGGTATACCTCAACTATGAGAGACAAAATGAGAAAAAAAAATCCAGAAAATCACATTGAAGGATTTTTAAAGAATTTATTTGCAAATTATGGTGGAAAATAAGTACACACCTACAAACAAGCAAGATTTCTGGCTCTCACAGACCTTGTAACTTCTTCTTTAAGAGGCTCCTCTGTCCTCCACTCATTACCTGTATAAATGGCACCTGTTTGAACTCGTTATTGGTATAAAAGACACCTGTCCACAACCTCAAACAGTCAGACTCCAAACTCCACTATGACCAAGACCAAAGAGCTGTCAAAGGACACCAGAAACAAAATTGTAGACCTGCACCAGGCTGGGAAGACTGAATCCGCAATAGGTAAGCAGCTTGGTGTGAAGAAATCAACTGTGGGAGCAATTATTAGAAAATGGAAGACATACAAGACCACTGATAATCTCCCTTGATCTGGGGCTCCACGCAAGATCTCACACCGTGGGGTCAAAATGATCAACGTTGAGCAAAAATCCCAGAACCACACGGGGGGGACCTAGTGAATGACCTGCAGAGAGCTGGGACCAAAGTGTGCCCTTCAGAGGTAAAGTGGGCTATCCCACAAAACCATTATTTTGAGAAAATGAAAAGTTAAAAAGTTACCCCTATAGGGGGTAACTTTTTAATGATATAGGCACACTTAATGATATAGGCACACTGATTTTTTGAGAATATTTCAACTTTAGAGCTCATTTTCTCAAAATAATGGTTTTGTGGGATAGCCCACTTTACCTCTGAAGGGCACAAGTAACAAAGGCTACCATCAGTAACACACTACGCCGCCAGGGACTCAAATCCTGCAGTGCCAGACGTGTCCCCCTGCTTAAGCCAGTACATGTCCAGGCCCGTCTGAAGTTTGCTAGAGAGCATTTGGATGATCCAGATGAGGATTGGGAGAATGTCATATGGTCAGATGAAACCAAAATAGAACTTTTTGGTAAAAACTCAACTTGTCATATTTGGAGGAGAAAGAACACCATACCTACTGTGAAGCATGGGGGTGGAAACATCATGCCTTGGGGCTGTTTTTCTGCAAAGGGACCAGGACGACTGATCCGTGTAAAGGAAAGAATGAATGGGGCCATGTATCGTGAGATTTTGAGTGAAAACCTCCTTCCACCAGCAAGGGCATTGGAGATGAAACGTGGCTGGGTCTTTCAGCATGACAATGATCCCAAACACACTGCCTGGGCAACAAAGGAGTGGCTTCGTAAGAAGCATTTCAAGGTCCTGGAGTGGCCTAGCCAGTCTCCAGATCTCAACCCCATAGAAAATCTTTGGAGGGAGTTGAAAGTCTGTGTTGCCCAGCGACAGTCCCAAAACATCATTGCTCTAGAGGAGATCTGCATGGAGGAATGGGCCAAAATACCAGCAACAGTGTGTGAAAACCTTGTGAAAACTTACAGAAAACGTTTGACCTCTGTCATTGCCAGCAAAGGGTATATACAGTGGGGCAAAAAAGTATTTAGTCAGCCACCAATTGTGCAAGTTCTCCCACTTAAAAGATGAGAGAGGTCTCCAATTTTCATCATAGGTATGCCTCAACTATGAGAGACAAAATGAGAAAAAAAAATCCAGAAAATCACATTGAAGGATTTTTAATGAATTAATTGGTAAATTCCTTGGTAAAATAAGTATTTGGTCACCTACAAACAAGCAAGATTTCTGGCTCTCACAGACCTGTAACTTCTTCTTTAAGAGGCTCCTCTGTCCTCCACTCATTACCTGTATTAATGGCACCTGTTTGAACTCGTTATCAGTATAAAAGACACCTGTCCACAACCTCAAACAGTCAGACTCCAAACTCCACTATGACCAAGACCAAAGAGCTGTCAAAGGACACCAGAAACAAAATTGTAGACCTGCACCAGGCTGGGAAGACTGAATCCGCAATAGGTAAGCAGCTTGGTGTGAAGAAATCAACTGTGGGAGCAATTATTAGAAAATGGAAGACATACAAGACCACTGATAATCTCCATCGATCTGGGGCTCCATGCAAGATCTCACTCCGTGGGGTCAAAATTATCACGAGAACGGTGAGCAAAAATCCCAGAACCACATAGGGGGACCTAGTGAATGACCTGCAGAGAGCTGGGACCAAAGTAACAAAGGCTACATCAGAAACACACTACGCCGCCAGGGATTCAAATCCTGCAGTGCCAGACGTGCCCCCTGCTTAAGCCAGTACATGTCCAGGCCCGTCTGAAGTTTGCTAGAGAGCATTTGGATGATCCAGAAGAGGATTGGGAGAATGTCATATGGTCAGATGAAACCAAAATAGAACTTTTTGGTAAAAACTCAACTTGTCGTGTTTGGAGGAGAAAGAACACCATACCTACTGTGAAGCATGGGGGTGGAAACCTCATACTTTGGGGCTGTTTTTCTGCAAAGGGACCAGGACGACTGATCCGTGTAAAGGAAAGAATGAATGGGGCCATGTATCGTGAAATTTTGAGTGAAAACCTCCTTCCACCAGCAAGGGCGTTGAAGATGAAACCTGGCTGGGTCTTTCAGCATGACAATGATCCCAAACACACCGCCCGGGCAACAAAGGAGGGGCTTCATAAGAAGCATTTCAAGGTCCTGGAGTGGCCTAGCCAGTCTCCAGATCTCAGCCCCATAGAAAATCTTTGGAGGGAGTTGAAAGTCTGTGTAGCCCAGCGACAACCCCAAAACATCACTGCTTTAGAGGAGATCTGCATGGAGGAATGGGCCAAAATACCAGCAACAGTGTGTGAAAACCTTGTGAAAACTTTCAGAAAATGTTTGACCTCTGTCATTGCCAACAAAGGGTATATAACAAAGTATTGAGATGAACTTTTGTTATTGACCAAATACTTATTTTACTGAGGAATTTACCAATTAATTCATCAAAAAATTTTCAATGTGATTTTCTGGATTTTTTTTTTCTTATTTTGTCTCTCATAGCCGAGGTATACCTATGATGAAAATTGGAGGCCTCTCTCATCTTTTAAGTGGGAGAACTTGCACAATTGGTGGCTGACTAAATACTTTTTTACCCCACTGTAACAAAGTATTGAGATGAACTTTTGTTATTGACCAAATACTTATTTTACCGAGGAATTTACGAATTAATTCATTAAAAATCCTTCAAAGTGATTTTCTGGATTTTTTTTTCTTATTTTGTCTCTCATAGTTGAGGTATACCTATGATGAAAATTGGAGATCTCTCTCATCTTTTAAGTGGGAGAACTTGCACAATTGGAGGCTGACTAAATACTTTTTTACCCCATTGTATCTGTAAAAAGCGTCTTTGAGTGTCTATGATAAAGCACTATAAAAATCTTATGCATTATTATTATATGCAAAGCTACTGTGTAAAATTAAAAAAAAAGAAAATAAATAGTATAAAATTAACATATTCATACATTTCTGTTTTCGCACCCCCCCCCCCCCCCCGGAAAAATATGTTGCCACCATGCCAGGGTCTTTAAGCCAGAGGAAACACTGTATGTACATAAGAGTGCGGAGTGCAGAACACACAAGTAAAATGGCCAAAGGATTATGGAAAATATAAATAGTAGTGGTTTCACGGATGGGTCAATATACATGGAAGTGTGGAGTGCAAAGACAGATGAGTTATTGTGATAATTAAAAAGGTCCTCAGTTCCGTGCATGTGAGCGTTCGGAGGGAGGGGGGTGGGGCCTCTGATTGTTTGCAGTTTGGATGGTCCAGAGGAAGAAACTGTTTGTCAGTCTGGAGGTGTGGGACCTGATTGATCTGAAATGTCGTCCAGAGGGAAGCAGGTCAAACAGGTGGTGGATGTGAGAGGTCTCCTGTGATGGTCTTGATCTTTCTGAGACAGGCGGATCTGGAGATGTCTTACAGGGAGGACAGAGAGCCACTGATGATTTCTTGGGCGGTGTTAATGACCTTCTGCACAACCTTTCTGTTCTCGGCTGTGGAGCCGGAGTACCACACACCCAGAGAGTAGGTGAGCATGTTCTCCACTGAGCAGTAATAGAATGAACACTGACCGGCTACCGCACCAACTCCTTTGGCGGCAACGACCCACACACTGGAGGATCCAACACAATGCACTGAAAAACACATGGGCCAAGCAAGTTGAGCATGGCTTAAAACCTCGGCACCTTGACTTCAATCAAGCTAAGGCCAGCGCCATGGACCGTAAAGCATGGGAGAGCATCGTGAATGGCGTCAGACAACCTGTGGCACCCACATCAGCATGCTAGTTTTGAGGACGACCTCCTCCTCCAGGCGTCAGCAAGTGATTCAAGAAGAAGTGGACAACAGCTTGACCTCAAAGTTGGTCAGAAATCCTGGCTGTGACCACTGAGACACGCTAATGTTAGCAGCCTAATATATCCAGCTATCACAGCCAAAATATAACATAATAAGCCAGAATAGTGTGAGATATCTAATTGACTGAATGAGCTGGTCAAGTACGGTGACTAGAAATTACAACAAGAGCATAAAATCCCTGGTTGTTCTGACTGACATTGCAAAGCTAGCAATGCTCATGGCACCTAGGAAACCAAAAAACAACAATAAAATAGATCAGAATGAAATGAAATATACACTACTCACAAAAAGTTAGGGATATTTGGCTTTTGGGTGAAATTTATGGAAAATGTAAAAAGTTTTAAAACTGTAGGATTGGTGAGGGGCTCAGTCATCCGGGAGAGGCTCAGAGTAGAACTGCTGCTCCTCCACATTGAAAGGAGTCAGTTGAGGTGGTATGGGCATCTGATTAGGATGCCTCCTGGACGCCTCCCACTTGAGGTGTTTCAGGTACGTCCCACTGGGAGGAGACCCCGGGGTAGACCCAGGACTTGGTGGAGAGACTATGTCTCCCAGCTGGTCTGGGAACGCCTTGGTATCCCCCTCTGAAGAGCTGGAGCAGGTGGCTGGGGAGAGGGAAGTCTGGGCTTCTCTGCTTGAACTGCTGCCTCCGCGACCCGGACCTCCGGAAAAGCGGTAGAAGATGGAGATGTAAAAAGTTCACGCTACAATGATATTATATCATGAAAGTAGGGCATTTAAGTAGAAGCATGCAATGGTGATTTCCCCATCTCAAACAATTTATTGAAACAAAAGCCAATAACAGTGGTGGGGATACCACAACAAAAATGTCAATGTCGCAATAACTTGTCATGTGCCCTTGAGCATCAATTACAGCTTGACAACGACGTCTCATGCTGTTCACAAGTCGACTTATTGTCTGCTGAGGCATGGCATTCCACTCTTCTTGAAGGGCGGCCCTCAGGTCACTGAGGTTGTAGGGTGCAGGGTTACAAGCCCCTACACAGCGACTCAGCTGATCCTATAGGTTTTCTATGGGATTCAGGTCTGGAGAAAGTGCAGGCCACTCCATTTGAGGTACCCCAGCCTCCAGAAGCCATTTCCTAATGATGTGACCTCAATGAGCTGGAGCATTGTCGTCCATGAAGATGAAATTAGGCCTGTGTTGTTCATGTAGGGGCACAATGACTGGATTAATGATGCTATTCAGGTAGTATTGGCTTGTCACTGTCCCATTCACAGGGTGTAGGGCAGTTCTGTATTGACTAGACACACCTGCCTAGACTGTAACACCACCACCACCACCAAAGGCTCATCCGGTAACAACAGTGGCTGATGCATAGTGCTCTCCTTGATGTCTCCAACATTGTTGGCGGTCATCATTTCTGCTCAACGTGAATTGACTTTCATCAGAGAACAGCACTGAGGCCCACTGGTCCCTTGTCCAACGTAAATGCTCCCTGGCCCATGCAAGACAATGATGCCTGTGCCTGATGGTGTGGTCAGATACTCTTGCAGGTCATCTAGCACACAGACCACGCTGATGTAAAGTTTCAAATGGTCTGACATGACACTTGGGTGCCTCTCACCTCCCTTAAATGTGCCTGGAGTTGAGTGGCATTCATCATCCGGTTCCGCAGGGCACTGTTCACAATGAAGCGGTCATCAGCGTGGGATGTGGCCAAGGGACGTCCACTTCTATGCCTTTCTATGACTCTTCCAGTCTCTCTGTATCTCTGTTGCAACCTGCTGATGACACTCTGTGACACTCTAAGCTCAGTAGCCACTTCCCTCTGAGAATATCCTGTTTGAAGCCTCACTATGGCGAGGTACTGTTGATCAATTGTGAGGTGTCGTCTTGGTCTCATGATGTCAAAATGTGAACAGCATGATGAAGAGGACTGTTTAAATCCCAATTCTAATTGAACCAGAAAATTTATTGGTCGATTCATGGATCAAACACCTGTTGCGAATTTTGCTGTTAAGCACCTTGTTAGAGAACATCAAGTTATGCAAAAAGTACTGAAACATTGAATAGTTGGACATGCGCATTCAAAAAGTTAGAAAAGGTCAAATTAAGTTCATCTGTAAAGGTTATAGTGCATTTTAGGTGCATCCTGAAATTTCACCCGAACACTGAATAGTCCTAACTTTTTGTGAGTAGTGTATTACTGACTGTCGATTATTGAATGTGCTGGGGCCACGAATGTCTAGTGGTGTGACTAGAATTGACAGCTAAGCTAGCTTCACTGTACTTGTGTATGTGAGCTCTGAAGCTCAGTGGGAAACTTCCTCTTCTCCTCTAAGGAAAGGGTGTGCCAGACTAGTCAGGTCAGGACTGCATCAGGTCTTTTAAGTAATGGTTTGATAACCTCACAGAAGACAACAACAAATCCAAACCTGGCATTTAAAGACGAGCTGTAGTCCTAGTTTCTGTGGGAGCGGAGAACTCCTGCACAGGTGGACTTTGGGCTGTTTGACTTTGAAGACCATACTGTCACAAAAATAAAGGGAACCCCCAAAAAGCAGAACAGGGGCTCTTTTTTTTGGGTCGAAGGGAACCATTTGCTATATGCAAAAGAGCCATGATAGGTTTCCGAAGCTGCAGGTTGCAAATCCTTGCTCTGGAGGATGTGTATGTGTGTCTATTTGGTTGTGTATATACTTTGTGTGTGTGTGTTGGAGGCTGTCAGATTTATTGGGTTAGGAGGCATGGAAAGCTCAGGTGATTACATTATCAGGGAAGGGAGCGGAAATGTGTGGAGAAAGGTTGCAGAGAGAGAGAGGGAATGATTTTGTCCACATGTACCGCATGTTTAAATGCGTATTTAAATAACTCCGATGTGATGGACCACTCCTCAGCCGAGATAAAATCCTATCGGCAACCACATGGCAGCGAGATTAAATGTTGCACACGCTACCATGAAACAACACGCACCTAAATACATGCAGCGGCACTGGAAAAGCAACGATGGGCAGGCGGACAGGCTTTACTCCAACTTCCCCCTCTCTAACGCACATACACTGGGCCTGTATGCTCTCCAGAGTGGCTCACATCTGTCACACACTTGCGTAAGAGAAGAGGAGGAGGGAGGGAGGGTGTGAAGAGTGGTGAGTAGATGCTGAGCGAGGGCTGGAAGGAAGAGGAGATGCTTCATTAGTCGCTTGCAGAGCTGCAATCAGATGGAGATGCTGAACAGGAAGTGCATCTGCCTATGTTAATTCTTTTTTTTTAAGATAAGCAGTAAAAGCTGGAGCAGGTGATGTTTCAGTTTGGCTGAAAGGATCATGTTTAGGTCCATTCTGTGGCTACTGCAGTCGGTTGGAGGCCACACAGCTCATCTTTGTCTAAATGTCCTTGAGCTTCACACAGCGTGACCTTGTAGTCCCAGTAATGCCAAAAGTAGCACAACATAGAACCAAGAATTGGTTACAGAGCCCCATGTAGCTGGAACAGCTGGGAGAAAATGGGAAGGAACCACTAAACATGACCCTGAAATAAACCCATCTCACTCCAACAGAAAAAAAAACACAGAAGCTAAAAGCACGTGGAGATGGTGAACGCCACCAAGGCAGCTCATTTCTCTAATATGTTCATCCCTGTTGACGTTAGCGCCCCGCTTGCTGGTCACCATCAAACTGTCCAGATGTGTTCCCACCCACTCAGGCTTTGAAGATCAGCACCACGTTCCATTCCTCCAAAAAAGAAATCTGTTCAGTAGTTTTAAGATTCTTTTATACTATACGGTACGCATGCAAATGGAACCTTCTGTCTGTACTCTGTATGCCCTTTGTTCATCTTCAAATTCTTTGAAAGCCTGCGGACATGAAAAAAAATATAACAGTACCATAGGAAGTTGTAGGAGGTAGTGCCACCCTCTGATCAAGCACAACCAGCGAAACACAGCAAAAAATTCTCAAAAACAAAAAGGGCAGAACGTTTTGAGAAGTTATGACAGTACTTCAAGGAACCTTGAAAGACCAGCAGGTTGGGAACAGGAGAGAGCAGAGGAAAAAGAGCAAGTGATCTCGGTAGCAGCGGACTTCCTTGAGGCGCCGACGAGCAGTCGCCACAGGACGGAACCCAACAATGAAGCTAACAACACTACCCCATGGATGCTGCGCATGTAAGTTAGTAAAATAAGGCACATGACAACTGGGAGTAAGATGCGTTTCAGTGTGGTTTGTAGGTTCATGAGAGCCCATGCACTGTTCTTTGGAATTTCTCTTGTGTGATTTTATTTTTCTGAAGTTTTGGTATTTCTTCTCTCTCAAATTTGCAATTTTTTTTTTTTTTTCCCTAGCGAACATTAGTGATTGTTTACTTTTTGGTCAGAGCCACCCTTTGTCTGCAAAAGAACCACATGTGGCTTCGGAGCCGCAGATTGCAGAGCCCTGAGGTAAATCTCCAGGTAATTAATTCAGGCCTGCATCGTGGCCTCCACAGTGATGGGAACACACCTGTGACTGTGTCAGTGATGTCTGTTTTACTCTGACGCTGCGTGGACACTTTAACTCTGGGCGGTCTGGCTCAACCATCTGCTGGGGTTAGCGTGGTTTTGTATGCGTGTGATTCCATCTGCAGGTGTGTGTCTAACATGCATAATACTTGTCTTTTAAATATGAGCTCTAATGCGCCATATGTTTGTTTCTCATTCATTATTTATCAAGCTCCTTTTATCAATGGCTTTATAGTAATTAAACACATGGACAAAATTTGTAGCCGATTGTGACATCTGCGTGTTTAAATTTTGTTTTGTGTGTTTTCATTCCAATTTTGATCTTCAATTTAAAGGTCCCCCATAGACCAGGGAACCGGAGTGGTGGCTCAGTTGGTAGAGCGCCTGCCCCACACCCGGGAGGCAGGGGTTCAAATCCCGGCCGGGTCATACCAAAGACCACATAAAAATGGTGCTTTCTGCCTTCTAGCGTGGTGCTCCGCATAATGGAATGGGGAAAGTAAAGTTACACACAGAGCTACCAGAGGATTGACCCCCCACTGTAGCTTCCACTACTTACAGTAGCTGTGTGGCCTAGGGTCAGAGAAACGGAGATAGGCGCCGCCCATATACGCCTTCATGGTGTGAAGGGATTAACTAACTAACTAACCATAGACCAGGGGTGTCAGATTCAGTCTCTGGCTCTGTTGGCAAAAGTTAATGATGGTGTTTGTTGGCAAACGCTGGTGGAAGTTATGTTCTTTGAAAATTTTCAGCCTGCTAAAAATTTGCTGACGTTTGGGAATAAACGTTGGAGAAAGTTGTGCTCAGTTTGTAAAAGTTCTTGAGCGCTGGGCTAAGTTATGCAGAGTTTACCTACTGTAAGTCAGCCTAAGTTAAAGCTGGGTTCACATTATAGCATTTGGACCGACTTTTACAGACGTTTTGAAAAATCAGAGAAAAAGTCAGTGCAGGTCAGCTGACATCAGCGTTAGTCAACGCTCATCTGTTTGTGGAGGCTTCCTGCCATTCTGGACCTGTTTTTGGAGTGAACACGTCTCCTTTGGGCATACATTTCGTTATTTATTTTCATTATATATTCCTATGTAGTTACTTCTGCATACCCTTTCTCCCTGTCCATTCATTCATTCACTCATTCATTCATATAAAAAAATAGTGAAATAATGCATAGAATCCAACACTAAGTCCGCAATTAAAATGTCAATGTGGACGGAATAAAAAACTATTTAGTGTATCATCATATAAATAAAACGACGGGTGATTACATTTTGACTGTTACACCTCTCTCCATTAAAGTAACATAAAATCCTGTTAAATATCGTTTACTTTTTGACACCACATCAGCGCTGTTTGATTCCCCACAATGGAAGCCAAACCAATAAATCCTGGAGAATGATTATGCACAGAGCAGAAAATTAAGAACAGTAAATTTCTCAGTGAGATTTTTTTCTTTTGGCCAGTCACATTTTTGGGAGATATTATATATACAATGGTGTGAAAAAATGTTTGCCCCTTCCTGATTTCTCATTTTTTTGTATGTTTGTCACACTCAAATGCTTAAGATCCATCCATCCATCCATCCATTTTCTTCCGCTTAAGATCATCAAACAAATTTAAATACTAGACAAAGATAACACAAGTTAACACAAAATGCAGTTTTTAAATTAAGGTGTTTATTATTAAGGGGAAAAAATCCAAATCTACATGGCCCTGTGTGAAAAAGTGATCCCCCCCCCCCCCCAGTTGAAACCTAAATTAACTGTGGTTTATCACATCTTTGGAAAGCTGAGTTCAATTTCTCTAGTGACACTCAGGCCTGATTACTGCCACACCTGTTCTCAATCAAGAAATCACTTAAATAGGACCTGCCTGACAAAGTGAAGTAGACCAAATGATCCTCAAAAGCTAGACATCATGTTGCGATCCAGAAAAATTCAGGAACAAATGAGAAACAAAGTGAGTTCTATCAGTCTGAAAAAGGTTATAAAGCCATTTCTAAAGCTTTGAGACTCCAGTGAACCACAGTGAGAGCCATTATCCACAAATGGCGAAAACATGGAACAGTGGCGAACCTTCTCAGGAGTGGCTGGCCGACGAAAATTACCCCAAGAGCGCAGCAACGACTCGCCCAAGAGGTCACAAAAGACCCCACAACATCCAAAGAACTGCAGGCCTCACTTGC
Source organism: Pholidichthys leucotaenia (assembly GCA_020510985.1). Taxonomy (NCBI): domain Eukaryota; kingdom Metazoa; phylum Chordata; class Actinopteri; order Cichliformes; family Pholidichthyidae; genus Pholidichthys; species Pholidichthys leucotaenia. The sequence continues at coordinate 63,470,887 of CM035848.1, read as the reverse complement.
CTCAGTTAAGGTCAGTGTTCAAGACTCCACCATAAAAAAAAAGAGACTGCGCAAAAATTGCCTGCATGGTAGCGTTCCAAGATGAAAACCATTGCTGAGCAAAAAGAACAAAGGCTTGTCTCAGTTTTGCAAGAAAACATCTTGATGATCCCCAAAACTTTTGGGAAAATACTCTGTGGACTGACAAGACAAAAGCTGAACTTTTTGGAAGGTGTGAGTCCCATTACATCTGGCATAAAAGTAACACAGCATTTCAGAAAAGGAACATCACACCAACATTAAAATATGGTGGTGGTAGTCTGATGGTCTGGGACTGTTTTGCTGCTTCAGGACCTGGAAGACTTGCTGTGGTAAATGGAACCATGAATTCTGCTGTCTACCAAAAAATCCTGAAGGAGACTGTCCGACCATCTGTTCGTGACCTCAAGCTGAAGCGCACTTGGATTCTGCAGCAGGACAATGATCCAAAACACACCAGCAAGTCCACCTCTGAATGGCTTAAGAAAAAAAAAAAAAAAAAAAAGAAGACTGGAGTGGCCTAGTCAAAGTCCTGACCTGAATCCGATTGAGATGCTTAAAAAGGTGGTTCAGGCTTGAAAACCCTCCAATGTGGCTGAATTACAACAATTCTGCAAAGATGAGTGGGTCAAAATTCCTCCACAGCGCTGTAGAAGACTCATTGCCAGTTATTGCAAACACTTGATTGCAGCTGTTGCTACTAGGCGTGGCCCAACCAGTTATTAGGTTTAGGGGGCAATCACTTTTTCACACAGGGCCATGTAGGTTTGGATTTTTGCTTCCCTTAATAATAAACACCTTCATTTAAAAACTGCATTTTGTGTTTACTTGTGTTATCTTTGTGTAATATTTAAAATTGTTTGATGATCTGAAACATTTAATTGTGACAAACATACAAAAAAATGAGAAACCAGGAAGGGGGCAAACACTTTGATACCACTGTATGTTGCAGGCAGAGAGTAGGCAGACTGAAAATTTCACGAAAAAAAACTTTATTCCATGTACCAAGAACATGTTTTTTTCAGACAGCAAGAAAAAAAAGATCGTCTTGTGGGGGACATAGAGGTGACAACCTCCACCCAGACAACGGACTGTGAAGTGGGAGGCTGACCGGGGGGTCAAGTCGAGACAGTAGAGGTGCAGACGCTGGCTACAGGGAGGAGGAAGAAGCAGCACGCCAGTGACTGTTATGTTAATGTAATGTGATGTACTATGTTATGCTAATGCGCCGTGCAGACTGTGTATCCGATGTGGATTGTGGTGTGAGCCTCCAGGTCCCTAGGCAAGGGATTAAAGTATAAAAGGGAGAGAGCCTGTGGCCTGGGGATCATTCTTGTCAACTTGACTTGTAGAGAGGAGAATAAAATCTGTGCTGTTCCAGCCCGTCATCTCGCCCGCTCGTTTCTCTACACTGGTGACCCCGAGACGTATGATGGAATACGAGGCGAACACCCCAGAGACGGCCCCGTCTGCAAGCGCCAGCACCACCTGTGCTGTTTCGGTCAAGCTCCCAGATTTTTGGGTACACAACCCGACGGCTTGGTTCCTACACGCAGAAGCCCAGTTCGCGTTCCGGGGAGCGACAGCGGACGACACGAAATATTACTATGTCATAGCCGCGCTGGACGCACGCACAACTCAGCAGGTGGTAAGCCTGCTCCAACGGCCCCCAGCCCACAGCAAATACGACGCCATCAAGACCGAGCTGACCCAGTGCTATACGCTGTCGGACTGTGAGAGAGCGGAAAGACTCCTGATGCGCTTTGAGTTGGGAGACAGTTTGGCACTCGAGTTGATGGAGAAGATGTTGGCGTTGATGGGCATAGATGGCGAGCCGTTCCTGTTCGTACATCTTTTCCTTCGTAACCTCCTGACGGCGGCCAGGGCAGTCCTCGCCAACTCACCACTCCTGGCTACGCAGAACTACCGGGCACTGGCAAAAGAAGCGGACCGGATTATCCTGGCAACCAGAACCTTTGTGGTGAACGCAGCATCGCTGGAGCCCACAGAGACAACCATCGACGGCGAGGAGCCTTCCATGGTGGTCGGCGCGGAGGCCAAGAAGCACTGGAAGGGCAAGCTCTGTTTCTACCACCGCCGCTTCAAAGAAGACGCACGGCGTTGCATGCCACCATGCCAATACAGGCGGTCGGGAAATGCCAGGACCGGCAGTCGGTAGCAGCTGTGGCCGCCGGTGACACAAACAAGCCGCTCTACGTGACGGACTCACGTTTGGGGAGACGGTTCCTTGCGGACTCCGGCTCCCAAAAGATCCTCATCCTGCCGTCCAACACAGACTGGTTGGCTGGGAGTAGCGGCCCCGAGCTGGCAGCTGCCAACAGCTCAGACATTAAAACTTTTGGTGAGAGGACACTGACCATATGTTTGCACGGCCGCAACTATCAATGGTCCTTCATCATAGCAGCATGTAACTACCCCATTTTAGGCGCAGATTTTCTGTGTGCGCACGGACTATTAGTTGATGTTGCCAATAGATGTCTGATTAATGCTCTGTCTTTTTATTCTCTGCCCTGTACAGCTCGTGGAGCCGGGTCCACAACACTCACCAATGTCACAGCTCCAGGGGGTAAGTTCCAACAACTACTCACCCAGTTTCGAGCACTCATGGTTCCGACGTTTTCGGCGGCCGTCACTAAGCATGGGGTCGTGCACTTTATCCCCACCATGGGGCCGCCCATTTTCGCGTGCCCTCTCTGCCTGGATGCAGCTAAACTGGCCAGTGTGCGTGAGGAGTTCACCAATTTGGAGAGATTAGGCATCGTCAGGTGCTCCAATAGCCTGTGGGCGTCCCCGCTGCACATGGTGCCTAAAGCCGAGGAGTCGTGGTGACCATGCGACGACTTCTGCCGCTTAAACAATGCTACAGCACACGATCGCTACCCCATTCCCCATATTCAGGATTTTTCTGTCCACCTCACCGGGGCACGCATTTTTTCCAAGGTGGACCTGGTCCGCGGGTATCACCAGGTCCTGGTGCGCGCGGAAGACATACCCAAAATAGCAGTGATTACCCCGTTCGGCCTTTTCAAATTTTTACGCATGCCATTCGGGTTAAAAGGCGCAGCGCAGACCTTCCAATGCATGATGGACGTTGTGCTGCGCGACCTGCCGTTTGTCTTCATCTACCTCGATGGCATCCTGGTGGCCAGCGCGTCCAAGGATGAACACGTCGCCCACCTCAGAACGGTTTTCCAGAGGTTGGAGGAGCATGGGTTAATAATCAACCCCGTGAAGTGTCAGTTTGGAACTATGACGATTGACTTTTTGGGCCACTGCATCTCTCCAGAGGGTGTGATCCTGTTACCGGACAAGGTGCGTGTGGAAGCAACTTTTCCACGTCCTCAGACCGTAAGGGCGTTACAGGAGTTTTTAGGAATGGTGAACTTCTACAACCGTTTCCTCCCTCGTGCAGCCCAGCTCATGCAGCCATTGTACACCGTGCTTAAGAAACGCAAACTGGCGGACAGCAGTGACTGGACCCCCGAGTGAGCGCAGGCGTTTGCGGAGGTTAAGGATGCGCTTGCTAAGGCCACATTACTGGCACACCCAGACCTGTTGGCACGGACTGCGCTCACTACCGACGCATCGGACGTGGTTATGGGGCGGTCGTGGAGCAGTGTGTCGCAAGTTCTTGGCAGCCACTCACGTTTTTCAGCAGGTCTCTGCGCGACAACGAGCGTAAATACAGCACGTTTGACAGGGAGCTGCTGGCTCTCCACCTGGCCATACGCCACTTCCAGTTCTGGCTGGAAGGGCGCAGCTTCAGTGTTTGTGGACCACAAGCCGCAAACATATGCCATGGCCAAGGTTTCGGAACCATGGTCGGCCCGACAGCAAAGACAGCTAGCTGCAATCTTGGAGTTTACCACTGACACACCACATGTGGCTGGTAAACTCAACGTGGTGGCGGACTGCCTCTCACGCGCGCTCGTGGCCCCAATCTACGTAGGGATAGATTACACTGCCATGACCGCCGAGCAACTCGCCGATGCCGACGTTTGCGCGTTCCAGTCTGGACCAACAGGGTTAAGGCTGGAGAGCAGAGTACTGCAAGCCGGGGGCCCATTCCTACTCTGAGACGTCTCCACAGGCCGTCCGTGCCCGGTCGTTCCGTGCACTTGGCGCCATCGTGTTTTCGACTTGATTCACTCCCTGGCGCACCTGGGAGTGCGCGTTTCAGTCAAGCTGGTGGGGGCGAAATTCGTCTGGCAGGGTCTGCGTAAACAGGTGAAGGATTGGGTGGCAGCTTGCATCGTGTGCCAGCGGGCCAAGGTGCACAGGCACACAAAAGCCCCCCTCAAACACTTCCACATCCCGGCTAAGAGGTTCGACCACGTCCATGTGGACCTTGTGGGGCCCCTCCCGCCGTCGCAGGGGTTTACGCACCTCCTAACTGTAGTGGACTGCACAACGCGTTGGTCAGAAGCAGTGCCGCTGGCGTCCACAACGTCCGCAGAAGTATCACGTGCTTTTTTGACTACTTGGGTGGCACGTTTCGGCGCTCTGTCTGACATCACGTCTGACAGGGGCCCCCAGTTCGTTTCTGATCTCTGGTCTGCGATGGCCCGGAGCCTGGGGGTCAGCGTTCACGGGACTACCGCATACAACCCTCAGGCCAACGGGTTATGCGAGCATTTCCACAGATGACTGAAAGCAGCGCTCAGGGCTTCGCTTACTGATGCCAATTGGGTGGACCGACTGCCGTGGGTTTTGTTGAGTTTACGTGCTGCACCGAAGGAGGATTTGGCAGCCTCCCCAGCAGAACTTGTGTTTTCACAACCGCTGCGGCTCCCCGGGGAATTTTTGCCCGATAACCCAGCGCCCGACACCCAAACACCCCCCAATTCACTACATGCCGCGGAACCGGGGAGAGTACCGGGCCCGGCCCACCACTGATTTCCCTGCGCTTTCATCCCCCAAAACTTGCGGAATGCGCCGTTTGTGTTCTTCAGACACGACGCACACCGGACCCTGTTGCACCCACCGTACGACGGGCCGTTCAGAGTGCTGCAACCTGGGGAGAAGCACTTTGTGTTAGACTTGGGGGGACGCAGTGAAACCATCTGCATTGACAGGCTCAAACCAGCATTCGTTTTGGCAGACGAGGAAGTGGTGTTGGCCCGGGCTCCCCGGTGTGGACGACCCCGCTGGGGGCTCCGCAGGTAAATGACTCAGCAACAGCAACAACAATGCTTTTTCAGGATGTGTTTTCTACCCCTCCACCCCCCTACAGACGGATGTGCCTCCCGCAGTGCCTCGTCGCCAGAGCAGTGCCTCACAGCCAGCGACCCCCCCGTTACAGCCGATATGGATGTCGGCTGAAGCCCACAGGACAAGGGGGTTGAAGCCCATTCTGGGTGTTGGGGGGGGGGGGCATAGAGGTGACATCCTCCACCCAGAGAATGGACCGTGAAGTGGAAGGCTGACCGGGAGGTCGAGATGAGACAGTAGAGGTGCAGACGCTGGCTACAGGGAGAAGGAAGAAGCAGCACGCCAGCGACTATTATGTTAATGTAATGTGATGTACTATTTATGCTAATGCGCCGTGCAGACTGTGTATCCGATGTGGATTGTGGTGTGAGCCCCCCAGGTCGCTAGGCAAGGGATTAAAGTATAAAAGGGAGAGAGCCTGTGGCCTGGGGATCATTCTTGTCAACTTGGCTTGTAGAGAGGAGAATAAAGTCTGTGCTGTTCCAGCTCGTCGTCTCGCCTGCTCCTTTCTCTACAGTCTCCACAGCTGTTGTTTCCAAGGCAACCAGTAATCTTACTGGCAAAAGACACGTTTGCGCAACAGCACAGCCTAGTGGTAGAAAAATAACACTGCAAAGACACAAAATCCCAAACCACTCACCAGACCACGAAATGGCCGTGTTATATATATATATATATATTAGGGGCGTAATGGTATGCTAAAATCACGGTTCGGTATGTACCTTGACTTTAAGGTCACGGTTCGGTTCACTTTTGGTACAGTAAGGAAACAAAATGCAAAACATAAAACTGCTTATCTTTTGTATAAACGGGAACAGCTTTGACAAAAAACCCCTGCAAACTGCCAGCAGTAAATTCTCCAATAAATAAAATGTATACAATAAAACAAATAAATTCTCTTTATAGCAAATGAACAATGCAGACAAGTGTAACAATAGAAGTTTGAATAGTCTGAATTATTCTTTAGTTTTTAGGAAATTAAAGTTTTTTTTATTGCCTGAAGCAGTGTTTTTAACCAGGGTGCTCTGGTATGTTCAGGTTTCTGTGGGAAATGATCTAATTTCACTTGTTAAATGGTCAATAATTTGTCATTGTTGTGTATAGGTTTTGAAGGCACCCATGCACAACAACAGCAAATTATTTGCAATTTTTTGGACAATTAAGAAGTTAAATTAAATAATGTCCCACAAAAATCTGAACATACCAGGACACCCCTGAAAAACACTGGCTTCAAGGGCAGCATTAACTGATTTAGCTTTTTCTTAAAAGGATGGTATTATTTTCTGGATGAAGTGGGCACAACAAGGAACTTCATACCAGGGCTCAGTTACCTTCAGCATCTGTTTAAACCCGGTGTTCTTAACAACTGAATATGGCCTTAGATCTGCTGCTATAAAAACACCAATGGCACTTGTTATTGCTTTGGCTCAATCTGAAAAGCTCTGGAGAGGCCGTCTAAATGCTGCTGGAAGCTGCGCTTGTACTGCGCTAGTTTTTTTTTTTGTGTGTGTGTGTGTGTGTGTGTGTGCTGCACGTTCACGTGGTACCGTTTCAAATGAGTTAACAAGGTAAACATACTTGCCTTGGTCCGTCTTTAAGCTCTGGCTTCTCTGTACAGGGCTGAACTGTTTGTTTACATGTCTGGCATGAGGCACTTCATGTCCGTCAAACAACATGGTCCGCGTGGAACCTCGGTACACCTCTGCACTGAACCAAAGGTTTAATACCGAAAAATTTGAATACAAATACAAAAACCATTACACCCCTAATAAATATATATATATTATTCCGTACATTAAAAAAAAATTAAAAAACATGTCATACACACCTTGCTATCACCAAACAAATACTGTACATTGTCCTCTTACATATACAGTATATTTTCTTTTTGTAATTCCCCCTTCTCTCTATATCTCTTTCCTTCATGCATGTCATCTGTTTTTACCAGCATTTCAGTCAACGTTTGCCAAAGGAACTTAACTTAGGCTGACTTAGGTGAACTCTGCATAACTTAGCCCAGCGCTCAGGAACTTTTACAAATTGCGCACAACTTTCACCAACGTTTATTTCCAAACATCGGCAAATTTTCAGCATGCTGAAAATTCTCAATGAATACAATTTTTGCCAGCGTATGCCAACAAACACCAACTATTAACTTTCATCAACTTCTGCCAGCAGAACCAGACATTTGCCAAAACGTCAGTAAAAGTTGGTCCAAACGTTGTAGCGTGACTCCACCCAAAAAAACAGGTCCAGGATGGCAGGAAGCCTCCACAAATGTTGATCTTTATATGAGTGTCGCCTGAGGCTGATGTCAACTGAACTGCCCTGAGTAGTCTTAGCTTAAGCTAACCTAAGTAGGCAACTGCTACACATATGCTAGCTTACGTTGGCAAAAGTTTGACAATGCTGAATGCAACACTGAGAAATGCTAGCAAAAGTACGTAAAAGTTTGTAAAAGTAATTTCACCGTTTGGACTGATTTCTCTGATTTTTCAAAACGTCAGTAAAAGCTGGTCCAAACAGAGTGTTAACCCAGCTTAAATTACAAGTTGGAAACAAGTCAAAAATTTACACGTCTGGGGAAGAAGTCAAAATTATGAGTTTGCGGAAAAAATAAAAAATGTACAAGTCGTGGGAAAAAGTCACAAATTTACAAGTCAAGAAAAAAGTCATGAATTTAGGAGTCTGCTGCAAACAGTCACAAATTTATGAGCCTTAGGAAAAAGTCACAAATTTAGGAATGTGAGGGGAAAGTTGAAGAAGAGTGTGAGTTTGCAAACACACACAGATATGTTTAGCATTTTCCAAAACACGGTTTGATAAAAACACCTTTTATACAGTAAAAACTAAAAGAATACAAACAACTTTATCTTTGGAGACAGAGGCATGAAACTGCACTGTACATATTCATATTGTTTGATATGAAATCGGTCCAAACAACTCTCAACTTTATTTGTTTTAACCTGTAGGGAACCAGTTTGTAGATTTTAATGGGTCATCTACTGTATGTATCGATTCATTATACATTCACCATTATCTGACATCTGCATCTCCATTATTCAGACTGGAAACCTTTGAAACTGCAAAATGCACACATTTTGCCACACTTTTTCCTGCAGAAACCAGTCATTTTAACAGCATCTGTATATCACTTTAGCTCTCACCCATCACAGGAGTGCTGTACCTAGTTTAATCACCCAGCCCTACGTATGACCAAATGTACCGGAGGAAAAGTGCAGGTTTTTCTTCAGAAATGTATCCAAGTAAGAGAAAAACATATCCTGCAATTAGACCAGTATTCACAAATAAACGAGGCTTGATTAAAGTCAGATTTTTGGTTTTTGGCATGTAGAGAACAACACATCCACCCACCTAACCCAGCCCCACCCACCCACACATACACTCACTTACTCAGTTTCTCCCAGTACAGAGTTATATTTAAACTGCTGGTGAGGAGTCTTGCTCCCCACAGAGGTCTGTTTAATCTCTTAACATCTCTCTGCTTTAAACCCTAACTGGCCTATTTCTAAATCTTCTCAATCCACACACAGAATCTGCACAATTTAAAGGCCAATGTCAAAGAAAGAAGAAGAAAACAAAAGCCCACTCCATCACCCGCAGAATCAAAAACAACGAGCATGGGTTAACTGTCATGAGCCGAGAGCTGGAGATTTCCGCCAGGCGTGGTCTCATGGCCTTTTCATTATATTTACTTATTTGTTGTATTTTATGCCTTCTGGGTTTCTGTATTCGTGTACTGTTTGCCATCTTCCCGTTTGTGTTCTAGTTTTGTTGCACTTTTATTTTGTATTAATTTATATTTTATTTTTATGCTTGGGTTGATATTTTATTCTTTTTATCTCCACTATTGTTCTTTTTCTGGTTGACAGCTGTCAGTGGCATGGTGCTCCGTGTGGGCGTTGCCCTGTCAGCTGTCAGCTTTGGTTCACTCCTCTCTCACTGCCCCAGCTGGTCCTAATTATGTTTCATTTACTTACTCCTGCCCGCTCAGATGCCCACACCTGTCATCGATTGTGTAAATAGTTTTTGTTCCTACTTAAGGGCTGTAATTTTATTTTTTCTTCACCGCAGTCTTATTTGGACTCTCCTCATCTCCACCAGAGCCCTGCCCTGCTCTAGGTGCGCTATCTGTAAGTTTTCTCCCTCGTTTGTATTTTGTGTTTAGTGCACCGTGTTGAACTTTGTTTGTTGCCTTTTTTTCAATAAATTGCCCAAACTCACAGTTCAGCGCATGGGTCTCAGTTCTCTGCCCTGAGAGGCAGTTCATGACATTAACAGGGTTTCACGGGCTTATCCTGTAACCATAACCGAACCGACTCGAAGCCATGCAGCAGCCCTGTGAAATGCATGTCAGCATGCAGGAGTGGATCAGTCTGAGTAAATGAGTCCCTGCAGCATAAATGCTGCTGGGAGGCGCGGTGCTTAGCTGAGGGATTTCTCTGCAGACACAGCATGCCACCCACAGACAGCACAGACACTGGAATGTCACTTCACGCTCGTTTGCAGTCATGTAGCGTGAAATTCTTTAAACTATGAGTTGCACAACAAAAACTGTCTTGATTTGTGTTTGTTTCTGCAGTCACAGAGGAGCATAGTGCTAGCTGCAGCCCCACTACAGAGGAAAGCTGGATTTAAGGCATAAAGCATTTAAAGCAGGTTTAGTTTATGAATAAATTAACAAATTCACTAATCAGCTGCCTTCCCAATATTGCATCATTGTAAAGAAGAAGTCCAACACCACCGTGTTAAACTGTAGGTAGTGACAGCTTTTGTTTTGCTGTGCAGCTTCAGTGAATCAACTGGCACGATTTTAGCACCGTTTCTAGTTTTTTGGGGGCCTTGTATAGGTTCAGACATGTTAAAATAGAAAACAAACAAAAAAATCTCAACGAAAAACATGAAACCATTACATGGAACCCTGACCAGGCCGTCAGTGATGGAGTAGCTCAATCTGGCCTGATGAAATCACCCCAAGAATGCCCAGATCTCCTGACCGTTGACCTTGAGCACAGCTTAGATGCAGAGCCACATGAGGACCATTGTGCATGAGTTTGACACATTGGGGCAGTTACCTCGGAGGAGTAATGATTTTCTTGAGCTCTGCTGACCTTTGACAATGCCCTTGACCTCAACCTGGATGCAGACCTACCTGAGGATCATTATGAGGGAGTTTGGTGAATATCGAGCAACTGGCTTGAAGGAGTAACAATTCACGTTAAATGTGAACATACGGATGCCACGCCATCGCATTTGCTCCTTTCAGCATCATCAGAATGAGCTAACAATTTACCCAGCATCTATAAATGTTGAGAATTTTCAAGAAAATTTATGGGAAAAAAACTTTTACATAAAGTTTATGGTGAAAGAAAGTAGATAATTTATGAGAAAAAGTCAAGTTTATGAGGAAAAATTATTAAATTTACAAGAAAAAAATGTAAATTTCCAATTTATGAGAATTTTTTTTTTTGCAAATTTATGAGAAAAAAGATGGTGGTAATTTTAATTCCCTCCTGATAAACTGTACATTGTTAACCTGTCCTGTCCCACAGCTTGGCAAGCAGAACAAATATCTGATTGCCTTGTACCAAAAACACATTTATAGTTGCCAAAAGGAGCTCTGCTCGTATTTGATATACACCATATATAAATAGTCTTTATAGGCTGCTATTGCTGTATTATAACTTTAATATTTTATTTAAATTGTCTTACTTATGCTGGACCTGACAGGTGAAGGGGCGAGGGAATTGAAGGGATATGAAGTGGTTAGAGGGGGCAGATTGTACATTTTTTAAACAAATAATTCTTATACATTTGCAAAGTTTTTCCTCTTAAATTTGCCTTTTTTGTAAATAACTTTACTCAAATTTTCAACCTTTCTAATGTAAATTTGCAACTTTTCACTTATAATTTTATTTTTAGCCTAAATTTACATTATTTGTGACTTTTTCTTGTACATCTGAGACAATGCTCACAAATTTGTGAAGTTTTTCCTCATTGATTTGAGACCTTTTTAATGTATTAGTCTGTGACTTTTGTGATGAATGTGTGACTTTTTTAGGAGTTCTTTTTACCCTCTTGGTGTGTTAGTCTGGGGAAAACAAAATACAAGCTACTGACATGTTCCCTTTAATATAATCTACTTTGTATATAGAAACAGCCAACAATCAATTAATAATAAGTCCACATTAATAATGTCTCCTACAAGAAGTTAGGAGGTAGTCAGCTAACACTAGCAATATTGCATCAACAACTGACCTCCTAAGTCAGTAGTTCCCAACCTGGGGTCCCTGAAACGTTCAGGTTTCCGTGGGAAATTTTCTAATTTTAATTCTTAATTGATCCAAAAAAATTGCAAATAATTTGCCGCTGTTGTGCATGTGTTCTGTAGGCACCCATGCATCATCATCATTAACCTGTGGTCAGAACGACCATAGGGGTACCAGGCTGGGAGCAGCAGATAGCTCTCCACTTGCTTAGATTGTGGGCTGATTCTAGTAGGGTGGGGATGTCCATTGTGGTCCACTCCTTGATGTTTGCTATCCAAGATTTTCTCTGCCCTCCACTCTTTCTTCCACCCTCCACAGTGTCCTAGAGAATTGTCTTGGAGAGGCTATCAATCCGTGTCACATGCCCGAACCACCGTAGTTGTCTCTGCCTGACTGTTGTTAGCAAGGGCTCCTGTTTGCCAGCATGTGTTGTTATTTGCTGCCAGACAAATTCGTTGGTCTTTCGCTCTCTGTAAGAGATGTTCAAGATTCTCCTGAAACATTTAATCTCAAAAGCCTGGATGCAGTGCTTCGTTTCTGCTACCAGCGTCCAAGCGTCGCAGCTGTACAAGGCAATGGAAGCTTCAAGGGTCTTGTACAGCCTGACCTTTGTATGGAGCCTGATGTTGTGGCTTTTCCACAAGTGTGCCAACTTTGCCATAGAGGATAGTGCGATGGCCAGCCTAGTCTTGATTTCTTGTGTGCTTGTGCCCTCTTTGTTGACGACGACGCCCAGGTACTTGAATGTCTCTACCTCCTCCAGTGTCTGGGAGCTCATTGTGATATTGGTGGGAGTGGTGGGTGTGTTGCTGTTCATCAAGATCTTGCTTTTTTTCTGTGCTTATTTCCATTCTGTATGCTCTGGCATTTGTCTGGTGGTGAGTTCCTGGAGTTCGCGCTCATTGCGGCCCATGAGGTCAATATCATCTGCAAATCTGAGATCGCTTACTGGCCTGCCTCCTATTATCACTAAGGTCTCAAAGTGAAGGAGGGCTTCCGACATGATGTTTTCTAGGAAGAGACTGAATAGCACAGGGGAGAGGAGGCAACCCTGGTATACTCCTACTGATGTCTGGAAAAAGTCACCATACTGGCCACCCATGAGAACTGTACTACTTGAGTTTTGGTACAGCACTTGGATGAGTTGTACAAGGTCTTCGTCAACAATGTACTGTCGTAGGACATACCACAGGCCGTCGTGCCACACGTGATCAAATGCCGGCACCCGTGCACAACAACGGCAAATTACTTGCAATTTTTTGAGATGAATTAAGAAGTGAAATTTTAAAATTTCCCACAGAAACCTGAACGTTCCGGGACCCCAGGTTAGGAACCACCCTCCTAAGTGATGGAAGGGGGAGGGGGAGGTGAGCAGGAGCTCATGAGCATTTAAAGAAACATGCACTGAAATAAGTCTTTCTGAAGGCTCCTAAAGATGGGTCAAAATGGTGCTGCAACAATTAATCCCTGAGGCATTTTGACCAAAGCGTATCACACATTTCATTAAGACCTGTGGCGACTGTGTCAACATGTGGAAAAAATGCAATAAATGCCTACTTAAATGATATGGCTAGTTTGTGCGCATGTACAGTATAATACAGACAAAAGACAAAAACAATCAATTTCTACTTAATTTTCTATAGAATCATCTGTTTGATGAATGGATTCATTCTGACGATTCAGGAGACAATCTCATGAATACCACTATTAGCGGCTCCGTATCTGCCCCATACATTACACAGGGTGGATAAACGGTCACGGACAGGCGGCTATGACGAGCGGTGAGAGGACGGAAGACGGAAAGTAAATCATATTCACGACAACCAGGCGGGAGGAGGAGGAGGAGGGAGGCAGGGAGGGAGAGTGAGCGGCGCAAGGGGATGAGATCATTGGTGGCCGGGGAGTGATTGAGGCAAGCAGACGAGTGTACCACCCTGAGAGGGACCAGGTGCTACAGTAAATCACCCTGGAAACGGTCGCCATGGAGACCATAAAGACAAGAAAAAAATACAGACAGGCGCTTGAGAGGCAGGCGGTGGCGTCTGACGATGATGATGATGTGTGTGAGGCTGATGTGTTTCGATGTAATCTAATCATGGCGGCTGCAAATGGAACATCATAAGGGCTGACTCTAAGCCCACCCCGGTCTTATATCACGACACACTTTTCCCGTCTTCCGTGTTTTCTTGTTTTTTTTGAGGGAATCAAACACTTGCCTTAAGCGAGTGTGGGCAGCGTTCGGTCTCTTCCCGCCGAGAATTCCTGACTAGAAGCTTTGAATTATTCACAGCTGTGATCAGTGCTATTACACGGCTGTTAACGGAGGTGAAGATCCACGCGTTCCCTCCGTCCTCCCACCCCCCTTCCCTGTTTACCTCCCTCCCTCCCTCTCGTTATGACAGCCTTTTTATCCATACAGCCTTCCTCCATCTCGCTCTCTCTGAACAGCCTCCTCTTCAATTTCCTCCGCGCTCTTCTCTAAATCTCATCCTCATCTGATTCCCCCCCCCACGCTCACTTGCCTTCATCCTTCATTCCTTCCCTTCTTTGTTCACCCTTTTCGCCTGTTTTTCTACCTGTTTCACATTTGTTTCCCCCCGTCCACGCTCCATCCATCTTTATTCTCGCCATTGCTCATTTCACGTCTGCATCCATCCCTCCTCCCCTCTTCACCATTTTTCACTCTTTTCTCCTCCTGTTCTTCTCCGACTCCATCTTTACTGAGCGGCCGCACAACCTCCACCTCTTTGTCTCTCCCTCCATCCACCTCTCTAAATCCGTCTCTGCCTGACATAGCCTCCTCATTATGCTTTCTACTCCTCTCTCTCTCTCGCTCTCTCTCTCTCTCTCCAGAGAAGCCATTAGGTGCTGCTGTAAGGCTATCACTCTTCTGCTCTCTCCCTCTCTCCTTTTTTCACTCTGCTGTAGTCTCGGGGCAATAGGTTCCCCCTTTCCTTCCCTCCGTCATCCCTCCTCAGCCTCTCCACATCTCCCTTCCGATGTTTCTTTAGGCGCTCTCCTCTCCCCACCTCCTCCTCAACTTCACATCCTCCCGACTTTCTTCTGCTTCAGTCCTTTCTGCCTTCCCTCCATCTTGATTCCTTTAACTACCCCCACTTTTCCTCCTATCCTTTCTTATTCCAGTGAGATCCATCCTCTGTGGCTGTGGGCTTACTCATATATACTGTCTATACTGCCATATGTCGGGATGGGCGGTCGTATGCGTCTTGACACGTATTTGCAGTTTAATGACCGACCGTGGCTGCAGCAAAGCATTAACATCTAATCAAAATTAAACCCACACCACATGAGCTGACATCTTTTTCAATATGAACATTTAGTTCCTTCTGAAGCGACCGTGTTTGACTGTTGGTATGATGTACTTTTTATGAAGTGCTGCGTTAGTTTTACGCCAGATGTGACAGGATGCACGCCTTTCAAAAAGTTCAACTTTTGTCTTCTCAGTCCACAGAATATTTTCCCAAAAGTCTTGGTGATCATCGAGATGCTTTTTGGCAAATGGAAGATGAGCGTTTGTGTTCTTTTTAGTCAGCAGTGTTTTTTTCCTTGGAACTCTCTCATGGATGCCACTTTTGCCCAGTCTCTTTCTTATTGTTGAATCATGGACCAGTGTCCTAACTGAGGAAAGTGAGGGCTGCAGTTCTTTAGATGTTGTTCTGGGTTTTTGTTTCTCATCTGTTCTTGAATTCCTTTATATCACGGTATGATGTGTTGCTTTTTGAGAACTTTTAGCCTGCTTCACTTTGTCAGACAGGTTCTATTTAAGTGATTTCTTAATTCAACAAGTCTGCCAGTAATTAAACCTGGGTGTGGCTAGTGAAATTGAACTTGACCTTCCAATAAATGTGGCTAATCACAGCTAATTCATGATGTAATGAAAGCACCAAGGTGCTGATGCCTCGGTGCCAGCGCCTTGGTGGAGGTATGCATTCTTGGACATCACCAAAATGTTATGGATTCCTCTCTAGCCCAAGGACCACCTTGGGTAAAAATGTCATCCAAATCCATCCAATAGTTTTGGAGTATTCTTGCTAACACTCTGTGAGAAGGTAAGCGCCTTGGTGGAAGATAGATAGATGGATGGATGGATGGATGTACTTTATTGATCCCAAACTGGGAAATTACAGTGTAACAGCAGCATGACAGTAGACGACAAAAATGACAGAAACACACACAGCATAAAAGAAAGAGGGATTACCCATGGAAAGTAAAACTGCCTAAATAACTTATATACATCATAGATGAATAGATGATGACCCATTTGGATACATGAATCGTACTCGCTGTACAATGCAAGACTATCAGGTGCAGGGTGAAATGTGAGGTACCAGTTAGACTGTAAGGTGCAGTATGGTAGCATAGTTATGACCAGAATACAGCATTAGAGTGAGTTATTGTACAGTGAAATGGCATGTGGCAGGAAAGATTTCCTGTACCTAACCGTTTAGCAGCAAAGCTGTAGCGGTCTGCTGGAGAAAGTGCTCCGCTGTCTGTCCAGTGTGTGGTTGAGGGGGTGATCAGGATTGTCCATGATGGATCGCAGTTTGTTCAGTGTCCTCCTCTCCACCACAGTCTCAAAGGACTGTCACCAAAATGTTATGGTTTCTTCTTTAGTCCAAGGACCACCTCTGGTTAAAAAAAAAAAAAAATTCATCTAAATCCATCCAGTAGTTTTGGAGTACACATATACGCAGTGAAAATAATCTGCAGTTCACATGCCCATACTGTCGGCGGCAGCCAAGAGCCACCAAATTGATTTGAACAGCTGCAATTCAAACACCAAAGAAGAGCACAGTGGCAGACGTTTTAAATGGCGGAAATGATGGAGGTACGTGAATACAATGACAATCAAGACGAACAGGAACTTTTGCTGCTTAGTGGCAGAGGAAGAAAATAGATGGGCAAAAAGACGGACATTTGTTCACCCAGTATTGGCGGATTGCTGAGTACTTTCCTCTGGCAGGAGTTTCCAGGTGCATATGCAGTTCACTGCAACCATTTGCAGGCGAGGAATTTTGGGACTTGGGAGTTTGGATGGTACAGGTGAGTTAAATTTGTGTTTACAGTGATCCCTCACTTATCGCGGTTAATGGGTTCCAGAACCGACCGCGAAAAGTGAAAAACCGCGAAGTAGCGTCACCCCTAATGACGTCACCCATAAATAATACGTACGTTCATTCTCTCACTCTCCCTCTCATATGATACGTGTGTGTGTGTGTGTGTGTGTGTGTAAGTGTACATACATACGTAGATGTAAATAAAGTGTACATAAATATGTTTTTAGAACTCTTTTATTCTTATAACAAGATACGTAACTCAAGTGCAGGACCAGATGGTCTTCCAGTTGACCTTTATAAAAAATTTAAGAATAAATTAACAAAACCTTTTTTGGAAATGGTTTTAGAAGCATTTCAAAATAGTAATTTACCATCATATATGAATAATGCCTTAATTATACTGCTGCCAAAACCAGGTAAGCCCTCTAATAAATGTGAAAATATGAGACCAATAAGCCTATTAAATGCCGACCTTAAGATAATCTGTAAAATTTTAGCAAGACGAATACAAGAAATTTTACCAAATATTATTAATCGAGATCAGAATGACTTTATAAAGGGAAGACAAGGCTTCCATAATGTAAGAAGACTATTTAATATTATTTATTCTAATAAAGAAGCACCGGATACAGCTCTCTTATCACTGGATGCCGAAAAAGCCTTTGATAGAGTTGAATGGCCCTTTCTTTTTGAAGTCTTACAAAGGTTTGGACTTGGAAATAATTTCATAAAATGGGTTCAGATAATATATAATAATGCTACAGCAGAAATCCTAATAAATAACAATATTTCAAAATCAATAAAAATCAATAGAGGATGTCGACAAGGCTGTCCACTTTCACCTTTACTGTTTACTATGGCAATTGAACCTTTAGTGATGGCGATACGTCTACAGTCACAAATATATGGAATTAAAGTTGGACCAACAGAACATAAAATCTCCCTGTATGCCGATGACATAATTTTGTTTATGTCGAATCTTAAAAAATCAATTCAGACCTTGTTGAATTTAATAAAGAATTTTGGGGAAATATCAGGATATAAAATAAATAAAACTAAATCTTCAATATTAATGCTAAATGAGACCCAGAGAAATTACCCAGCCCCTGAGGTAAATCAATTCAATGTTGTAAATCAGTTTAAATATTTAGGAATCCAAATTGTGCCTAAGCTAGAATCAATCGCCAGTGTCAATTATGAAGCCTTAATGACAGATATTGATGAGTTACTTCAGAGATGGATGTCACTACCAATGTCGATGATCGGGAGAATTAATATACTTAAAAGTAATATCTTACCTAAAATACTTTATTTATTTCAATACATTCCCTTACCACCACCTTTAGATTTATTCTCAAGAATTAAAAAAAAGTTAGTGGAATTTATATGGAACAACAGGAGGGCTAGATTACGTCTGTCTTTATTATATTTACCATTTGATCGTGGAGGTCTGAAATGTCCAAATTTTATGTTGTATTATTGGTCGGCACAACTGAGGTCTATGACATATTATTTTTCATCAAATGATCTCCCTCACTGGACTGAAATGGAATCATACAATTTACCTTTACCTCTTCCCATATTCATATACTCAGATTCGGCAAAAAAATTACAAAAACAAGTTAAAAATCCATTTGTAAAGCATATGATCAAAATATGGTGTGAAGCTAAAAACTATTTAAAAGAACCACAGTTATTGTCACAATTTAGTCCAATATGGGGTAATCAATATTTTAAACCAGGGAGAGCGGACGCTGTATTTAAAGTATGGAATTTAAAAGGGATACAAAAGATTCAGGATTTATATTTGCCATGTGCAGAAAACATAATGTCTTTTGAAGAGCTGAGGATCAAATTTAATCTCAATAGAACACATTTTTTAAAATATCTTCAACTTAGAAACTTTATTCGATCAAATCAAAATAAAGCTCTCACTCGACCTATTTATTCATCCTTGGAAAAAATGATGATGGAAGATAGTAAAAGAAAGGGTATTATTTCAGAGTTTTATAACTCATTGACACTATCTTCAAGTGAAAATTCACTGAAAAGATTAAACTACTGGAAAGAAGATCTGCAAACTGAAATTTCAGAGGAACAATGGGAATTGGCTTGTACAGAAGCTCAAACCAAATCAATAAATGTACGCCTTAAATTGATACATTTCAAATGGTTAATGCGGATGTATGTTACACCGGAGGAGTTAAATAGATATAACAAAAATATACCAGATACATGCACAAAGTGCATGGAAAGTAAAGGAACCCTATTTCATTGTGTATGGGAATGTAGATTAATAAGAATGTTTTGGGAAGAGGTGAGGGTAACAATTGAAAAAATAATCTCAAAACAAATCATATTGAATCCTAAACTGTTTTTGTTGGGTCTGTACCCAGAAAAGCATAATTTTAATAAAAGTGAAAGAACATTCATAGACCTCAGTTTGCTTAATGCCAAAAAATGTATTGCACTATTATGGAAAAAGACTCATAGACCAGATGTGACTCAGTGGTTAAGACAGATGTTAACAAACCTTCCATTAGAAAGAATAACATATATACTGAAATCAAAGGAAATTGTGTTTGAGAATATATGGAGACCTTTTACTGATTATGTAAAAAATTTAAACATAACTCTTGAAGAAGAAGGTGAATGATGTGTGTGGACCTCGTAAATTCCAAGCTGGTGAACATAATATGTATACTTATGTATTGGATTGTCTAGACTAAACAGAGGAGCATTGTTGAAGATTTGATTTTGTTGGTGGTTGTTGGTGTTTTTTAGTGCATTTTTTTTTTGTAGTACTTTAGTGTTAGTGTTTGATTGTTTGTATCATGTTTGTTAAAAAAAAAGGTTCAATAAAGATATTGTGAAAAAAAAAAAGATATGTAACTCAAGATGAAGATGATTTACTGCACAGGTTAATGAGAGCTTTACTGCTCCTCAGGTGACGCCTCATCGTCAGGTGCTAGAGGCAGGGATCGTCGAGGGCAGCTTCCGATAGAGCTGGAGAAGCTGCAGGAGGCGGTGTAGTGGCTCGACGGGAAGACTATTTCGCACAAAATGGCACAAGAGAACAGCAAAAAGTTCCACGCGGCGAGACTAAGCAACACGAGCGATAAAGATCAATGAATGCGGTCTTCCTTCGCTGGGTGGGCGCTCGGCAGGGAGAGAAGAAACGTCTCGGCCAATCAGCTTGTGGGGTGAAACGTCTCGGCCAATCAACTTGCGAGATTCCCGAGCCGAGCCAACACGAGAACAGCGAACAGAGAGGTGGATTTTGAGTTGTGCGGGCTCTCCGTGTTGATACCTGATGTTCTAATGTAGTCTCCCTGCCTTCTGCTAGCGCCCGCCCATTATTTCTCAATTTTGAATTTTTGATGAATATTTTTGAAAAATCCGCGATGCACTGAGGGTGCGAAAGGTGAAGCGCGAAGTAGTGAGGGATCACGGTATTTCAAAAACAAAGCCTTAGCTCGGAAAGTCGAGAAAATATGGTGATACAATAATACAAGCCTTTAGTTGCACTTAATTTTGACTGGGTGAGCTGAAACAGAGAGGCGGACAGAACCACACACAGACACATAGAGCGATTACTACATGCCTCCGTTTTCACCGAGGCATAACAAGGGGGGCAATTACATTTTCACATTGGGCCAAGTAGGTTTGGATAGCTTTTTCCCTTAATAAATGAAGTCATCATTTAACAAGAGCACTCTCACACCTCCATTTTCTTTGAAGATCCCAATACAGTACTGAAGGAAGCAGTTTTCAACTTTTCATTATAATTATTGGGACAGAACCAAATTATGATAAACCCGTCATCCATGGATATACAACAAAGTTTACAACCCATAGTTGTAGGTCAGGATCCCAAGGTGACCCTGTGTACCAGGTTTGGTGACCCTAGCTTTCTTTATTGTTGAGGTTTATATTAATGGTTTACTGTATATGCCATTTTGATGTTAACCTTTGACCTTGCCATCCCAAATCCATAGTTACAGTTCAGGGTGACAGGATGAAGCTGTGTAGTTTGGTGACCCTAGCTTTACTCATTGTACAGTAAGTAATAGTGCAAATGGAATCTTAACTTTGACCTTTTGATCCCAAATCCATAGTTAGGTCATGGTGTAAGTCATCCGAGATGTGTCTTAGATACAACTACTGTACCGATTTAAAAAGCCTACATCGTTTCTTTCAGTAATTATTGTGTTTGCAAGATTTAGGAAAAAAACTGACCTCTGACCTTGATCTCACAGTCATCTGATCAGAGTCAAATACCAATATCCACATCATCAGTGTATATCAAACCATGGCACCAAGTTTAAAAACAATCGGAACAAAACTGTAGGAGGAGTCTGATTTCGCAAAAGTGGGACAGATGGGCAGATGGATGGATGGACTGCCCATAATATAATCATCCTGCCGTCTTTGATCCCTTTGGTTTTCGACTGGCGGGGGATAAAAACTGCATGTTTTATTTACTCAGGTTATCTTTGTTGAACATTAAAATCTGTTTGATGATCTGAAACATTTAAGTGTGACAAATACGCAAAAATAGAAATCAGGAAGGGGGCAAACACTTTGTCGCAGCACTGTACCTCCTTGGCAGAGATAATGAAGAAAATGGGCTGCATTTCATCTGCTGACCACAGGTGCTACTTAAAACACTTAAATCAGTTTTACAGTATCCTCAATACAAGGTTTGAGAGAATATGTATGCAATTGTGTTAATGCACATTAACATGCATGTCCTACGTCACTGTTACACACAAAACCAGTACCACATTTATGGTACCAAACTGTTGAACAAAATAGCTGCTGATTAATTACTTGATTTACTTCTTTTTATCCTAAGTCTAAATGACTGTATTGACGGGCTCAACACAAGCCTTTAGGAATGCATTTTCCGCTGAATTCTGGTGCTGTGCTTTCTCTGGAGAGCGGATATAATAAGGAATAAATCCAATTCCCTTATCCACTTATGGTATTAGAAGAAGCAAAAATTCACAAAGTCTGAACACGCGCATGGATGCAATCTGCAGAGCACAACCTATCTTTACCTCCCCTTTGTCTTACATGTTTAGCTGCCTTTCTGTGCGCTGCACCTTCTGCTATCTCCATCGCCCCCGACTCTGCCCATCTTTGTATGCTATTAATCTCTCCTCCTCCTCTGCTTCCCCTCCATTTCAGAGGGAGAGGTGAACAGCGATGGGGAGAAATGAGGGAAAGCAGGAGAGAGAGAGAGAGAGAGAGAGAATGACCATTATCCAAGCCAGCATCTCCAATAATTCCACAGCAGCCTATTATCCACAATAGAGCCAAAATGGCCTTTGGTAATATGATGAAATCTGCTGTAAAAAGTAGAAATGGGACTAAAAGCGTCAGAGTGTAGAAAAACCTCCATTCCTCAGATGCTTTATCACATTATTGCATTCTACTCATCTCTCTCTGTCTGTCCCCCCCCCCCACTCCCACGTTGGGTGCATTATTGTGTCTTTCTCTAAATTCTCTTCATTTCACTGTTTGTCTCTTTCCCTCCGCTTGTTTAGTGATGCCCCTCCCTCCATCCGTCACACACTGTCTGTTCTCATCTACCGCTGCTTCCCCCCCCGCGTCTCTTGCCTTCTCCCTCTTCGTCTCCTTATCGCGCCCTCTCTAGCCCGCGTCTGTGCGACTCTCGACGTCGAGTGCGCGCGTCGATCCGTCGCCTGATAACGCCACTATCTCAGAAAAGTAGAAAATGGAAATTCCATTAAACTAAGTGTTGTCTCAGTCTCTCACTAATGCGGCTAAAACGCTAATCCGACTCGTGCACACGCGGACGGGCGGGTGGACGAATGAACAGCGTGGATGTGACACGCACCGCAGAGGAAGGACCTTGCAATCAGTAGCTCGCCACGAATAGGTGCAGGGAAAACAATTTGCAGTCATTGCTAACAGCTGCTGCTGGTGTGTATGTGGAGCGTGGATGGGGGGAGGGGAAAAAAGAGAGAGAGCACCAGTCCAATTTCTCCCCTCTTCCTCCTCCTCTTCCTCCACTGCCTTGTCCCAAGGGAGGTGGAGAGGTGATGTATAGACCCTCTCCCGATCGCACGACTCAGCAGAACAGATGGACAGAGAGAGAGAGAGAGAGAGAGTGTAAGAGAGAGAGAGAGAGAGAGAGAAAGAGAGAGAGAGAGAGGTGTACTGTAGCAGACAGAACAAAAGGCCTGATCCATGTGTGGACTGGAGGCGATTTATGCTGTGTTTGTGTGGGTTTCCTCCCACAATCCAAAGACGAGTCTGTCACGTTAATGGGAGATTTTAAATTGGTGTTAATGTCTATGTAGCATCTGGAAAAGACACCGGCTCCCTAACTGGATAAGACCACAGGTGGATGGGTAATTTGGCTGATGGACACCTTCATGTAATTGTATCAACACAGTGGTGGATTTACTCTGCATATCTACATAACTACAACGGGGGAAATGAGTATTGAACGCATCAGCATTTTTGTGTGAAATTTCCACCAGACTTTGGTGTTAACTCAAGAAATCCACACTCAAAGAAATCAAACCATTTAAGTCCATAAATAAAGTTACTTAAATAAAGTGGAACGAAACAGGAAAAAGTAGGGAAGAGGGTAGGTAAATATATTTATGTTGTAGAGGAGAAGCCCGTGTGTCATGTCTTGTTCTTAGGTTATTGTGAGAGTTTCTCCTGTGTTATTCATGTTTTAGTTTCGGTTCTCCTGTTCTTAGTTATTCTGAAGGTATTGTCTAGTTTCTCATATTGTCTAGTTCAGTTTCCCTTGGTCTTCGGTTTATTTTGTAAGCACTCCCTATTTTGGATTTGATTTTGATTTTCAATAATTTGACTTCCTGTTTTATTTTGTAAAGTACTTTCCTGTTAGTGTTTAGTCATGATCCCTAGTTTACTTTTTGTCTATCATGTAACCTCATCAGTCTGATTCCTTGCACCGTTGTCCCCACCTGTTTCCCATTTGCAGTTAGTGTACTGTTTTTGGCCCAGGAGCCGCACTTTATGTTTAAATAAAACTTTGAATCTGCGTCCATGCTTGCAATTGGTTCAATCTCCTCCATGCCTGCTCGAACACCATGACACTTTTTTGTTTGACAGACCCCTCCTGTATGAAGACACTAATCTCCAGCAGTGCTCAAGTTAAACTTTTGGTTCATTCTCCTAAACAGACTGCCTTTAAATAATGTAACAAAATCCATCAAAGTGTTTTGCAACTATCAGGTTGCAAAGGTTTTGGGAGAGCTCTTGGCTTTTACTCATCATGAGATGTTTCTTGTGTCATAACTTGAAAACAAAAAATGTTTTAAAAGCCACTCATGAAATAACTACCTGGCTGATGTTAATTTGTACAGATAGCTTTTTCATGTCTTGGTGTACAGCTTTTTCTAATGTGCCCAATACTTGATTGCAAATAACCTTCCTGTTCCTGATAGGAACACTGAAAAAACTACAGGTTGACTACCTGGTTCAAAATTCTGGGCCAACTGGGAATGAGCTGCTCCTATCTGAATGGCATAACAGAAACTTTGCTAATTTCAGCAAACCAGAAACAACAAATTAAAAAAATGTCACATGCTGCCTGGTAACAGCTACTGAATTGTCACATAATCATTCACATCAGCATGCATCACTAAAACCATCACAGTTCAGACTAATCTTGGAGCCTTTTCACACCAAGGTCCGGACCAACATTTATGTTTTGTTACATTGTCTGCATTTGGTCCAGTTTGGTTTGGTTTCACACCTCTCCTTTCCCAAGTGAACTAAACAACTTTAGATGACGGTACCTCCATCTTGTTAGCACGGACCGGTAGTTAAGAAACATGTTTCTCACCCTCCAAGGAGTTCTTTGCAGCTCTGGACACCTTGGTAACCATCAGCTAAAACTGGGGAAGACTCTCATATTTGTAGGTGAACTAGTTTAATGAGGCTAGAATGTTATCCAGCTTTTCACCTCTTAAAGCGTACCTGTGGTGGTCGTGAAAAAAAATATATTATATTGAGCCCCTCTCTCACATTCTAGTTCAAGTTTAAGTTCAAGTTCAAGTTCAAAGCAATGTGATATAAATCCATTGCTGATGTGCTGGTTCAGCTATGTCAGCAAAACATGGGTGCAGCCATACTAGCGGCTACACGGCCTGCCAGGACGCTTCCTGTGACGTAATATCGTTGGCACCGCGATCTGAATCAATATTGGCTGAGCCTGGAGTGCCCGGATGAGCAGTGGCTTTCGGGATATTCAAATTCAAATGTTTATTTCAAACTCAGGGTTCATATTAAATGCAGAACTAAAATGAGTATAAAATAAATAAATAAATGCTTAAATTCAGCGGGTCGTCTCGTCTGATCTGAGGTCATAACGGCCGCCAGACTGCCGATGATACTATATACAGAGCAGCAGACACTCGGCGTAACGGCCGCCAGACTGCCGATGATTCTACAGATCAGCAGACACTCGGCGCTCTTGTAACAACAAAAACATACAATGCGATACGGATATCGCAACATGGCGGAATGTAAAGCCTTTGGATGTCTCTATAATAAGCGAAAAACAAAGATTAAAAACTTCTTTTGTGTACCCAAACCCAGCTCACCTTGTCAGAAGATCGTAGCGGAAAAGTGATTGCGCAATCTCGGAACAGGGCACAGACGTTTCCTTTCAGACGAAATTCCGTTGTGTGTGAGGACCACTTCATCACTTTCACCCTCAGAAGACCTTTCTGGCTCAAACCTGTAGCCATGTTGGACGAATTCTTCCTCAGAATCCGACAATTCAGCCATAATAAAATAAAAACACTCACAACAGCACCCTAGTCGCTCATACAGACGGAGTATTGACTTTTCAGTAGCAACGTAATGACATCACATCCGCATGTGTCATGGCTGCGCGCAGAGTTTTCATTGGCTGGCCATGCCTGCGGTCGTATTTGCATATTTCTCTGGTGGTATATGGCTGGCAATAATTATTTAACCAAATAACGAATACTTTGCCTAATGTTTTCAAGTTGAATGCGTTTAGACGACCACCACAGGTACCCTTTAACTGTGTATGTCACCAAACTGCGACATAACCCCTAGTGGTCAACAGTGGTAAAGATTTTTTTCAAGAAAATATTCAGATCAGATGTCAGAACTTTCCAAGGCTATAACTTGAAGGTGGTAAGAGATAATGGCTTACTGTCAATTAGAAACATGCAGAATATGATCCAAAGTTTCAGAGAGGAGTAAATTTACGCATCTAATTTGCATACAGACAAACAAAGACATTCGTCACTTACCGCTGGCAAGGCAGCGTCCTTTTGCAGCATTCTGGTCGTAATTTTGTCCTCTCCCAGTCATTTTAGCTTTCTCTCCTACATCCAGAAACTGTTATTGATTATTCCACCTTAATTTCACTTTTATTCCGCACCAATTTATCTTATATGACGACATGCAACTGGCGATTGCTCTACAGTCACATGGTGCTCCGGGCGCCGGCAGGTGAAATCAATGAGCTTCATGCTCCCCGTGTTATAAGAACATGTAAACATCTACCTTCATAAGCTAAATAATCTCTTTTTAGAATCATAGTTGGCAAATTCAGGACCAAATCCTCCAAATTTGCTCCCCTGTCTGCGATCGCATATGTCCACAACGATGGGTGCCCTCCATTTTTCTTTGTAATCTCAAAGATGAAGAAGAAGGATCTCTTCCTCTTTGGTGTATTACGTGTCATCCATGAGTCCTCCAATGCATGTCTGCCACCTTGTGAACTGGCATGATCAGTACAAATCCTCAGTACAGCTGGGCAGTGTTTCTGCACATCATATCAGTTGACAGGCGCAGCGCCGTGCTGTGCCACTAGGGGCAAAAGAAATCACACAGCTTAAAGGTTAAAAAAGGATGTTTGTCCTTCTTATCAGCCCTGATGACTTTTAGGTGGCACTTCTCATCCACTTTTTTTGTTTGTTTTTTATTTTTTCAAAAACTCTGCATCCTCTCCAAAAACATTTTAAGTTTCTGCATTTTTATGATTTTTTTCAAGTGACTATGCTACTAACTGCTGAGTTTGTTTTCCCTCTTATCAACTATTTTAGCTTCCTGTGTTTGGTTCAAAGGTCTGAATCTTTCTGAACCGGACAAGGTTCCATTGATCCTTATCGAGACAACCTCTTTTTGCCAGATCAAAATTTGGCTCTTTGGTCTGGACTGTGGTTCAGGGGAGGATTCACACCCAAAATGTTGGTCCAAGCCAAACTGAAAAGTCCAAAATTCCAGACCAAATGGGCTAGGTGTGAAAGTAGAGGTGGGCGATTAATTGAAATAAAATTGGAACCGACGTCCAGGATGTACAACCAATGTAATCTTGCTCATGTTGCTCCCCCCCCCCCCTTTCCCTGTTGTGTGTGTATATATGTGAGAACTTTTCATGAATTTCCCCTTTAAGACCTGCCTGCAGAGTTACAGGCATGGATGGGCATGTAACTCCGGAAGCAACGAAAACAAATGCGGTCTCCATCTACATAGTATGTGATGAGCGCCTCTTTATGCTATCTGAAGATACCAAGAAAAAGCGAGTGAAGTGCGTGGCTACTAATACTAAAAGGAGTAGCACCTAAGTCGTGCCTTGCCTCTGACAGCTATTCGTGCCATCTCAACTGTTTTACAGAGGGAACAGACAGGCTAAGGCTATATTTAAGAACCCAATAAGAGACTCATAATCACTATGGGGTGGTAGCACAATCATGGGTGCATAAAGGACTCCTCCAACACAGCTAACAAGCTAATTAACTGCAGTGCACATGACATGACCCCCGAACCCTCAAGAGGTATGTGTTGTAAACATTGGACAATGTTTATTTTGTGTGTGAAATGACAATTGGCCTGCCTTTATTATATTATGCTCATTTACTACCACACCACAGTGACATGATGCCACACTCTTGTGTGATATTGCTCAATTACGAGCCTTGTCAGTAAGAAGAAGGGAGAAAAAAAATGCCCCCCCCCCAAAAAAAAAACAAAAACCCAGACAAACAAACAAAACAAAAAAACCAGAAAACCAACATGAAATGGTCAGTTAACTATGACGCTGATTTAAGGTCAAAATGTCCAGCCCTATGTGAAAGCCCCCTTGAGTGTGACTGGTGCAACTGATGTAAAAAACAGTCAAAATACTGGTTTTAACTAAGACTGATCTTAATTACTAATTAAGACAGTTAATTAATTAATTACTTAATTTCTAATTAAGACAGTCTTAGCAATTAAAACCATTCTTGGTTAAGACATGCTAGTCAAACCGGTCCTAGGACAACACCTGCAAAACAACTATAATTAGAAAAGCACTCAGAGCGCATACCTCCGCCGAGGCTCCTTCCGTTTCTCATGGATCACCTCACAAAATGTAATGGGTTTGTGTGTAGGCCTATAGCCACTTGTGGTGAAAATTGCATCAAAGTCTGTCCATCAGTTTTGGAGTATTGTTGCTAACACACTGTGAGAAGATAAGAGCCCTGGCTGAGGTATGCATTCTCAGATCATCACCAAAATATAATGGGTTCCTGTGTAGGCCAACCACCTCTGGTGAAAATTTCATCCAAATCCATCCAGTAATTTTTGTGTAATCCTGCTGCACAAATACAAACAAAGCCCTTGGTGGAGATATGCACTCTCAGATCATCACCAAAATATAATCAATCATCTGTTCCCTGTGCCATTACACACCTTTCCTGAAAATTTCATCAAAGTCTGTCCATCAGTTTTGGAGTATTGTTGCTAACACACTGTGAGAAGATAAGAGCCTTGGCTTAGGTATGCATTCTCAGATCATCACCAAAATATAAAAGGTTCCTCTCTAACCCAAGAACCACCTCTGATGAAAATTTCATCCAAATCCATCTGGTAGTTTTTGTGTAATCCTGCTGCACAAATACAAACAAAGCCCTTGGTGGAGGTATGCACTCTCAGATCATCACCAAAATCTAATCATCTGTTCCCCGTGCCATTACACACCTTTCCTGAAAATTTCATCAAAATCTGTTCATAACATTTTGAGTTATGTTGGTAACAGACAGACAAACAGACAGACAGAAAGACAGACAAACAAACCCCGGTAAAAACATAACCTCCTTGGTGGAGGTAATAACAAGAAAATGCCTCACTGTTTAAAGGACAGGCCAACTTGCAGTTATGAATAACACCGATATTAAAAAGCGCTTAAAAAAAATCTGGAGTCATCTGTCTTAGAGTGAAACCTTTCAACACTATCATGAGCTCACAAACAAACCCACTCTTGAAATAAAGCAATAAAATGGAAGGTTACACTCTGGCGAGTTAACTCCAGCTTTGATTTGTAGGTGGTTCTGAAATGAACAACACACGCAAGAATGTATCTGAATCCAAACTCAAAAGAAGCTGACTTTGCAAAAAGTGGGCAATACAACTCGTCTGGTCTCCTTTCTGTTTCAGCTCTGTCTTCAGAGGCTCACTGCGGCCGAAAGCAGCAGCATTTTCACTGAACGTGTGTTGCAGACTGAGAGGCAAAGAGCTCATGTGTTGGCAGACCAAGTTCACAGAGGCTGCAGAACAAGAAGTATTGCTTTAAACTTCAGCTAAAGATGGAGTAGTCATTCGACAGAGGGAGTCATTAGTAGGGGTAGGAGAAATAATCATTTTTCTGATGCATCTCGATGCGAATGATTCTGAATCGATGCACAAATGTCAAGATTCTGATTATTAAATATTGTTAATAATATAATTTATTTGGCTGGAACAAAAAGTCGGCGCCCGGACCTGCCCGAACTGTTTATGGCGTGACACAAAAGAAACACAATGGCGGAGTGAAGTCCTCTTCATTAAAAGCAAACTTATAGCAGCACTTCGGTTTTTATGAAGTTGAAGGGAAAAAAAACTTGGACCAGACCCACGCTGTATGTCAGCTCTGTCAGACTAAACTAAAATATTTTGGAAACGAGACAAATATGTGAAACAATATCGCACGTTTACAGCCAGCAGCTGGAGAGAAAAACAAAAGTTTTAGCTGCCGCGGCTGACCAGAGGTCCATTAAAAAAGCAATGTCAAAACCCACACAACTTGGAAAAGGCAAGGCAAATTACAGAATCTATTGCTGCTTTTATTGCCAAGGATTTATGCCCGTATTTCATAGTCAGGAACCAGGGCTTTTGTGCTATGATGTGCACTGTAGAGCCAAGGTACAACGTCGTAATACTTTGTGTAAAGCTGTTGAACAGACTTTTCCTGGTCACCAACAAGTGTAAAAAAAAACATACAGTCTTGCTAACACACTGTGAGAAGAGCTTTGGTGGAAGTATGCGTTCTGGGATCATCACCAAAATGTTATGGGTTTCCCTCTAGCCCAAAGACCACCTCTGCTAAAAATTTCATCCAAATCCATAAAGTAGTTTTGGAGTACTCGCATGTACAGTGAAAATAATCTGCAGTTCACATGCCCGTACTGTCAGTGGCAGCCAAGAGCCACCAAACTGATTTGAACAGCTGCAATCCAAACACAAAGAATAGCACGGTGGCATACGTTTTAAATGGTGGAAGCGATGGAGGTACGTGAATACAATGACAATCAAGAAAACAGGAGCTTTTGCTGTTTAGTGGCAGAGGAAGAAAACAGACGGGCAAAAAGACGGACATTTGTTCACCCAGCATCCTGCTGCACACGTTGAAGGATCTCAGGTTCCTCAGGAAGTAGAGTCTGCTCATCCCCTTCTTGTGCGCAGCATCGGTGTTGGATCTCCAGTCCAGCCCATTGCTGATCCTGGCACCCAGGTATCTGTAGTCCTCAACCACCTCCACCCCCCTAATCTGCAATGGCTGAGAAGGAGTCCTCTTCTTCCTGAAGTCAATCACCATCTCTCTGGTCTTGCTGACCTCAGGTAATTCTGACCTCAGCCTCAGGTAATTCCTCTCTGTCCACTCCACAAATCTGTCTACCAGTCTAGTCCCCCTCCTCTCCCCCTCTTATACAACCAACAACAGCTGAGTCATCAGAGAATTTCTGCAGGTGGCATGACAGTGTTACACTGAAAGTCAGTGGTGTATAAGGTGAAGAGAAAAGGAGTGAGCACAGTCCCCTGTGGAGCTCCCGTATCACTAACCACCACGTCAGACAAGACACTGCCCAACCGGACAAACTGTGGCCTGCCTGTCAGGTAGTCAGTAATCCAGGAGATCACAGAGCTGTCGACCCCCATCACCGGCAGCTTCTCACCCAGCAGCAGTGGCTGGATGGTGTTAAAGGCACTGGAGAAATCAAAAACTGTGATTCTCACAGTGTCTCCTCCGCCATCCGTGCAGATGTGCTCGTTGCAGCAGGTTGGGGATGATATGCAAACTACAGAGGGTCCAGCCATGTCTTCACCTGTGGCCTCAGGTGGGCTAGTCATTCAGGTCTGATGGAGATGACTTCTTGGAGACAGGAACCAGGCAGGATGTCTTTCACAGCACTGGTACTCTCGCCAGACTCAGGCTCAGGTTGTACAGGTGTTTCAGTACCGCAGCTAGCTGGCTGGCACAGGTCCTCAGGATCCTGGCGGAGATGCCATCACGGCCCGCTGCCTTCCGCTGACGGAGTCTCTCCAGCTGTTTCTTAACCAGTGCCTTAACCAGCTTGTTTCTTAAAAAAAAAAAAAAAAAAAAAACCTGGTCTGTAGTCACAGTGATGTGAGGGAGGGGCCTGGTGTCCCCCAAGGAGGGGGGGGGGGATGGGGGGCAGAGAGAGGTGTTACACAGGAGGGTGGGGGGAGGGGTGTGTGGGGGTCTGGCTGTGTTGTGGGGATGAAGGGGGTTGGAGGGGAGGGGTATGTGGGGGGCTGGCTGTGTTGTGGAGGTGACAGATGATGAATTGAACCTGTGGGACACATATGTACATAATTTCATGCTTCATATGTATACCACTTTAGGCTTCACATCTTAGATTGAACAAAGGACCGGGTCTCTTTGGAGATAACAAGAGGATGTGAAAGTTTAGGCTTTGGTATGCAAAGAGACGGCCTGGGGGGATTTTCCTGGCCACCAGAGGTTGGGGGTGGAGGTGATAAGATCTGAAAGAAGATGCATTGTTACTTGGGATTAAATACAATATGACTGTGTGCTTTGAAGTCCTGAGGTATTTAAAGGACGAATGTCTGGGTTTCTTCCTCTTTCTGTTTTTTGATGATGTTGGAAGATGTGAATAAACCTGACTCGTGAGATGAACTCTGCCTCGTCATTTTCACATTTTCCACACTGGTGACCCTAAGACATATCATGAGTGAAAGAAATTCCCCCGAGCCAGCCGGGTCAGGAGCTCCCAGCCAAGCGTATGCCGCCACTGTCCAGCTACCGGACTTTTGGCGAGACAACCCGCGCTCCTGGTTCCACTTGGTCGAAGCACAGTTCGCCCTCTGGGGGATAACGGTAGATGACACGAAGTTCTACCATGTGATTGCCAAGCTCGACAACCGCACGGCTCGGCATGTGCAGAGCCTTGTGGAGCAGCCACCGGCCGACGACAAATACGGCGGGTTGAAGGCTGCGCTCATCCAGCGCTTCACTCTCTCAGTCCAGGGGAGAGCGGAGAGGCTCCTGGCTCTGAACGACTTGGGAGATGGCATGCCCGTTGACCTGATGGAGAACATGCTGAGCTTGAGGGGCTCAGACAACGACGACTTCATCTTCACCCACATTTTCCTGAGAACCCTACCTTCGGCCACGAGAGCGACCCTGGCCAGTTCGCCGTTGTTGGCACAGCGGGACTTCCGCGCGCTGGCCCAGGAGGCGCACCGGATTCTCAACGCCAGCAAACAGCGCACGGCCACCGCGGCAGCGACGGAGTTCGGCGCGACGGCCGGAGATGGCGAGGGGCTAGAGACGGCGGTAGCAGACCCACCGACGACAGCGGTGGCGGGGGCCAAGGATCGCGGAGGAGATACCCTCTGTTTCTACCATCGCCGCTTTTCAGAGAAGGCACGCAAATGTATACCATCGTGCCAGTTCAAGCACTCGTGAAACGCCAAGACCGGAGGTCGGTAGCAGCTGCGGCCCTCGGTGAAGAGAACAAGCTGCTCTACTTGACGGATGCACGTTCGGGGAGGCAATTCCTCGTGGACACAGGCTCCCAAGTGAGTTTCATCACGCCTACCTCCACTGACCGGCTGGCGGGCCCCGGAGGTCACGGGGCGTCAGCAGTGAACGGCTCGGAGATTAAGGCCTTTGGTGAGAGGAACCTGCTTCTGTCCCTACACGGCCGTACATTTGACTGGACTTTTGTTATAGCTGCAGTGAGTTTCTATATGTTGGGGGCTGATTTTCTGTGCTCACATGGTTTGTTGATTGATCTTGCTAACAGGCGCCTGGTTAATGCACTTTCCTTTTATTCTATTCCCTGTGCAGCCTGAGTGACCCCGCCCACAGCACAAGCCAACGTCGCAACGGCAAGCGGTAAGTTCCATACACTGCTCACTCAGTTCCCAGCACTCACGGTTCCCACGTTTTCAGCAGCCGTTGCTAAACACGGAGTGGAACATTTTATTACTACCACCGGACCGCCCGTTTTTGCAAAAGCTCGGCGCTTGGATTCAGCTAAACTGGCCATAGCGCGCAAGGAGTTCGCCAACCTGGAAAAGTTGGGCATCATCAGGCGTTCGAACAGCCCATGGGCTTCCCCGCTTTACATGGTCCCGAAAGCTGATGGCTCGTGGCGACCTTGCGGAGATTTCCGCAGGTTGAACAACGCCACAGCGCACGACCGCTACCCAATCCCGCATATCCAAGATTTTTCCATTCATTTGGCGGGGGCGCGCATTTTTTCTAAGATAGACTTGGTCCGCGGTTACCATCAAGTCCCAGTGCGTGCTGAGGACATACCCAAAACAGCGGTAATAACTCCATTTGGCCTATTCGAGTTTTTGCGCATGCCGTTTGGGCTTAAGGGCGCTGCGCAGACGTTCCAACGCATGATGGACGCGGTGTTGCGCAATCTCCCCTTCGTATTTGTCTACCTGGACGACATCTTAGTAGCCAGCGCGTCCGAAGACGAACACGAAAACCACCTCACGGCAGTTTTCCGGAGGTTGGGAGAGCACGGGTTAATAATCAACCCAGCGAAGTGTCAGTTCGGGGTGACGCAGATTGATTTTTTGGGGCATCGCATCTCCCCAGAAGGAGCGGCTCCACTGCCTGACAAAGTGCGCGTGGTAACAAATTTTTCCCAGCCACAAACAGTCAAGGCGTTACAGGAGTTTTTGGGAATGGTGAATTTTTATAACAGTTTCCTCCCCCGCGCAGCGCAGCTCATGCAACCATTGTATGCCGCACTAAAAAAACAAAAACCCACAAATAAGATCGAATGGTCTCCGGAGCGAGAGCGAGCATTCTCTGAGGTCAAAACAGCCCTGGCAAACGCTGCGTTGTTAGCACATCCAGACCAATGGCCCGCATAGCGCTCACTACTGATGCGTCAGATGTGGCCATAGGGGCGGTCGTGGAGCAGCATGTAGCCGGGGCTTGGCAGCCGCTCGCCTTTTTCAGCAGGACTTTGCGCAATAGTGAACGAAAATACAGCGTATTCGACAGGAGTTGTTAGCTCTCCACTTGGCCATTCGCCACTTCCAGTTCTGGCTGGAGGGACGCCGTTTCACTGCGTTCGTTGACCACAAGCCGCTGACATTCGCGATGGCCAAGGTTTCAGAAACGTAGTCAGGCCGGCAGCAGAGGCAGCTGGCCGCAATCTCAGAGTTTACTACCGATATTCAGCATGTGGCAGGTAAACTGAATGTAGTGGCAGACTGTCTCTCGTGCGCCGTGGTGGCCCCAGTCCGCGTAGGGATAGATTATGCAGCCATGGCTGCGGATCAGAATAGCGACGCGGATGTACGCGCACTCCAGTCTGGACCAACAGGGTTAAGGGATGGAGAACAAGGTGCTGCAAGATGGTATGCCCCCCCCAATCTGTGATGCCTCCACCGGGCGACCGCGTCCTGTGGTACCGGCCGCGTAGCACCACCGCGTTTTTGACTCGATTCATTCTCTGGCGCACCCGGGAGTGCGCGCGTCGGTCAAAATGGTGGGAGAGAAATTTGTTTGGCCGAGCCTGCGCAAACAAGTAGAGAGTGGGCGGCAGCCTGCATGGCTTGTCAACGAGCCAAGGTACACAGACACACGAGAGCCCCCTTGGAGCCGTTCCATATCCCGGCTAAGAGGTTCGATCATGTTCACGTGGACCTCGTAGGCCCCCTCCCGCCGTCACAGGGGTGCACACACCTTCTGACAATGGTAGACCGCACCACGCGCTGGCCGGAAGTGGTCCCACTGTTGTCAACCACAGCCGAGGAGGTGGCGCGCGCGTTTTTAACAGCATGGGTAGCGCGCTTTGGAGTCCCGTCGGACATTACGTACGATAGAGGTCCCCAATTTGTTTCCAAGCTTTGGTCAGCAATGGCCCGCAGCCTGTGGGTAACGATCCACCACACAACCGCGTACAATCCGCAGGCTAATGGGTTATGCGAACGTTTTCATAGGTCATTGAAAGCGGCTCTCAGAGCGTCGCTTACGGATGCAAATTGGGTAGACAGGCTACCGTGGGTTTTATTGGGGTTGCATTCTGCACCTAAAGAGGATTTAGAAGCCTCCCCGGCTGAGCTAGTTTTTGCGCAGCCACTTCGGCTGCCCGGGGAATTTCTCCAAGATAATCCTGCGCCAGAATGCTCCCCGGCCCAGCGGTTGCAGAGTGGCACGGAATCGGGCACGCTGCCTGGCCCCGTTCACCACAGTTTTCCGCACGTTTTTGTGCCTAAGGCCTTAAAAAACGCGGAGTTTGTTTTTGTCAGACACGATGCCCATCGCCCACCGTTGCGACCACCTTATGATGGACCATTTAGAGTGCTGGAAACAGGGGATAAGCATTTTTTGCTAGATTTGGGGGGCAGGAAAGAAAAGATTGGCATAAACAGGCTCAAACCCGCCTTTGAGGTGGCAGACGAGGATGTGCTTGTGGCCAGGGCTCCTCGGCGCGGCAGACCCCCTAGGGGACATTCCCCAGAACACCCACAGCGATTGACTAACAGTTCTCACCCTCAGACAGCAGCTCCCCAGCAGGATGGCGCTGTGGAAGTGGTAAAACCCGCTTACAGCAGATAAGGGAGGAGACTGAGGCCCAAGCAGCACGTGGACTGATGTGTAATGGTTTATCATGACATGCAGACTGTTATTCCGTTGTTCCATCTTAGACGTTTGGGGGGGGGGGTCATGTGGGACACATATGCACATCACTTCATGCTTCATATGTATACCACTTTAGGCTTCACATCTTAGATTGAACAAAGGACCGGGTCTCTTTGGAGATAACAGGAGGATGTGAAAGTTTAGGCTTTGGTATGCAAAGAGACGGCCTGGGGGGATTTTCCTGGCCACCAGAGGTTGGGGGTGGAGGTGATAAGATCTGAAAGAAGATGCATTGTTACTTGGGATTAAATACAATGTGACTGTGCACTTCGAAGTCCTGAGGTATTTAAAGGACGAATGTCTGGGTTTCTTCCTCTTTCTGTTTTTTGATGATGTTGGAAGATGTGAATAAACCTGACTCGTGAGATGAACTCTGCCTCGTCATTTTCACATTTTTCACAAACCTATTAAAAAACAGATTCAGTTCATCAGCTCTCTCCTGGCTCCCAGGTGTCTGTCTGACTCTCCCCTTGCACCCAGTTATTTGTTTTATTACCATCCGCACATCCTTAGTATTGTTTTTCCTGAGTTTATCTTCCAACTTCCTCCTATAATTGTCTTTGCACCTCCTCAGCATCTTTCTCAGCTTGTGCTGCAATCTCCTCAGTTCCTCCCTGTCTCCAGACCTAAAAGCTCTCTTCTTGTTCAGAAGTGCTTTCAGGTCACTGGTGACCCATGGTCTGTTGTTGGGGAAACAGTGTACAGTCTGAGCTGGCATGGTTGTGTCTTCACAGAATCTGATGTATTCTGTGATGCGGTCAGTCATATTGTCTATGTCCACCCCATGTGGTTCACAGAGTATGCTCCAGTCCGTTGTCTCGAAGCAGTCCTGTAGCGCATCAGCAGCCTTCTGTGTCCACCTCCTCACAGTCCATGTATAAGCAAGCTGCCTTTGCACAAGGAGAATGTACTTGGGTGAGAACATGACCATGCTGTGATCTGATTTGCCAGTGGGGGGGTAGAGCTGTGGCACTACCTGCATCTCTGACATTGGCATACAGTAATCCAGTGTTTTATTTTCTCTGGTGGGACAGTCAACGTTTGGTAGTGGTTTTCCCAGTGAGACATGATTAAAATCACCCGTGATGGCCATAAATGCGTCTGGGTGCAGTAATGTGGCCGTAGTGGAGCTGATGATGTCACAGACCACCACTGCGTCACCTGACAGAGGGACATAGATGATAATTACCAAGGCACACGTCATTTCTCGTGGCATATAATAGGGTTGCATACTCACAGCCAGCAGTTCAATGTCCGGGCTGCAGTGCTTTTCCTTCACATAAATGTGTTCAGGATTACACCACCTTTCATTCACAAGAAGGGATGTTGGGAGTTTGAGTTTTTAGCAAGTTTTTAACGAGTTTTACCTCATCCTTCCTCTGCAAGCTAAACAGCAAAACCAGTGTGAAAACAATCGATGTGATCAATAAATGGTGTAGTTACTGAATACATGTTTTTTTTCCAGTAACTGCTATTTTGTGACAGGAAGTCATCTATGTGCTGTAAAAAGTCGCACTGCCACCTCTAGTGGCCCAGCATAGTTATTACAATACCTTTTCCCCTGGCTTCACTGACATTAAAGGGGAGTTAAATTTGTGTTTATTTCGAAAACAAAGCCTTATCTCGGAATTCTGGAAAATTGAAAGTCAAGAAAATATGGTGATACAATGATACAAGCCTTTAGTTGCACTTAAGTTTGACCAGGCGAGCTGTAACAGAGAGGCGGACGGACAGATACACACACGCATGCACGCACTAACTGATTACCGTATACCTCTCAGTTTCACCGAGGCACAACAAAGAGGCATCAGATGGAACGGATTGCAGCGGTCAGAAGGAAAGAGATCATTCATTCATTCATTCATCTTCTTCCGCTTAATCCTTTTCGGGTCGCGGGGGGGCTGGAGCCTATCCCAGCATCTTTGGGTGAGAGGCAGGGTACACCCTGGACAGATCGCCAGTCCATCGCAGGGCCAACACAGAGAGACAGACAACCATTCACTCCCACAGTCATACCTAAGGACAATTTAGAATCCCCAGTTTTTATGCCAATTAACCCAACTTGCATGTTTTTGGCATGTGGGAGGAAACCGGAGAAATCCTGGAGTAAACCCACGCAGACACGGGGAGAACATGCAAACTCCACACAGATCACTGTTGGTTGGGGGCTGGGATCGAACCCAGGATCCCCCGGCCAAAGGTGAGTTGCTGTGCTGCCGCAGTGCTAACCACTCCGCCACCGCACCACCTGGAAAGAGATCAGCTTCAACAATATTCCTGCACACATGGTTGTGTGTTCACAGCATTTTCATGAAGGTAAGTTATGATTTCAAAAATAATAGAAATGATACGCACATCACATAGTTCACCTGGTCGGGTACTGGATTCCCCAAAAACATCAGAAAAATCAAAAACAATTCGCACAACAAAAAGCTCCCATTAAAAAAAAAAAAAAAAAAGTATTTATTATTTATCAGTAACATTTCGGGCCACCTGCCCTTCCTCAGACCGGTTGGACTAAACAGCGAACAGGACCAAGTGGATCAAATGGGACCCCCGGGACCCCAGCCCCCTAGAAAGCATCCAAATAATAAATGAAATTTTTTTATGGGACACCAAAAGCCCACTAAATGCCCCCAAATCAATTAAATCATTTTTTATTTTAATATTTAACAACAAGTGGCCATTCTTGTAGTAACTAACGCTACACAAAATGTCCAAATAGCACATTAAATTATATCTAATGGGACCAAGTGACATTAAGTCAACTAATGGGACACGTTTACAAATATTCAAGACCTACTGTAATATATTCCTTGAAATTTAATTTAATAATTTTGACATTTTGTGTCCTGTTCAGACACACTCATTTTTTAATTCAAATACTAACTGGACATTTAAAAAGCCATCATTATATCTCGGTCGTGAAGCAAAAATACAAAAAAAAAAAAAAAATTGTAACAACTGGTGGTGTGGCTTCAGTCATCTCTGACTGAGTCAGAAATGACCGAAGCTGCACCACCAGTTGCTGCCGAGTAGAGGTCACAGGTACACAACGCAATGCTGCAAATTCTTCTGTGCTTATTAAAATGTAAAATCTTACATTTGAAAATATGCCATTAATCATAAAGATGTAGAAGTTATTTGTTTGTGTCTTTTGTCTTTCTAACTTATTTCTCAAATAAAATTGTCCTACTGCATCAACAGATAATTTCTCTTGTATTAAGCCATTTTCTCTTTAATTTGATTGTATTACTACATTTTTCATAACAGGCCTGATATGGGACATGAAAATGAGTGGTGGCGTCTGAGGGTGGAAAGAAATATGTCTGATAAAACTATCACAAACAAACAAACAAGCAAAAAAAAAAAACCCTGGACACAAACTGCTACACCCGGCACTGGGATTCCCCTTCTGTGCGCACTGGCTGGAAATTCCCAGAGCGCACATGGCCTTTATTACGCATGGATTTAAAATCAGCTGGGGACTGAAGTCCATAGAATGTTTGGTACTGTTAGAGTTGACAGATTCTTGTCTTTCAGGTGACTATAAAAACGTCACTGTCCTGATTTAGTATGTTTTTATAGCGGCTTATTATACTGGTTAATTTTTCTGTGCGCCAGCACAAGCGTCAGGCTTATCACATTGCTGGATTAGTATTTCGTGTCCTGTTGTGTAATAATGTGTATATACTTATCAAGGATCATATGACAAATTTTAATATAAATCCAACATTTCACCGCTGGGACTTAGAAATGCCTGTAGTTGCAGAGACACATGCTAGTGCAGAAAACTGTGTAGAAACAATGATTGCTTACCTTTGTGCAAACGATGGTTTCTGGTCGTTCACCTGAAAGATTTGAGGCGGCTGGACCATCCATTGGTGAACTGAACATGAGCCTCTAATGATTTATAGTTTTTAAATTGCTCATAGGTTTATATGCTCACCCTACAAACCAGGTAGGCAAACACATATGACAGTGTGAGGCAGTTGGTCGAGATCCGTGGTCCATTTCTTGTGCTCATATGGATCGATCCCGTTTATTTCTTTAATTTTTTGGAGGTAGCACTCCTTTGCTTCCTTATTCAGCTTCTCTGAATGAGGAATTTAAATTTTCTGTTTGCTCCGTTCCATTGCACATACTGTATGTCTGTTCCTGTTAGCAGTTGCCATAGACTACAGGTAAACAAAGAAGCCAGACCATGATAGTGGCAACAATGGCCCAGAATGCAGCATGGCATGACGTCAATGCCCATTCTCTATTGAACACGTCAACATTTTTCTCATTAAACATATTTCTGATGGAGCCATTGCCCTGAGATTTTCCACCAGATATCAATAACAACCCAAGTAATCCATACATACAAAGAAATCAAGGCAACTGTGTTCACAAAACAAGTTATATTTAATAAAATGGAATGACACAGGGAATAAGTATTTGACACGCTTGGTAAAATTCATTTAATACTTAGTAGAAAAGACTTTGTTGGTAATAACAGCTTTCAGACACCTCCTGTATGGAGAAACTAGGCACAGGCATTGCTCAGGAGTGATTTTGCCCATTCCTCCACACAAACATCCATCCATCCATCCATCTTCATCCGCTTAATCCTTTTCGGGTTGCGGGGGGGGGGGGGGGGGCTGGAGCCTATTCCAGCATCTTTGGGCGAGAGGTAGGGTACACCCTGGACAGATTGCCAGTCCATCACAGGGCCAACAAAGAGAGACAGACAACCATTCACTCTCACAGTCATACCTAAGGACAATTTAGAATCCCCAGTTTGATGCCAATTAACCTAACTTGCATGTTTTTGGCATGTGGGAGGAAACCGAAGAAATCCCGGAGTAAACCCACGCAGACACGGGGGGGAACATGCAAACTCCACACAGATCACTGTTGGTCGGGGGCTGGGATCGAACCCAGGATCCCCCGGCCAAGGGTGAGTTGCTGGGCTGCTGCAGTGCTAACCACTCCGCTACTGTGCTGCCCCGGCCAAGGGTGAGTTGCTGGGCTGCCGCAGTGCTAACCACTCCGCCACCTTGCTGCCCTTCCATAGATTTTCAATTGGATTCAGGTCAGGTGACTAACTGGGCCATTCTAGCAGCTTTATTTTCCCTCTCTGGAGCCAGTTGAGAGTTTCCATGGCTGTGTGTTTGGGATCATTGTCTTGCTGAAATGTCCACCCTAGTTTCATCTTCAGCATCTTGGCAGATGGCAACAGACTCTTTTGAAGGATGTCTCTGTACATTTGTCCATTCCTCTTTCCTTCAATTACATCAAGTCTGCCTGCACCATGTGCTGAAAAACACACCCACACAATGATGCTCCCACCTCCAAACTTCACTGTTGGTATGGTGTTTTTGGGCTGATGTGCAGTGCCACTTCTCTTCCAAACATGCTGTGTGTTGTGGCATTGAAAAAGTTCAATTTTGGTCTCATCTGACCAGACTATATTCTCCCAGTATTTTACTGGCTTGCACAAATGTTGTGCAACAAACTTTAAACGAGCTTCAATATGCTTTTTCTTCAGCAATGGAGTCTTGCAAGGTGAGCGGGGATAGAGCCCATGTTGGTTGAGTACATTACTTAACTGTTTTCTTTGAAACAGCAATACCTGCTAACTCCAGGTCTTTCTGGAGCTCTCCACAACTGGTCTTTGGCTCTTGGATAACTCTTCTGATAATTATTTTGACTCCTCTGTCAGAAATCTTGCAAGAAGCTCCTGGTCGTGGCCAAATTATGATAAAATGATGTTTTTTCCACTTCGGAATGATGGCTCCAACATTGTTCACTAGAACATTCAGCAGTATAGAAATGTGCCTCTAACCAATGCCATCATTATGCTTTGCAACAATAAGGTTGCGAAGATCAAGAGAGAGCTCTTTGCTTCTACCCATCATTTTGGGTAGAAGTTTTTTGTGGTGTGACAATCTGATATTCACAGACCTTTTAAAAGGCTATCAGTCAGGACTTATCCAACTGAAATTAATTTGCACTGATGGGGGATGGGATGGCTTCCTAAATTCTGATGGATTTCAGCTAGTTTATTGGCTTTCTATGCCTTTTGCACCTCTTTTTCTTCATGTGTTCAATACTTATTCCCTGTCATTCCACTTTATTAAATATAGCTTGTTTTGTGAACACAGTTGCCTTGATTTCTTTGTATGTATGGATTACTTGGGTTGTTACTGATATCTGGTGAGACTCTCAGGTCAATGGCTCCATCAGAAATATGTTTAATGAGGAAAAATGTTGACGTGTTCAGTACTTGTTTTCCCTGCTGTATATGTAAGATGACAACTAAGCTGACCTGGAGAAGGTTTTGATTGTTTCTGCTTTCAAAAAAACTTTTCTTCTCCACTGCTGCTACTTGTTACCACTGGCTGCCCCCAGATGAAAATCCACAGAATAGGTATGTGGGACTATAATGTTCTGAATGAGGTTTTAGAAAATTATGAATCTGTTTGTAAATCACTGGATTGAAAATGTACTTGTACAAGTACAAATTGGATCCTGGGGTCCACTTGGGGTGCTCACTTGGTCAGAGGGCCACTTGACCTGTCCCTGACACAGCCATCCTCACTCTCTACAACAAGACCTAAGCCGAAGTCATGCAATCACTGAAGACAGTGGGAAGGATTGCTATCATGTGTGATGCGTGGACATCCATTGCCACCGAATCATTTGTAATGGAAACTGCACATTTTCGTATAAAAGGTAAATGTAATTTTGATACAGCAAAATGTTCTGGGGTTTTGGACTGAAGGACTCTATTACTTATTGCACATAACAGGAAACTTTCATTAGTTTTAACATTTCCATTAGAAATTCTGAGTATTTTTGATTGAAGGGCTCAGTTACTTGTTGCACATAACAGAATGTTTGTTATAAGTCTTATTCGTTAAAATTCAGGATACTCTGAAGTCTGTGTTGTAGCAGCAAATGTGCTGCTACAGTTGCATTTTTCATGTTGGTTTTTTGAAACATTAAAAGATATTGGAAGTAAACTCAAGGGCCATAGCAAATGCTTTAAAAGTAAGAAGTTGCCACACAGTGGGAGGAAAAAAATCCCGAATAGAAAAAAAAAAGATACATCAAGAATCGTAATTGGCTCAAATCGCTGGGTGCGTAAAGATGCCCACCCCTAGTCATTAGTATATTCATTAGTAGCTAGTTATTGTTTTTTATCAGTTATTTGTAGTTATGAAGCATTTATTATTTAGTATGTCATTTAAGGAAGCCTGAATACATGCACACCTTTTCTGCCGCTGGCACAAACACAGTCTTGTTATTTGAGAAGCACGAACTGATAACCTTATGATTGTGTTCAGGTATATCATCTTTTGTTTGTTTGTACAATAACAAAGTGGGGGATAAAGAGTGTGTTTGTCCAGGTGTGTGAAAATAAATCAACAATTCTCCTAATGAGTGCTTACTTTCCCACCTGACTGTGACCAGTGCAGTGTAGCGGATTTCTGACTTGACGGGCGAACGTAAGCAGAATTACTCATCAGGGATCACGGATCCGTTCACTTACGTGAATGTGCCACGTCTTTGAAAGTTTACCTCTTTAGATAATTGCGGGTCTGTGTTGTGATTTGGCTTGACACGACGTCATGGCGCTCAGGCAGCGAGGC
Organism: Pholidichthys leucotaenia; assembly: GCA_020510985.1. Classification (NCBI taxonomy): domain Eukaryota; kingdom Metazoa; phylum Chordata; class Actinopteri; order Cichliformes; family Pholidichthyidae; genus Pholidichthys; species Pholidichthys leucotaenia. Next base: position 63,427,392 of record CM035848.1, on the reverse strand, counting down.
CGCTAAGTCGGACTGAACCGGTCTCAGCACAAAAGAACATCGAGCCATAAAAGTGGCAATTACCTCACCTGTGACCGGAGACCCTTACTACTCCTCCTCCCGCCGCCACCGCCGCCTTATTGTTTCCACAAAACAAGAGCAATCGAGGAGCGGTTGAGGAAAGGCGGGGAGGCGCGGGTGGAGGAATGACACAAGGAAGGATGGAAGGAAATGTGTTGATAAAGGAATGGAGCAAACAGCCACCCCAAGGAGATGAAGAGAAGCAGCGGGGAGGGAGGAGGGAGGGATCTATAGGGGAAATCGTTTTTGAAGGAGTGGACTGTCGGCCAACCTGGAGGGAGAAATAGATGTGTAAACAAAACACTGGCTGTATGGATAAACAAGAGTGAGCTGTGGAGGGAGGGAAAGGGAGGGGAAGTTGGAGGCAGAGTGGGAGGAAGGCACGGAGTGAGAAAACAAGCTCGACCATGTGTTTAAGTCAACAGCGGCGAAAGAAACCTCAATAGAGAAAAAGGTGTGGGCGGGAAAACACTCCACAGGGAGAGAGGAGACAGATGTAGAAAAGAGCCAGGCACTGTGAGCTGGAGAAAAGCGATGCAGAGGAGTAGGAGAGAGATGTCTAGAGATTCACGGGGGGAGGAAAAATAACACATGAACGATTGAAGAGGAAATCAAGACAAAGTGGAAGGTTTAGAGAGTGACAGAACATATACGAGCGCAGAAACATCCTATAGCTTGGCGGCTGTCGATGGTAGAGAAAGTAGGAGGAGGAGGGATGGGGTGATGATGATGGGGAGATGGTGGGCATTAAACGACAAGAAGAGAAAACTAATTATTCTGTGATTTCGCTAATTAGCTCTGGCTTTGCTGACAAGCTCTGCAAGGCACCAGGCATTTACCAAAGGATTCACACTGCCCTGATGGCCTGGGCGGGTGGGACCAAATGGAAAAAAAAAAAGGGAAGGGGGTGATGGCGCGAAAGAAAAAAAATAGATGGAGAAGGAATGACACGCACACGTAGATGGATGAAAGAGAGGGAGAAGAGAGGAGGAGGTGGAAGGGAGACAAAAGGGGAGGGGCAACAGTGGGTTTGAAGTTATCTGAAACCACTCCATCAAGTGAGAGAAAGGAGGGGAAAAAGAGGAGCCAAATCCCAGGGGACGAACTTGTGACGTCTGTTTACCCATGCATTGAGCAGCTTTTACATAAACTAACAATTAAAAAGCCTCATTTAGTGTTGAGGATAATGCACACAGTGGCATGTCAATGAGGGGAAAGTCATTTCTAAGCTCTGTGACTGTGACCGCACAAACTGCTGCTTAGCCAAGAAGGAGGCTTTCCGAGAAGTGCGAAAATGTAAATCCTAGAATGCCATTTATTGTATGAAAACCAGTTCTGTGTACAGCCAAATGGGAACAACTGATGTGCCCAATTACAAGTGTTAAAAAAAATCTCATAACTGGGCTGACAAAGGTTTATTTTACAGACTCAAAGCGTAATGAATTTAAGACAAATACTGTACATAAAAAATGCTGTTACTTCCATAACACAAAAGTCACACTGATGCAGAAGTTCCTCAAACCTGCATTCTGTCTAATAGCGGCAAGATGGAGATATAGGCAGCGTTCCTAAAGTCCGAAAGGTCAGCTGCCAGCTGACTTCACAGCTGTCAGTCCGAGTTCAATACATCCTCCAAAAAAGTAACCCAGAAACCAAGAGAGATGGCTGTATGAAAGTAGGGCTGGGCGATCCTCGTTGTGTGCATGTGTATAGAGAGCTTTTCATGTTCTGCTGTACATGAAAAGTTAACGCCAGAAGCAGCGCAGTTAGCACTGTTTGGAAACAGCAAAACACTGCAGAAAAATGAAAAAGAAATGTGGTCTCTGTCCATGCAGTATGTGATGATTAACTATTTCATCTGAAGATATCAAGAAAGAGCAAGCAATGTGCGTGAAAATTAACACGTAAATACCTGAAGCTAAGACGCTATTAGCTTTTGACAGTCCACATCATTTCAACCGTTTTCCAGCAGGAATTCATGACAAAAAGGACAAGTAAAGGCTGTATTCAAGAACCTGATAATAGACGCATAATCACTATGTGGTGGTAACACAATCTAGGCTGCGTAAAGGACTCCACCAATGCAGCTAACAAGCTAATTAGCCACAATCACGAGTCATGTGACCCACAAACTCTCAAGAGGTATGTAAACAAACACAGACTTTTGCACTGGACAATATTTAATTTGTGTGTGACATGACAACAGATCTATCCATCCATCCATCCATCTTCTTCCGCTTAATCCTTTTCGGGTCGCGGGGGGCTGGAGCCTATCCCAGCATCTTTTGGGTGAGAGGCAGGGTACACCCTGGACAGATCGCCAGTCCATCGCAGGGCCAACACAGAGAGACAGACAATCATTCACTCTCACAGTCATACCTAAGGACAACTTAGAATCCCCAGTTTGATGCCAATTAGCCTAACTTGCATGTTTTTGGCATGTGGGAGGAAACCAGAGAAATCCCGGAGTAAACCCACACAACACGGGGAAAACATGCAAACTCCACACAGATCACTGTTGGTCAGGGGCTGGGATTGAACCCAGGATCCCCCGGCCAAGGGCGAGTTGCTGTGCTGCCGCAGTGCTAACCACTCCGCCACCGTGCTGCTCATAACAACAGATCTATTCTTTATTATATTATGCTCATTTACTACAGCACCACAGTGATATGATACTACACTCTTGTGCAATATTGCTTAATCACAAGCCTTGTCAGTGAACTATAAAGGAGACGAAAGGAGGAAACAAAATCCCCCAAAAAACCTGAAACCGATGTGAAAGGGTCAACTAACAGCAGTGTTGGGAGTAACTGTAACGTCACTACTTTTGCAGTAACGAGCTGTGTAACAAAATTACTGTTTAAATTTGATCAGATACATTACTCGCATTACTCTTTTTAGTGCAAATAAATACAAGCTGACCCTACGTAGCTAACACAGCCGTCAGTCAACATAACCTGCTGTAAAGAGCCTGTTCACTGCACAAATGGAGCTTGCTGCTGCTGGGAAAAGATGAAGTCACTTTGTTTTTGTGGAAATAGACAGATTATTTTTCCTTTGTCGTGGTTAAGGACAAAAGCATATTGGCGGGCCGTGTGAGACCGACTGCACTCTTCAGAAGTGCCTGAGAACAGCAATGAGATCCATAAAAGCTAGTGCTATGCACCGCTAACAACACCTACTGGATTTGAAGCACAGGTATGCATCTGGACAGTTTGTGACCCAGCAAGAATTAAACCAACTGATTGCCAGATACGTCGTTACAGAATGAAGATCTGATAACAGTCATTTTCCATCATTTTTTTTTTTTAATGGCACCGGAAGCAGGGTGGTCGTACCAGCAGCAACTCTCTCATGTCTTTGTGTTTCTATCTGCTTATTCCTGTATATAGTGTGTCTCTTATTAACCAAGCCTCGGTAGGAAGATTCAGATTAAGGACTGGACCAAGTGTTTTCTATTTTAGCCCAGTCTTTCTCTTAGTCTTTTCTCTTCCTCAGCTAATGGAGATCAACGGGGGGGGGGGGGGGGGGACGCATTGTTTACACACGCGACCAGCTGATTGCGGATGAACTAAAGAAGAGACACCGCGGGCAAAGGGCTGGAACTAAGGTGAGGAGGAGGAAGTATAAGCCGGCTGTACCAATAGTCATCACCGGGAATGTTTGATCGCTAGGAAACAAAACAGATGAGCTTACAGCGCTAGCGCTGGTCAGGACACAAAAGGAATATCATGAGCGTAGTATCATGTGTTTCACAGAGATGTGGTTACAATCACAGATCCTGGATGTTAACGTAGCAATACCTGGCTTCAAGACTATACGGGGGGAAGAGATGTGATAAGTAGTGGGAAGAAGAGGGGAGGAGGAGTGGCACTACTTGTGAATGAAAAGTGGTGTAATCCTGGACACATTTATGTGAAGGAAAAGTGCTGCAGCCCAGACATTGAACTGCTGGCTGTGAGTATGCAACCTTATTATATGCCACAAGAAATGATGTGTGCCTTAGTAATTATCGTTGATGTTCCTCCGTCAGTTGACACAGCGGTGGCCTGTGACGTCATCAGCTCCACTACGGCCACATTACTGGGGGAAGCACCTGGACGCATTTATGGCCATCATGGGTGATTTTAATCATGTCTCACTGGGAAAAACATTACCAAACTTTCACCAGTTTGTTGACTGTCCCACCAGAGAAAATAAAATACTGGATTTACTGTATGCCAATGTCAGAGATGCATATAGTGCCACAGCTCTACCCCCATTGGCAAATCGGATCACTGCATGGTCATGTTAACACCCAAGTACGTTCCCCTTGTGTAAAGGCAGCCTGCTCATACACGGACATTGAGGAGGTGGACACAGGAGGCTGCTGATGCACTGCAGGACTGCTTCGAGATGACAGACTGGGGTGTACTCTGTGAACCACATGGGGTGGACATAGACAATATGACCGACTGCATCACAGAATACATCAGATTCTGTGAAGACATGACCATGCAAGCACAGACTGTACACTGCTTCTCAAACAACAGACCATGGGTCACCAGTGACCTGAAAGCAATTCTGAACAAAAAGAAGAGAGCTTTTAGGTCCAGAAACAAGGAGAAACTGAGGGGAGTGCAGCATGAGCTGAGAGAGATGCTGAGGAGGTGCAAGGACAATTATAGGAGGAAGTTGGAGAATAAACTCAGGCAAAACAATGCAAAAGATGTGTGGATGGGAATGAAACAAATAAATGGGTGCAAGGGGAGAGTCAGGCAGACATCTGGGAGCCAGGAGAGAGCTGATGAACTGAATCTCTTTTTTAATAGGTTCAACTCACAGTCTGTCACCCCCACAACACAGCCAGAGCCTCACACACCCCTCCCCACCCACCCTCCTGTGCAGCACCTCTCTCCATCTCCCCCCCTCCTCCTCCTCAGGGGACACCAGGTCCCTCCCTCACATCACTGTGACTACAGACCAGGTTAAGAAACAGCTGGAGAGACTCCGTCAGTGTAAGACGGCGGGCCCTGATGGCATCTCCGCCAGGGTCCTGAGGACCTGTCTGTGCCAACCAGCTAGCTCTGGTACTGAAACACCTGTACAACCAGAGCTCGAGTCTGGAGAGAGTACCAATGCTGTGGAAGACGTCATCTTCATCAGACCTGAATGACTATCGACCAGTTGCCCTCACATCCCATGTGATGAAGGTCCTGGAGAGACTGGTCTTAGCCCACCTGAGGCCGCAGGTGATGATGTGGCTGGACCCTATGCAGTTTGCATATCAGCCCCATTTAGGAGTTGAACACGCTGTCATCTATCTGCTGCAACGAGCCCATCTGCACCTGGATGGCGGAGGAGATACTGTGAGAATCACATTCTTTGATGTCTCCAGTGCCTTTAACACCATCCAGCCACTGCTACTGGGTGAGAAGCTGCGAGTGATGGGGGTCAACAGCTCTGTGATCTCCTGGATTACTGACTACCTAACAGGCAGGCCACAGTTTGTTCGGCTGGGCAGTGTCTTGTCTGATGTGGTGGTTAGTGATACGGGAGCTCCAGAGGGGATTGTGCTCTCTCCTTTCCTCTTCACCTTATACACCACTGACTTTCAGTACAACACTGAGTCATGCCACCTGCAGAAATTCTCTGACAACTCAGCTGGTAAGATGTGTAGCTGTTAAGATCTGTTAAGGGGTGTATAAGAGGGGGAGAGGAGGGGATGTACAGGGCACTGGTAGACAGATTTGTGGAGTGGGCAGAGCAGAATCACCTGAGGCTGAATGTCAACAAGACCAGAATCAGAATCAGAATCAGAATAAACTTTATTGCCAAGCATGTAAAAAACACACGAGGAACTTGACTTGACATTGGTGCGCATGCGCGCGACACAACGACACGGCAGCCATAATAGGCGCCTCATCAAACAGAGATAGATAAGAAAGGGAGGGGAAGGGAGGGAACGACACAAGGGGGGAGGAGAAAAAAAAACTTCGTTATCAAAATACAGCTTATTTTTAAGCAGATTATGATTACAATGAAAAAAAAAATCTCTCAATAGCACAGAGCAACAACTCAGAATTCACAAGACACAGAATTCACAAGACACAAGAGAGCAGTGTACAGTATATCTTTAATCAGTTCATGAATCAATGTGTGTGCGGTGTTGAGCAGTGTTGATGATAATAAGAGAGACCCAAGGACCCTTGGCAGAAGATGTTTTGTCTGTCTGGCGCCCAGTCTTATCTGGCGCTGCAGCTGGCTGTCCAAGGCCTTGTGCTCATGATTTTGAAAAAAACACAATCTGCAGACAGCCAGGAGGAATTTTCATGGGGAATAATAATGCCAAATAGGACTGATCACAGAGAAGACTTGTATTTCTTCTGTAGATTCAGTACATTAATCCTTCATTGCGCAGCTTTGAATTCGTCGTGGAAAGACCTGAGCGAACCCATGATGTAATCCACCTTACGAGACAGTTCTCCAGTAGTCGCTATCAGGGTCTTCTCCAGTTTCTCAATTTGTTGGATGCACCTCGCCTGGCCAGCATTTTGATAGGTTGAATCCATCTTCAGCAATTTGCGGTAAACCAAGACAATTCCCGTCCCAATCAGAATTATCCCAATCACCAAGATTACGAAGATAAACAGATCTTCAATATCTTCGATAGAAAGATTAGAGAGACACAGCATTTTCCAATTACCTGTGTCACATAGATAGCCCACTGGAGCCGTTCCAGCGGGACAGACAGCTTCCCCCGGAGCACTTTTCCTTGTTGAAAAAATAGTGTCAATTGTGTTCAAAGCCCAGCTTATTAACTCCATAATTTCTTTTCGGCGGTCGCAGTTAAACGCAGACAGACAACAGCAAGCTGGGATCCAGTAGCAGGAGGGGAGGAAAAAATCAGCAGGAGAGAAGAAAAAAGAGTCTGCTCTCTTGGGAAGGCGGAAGTAGTAGAGAGATGGTGATCAACTTCAGGAAGAAGAGGATACCTGCTCAGCCATTGCAGATTAGGGGGGAGGATGTGGGGGTGGTCGAGGACTACAAATATCTGGGTATCAGGATCAGCAATGGGCTAGACTGGAGATCCAACACCGATGCTGTGCACAAGAAGGGGATGAGCTGACTCTACTTCCTGAGGAAGCTGATATTCTTCAACGTGTGTAGCAGGATGCTGGAGCTTTTCTATCAGACCATTGTTGCCAGCACCATCTTCTTTGCTGCTGTCTGTTGGTGTAGCAGTATCAGGGCCAGAGACACCAACAGACTTGACAAGATTATCAAGAGGGCTGGCTCTGTAATTGGTCTCAGGCTGGAGACCTTTGAGACAGTGGTGGAGAGAACACTAAATAAACTGTGATCCATCATGGACAATCCTGATCACCCCCTCCACCACACACTGGACAGACAGTGGAGCACTTTCTCCAGTAGACTACTACAGCTTCGCTGTCGAACGGCCAGATACAGGAAATCTTTCCTGCCACATGCAATTTCACTGTACAATAACTCACTCTGATGTTGTATTCTGGTCACAACAATGCTGCCATACTGCACCTTACAGTCTAACTGGTACCTCACATTTCACTCTGCTCCGATAGTCCTGCATTGTGCAGCGGGTATGATTCGTGTGTTTATACGGGTCACCATCTATTCAGCTATGATGTACTGTATATAGGCTTTTATAGTAGTGTTAGTTTTACTATCCATGGGTAATCCCTTTGTCTGTCATGCATGTGTTTCTGTCGTTTGGTTGTCTACTGTCATGCTGCTGTTACACTGTAATTTCCCAGTTTGGGATCAATAAAGTACATCTATCTATCTATCTATCTATCTATCTATGTTGTGTGTGTGTGGGGGGGACATTTCAGTATGCACTTTTTCCAATGTGACACACTTGGAGGAATGATGTTGGTGTGCTTACATTTTTTTGAAGTGTGCAATAAAGGCTTTTTCACAGTCTATCATCAGACAGCTGAGACTGTGATCCAATGAAGTTAAAACACATTTACTTGCTACATGGAAAGCAGGATAAAGCAGACTGAACATGTTCTAAAAGCTCTGTCTGAAATGGTCTCTTTTCAGCCTGATATTAATAAGCCCGTAATGTAATCCATTAATTAAATTATCTTGCTATGTGTACAAGATGATTTAAGCATGCATTTAAAAGTAATGTGAAAGTTACTTTTCCAAGTAACTAGTTACTTTAATCATGCAGTAATTGGTAACTCAGTTACTTTTGAAAAGAAGTAACTAGTAACTGTAGCTAGTTACTATTTTGTAGTAACTTGCCGAACACTGATTAACAGTGATGCTGATTTAATGTCAAATTGCCCAGCGCTGTATGAAAGTGACTCTCATCTTAGCTTTTGCAGTATATAAATGAATAGAGAGCAAATCTGGTGAACATATGGGCAAAAATGAGGAAGAAGAAATAAAATGCCGAAGTTAAATTTGTTTTTTACATGTATTTATCTGTCTATCTATAGAGGGGTGGGGAGGCAAAATTGATACGTTGTGGGGGTGATCTTGTATTGATTCAGAGACACTAGTATCATGATACTTGATTAAAAAATATCAATAAATGTTGCAAATACAAACACCTGTTTCGGTACCAGAGTAATAAAAAAAAACATTTTACTTTGTAGTCCACTAGATGGTGCTAAATGCTCACTGTCTATTTAACTCAGCACAGCAAAGGAGTGACTGCTGAGATCTAGCTGGGAGTTGGACAAGACAAACATTGAAATGGAAAATCGTAATACGTGATATCACAATATCGTGAAAATATCATAATATCGTGATAAATCACATTGTGGTCCAAGTAGCGCAATAACATTGTAAAGTGGGGCCTCTGGTGATTCCTACCCCATCTAAGGATAATTTTGACTGTGTTAATTACCACCCAGGAGTACTTCTTCAGCATGCCCCAAATCAGAGTTGCTCAGAGTAAAGGAAGTCACCATTAACTGTGATGACAAGAGCACTCTGAGGTGAGTGCAATATCCCCTGCCTCCTACAGCAAAACTGTAGGAGGAGTTGATTTCATACAACAACCCTAACCACAGACTGCTACTGCATTTGTTATTCGTCCTTTGCTTCCTGTCCCTGTTTCTTTAAGGTTAAAAAGCAGATGTAGTTTAGTTCTCTTCTCCAGTCTGTGTCTCTTGGTTCATTTTCCCACCTCTTTTGTCTTCTTCTTTTTGTTAAGATAAGATAAGCCTTTATTAGTCCCACAATGGGGAAATTCCAGGATTGCAACAGCACAGGGATAGCAACACTCAGAGCAACAATCAGAAGGCAAGAGAAAAAAAAAAAGAAATAAGAGGAGCAAGTATACATATGTACACACACACACACACACACACACACACATATATACATATATATATATATATACACATACACACACACACACACAGTGCGGAGCATTGTAGCTGGATGGAATAAATATATGAGTATATAAACACACAGTGCGGAGCATTTAAGGTGACCTTTTTTGCTATGACTCTGAAGAACGCTTGTATGAGTAGGGATTGTGCTTACAACTGGTTTGGTGCAACTTTCTGACACAAATTGGTATGTTTGTAATACCATTAACGCCATGACTACAAAATGTGACATAGCAGAGCAAAAAAACAGAATACAAGCTTGTCTGCTGGTCTGTCGGATCAGAATATGCTTGGTTAGCAGTGTATTAAGGCTATTATGTATGTAATTTTCTCATTTTGGTAAATGTTGCTCATCTCTCCACTGGGGTCAGCATGGTATGGATGGGAGGTTGAACTTGAGAACAGAGGGGTGCACCTCAGCAACCTCTTCTGCTTCCTCTTTGTTGTCCGTGGCCTGTGTGTGGTGAATCATGTGGAATTTCTCATCAAGCTAGCTTGTTAGGGCCTGAGCCACTGACATTATCAGTGGGCAAGAGCCCTATTGTAATTGTTCGGGCCCGAGCCACTGACAACGTCAGTGGGCGAGAGCCTTATTATAATCGTTAGAATTTTTTTTTCCTTCTCAAACAACATTTCGAACAAAAAAGTAAAAAAACAAAACAAATGACAAGAGCAATAAAAGTGACAGTATACAGTGCTCGAAAGGGAGAAGGAAGAAGTTAACACTTATTTACTCCAACTCCTCTTTTCCCTAAATACAACCCATGTGAAATATATACATATTACCTCATTTAAGACCCCAGGTAGACAATTAACTATATTTTGTACATATCAACATTGACACCCATCCATCCCAACATACATATGGTCCATACATCTAAATCCAGCCCCAAACAACACAGATATACACATATATGCACAGTACTGTCCCACCTACCATATCATAGTGTCCCAGAGTGAGCATAATGAATCGTACATATTAATATTACCCCTCTAGCATATATCCTTTCAGCAAATAATGTTTATACCTCCATGTTTATTCATATTTAGAATGTTTATACCGCCATATTTATTCAAATAATGTTTATTCTCCTTCTAAGATCTCATTTTTGGGGAAAAAAAATGAGATCTTAGAAGGAAAAAATTTAATATTTTGGAGGAAATATGAATGACCCCACAAAAATGGCTCTATAGTGCCACCTAACACGTGAAGTCAGTGTGGACTGGCACACGCTTACTGTCGCATAGAAAGATCAGAATTGGGTGAGATGTTTACTATGTCAAGACATGTAAAAAACTCCACAGAAGTGATGGTCTACACCCAACAGGAAGTCGGCCATTTTGGCAGGAAGTGGCGGTGACCTGATTTCCACCTCGCGCGTTTGATTGAACTCGTCCTAGGGTTTTTAGTCCAATTGAGCTCATTTGTGGTGACAATCATCTATACCCATGTGCCGTTAAAAGTTATTGAAAACTTTTCCAAAAGCATGACAGTTTGGATGTAGGGGCGTGGTGAAGTTTGATGTCTTGCCATGATCATTCTATGACCATTCTGACAGCAATAACTCTGGTATGCACTGTCGGATTTCAACCAAATTCAATATTATGGATATCAGTCCAATTCCAAACAGTTCTATAGAACAATATTTATAGAAATCTACAGCGCCACCTATAGGAGGCAGGAAGTTTTGCATCAGAAAGTTTGCATCATGTTTTTTTAATACCTCAGGAATGGAATGTCGGATTGGCACCAAGACAGGTATGATGTATATGGGTATGCCTCCGAACAATTACAGCTATGAATATTCATGAGTAACAATAGCGCTCTCTTGGAGACATGCAGGTTACACCAAAGGTTTTCTTCAAGCAATATATCTATAAAAGCAAGAAATCTGTGTGTGTGTGTGTCACGCTTCATAGAACATCATAGGACGGCCTATGATCTTACTGTGTCCTGTCTGTGTCTCGCTCTTCTTCTGCTCCATCTCGATCCAAATGGAAATTATGGAAATTATGGAATTGTGGGCTTTAATGCTATTGACACCACTTTTTTACAGAAAATTGGGCCAGGGGGAGCCCAAGTGGAGAGACTCATGGAACAATTGGAACTCATGTGTCTGCGTGATTCGACTGAAGATGTACAAGACATCTACCTGTTTTGGCATGATCACAGGATTTCTGCTGTTTGGCTCTGAAGTTTTCCTGGTGTATCGAAAATTATAGATGTTGGATGAGCTAATCAAAATGCGGACCCAGCGTAGCTCCCTCAACAAATTCGACCAGCTGGGGAGAGCACTGATAGCGGCAAATGACTAACATGGAATTTACCATCTGGCATGCACTGAAGAGAGATGGACACTGTGGACATGTTTATCTATGTTTCGGTAGGTGGAAAACATCTTGGAGTCGCTAAGTGCTCTCCAGGGAATGATTTTAAAGCCTGTGTATGTAAACTGTGATGCACAGAATCGCATAAGAGAGGAAATTTCTATGCTCTAAGTGAACTGTGCTTATCAGGCCTTGATTCGGCGTCCTTCCTCCAGGAGAAGAGATAAGCAGAAGGGAGTTTGGCTTCTCTTAACCCAAACAATTAAACAACTGCTGTTGTGCAGCAACCTGAATTCTTCAAGGACAGCGTGATCATGTGTCTAATATGGAACTTGACCATCTGGCATGCACTGAAGAGAGATGGACTCTGTGGACATGCTTATCTATGTTTAGAATACATGAACATAACATCCAGCCGTTGCCTAGGAGATGTCCTTTGTTGTGCACCAGCAACTGATACATTCACACTGCATTCATACTGATATCACATGACTGATACACACACTGGTCTCTCTCTTTTGAGCTTTGTCAATGTGTGTATTGTAACTTGTCTGCTAAGTGTGCATTGAGGGTTTTTTTTTCTATGTGATCATAATCTTGCTCACCCGAGCGATATTCTGATAACTATGGTTTTTTTCTCACTGCCCAATGTGTCATCCCCTCCCCCCCCTCTTTACCCCCCACTGGTTGATGAGGCGCCTTGCATGGCTGCCGTGTCATTAGGAAGTGCTTATTGAGCGCGCCTAATGTCAAGTCAAATTCCTCGTATGTTTTTAACATGCTTGGCAATAAAGTTCATTCTGATTCTGATCTCTGCCTGAACATCATAGGACGTCCTATGAACTCAGGCATCATAGGACACATTTGATATGTCTTTATGGTGTCACATAGACCATGTGTCTTTGAACTCAGACATGATGTCACATAGACCATGTGTCTTTGAACTCAGACAAATATGTCTTTATGATGTCACAACATAGACAAATGTGTCTCGATGTCACATAGACCATGTGTCTTTGATGTCTATATGACGGCACATAGACAAATGTGTCTTTATGATGTCATATAGACCATCACTCACGATGCCTAGACTAATGTGTCTTTATGATGTCATATGGCTCAAAATTGGCAAAGTGAATAAGTCGTTGGTGTCTTCCTGAACAGGGTTGAAAGCCTCTTTTTGCTCAGATGTATTTTCATGATCCTGTCCATGAACTGGAATTACGATGCACCTATCTCTCAGCCAGTGGTCTCAACGAAGAAGAAGAAGACCCCCAGATGGAGGGCAACAGAATGAGGAGAAATGCTGCACGTCAGAAAAGATGCCATGAAGATGAAACACCTGAAGTTCCAGCAAAGAAGAAGACCCACCAGATGGAGAGCAATAGAATGAGAACTGCTGCATATCAGAAAAGATGCCATGAAGATGAAACACCTGAGGTTCCAGCAGTACATTGCACGCATGACTCTGAACAACACACCCGTCTGAGACAGGAGGAGACCCTTCATTAGCATAGGGTATGACAGACAAGGGATGCACAAACAGACAGGAAACATGTGGCAGTGTGCCATGCATGTGCTGAGTCACTTGAAGCCCGAAATGCCCGCAAAGCGAGCAACTCTGCATGCCAGGCAAGCCACAGACAAGCTGATACCGAGGTGATACGGAAGAGTCGGCTGGCTGCCAACGTTGCACGCCAGGCAATGCACAGACAAGCTGGGACCGAGGAGATGCGGAATAGTCAGCTGGCCGCCAACGCTGCACGCCAGGTGAGCCACAGAGAAGCTGAGAGTGAGGAAATGCGGAATAGTCAGCTGGCCAGGGATGCCTTGCGCCATCAGCAAATGCATCGTGCACGCCTGGAACAGGCATACAAAAATGACCAAAATCTTGCTTGGTGTGATGATACAGACTTCTTCCAAGAGAACGTTAATGGCGATTACAGACACATACTGAGTATGACATCACTGTTTGAGTGTCCTACATGCTCACATTGTGGTGCCTATACATGGAAAGAGGAGAGGAAAGGATTTTGTTGCATGTCCGGAAAGATAGACCTCACCTACGATGCCACAAAATCCAAGTCTGGCTCAATCCCACCACAACCACCAGATGCTATCAAGGACCTTGTCATTAATCAAAACTTTGTTAAGCAAAACTACAACAACGTATTGGCAATGGCAAGTATTGGCATTAAGGAGATCCCTATGCCTGGCTTCAACCCAGGCATACATAGGCCTATATACAAGGCAAAGTTTATCATTACATTGCTGCTCCTGTTCCTGAACAGGGTCAAAAGCCACTCTTTGCTCAGACGGCCTTTGATGTCTGCAGGATGTCCTAGGACGATCCTATGATCTCAGGGTACATAGGACTCACGATGATGTCATATAGGGGATGCCGTCATATAGGCAATAGGTCTGGCCCCATGATCCTATGATCTCAGGGTATAATCCTATGATCTCAGGGTACATAGGACTTACGATGATGTCATATAGGCGATAGGAATGGCTCCCTATGATCCTATGATCTCAGGGTACATAAGACTCACAATGATGTCATATAGGCAATGCCATCATACAGGCAATAGGACTGGCTACCTAAACATTCATATTGCCACAGTGACATTCCTTTGAGGTCTGCATCATAGGACATCGAGCCTGATGTCTTTATGATGTCATATAGACCATCACTCACCAGAGACTGTATGATGTCTTATGATGCCTGCCTGGATGACTTTATGATGTCATAGAGACCATCACGGAAATGATGTCATATAGACTATCACTGGATGTCTTTATGATGTCATAGAGACCATCACTCACGATGCCTGCATTGATGTCTTTATGCGCGATTAACAATAGGACACCGAGAGAAGAAGAAGAACAACAATAGGACACAATACTTGAAACCAGACGTATTGAAACCAGTGTAGAAACATGCATGCGTGTGACCCATGCATGCATGTAGAAACCACTTGGTTTCTACACGCATGCATGGGTCTTCCTGAACAGGGTCGAAAACAACTTTTTGCTCACATCTATTTTCATGAGCCTGTCCATGAACTGCAATTATCATGCATCTATCCCTCAACCAGTGGTCTGAACGAAGAAGACGACTCACCAGATGGAGAGCAATACAGTGAGGAGAACTGCTGCACGTCAGAAAAGATGCCGTGAAGATCAAACAGCTCAGGTTCGAGCAGTACGCCACAGGCATGACGGTGAACAACACAGCCGTCTCACACAGGAAGAGACCTATCCGCAACAGGCATGCAGAAATAATGGCTTATACTTGGTTTCTACAGGCATGGACAGGTATGCACGGGTATGTAATAGTATCTCTGAAATAAAAGTTTGATTGGTACCATTTATGGTGACAATCATCTATACCCATGTGCCATCAAAAGCTGTTGAAAACTTTACCAAATGCCTGATGGTTCGGCGGAACGGGCGTGGCCAAGATTGCAGTATCGCCATCACCCTTCAATGGCTTTTACTCTGGCATACATTGACTGATTTCAATCAAATTTTGTGTGGTGAATAGGTAGCCAATACTGATAATTTCTATAAAAAAAAGAATGACACATAGCGACAGCGCCCCCTAGCGCCAATGGACAGGAAGTTGCCATAACTCACATGCCATTCTCATGCGCCGCTTGCCAGAATGACCTGCAATTTTCTGAGGTATATCAGACCACCTGGTTGATCATAACTGCACATCACCTTTAGCATGGCATCACTGCTGTTACTATGAACACGCCTTCCTCGCCATTCAATCTGTGATCTTGTTGGGATGGTTGGGAACAAACTGGAGTCAAAATTTGGAACACAGGTTGGGATGACTGTCATATGTAGTCATATATGGGTGGGCAACACATAACTGACAGGGAAGTGTTGCCATGGCGACATGGCGAAGGTTGACTCCTCGCCATGGAACATCGGAAAGTTGCAACTTGGACAAACTTTGCCTGATTTTCACCAAATTTTCTACGATGGATGTTAGTCCTGCCCCACATGCTCCTACATAAAAATAATTGACAAAAGTTGTAGCTCCACCTACTGCTCACAGGAAGTACTGCACCAAATGGTTTACTTTATTATTCACACAGTGCTTGCCGCGACAATGAGAAATTTTCTGAGCCAGCTCGGTACGACGGGCGCCGGGGTCCACAGTTGTGTGGGGAGTGAGGGCCCACTTACAGCTGCTTGCAGCTTTAATTAGGGCCCGAGCCACGGACAACGTCAGTGGGCGAGAACCCTATTGTAATTGTTAGAATTTTTTTTTTCCTTCTCCATCTAAGATCTCATTTTTGGGGTAGTCAACAGGCATGAAAACTCACCTTTTTTTGCAGGGACTTCAAGACTGGAAAAATATTTAATATTTTGGAGAAAATATGAATGATCCCTCAAAAATGGCTCTACAGCACCACCTAACGTGAAGTCAATGGGGAGTGGCACATGCTTACTTTAGTGTAGAAAGATCAAAATCAGGTGAGATGTTTATTATGTCAAGACATGCAAAAACTCCATAGAAGTGATGGTCTACACCCAACAGGAAGTCGGCCATTTTGGCAGGAAGTGGCGGTGACCTGATTTCCACCTCGTGCAATTGATCAAACTCATCCTAGGGTTTTTGTCCTATTGAGCTCATTTGTGGTGACAATCATCTATACCCATGCGCCGTTAAAAGTTATTGAAAACTTTTCCAAAAGCACAACGGTTTGGCCGTAGGGGCGTGGCTAAATCTGATGCCTTGCCATGATGATTCTATGACCATTCTGACGGCAATAACTCTGGTATGCATTGTTGGATTTCAACCAAATTCAATATTATGGATATCAGTCCAATTCCAAACAGTTCTACGGAACAATATTCATGGAAATCTACAGCGCCACCTATAGGAGGCAGAAAGTTTTGCATCAGAAAGTTTGTGTCATGTTGTTTTTTTAATACCTCGGGAATGGAATGTCGGACTGGCACCAAGATAGGTATGATGTACTGTATATGGGTATGCCTCTGAAGAATTACAGCTATGAATATTCATGAGTAGCAATAGCGCCCTCTCTTGGAGACATGAAGGTTACACCAGAGGTTTTCTTCACCATCTCTGAAATAAATAGTCTGATTGCCACCATAAATGGTACCAATCATCTATACCAATGTGCCATTAAAAGCTGTTGAAAACTTTTCCAAATGCCCAACGGTTTGGCAGAAGGGCCGTGACCAGGTTTGCAGTATCGCCATCACCCTTCCAATTGCTTTAACTCTGGCATACATTGACTGATTTCAACCAAATTTTGTGTGGTGAATAGGTAGCCAATACTGACAGTTTCTATAGTAAAGAATGACACATAGTGGCACCGCCCCCTACTGTCAATGGACAGGAAGTTGCCATAACTCCCATGCCATACTCATGCGCCGCTTGCCAGAATGACGTGGAATTTTCTGAGGTTTATCAGACCACCTGGTTGATCATAACTGCACATCACCTTTAGCATGGCGTCACTGCTGTTACCATGGACACGCCCCCCTCGCCATTCACTCTGTGATCTTGTTGGGAGGCTTGGGGAGGACTTGGAGTCATGAAATCTGGAACATAGGTCAAGGTGACTATCATGTGTAGTCCTACAGTATATGGGTGGGCAACACATAACTGACAGGGAAGTGTTGCTATGGCAACATGGAACATCAAAAAGTTGTAACTTGGACAAACTTTATCCGATTTTCACCAAATTTTCTGCGACGGATATTAGTCCAACCCTGCATGCTCCTACATAAAAATGGTTGACAAAACTTATAGCACCAGCTACTGTTCACAGGAAGTAATGCACCAAATGGTTTACTTTATTATTCACGCAGCGCTTGCTGCGACGACGGGAAATTTTCTGAGCCAGCTAGGTACGACAGGTGCCGGGGTCTGCAGATGGGCGGGGGGCGAGGGTCCGTTTACAGCTGCTTGCAGCTTTAATTACCTCCGCCAAAGGGGGAGGTTATGTGATCATCGCCATTGGTTTGTTTGTTTGTTTGTCTGTTTGTTTGTTTGTTAGCAAGATAACTCAAAAAGTTATGGACGGATTTTCATGAAATTTTCACAGATTGTCAGAAATGGGGTATCCTACAGATGATTACATTTTGGTGGTGATCCGGATCACCGTCTGGATCCAGGAATTTTTTGTTTGTTGTTAGCAAGATAACTCAAAAAGTTATGGACGGATTTTCATGAAATTTTCACAGATTGTCAGAAATGGGGTATCCTACAGATGATTACATTTTGGTGGTGATCCGGATCACCGTCGAGAAGAAAACCGCCATTACGGAAAATGCCATTTTCGTCAATAACTAATGAATCACTAATCCTATCATTGTGAATCCAATTGCTTGTCATATGTTTTCATGGTCAAGGAATCTGAAAACGTACACGCAAACACTGTATGGGGGGGAACTGTGGCGCTAAACCGCCATTACGGACAATGCGATTTTCGTGAATAACTACTCAACCTCTAATCCTATCATTGTGAATCCAATTGCTTGTCATATGTTTTCATGGTCAAGGAATCTGAAAACGTACACACAAACACTGTATGGGGGGAAACTGTGGTGCTAAACCGCCATTACGGACAATGCGATTTTCGTGAATAACTACTCAACCACTAATCTTATCATTGTGAATCCAATTGCTAGTCATATGTTTTCATGGTCACGCTTGGCAGAGGTCTGCGCTCTCCAAGTGCTTTTCTAGTTTAAATTGTTATTTATTACCCTGTATGTTGTGTTTTAAGTGCTTTATGCTCAGTTTATTACTATATTATTTTCATTTCTAACTTTGGTGGTGCTTTTCTTTTAGTGCAATGTTTCCTTATTTTGGGAAAAGAAACCATTAAGAAATATGATGGCTACACTGGCAATGAAGGAAAAAATAAATGGAGGAATGGTCGTCTCAAAATTTTGGTGTGAAAGCAGCTATAATGTTGGACTGCCTACACAGAGTAGCCCCTGTGTAGGCAGTGCATACTCAACAACCTACACATATGCATACCATTATAGACAATGAATAACACACTAGTTTACCGTGTTCCTCGACTAAAGAGGGTGATGTTTTAACCAGCAACAAGTCGTGTGAAATTAACCTCCTCATTTGTCTTCAGCATGAATCCGTGAGAGTCTTTCCAGCTACTAATCATCCAATCCATGAAACCAGGCTTCAACAACCTCTACCACTGAAAGATGGTAGAAAGAAAAGAAAAACTGCATGAAACCACAAAACAAAAAATAAATACTCAAAGCTTAAAACAAAGGAAAAATGGCTGAATTTTGACAATAAATGGACTAATTCTGATTGGTAATGAGTGTTTTTCTCTTCAGTTTACAACTTTTTCTGATAATCTACAATCGTAATTTTTTTTAAATTGCAATTGCTGTATTTGTTTTCTCATAAATGTAAGGCATTAACTTGTAAATTTATTGTTTTATCCTGATAAATTTACAATTTTTGTCTTGTAAATTGTCAGTTTTTTTTTATTATCAGCAAAAGAGCATGTAGCAGACTCCTGGATTAAATAAATATTATAAAATGTAGCATTATAAACTAGTATTAACACTTAAAGGAAACATTTGCTGCACTTTTTCCACATGTTGTCACAGGTCCCACATGTCTTAATGAAATATTTCCAACATTCTTTGGTCAAAATGCCTCAGGGTTTAATTATCACAGCACCATTTTGACCCATCCTTGGCAGCCTTCCTCAGAGCAGCTCATTTCAGTGCATGTCTCTTTAAATGCTCATGAGCCCCAGTTCACCCCACCTCCCTCTTTTGTCAATTACAAGATCAGTTTTGCCATACTGCTAATGTTAGCTGGCTAGTTACAAGATCTGGTAGCAAAAACCACCTGAGCTCATGAAAAATGAAAAACCCGAGCTAACGGAAAACCATCTTAAATAGTGAATGAAATAAAGCATCACTGGTGGACAGGGATGTGTGGTTTCAGTGGATGATAGGATATGACCGATCCTTGGATTACAATAAGCACAGAAATACTCATGAATATGTGAATGGGAAACTGCTAATGACAGCGAGCACCTTTGGTCCAGGTCAGAGAGTAATAAACTATAGAAAAATAAGCTAAAACAACACCCAAGGACAACAACATACAGTATATGGTCAAGTGTTGGTAGATGAACAAGGATGTCTAGTGGTGGTGGATAGAATTTAGCAATTAAAACCTGCTGCGATCAGACAGTTAAACTAACACTAGGTGGCCTGACCTGTCACCCTCTGCCCTCCATGGAGAACTTTACAGTTGTTAGACAGGCTGGCTCCGACTGCCTCGCCAAGCTAATGCTCTCATTTAACAACTTTCCCAGCAAAAATATGACAAAATAATCCTGAATGATGTGATATAGAGCATAGACTGTGGATGAGTGAACCAGTTGTGGAGAAGAATGTTTAATGGGGTGGCTGGAATTTAAAGAAAATAATAATAATAATAATAAAAAAAAAAAAACACTTGCTAATCTAATGAAAGCACCAAGGTGCTGTGCCTCAGTGCCTGTGACATAGTAGCATGGGTGGCTGTAAAAAAATGGCACCCCGACCTCTACTGGCCGGGGATAGTTATTACAATACTTTTTTTTCCACTGTGGCATTGACAAAAATGGTGAGTTAAATTTGTATTTCAAAAACAAAGTGTTACTTTGAAATTCTGGCAAATTAAAAGTCGAGAAAATATCGTGATACAATGATACAAGCCTTTAGTTCCACTTAATTTTGACCGAGTGAGCTGAAACAGAGAGGTGGACAGACAGACAGGCGGACAGATACACACAGCCACAAACAGGCGCACTAACCGATTACTGTATGACTCTGTTTCACCAAGGCATAACTAAATATTGGCACTGTTTGCACTGAAGCCAACACCTTGAGCTCTGAAATTCTGAGTAAGAACTGGGTCAATATCATAGCCAACAGCACGCTAATGGTTTTAACTGAAGACTGGATCACTTCTTTGTGGCATAGGGAACTGGAACACGGAAAAGCTATAATGGCTGGCGGCTTCTGTCCATTCTACCAAAATGTAAAGATTAGGGCTGGGCCATATACTGAATGTACTCTCGAATGTGCTGACACATTTCGCCGCACTCGACACATATTTTGGCATGTTAATGTGAGCTGGGACTTCAATCCATGAAGCATCTCTCTCCTCCCAGCTCCTCCCCACGCATGCAGCTGCCCACAGAGAATATCTGCAGCGAGCAAAGACAAAAAGTAGAATAAAAGAATAAACAGATAAAAGTAAGTCCGTCTGAAGCAATGGTCATATATACCCTTACGAACGGGTGCAAACACCGTACGAATGATTTTTAGACCATTTTGTACGGCCTTCTTAGGACAGCCGTAGGAGAATACAGCATTCATAGACCATTCGTAAGTTCATGGCCAGGTCGATGGTCTTGCTCAGGATTTTTATGAACGCCCCACGAAAACCCCTTATCATAGGGCAGCTGTATGAATGCCTTAGGAACAACGTAAGAAATTCGCTAGATGTTGGCCATAAGTATGCCACAAGAACACTTAAGTTTTTCTTGAGAACACCTTACAGCGGTTGTAGGAAATGCCGATTCGTACAGCGTGTGTAAGGCAGTAGTGAAGCACTCATGCAGAAGTATGTCATTTGTGTGACATTTGTGCCAACCATATGTGCTGAAAACCGTAAGATCTTCCTACTAATGACTTGAGAGTACCGTGAGTTGCAAAATTTTTTTTTCGTAAGATAGCAGTAAGTATGCAGTAGGAAGATCCCAAGGCACCCTTTCAAAGAACGTAAGAACTCTATGGCCATTGTACAACAGAAAAGCACCTCATTTCTCAAGAATGCCTCAAGTTGCTCTTGCGAATTGAACGGCAGCCATAAGAAACTGTGCCCCCTCCACGAATGTCTGCAAATTCCAGAATTCATAGGAACTGGGAGATTCTTACAAACCCATCATTTGTAAGAATCTTTGTGACCGTACGCTTGAAGCAGACAAAATGGGGGGAGCCAGATGAAGAAAAACATTTTCAGTCTGAACTCTGCAGGTATTAAAATTAAGGTCTCTTCGAAAGGGAACTTTTAAAATAAGAGCTACTATCTGGTCTTGCAAATCCTTGCAAACCTTCAAAATAAGAGCGAGCAGCTGGCCATACGAAGAACTGATGAAACGCAGACACATAATAAACAGTGTAATAGTATGTGTGCACATACTGTATTTTTTTTTTTATAAAAATGTAAGTAAAAACAAATTCTAAAGGACATTCAGTGCAAGAAATACATAATCACAATATATGTTGAATATTGCAATAAACAGAAATTATATTGTGACTCCCCCCTTTTTAAAAGCTACAGTATATTGCCCAGCCCTCTCTTTAGTATTTCTAAGTGAAGAGGGAGTTTAACATTTTTACTATAATTATATGATCCAAGAAAGCATTTTAGAAGGTTGTAACCCACAAACACACCATGTTTTTTAGAGAATGGGGTCTTAACCACTTTCTTCTGTGATTAGAGTTAGTATAACATAGTAAAATGTCAGGAAGGTCAAGGTTGGCAAGAGATACCATCCAAGCTGGTTCTGTCCATTGTTGGTGTGACAGAGGTCACATTTAATCACAATGATGTTGGCATTTCAATCTTCGAAAGCTTTGTCGCATGTTCTATTTGCGGACAGTAGCCTACAGATATTGTCGGAACAACTTCATTTCGTTTTGCACATCCCTGCATTCCAGTGTTCTTCTTGTCATATGTGGAAGGAAACACAGCAGCAGATATATGATAAGAATAATGAGGTATTTTTAGTGCTATAAGAGTGAGTTCAGTGTGTCAAGGTTTTTTAGCAAACAGTTACCGAAATACACCCAGCAGGTGAGTAAAATAGACCCATATATTCACTGACAGGTGCATGCAGGATGCAGTATTACAGCAGGGCTTTATGTTGGTGTTCAAAAAAAGGTGAAGTTAGGTGTTAAAGGTGTTTCAGTATATGCTTTGGAGATTAATTTGCAGGGGTTTTTTTTAAACTCTGGCAGAGAGGTTCGCCACGTGCCGGGAACGTGGCACCCGAGAAGGCATTAGTTTACTGATCACACGCACATATACACACATGTATACACACATGCACACTGAGGCACGCTGCAGCTAATGGTTACTGGTAGATCCAAGCACGAGTGAAGGGGGCGAAATGAAAGAGAGGGGTTAAGTCGCTGAGTACGGAGGGATTTAGACCTCAAACAGTTGGAGGAAAATAGAGTGGGGTGGTGGTGGGGGTAAAAGAGTGCAGGGAATGACTCACCAGGCGTGTAAGTGTTTAACTGTGCCATACTCGTGTTAACGAGTGATAGGGAAATCTACTGGGACCAACGGCGATGGCAATGCTACCA
The DNA here is from genome assembly GCA_020510985.1 of Pholidichthys leucotaenia. NCBI lineage: Eukaryota > Metazoa > Chordata > Actinopteri > Cichliformes > Pholidichthyidae > Pholidichthys > Pholidichthys leucotaenia. The sequence continues at coordinate 63,404,218 of CM035848.1, read as the reverse complement.
AGCTAACGTCTCTCCCTCTCTTGATTTCAGTCGGTGTTTTTAATGCCTTTTTGCTGCTTCCCGTTGAGCCTCGGGAGACGCGGGAAGGGAAGAACACGCCGCGGAAGAAGCAAGGGGGATATCCTTGCATCTCATTTCTCCTCTCCCTGCCTCCCTCACTTTTCAATCGTCCTCTCCCTTTCCTCCTACAGCACCAAACAGCTGCTTCTTTAAACAGATGAGATATCCCAGGTTATTGACCCAACATATTGATATGTTCCACATTTCTTTGTGTGCATGTTGGCGGGTTCGTCCTAGGAGACTAATGGTATGCCTCCAGTTCATGCTGCAGAGGAATCAATGGAAACACAAAACCCCTCCAACCTTCCAAAAAGGCCAAGGCACGTGCTTTGGTGCCAAACTGCAGTTGTGGAACCATTTACGTTAGCTTGTTAGTGGGCATTTGCACATCCCCCCCCACCACCACCAGTGATTTCAAAGCTAAACTGATAAAATATGCGCAACCATCCACTAATCCTCAACCACAATTTCCTTTGAACCCGGAGGTGCTCATTAGCGCTGGCTAATGTCGGCCGAAGGTGGGCTAACGCGTGAGGTCCTGTCACAGAGCAGGGAGGCCCATTTATGCCGTGACTGCCAAGATTGATCGGGAGGTGGGCGAGAGCAGCATATTGTAGCGTCGTTAGCCTTGCTCATTGACCATATGGAGATCAATACTTAGAGTGGCCTGAGGACAGTCAGAAACACACACACAAGGACACATGCACGCACAAAGCATTCCTTTATGGGCAAACAGACTCTGGTCCACAAACAGCCCGTGGTCTAAATAATGTTAATGATTTGACCATTAGGGCTGAGGCATGAATCAGTGGTAATGGCTACTGGAGAGGGTTGTACTGATAGATGGCAATGCATGTTCAAGCGCCTATACACATAATAATGCATGAGGAAGGAATACAAGAAGTGCTGTAAGTGTGTACACAAGCTAGAAATTCTCCAGCATGTTATAGAAAATATGCTAACAGTTGGTGGTGCTTGATCAGTTTTATTTATTTATTCTTTTTTTGGCTGTTCCTCTACACAACCTACTCTGAAAAAGGATCCATATTGTGCAAAAATAGTGCTTGCATGGGTTTTAACCCTATCGAAAATGGTCATGGTCAAATCCATACGAAACGCGAAATATGTATTGCCTTTATTTAGTTACACTCTCATGTTCTGTTTAGATCAAACACAAAGCAATTTTTTTGTGCAGTACAACTGCATATAATGTCAATGTAAAGATGCAAATTCTGGCAAAAAATTCTCTAGAAAGATGAAACTGCCACTCACAGATGGAGTAGCAGCTAAAATGGAGTCTGTGTACTTTGCTTCCATTTGTAAAAACCTGTTGTTAATCTGCTAACAAGGGCTAGCAGCTCATCAAACTGGACACCAGAGCCTCAGTTAACCAATGAAAACAAGCCATCATCGAGATGCAGTTTCTGGAGAAGGCAATGACATTTTCCCAACTGGCATTTTTGGGATTTTCACAGCAGGTACACGGCAGCAACAGAAGTTATGAAGCCCACCCCTCCACAGGGAGAACTAGAGGGCAGTCAAGAGAGTGCATAGCTCCACCAAGGTCTGTCTGTTTGTGAGCAGGATTGCAGAAAAAGTACTGGATGGATTTGATGAACTTTTCAGCCAAGGTGGCCCTTGGGCTATGGATGAACCGAGTAGATTTTGGAGGTGATCTGGGTCAGGATGCAGATTCTAGACCACTTTTCCACTTTCTTTATCATTGCGATAGGGCCTTGGCAGAGGTATGCACTCTTGGATCACCTCCAAAATCAAATGGGTTCATGTATAGCAACCCCAACCTGGAAAGACAGACTTCTCCCCCTCAATATCATCATAAACCTTTCAATATCATGTTACAGAACTGAATATATTGCATTTTAAGTACCAATGCTAAGGATACATGCAAAACAATTGTTTTTTTTGGGGGGGGGGGAGGGATTTGTTTCTTATAGATTTGCAATTTTTTCCCCATAAATTTGAAGCTGTCTTTTTCATAAATGTGCAACTTTTTTCTCATAAATTTTTAACTTTGTTCTTGTTTGCAACTTTTTTCACATTAATCTGCAACTATTTTCATGCGATTTTGTTTTAGTTTTTTTTAAAATTAATTTCATGTGAGCCATTTTATAAAACTGAGTATTTCACATTTGTAAATATGACAATTGTTTTTAGAATGTTTGTTTTTAACATTTGACTCTTCGTTTTCCAACATAAAATAATCACTTGTTTTCAAATGTATTAAAAAAATAAACCAGTCTATATCCCAAGTGTCTTTCACCACATTTCTCTCAACAATTTCTTCAAATAAGTACAGAATATTTTCAACATAACAGAATGATAAAATATTAATGTGGTGATCCGAGCTGTGTGTTGTTTTTTTCTCTCCTCTCATTAATTAGGTTTTACAGCTGCGGTTTCATCCATACCTGCGCTCCTTAATTAAGCAGCCTTTATATGGAGTGGGGCCCTCCACTCCTGCATGGAGATGTCTATGCTCACATGCAGTCAGAGTGCTCCTCTATGCTTGTGCTACCTTTTCATCTCCAGCTTTGGACCTCGCTTCAGACCCGGCACACTGTAAGCAACCTCTCTGTTTGTACTCACCTCCCTGCATCTCCCTTCTGCTTGTCTTGGACCTTCTCCTTGGCGGCGGCACCTCTCCTGGCGGCGGACTTGGATCCTTTCCCGGGGCCGGCGCCTCCTCATTCCCACCGGTGTCCTGTAAGTGCCGTTAATCTTCAGACTGAACTTCTCCCTTTTCCCACAGCTGAGGAATTCCCCTGGCACCTGGCACTGTATATGTCTGCACCAGCACTTCTTCGCCTCAGCGGGACCACGACAACGTGGCCACTGGCTGTTTCATTCCAACCGCTCCTCAACCTGTAAGATTATAATCAACTCCTCATTATTCCACTGTGTGCCACAAATAACTCACTACTCCTCTCTCTCCTCTGCAGGGTTGTGAGACTCCTCCCGCTCTACACTTACACACACACACACACACACACACACACACACACACACACACACACACACACACACACACACACACACACACACACACACACACACACACACACACACACACACACACACACAAAGATTATTGCTACTATAACTGAGTCTGTAGTCTGCTTCTGGGTCTGTTACTGAACCATTTCAGTACGTCTCCGTCAGTCAGACCCAGCAGACGGTGCAACAGCACGTAGATTAAACATCATGGAGGCCCGGTTAGACCAGCTTACTTATCAGCAACAAGTAATCTTGAATCAATTAATTCAAATAAATACACGGCTTGACCAACTTACCGCAGCTCTGCCCTCCCAGACCGGTTCCAGGGCGTCGGCTGTCCCGCCGCCTCCTTCCTCCCAGTTGCTGCATCTTCCTCGTTTAACGCCAGTTCCCACACCGACCCGCTTCAGCGGTAGGCTGGGCGAGGCTCGGGGGTTCCTCCTTCTGTGTAGCCTAGTTTTTCAGTGGGAGCCGGAGGATTTCCCCACTAATCATAGCCAGATTAGCTATGTGGTGAACCTGCTGGAGGAACGGGTCTTAGCCTGGGCGTATGCTATTATGGATCGCCTCGATTACCAAAAGCTGCACCTATGATCGATTTGTATCCAAGTTCACCCAGGTGTTTGACCACTCAGACCAGGATAACATCCTCACCACCCGCCTTCTCAATCTCCGGCAGGGGGCCAGGTCTGTGGCCAACTACTCAGTGGATTTCCGGGTTGTTGCAGCGGAGGTGGGATGGGAGGATGCATCTCTGTGTAGCATCTTTTTTTATTTATTGTTTATGGATTTTATTTAAAAATATATATATATATATATATATATATATAAAATATAAATCAAAACCAAAAAAAAATAAATAAAAGCCTTGTTCAAAAGGCATTTTTGCTGCTTGTGAAAATCTTCACACGCAGCCTTAGCCCTAGCCTTCGTGATGAGTTGGCATGAATAGATAAACCCTCCTCGTTACATGAGCTGATCTCCCTGGCCATCAATATTGATAATCGTTTTAGGGAACGGGCCAACGAGCACCGCCTTGCTAACCGCTCGGGCTCTCAGCCGTGTCTTTCCTCTCAGCCCCCTCTTCCTGCTCTTCCTCCTTCTGAACCCTCTGACACTGGGGAACCTATGTTATTGGGCCGGTCTAGGCTGCCCCCTGCTGAACGACAGTGCCACTGCAATCTCAATTTGTGCATGTATTGTGCTAGTGATGAACACAAGGTTGCTTACTGTCCTAACCAGCCAAAAAGGGAGGGGTCCGTTTGCCACAGGAGGGGGGGTTAACGGACATGGGCAGGTCAAAATCCCTTACACGACTTATGTTGCCCATTCGCTTTGATCAGTGTCACACTGAGTTTTGCACTACAGCTCTCATTGACTCAGGCGCTGAACACAGCTTCATTTTGGAGAGTCTGACAACCTGGCTGAAGCTCCCATGTCAAGATCTGGAGACTCCCTTAAATTTGGCTGCCGTTTCCAGAGAACCACTCACCAGAGTCACAAAAAAGATGACTCCCATTTCCATTTTGGTTTCAGGCAACAATTGGGAGCATTTGAGTTTCTTTGTTTTGCCCGTCCCTGCCTCCCCAGTCATTTTAGGGTATCCTTGGTTAAGACTCCACAACCCGGTTATTGATTGGCAGGCAGAAAGGGTCATTTCCTGGAGTACCTTCTGCTTAGCCGCCTGTTTGCAGTCTGCAATCTGTTCTCCCTTTGTCACCATCAGTCCCTCGCCCACCCCGTGCCTGATCTCACCTTGGTTCCCCCTGAATATCACAACCTTGCTCCAGTTTTCAGCAAGTCGAAGGCACTTTCTCTATCCCCCCCCCCACTGCCCTTACAACTGCACCATCAACCTCCTTCTGGGAGCTACGTTGCCATCCAGTAGACTGTATAGTCTGTCTGCCCCAGAGGGTGAGGCGATGGATAAATACATCAAAGAGTTGTTAAGTTCAGGCATCATCAGGCCTTCTTCATCGGCGGTGGAGCATTTTGTTTTGTTTTTTGTGGGTAAGAAGGACAGTTCTCTCCGACCCTGCATTGACTTTAGGGAGTTAAATAACATTTTCTGTGAAGGACAAGCACGCCTTGCCACTCCTTAACTCCGCCTTCGACTTGCTTCAGGGTGCCACTGTTTTCACCAAGTTGGACCTGCGCAACGCCTACCATCTGGTCTGGATCAAGGAGGGTGATGAGTGGAAGATGGAGTTCCGCACACCTAGTGGCCACTTTGAGTACTTGGTGATGGCTTTTGGTTTGACGAACACACCAGCGGTGTTCCAACGGCTCATCAATGACGTTCTGAGGGACTTCTTAAATTCCTTTGTGTTTGTGTACTTGGATGACATGCTCATTTTCTCTCGTTCTTTAGATGAGCATCAGGTACACGTGAGGAAGATCCTTCAGTGGCTGTTGGAGAACCAACTTTATGTCAAGGCAGAGAAATGTGAGTTCCATACATCCTCTACCACCTTCCTGGGGTTTATCATCGCCCATAAGGAGATCCGGGCTGACCCAGGTAAGGTGAAGGCAGTCGTGGAGTGGCCTGTTCCTTCCTCCCGCAAGCAACTACAGCAGTTCTTGGGGTTCGCCAATGTTTATCGGCACTTGATCCACGACTACAGTGTGGTTGCTCTGCCTCTCACCCACCTCACTTCCACTAAGGTTCTTTTTCGATGGTCGAAGGAGGCCGATACGGCATTTTCCAAACTAAAGTCTCGCTTCTCCTCTCCCCTTATCCTCACTCAGGTGGACACATGTTTGCAGTTCCTGGTGGAAGTGGACGCCTCGGACTCCGGGGTGGAGGCGGTCCTTTCTCAGAGTTTGATCACCCACAATAAGGTCCGTCCCTGCGCTTACTTCTCCCGATGCCTGTCCCCAGCCGAGAGGAACTATGATGTGGGTGACCAGGAGTTGCTGGCAGTCAAGTTGGCCTTGGAGGAGTGAACCACTGGCTGGAGGGAGCCTGGCAGCCATTTGTGGTCTGGACCGACCATAAGAACTTGGAGTAACTCAGGACGGCTAAATGGCTAAACTCAAGACAAGCCCGCTGGTCCCTGTTCTTTGGCAGGTTTAATTTTACCATCACCTACTGCCCAGGGTCCAAAAACATCAAGCCTGACACCCTCTTGAGACAATTATCTACTGACAGAGATAACTGCTGGAGCTGCACCCCGTTGTTTCCCCCTTGTGTGTGGTCGGCGTGCTCTCCTGGGAGATCAAGGAGAGGGTCAAGAGGGCACAGGACACTAAGCCTGACCTGGGTGGGGGTCCTGTGGGACGGATCTATGTTCCTTCCTCGGTCCGTGGCGAGGTCATCAATTGGCTACACTCTTCCAAGGTTATGTACCATCCCGGTGCGTCTCGCACCTTGCTGCAGTTGCAAAGGACCTTCTGGTGGCTGTCGATGAGGAAGGACGTAAATGAGTTCATCCGGTCCTGCCCCCAGTGCGCCACCGGCAAATCATCCTCTTCTCCCTCGAGGCTGCTGCACCCCCTACCTATCCCCAGCAAGCTATGGTTCCATGTGGCGCTGAACTTCGTAACCGGGCTTCCCCCCTCTGCTGGACATACGGTCATCCTCACCATCGTGGACAGGTTCTCGAAGGCAACTCACTTCATTCCCCTGAGTAAGCTTCCGTCTGCCAAGGAGACGGCCAACCTTTTCGTGCTACACGTTGTCCGCCTCCATGGGATTCCGGTGGACGTGGTCTTGGACCGGGGTCCCCAGTTTGTCTCCCAGGTTTGGCGATCTTTTTGTGAGGCCATTGGGACGATGGTCATCTTGTCCTCTGGGTATCGCCCCCAGAATAATGGCCAGTGCGAGCGAGCCAACCAAGAGCTGGAGGCAGCCCTGAGGTGTGTCACGGCCTCTAATCCTGGGTCCTGGAGTACGTACCTACCTTGGATTGAGTATGCACACAACTCCACCACCTCTGCAGCTACGGGCCTCTCCCCCTTCAAGGTGTCTTTAGGTTACAACCCCCCCCCCCCCCCCGCCGTTCTTAGAGGGGGAGGTAGACATCGCTGTACCATCTGTGCAGTGTCACATCAAGCGCTGTCACCGGATTTGGAGGATCACCAGGGCTTACCATACCTTCTTGGCCAGAAGGTATGGTTGTCCACTAAACACATTAACCTAAAGACTGATTCCAGCAAGCTCTCTCCTTGCTTTATTGGCCCTTACCCCATCTCTTACATCATCAATCCAGCTACTTTTCGCCTGTCTCTTCCCCGTGCTCTTCGCATCTGTCCTACCTTTCATGTTTCTCAGGTAAAACCGTTTTCCACCAGCCCTCTGTGTCCCCCATCGAAGCCGCCTCCCCCTCCAGTGATGACCGACAGCGATCCGGCATATAGGGTCTACCACATTATGGATGTACCACAGAGGGGGCGAGGCCTACAGTACCTGGTGGACTGGGCTGGGTATGGACCTGAGGACAGATCATGGGTCCAGGCATCTTTCATCACGGATCGAGAGATGGTCAGGGCATTCCATCGGTCCCACCCATGGTGGTTGAGTCGGTCGCTGGGAGGCGTTCCTTAAGGGCGGGGGAAGCGGGGGGGCACTGTGGTGATCCGAGTTGTGTGTTTGTTTTTTTTTTCTCTCCTCTCATTAATAATGTTTCACAGCTGCAGTTTCATCCACACCTGCGCTCCTTAATTAAGCAGCCTTTATATAGAGTGGGGCCCTCCACTCCTGCATGGAGACGTCTACGCTCACATGCAGTCAGAGTGCTCCTCTACACTTGTGCTACCTTTTCATCTCCAGCTTTGGACCTCGCTTCAGACCTGACATACCATAAGCAACCTCTCTGTTTGTACTCACCTCCCTGCATCTCCCTTCTGCTTGTCTTGGATTACCTGTGTACAGGTGGACCTTCTCCTTGGCGGTGGCAGCTCTCCTGGCAGCGGACCTGGATCCTTTCCCGGGGCCGGCGCCTCCTCATTCCCACCGGCGTCCTGTAAGTGCCGTTAATCTTCAGACTGAACTTCTCCCTTTTCCATCAGCTAAGGAATTCCCCTGGCACCTCGCTCTGTATATACCTGCACCAGCACTTCTTCACCTCAGCGGGACCACGGCAACCAGGAGAGAACGTGGCCACTGGTTGTTTCATTCCAACCGCTCCTCAACCTGTAAGATTATAATTAATTCCTCATTATTCCACTGTGTGCCACAAATAACTCTCTACTCCTCTCTCTCCTCTGCAGGGTTGCCAGACTCCTCCCGCTCTAAACACACACACACACACACACACACACATTTAATAAAGATTATTGCTACTACAACCAAGTCTGTAGTCTGCTTCTGGGTCTGTTACTAAACCATGTCAATTAAAATTGCTAATTTATAAATGTTAAATAACACTACCACCACCAGGTGCTAATTTATGCTAATATATGAATGTTAACGTTAATATTAATGTAGGCTAATTTATGAATGTTAAATATCACTGCCACCAATAACCAGGTTATCAAGTTGAGCTAGCTGCTGTTCACCTGAATCTAGTGTGGAGCAAGCTAATGAGCAAGTTTGTGAGCTTCTATCGGATATAAACACGAAAAAAGCTGACGAAATAAAACACTATCACAGACTACATAATCTACATGTTAACTTCAGTGGTGAAATGAACAAAGCAACAGCCATTCATTAACTTACCAGGGATTATTAAGCAGACACTCCGGGAAATGTGACCCGTGCTGGCAAAATGAGTCGGAATGCGCACCGGGTAATTATGAGTTACAGGCACGAGAAGTCATAAATCATGATTCTTTCTGGCAGCAAGTCCTGGGAAAACCCCCATCAATGCCTGGTATCACTGTAAAGCTTGGAATGCCTACTTTCTAAAAATACACATTTTTGCAGAAGACGTAACTCAGGACCATTCGAATGCGAGTTTTCAAACCAGCCAAAATATAAACAAAATTGGCTTGCTGCTAGTCAGTTTTTGCCCAATTCTGACAAATATCATTTTGAAGGTCTTTCAATACAGAATCTGAAAATAACGTTACCTCAGTTTTGAAAATTTCCTGATTGTGACTCATTTTGCCAGCATGGATCACAAATGAATGGTGGTCTATGGGGAAAACTACATTGTTTGGAACTAATCACTGCTCCATGACCCACGTGACTTCTGCACTCCAAAGTTTCTATTGAAGTCTATTGGAGTGTCGCAACTATCATACTATATGGCTATGCCTCCACCTTCCTCCTGTAGGCGTTCTTAGTGTGTTTTATGCCTCTTCTCAGGTTGGCTCTAGCAGTGCAGTACAGAGAGCTGTCCCTCTGCCTGAAGGCTGAGTTGCAAGCTCTGATCAAAGCCTGGACCTCACTGGTCATCCAGGGTTTCTGGTTTGGAAAGACCTGGGTGTGTTTGGTGACTGTCACATTTTCTACACAGCATGTAATGTAGAAGAGGACAGACTCGATGTAGGAGTCCAGGTCCTGCTGTTCAAAGATGCTCCAATCAGTGCAGCTAAAGCAGTCCTGTAGCTGGAGGAGAGCATTTTCAGGCCAGGTTTTAACTGTTTCTTTGGTTGGGGGGGGGGGGGGGGGGGAAATTCTTCCTCAGGGGGGTGTAGGCAGGTATGAGAAGCAGGGAGAGATGGTCTGATTGTCCAAGGTGAGGGAGGGGGTGGCTCTGTAGGTGGGCTTAATGTTACTGTAAACGGGATCCAGTGTTCTATCCCCTCTTGTGGGACACTTAACATGTTGGTGAAATTTGAGGAGTATAGCCTTTAAGCATGCTTTGTTAATATCTCCTGCAATAATGTGGATCCCCTCACTTTTTCATGTAAATTTGCAGCTTTTTCAAGTAAATGTGCAGCTTTTTTCATGCAAATTTGCAACTTTTTTTTCTCGTTAATTTGCAACAATTTTTGTAAACAAATTTGCAAACAAATTTTTTTTTGGTCAATTTTCTACTTTTTCATGCAACTTTGCAACTAAATTTCAGAACGTTCACATGGATGCTGGTTAAATTTTGATTCCATGTAATGGTTATTTTTTTTTTTTTATGTTTGTCTAGACCAGGGGTCTCCAACCAGGGGCTCCTGGAACGTTCAGGTTTCTGTGGGAAATTTTCTAATTTCACTTCTTAATTAGTCCAAAGATTTGCAAATAATCTGTCATTGTTGTGCATGTGTTCTGTAGGCACCCTTGCACCCATGCACAACAACAGCAAATTATTTGCAAATGTTTGGACCAATTTATTTATTTAGCGAATGCAAAGTCCTTAAGCCAAGCAGTTGCCTCCTGGTTTGCTGTATGGAGGGTGTGTAATCCTCCTTCCAGTCTTTGGAGCGGGCAAGCCTCTATGATGTGTTCCATTGTTTGCTCCTCTCCACATGCGCACAGTGGGCTAGGGCTACTGCCCCATCTGTAAAGGCTGGCCAAGCAGGGGCCATGTCCAGTCCTGAAGCGATTGAGTGTAGACCACTGTCTCCTTGGGAGGTTGGTGCCCGGGACCTGTTGGTTGGGGTTTATCACCAGCTGTTTGTTTGGGACCTCCTTGGTCTCCCATTCCTCTTGCCAAGCTGTCTGGATGGTAAAGTCAGCTGGGGGAGGGTTTTTCCAAATCGGCCGTCTGGATGAAAGTCGGGCAGTGGGTGGAGTGTAGATATCTGCATGGATTGGTAAGTGAGGAGAATCTTTAACTTTTTGGAGCATCCTTTGAGTTAATGCTGCTCGCCGGATGTGTGGAGGGGCTATGTTTGACAGTACAGAGAGCCAGGGGAGTGGTGTTGAGCGGATTGTTCCAGTTATAGTTCTCATGGTTGTGTTGAGCTGGGTGTCTACATGGTGTGTGTAAGATGACCTGGACCAGACAGGGGCACAATATTCTGCTACAGAGTATGAAAGGGCCAGTGCTGAGGTGCGCAGGGTGGAGACTGCCGCCCCCCATTTTGCACCAGCGAGCTTGCAGAGCAGGTTGTTTCGTACCTTCACCTTAGCAGCCGTCCCCTTTAGATGTTCCTTGAAGGATAAGGTCCTATCAAGGGTCACTCCAAGATAAGTTGGATTTGGGGCATGCTTAAGCTGGAGTCCGCTCAGGTGGATGTTTAGTTCTCTGGCAGCTTTTGCATTGTGGAGATGGAATACACTGGAGACGGTTTTTGCTGGGCTTGGTTTTAGGCGCCAGATTTTGCAGAACTGGTCCAGTTTGGCAAGATCTTCCGTGAGCACCCGTTCCAGTGGTTCAAAGTCTGGTGCTTGGAATGCCAAACAGATGTCGTCTGCATAGGTGAATTTGCGGGATTTTGTAGTAGGTGGGTCGTTTATGTAGAGGTTGAACAAAGTTGGAGCTAGAACTGAGCCTTGTGGGAGTCCGTTTTTCTGCATTCTCCATGCACTTGTCTTTGGACCAATTAAGAAGTGAAATTAAAAATTTCCCACAGAAATCTGAACATTTCAGGAGCCCCAGGTTGGAGGCCCCGGACTAGACAATGACCCCATTTGATTTAAGTTATATACAGTATATATATATATATATACGTATATATACACTCACCGGCCACTTTATTAGGTACACCATGCTAGTAACGGGTTGGACCCCCTTTTGCCTTCAGAACTGCCTCAATTCTTCGTGGCACAGATTCAACAAGGTGCTGGAAGCATTCCTCAGAGAGTTTGGTCCATATTGACATGATGGCATCACACAGTTGGCGCAGATTTGTCGGCTGCACATCCATGATGCGAATCTCCCGTTCCACCACATCCCAAAGATGCTCTATTGGATTGAGATCTGGTGACTGTGGAGGCCATTTGAGTACAGTGAACTCATTGTCATGTTCAAGAAACCAGTCTGAGATGATTCCAGCTTTATGACATGGCGCATTATCCTGCTGAAAGTAGCCATCAGAAGTTGGGTACATTGTGGTCATAAAGGGATGGACATGGTCAGCAACAATACTCAGGTAGGCTGTAGCGTTGCAACGATGCTCAATTGGTACCAAGGGGCCCAAAGAGTGCCAAGAAAATATTCCCCACACCATTACACCACCACCACCAGCCTGAACCATTGATACAAGGCAGGATGGATCCATGCTTTCATGTTGTTGACGCCAAATTCTGACCCTACCATCCGAATGTCGCAGCAGAAATCGAGACTCATCAGACCAGGCAACGTTTTTCCAATCTTCTATTGTCCAGTTTCGATGAGCTTGTGCAAATTGTAGCCTCAGTTTCCTGTTCTTAGCTGAAAGGAGTGGCACCCGGCGTGGTCTTCTGCTGCTGTAGCCCATCTGCCTCAAAGTTCGACGTACTGTGCGTTCAGAGATGCTCTTCTGCCTACCTTGGTTGTAACGGGTGGTTATTTGAGTCACTGTTGCCTTTCTATCAGCTCGAACCAGTCTGGCCATTCTCCTCTGACCTCTGGCATCAACAAGGCATTTCCGCCCACAGAACTGCCGCTCACTGGATATTTTTTCTTTTTCGGACCATTCTCTGTAAACCCTAGAGATGGTTGTGCGTGAAAATCCCAGTAGATCAGCAGTTTCTGAAATACTCAGACCAGCCCTTCTGGCACCAACAACCATGCCACGTTCAAAGTCACTCAAATCACCTTTCTTCCCCATACTGATGCTCGGTTTGAACTGCAGGAGATTGTCTTGACCATGTCTACATGCCTAAATGCACTGAGTTGCCGCCATGTGATTGGCTGATTAGAAATTAAGTGTTAACGAGCAGTTGGACAGGTGTACCTAATAAAGTGGCCGGTGAGTGTATATATATATACATATATACAGATGATTTTCCCCCACATTTTGTAGAGTTTGAATTCTTCCCCATTACAAAATCTTGCATATTGACCCCTAAAACCTAGAAATGGCCCTGACTACAATAATACTTACAGTGCCCCCTCAATATTAACTGTTGAGAAAATGTTCTGTGTATTGTCCCCTCCCAACAGAGAAATGAAACATCCGCTCATGATCTGAGGAGAAGGACAGTGTGCATCCATGTCCGTTAACACCGGATACAGAAGCTAACATCACAGGTGAGTCTCAAGACGCAGTGGCGGCTATTTCAGTCCCATCTGCAAGGAGGGAGAACAGGAGGAGCAGGAGTGGAGGAGCAGGAGTGGAGGAGTGGGAGGGGAGGAGAGGAAAGAACGGAAACCGAGGCTCTAAATTTAGCCTGATGCGACATTCCAGAAAAGAATAATGCTGTTTCCTACTCCTCCTGCTGCTGCTGTTTCTGCTGCTGGAGAGGGATACAGAGTGGGAATGATGAGCTATAGCACGTGTGTAGAAAGTATCAAACAGTGTAGCAAACAGTTTTCCTCGCTGTTGAACATGGAAGTTTTTAGAGCCAGAGTGCTGGGTGTACCATGTGATTCTCCGCTCGTCCTCATGTCCCTGACCTTCTGCAGAGGGAGGGAGCGAGAGGAGAAGAGAGGGAAGTGAAATGCAGAAGCTGGGGGCATCAGAAGGGAAGGAAAGATGAGAGGGAGCAGAGGAGGAGAGGAGAAAACACAAGGAACCGAAATGTTCCGGTGCCACAGTGTCGCTGCTTACATGCGTGTCCGCGTGTGTCCGCCAGACTCGGGCTCACACGGCAAGTGGCACAGCCTGGGGGCGCGCGACCCGCCAGGTGTCCGTTCACATTAAAACAGCTGCTTCAGGTGTGGCGAGGAGTGTTCCGCATGACCTTTTTACATGTTGGCCCTCTTCTGTGAATGAGTTCCTCCTCTGCAAATGAGCGCACCCACACACGCACGCACGCCAACAAACACGATGTGGATGGGGAGGAAACGAGGACGACGCCTGCAACTCTTTACCGCACTGCAAAAAACAAAATCTTAGTGAGATCAAATATCTTAAATCAAGGCTATGTGTGCTTGTTTTTCATCTGACAAGATATTTTCTCTTGTGCAGTTTTCTGTAAGAAAATCTTCCTTCATACAAGATGTTTTTACTCGTTTTAAGCAATTTAATTTTGTTTTAAGAAAATTTTCTTCTATTCATGGAGCAAGAAAATTGTACTTATCAAGTTGGAAGTAAAAATGTCCTAAAATAAGTAAAAAAATTTCCTTGCTTTTTCTCGTAAATTTAATTCATAAATTATTTTTTTATATGTAATTGCAACATTTCTCTCTTGAACTTGAAACATTTTCCCCCAAAAATTTGCTACTGAATTTGTAACTTTTTTCTTGTACCTCTGCAATTTTTTGAAAATCTTTCTTCTGACTTTTTTCCTTGTGAATGTGTAAGATTTTTTTTTCCTCTTAAATTTGTGAGTTTTTCACATTTAATTTGCAACTTTTTTTCCTCATGAATTTTTAACTTCTTTCTGAGAAATTTGTGACCTTCCTCTTGCAATAAATTTGCTACTTTTTGTTGTAAATTTTCTGTCATAAACTCTCCGTGTGCTTCTCCCCAGCGCACGGAAGAGGGGAAAAGGACAAATGGATTTACGCGCAGGTTCACCACACACACCTTTATTAACACAACATGAATATACAGAAGACAAGACCGCTACCGTTAATGTTTCCACAGAGGCTAGGGGAGTCCTTCTGGACGCTCTACAGTCCACAGGGAGAGACACCGGCAAAAGACGCACGCAGTAGTACTCACAGAGCTGGAGCAGTCCAGTAGTCCAAATTTGCCCCGAGGGAAACAGTCCTTAGACGACGTGACGGTTAGACGGCGGAGCACAGCCATCTAATGCGTACAATGGTCCAGCGGCGTTTGTCTAGCAAAGAGCTGCTTTAGTACAAATGCTGCTGGCGTGGCAAATTCGGGAACACCCGGGCGAGGCGCGGGAAGGATAATTACCGGGACTGGGAACAGCTGATGGGAGAGCGAGGGGCGTGGCTGGACCGACAGACTGTCAGCAGCGTGGGAGAAGGTAGGTTACAGAGGCTGACTAATAGCTGCCGGTCAGGCAGTGGCTATGGGTATGGAAGGAACACATAATGCACACATACAACAGACCCAAACCCCACAGAGAGATCAGGACCGAGCCGGGGAAAGCCAAGCTGGCTCGGCTCATGACAATTTTCAACTTTTTCTCAGAAATCTGTGATTTTATTCTTGTAAACTGCAATTTTATTTAGTGTGAAATCGCAACATTTCTCTCTTAAATTTGAATTTTTCCCCCATAAATTTGCAACTTTTTTCTTTTCTTTACTTTTTTCTTCTTTTTCTTTTGAAAATCTTTCTTGTGACTTTTTCCTTGTAAACCTGCAACTTTTTTTCTCAATAATTTGTGATTTTTTTTTTCACATAAATTTGCAAATTTTTTCTTGTAAAATTTCAACTTTTTTCGAGGAAATCTGTAACTTCATTCTTGAAAACTGACAATTCTTTTTGTGAATTTGCAACATTTCCCTCTTAAACTTGAAATTTTTCCCATAAATTTGATACTTTCTTGCAAATTTGCAACTTTTTTTTACCATAACTTTTCAACTTTTTTCTCCATAAACTTATGATGAGACTTTCGGGAGCTGGATTAGGACAGTCAAGGGCCCTTAAATTGTCCAAAATGCTAAACGTTCACTAAACTCACCAGTTTACTTCATAACTGACTGCAGACTAGAATACGATCTCCTGGGGACCCCTTCTGGGTAAACTAGGGACCAGAAAGCATCCAACTCCAGAGTTAATAGAGTGAGAGGAGAACGCTCCCGAGGAGGTAAACAGGAACGACAGTCACGCAGATGGAGAGAAGTGACGATCAAAGCTGACAACTAAAGGGGAGGGCAAAGTTTATGCAGTCGCTGAGGGAACTGCTTGTGCTGTTCTGGTTCAGGGTGACATGACGGCGGCGGACAGGACGTCAGAGTCCAACCCCAGATCAAAATAAATAAATAACGCTTGATCCTGGTGGTTAAATGGCGGAGATTTATAGGGGGCTTCGTAAATACATGACAGGTGAATACGCGTGTATAAGTGACCTCTGAGTTATGTACGCACAAACAACCCCACCCCTTGTCTCTGGTGCTGGCGACCAAGCCCGCCCACGACGAGGTCACGCCGGAGATTTACTCCCTTATCAATGTGACCAGGCAGCTGCCCGTCAGAGGAGCGGCGAGACGAGAAAAGCTGCAGCAGGATGAAAGATGGAAAAGGACGGGCGGGTAAGGGATGGAGGTCCGCCACGGACAAGGTCACGTTTCTATGGAGATTTGGTTTTTTTGTTGTTTTTTTTTACAGCAAGGAGGCAGTTGTGACTATCTGACATGCATCAAGGTCTCAGAGTGCAGGGGTGGGGGGTGAAGAAAAAGTAGAGAGTGACAGAAGGAAAACAAGACATATTTCTTCTTTGCTACGGCAGTGATGGAGTGTGTCGCCACAGCTTCTCCTCCCCCAGATTACAGAGTGACGTAGTGTTATCACTCCTCTGATAGGAGCTCTGCCACGGAGGGGGGGGGGGGGCAGAAAAAAAGGAGGAGGAGGAGGGGTGACGATTCTCATTGCTGGAAAAATGGTCTGATAGCCGAGGAAGGAGGGAGGGGAGGAAGGGAAAAGTGAGGCAGAGATAGAGACATAGTGCCACACAAAGGAGCAGAGCAGACACAAAGAGAGGGAGGGAGGGATGGACGGACGGACGGAGGAAAAACAGGGCAAGGGAGGGAAAGTGGAAAAAACGGGGGGGGGGGCAGTGAGACTGAAAAAGAGGCTTCTTTGTGTTAAAAAGATCAGAGGATGCAGAAGCTAAGTTAAAAAATACGAGAAAGCAGAGGAAGGAGGGAGTTGGAAAGGTGAGCAAGAGGTGAAAGGAGAAAAACGAGTGATGGGGGGGGGGTCAAGGAACGTGTGTGTGTGTGTGTGTGTGTGTGTGTGTGCGCGTGCATCCACATGGCAGCGGCGGGCAACGTTTACAAAGAGGCAGCTGTTCCATTAGCTGCTGCCATTGTGTCTAATTACATCCTGGTCTCCTTAGACACACAACCGCCGCCGACTCTCCAGCCGACCAAGAAATCCCAACCAGGCCAGCTAACAAGGGCCGCAACTCGCAGTGACGCAGCCACACCACAGTGCACGCGCGTGCGTGCGTGCGTGCATGTGTGAATCACAGTGCCATGTATACTCCTGTGCAACACCAACCCCCATCCCACAAGGCAGAGAAACGACACTGAAGGACTAGCAGCGTCTTAGCGAGTGATATCAGATTTAGGCTCTGAAGCAGAGCCCCCCCCCCACACACACACATACATAAGTTTGTTACTTTTTTCTTGTCAATTTGCACATTTTTTTTTCCTTTGTGATTTTTCACTTGTAAAATTACAGTTTTTTTCCTTATAAATTCCAACTTTTTGTCAACTAAATTTCCAGCTTTTTTCTTGTAACTTAAATTTTTGAAATTCTTGTAAAGTTTGCAACTTTTTTTCATCATAAATTTGCTACTTTGTCAATTTTAATTTTTGTTTCTCAAATGTCAAAGTTCAACTTTTTTGCACAGAAATTTGTGACTTTATTCTTGTAAATTCACTTTTTTTCTTTTGAATTTGCAATTTTCTCTCTTAAACTTGAAACTTTTTTCCATAAATTTGCTACTTTTCTTTTGTTTATTTGCACATTTTTTCTTGAAAATTTCCAACTTTTTCCTCACATCTTTTCAACCCATTTCTCACAAACTTGTGACTTCTTTCCTTGTAAATTTGCAAGTTTTTTTCATAAATTTGTGATTTTTTTTCATGTAAATTTGCACCCTTTTTCATTTTTCTTGTAAATTTTGGTACCCCTTTTTTTTTTTTAATTTGCAACATTTTTCTCTTTTTTCCTCACATGAATTTGCATCATTTCTCTCTTAAAGTTGAATTTTCCCCCAATAAATTTGCTTCTAAATTTGCAACATTTTTTCTCATAAATTTTAAACTTTTTTCTCAGAAATTTGTGACTTTTCTCTTGTAAATTTGTAACTTTTCCCCTCAGATATTAGGGACTTTATGCTTGTACATAGATTTGCTTTTTTTCTGGTGAATTTGTAACATTTCTCTCTTAAATTTGGAACGCTTTTCCCCATAAAACTGTTGACTAAATTTGCAGCTTTTTGTTTAGTAAATTTAAAATTTTTTGTTTCACATAATTGTTACTTTTTTCTGATAAAATTTCAATTTTTTTCCAGGAAATTTGTGACTTTATTCCTGTAAATTCCCAGATTTTCTCTTGTGAATTTGACACAATTCTCGCTTAAACATGAACCTTTTTTCTCCGATAATTTCATTACTTTTTTCTACTTTTAACTTTTTTTTCTTGCAAATGTGATTTTTCTTATAAATTAAATTTTTTTCCCTCTTGGATTTTTCAAAATTTTTGTCAAAAATTTGTGACTTGTGTCTTATAAATTTGCAACATTTTGTCAGAAATTTGCTACTTTTTTTCTTTAAAAATGTGCACCTTTTTCTTGGTTACTGTACAATGTTAATTACACAGGGTTACAAAAATAATTTTTTGTAAGTTGTCTGTGTTTTTTCAACTGATTTATGAGAATTTTGCACCGCTGAATCAAAAAATGACATCCATTTCACTCAATCAGGTGCTACGTAAAAACCTGTACTTACTTAGTACTGTGCATGTACAGTGGTACCTCTACTTACGAAATTAATTGGTTCTGGAAGTAGTTTCGTAACCTGAAAATTCCGTAAGTAGAGACGCGTTTTCCATGTAAATGCCCTAATCCGTTCCAAGCCCCCCAAAATTCGAACATAAATTTTTTATAAATCATAAAAATGCATCAAAACATGAAACAAATACATGTTACAATTAGATTACTGCACAATAAACATAAAATGAGAGTTGTACATAATGTAAAAAACAAAGAATAAAGTAAAGAATAAAAATTATGTTCATTTACCTTTTAACTGCTATCGTCGTCACCTTTTGCCTTCTTTGGTTCATGTTCTCTCTCAGCAGTGGTTTTTGCCGGACGTTTTGTAAAGAACCGATCCAAGGACGCTTGCTTTTGTCGGCTTTTAACAATCCTTCGAAAATGTGCAAATGACAGAGAGGCCTTTGGAAGGAGTCGTAGCTTTTAGGGCTTCCTTTTGTTTTAATACCATGCCGATCGTAGATGTATTATGGCCATATTCTTTGGCGAGCTCAACCAAATGCATCCCTTTTTCATACTTTTCTATTATCTCTTGCTTTGTTTGTACGGACAAAAAAACTCTGTTCTTCTTCTTTTCTTCTTTTCCACTTTTCTCCATCACTTTCTTGGGGTCCATAGTGAATAAAAAGTTAATACACACACGTAAAACTGTCCGAACACTTCGTGGCCAATGGGATGCCAGGAAGATGCTAGGCGATAGCCAATGGCAGAGCAGCTACAAGTATGTTTACGTTCGGTAAACTCTGGGAGCTGCGAGTAGCAGCGCGTACTGTATTTTTGCCTTTCGTATCCTGAAATTTCTTTCATAACAAGAGGCAATATTTTCCCGTTGAGGCGTGTCGTAACCTGAAAATTCCATTTGTAGAGACGTTCGTAAGTAGAGGTACCACTGTACTTACCTTTTATATAAAGGTAAGTACATATAAATTGAATGTTATGTCATCATTGTTCAAAATTCAGAGAATTTCAAGACATAAAAAAGAATTCTGCATCATATAAAGTGAAAATACCCATACATGTAAACAAAAACGTGTAAAACAACATGTGACCATAATTTAAAAAGTTGACCTGATTGAGCAAAACCAATGTGATTTTTGGATTCAGTACATCAAAATTGTCCTAAATCAGCTAAAAAAAGACAATAAATTTGGTGTCGACCAGTGTTTTATATATATACAGTGGGGAAAAAAAAGTATTTAGTCAGCCACCAATTGTGCAAGTCCTCCCACTTAAAAGATGAGAGAGGTCTCCAATTTTCATCATAGGTATACCTCAACTATGAGAGACAAAATGAGAAAAAAAAAAAATCCAGAAAATCACACTGAAGGATTTTTAATGAATTAATTGGTAAATTCCTCGGTAAAGTAAGTATTTGGTTAATAACAAAAGTTCATCTCAGTACTTTGTTATATACCCTTTGTTGGCAATGACAGAGGTCAAACGTTTTCTGTAAGTCTTCACAAGGTTTTCACACACTGTTGCTGGTATTTTGGCCCATTCCTCCATGCAGATCTCCTCTAGAGCAGTGATGTTTTGGGGCTGTTGGTGGGCAACACGGACTTTCAACTCCCTCCAAAGATTTTCTTTGGGGTTGAGATCTGGAGACTGGCTAGGCCACTCCAGGACCTTGAAATGCTTCTTATGAAGCCACTCCTTCGTTGCCCAGGCGGTGTGTTTGGGATCATTGTCATGCTGAAAGACCCAGCCACGTTTCATCTCCAATGCCCTTGCTGGTGGAAGGAGGTTTTCATTCAAAATCTCACGATACATGGCCCCATTCATTCTTTCCTTTACACGGATCAGTCGTCCTGGTCCCTTTGCAGAAAAACAGCCCCAAAGTATGATGTTTTCACCCCCATGCTTCACAGTAGGTATGGTGTTCTTTCTCCTCCAAACACGACAAGTTGAGTTTTTACCAAAAAGTTCTATTTTGGTTTCATCTGACCATATGACATTCTCCCAATCCTCTTCTGGATCATCCAAATGCTCTCTAGCAAACTTCAGACGGGCCTGGTCATGTACTGGCTTAAGCAGGGGGACACGTCTGGCACTGCAGGATTTGAGTCCCTGGCGGCGTAGTGTGTTACTGATGGTAGCCTTTGTTACTTTGGTCCCAGCTCTCTGCAGGTCATTCACTAGGTCCCCTCGTGTGGTTCTGGGATTTTTGCTCTCTGTTCTCGTGATCATTTTGACCTCACGGGGTGAGATCTTGCGTGGAGCCCCAGATAGAGGGAGATTATCAGTGGTCTTGTATGTCTTCCATTTTCTAATAATTGCTCCCACAGTTGATTTCTTCACACCAAGCTGCTTACCTATTTGCAGATTCAGTCTTCCCAGCCTGGTGCAGGTCTACAATTTTGTTTCTGGTGTCCTTTGACAGCTCTTTGGTCTTGGCCATAGTGGAGTTTGGAGTCTGACTGTTTGAGGTTGTGGACAGGTGTCTTTTATACTGATAATGAGTTCAAACAGGTGCCATTAATACAGGTAACGAGTGGAGGACAGAGGAGCCTCTTAAAGAAGAAGTTACAGGTCTGTGAGAGCCAGAAATCTTGCTTGTTTGTAGGTGACCAAATACTTATTTTACCAAGGAATTTACCAATTAATTCATTAAAAATCCTTCAATGTGATTTTCTGGATTTTTTTTTTCTCATTTTATCTCTCATAGTTGAGGTATACCTATGATGAAAACTGGAGACCTCTCTCATCTTTTAAGTGGGAGAACTTGCACAATTGGTGGCTGACTAAATACTTTTTTGCCCCACTGTATATAATGCTTTGCTTTTTGCTGTTCATTTAGACAATGATCTGATGATAAAAAAAAATGTGTCCACAAAGCACAATCTTGCACAGGATCTCCAAAAAGGAAGAAACAGCCCTGCTAACCACAGTGTCATGCAGACTCCAATGCAACCCCACCCCCCCTCTGCACAACACAAGGCAGAGAAATGACATTGAAGATCTACGAGCGTCTGTGCGTGTGTGTTACCCGGCATGTTCCGCTGGATAACACACATGCACTCACACTCACCCCCCCACCCCCCCACCCCCAGCCGCTGAGGAGAGGAGCATCTGAGGTTTTGTGAAATACCAAACATACCAGAGAAGCCACATGAGAGAGAAGAGGCAGCTTTTGAGCAGCCTCCAAAGAGCTGGTGAAACATAAGGGCTTGCAGTTGCTGCGGGAACAACACTTTTCCACACGCACACACATGCACACGAAGCTAGTGTGACGCAGAGGCAGAGTGACAGAGAGGCAGAATTGACACCGACCGCATGCTAACATGCAAACACCCCGACCACGCAAAGTCCCCCCCGCCGCCCCACTCCCTCCTAATCAGCTCAGCGGTGTAGCATTTGGATAAGAAGCGCTCCCGAGACTCCTCAACAATAGAGAGACAGGAGGGCTTACATTGTATTAAAGCAGCCGGAGCGTACACAAGCATCCTGCTAACCCCATCATCTGAGGAGAACCACGACGACGTGGACGAGAGGCCCTCCACTCGTCGGGCCGGTTTGTTTTTACACCCCAGTCAGGTTGGGTCACCACGTTCCGTAAAACACTTCAGTTCATCAACATGTGATTTATGGACGCCAAAACAAAGACGGAGACGGGTGTCGGATAGATGATGGAAACGGTGAGAGAAAAGTCAAGAATGAAGCAACAGTCCCAACACTGAAAAACTGCTGACTGATCATTTCACAGTAGAGGTCAGAGACTCCTGACAGAGCAGTGTTGTCTGTGTGGTCCAACCATGGCTGGATATTTTAGTTGCAAATTTACATTTGAAAAATGTCCAAAATTGTTGCAAATTAATGAGAAGAAAGCTGCAAATTAATGGAAAAAAGTTGTAAATTAATGAAAAAAGCTGCACATTTCTAAGAAAAAATGAAAACACCAAGGTGCCGATGCCTCGGTGCCTATGGCAGGCATGGGGGTGTGTGAAAAAGGCGCACCGTCACCTCTATTGACCTGGCATAGTTATTACAATACCTTTTTCCCAGCTCCAGTGATGGTAAAAGTGAGTTAAATTAGTGTTTATTTTGATAACAAAGCCATATGTGGATATTGTGCCAAATAAAAATTTGATAAAAAGTGGCGATACAATGATACAAGCCTTTAGTTCCACTTGATTTTGACCAGGCGAGCTGGAAAGCTGGTAACAGACAGACAGATACACACGCAGACGCATGCAGTGATTATACCTAAGTTGCTCTGAACTGAGGCGTAATTAATGTAACTAAGAAACCCCCAGTATGGAAGAAAAATAGGACACTGGAAGAAAAATAATGTGACGTACCATAAGCTTTAAAAATGAAATGTTGCAGTTGTAGGACTTATTAGTGTTTTAATATTGAAATTGCTGCATAATTTAAGCACAAAACTTAGTTTGAAAGGGTTTTTTTTCCCATTGATCAACTGTCTGCTGTGGTCCGCCATGTTTAGGAAGTCCTCCATGGGCTGTTAAAAAAGTCTCACTGTTGCCTCTAGTGGCCCAGCATAGTTATTACAATACCTTTTTTAATGGCTCTATTACATGGCAATGGTGAATTAAATTTGTGTTTATTTTAAAAACAAAGCCATCCATCCATCCATCTTCTACCGCTTTTCCGGAGGTCCGGGTCGCGGAGGCAGCAGTTCAAGCAGAGAAGCCCAGACTTCCCTCTCCCCAGCCACCTGCTCCAGCTCTTCAGAGGGGATACCAAGGCGTTCCCAGACCAGCTGGGAGACAGTCTCTCCACCGAGTCCTGGGTCTGCCCCGGGGTCTCCTCCCAGTGGGACGTGCCTGAAACACCTCAAGTGGGAGGCGTCCAGGAGGCATCCTAATCAGATGCCCATACCACCTCAACTGACTCCTTTCAATGTGGAGGAGCAGCGGTTCTACTCTGAGCCTCTCCCGGATGACTGAGAACCTCACCCTATCTCTGAGGGTGAGTCCAGCAATCCTACGGAGAAAGCTCATTTCAGCCGCTTGTATCCGCGATCTCGTTCTTTCGGTCATTACCCAAAGCTCGTGACCATAGGTTACCATTGGATTAGGTGGCGGTCAAAGGCGGAGACCTTGGCGGACTGATCCCAAGCTTTCTAAAAACAAAGCCTTACCTCGAAATTCTGGCAAATTAAAACTCGAGAAAATATGGCGATGCAATGATACAAGCCTTTAGTTCCATTTAATTTTGGCCGGGTGAGCTGGAAAGCTGGTAACAGACAGATGCAACCAACCACACACACACAGACGCAATGAGTGATTACCGTATGCCTCTCTGTGTCACCGAGGCATAAAAATCGCAAATCTGTAAGAAAAGCTGCAATCCCCCCTGACGAGGCCTCCCCTTCCCCCTGCAAACCCCCCCCCCCCCAACATTGTTTTGCATGTATCCTGAGCACTGGTGCTTAAAATGCCTTTTATTCAGTTATATAACGTGATATAGAAAGGTTATGATGATATTGGGAGGGGACAGTTCTCTGCCTATATCCTGTATTGTATCTCTGCCCTGTATCCCAGCAACAGCTTGTCACCCTCAGCTCAGCACTTCTGCTTTCCTATGGTCAGACTTTCTACTGATTTTTTAATAGCAGTCTCTAAATAACAGTGGACAGGAAACATTTTCTAGCAGCTCTGGATGTAAAATATGATGACACGGAAAGCAGGAGTCTGAGCACGGACTAGTACCGGCGTCCTATATCCTACCCATGCAGCAGTTCTGATTGGCTGCATAAGGTCTGACACTGATGAGCTCAGCTGCAGTCTGAAAAGTTCGGCGTTCAGGTTCAGGTTACTTTATTTGTACCCGTAGGTAGATTTGTTTTGCAGTCAGGTGACATCCATATTTACAAACCACAATTACATTCAACATGAACACAAACACAGGCACACATGAAGCTGACTATAAACATGATAAAAGTACTCAAGGCTCCACCAATCAGGACATAGGACAAAGAGATAAGAGAGAAAACAAAGAGATAAGAGAGAAGGGTCATATTAAAAAGTTAAAGACTAGTCAAAGAGGTTAAAAACTCAAAAGTCTAAAGCCCAATAAAAGATTTAGAACCCAAATAAAAAACCTACAAATAAGTAAATATAAAACAAAATTAATAAATAGGTAACTAAATTATGTGCAATATATTGTTACAACTTGTTCAACTCTTTGACAGCAGCAGGAACAAAGCTGTTTTTGTAGCGCTGGGTTTTACTTTTTGGGGACAGCAAACCTCTGTCTGGAGGGAAGAAGCTGAAAGTAGCAGTGCAAAGGGTGGGAGTCATTTAAAATGGAGGTAGCAATCCTCTGTACCTGTCTGGTGTACAGGGATGTCAGGCTCAGCTGTGACTCACCAAGCAAACGACTGGACCATCTAACTACCTGATCTAAGGATTTCCTCTGTTTCAGTTTTATCTGACCAAACCATGACACTAAAGAAAAGGAGAAAACAGATTCAATAAAAGCCCGATAAAACATTGTCATTATGGTTCGGTCAATTTGGAAGCGTGCAAGTTTCCTTAACCTCTTGCACTCCGGGATACTGCGGGCGGTCACGTCTCTGCGTCCTAGTGCGTCCTAGTGCGTCTCAGTGCGCACTGAAAAAAAAAAAAATAAAAAAAGCTGCATTTCCATTCTTCCAGTACAGACAGCCGCGAACAGAAAGCCAAAGAGTGTTTTGATTGGTTTAGATTTGATTGACCTCTCATTCGACTAATAAGAGCCTTGAATTGGGTTTCTGAAACCTTGAAGAACCAATGACTGAAAACCTAGCAAGAAGGACCCGCCTACCAACGACTGCGAATACAATGAGCCAATTGAAGCAGAGAAGTTCGACGATTGAAAGCGTGCGTCCCGTGTGTAAAATCTGTTTTGTGTAAGCCGCTGTGTGTAACGGTAGCGTTCGCCAGTCTTTTTTTATGACTACTGTTCTTATTTGTTTTGAAAAATCGTTCGCCAAAACCGCAATCATGGAATCATGGTTTGACCGGGTCGCGTGACCAGAACCACGAGTCGTAACAAGCGGACCAGCGTCATGTTCATCTGACAATGAGGAACAGATGTTCGCCAACGACACTGCTGTTGTGGACAGGTAAGTGTTATAAGCTAAATTATTCTTTATCACTGAAAATAGGAATAAAAATGACTTTTGACCGATCGGTAATTGCAACGGTGTGTCATCGCCACATGACAGACCGTCGACGGACTGTTTTTTTGTGCGCCGAGCTCCTCTGTAGCGGGGGGGGGGGGGGGGGGGGGGGGAGTTGTTATCCTCTACATTGCAGATATTTTAGTATAATTTTTATTGCACTGTAGGTTATTTTTTCTTGTAAAAAAAAGCCACACATTTTTTACGTGGCATGCTTCTTTGTGTGTGGGGGGCTTGTTTGTTCATTCATTCATGAATGAATGAATAAACAACCCCCCCCCCCCACACACACACACACACACACAGCCCTGAGTGTCACCTTTCATTAGAGCCCAAGATCAAGCTTTTATGTTGAATCATTCAAAAGTTATAGACCTTTTTCCAAACTGTGCCATATGGCACAATTTGGCACAGTTCAAAAACGCCTGGGAACAACCTGAGAAAAAAGCTGTGTAATATATTCATTTTTTGTGGTATTGTTACAAAATTTTGACCTCAGCTTGATAACACTTGGTTCTACATTTCTGTTGCATTTTCCAGCCAGTATCTGACAGCTGTGTGTTATTTACAAGCATTTGTATCTAAAAAAAAAATACCCAGGCAAACTTTATTTTCTTCAAGTTCAGTATGTTTAGATGACCGTTACTCAGTGGCAGGAGCACTTAGCGAGATTATGACTATTTTGCCAAAAAATTCAAAGTGTTTTCTTTTAAATGAGACCAACCCCATGAAGATGCTGCAAAGGGTTGAAGAACAGCTTTTGATTTACTTTGGGTACGTTATTTTTAGGCGTTTTTAGGGAAATTGACCAGAGTGCAAGGGGTTAAACAATGCAAATGTTGCTGACCCTTTTTGCATACCCTTTCACAGTTCTCTTCAAAGTTTAAATTACTATCAATAATCGTCCCAAGATATTTGTAGGATTGTACACATTCAGTGGTCTGGCCTTTTAGTACAGTAACTTCGTGCCTGTGAGTTTTCCTCCTAAAGTCAATAATCATATCTTTAGTTTTTGTCGTATTCAGCTGCAGGTAGGAATCCTCACACCAGTGAACAAAATCATCAACTACTGGGCCGTGACCACTCTCACCATCCTGGAGGAGACTGACAACAACTGAATCATCAGCATACTTTATAATGTGTCTGTTGTCATGTCTGCTCCGACACGTTTGTGTACAGGATGAAGAGTAGTGGTGACAACACACACCCCTGAGGAGAGCCAGTAGAAGAACACTTTTGGTCAGACAATGTACCATTGACCCTTACTCTCTGTGTCCTGTTGGATAAAAAATCCAGAATTGCAGGAGCCTTTCAACTAAAATATGAGGTTGGATTGTATTAAAGGCGGAAGAAAAGTCCACAAATAAAAGCCTGGCATGTGTCCCATTAAAATCCAGATTTTCAAAAAGCATGTTAAACAGAGTGACAGTGGCATCCTCTACTCCTCCTCTGTGAGGCCTATAGGCAAACTGCAAAGGATCCAATGCATGCTCAGTCTGCTTTAGGACCTCAAATCTGACCAGTTTTTCAAAAATTTTCATTAAAATTGAAGTCAAAGCAACCATTTTAGGACAGCTGGATTTTGGAACGGGGACAACCACAGCATCTTTCCAGATCTTAGGCACATGTGCCTGTAAGGATTTATTGAAAATGTAGTGAAATACAGGACTCAGTTCATGTGCACAGGACTTTACCAAGCACCCACATATATTATCAGGGCCCTGACTTTTGTTCAGTTTTACAGCACAGAACGCCCTTTTAACATCCTGCACCTCAATATTAAAGTGCTGACTGTCTTTGAGTTTCTGTTTCAAATCTTGGGTTTCTGTGCTAAAATCAAAGGAGTCAAAACGACCATAAAACAATTAAGCGCATTAGCCAGCTCTGTGTCTGAATTAAAACCATCTAAAAACACACGATTACTACGCTCTGTGCTCTGAAGGTCTGCAATAGTTTTCATACTGGCCCAGGCTGAACCAAGTTTCTTTGTTGCCATCTTGCTTTCCAACTCTGATTTATAATTTTTTATTTTGCTCTTAAAATTTCGGCCTTCAGCTCTTTTGTGGCAACCTGCAGCTCAAAAATAACCCCCTGTTTAAAGGCAAGTGCTTTCCTCTGTAAGCAGGATTTAACTGATTTTGTAACCCATGGCTTGTTGTTGGGATATATTTTGACACGTTTACGTGGAACAATCATGTCTCTACAGAAAGCCATGTATGAGCATGTCACGTCCACTAAAAGAGTCCAAATCTTCCCTGCAGGCCAGTGTGAATACCTCCCAGTCTGTACAGTTAAAGCATTCCTGGAGGCAGTGCACTGAATCCTCTGTCCACACGTTTATGTCTGTGGTCTTTGCCTCGTCTCTTTAGAGAGCAGTTTTATATGTGGGCAGCAAATGTACACAGTTGTGATCTGAGGATCCTAAAGGAGGAAGGGGAATAGATTTATAGGCCCTCTCAATGGATCCATAGCACAGGTCCAATGTCTTTTTTCGCCTGGTTGGGCAGGAGACATACTGATAGAAGTTTTTAAGTGTCTTTTTTAGAGACACATGGTTAAAATCCCCAAGAATAAAATTTGGAGCCTCTGGGGAAATCGACTGCAACCGCTGGACCACATCAAAGACGGTGCTGGAGGCGGAGTCAGCATCCGCCCTCGGGTGAATGTACACAGTCATCATGAAAAGTTGGGGGAACTCGCGGGGCAGATAAAAGGGGCATAGCGATACGGACAGAAGCTCCACATCTGGTGTACAGATGCGCTCTCTGACCGTGACAGATGTACAGTACTCTTTATTAATATATAAACATACGTCACCCCCCTAACGTTTCCCCATTACCTCTTCCTGCCGATCCGAGCGAAGTGGGGCTCCAAAGCTGTCAATCCACAGGTCCGCATCCCGGTCATGCGCCGTAAGCCACGTCTCCGTGTATGCCATGACACAGCAGTTCTTGAAATCCTTCTGATATCGTACAGTCCCTTGAATTTCATCCACTTTATTTCTCAGGGATTGTATGTTCCCCATAATAATGGAAGGAAGAGGAATGCGGTTAAGCTGATGCCTCCTCAGGCTTAATCTTACGCCTCCACGCTTTCCGTGTTTCCTCCTCTTGTCTCTCTTTTCACTGCTGTGTCCATGAAAATCTCTTAAAACAAAGTCCGGCAGTTGCGGCACGGATTCAAACGCAGATGCTGCATTATCCATGTTTAAATGCAGTAACATGTCTCTGGAATACTGTATTCTTCCCGGCGTGATCGCGATCGCACTTACCTCCAAAAAAAAAGAGCCGGTAGGAAAGAAACGACAGTGCAAAAACAAGAAGGAAATCCATACTGATGGAACCAGGGAGCTCTTCGTTTTATAGTCCACAAACATTCAAGGACAAAAACGGCACAGAGAATTACGTTGAAACACATTAAAGTGCATAAAAAAAAAAAAGACAGACGTCAAACTTTTTTCACCCGCTGCCGGTCGCTGCGTGCGCATGCACCCATATGACGTATACCGCCTGTATAGTTGAACATTTTTCAGCTCTGAGCGCTGCGACAAAAAACGGCCACTGCCAAGAGCATTTCAGTGCCGAGGGCGCTCTGCGCTGGACTACATAGAGAATGAATGGAAAATAGCTGCCCAGAGCGGAAAAAATGCATTTGGTGGACACGCAGCCTAAAAGACTGTGAATCACAGAAGAATAACAAATATGTTAAACATTTGTGTAGCATCTTGGAGAACCTCTGAGAATGGATTTAGGCTGTTTTCTACATTTGGCCCAGCTAGGTTTGCTTCTTATCCACGCAAACCAAAAAACGTGACATGATGCACCCATGCCGTTGTCATGACGACGTTTGTGAAGTCAGCAGACCGTGGTAGTTAGCAAACATGCCACTCACCGTGCAAGGTGTTTTCTGCAGCTCTGAACACATTGGTAACCGTTGAAAGAGAGGAAGACTGTATCATAAGCGGGACACGCTGAGCAGCTCGTTTAGCGGCAGGCTGCTGCACCCAAAGTGCACAAGGGAGAGGTTTCGCAGGGCCTTCCTACATGCTGCTGTCAGACTTTACAATCTGTGCTGGTCATACCGACCGCACATAACACTACTGCTACTTTGCACAAATAAGGAACGTTCCTTTACAATCCACTGTTACTATCATTCTTAGTTAAGGTTGCAACAACACTGTCGTCATTCATCTGTGAAATAAACTGCTAATATATACAATATATTGCTGAATAATTTAGATGATTACTAGCTCTAAATACTTTCTTATTTTTTTAACTGTAAAAACTATTTTGGACCGTGTATATACCGTTTTTGCCATATTTTGTCATTGCTCTGACTGCTACTGTCCCTTTGCTTGTGCAATCCAGTAAATCTCCCTATTGTGGGACTAATAAAGGTTGACCTTATCTTATAGTTGCTGGGTGGGTAGGGCGTTTATGCTTATCTGTTTGTATGTCTGTCTGTGCAATAAAACAGAAAGCTGCAGATACAATCACCAAACTTGGTGCAGGGGTGGACCCAGACCCGCTGCTTTTGAGGTCAAAAGGTCAAAAAATTGTCACACTGCTAAGCTGTTTCGTGAAAAGCGATTTCACATTCAGGGCATGGCTCTGCATCTCTACCGGGTGCCCTCAAGTTACAGAGGGCATTTGTCCTTCTTATCACCTTGGTCATCATCTTCAGGTGGCATTGCTCATCCAATCTCTGTTGTATCCTCTCCGTAGAAAATCTGGTAAATTTCTGCATTTTTATTATTTTTTAACTATTTATGCCACAACAGGCCATATTTCAATTAAAAACTGTGTCCCTTCTTCTCCATTTCCCTCTTTTTGGCTGCTACAACTTCCTGTGTTTCTAAAAGTTGCTTTCACTCTGAACAAACCAGTCCAACATTCAGCTGGTTCTGAACCAAGACCGCATTTTTTTGCCAGACGAAATTTCAGCTCTTTAGTCCAGACTGTGGTGCGGGGGGGGGGGGTGTCCAGATCAAACAAGTTAGGTGTGTAAGCAGCCTGAGTTTGTTTTCTGCCCCTTCATGTAATTCCACAGACATCTTTGGAGACCATAGCATCTGCTGTAGGACTCCCATCTCTTATGACCCTAGGTCTGATGATACCGTCATGCTGCAGGAAGAATTTGGGCCCAATCAGAAGCCTCCCTGCAGTTCCCATAATGTTCATCAAGCACAGCTCAAGCAAAACACGACTTCTTCATTTCATGCTAGAAACAAATGAGCCCTCTGGTTTGACAATTTGCAGTCATGACGCGCCATACAGCAGCATAGGCTGACATACCCGTTGATGGTGTGGTGGTCAACTCCTGCCTTAAATCTGGCCAAGTTCCTGTTTGATCACCTGACTCATAAATCTGCTGCTAATCTTGTCTGTGTAAAAGTTTGCCCACAGCATACTGACCTTTACTTTGGCTCCTGGCCACACTGTTGTAACATATTTGCTTAATAGCCGCTGCCGGTCTTAGCCGAGAACATGCTTGATGCTAGCCTGCAACATCCAAGCCAAGTCTGTTCATGAATTATTCACAGGTTGTTGTTGTGTGAGGCATAAATTATCTAAAGGATGAAAGTGAGGAGGTGTTACAACGTGAGCCGACAGGGTTCTGACAGTGATGGGTTACGAGCCAAACTTGGATCTATGCATACTGTAATTTACACACAAGTGACAAGATCTGAGAGCTGTACAAGCCACTGAAATTAGACCATTTAAAGCTTGTATTTTTTGCTCTGACCTGTTGACACAATGAGTAAATAACATGCTGGCCTTAGATAATTTCTAAAATGTTATAGGAATTTATACATTCTGTGTTTGATCAGCCTTTGTAGTTAAGAGGAAAATAAAAATGTAAAGAAAAGGTAAACAATGGAAGCGACACATAATTAAGTGCATCCAGAACTAATTAAAGACCAATTCTCGTTTAACAGCTTCAGCGACTTTACTACTGTATGAATCTGTTCTATTATTATTAAAACATGCCCCTTACTTTCACACGCAGTAGTTGCTTTGACATAGAAGACCTGTGGAAGCTGTTTATTTGTTTATTTATTTGTTTATTTTGGGTCTTCAAAAGAGTGACTGTCAACAATCAAAATAATGGTTGGTAATTATAATTTTTTTTCTTTTTCCGGAGAAGATCAGTGGTCTGTAACCGGAAGCCCTGGAGTCACAGGCCACTGTTTGGGCCATATCTCCATGAGTCTATTTATTTATGATAGAAAATAAATACATAGATAAATACATGAATGAGTGAATGAATGTAACAAAACTGCAAAAAGTGCAAACTTACCAAAATGAAATTTTACGAGGAAAATCAAACCTGCCATATATTTGAGAAAAGTTGCACCCTCCCAAATTCACAGAAAACAATTACACATTTACAAGAAAAAGTTGCATAATCTGCCAAAACACAAATTTGCGAGGAAAAATAAAAGTCTGATTTAAACGGAAAATCACAAATTTACAAAATGAGTCTTACGTAGGTCTGTCACGATAGTTACTATATCAAGTTATTGTATAAAAATGATTTAATGAGCTAACTTTTCTACTCTCTGTATACTACTCTTTAGACTGAAAGGAACTGCCTTCGTGTTCTTCCTCCTCGTTTTGTTTGATATCGTTTCACATCAGTTTGGTAGAGCATCACTGCCATCTACTGTGTGGCACATGAACAACGATTTTTTTTCTCCCCATTTCAATTTCAACATTAAATACAGCTGCAAGTGGTCTTCATGGAGTTCCAAGGAGCTGTAGATTTCAAGGTTTTGTACCATTTACCAACAGTATCTAAAACCTGAGGTGTGGTACTGTGGAAGATGTTCTTATTTTATCAGTTAATATTACACTGTATTACTGTGATTGGGTTCCTAGACACAGTAATCATGTTTCTTTCTTAGACACTTAGACTCTAGCCTGTCAAGGTCAGTTCCGGGAGACCGCTAGGCTCCGCACTCCTACAGAACATTCTCATAACACATTATCTTTGTTTGTTCCAAGGTAAAAAAAAATCCTTGTTTGTTCCAAGGTATAAAAATCTGCCCGCAACCAAATTTATGCAGATTGTTTCCTCTATGCCATGTGTCAACACAACGGAAATAAGCTATGGAGAGCTTGCTCCTTCTGTAATTGATAGCATGGTAGATAGTGTTACAGCTTCTCTGCATCAGACTCTAGACATGGTGGCCCCTTTAAAAAAGAAAAAGTCTAATCAGAGATTTCTAACTCAACACAGAAACTCGTAGCTTAAAACAGAAGACTCGTCAATTAGAAAGAAAATGGCACTCCACTAATTTAGATGAAATCTATTTAGCTTGGAGAAATCATCTTTTAATTTATAAAAAAAATCTCTTAGAAAAGCTAGAACGAGTTATTATTCTGCATTAATAGAAGAGAACAAGAATAATCCCAGGTTTCTTTTCAGCACTGTAGCCAGGCTGACAATGAGTCAGGACTCTGTCAATCCTAGCATTCCCTTAGAGCTTACTAGTCAGGACTTTATGAACTTCTTACTACTGTTAACTTATAATACATACATACAGTAACTACTACAACTCCTTCAATTGATATCTGTTTGAATGAGTTTACTCCAATTGACCTTTCAGAGTTAGACAAAATAATTTCCTCATCCAAGCCTTCAACTTGTCTTTTAGACCCTATTCCTACCAGGTTATTTAAAGAAGTCTTCCCATTTATTGGTAGCTTTATTCTTCAAATAATCAATTCTTCATTAACTTTAGGCCATGTACCACAGGCCTTTAAAGCTGCTGTAATTAAACCCTTACTCAAAAAGCCAATGCTGGATCCAGGAGTTTTAGCTAACTATAGACCAATCTCTAATCTGCCTTTCATTTCAAAAATCTTAGAAAGAGTTGCTGCTACGCAATGATTTGACCACTTGCAGGGAAATGGTTTATTTGAAGAGTTTCAATTTGGATTTAGAATCCATCATAGTACTGGAACAGCCTTAGTGAAGGTCACTAATGACCTCCTTATCACATTTGATAATGGACTTGTTTCTGTACTTGTCCTTTTAGACCTTAGTGCAGCTTTTGATATTATCGATCATAATATTTTACTTGATAGATTAGAACACTATGTTGGACTTAATGGAACTTGGTTGCAGTGGTTTAAGATCTTATTTATCTGATGGATTCCAGTTTGTTCATGTCAATAATGAGTTTTCTTTCAACTCAAAGCTCAGTCATGGAGTTCCACAGGGATCTGTGCTAGGCCCTACTCTTTTTAGTTTATATATGCTTCTGTTAGGCAACATTATTAGAAAGCACTGTATATATTTTCATTGTTATGCAGATGACACACAATTATACCTGTCAATGAAGCCAGATGATAGTAATCAATTAGCCAAGTTAAAAGCCTGTCTTAAGGAAATCAAAGGTTGGATGACTTGTATTTTCCTGCTATTAAATTCAGATAAGACTGAAGTCATTCTTGTTGGTCCAAAAAATCTTAAGAAATACCTTTCCAAATCAGACTTTTAGTTTGGATGCAGCTACTCTTTCTCTTAATAGTTCTGTGTTCTGTGAGGAACCTTGGAGTTATTTTTGATCAAGATCTGTTTTTCAATTCACATATTAAATTTGTTTCTAAGACTGCCTTCTATCACTTGCGTAATATTGCCAAGATTAGGAGCATCTTGTCTCAGAGTGATGCTGAGAAACTGATCCACGCTTTTGTTAGCTCTAGATTAGATTATTGTAATTCTTTATTGTCAGGTTGTCCCAAAACATCTTTAAAAAGTCTTCAGTTGATCCAAAATGCTGCAGCAAGAGTTTTAACAGGTACTAGAAAGAGAGATCATATCTCTCCGGTTCTGGCCTCCCTTCATTGGCTTCCCACAGAGTTTAGAATTAAGTTTAAAATCCTTCTTCTCACTTTCAAAGCTCTAAACAATCAGGCCCCTTTTTATTTAAAAGATCTGATACAACCCTATTATCCTAACAGAGCACTACGCTCCCAAAATGCTGGATTACTTGTAATACCTAGAATCTCCAAAAGTACAATGGGAGGCAGAGCTTTCAGTTATCAAGCTCCTCTCCTGTGGAACCAGCTGCCAATCTGGATTTGGGAGTCAGACTCTATCTCTGTTTTTAAGAATAGGGTTAAAACCTTCCTTTTTGATATAGCCTACAATTAGGGAGGGATCATGTGTCTCTGAACCCTCCCTTAGTTATGCTGCTAATAGGTTTAGACAGCCGGGGGACCTCCAATATTGCACTGGGCTTCACTCCTTTCTTCACTGTCAATGAAATATTTTTTTTGCTGGTCATTAGCAACCTTTTGTTCTCTCCCATAGATTGAGTCCCCATCGTGCTGTTTGCTCTCTACATGTCTGTTCTTTTCATTTTCTCTATCCCCTCACCCCCCCAGCCAGTCGCAGCAGATGACTGCCCTTCCCTGAGCCTGGTTCTGCTGGAGGTTTCTTCGTGCTAAAAGGGAGTTTTTTCCTCTCCACCGTTGCCAAGCACTTGGTCACAAGGGATTGCCTGATTGCTGGGGTCTTTCTGCAATTGTGGGGGCTTCCCCTACAGTTGAAAGTGCTATGAGATGACTGTTGTTGTGAAATGGTGCTATATAAATAAAGTTCAATTGAATTGAATCATTTTGACTGTGAACATTCCTGCTGGACTGCTACATGAAATCTTCCTCTTGATCAAGAATAAGTAATACAGAAAGGCGTCTTTGACTCCACACTTTATTCATTCACCAGATTCACAAGAGACATTTATTAATTAAGGAGGAAATCTACAACAGTACACATTAGGTTTGAAAATGCAGTTCATTCTGACTTCACTTGCACATTTTTGAAAATATGGTGCAGAAAAGTTCATTTTAAGAGCATAAGACGAGTGTAAAAAAGTTGCGGAAGGTGTCCTAATTGCCAAATGGGTGTTATTAGTATTCATTAGTATTAGGTGTGTTATTACCTTATTAGTATCGATGTGTACCTATTACCTTGGCATTCGTTCGGAGAGCAGAGTAAGAATTTCATTGCTCAGGAAATGTTACATTTCTTAACTGTGCACATGATAATAAACTAACCAACTAACTAACCTGCACTTATATAGCGCTTTTCTAGTCACAAAGACCACTCAAAGCGCTTTCACTAGTACTAACCCTCTATTCTAAGGGCCTATAGGAAACGGATATCTAGGGACAATTTAGAACAACCAATTAACCTAACATACATGTCTTTGGATTGTGGGAGGAAACCGGAGCCCCCGGAGTAAACCCATGCGACACAGGAAGAACATGCAAACTCCATACAGAAAGGTTCCAACCCCTGCCAGCCTGGGGATTCGAAACAGGAACCTTCTAGCTGTAAGGCAACAGTGCTAACCACTGCACCACCATGCTGCCCATATGCCAATAAAGCCTCTGAAACCTTGAATAACTTCTGGGATAATATTTTACGTTACAGGCTTACTCCTTGGATGGTCAAAAACTCTGTTTAAAGGTTAGAATTTCTGACCCTGGGGTAGATAAAAGCCCCAGTCACAATCTGTGGAATTATGGTAAATCGGTACCAATATTCCTCTTTTTTAAAGACCGACAGAGACGATGACAAGCACGCAGAGAGGAAATGTGATGCAGGCAGGTCACCTCATTGAGGCTGTCATCAGTAAAAGTAGACATCGCTCACACACCACAGGATTCTCTCGTTTCACACTCGGGAGGAGGAGTTTGCCTTATGAGTGACTGCATTACCACCGCTCTGAGGGCACATTGTCCATTACAGCTCATTAGCTCCCTAAATCGCTATTCATTTTGAATGGGGCGCCCTGCGGTCTAATCCCACCATGAGAATGAAGTAGGAGAGAGACGGAGCTCGGTGGTGTCGCGGACACAGAGGCTGGCAGAAGTCGGACTTTGACCAAAGCAAACAGAGCGTGTGCAACAACGTCACATCCAGGAGGTGATTTTTTTTTTTTTTTTTGGGGGGGGGGGGGGGGGGAATGCTACCCCCATGTTAGGAAAATGACCCAAAACATCCCTCTTGGTTACCTGCCATCCTGCCATCCCCACTCATAGGCAATTTACGCCTATTCAGGTATTTTATCACCTGAATAAAATACAGAATTGTCCCCCCAGTATCATCATAAACCTTCCTATATCGGAACCACCAATTCTCAGCAGAAATGAAAACAACAAAAAAATCTTATAAACCTTCAAATTTTTTCTCATAGATCTGCAACTTTTTTCCTCAAAAATCTTGACTTTTTTCTCACAGATTTACAACTTTCTACTTAAAAACTTGTGACTTTTTCTTGTGAATTTGCAACTTAACATTTTTCCCATGAATTTGAAATTTTTTTCGTCATCAAGTTACAATTTTTTCCTGCAAATTTTCAACCTCTCTCATAGATTTGCAACTTTTTTCCTTAAGAATTCATAACTTTTTTCTTATAAATTTGCAACTTTTTTTCTTGTAAATTTGCAACTTTTTTCCTGTAAAATTTCAACATTTTCTTCATAAATCTGCAACTTACTTATTCACATAAATTTGTGCTTTTTTCCTGTAAATTTGCAACCTTCTCCTCATAAATCTGCATCTTTTTCCTCATAAATTTGTCTCTTATATTTGTTCTTTTTTTAAAAAAATGCAGTTTTTTCTCTAACTTTTCCAACTTTTTATTAATAAAGTTGAATTTTTTTTCTTGTAAATTTGCAGTTTTCCTGTAAATTTTTAACCTTTTTCTCATAGATTTGCAATTTTTTTCCTCAAAGTTCTAGACTTTTTTCTTATAAATTTGCAGTTATTTTCTTGTAAATTTTCAATGTTTTTCTGATAAATCTGCAACTTTTTTCACATAAATTTGTGCCTTTTTCCTCCAAAATTTGCAACTTTTTTTTCCTCATAAATTTGTGACTTTTTTCTGTTTTTTTCTCAAAAATTAGCAGTTTTTTGTGTAAATTTTCAACTTTTTTTCTTGTAAATTTGCAATACTCATCTGGATGGTGGTTAAATTTGTATTCTGTGTAACTAAATTGTAATTTGCAACTTTTTTAATTTTTAAATTGGCATCTTTTATCATATCTTTGCACCTTTATTCTTGCAAATTTGTATCTAGAGTATTTATAATTTATACGTTTGTACCCCCACCCATCCCCATTGTTAGAAAATAAATTGTCTACCAGTCACATCCAACACGAATGCTTGGAGGGAAACAACAGAGTGTTGCCGATATGAAAATGTACAAAAAAAGCCTGTATGTAAGAAATAAGGCAGGGATAGGATTAGTGTATGCCAGAATGTGTGTGGAGATATTCGGCAAATTTCGTCAGATAACTATTGTCAGATGGAGGATGTGATGTTGCTAGCTAGCAACTGCTAACGTAAACAGAGGGCTAGCAGCTGCAGTTATGGGAAAGAGTAGAAATTATGAGATGAATGAAATGCGTGCTATGATGTCTGTCCTGCTGCTCAGCTGAGTGTGGCCGGATATTGAGAAGCATTCTGGTTCTGACGGTAAGCTAACATGAGAGGCCATGCTAACCATTGTCACAAACCCCCGTGCGCCGTGTTATGGCGCACGAGGGAGAGAATGAAAAACCCATTCGCAGGAGTAGAGAGTGCCATGTTTATTTAAGTTCACCACAAAAATACAGTTCAGTTCAACCACAAGGTACAGAATGACGAGATGATGGAATAAAGGCCACCAGACATACAAGGCACCTGCCGAATGCTCTACAGCCTAGTGAGTATGGAGCCTAGTGCTGCAGGGCTGCGTTACGCACAAAACAGGAAAGGCAATCAGCCTAGTGCTGCAGGGCTACAAACAGCACGGGAAAGAAAGGTGAAAAAACACTTACA
Organism: Pholidichthys leucotaenia; assembly: GCA_020510985.1. Classification (NCBI taxonomy): domain Eukaryota; kingdom Metazoa; phylum Chordata; class Actinopteri; order Cichliformes; family Pholidichthyidae; genus Pholidichthys; species Pholidichthys leucotaenia. The sequence goes on along the minus strand of CM035848.1, from coordinate 63,365,618 downwards.
AGGCTGGAGCTAATCCGGGACGAACCGTGCAGTCTGGAGGATGGGGTGAGATGCAGGGCCAGCCGAAACACCAACGAAATAAACAGGTTTGCAGTGACGGGCTGGAGAACAACGAAGGCAATGGATCATATATGGGGAGAACTAGCTGCCGCGTATAGAGGCAAATGCCCCGACAATCTCCCTCCTCAGAAGCGGCAAACATATACTCCTGAAGCTAATGAGGAAAGAGATTGCCGGTGCGAGAATGTGTGGGCAGAACTGATTGACACCAGGTGTGTGAGAAAGCGTGTGAATGAGAGTGAATGAAGTGTGTGCGTGTGTGTGTGTGTGTGAGCGCCCGTGACAGTGGTGCTTGACAGGAGGAGGGGGCGTGCCAGAGCTGTCAGGAGGAAACTAGGACAAATCAAAAATAAGTCAGAACCGGGTTTGGCCTCCAAACCCGGATTCATGACAACCATGGCTAAAGCGCTTGTTGACATGGTGACAGTTCTTGTGAAAAAAGGCCTCGTTTTGTTGCAGATGGTTCATTTGTTTACATGATAATAGTGTTTCGATGCTTGAACCTATAAATGTGTGAAAACATGCTCCAGAGTATAATCTTTTTGAAATGCTCTCGGCCTTCTTTTATTTGAAATAAACTGTATTGTGACAATTTATTTTAAATAAAAGAAAGCCGATTTGGTAATTGTGGCTAATAAAAGTGAGATTCTCATCTAATAACACCTAAATTTCTAGCATTCTTTTTTTTTGCAACTTGAATTTAGGGAATTCAGGTCATCTACAAACTTTTTCTATTTTCTACCAAAACCAGTAATCTCAGTTTTGTTCTTGTTCACTTGGAGAAAGTTTAAATTTCTCCATTTATTTATCTGGGCTTTAGCACCTTAAGAAGGCTTTTTTGTTGTGATTAGGTACTATATAAATAAAGCTGGATTAAACATTGATTTAGCTCATCAACTGGACTGAGATGATCCAGAGATAAAGCCAAGTACAGTATACCTGCGTGTCATCTGCATATGTATTAATATTACAGCCTTTAATAATCTGACTTAGTGGCAGCAGATATATATTAAAAAGAACAGGACCAAGGAAAGATCCCTGTGGGACTCCACATGTCATTCACTTCACCAGACGTATAGCTCTCTATATCCATAAAGCAGTCCCTTCCATCTAAGGATGATCTAAGCTAATTTAACACAGTTGCAGTCAGTCCAATCTAGTTTTCTAACCAAGATGCACTGAGATACGTAGTGAGGTGTGGAATACCTGCAGGATGGCTAACTTCCATTTTTTTTTCATTTACTTGTGTCATATCCCCACTGCAACATTTGAGCAGACCCTTGCACCACCATCCCCCCAGTTCATCTCATTCCTGCTCATTCCCCATCCGCCAACCACCTTTGATTTACGAGCTCAACCTGGGAGATTGGTTTAGAGGAGGGAGAGAAACCCACGGCAGCCTGCCTTTTTCTGAAAGACAAACACACACGCATGCACGGTGTCATAAACCCAAGCCCTGCCATCCATGTCAAGGTGAAATGGAGTAGGAAAAACAAATAGATGTGGCTTGTAGCAAACCACTGGTCCGCTGAGCAGTGACTCTGGAATAACCGTCAAACACGGGATGATTTATTTTTTTCCATCTGCCGTCAGCAATCAGCGGGACGATGAGAATGCAGACACATGCGCAGGTGTTGAGATTGCACATGACCTAAGGATGTCACACAGCCACAGTCTTCACACGGGTTGCTAGTTTGACATCATTAACCCCCCCCCCCCCGACTTTTCCAATCTATTGCATCTTTTGAATGCTAAAACTGTCTTTCTTCCAGAATTAAATTGTATTTGAGGTTGTGGCAGAGCTGGATGGAGGGTGAAAGGAGAATCACACAAGAAAAGTCCGCTCTCGGATGTTAAATCCTTTAAGTCATATGTGGTAGCTTTCCTGCAAACTTGCTCTCATGTCCTCTTGTTACCCTGCCATCCCCCCATCCCCATGTGTAAATCAAAAAAGAGACAACTGTCCCCCCGATATCATCATAAACCTTTCTATATCATGTTACATAACTGAATAAAATGACTTTGAACCAAAAATTCTCAGCAGAAATGCAAAAAAAAGAAACTTTCAGCTTTTTCCACGTAAATTTGCAAGGTTTTTCCTCATAAACGAAAAACTTTCTTAAAAATTTGTGTCTTTTTTCTCAAGTTTGAAACATTTTACTGTAAATTTTCAACCTTTTAATCATAAATTTGTGACTTTTTTCTCAAAAATATGCAACTTTTTTCTCATGAATTTGGAAATGTTTTTTTCTTGTAAATCTTCAATTTTCCCCTGTAAATTTTCCACTTTTTTCTCATAGAGTTGCACCTTTTTTTTTTTTAATCATAAATGTGATTTTTTTCTGAAAAATGTGTGACTTTTTTCTGAAAAATGTGCCAACATTTTTCTCATAAATTTGCAAATTTTTTTCTTAGAAATTTTTAATTTTTTCCTGTAAATTTTCCACTTTTTTTTCTGGTAGATTTGCAACTTTTCTCATAACTTTGTGACTTTTTTTGCTGTAAATTTTCATCTTTTTTTGTCATAAGTTTAAGTACAACTTTTTTTTTGTATATTTGTGACTTTTCTCATAACTTTACAACTTTTTTCTCAAAATTAGTAGTTCAACTTTTTTCTGATAAAACAGCATTTTTTCCTCAAATTTGTGACTTTTTTCCTGTATATTTTCATCTTTTTTCCTAATAAGTTTAAAATTTTTCTCATAAATCTGCAACTTTTTTCTCAAAAATTAACAATTTTTTTCCCCTGTAAACTTGTAGCACTCATCTGGATGCTGATTAAACATTTATTCTGTGTAATTAAAGTGCAATTTGTGACTTTTTTCATTTTTAAATTGCCATCTTTTATTAGCTTTTTACACCTTTATTCTTGCAAATTTGTACCTAACGTACATTTATACATTTGTACCTCGTGTTAAATTAGTGAATACCCCCATCCCCCTTGTTAAAAAATAATAAATCGCCTACTGAGTATGACGAGGTATATTTCTTTGATTAATGTTCTCAGAAAAGAGGAAAGTATCCTGAAGTAAAACCAGTCTAAGATGCAGACATGGACCATTAGCTTCTCAATCTGCGGCGGTCACTGGCCCGGTTCGCCATGACAGCAGAGACGTGAGGTTCAGCGCTGTGAATCACATCGGGTAGCAGCGTGTTCATCAACCATGTGACACCTGGTCAGCAATTCTATTTCAGGTGCTGGACGATGACATTGTGGCACATGTGTTAAAGTCCGCGTGTATTTCTGTCATATAACACCGTCCAAAAACAGGCCCCCCAAAACCCCAAATGCCCTTTGTGACGTAGAACATAAGAGTGAGCCAGGAGCCCGGGTGTCAGACGGTTACCGAAGACTGATGGTGGCTCAGTCGTCTCAAAACGGAAACAAATAACCTCCGATGGCCAGAAATAGTCGTCAGAATGACACCGTCAGCAGGATCTCCGCTCCACTGCGGCTCAGGCAGCAGGCTGCTGCTGGGCAACAATGACGCTCCGTCAGTTTGCTGTTCTGCTGCAGGTTAGCCAACTGGAGTGAGAACACATTAGCCAAACAAAGGAATATTAACCCCAACCCTGTTTTCTTCACATCTGTGACTTTTCCTACAAAATGTGCATCCGTTTCCTTGTAAATTTCTGAATTTTTTCCTCGTAAAGACTTTTCCCCCTCATAAATTCAAAACTTTTTTTCTTTTTATCTTTTTCCTTGTAAATTTGTGAATTTTTAATTTTTTTTCTTCCAAATTTGGAATATTTCCTTGTACATTTGCTACATTTTTCCTCTTAAATTTGTGACTTATTTCCTCATAAATTTGCATTTTTCCCTTGGAAATCTACATCTTTTTCTCATAAATTTACATCTTTTTTTTCTGTAAATTTGTGACTTTTTTCTTGGAAATCTGCAACTTTCTTCCTCAATTTCCTAAATTTGTGACCTCTTCATCTGAAAAAGTCCTTTTTTTCTTATAAATTAGGAACTTTTTTTCATAATTTTGCGACTTTTCATTGTAACTTTGCAACTTTTTTCTTTGTATATTTGTGACTTTTTTCTAGTAAATCTGAGACATTTTTTCCTTAATATGTAAAATTTTCCTATAAATTTGCAGCTTTTTCACATAAATTTGCAAGTTTTTGCTCATTTATTGGCAACGATTCATTGCAAATTAGCAACTGTTTTCCTCATGCATTTGTGACTTTTTCCTGGCAAATCTGAGACCAAATATGCAGTATTTTCCTCTAAATCTGCAACTATGTCACACAAATTTGTGACCTTTGTCTCATAAATTTGTGTTTTTATCATTGTAAATTTGCATCTTTTTTCCTCATGCAGTTAAGAGTTTTTTCTAGCAAATCCGAGACACTGTTTTGTCATAAACACACAATTTTTTCGTGTAAATTTGCAACTTTTTCTATATAAGTTTGGAACGTTTTGCTCATTTATTGGCAACTATTTCACTGTAAATTTTCACCTTTTTCCTCATGCATTTGTGACTTTTTTTCGTAGCAAATTTGAGACATTGTTTCCTCATACATATGCATTTTTTCCCTGTCTGCAACTTTTTCATGCAAATTTGCAACTTTTTTCTTGTAAATTTGTGACTTTTTTGTTGTAATTTTTTTCTCATAAATTTGCATCTTTTTTGCCTCTTGGAACATTTTGTAGTAAATTCTCAAGTATGTTAATAATCAGGAAGCATACATTTGTGATATTGCCAAAATTGTAAATGCACATATCAATTAAACATTTTATATGATAACTTTAGGAAAAGGTTATTGAACTGAAATGAAAAGAATCCTTCATACCCTTCCTCGGGGCTGTTTGTAGTCTTCTGGGAACCCTATCCAAGACTGCGTTTACTTGAAAAAAGTTGCAGATTTATGAGGAAAAAAGTTGCAAGCTTACTACATTAAAGTTGCAGGTTTACAGTAAAAAATTTGCAAATTTACAGTAAAAAAAAGTTGCAAATTTACAAGAGAAAAGTTGCAGATTTACAGTAAAAATCTGTAAATTTATAGGTAAAAAATTTGAAAATTTACAAAAGTTGTAAATTTACAGTAAAAAATGTAAATCCAAAGAAAAAAATTGCAGATTTACAAGAAAAAGTTGCAGATTTACTGTAAAAATTTGCAAATTTTACAGTAAAAAGTTGCAAATTTACAAGAGAAAAGTTGCAAATTTACTATAAAAAGTTGCAAATTTACAGTAAAAAAATGTAACTTTACAAGAAAAAAGTTGCAGATTTACAGAAAAAAGTTGCAAATGTACTGTAAAAAAGTTGCAAATTTACAAGAGAAAAGTAGCAAATTTATTACAAAAAGTTGCAAATTTACAGTAAAAAGTGATACTTTACAAGAAAAAAAACTTGCAGATTTATGAAGAAAAAAATTTGCAAATTCACTACAAAAAGTTAAATTTAGAAGAAAAAAAGCTGTAAATTTATGAGACAAAAAGTTGAAGGTAATTTTAATTCTCCCCCCAAAAATGTTGAGGATGAACCCATTGCTTGGGGGCCCTTTAGCGGTTGAGGGGACCTGCTGTGTTTGCGGACTCTGTTTAAGCCATGAACATCTCCGTCTTCCTTATCCAGTCACATATGTTAGTTGTGAATATGTGCGCTGGGCGGCCGTTTCAATCACTGTCCGAGGTGCTGATCCCATCACCGCCGGGGACGCTGGGAGCTGTCCGTGATTCTCCCCACCACCACTGATGTGCTGACCGGACGGATTTCGGCTGCTAACAATGACAGAACACAGTCTTGGTGGCTGAGGAATTTGCTGGTCTTCACACTGAGATTATTTTAGGAAGCTTGGCATTAAATTCTGCTGTTGTTTGCTTATTGGGTGTTTTCTTTTTTCCCCTGGTCAGGCCACTCACTCGTACTCCGGCTTCCTCGCTGTGGCCTTTCCTGGGCTGATATGAGGTGATGCTGAGAGAATATTAATCAGATCATAAACGTTGAGGAGTTCTACAGCTTTTTCTTCACATCACCATGCTCAGTGCGGTTTATCTATGCAGCAGTACAGGCTAACAGAAGTAGTGAGATCAGCAGCTCTGCAGTTCCAAAAGGAAATTAACTGTGCCAAGCTGTCAATTAACAAACGGGGTCTTGAGGAAAAAGGTGTTAATGGTACGCTGCCTTGTACATTTATGACTCTTTCCCTTGTAAATTTCGTTTTTGTTCTTGTAAATTTGCAACTTTTCCCCTCATAAATCTGCAACTTTTTTTTAACTGTAAATTTGCATTTTTTTTCTTGTAAATCAGCAACTTTTTTCTCATGCATCAACTTTTTCCTCATAAACCCATATATTTTTCTCATAAATTAACAACTTTCTTGAAAATTTGAAGCTTTTTTCCTGTAAATTTGCAGCTTTTTTCTCGTACATCAGCAACCTTTTTTCTTGTAAATTTGCAACTTTTTTACTGTAAATTTGCATTCTTTGTAGAGCAGAAACTTTTTTCTCATACGTCAGCAATTTTTCCTCATAAATTTGCAACCGTTTCCTCATAAATTTGATACTTTTTTCCCATAAATTTGATACTCTTCTCTAGTACATCAGCAACTTTTTTTCTTGTAAATTTGAAACTTTTTTTAATGTAAATTTGCATTGTTTAATATAATTTTGCATTTTTTCTTGTAGATCAGCAACTTTTTTCTTGTACATCAACAACTTTTTCACATACATCAACTAATTTTTCTTGTAAATTTGCAACTTTTGTCTTGTAAATTTGCAACTTATTTCCTAATGAATTTGCAGCTTTTTTCTTCATTTTGTAAATTTGTAATATTTTTGTAGTAAATATGCAACTTTTTGCATCTTTTTTACTGTAAATTTTTAACTTTTCTGTTGACATTTGCAATTTTCTCTTTTCCTCAAACATTTGCAGCTAATTTTCTAATAACTTTGCAGCTATTTACTTATAAAGTTGCACCTTTTTCACATAAATCTGCAGCTTCTTGCAATAAATATGAAATTTTTCTTGTACATTTCCAATTTCTCTCATTTTCATAAATCTGCAACATTTTTTTCCTCATAAATTTGTGTCTTTTTTTCTCCATAAGTGTCATAACTGGCCCTTTCAGGGCGGAAATCAAGACACCAATCACCTGCTGTGCGTTTGCACATTTAATGATAATGAACAGAAATAAACCACGAGGGGTAAGAAAAAGGCAACAAATGAGAACCACGAAGAGTAACTTACAAATAGTCTGGCGAGGCTGAGTACTGAGCAGAAATAAATAGGAATCAGGTGGGGATTCCTGTCTGTGCACAGGGTCAGGTCGCAGCGAGGAATGAACCCTGCAAGCGAGCTTAAATAATAAAAGGGAGAAACCAAATGTGGATCGGGTGTGGATGCATGCACAAGAAAGTAATCAGGACAACAAAACAGCTGTGACAACCTGCGAAAAGATTTGACAGAAGGAAGTAACATAACTGTGCTGTCAAAATAAAAGCACAAAACATGATGGATGAAAATCAAGAACAAATGCATATACAGAAAATAAGCAGCAACCAAGAGATCCGAGCACAGCTGTGACCCGCGCTCGGAATCATAACAGTGCCCCTCCCTTAAGGGGCGGATCCAAGACACCCTAACGTAACATCAAAATGGAACGAAAAGTCCCCCCCCCCCCCAACAGGAATAAACCGGAAAAGCAGGCCCCGGGAGGGTGGTGGGGGGATCCAGGCCTGGAGGGAGAGACACAAAAACAAAACATACACACACCACCCCAACACTGACCAAATAAGGTGCGATGAAACCCAGGTTAAACTGGGTGAACGAGGGAACAGTTCCGGTGGTCTGCCAAAGTCCCAGCTCCACCCGACCATCAGGTGGAAAAGGTCGGGCGGCCTACCAGGTCTCCAGAACCACCAAAATGGAGGAAAGAGTTCATTCGGTGGCCTTCCTGAATTCTGAAGCTACCCAAGCAAACCAGAGAGTTTGTTGGGCGGTCTTCCCGCATCTCTGGGCCAACGGGCCGTGAAGCACCACGCACCTCCCCCTGGAGGCGACAGTTGGAACCTGTGCTTACCATGGATCACAGAAGCCAGGAGATGGGAACGCGACAAAGGGGATGGCGGACCAACACGGGACCCAGATGAGGAAGACGGATGGTTACCGACAAACCCAGGTGGAGAACGAACCACAACGGAACTGGATGTAGACATAGAGGACCCGCAGCAACCTTGGACATAGGCGCAGCACCCCCGGTGGCACCGGACTGAGGCGAAGCAGTACCCCCGGTGGCACCGGACTGGCACAAAGCAGCACCCCTGGTGGCCCCGGACTGAGGCATAGCCGTACCCTCGGTGGCCACGGACTGAGGCATAGCAGCAGCACCCTTGGTGGCCCCGAACTGAGGCATAGCAGCATCCACAGTGGACCTGGACTGGGACGCAGCTGCACCCGCGAAGACCTCAGCTGAAGGGGCAGCACCCACGGAGACCCTGGGCGATGAGGCTGGACCCATGGAGATCTCTGGCGATGTTGGATGACCCTCGGTGACCCTGAGGAAAGGCTCTGACAAGATGGACAGACAAACTGAATCAGGGTCATCGGTGGCAGTGGAGCCCGGCGAGGTGAGCTCAGGCGCAGCTGACGGCTGCACTTGGCCCTCCCCACAAAGAGCCAGGCAAGAACTCTCCAAAACAGAAACAGTGAAAAGAAAGAAGAGCATTTGCCTGAGCTCAAGCTCCACCGCCATCCAGGACTCCCATCGATCCAGGCGGGGACATCTCATGCCAGGTCCTCTTCAGGTCAAACTTTGACTCTGCTGCTACGGCCTCAACAGCAGGCATGGTGGTTAGTGCAGTCCCAGAACTTCCAGGTTAAGCGACCGATGCAGGTTGCTCATCCGGCGTGGCAGCTGGAGGATGTCTCACTGCTGGCGCAGCATCCCGTGTAGCTGAAGCCAGGGGACGCTCAGTCATCAGTGCAGGCTTCAGGTCGCAGGCAGTGCTCTCCCCCTGTCCGGGCTGTGGCTGTGGGGCTGGGGCCAGGTCCTCCAGGACCACAGGCTCCTCCATTGTCCTGCGGCTCGATCCTGGGACTGGCGGACACTCAGGGGAAATTGGAGGAGACACGGAGGGAGCAGGTGAAGGAAAATTATCTGCAGCAGGCGGTGAGGACTCAGTGGACTGCAATGACTGAGCCTCACCACTGGGAATCAGGCAAGGTAATTCATATGTTGGTGATAAAGAATGACAAAGCACTTGACTGTGTTCCCGGGGCACGGTGGTTTCTGCTGCAGTAAGCCCAGTGTCAACCCTCTCTGTGGCTGCGGTTGTTGTGGGCCCCCCAAAGAACATGGAGGAGCCACCCCTGCAGCCTCGATGATGGACGAAACTGGGGAATAGCCAGCCGGGCTCTCAGCAGCGAGCGAAAGTGCCGTGGAAAAGAGAGGAACAGTAGCGACGACCCAGGGAGAGGGGGCTGACGAGACAGCCGGCAACGAAAACCTAGAGAAGGAAGCTGCTGTGGTACCTTTTTGACGCAGCGATGAGGAAACTGCCGGCTGAGAGGTGGAAGACTTCTTCCGGCGGCCTGTAGCTGGATAATGGTGGGAGATTTGCAGCGTCTGCACCCAGTGACTCTCCTCCATCCGATTCGGTACGGCCGTGTCCCAGGGAGGAATGGAGGTCTCCACTGAGGGTGGCATCTTGGAGCAGGTGGAGCAGGAGCAGGAGCAGGAGCTGGAGCCTGGTGAGGAGCCGATTGGACCGAGGCCTGGGAACGCCCCAACCCCCCCCCCCCCCCCGTTGGCGCAGACCTAGGCTTCCTGGTAGAACTCTTCACAAACTCATGGTTCTCCCACTGCAGAGCCATCCCTAGGGATATCCTCTCCCTTCCTTCAGCATGCTCCAAAAGGCAAGGATGACGCAGCACGGCTTCCTCCGCAAGGTTCAGGTACCACAGAGTGTCCTTCGGGGTGGAATATTGGCGAGCTATGGCTAGAAGTCCATCTATGTCCTATGACAGAGCTCCCACCTCAGGCTCACAGGGTACCCTCTCCCGCTCACTGCCATCTCAGTAAGCGAACACCCAGAAAAAGGGGAAAAATAGAACAAAAAAAAGAGAAAAAAAGGGCAAACCCACAGCCACTGGCGTCTACTGGCTGCGACCTACTGTCATAACTGGCCCTTTCAGGGCAGAAATCAAGACACCAATAGCCTGCTGTGAGTTTACACGTTTAATGATAATGAACAGAAATAAACCACGAGGGGTAACTTACAGAAAAAGGCAACAAATGAGATCCACGAAGGGTAACTTACAAATAGTCTGGCAAGGCTATTCCTGTCTGTGCACAGAGTGAGGTCGCAGCGAGGAATGAACCCTGCAAGCGAGCTTAAATAATAAGAGGCAGAAACCAAATGTGGATCGGGTGTGGATGCGAGCATGAGAAAGTAATCAGGACAACAAAACAGCTGTGACAACCCGCGAAAAGATTTGACAGAAGGAAGTAACATAACGAACGGCGCTGTCAAAATAAAAGCACAAACCATAATGAATGAAAATCAAGAACAAATGCATATATAGACTAGAAAAGCACTCGGAGAGCACAGACCTCCGCCAAGCGCCACAGTTCCCCCCATACAGTCTTCAGACTCCTTGATCGTGAAAACATATGACAAGCAGTGGTTCAGTAGTTATTCACGAAGATGGCATTTTCCGTAATGGCGGCCACAGTTCCTCCCATACAGTGTTTGTGTGTACGTTTTCAGAGTCCTTGACCATGAAAACATATGACTAGGAATTGGATTGACAATGATAGGATTAGTGGTTCAGTAGTTATTCAGGAAAATGGCATTTTCCGTAATGGCGGCCACAGTTCCTCGCATACAGTGTTTGTGTGTACGTTTTCAGATTCGTTGACCATGCAAACATATGAGTAGCAATTGGATTGACAATGATAGGATTAGTGGTTCAGTAGTTATTCTGGAAAATGGCATTTTCTGTAATGGCTGTTTTCTTGTGGACGGTGATCGGGATCACCACCAAAATGTAATCATCTGTAGGATACCCCATTTCTGACAATCTGTGAAAATTTCATGTAAATCTGTCCATAACTTTTTGAGTTATCTTGCTAACAAACAAACAAACAAACAGACAAACCAATGCCGATGATCACATAACCTCCCCCTTTGGCAGAGGTAAAAATAAGCAGCAACCTAGAGACCCGAGCACAGCTGTGACCCACTCAGGTCACAGCTGTGAATCATAGTAAGCTTGCAATTTTTTTCCCCATAAAACTAACTCTAGCAAATTTGCATTTTTTTTCTTGTAAATTTGCAGCCGTTTTCCTTGCAAATTTTGTAGTTTTTTCCCTTGTGTTTGCAACTTTTTTGTAGTAAATGTGCAATTTTTTTTCTCATGAATATGCAACTCTTTTCTAAAAAATTAGCAATTTTTTAATGTAAATCTGCAACTTTTTCTTATAATTCTACAACTATGGTATATTCCTTGAAATTTTGCATTTTTTTGTAATAATCAAAAACATTGAGCACTGCTTTTTCTTTGCATCCACATTCTCCATGCAGATTATCCACACACAACAGCACAGACTAATAAAAGCATGTGCGATGACTCAGCAGCTCACTGTGCAACACGGTGCTCTGTGCAGAGTTCCAAAAGGAAATTAACTGTGCTAAACTGTCAATTAACAAACAGGGTCTCTAGGAAAAAAGGCGTTAAGGGTAAGATCACCTTGTTCAAACTTGAAGTTCCATGACAGGAAGGAAAGAAAAAACTTCCCGTGGATGGATATTTCATTTTACTGCTGGGGGACAATAAACAGAACATTTTCTCAAGAGTAAATATAGAGGGGGGCATTATAAGTCTGACAGGGTGCATGTTTTTGGAATGGGGACGAGTTCAAACCCTTTAAAATGGGTAAGGAAAACAACAACAACAAAACCCTGGGTCATTGCAAATTTACAATTAAAAAAGTCAAATTTATGAGAGGAAAACAGTCAAGTTTATGAGAAAATGGTTAAAAACATTTATGAAAAAGAATTTATGTGGGAAAAAATTTAAAGGTTATGAGAAAAAAGTTGCAAATTTACAAGAAAAAAAGCATGAATTTTGGAGGAAAACGTTGAAATTTATACGCAATTCATTGCAAATTTTTGAGAAAACAGTATCAGATTTACAAGAAAAAGAAGCTGCAAATTTACAAGAAAAAGTCACAATTTTTGGAGAAAAAATGTTGCAAATTTATGAGTAAACAGCAGTAGATTTACAAGAAAAAACACTACAAATTCACAGGGAAAAAGTCACATTTAAGAGAAAAACACTTTAAATGATTCAAGCTTACAAGGAAAAGTAGCAAATTTGTGAGAAAAAGTTACAAATTTATAAAAAAAAATAAAGAAGAAAATTTACAACAAAAAAGATAAATTCACAAGAAAAAGGAAGCAAATTTATGTTAATGTTAAAATTTATGGATGAAGTTTATGAGGAAAAGGCTGAAAATTTTTGAAAATGCAATTTTTTTTAGAAAAAGCAAATTTGCAAGAAAAAATAGCAAATTTTGGAGAAAAAGGCTGCAAATGTATGAGTAAACAGCACTAGATCTACAAGAAAAAAAAGTTGTCAATTGAAAAGAAAAAAGCTACAAATTTATGAGAAAAATGTTACAAATGTATGAGAAAACAGTGCGAGATTTACATGAAAAAAGTTGCAAATTCACAAGAAAAAAGTCACACATTTAAAAGAAAAACACTGCAAGTTAGTGAGAAAATGTTTCAAGCTTACAAGAAAAAGTATCAAACTTGTGAGAAAAAAGTTAGATTTATCCATCCATCCATCCATCTTCTACCACTTTTCCGGAGGTCCGGGTCGCGGAGGCAGCAGTTCAAGCAGAGAAGCCCAGACTTCCCTCTCCCCAGCCACCTGCTCCAGCTCTTCAGAGGGGATACCAAGGCGTTCCCAGACCAGCTGGGAGACATAGTCTCTCCACCGAGTCCTGGGTCTGCCCCGGGGTCTCCTCCCAGTGGGACGTGCCTGAAACACCTCAAGTGGGAGGCGTTCAGGAGGTATCCTAATCAGATGCCCAAACTACCTCAACTGACTCCTTTCAATGTGGAGGAGCAGCGGTTCTACTCTGAGCCTCTCCCGGATGACTGAGCTCCTCACCCTATCACTGAGGGTGAGTCCAGCAATCCTACGGAGAAAGCTCATTTCAGCCGCTTGTATCCGCGATCTCGTTCTTTCGGTCATTACCCAAAGCTCGTGACCATAGGTGAGAGTAGGAACGTAGATTGACTGGTAAATCGACAGCTTTGCCTTAGAGCTCAGCTCCCTCTTCACCACAACAGACCGGTACAACGTCCACATCACTGCAGATGCTGCTCCAATCCGTCTGTCGATCTCTCGCTCCATTTTCCCCTCACTCGTGAACAAGACCCCAAGATACTTAAACTCCTCCACTTGGGGCAGGAGCCTGTCCCCAACCCAGAGAGGACAATCCACCTTTTTCTGGCTGAGGACCATGGACTCGGAGGTGCTGATTCTCATCCCAGCCACTTCACACTCAGCGGCAAACCGTCCCAGCAAGAGCTGTAGGTCATTGCTGGATGAAGCCAGCAGGACAACATCATCTCCAAACAACAGAGATGAGACCCTGTGGTCACCAAGCATGACAACCTCCATTCCCTGGCTGCGCCTAGAAATCCTGTCCATAAAAATTATGAACAGGATCGGTGACATGGATCGACCCCCTCATGGATGGTCACCTTATCGTGGTGGGGGGGTTTGCGTGCCCCAGTGACCCCAGGAGCTATGTTGTCTGGGGTAATTTGCCTCTGATAGGGTCTCCCAAGACAAACTGGTCCTGGGTGAAGGGCCAGACTAAGAACGATCCAACAGACTCTCATGATGAGATAAATTGTATATCAAGGATTCAGTGTACCCCGCCCAGTATGGGGTTACCGGGGCCCCACCCTGGAGCCAGGCCTGGGGGAGGGGCTCGAAGGCTAGCGTCTGGTGGCCGGGTTTCCACCCATGGGACCCGGCCGGGCTCAGCCCGAAGGAGTTACATGGGTCCGCCCTCCAGTGGGCTCACCACCTGCAGGAGGGATCATGGGGGTGCGGTGCTATGTGGAAGTTAGATTTATAAAAAAAATTAAAAATAAAGTTGCAAATTAACAAGAAAAAGACAAAAAATCAAGGGAAAAAAGTTGCAAATTTAGAAGAAAAAAAGCAAATTTATGAGAAACTAGAAAAGCACTCCGAGAGCGCATATCTCCGCCAAGTCTCCTTCCATCTGTCATGGATCACCTCCAAAATGTAATGGGCTTGTGTGTAGGCCTAGAGCCACTTCTGGGGCCTCATGTACGAAGGGTGCTTACGCACAAAAACATGGCGTATGCCCTTTTCCACGGAAAATTTCAGATGTATCAAGAATGAAATGACCGTGGAAATATGCGCAGCCCCACGCCATCTTCATGGCTGGCATACGTACGTTTCTACTGACATTGGTCCGTTGGCGACACTTAGCGGTGATGCTGGGAGGCTGATAATGACGTGAAAATTATTGTACACACCAGAGACACGATTAACAAACATCCACGTGTGCACAATTAGATGAGTGGATATAAAAGCAAGCGCAAAGAAGTGCAGAAAATGCCTCTAACAGAGGATTAGAGAACATTGCAAATCGCACAGTGAGAAGGGAGAGGGTATTTTAGAAACAGAAGATTTTCTGGCTCTGGATGATGACTGGCTTGTCAGCCGGTTTTAGGTTTCCACGGGCAGTCCTTGTGAAACGTGGCTGTGCGCCCCAAATATCACCCTGTCTTCAAGGCTTCATCACAACTCAGTGATTTGAGTAAGTAAATGGTAAATGGCGTTCACTTCTATAGCGCTTTTATTCTCATCTCTTGATGACCAAAGTGCTTTACAGATCCTGCTATCCACCCATTCACACACACATTCACACACTGATGGCGGCATGCTACCTAACATGGCGCTTCCAGACCCACCAGGAGCAACTGGGGTGAAGTGTCTTGCCCAGGGACACAACGGCAGGATATCCGGGGAGAGCGGGATTTGAACCGCCAACCATATGGTTATAAGTGACTTTCTTTTTTGCTGATTAAACTAGAGTTTCACAGCATTCAGTTGCCTCTGTGTGTACAGTAGTTATGTCAACAAACACATGCGTAAAGTGTGAAATGCAACACTCTCACTCTTTCCCCGATGCACGTCATTCATTTAGTAGTGTGTAATCCATGTAAGTTGTATAGAACTATAAAGGGTGAGATTTGCATTTTGGACATAAAATATGTACTTACCGAGTCCAATATGATCTTTCAACTGATAGATGACCGTGGCTATCCACTAAATTCGTTCATATTGTCTTATTTTCATGACTGTTTTCCTTTAATTCAACCAGCTGATCAAACCAGCTGGTCACAAATTGATTCATCATTTAAAATAAAATTGTATAAAAGATACAGCATGCATTTAAAAACAATGGAATGACACAAGAAAGTGCACACAGTTATTTCCACTGTGGTCCCTAAAAGAGGTCGCTGCTGTTCTCATACCTGCAACCTTCTGCTTTGAAATCTGGCACCATAACCAGTGAGCTGTACACGCTGCAGATTACAGTGATCACCTGACGCTTCTGAGGACGACTGCAGACATCAGTCTAAATATGTAAAAGGTAAATAAACTTCTCCTTCATATCCCTGTCTGAATAAATGAAGCGATTAACTAATCTTATAGGGCTGTGAGCAGGCTATTGAATTACCTGTATCCAGCGCTAATGTGCCAAACAAAATGTTTTTACGTGCCTCTACCTCATTCAGAAGCTCCTCTAACTCACATTCCGTGAAATTCCATTAAATCGATTATTTTTGATCGTGGATACATGAGAATCAAATGTGCTGGGCTTGTATTTATGTATTTGCATACCTATTTGCATCTCATTGCATATTCAAATGGAGGCGTGTCAAGGGAGGAGTCTGGCATTTCCTCATGTGCGTTCAATTTCAAGTAGATCGGTATGTACAAAGGAAATGTGCTTGGATTCCTGCATACGGACGGTTTCATACATTTGGATTTTTTTTTTTTTTTTTTGCTTACGCCGTTTTCTTCATTTAAACAAACGTACATCATCTTTCAGTAGGAAATCCACGCAAGTCTTTGTACATGAGGCCCCTGGTGAAAACTGCATCAAAGTCTGACCATTAGTTTTGGAGTACTGTTGCTACCACATTGTGAGAAGACAAGAGCCTTGGCTGAGGTATGCATTCTCAGATCATCACCAAAATGTAATGGGTTCCTCTGTAGCCCCAGAACCACCTCTGGTGAAAATTTCATCCAAATCCAACCAGTAGTTTTTGTATAAACCTGCTGCACAAATCCAAACAAAGCCCTTGGTGAAGGTATGCACTCTCAGATCATCACCAAAATCTAATCATCTGTTCCCCGTGCCATTACACACGTTTCCTGAAAATTTCATCAAAATCCGTTCATAACTTTTTGAGTTACGTTGGCAACAGACAAACCAACAAACCAATGCTAGAGAAAACATTACCTCCTCTTTGGCGGAGGTAATAAGACACAAATTTATGAGAAACCTTTATGGCTTCATATGCATTTGATTCAATTATATAACATAATATAAAGTACAAGCGTTTATAATGACACTGGGGGGGGGGGGGCGCAATTCTCTCCTTTTTTCCAGGGTTGGGGGAGGCTGTCCCTCTGCCCCCCCCCTCTTGATTTACACCTATGTACGTCTCCACAGAGACACAGCCACACACAGGTATCACTGCTATTTACTGTACACTCACATCCACTGGAGGGACTATGCATACACACAGTTCTGCTGTTGATGATGCGGGTAATGCAGTGCTTTCCCAAGCAGTTTGAACTTTGTGTGAGACTGGCAAACATCCCTGTGTGTGGGGTAAGCACTTTTTCTGCCTTCTTGCGCAAAAACTACAATAAGGCAGAAGGAGGAGGGAGGAGGAGAATGACAATGTGCTTTAGTGCTTACCTCCAACAAAATTGACGGTGGATGAGAGAATGACAACATGAAAGGAGGAAGGTGAGCTCCCCCACCTCAAGGATGGTCCGAGTTTCGATTCTAGAAGAAAAACGTGTTCAAAAATCCAAAATTGTTCACAATGGTTGGTGATACCTAATGTAGCCGCTCACACACTCATCCCACAGTCAAAAACTTTAAAAGGGACACATTTTGACACCGTTTCCACAGAACTAAATTAAATATCTGTGACACGCTTCGGTCAAAACACCTCAGGGTTCAATTACTGCAGCACCATCTTCAACTGATTTTAATCAGCCTTCCTCAGAACGGCTCATTTCAGTGCATGTATCTTTAGATGCTTGTGAGGCCCACCCTCCCTCTTTCATTAAGTATGAGGTCAGCTGTTGATGCCATACTGCTGGCTAGCTCTTAGCTTGGGTAGCAAACACAGCCTGAGTCAACCAATGTAAAATCATCTGAAAGAATGAATGAATGAAATAAAGCATCACTGGAGGACAGGGGTGTGTGGTTTAAGTGGCTGATAGGATATGACTGGTCCCTGGAGTATAACAAGCACAGAAAAGTCCATGAACCGCTAAAGGCAGCTAGCACCTTTGGTCTGGGTTACAAGATGACAAACTACAGTAAAATAAGCTAAAATAACACCTAAGAATGGCATGTACTGTACGTGTGGTATAAAAATGTTGGTCGATGAACAAGGGTGTCTAGTAAGGTTTCTTTTTCTGTCTTTCAGCTGCTTCTTTCTGGGGTCACCACAGTGTAATATCACCATATATCACAATGATCCGTATATTCATTTGGCAAGGATTTTTATGCTGGATCCCCTTCCTGAGGCAACCCGGGCTTGGGACCGGCTCCGGGGAACCAACTTTCCTTCCCCCTTTCTGTTATGCTCAGCACCAAGCTACAAGGCAGAAAGTACCTTTTTATGGTCTATGGTATGACCCGGAGTGGATGCTCTACCTCTAGGCCACCACTTTGGTGAGGGTAGACAGAATATATACAATTAGCTTTAAAAACTGACCAGGATTAGACAAGCTAATGCTAGACACCCTGACCTGTCAGCCTGTCCAAAACTCTGGCTGCCTAGTGTGGTTGGTTTTCTCTGGTCCTTTGAAAGAACTTATTAAAGAAAAAACCGTACAGGAGACTCTTCTTATGAAAATACACATTTATTTATATTACGGAAGATAGCCAACTTGGATACAATGGGATCCCTCATCCAACGGAAGACCCCAAAGAATGATGTTACAGAAGTTGTATAAGCCATTTCTGATGAACTCCAGTCTCACAATCCCTCAGTGTAACCTGATCAGACTAAACACACACTCTACTCGCTTCTCACATCTGGAAACTTATCTGCTCTGTGATTCATAAGTCAGATAGATACTGGACTAGGTGTCAAACAGTCTGGATGAACACATGCTATAAGGGCATTTCAGGTCATAATGACCTAGCTATATTATTTCATTATCAGACTATTAAGGTTATCCGAAAATATCCATGACACTCATATATATTTAACATTCAAGGATATCCACTTCAGAATCCCACATCACTAGCCAAGCTACTGCGGGATGGGAGCAGGGATGTCTAGTAGTGTGACTGGAATTTAAACAAAACGGCATTAACAATCGCACTTGTTAAGCTAACTTCATAGTAGCACTGTTAGCTCTGAAGCTAATATCTTGGACTCAAACTCTGGGTGGGGACTGGACTGATATCACAGCCAATAACACGGGGATGGTTGCAACTGAAGACCAGATTATGTGTCAGTGATGTAGGGAAATGGAACCAAGAAGAGCTATACATGCGTCTGCCCATTCTGCCAAAATGTAAAAATATAAATATTTCTAAGTGAATAGAGATTTCAATATTTTCACTATAGCCATATGAATCAAGAAGGGATTTTTTAAAAGGTTAAAACTCACAAGCACGCCATGTTTTAGTGAGTGGGATCTTTAAATGAGCACAGTGAAACAAGCAAAAACTCGTTTACCACACACAGCAGGCTAATGGGTTCTGTAGCGGCTTACTGTGACACCAAGCATGTGATGCTCGGCTTGCTCAAATTGAAACTCTGGGTCTAAAGTGAATTATCTTTGGCTCGCTGGGGCCGTGCATGTCTCTGTGCCCCCCCCACCCCCCAAAAAAAGATAAAACGTGTGGGCGTTTAGTAGTGTGCGCAGGAATTAGTGTCCCGGCACATCTTTCCCGCCATGGGAGGGAGTGTGTGTGTTTATACAGATGAAAAGGATGCTGGGAAGCTTGAGAAATAGTGACATAACACGGAGGAACAACGGGGGGAGGAGAGAAAACAAACATGCACTTTTGTGCGTGCACACCACATGTTTTGAGAGCTGTTTTCAGGAGAGTCTGTGGAAAGAGGAAAGGTGCGCAACCTGTGGCTCTGGAGCAACACGCGTACAGTAGCAGTTTCTTCCTGTGGCTTTGGACCAGTAAAAAGTCACACATGCAAATACATAATGAAAGTTGTAAATGTATGACAAGATGAGAATAAAGTTAAATTTGAGTAAAGAGCTGTAAACTTCCTTTTTAAAGGGGACATATGATGCACTTTTTCCACATGTTGGCACATGGCAGAGGTCTTAAAGGGGTCATTGACTGCACTTGTTCCACATTTTAACAGCTCACTCATGTCTTAATGAAGTGTTTGTGACATATTTTGTACATATTTTTCTTTAACTTTTTAATTATTGAAGCAAATTTTTTTTATTTTTCCTGACTTTCTTGAAATGCTCTGACTTAAAGCCTGTCACTTTAAAGGCCAAATGTCACGTAATTTTTTTTTCTAAATGACAACGAATTTAGATAAAATACACATAGCTTAAACCAAAATATTCATACCAGAGACCATATCACCCACCTGTATTTACATAATTGCACAAAATACACCAGGTGAAGGCCCCGCCTTGCTCGCTGGCTTGTGACAGCCAGTCCAGACCACGTTCATGTTTTTGACATCACCAGTTGTACCCTGGCTGCCCTGCCTATCCACATTCACACTTATCAACATTGGACAATCATGACGGAAAGTGACAGCAATTGTGAACAAATTAGTTTTGTCTTTTTTTTTTGTCAGTGGTTCAGACAGTGACAGAGGCATTGAACCTTACAGGTTCGAGCCGTCCGAGACGGAATCAGATGCTTTGTCTGATGACAACAGTTCCAACGATGACCAGAGAGCAGAACCAGTGGAAAATGTCATTGAACTGGACATTAATCGCCTCCAGAATTGCGAAGCCGAAGGGGGTCTGTCGAGGGCGCCCCATAAATATTGATTTTTCGGAAGCCATTATTATTACAGTGGAGGAGAGCCGCTGCTGTCAAGAAATTGACCAGATCAATATGAAAATGGAGGCGCATACCTGTCAAGTGAGACGTTTTCGCCGTATTTTGGTGCCAAGCGCGGCTGTGGGGCGGAGAGGTGGGGGACACTTTTCTGGGAAATGTTTTAAATGTAGTTCGTGTTGTTATTGTCAAATATTTTAAGGAAAATACGGGGAAAAAACAGGACAGGATGTGTTGCGGAGCACGTCCTGTGTGTGATCCCCCACAGCTGGTGCTGGCAGATGGCTCAGCCTGAGCTATTCGCACTACAGTGTGGAGTCAATCAGTCTAATGGCCGCGGCGGTCAGATCGCTCAGCGTGAGCTATTCTCACTACAATGAGAAGTCATTAGGACAATGGTTTAACACGTTCAGCTATGCAGCGGTTGCGGAACAGACAGAGATCGCCTTACAAATACAGAATTCTGCTTTTTTTTAAATTTTGCGCTGGACGCTGAGTTGTGTTGTTATTGTCAAATATCCATGAATCCTTAAAATATTTGACAATAACAACACGAGTTGCATTTGGGGCATTTCCCAGAGAGGTGTCCCTTGTTGCTCCGTCGTCCCTTATAGCCGCTTTTTACAGTGTTGAAGTACGGCGAAAACGTCTCACTTGACAGGTATGAAAACATTTCCCAGAGAAGTGTCCCTTATTACCCAGCTGTCCCTGATAGTCCCGTTTTAAGGTATGGGTGAAATATCCAATTTTTTCTTTGTTGTTGCTCACTTCAACCTTCCAGTCTCCATATAAACAATCAATTGAAATACCCCAAGCATCAAACTAGGGTACAATCGATTTCGTCACTTCCGCCTTCTTCCCCAGGCGATTCCAGGGGCCGTGTCAGGCCAAGCGCGGCAGTTTTAAATTAACGAATATTCCATTGTTACTGAAGCATATGCACCAAGACCCGAACGGATCGGTTCCCTTTTATATCTAGTTTCAAGATATTTAAAGTACCCTGTTACGTGACATTTGGCCTTTAAGAAACATTTTTCACCTGTTGAACTCTGCCCTCCCTCTTACGTCAGTTAGCCATTAGCTGAGTAGCTTCTCGCCTCCCTCTAGCTTGGATGAGCAGCACTGGTTCACTGACCCACAATTGTTTGTGCATCTCGCGTTATTCCGGCCCATCTCCCAACAACCTTACCTCCCAACAACAAATCGCCAGCACCGCGCGCTGGGCGACTCGCCGATCGCCACAACTCGGGCCGCTGGCCGAGCTGAGCCACGGGATCTCAAAGTGCAGCGTCTCGCTCCATGGGACTCCACTCCTCTCCCATGGCCAGCTGGGGGATGCTCTGTCATGAAGCGGCTCCCCTACGTTGCCTGCAAGTGTAAAGTGGAATTGCGTGGTGCCCCAGAGGATGCTGTGGGAGCAGCCTCGGGTCATGGCGTAGGCAGTTGCCGGGACCGGCACGCCAGCGACGGCTGCGAAATCACAACGAAACCACTGGGAGATGGGCCGGAGTGCCGTGAGGTACATTGTGGACTGGTGAACCAGGTGGTAACAGGGATGGTTATTTGGGTGACTAAGAGCTGAAGGAAATAACAATATAAGCCATGCCTGGTTCGATCTTCGTGGTACCAATGTTACCTTGGGGCTAACAGCTCAGAGGCTAATAGGCTACCTTTAGCACCCCTTCCATCTACATGACAGCTAGGCAGGCCCATAACAGAGCAGTGGGCGGGTCTCAAGGACGGCAGTGGGTTGGCTTTTTCCAATCGTGACGTTACCAATTTGGACAGAAAAGTCAAAAATGTTTCTGGCGTTTCTGGGAGACAAATAAAGTTTTTTTTTTTTTTTTTCTTTTTTTTTTTTAAGAGAACTGATTGTTTTGAAAATGTGTTGATAATTAGGTGACCAGTAGACTCAGACAGTTAAAACCAACAAACACGCCATTTTTCAGTCAGTGACCCCTTTAATGAAATATCTGTGACATGCTTTAGTCAAAATATATCACCCCTTTAATTATTTCAGCACCATTCTCAACCCATTTTAATCAGGCTTCCTCAGAGTCACCCTCATTAGCCATTTTGAGGTTAACGTTAGCTGGTTAGCTCCAGATTGCAAAGAAAGACTGAGCTAATTAGCACAGCTAGAATCCAAAATGCGATGATGTAAAATGGTCCCTGGGGCACAAAAAGCACTGAAACAACCTTGAATGAGTGAATGACTATCTCTGCTAATGCTAGGCAGGCTAATCTATTGGCATAAACAGATGGCTAGCTAAGATGCTAGCAGGCCGATGTTCTGGCCTATTACAGCCGAAGTACAACAAAATAAGCCAGAATGACACAAGATATATAATTGACTTGTTGGTTAGTGAATCATGAGGCAACAGAACTGTCTAGTGAGGTGAGTAGGACTTAAAGAAAACGGCAACATAAACAGTGGTCACCAAGCTAACTCCGTAGCAGGCTAGCAGCCACAGTAGCAATGTCAGTGCGTGTTTGGACGCTCACAAGGATCCTCCCATCGTGGTTAAAATGGGGGGGAACGAAGCTGGGAGGGGTGATATCATTCCAGTGAGCTCCTGTTCTCACGTCACAGCTGGAGCAAAATCAAAAGAGAGAAGTTTCAATTAGTCTACAGCTAACCGCGTTAAATAAAAAAGAAAATCAACATAACACTGGTATCGGTTGCTGTATTCCATCATATAAAACCCAGTAAATCCCCACAGCGATTCCTCATCTCTACATTTTAAACAGCGGTGTGCGTTCTGTGTGTTGTTCCTTTGCGTAAAACACAACAGTCGTCGTCAACATCTCTGTTTTTTCCCCCTCTATCTTTCTCTCTGTGCGACTTATCATGGCGGATGAGACAAGGGGACCTCTGATAGGTGTCCTGCGCCGTGCCTGATAACGCCGCCTCCCGCCTGTGCAGCTGTCACACAGACGGATGGCTGAACTCGGCTGGTACAGTCTTGCACACACACACGCACACATGGGTGGACGCAGTATGTATGCACCTTACAGCAACCAAGGCTTTGATAAAACAGCAGAACGCAGACTTAGAAGATTGTTACTGTTTCCATATTCAATATACTAAGTCAAAAGCAGGGGTCTAACTTAAAATAAAGATTAAACAGAGGGGGCATTCAGAGTGTGCATGCTTCCACCAAGGACTGTTCATCCACTACTTAAAATGTGATTAAATTGCATCAATTAAGAATGGGCATGTGACGTCATCCAACGGAAAAACCACAAGGCACTGTGGGAAAAGTGTTCTGTCTGTCTGTGCTTAGTAATGAGCAACGAATGCAGTAAAGCTGAAGTTTTTGAGAGGGTTGCTTCAGTCTGTTATTTATTTATTTGGATAAAAATGACAATGAATATGGTATACAAACATAGGAAATACACATATAAAAAACATCAAACAAAACCCAGGAAGACACATGAAAGTGAAAACACTTCTCTTCAATGTGGTCCTTTCAATCACATTATTATTCATCTGAATACCACGCAACGTTAGAATGGGGAAGTTTTGCTGCATTATCAAATGCAACAACTGCTTTCACGATTGGCGTGGAAAAAGATTGATAATGGCATACGCATTTTTTTAAACTTCCCGACTTGGAAGAAAAGTGGACAGAATCGGGTCTCTGAGCTAAAAAAAGAGGCGTAGGATTGCAGCGGTCAGAAGGAAAGGCATCAGCTCCGACAATATTCCTGCACACATGGTCGTGTGTTCACGGCATTTTCACAAAGGCAAGTTGTGATTTAAAAAATATTTAGAAGTGCAGAAAGATGTCCCCTCTCCAGAGCAGCTGTCTTGCACGCCGTGCGCTTTGGCTGCACCTCAGCCACAGCTCTCTGTCATCTCTCAATAATGTGTAAAAACGCACAGGGCAAAATCAAATAATTTCCCCACATCATCTCTGCTATTCCCAATTTCTCTTGCTAATCTGGAGCAGTGGGTTTTTTTTATGGAAGCTGATCTTCTTTGATTTTTCTGAAGTTGTGATTACTTGTTGCCTTCATTACGCATGTATTTAATATCAGCTGGGGACTGAAGTCCATAGACTGTTTGGCATCATTAAATTCAGCAGATTCTCCTCTTTAAGGTGACTGTAAAAACATCACTGTCCTGGTTTAGTATGTTTTTATAGCAGCTAATTATACCTGTAATTTTTTTCGGTGCGCCAGTGTGAGCATAGGGCTTAGCACATTACTAGATTAGTATTTAATATCCTGTTGGTAATAATGTGTATATACTTATCAAGCATCATATAACAAATGTGAACATAAATCCAACATTTCACCACTGCTTAGAAATAAATGCCTGTAGCTGCAGAGACACATGCTAGTGCAGAAAACAGTGTAGAAACAACGATTGCTTACCTTTATGTTAAACAACAGTTTTCTGGTCGTTCACCCAGAAGATTTGAAGCAGCTGGACCCATCCATTGGTTAACTGAACATTAGCCTTTAATGATTTATAGTTTTTAAATTGTTCATAGGTGTATGTGCTCACCCCACAAACCAGGTAGGCAAACACGTCTGACAGTGTGACCCCAGGCAGTTGGTCGTGATCTGTGGTCCATTTCTTGTGCTCATATCGATCGATCCAGTTAATTTCTTAAATTTTTTTGAGGTAACACTCCTTTACTTCCTTATTCAGCTTCTCTGAATAAAGAATTTAAATTTTCTGTTTGCTCCGTTCCATTGCACGTATGTCTATTCCTGTCAGCAGTTGCCTAGACTATAGGTAAACAAAGAAGCCAGACTATGACGATGGCGACAACGGCCCAGAATGCAGCGCGGCATGACGTCAATGCCCATTCTCTATTGACAGATCATCATAATGCAATTTCATTGATATTGTGATGACAAAAGTGTGTATAAAGTGATGCACTGAATAACAACCACATGGATCAAAATAAAGACCAATAAATAATAAAAATCCAACCCATACATAATTACATCTGACCAACAAATATGTCCAATCATCAGTATCCTCATCATTACCATCATCAATATCGTCAACAGGACCCCAAATACGCCAATCAGACAACAGCAACAACAACAACACAAGTTGTCCATGTCTTTTCAGGTTGATTAGCCCATTGTCTTTCATGATACTAGCAAAAATCTGTTTTAAAAAGTCCTATCTCTTAATGCTAATCATAAAAAAAGGTGAAACGTAATGATCCAGGTCTGCCCCAAAATCTAGACAGACAGATAAATGTACTTTATTGATCCCATACTGGTAAATTACAGAAAAATTACTGGGTTCCTCCTTGGTCCAAGGGTCAACTCTGAGGAAACTTTCATCAAAATCCACCCAACAGTTTTTGTGTAACCCTGCTAACAGACAAATAAACAAACCACAACAAAAACACAATATCCCTGACACAGGTAATATGGTTTTTTTTGTTTGTTTTTTGCAGCTTCTCTCACATAAGTTTGGGACTTTATTTCCTTGAAAAAAAAAAGTTGAAAAACTTGTATTCACAAAAAAATTGCAAATATATGGGGGAAAAAGTCACAAGAGAACCAGACCGGAGTAGCTCATTCCAGCCTGACGAAATCACCCTGAGAGTGCTCAGATCTCCTGACCACCAACCTTGACCATAAGCACATCTTAGATACAGACCCATCTAGCATGTGCTTATGGTCATGGTCTATGGCCTAGGAGAAATAACAATTTTTGTGAAATCATAAATCCCCAGATCTCCTGACCTCTGACAATGAACTTGACCTTGAGCTCAACCTGGATGTGGACCCACCTGAGGATCGATGTGAGCGAACTTGGTGAGCATCTGGGCAAATGCCTATGAGTAGTATTAATTCCTATGAAATGTAGATGTACATACGGATGGGCAGATGCCACATCATCACATCATCAGCTTTTGGCTTCGCCAGAATGAGCTAAAGACCTCCAAAATTGACAAGATCAAAGTTGTTATTCACTACTCAAGTACCTTTTTCAGCTCATTCCGGCGAAGCTGAAAGGAGCCAATTTGATGATGTGGCACCCGTCATCTACCCATCCACATTCCATTGGAATCGCTATTCCTCCTAGGCATTTTCCCCGATGCTCATCAAACTCTCTCCCAATGATCCTCAGGTGGGTCTGCATCCTGGCTGTGCTCAAGGTCAAGGTCAAAATTACACGATTTTAGAAAAATCACTACTCCTCCTTGGCAATTACCTTGATTCTTATGAAAAACATTAGCCCTCCTTGGTCATTGACCTTGACTTTAAGCACATTCCAAGTGGATCTGCATCCAGGTTGTGGTCAAGGTCAAGGTCACAGTGAAAGATATTATCATATTCAAAATCTAGTGGGTTCATCCATAGCCCAAGGGCCACATCTGGTGAAAATGTCATCAAACTCCGGCCATTAGTTTTTGTGTAATCCTACTAACACAGAGAAATAAACAATCCAACATGAAAACATTACCTCCTTGGCGGAGGTAATTAACCAATCTTTAACAGAAGGCTGCAGTTGAGCCTGTAGGCGGCGCTCTCGATTGCCCAATTAAGCTTCGTTGGGCATTTCCACTCAGGGCGGCTGCGCTAAACGGGTGGATGATGGAGTGACAAAATGAACGTGAAAATGAATTTATGTATGCACTAACATTGCGGATGATTACTTTAACCAACTCTGGAGGATTTTTTTTCTTATTTTTTATCATCTGTAACATCTGAAATCACGGTGCATCTCGCAGTAAACACTCTAGTATATAAAAATGACTTACGTGAGCATAAGCTGTACCCCGCGGACCCAGATAATTAATCAAACTACACAAACTATGTGTGTGGATGAGAAGGAGCCACGGCAACAGTGGGAGTGAGGAGGAGGAGGAGAAGGCTGCGAGGGAGTGTGGGAATAAAGATGGGGAGGAAAAAGAAAGAGATGGAGAGAGGGAGCCTTGTGCAACCATCAATCACCTTCTTGGGGTTCAAGTTTATTTGGCTTCATTTTTCTCAGATATACACCACGGAGAGGGGAGGGGGGAGGAGGAGGGGAAAAACAAGGAGGAAGACGGAGGAGAAAACAGCATGAGGGGGAGGGAGGTGGTACCTGAAGGAGCAAGTGCAGGGGAGGGGAAGAGGTTGAAGATGCTGCGTGCAAAGGGAGGAGAGAGGAAAAATGTACTGAAGGTGTGCGCACGATAACATTAGCATCAGCGCCTGGTGTTCTCACCGCACAAGTGTGTAAGAAACGTAAACTGATAGGCTCGCCGCGTGGTAGGCCACGCCCTCCCTCCACTCTGTTCATTTTCTGTGGAAATTAGCATGAAGACGCCAGTTTCACGCTGCAAAAGTGAGATGTAGTTATGAGCAGAGCCGTCTGTGGCTACAAAGCAGAGTACGCAAATGCATACCTGGGGTGCCCCCAAGCTATAAAATTATCCTCAACATTTTTTTGAGGAAAGAATGAAAATTACATTTTTCTTTTTGTTCCTTGTAAATTTGTGACTTTTTTGGGGGGGTAAAATTTGTTTTTTTCTTAAAGGGGACCTGTGGTGGTCGTCTAAACGCATTCAACTTGAAAACATTAGGAAAAGTATTCGTTATTTGGTTAAATAATTATTGCCAGCCATCTACCACCAGAGAAATATGCAAATACGACCGCCGGCATGGCCAGCCAATGAAAACTATGCGCGCAGCCATGACACATGCGGATGTGACGTCACTACGTTGCTACTGAAAAGTCAATACTCCGCCTGTTCCAGCGACTAGGGTGCTTTTGTCAGTGTTTTTGTTCTATTATGGCTGAATTGTCGGACTCTGAGGAAGAATTCGGTCAACATGGCTACAGGTTTGAGCCAGAAAGGTCTTCTGAGGGTGAAAGTGACGAAGTGGTCCTCACACACAACAGAATTTCGTCCGAAAGGAAATGCATACCTGCCAACTTTTCAAACCTGAAAAGCCTAGTAGCTAGCCGGGGTCCAGGGGCCGATGCTAATGCTAATAATGCTAATGCTAATAATAATAATGCTAATATTTGCCAAACAAATATTAGCATTAAATCTAGTTAAATGTAACTAACAACCTCATATTTCTTCAACTTTCAAACCTGAAAAGCCTAGTAGCTAGCCGGGGTCCAGGGGCTGCAGGCCCCGGTAGGTCCAGGACAAAGTCCTGGTGGGGGGTTCAGGGGGTCGAAGCCCCCCGACGCCAAACAAATATTAGCATTAAATCAAGTTAGAATGTAGCTAACAACCTCATATTTCTTCAACTTTCAAACCTGAAAAGCCTAGTAGCTAGCCGGGGTCCAGGGGCCGCAGTGTCAAACAAATATTAGCATTTGACATAGAAGTCACATATTAATTATATTAAAGGTAAAATATCTAAATCAATTGCAATACTACACAGAGCGAAATATTTGCTGAGTCAACCCACATTATATACTTTGTATCATTCATTAATACTCCCATACATGACATATTGTACTGAAGTATGGGGAAATACATATAAAACAAACACATATCCAGTCTTTATGCTTCAGAAGAGAGCTATTAGAATAATAAACAATGCTGCTTACAGGGAACCAACAAACCCACTTTTTCTTAAATTAAAAGCTCTCAAGCTGAAAGATCTGGTTGACTTTAAAACTGCAGTAATAATGTTTAAAGCTAAGAATCTATCACTGCCCGCAAATATCCAAAAGTTGTTCCAAATAAGGGAGAAACAATATCATTTCAGAGGAACATGTATATTTCAAAAACCTTCAGTGAGAACTACCACCAAGCAACACTGTGTTTCAGTGCAAGGAGTCAGATTATGGAACGATTTTGGACCTGAATTAAAATCATGTACAACGCTTGGACAATTTAAACAAAAACTAAAGGAAGAAATACTCCAAACATATATACAAGATGACATGTAAAATCACATAAGGATTATCATATCCAGTCTGTGTTGTGTTGTTACTTAGTTTTTTTGTCACGTTTTGTCTTAGCTTTGTTCTGAATTGTAATCGCTCTTGTTTTGTTTTTCTTTTGAATTCTTGGATGGAATATGGGTGGGCAATATAAGCTGCGGCTTCAGCCATCACCCATTTCACATAACTTATGTTGAACTGTATAATCAGAGGAGTTCTTGTTTAATTTGACCTTGTTGGATTTTTTCGCCTTTGTTATATTATTCTGTTTCTTTTTAATCTTTACTTTTAATCTATCCGAAATAAAGATTCATTCATTCATTAAATTTGCATTCAAAAGACTATCTTAACACTGCATAGAACTTTGAATAGGCCAGATGTGATGTATTATGAATACTAGAAAAGCACTCGGAGAGCGCAGACCTCCGCCAAGCGCCACAGTTCCCCCATACAGTGTTTAACATCATAAATAAAATATTGAAAATGGCCCTATCTCGCAATGTTAAATAAAAAAAAAAAAAAAGAATCCTTTAAAAAATTTCTGGATCCAGACGGTGATCCGGATCACCACCAAAATCTAATCATCTGTAGGATACCCCATTTCTGACAATCTGTGAAAACTTCATGAAAATCCGTCCATAACTTTTTGAGTTATCTTGCTAACAAAGAAACAGACAAACAGACAAACCAACGCTGATGATCACATAACCTCCTTGGCGGAGGTAACTAGAAGACTAGAAATATCAGCAGGGTATACTAGCACTGTATAACACACGTGCGTAAATGACGGCAAAATCGCTCTGATATTTTATGTGTTTACATGCTACACCAAGCATGACAAGGCTTGCAATTACACAGCACATGTTCTTCAAGTTTGCCGCTAGCGTCACTGGCACTGGCCTTGTGTTTTTTTGTTCTTACGTGGTCTTTCACATCGCTGATTCCGCCATGTCCAATCAAAAAGTCTTGTCTACACAAAGTGCAATTTGCGTAATTTTCACCCCTTCTTGAGCGAATAATAACTCCCGGAAATGCTTTGCTGTATTCCTCACGAAAAGACTGTAATTTTCGTTTGTGTTTCACGCTCGTTAGTGATTTTTCTCTGGCAGACTCCATGATGAAAATGTATAATTCTTACCTGATTGCCTCGCGATTGCACATGGAAAATTGGCTCAGACCTCTCGCACATGCACAATACACCTACATGAAGCAGTGCCGATTGCCTTTGTTCTAAATTTAGATACGATTCCGAGCGACAGCGTGTTTGGAATTGCTTTCGTGTTTTCCGTGTTTTTTTTACGATTTAAAATTTTTGACTGAATTTTTAGTGAAAAACCGTAATTTTGAATAATAAAACCGGAACCCGGAACGGGGTCTTAAAAACCGGAACCATTATGGCAAAACCGGAGTAGTTGGCAGGTATGGAAACGTCTGTGCCCTGTTCCGAGATTGCGCAACCACTTTTCCGCTATGATCTTCCGACAAGGTGAGCTGGGTTTGGGTACACAAAAGAAGTGTCTATCTCTTATTATTGAGACATCCAAAGGCTTTACATTCCGCCATGTTGCGATATCCATATCGCATTGTATGTTCTAGTTGTTACAAGAGCGCCGAGTGTCTGCTGATCTGTATACACTTTTAGCGGCGAGGGAAGAGCCCAGCGCCAAATCCCCGGCCGTCTGGCGGCCGTTACGACCTCAGATCAGACGAGACGACCCGCTGAATTTAAGCATTTATTTATTTATTTTCTACTCGTTTTAGTTCTGCATTTAATATAAACCCTGAGTTTGAAATAAACGTTTGAATTTGAATTTGAATATCCCGAAAGCCACTGCTCATCCGGGCACTCCAGGCTCAGCCAATATTGATCCAGATGGCGGTATCCACGCTACTACATCACAGGAAGCGTCCTGGCAGGCCATGTAGCTGCCAGTATGGCTGCGCGCATGTTTTGCTGACATAGCTGAACCAGCACATCAGCAATGGATTTATATCGCATTGCTTTGAACTTGAACTTAAACTTGAACTAGAACGTGAGACAGGGGCTCAATATAATATCTTTTTTTTCACGACCACCACAGGTTCCCTTTAAACAAAAAATCAGCAACAAAACATTTAACATAAATTTGCAAGATTTTTCTTGTAAACTTGCAACTTCTTTGCTCTCATAAGTTGGCAAACTTTTTTGCAATAAATTTGCTACTTTTCCCTTGCAAATCTGAAGCTTTTTCTTGCAAATTTGAGTTTTTTTCTAACAAAATATGAAACTTTTTCCTTGCAAAATGTGAAGCTTTTTTCTTGCAAATTTTGAAATTTTTTCCTGTCAAATTTGAAGCTTTTCTTTCTTGTTAATTTTTTGTAAATTTGCAACTTCTTTTTCTCATAAACTAGCAACTTTTTCTCTAATAAATTTGCAATCCTCCAGCGCTTGTGACCCCCTGAGGCTTGACCATTCTGTTCTGTGTTGGTCTGAGTTTCTTGTGAATCCAGACACTCTAAGAAAGTAAGGCAGCCAACAGCATTAGCTTCAGAGACAGACTTATCCACCTCAGCCATAACGTTTCTGTAACTACTTTTCCTTTTTGAGCATAATAAAAAGTTAATCTTTTTTTTTTCTTTTTCATAACATTTTTTCCAAATTCCTTTTTCATTAGGTTTGTGTTACTGTATACTTAACTTTTGTCACTATTACCATGTCACTAATTCTCTATTCAGCCACACGATCACCTTTCAGTGTTATTTCATATGTGCAAGACCTGTAAATATGTAAATATTGCTGTTTCTACATATATGCAAAATTACCACTGTTCATGCTACCTTCGGTTATCTTCCCATTTTACCAGCTACTAGTGCATGCCTGTAGAAAGCAAGTATTCTTGTCTGAAAACAGGTAGCCCAATTAGGCTTTACAGGCCCCAAATGTAGGCTGTGTTTGAAAGTGGAATCCAAAGAGATGTAGCCTATATGTAGACACTCATAAGATTTTTGATTGTGTGAATATTAATTACAGAACTATTGAAAATGAATGGGACAACCCATATTAGCAGCTGTTTAAGAACCTTTGTTTATTTGTTTGTCAGATCACTCATTTGTGTGATCTTTAATGAGCTATATTCATAAGTGCTGTATCTTGCACTTTGGGGAATGGGAGTTGTTCAATCACTTGTTTATAGTGTATCATCAATAAATGCATGCAGTACTATAACAGGACACGTTTAAAATAGAATAGAATAGGCTTCATTGTCATCGTACAGGTGTACAGCACAACGAAATTGTGTTTACAAATATGTGAGGCCGATTGTAGTGCATTCTTTTATATTTGAGCAATATTATCTATCTATAAATTCAAGGGATCTCTGCCTGTTTGTGTGTCTGTGTGTGTTCCTCAGATATCTCTCAAACCGTTCGTCACACTGACCTAAGATTTTATACATGCTTTGCTGAGGTTACGAGGGTGTGCATCCCCAAATATGGAGTCACTCAGTCAAAATATGTAATTATTATCAATAAAAGTTTAGCCACCGCTGTATGACCGCTCTGTCTTCATCCCCTGGCTTCAAGAAGTGTGGGCGGGGTTTTGGATTGACTTCGTGCTCATTGGAGAATACATCACATCATGGCCATGCTGATCGGATAACACAGCATCACGACCTGCAGCAGCTGAGCAGAGCCCTGTATGGTTTTTCCTGGGAACAAACGCTGCAAATATGCCATGAAAGGGTAACTCCCAAGTTAGAAACCTGTTCAATTATTCCCTTTATCACTGGAACGTAATTTTGTTGTCCGACTGCACAACAACTTCAAAATTTCGGGCGGGGGGGGGGGGGGGCTGAAACCGTGAGACAAGCAACCACACAGTAACGGCATATTTACTGGATGCTGCAAATTCCTTTTTCCCTTTAAACAGCACACCATGAGTCCTGGCCACTGCGTAGCTCTAAAGGATAATTCGCCATATCGATGGCTGAAATGCAAAACCTCCTATCTGCAGGATTTTCTGATTTGCGGATTTCACTTTGGGTGATGACATCAAGGAAGGCTGCTCATATCTGTCTGCAAGACTGTCCCGCTCTTTATTGTGACAGAAAATTATTCTGATGAAAAAAAAAATAGCATAGCATTCTGCAAGAAAAGAAACTTTTTTTTAGTTTTCTCAAAAAAGTGCATTTTTCAGATATGAGGTTTTACGTTTTGGCCATTGATGTGTGGCGAACACGGGGGGCAGCGGGGGGGGGGGGCAGCCAGATCGCCTTATCACAGTCCTTCACAGGGAGCCAAGCCATGCCTGCCCGCTTAATGGGACGGAGTCTCGGCTGCTGCTTCACCCGTGCCACCGCTGTGCTTTGTGGCACCGTGGACTCAACATGGTGCTCCTCCCGGTGCACGGCTATCTAAAAATTAAAAGTTAATAATACCACCATGATTGTGGAGCACGATGGCCAGATCAATTGCATATCATAAGCGCACGCTTTCAGTAAACAACGACCGTGACAAAAAAAAGCCCAAATAACGAAATAAATCATTTTTTATTTACTGACAAATGGCCAACACTGATGCAGCAGTTGCAGCCAAATGGGTCATTCTTCTGAGTATAATAATGTTGGATGTTTTGTACTTATAATATTGCTAAAATATAAAATGATGCACTACAATGAGTCTCAAATATTTGTAAACGTGCCCTGTTATAGTCCTGCATGAGTTTACTGACGATACATAAACTACACATATAAATTTAAACAATCATAATGATGACTGAACAACTCTCATTCCCCAAAGTGCAAGATACAGCACTTATGAATATAAGTCATAAAAGATCACACAAATAAGTCTGACAAACAAATAAACAAGGGCTCTTAAACATTCGCTAATACTGGATGTCCCATTCATTTTCAATAATTCATTAATATTCACACAATCAATTAAATGTTAGTGTTCAGTCCCTCTTATGTTTGTCAAAGTCTAGCATGTGTGATTGCCTACATATAGGCTACACCTCTGTATTCCACTTTCAAACACAGCCTACGTTTGGGCCTGTAAAGCCTGACTGGCCTACCTGTTTCAGACAGGAATACTTGCTTTCTACGGGCATGCACTAGTAGGTACAAAACACCGAACATTATTATACACAGCAGAATGACCCGTTTGGCTGCAAGTGTTGCATCAGTGTTGCCCATTTGTCAGTAAATAAAAAATAATTTATTTCGTTGTTTGGGTGTTTTTTTTTTTTTGTCACGGTCGTTGTTTAGTCAAAGCGTGGATGTGATCTGGCTACTCCACTCCACAATCATAGTGGTATTATTATTAACTTTTAATTTTTAGATAGCCACGCGAGCACACCAGCACCAGGAGGAGCGCCATGCCGAACCCGCAGTGCCGCAAAGGACAGCGGTGGCACACAGGTGATGCACGGGTGAAACAGCAGCCAAGACTCCCGTTAACCATGCAGGCTGGGCTTGGCTCCATGAGAAGGAAAGCGGTAAGGCGGTCCGGCTGCTGCTCCTTCCCCCTCCCAACGAGCCCGCGCACCTCATGGTCTCCACACATGCCAAATTATCCTTTAGACCTACACAATCACTCCAGCGTTATAGTGTAATTTTTTAAGCATTATATCTTCAGTATTCTCTTTCTCTGGTCAAATTTGTCGCCTTTCACTTCCTTGTTTTGTTTACGGAACACTCCAGTGACTGGTTGTGATGCCGCGTATTATCCAATCAGTACGGAGTCAACCCAAAACCCCGCCGACACTTCCACAAGCTCGAGCATGAGGAAAACAGAGTGGTGGCTAAACTTATTGATAAAAATAGCACATTTTGACTGAGCAACTCCATACTCTGGGATGCACACCCTCATAACCTTAGCAAAGCACTGATAAAACCTGAGGTCAGTCTGACGAACGGTTTGGGAGACATCTGAGGAACACACACACACACACACACACACACACACAGAGTCGTTGCATTTATACAGTAGATAGATGCAGATGTCTATTGTCACTTTTTTTTTTTTAAATTAAACTTACTAAACTGTTCACCAGTGTCCTTTCGCTGTCCAGGCTTCAAAAACACACAGTGTCAAGAACTGACACCCAGATTATGAGACTGATCCAATAATTCCTAATTAAATTATTAATTAATGCTTATTAATTGCCAAATTCCTTACCTTAATTATTTGTTCAGAGTCCCTACTGCTCTGTCCAAAGGTGGGTGTCTATCTAGTGTTATAATGAGGTAATGCAATAATTATTAATTCCAGTTACTAATTAATAATCATATTCATATAATAGTAATGTCACGGTTACATTTTCATCTCTTCCATTTTCATTACCAGAGAGACAGAGAAATATGCTTCAGAAAACTAACTAAACCAAAACACCTGAAAATAGTTCCGTCCTTGATGTTTTCTGAATTTGCAGTTGGAGTCTCCTGCTGTACGTCTCAGGCTAAAACCAGCGCCACACAACTGGGGGAGACACCAGAAAACTATCAACCACTGCTGACGCCTTTGTTTTTGGCAGACAACTGATATCCGTCGTAAACACTGATATCGGTCGATACTGATGTTAAGCGGATACATGTGTGCACCCCTAGTTTGAACTCTTCCCCATTACAAGAACAGGGCCGCTGAAACATAATCTCGCTTGAGGCCACCCAAAAGCTAGAAATGGCCCTGATTCAGAGCCTCAAAGTCGGTACTGGAGACAGCCTTAGCTCCTACATTTGTCTCAGAGCTCAAATGAGAGCCCAGGACCTCCTCCACCTCCATCTCCTCAATCGCCGCTCCTTCCTCCTGCCCTCCTCCCATGCTGCCATAGCACTTCATAATAATTCGGACAACTGTATGTACAGTAGGTTACTCTCATAGGCTCTGCTCCTTTCTTTACCTGCAGCCCATTTCTTCATGTCACGCTGCGCTACAACCAACCAGTGACTCACTATCCCTCCTTGTCATTAAAGTCTTACATTTCCCCTTCTTTAAATGTCACTGTATCATCAAGCAGTTGTGTTTTCCTTTTATGTCTCCATCTATACCAGCGGGTGGCAATCTCTACTATAGAGAGAGCCGTTTTGAGCGAGTTGTGGGCTAAAAAATTCTACACAACATATATTTGACTGTTAAAATGATGGTAAAACATCTGAGGGATGTCACTATTACTAATAGCAGAGCTATCTTTTTCTGTTAAATACGGTTTGTAAATTTGCTCATTTTTTTCAGTCAAAATTACAGACCGTTTCAAATAAGCAACTTTTTCTGGTCACACAACACAAAGGCACTTTACAAAAAGAGGCAGAGCAGACTGTTCCTTCTGAGGAAACTCAGGTCTTTTGAAATATGGCGGGGGGCGGGGGTGCACTCCTGAACACCTTCTACAACTCTGTGGTGGCCTCAGCCACCCTGTATGGAGTGGTCTGCTGGGGCAGCAGCATCACAGCTGCATATGAAGCTACCTTAGCTTACGGCTTGTCACAGAGCATGCGCCTGCAGGCCCTTTGGTTGTTTATGGTTTTACGATATAAAAGCATCATAATGTGAAAAATGACACTTGTGAACCTCATTCTCCAGATTTCTTTTATCCACAGAGAAGGTGTTTTAATTTGGAAATGAACCATTTTTGTCTACCTGAACTCAGCCAGTATGATTCTTTTTGGAGTGGATGCTCCACTCTCCCCCCCTCCCTTTCTCTCTCCATACTTATGCCTCTCCCACAGCCCCCTCACCGTTCTCTCAGTTTTCCCATCTTATTTCTGCCACTCTCCTTTCTCCCATTCCTCAGTATCAGGTACAAGACTGTTGGATTAGGCTCCTTTAAGAGCGGATTAGCTGTGTCGGAGCCGTTTGAGGTAAATTGCTCTGAGGAGTCGATCTACCCCCTCCTCCTTCTCCTTCTTCTCTTTCCTCCTCCTCTGTAAGACAG
Source organism: Pholidichthys leucotaenia (assembly GCA_020510985.1). Classification (NCBI taxonomy): domain Eukaryota; kingdom Metazoa; phylum Chordata; class Actinopteri; order Cichliformes; family Pholidichthyidae; genus Pholidichthys; species Pholidichthys leucotaenia. The sequence continues at coordinate 63,328,437 of CM035848.1, read as the reverse complement.
AGTCAAAATTCTCAACCTAATCCTCAAAGAGCTTCGGCGCACCTCCCCCTGTCCTGCACCCCCCACCTCTGTCTGCTTTAGTCTTTCTGTTTCACTTTTCTACCCAAATTCCTCCAGCCCACACAGACGAGGGAAGCTGCGATAGACCTGTGGGATGAGTAGATTTAGGTGGGGTGGGGGACATGTGGGTGAACCGTACAACTTTACAAGGATGGCGAGGGTACCTGCTGGAGCATGCCACTGCACAGCGGTGTTAGCATCTGACGGAGCAGATGGGGCACGTTTTAGGGATGAGGGCAGGGTCACATCTGCGTCGTTCCCCCCTTTGCATTTGTCTTGGTGTGCCACACTTTGGCACACGTTCCGGAGCCGTCGACCTCAAACAAGGTGATTAGCAAGTTGAGGACAAGGGCATTATTCTAACTCCAAATAAAAAAACAAAACAAAAACGCTGACCTCTCCTACCGTCTAAAAGCCAACTGTTTTCCCACCTAAATCCCTCTCAACATGTCTGACTGAGGGAAAAAAATGCATTCTGTTTTTTTCTGGGCCTGTATCCAGTTTGTGCAACACTGATAGCATGCTGTTAATGCAATCTGCAATCTGAGCCTTATGGCATGTTTATCACAAACTATACAAACTATACACGCGCGCACACACACACACACACACACACGCGCACACACACACACACACACACACACACACGCGCGCACACACACACACACACACACACACACACACACACACACACACACACACAAAGAAACATTTGGATGGAGTCAGGCTGTTGCATCTCCCCTCATCCTGGAGTTGCCATTGACTTGGGCTGCAAAATGCTGTGGGCAACGGTTGCCATGGTAACCGGCAGGCGAGCAAGGGAGCCAAAGTTTGAGCTGGCATGAGGATAGACTGTTTGAGCATGCATGTGTTTGTGTGTGTGTGTATACATATGAGAGGTAGAGCAACCAAGCGTGCACATACGTCTGTGTTTGTGTGCCTGTGTGTGCATGGGTGTGAGCTGCTGGCAGGGTGACAGCAGTCTGTTTAGTATGCAGCCTTCTGACTGCATCTCCCTCCCGCCCTGTGGCTCACAGACAGCATTAAGAATGACCCCCCCCCCCACCTTACTTACTTACCATGAACACATGCACACACGCTTGGCTGTGCCTGCTGTGTATACATGCACATGCTTACAGTCACGGATGCACAGACAGTCTTGCTCAAATGCCTATGGAAGGCCAACCGGGTCAAAATTATGCTAATTCTGATTCGTAAACAATGTGTGGTCAACGTGTTAGCCACGCGTTAATGTTAACATAAACTCCATACATACACAATCCACCAATTATACGCTGTCCATCCATGTCAACTTTTTTCCTGATAACAATTTGTTTACTTTTGTGACGAGGGGGTGCCCAACAACTTTGAAAGAGTCCCTAATGTGCTATATTTCCCGTTCTCTTCTGTGTGGTTATCATGTCATTACTTAACATACCTGGTACAGACCTGCCTCCTGAATAGTCTAGCATGCCCTCTCCTCACAAGAAAAGAGGAAGTTGTTTCCACTTAAGCCTCAGAGCTCACTTGGCTACAGTGCAGCTAGCTTAGCTCGCAGCGAGCTCTACTCTGTAAATTCTATTCTCCCCACAAGATAGTCAAAGTCACAGCTCATTCATAAATCTACAGTTGATAGTATATCTCATGCAATTCTGTCATTTTTCTTCCAAGCATGACTTGGGTACTGGTGCGGTTAGCATTGCTAGCTTTGCAATGCAAATCAATGTAAGCAGGGATTTTATGGCTCCTTTTTGTAAACTGTAGTTACTATACTACACCAGCTCAGTCATTAATCCATAGTTGATTATCTTGTGGGGGGGGGGTGAAAAGTTCATAGGCTGAAAAGTTCATAGTGATCAAATTTGACCAAATGTAGTTTTTTTTTTTCCAACATAGTCTCCCCTTCAGTCCACACACTTCTTCCATCGGTGTTGCAGCACTTGGATCTCTGCGGTTGAAAAATAAACCACATTTGGTCAAATTTGATCACTATGAACTTTTCAGCCCCCCAGTATATCCCGATACATTTTGGCCGCTGACAATATTAGCTGGTTTGAGCAGCCACAGCCTGGAATACTGATCAACTACAGGTACAAACTGTGAGTAGAGTCCAGTAGCCTAGCTGCTAAATGTCCATTTATGTCTTAATTTCTATATACTCAATCCATTCCCTCCAGACACCCATTTTCCTGGAAGATTGATCTACCAACCCCTGACCATATATTAAATTAATTTCTGTTATTTTAACTTATTTATTAGTTTATTATACTTTGGACCAGACACCTCCTCAATTAGCAACAGCTAGCTACCAATAGCAAACTTAATCATGCACTCATTCAGGATTCTTTCTGTGCTTATTACACTCCAGGGACTGATCATATGCTATCAACCATTTAAACCACACACTCCTCTCTGATAATGCCTTATCTGGACTTTTAAACTCTTAACATTTAGCCAATATGTGTTGACAACTAAAGCTAAAGGCTATCATTAGCCTCAAACATTGTATCACCATCAAAACTGAGATTTCAAAGACATTATGAAAGAGAAGGGTGAGGTGAACTGGAGCTCATTAGCATTTAAAGCAATATGCTATTAAACAGCCCATTTTGAGGAGAGCTCCTTTCCCATGTGTACAATGGTACTACAATAATTAAATCCCAAGTTGTTTTTTTTTCCTATTCACTGATACAATGGCCACAGAAGCCATTTCTTCATCGTTTCAGGAGAGATCTGTTTTGTTTTGTTCAGGGGGGAAAATGGAATGTATGGGAGAACAAAGGTGAAAGCAACATTTCTAAACACTGATATTTACAACATTTATAAACATTTTGTCATTAAGCACTTGTAGAACACATTTGAAAAGCACTGAAAATGATAAATCAAATACATTATAATGTTTGAGTCACCTCAAAGTGAAACTGCATATTACTTCTCCACCGGTTGCATATCATTCATGTGTGCAGGGAAAAACACGTTTTTGACCTAGATAGCCTTCCATGGGGTATGTGCCTGCAGACCCGTTGTGTCATGATCCGTCTGCTGCAGCGGGAGGCCTGTGGGTCAGCGTGTTGCAGATGAGGTTAATATAACAGAAAGGTTGATTACAGAAACACACTGATGCAGGTTATAAACGCCGCAGAGCGACATTCCTCTGAGGGAGCAGCCCGTCGGTGGTGGTGAGTATCGACATTTCCTCTCCAGCCTGTACCCCCCCCCACCGCCCCCTGGGGCGTGTTGAATGGGCGGAGATGGTCTATCTCAGTCTTGAACGGACCAAACACTTTTGGTAAGATGTGTGTGTGTAACCCAGGAATGATTTTCTCTCCCGCTGCTACAGATGCACAAGCACTGATATGTGCCCATCTCATCTGAATAAATTAGATTCCAGAAAACAAGCATATTTACAGTGTGCTGGTCACATAAGGAGTGCACCACACTAGAGGAGGGTAGTAACAAGTTACGTTTACTCAAGTAACTTTCACTAAATTGGACTTCATTGAGGAGCGCTATCCTAGGGTATCTATGTGGGCAGCCATTTTTTTCTCATTAGCTTTTCTTCTAATCAGATTTGAAATGATTCTTTATGAATAGTTCAAGTGGTCCTTGACTGAAAAATTGTGTTTTTGTAGGTTTTAATCTTCTGAAAGGTGTCTATTGGCCAAGTGATCGATGAAAACAAAAGTTAAAATGCTCACTTCTCTTAAAAAAAAAAACACACACACACAGCCTTTATTTCATTTTTCACTCCAAAAAGCAAAACTAATTTTTCTGGATTTGCCACGGAACGTCACTTCCACAGCAAACCCAGCCCACTGTCCTTGGTACCCACCCACAGCTCTATTACTGGCTAGCCTGCCTGTCAATCATGTGGATAACAATAAGTTAACAAGGTTTATATTATTATCATTTTATTTAAATTTCAGTCCCCCTAATAGGCATCACTGTTTCCACCTGGTTCACTTATCGATATAATACAGTGGTGTGAAAAAGTATTTGCCCCCTTCCTGATTTCTCTCTTTTTTTGTATGTTTGTCACACTTAAATGTTTCAGATCATCAAACAAATTTAAATATTAGACAAAGATAACAAAAGTAAACACAAAATGCAGTTTTTAAATGAAGGTGTTTATTATTAAGGGTAAAAAAAATCCAAACCTACATGACCCTGTGTGAAAAAATGATTGCCCCTCCCTGTTAAAACATAAATTAACTGTGGTTTATCACATCTTTGGAAAGCTGAGTTCAATTTCTCTAGCCACACTCAGGCCTGATTACTGTCACACCTGTTCTAAATCAAGAAATCCCTTAAATAGGACCTTCCTGACAAAGTGAAGTAGACCAAAACATCCTCAAAAGCTAGATATCATGCTGTGATCCAAAGAAATTCAGGAACAAATGAGAAAATGTAATTGAGCTCTAGCAGTCTGGAAAAGGGTATAAAGCCATTTCTAAAGCTTTGGGACTCCAGCAACCCACAGTGAGAGCCATTATCCACAAACGGCGAAAACATGGAACAGTGGTGAACCTTCCCAGGACTGGCTGGCCGACTAAAACTACCCCAAGAGCGCAGAGACGACTCATCCAAGAGATCACAAAAGACCCCACAACAACATCTAAAGAACTGCAGGCCTCACTCACTTGCCTCAGTTTAGGTTAGTGTTCATGACTCCACCATAAGAAAGAGACTGGGCAAAAATGGCCTGCATGGCAGAGATCCAAGACGAAAACCACTGCTGAGCAAAAAGAACATCAAGGCTTGTCTCAGTTTTGCCATAAAGCATCTTGATGATCCCCAAGACTTTTGGGAAAATACTCTGTGGACTGACGAGACAAAAGATGAACATTTTGGAAGGTGTGTGTCCCATTACATCTGGTGTAAAAGTAACACAGCATTTCAGAAAAGGAACATCATACCAACAATAAAATATGGTGGTGGTAGTGTGATGGTCTGGGGCTACTTCGCTGCTTCAGGACCTGGAAGACTTGCTGTGGTAAATGGAACCATGAATTCTGCTGTCTATCAAAAAATCTTGAAGGAGAATGTCTGGCCATCTGTTCGTGACCTTAAGCTGAAGCGCACTTGGGTTCTGCAGCAGAACAACGATTCAAAACACAACAGCAAATCCTCCTCTGAATGGCTAAAGAAAAAGCAAAATGAAGACTTTGGAGTGGCCTAGTCAAAGTCCTGACTTGAATCCGATTGAGATGCTGTGGCATGACCTTAAAAAGGCCGTTCATGTTCGAAAACCCTCCAATGTGGCTGAATTACAACAATTCTGCAAAGATGAGTGGGCCAAAATTCCTCCACAGCACTGTAAAAGACTCACTGCCAGTTACTGTAAATGTTTCTTTGCAGTTGTTGCTGCTAAGGGTGGCCCAAACAGTTATTAGGTTTAGGGGGCAATCACTTTTTCACACAGAGTTTGGATTTTTTTTCCACTTAATAATAAACACCTTCATTTAAAAACTACATTTTGTGTTTACTTGTGTTATCTTTGTCTAATATTTAAATTTGTTTGATCTGAAACACTTAAGTGTGACAAACATACAAAAAAAAAGAAGAGAGAAATCAGGATGGGGGCAAACACTTTTTCACACCACAGTAAGTCAATCTTAGATGTCACTTTGAGTGGCTACTTAACACCAGCTAGCTGCCAACATCAGATAGCCGCCATCATCAGCTAGCTGTTAACATCAGCTAGCCACCTTGCAGCTATAAGATTAGCCACTCTTGATGCTAGCCCAAGTCAGCTAGCTGAAGGTAACAGTTTAGCCACTCATTTGCAAATGTTTCTGTGCTTATTGTACTCCAGGGACCAATCATATCCTATCGACCACTGAAACCACACACCCCTGTCAACTAGTGATGCATTATTTCATTAATTCTTCAAGACAAATGTTAGTTGGCTCAGGGGTAAAAGATCAAATCAACTCTGACTCAATCAGCCCCGGGATCCCCAGTGGTGCAGGTGGAGAACCTCTGCAAAACTGTTAAAAAGACTTTTCTCAGTCACCGAAAAAAGTAAGGAGTTTTACAGAAATTCTCTGTCTGTGCCACAAAAGATCCCGGGGCCCACCCAACCTGTTTTTGCCTCAGGATATATCCGAGCTAAAGGCTAGGAATGAGCCACCTAATGTTAGCAATAGTGATGTAAGAGGGAGGGCGGAGTCAAATCTGAGCTGAAGATTTAAAGTTATACACAGGTTGTTCTCAGAAAGGCTGGAAAATAAAAAAAACAAATTTGCTACATTAATTAAATAATTAAAGAATTTTTTTAACAAAATACGTCACACACATTTCATTAAGACATGTGAGGTGTTAAAATGTAGAAAAAAAAGTGCGTCCAATGACCCCTTTAAGCTAAGCTATGGTTAGACTTCGGCTTGGTTATTTAATTAGACCGCTGTCCCTGTCCCACAATATACACACACAGGAAGGGAATCAATTTATTGTCCAACTCTACTACAAAAGGTGGTGATATTTCCTCTTTCAACTTGTGGACCTTTTTCTGGTTGCCCTAGCTAGCAGTTAGCTACTGGCTAACTGATAATCAATGCTAATTTTTCAGAAAATTTATTAGTGAGATTTAGAGTTGGGGGTGGAGTTTGTACATTTTTTTTTTGTTAGGCAAGTTAATATTCTGGATAAGATAAGTGTAGCTATTGTTACATATTGTATACTACACCAGACAACAGTAGATATGAACCTCTGGCTGCTAACTACCATCAACAGCTCGTGTGCTGCAGCACATGCACACTAACTAACTAACTAACCTGCACTTATATAGCGCTTTTCTAGTCACAAAGATCACTCAAAGCGCTTTCATTAATACTAACCCTCTATTCTAAGGGCCTATAGGAAACAAATATCTAGGGACAATTTAGAACAGCCAATTAACCTAACATGCATGTTTTTGGCATGTGGGAGGAAACCGGAGAAATCCCGGAGTAAACCCACGCAACACAGGGAGAACATGCAAACTCCACACACTAGTAGTTTTGATTTGTTTTGAAAACAAAAGCCATGGCAATCAGCCTTGACCATACCCTGACAGTCTAGAGTTCTCTTTAAGAGCTCTTTTTCTGTAAAATACTGAAGAAACGCTGCATGATTGCTCAACCAGCCCTATTTACACTAACTAAAAGCCCCCTCCCCCATTTTAGAGTGAGGAATAGGGTGTGTGGTATGAGAGCGTGTGAAAGGGGGCAAATAAGTGACATTTCTGTTAGCATGTGGTACAGTGAAAACATGGACAACTTTGCAGCTCTGGATGTTCTGTAGCTGCCGATCCAACTTCAACAGCATCTCCTCACTGGTGTGATAATGTGTGGACGCCACAGCACTGGGTCAACGCATGGGTAGGAAACCGGGGAGCACCTAGACCAATTTGGATCTAACAGAAGCGTTTAATTTCATTAGTAAGAATTTAAAACCCAGCTGCATTATCTGTATTTGTTATTATTAGGATGGCTTTAAGAACTTTGATTTAGTTAGATTTTAGTGTAACTAATATGCTTTTATGTATTTAATACTCCTGACTAACTAACTGAACTAACGGTAAATTGACTGTCATGTAAACATACTGATTATAGCTATAGGGAAGCATTTAATTTATCACAATTTCTTTATATGAAATCCGTAGTCACTGACATGGGTCATTGCCTACATGAACAGAAAATTTTGCGAAGACAAAAGTTGAAAATTTATGAGAAAAATTTTACAAATTTATAAGAGAATTTTTCAAAATTAAAAGAAAAATTCACAAAATTATGAAGTCACAAATTTACTAGAATAAAGTTGGAAATCTATAATTAAAAATTAGCAAGCTTGCAAATATGCAAGAAAATTAGTAATTAATGGGGGAAAGTAGAAAATTTACAAGAAAAACTTGCAAATTTCTAAGACAAACTTTCAAATTTATAAGGAAAAAAATTCATAAATGTATGAAAAAAAGTCAAAGTTGAAAATTTATGAGAAAAATCTGAAAATTTACTATTAAAACGTAGCAAATTTCTGAGGAAAAGGGGCAAAAAGTGACAAATTTATACAGAAAGTTGCAAATCAATTAATAATTTATATTATTTTTTTAAAAAATTCATAAAAAGTTGCAAATTCATAAGGAAAAAAAGGGCAAAATTTATAATTAAAAAGTAGCAAATTTATGAGGAAAAGCTGCAAATTTACAAGGAAAAAAATCTCTTAATCATTTATAAGAAAATAAATTGCAAATTTGTAAGATAAACTTTCAAATTTACAAGACAAAAAATTCACAAACTTATGAAAAAAAATTGACAAACTTACCAGAATAACGTTGAAAATTTATGGGAAAAAATTGCTAATTTACAAATAAAAAGTAGCACATTTACAAGGAAAAGCTGCAAAATAAAAATAAAGTTGCCAATTTTCCAAATAAAAAGTATCAAATCTGCGAGAAAAAAGGTTACAAATTTGAATTTGTAAGAAAAAGTCACCAATTTATATGAAAACAGTTCAGCATTGATGAGAAAAAAGTTCAATGTCACTAGAAAAAAAAATCACATTTATGAAGAAAAAAGTTGCAAATTTATAAGATAATCTTTCAAATTTACAAGAAGAAAATCATAAATTTATTAAAACATCATAGAGTCACCAGAATAAAGTTGAAAATGAGGAAAAAATATACCAAATTTACAAATGAAAACTAGCAAATTTATGAGGAAAAACTGCAAATTCAAAAGAAAACGTCACAAATTTATGCAAAAAGGCTCAAATCTACAAATAAAAAGTTTCAAATTTATGAGAAAAAAGTGGTGAATTTGAAATTAAAAATTAGCAAATTTTTATGAGGAAAAGTTGCAAATTTAGAATAAAAAAGTCACAAATTTATATGAAAACAGTTCCACATTGATGGGAAAAAGGTAAATGTTTTCAAGAAAAAACTCAAATTTTTGAGGAAAAAGGTTGCAAATTTATAAGATAATCTTTCAAATTTACAAGAAAAAAATCACTATTAAAAATGTCAGATTTACCAGAATAAAGTTGAAAATAAGAAAAAATAGCAAATTTACAAATGAAAACTAGCAAATTTACGAGGAAAAACTGCAAATTTAAAAGAAAAAAGTGACAAATTCATGCAAAAAAGTTTCAAATCTTAAAAAGTTTCAAATTTATGAGAAAAAAAGTGGCAAATTTCTATTTAAAAAGAAGCAAATTTATGAGGAAAAGTCACAAATTTATGAGAAATAAGTTGCAAATTTACAATTAAAAACTTGTGGATTTAGAAGAAAAAGCCACAAATTTAGAGTAAAAAAATCACAAATTTATATAAAAAAACCCCCCCTGACATTTGAGGGAAAAAGTAGCAACTTTACAAAAAAAAAAAAAGTAAATTCTTAAGAAAAAAACATTTTGCATTTATGTTTAGTGTTGGTGCTTTAAATGCATTTTATTCAGTTATGCCACATGTTATAGGAAAGTTTATGATGATATTTGGGGGGTGGGGAGGTGGGGGGGGTCTCTCTTTTTTCCAGGTTTCACCCTCGAATTACGCCTATAGTCAACCTTTCTTATACTGGAGTGACTATTACAATGATCAGACAACGCCACTTTGACTTGAGTAGTATTTCTGGCCACTCTACCCCCTCTGCAGCACACGGACTACACCGAGAACACACACAAGCGGTGGCATGCACACACACACGCATGTTATCGATCGGGAGTAGTGGAGTGGAGCTCGGCACTAACAACCCTCTCTAAGCACACGGGAGAGGCGGAGTGGTTAAGGAGGCGAGAGGAGGAAGAAGAAGACGAGGGGAGGAAAGGTGACGGCAGAGGAGAGGAAAGGAGAGGAGAGGAGAGGGGAAGCAAAGGGAACAAAAATATAAGCGGATGGGGGGGTTGGGGGATGGACGGGGGAGCACACGCAGAAAAAAAGAGAGAAAGCTGTTTGTCTCGTGTTTGTCTTAACAGGAAGCATCTCACAGGACACAGAGGGAGAGAGAGAAGAAGCACTAGAACACAGCAGTCATCCCCACACGCCCCCACCCCACTCCGCCCCTCCGCTTCACCCAAACACCTCCCCAGCCCATCTTCTCTCTACAGGATCTGAGAGCAGCTCAACTCAAGCCCTGACACGTGTGCCTGAGAGAGAGAGAGAGAGAGAGAGAGAGAGAGATGGAGGAGTGAGAGTGAGCAGTGTTCACTTCTGTGCGTGTGTGTGTGTGTGTGTGTGTGTGTGTGCAACAACTGACGGCAGGAGATAAAATGTGTGGATCTGAACGACGAGGGGAGGGCGGAAGGAAGGAAGGTAATATCTCCTGCTCCTGGGAATAGATAGAGGAAAGGGAGAGAGAGAAATTACTTTGTCTGAGGTTGTGCCATCTTTACTTCTTTCTCTTCCTCCCCCACTCACCTTCCCCAACGCCATCTCCTGCCGCCACTTTTGTAGCGCGCAAGCCCGATGGATATTGGATTTTTCAGGCCAATACTGATACCCGGGAGACAAAAGATGCACATGGAGGCAGACAAACTCCCCAAGCTGGGCCTTAATTGGACTCATTATAATTAGATAATGAGTAAGAAAGTTTATCAGAGATGATAAACGTGTGCAGATGCATTCAGATGGCAAACTCTGTCAAAGTTATGTTTACAAGAACAAGAAAAATTATGTGCATTGTCCACAGACCGGTGCTTTGAAGTTTAAAATAATAAGCAACCAGGGGAGTGTCATCTAATCCGGGCAAATACCAAAGTCCTTAGAAAAAGTCCTTAGAAACGTGGTTGTAAATGAAGGGGGAGGGGGACATTTCCCTCTCAGTCTGGGAAAAAGAGACACTTGTTCCCCGTTTGTTGTGAAAAGAAGTATCCACCCATGCTTGTAACTGTACAATTCCTTATTAAAGGGGTTCACCGGCTGAAAAATTATGTGTTTTTAGGTTTTTAACCTTCTGAAATGGTCATGTGATTATCAAAAAAAAAAATATCAAAACACTCACTTCTCTTAAACAAACACACAGCCTTTATATTGTTTTTCACTCCAAAAAGCAAAACTGTGTCATAAATGCCCCTCAGGGCAGGACAAAGACCTAAACGCTGAACTGTGAGTTTGCAAAAACGTTTAATAAAAACAGAAAATAACACAAAGGCACAAAAACTTACGAAGGCAGGATACATAGGACACAAATAAGGCTGAAGCGTGGAGCGCACGCTGGTAAGACCAAATACAGTATCTCACAAAATATATCTTTTCATGGGACAACACTGAGTGCTATGACACTTGGGTGCAATGTAAAGTAGGTCTCAGGTGTGAATGGGGACCAGGTGTGTTAAATTTGGTGTTATCGCTCTCACACGCTCTCATACTAGTCCCTGGAAGTTCAACATGGCACCTCAAGGATCTGAAAAAAAGAATTGTTGCTCTACATAAAGATGGCCTAGGCTATAAGAAGATTGACAACACCCTGAAACTGAGCTGCAACACGGTGGCCAAGACCATACAATTGTTTAACAGGACAGGTTCCACTCAGAACAGGCCTCCAGCATTGCTGCAGAGGTTGAAGGGGTGGGGGGTTCAGCCTGTCAGTGCTAAGACCAGACGCCGCACACTGCATCAAATTGGTTTGCATGGCTGTCGTCCCAGAAGGAAGCCCCTTTTAAAGATGATGCACATAAAAGCCCACAAACAGTTTGCTGAAGACAAGGAGACTAAAGACATGGATTACTGGAACCATGTCCTGTGGTCTGATGAGACCAACATAAACTTGTTTGGTTCAGATGCTGTCAAGCGTGTGTGACAGCAACCAGGTGAGGAGTACAAAGACAAGTGTGTCTTGCCTACAGTCAAGCATGGTGGTGGGAGTGTCATGGTTTGGGGCTGCATGAGTGCTGCCAGCACTGGGGAGCTATAGTTCATTGAGGGAACCATGAATGCCAACATGTACTGTGACATACTGAAGCAGAGCATGATCCCCTCCCTTCGGAAACTGGGCCGCAGGGCAGTATTACAACATGAAAATGACCCCAAACACACCTCCAAGATGACCACTGCCTTGCTAAAGAAACTGAGGGTAAAGGTGATGGACTGGCCAAGCATGTCTCCAGACCTAAACCCTATTGAGCATCTGTGGGGCATCCTCAAACGGAGGGTGGAGGAGCGCAAGGTCTCTTAACATGCACCAGCTCCGTGACGTCATCATGGAGGAGTGGAAGAGGATTCCAGTGGCAACCTGTGAAGCTCTAGTGAGCTCCATGCTCAAGAGACTTAAGGCAGTGCTGGAAAATAATGGTGGCCACACAAAATATTGACACTTTGGGCACAATTTGGACATTTTCACTAGGGGTGTACTCACTTTTGTTGCCAGCAGTTTAGACATTCATGGCTGTGTGTTGAGTTATTTTGAGGGGACAGCAAATTTACACTGTTATACAAGCTGTACACTGACTACTTTACATTGTATCAAAGTGTCATGTCTTCAGTGTTGTCCCATGAAAAGATATAATAAAATATTTACAAAAATGTGAGGGGTGTACTCACTTTTGTGAGATACTATAGCCAGAGAGAAAATAAAGCGTGGGACACACACAGGATACTGAAAGAGGTTAGACGTGGTGCTCACGTCTGAATCAAGGTGAAGGGCGCTGCGCCGACCTGCGGAGCAGCGGCCCTTAAATAGGATACAGAGAAATTAAACTTATGATGAACAGGTGTGGGTAACATGAGCGAGGATAATCAGACCAACCTAATGACAGCTGGCGCACAGAACTTGAAACAACGGAAGTAAATAAAGATGACTGTCAAAATAAAAGCACAGGAGAACATGAATACGAAATGAGATCCATGCAAAACTAGTATACAAGGAGGGATTAGCAACGATAACCATCAATATAAGGACTAGAAGGAATATAACCCCAAGAGATACCAATAATATAATACTCATGAATACCAACATGCAAAAGAGAAGTGACAGCAAAGGCGAGGGTAGACTCATGTCCAAAAACACAAGGAGATATAATCTGAAATGCAAGATAATTCATTAACACATAGACTAAATAAACAAGACTATAATAACCAAACTAAGATTATGAGAATGGGACAATCTCAAAACAAACAGAGACAAAGGCCAAACACAGAACAACATACAAACAAGACCATACACAAATAAAATAATAAAACTAAGATGAGGAAAGTACAGAAAATAATCAGAACAAACTGAAAGCATGAGCACGGTGTTCCCCCCGTGCTCAGCATCATGACAAACTGACTGTTCTAGACTTGCCACGGGACATCACTTGCATAGTAAACCCAGCCCAATGTGTCCCTGATACCTGCCCATGGCTCTATTACTGGCCAGCCTAGCTGTCAATCATGTGAACATCAATAAGCTAACAAGTTAGCTTACCAAGCTTGGTTTATATTATTATTTTCTTTAGATTTCAGTCACCCTAATAGATATCCCTATTTCCACCTGGTTCACTAATCCACAGCTGATAATACAGCTCATGTTAACCTGGTTTATTTTGTTATATTTTCACCATGATCCATTGAGCTCTGTTAGCATTAACTTGGCTAGGTGGTCGGTTGGCATTGGTCACGTGACTGACAGGCCGCCTAGCATTAGCTTAACTATTAATCTGGTCCATTTGGATCGCTATTTTCTATAAATTCTATTCACCTCCACTGGAATCCTCGTTCATCTGCCAACACTTACATACATGTCATTACATGTCATTCTTAAACCTTGTTTTGAACGGTTAGCTAATGCCAGCTAACTGATAATGTCAGCTTGCTGCCTTGCAGCTAGCAGTTTGGCCACCCATTCATGAATGTTTCTGTGTTTATTGTACTCCAGGGACTGGTCATATGCTATTGACCACTGAAACCATACACCCCTGTTAACCAGTGATACTTTATTTCACTCACTGTTTAAGACAAACATTAATTAGTTAGCTCAGTGGTAACAGGTCCCCCGGGATCCCCAATGGTGCACGCGAAGAACCCCTGCAAAACACTGGTCTCGACTACACTAGCTATCAGCCTCCAGATGTTTTTTTAAAGACTCCGATCTTCTGTCACCAGCAGATGGCTCTGTCTTCCCACAGCTAACAGACTGTTAGGAGAAATCTCACTGCCTTGGGGGAGATTTGTGCTTTCTCATTCATTCTGTTACATTTGGTGTACTTCAGTATCTTATTTTTCCAATTTATGTGGGCTATAGGCTGAAGTTAACCAACAACACATGAACAGTTCAGCAAAAATAGAAAGGCCTGTGTGTGAATATATGTTTCCTGTGGGGAAAAACAGGGTGAAAAAAAGAGGAGAAGACAGAGGGGATGATGATGATGATGAGACCGGCTTCTCCCTCTATGAGGGGTGGAGAAGGTGGAGAGGTTTTATCAGAGTTTGTGGATGCTTCTGAAAGCCTGTTTATGTGCATTAGCGAGGGGGCTGGCGTCGTGACTAACGGGGCCATCGCGCACCTTGGTTATTGTGCGACTGTCGTTCATGCATGCACACACACACGCGCGCATGCGCACACACACACATACACACACACACACACACACAGAGTCAAACCTCCCGCTCCGACACATCTCCAGCAGTTCTCTTCTGAGGCAAACACCTGTCAATTCGCTTTCAGCCAATCATTACTCAGACAGCCCCAGAGACCCACCCACGAGCTGCTGGCTTCACGCAGCTGCACACACGCTTGTGCAACAAACCACATCCGTCTCTCACACACACGCTGTCACAGTCTCTCTCTCTCACACACAAACACACACAGAAGCGTCCGCCACACACAGACATCCGCACATGAGCGTCGCGCACACGCCCCCCCCCCACACACACTTGCTACTTCCACCGAGACATCCACCGCCGTGGCGACGGTAACCGCGACAACGGGCATAAATTAGTGTCATGGCGATATGCAAAGCGAGGGAGCGACAATTAAAGCTTGACTAACGAGCTTTTGAGGAGCGAGGCTGAAGTTTCCGCGAGCAGCTGCTAATTGGATTAGCCTACACACAGAAACACAGAGAGAGAGAGAGAGAGAGAGAGAGAGAGAGAGAGAGAGAGAGAGAGAGAGAGAGAGAGAGAGAGAGTGATGCTCAGGCACCACCTGTGAGACGGCACACAATCACACACACATGTATACGTGGGACTAATGTAGACACACGTTAAAACAGACAAAGGAAACAGGACCCAAACACAGGTAGGATTAATTCGAGTGTGTCTCAACATTTCTGCAAAAATGACTCAAATCACCACCAGAAACACATATAGAGGCACATTCTATAGAATTTCTAACTTAAAAAGGAGTAAAAAGCAATATTTTCTTTAAACTACAATAAAATGCATTTCCTAGTAAAATTGCATTCTTTGTACATTGGCCTCTTATGGAATCGACAATTAAATTTAGAATCCTTCACCCCACTTTCAAAGCTCTAAAACAGGGGTCATCAGCAACATTTGTCCAAGCACCAGAATTTTTTTCAGTGGACACTGTGAGCACCAGATAAAACAGAATAAATACTGTATCCTAAGTAATATATTATTATTTGATATATTCATTTTCCTTACAAATGTTATTTTTTAATCCTTTGTCAGTGTTAACAGACTCATGCTACCTGTACTGCAGCCAGCCACTAGGGGGCGACTGCGATATTTTAGGCTTCATGTTTGTGAGGCTGTCAAGCTGTCTATCACTGTCACATGCAGTATCGCAGTTTGTGGAGAACACTGGCAGGAGAAAGGCCTTCTGAATATATTTCAGGTATGAAAAATGTCACTCTCAAAGAGCTGATGCAGAAAACCGCAGCTTTAATGAAGAATGGACTGGTAAGTATGTGCCAACTTTTACAAATGCTCTTCTCTGTTGGTGAGACACCACAATTGTGTGCTATTAGGAGGAAAAAAGTCCAAGGAAGGACATTTGTGAAAAAAACAACTACAGATAAAATGAGCATGCAAAACAATAAAAGAAATGTTAAATGAGAGCAATGAGTTTATCGTCATTTTTGATTGAAGGCAGGCTATGGCACAAGCTACTTTTCAGAAGGCAGTTGTTTCATTTGGTGTAAAAAACATACACTTTCCTCCTCACTACGCTATTCCTGAATTCAGTAATATTCTGGTGGCCAGATGGAAAGCTCTGGCGGGCTGGATGTGGCCTGTGAGCCGCCAGTTGACGTTCACTGCTTTAAATGATCAGGCCTCTTTGTTATCTAAAAGATTCCACAGTACCTTGTCATCCTTACAGAGCACTGTGCTCCCAAAGCACAAGATTACTTGGAATATCCAGAATCTCTAAAAGTACAACGGGAGGCAGAACTTTTAAGTTATCAGGCTCCTCTTATATAGGACCAGCTGCCAGTTTAGGTTCTGAGAAATATTTGACCTCTGTTTTTAAGTTTAGGGTTCCTACTCTCACCTGTGGTCATGAGCTTTGGGTAATGACTGAAAGAATGAGATCGTGGATGAAAGTGGCTGAAATGAGCTTTCTTCGTAGGATTGCTGGACTCACCCTTTGAGATAGGCTGAGGAGCTCAGTCATCTGGCAGAGGATCAGAGTAGAATCGCTGCTCCTCCACACTGAAAGGAGCCAGTTGAGGTGGTTTGGGCATCTGATCAGGATGTCTCCTGGACGCCTCCCACTTGAGGTGTTGTGGGCACGTCCCACTGGGAGAAGACCCCAGGGCAGACCCAGGACTCACTGGAGAGACTACGTCTCCCAGCTGGTCTGGGAACGTCTTGGTATCCTCTCTGAAGAGCAGGAGCAAGTAGCTGGGGAGAGGGAAGTCTGGGTTTCTCTGCTTGAACTGCTGCCTCCACAGCCCAGACCTCCGGAAAAGCAGTAGAAGATGGATGGATGGATTAAAACTTTCATAGTTAGTGTTAGCTCAGGTGACCCTGATTTAGACAGTAGAGGGACATCCCATGATGCAATGGGCTTTCACTTCTTTTGCACGCTCAATACAGTTGCCCCTTTCCAAGTCTGGTTCTGAAGGGGGTTATTCCTGTTAAAAGGGTCTTTTTCCTGTCCACCATGGCCAAGTGCTTTCTCATGTGGGATCACCTGGTTGACAGGGTCTCGAAACACAACACAGAGCGGATGTGACTCCAGGGAACACAATACACATTAGCCTAGCTTTAGCTAGTGCAACACCCTTTCAGACTGTCTTATGCCATCCTGTCCTGTCACAAGCAGGCACTTCCCAATCATCTACGCTAATGTTCCATGATTTAGTGATGCTTTCAGATCATCCTTGAACCTTTTTGTCGGTCCCCCTTGTGATCTTACACCCAAGCTAAGTTCACCGTAGAAGACTTGTTGGGAAGACGAAAATCCTCCATCCTGAGAACATGTCCTGATCAATGCAGTTGGTCTTGGATCACCATGACCTCGATGCTGGTGCAGTTTGCCTACTTTAGAATGCTGTTATTTGTTCATCAACGCCTAAGATACGGCAGAGACAGCGCTGATGGTACTCTTCAAGGATCTTGAGATGTCGTCTATAGGTGGTCCAAGATTCAGAGCCATAAATAAGACATGGTAAGACCACTGCCTTGTACACCAGTATTTTGGTATTTGTTCTTTTACCTCTTTCCTCAAAAACTCTTATCACGCATTCAACCAAAAGCACAGCTGGCAGCTTGGAGACTGTGATGAATCTCAGCATCGATGTCAGCTTTTGCAGAAAGGACACTGCCCAAGTAGGGGAAAGTCTGAATGTTTTTCAGCACAGACCTGCTGATCCTGAGTGAAGGATAGGCGGCTCCTGATCTGGAGCTGGCTGGTAAAGATCTCAGTCTTCTTCACAGTTATGGAAAGGCCCAGTCTCTGATACGTGTACTCAAAGGCATCCAGAATGCTCTGAGGACAATCTTCCAAGGTGGCGCAGACACAGTTTTCAACCAGATAACTGGTTAGCATGAACATGATGGACTGCCGTTGGTCCGTCACTTTATCCCCAGAGTCACTTGGGTTGTGTTGTGAGTATTAACAGCATGCTGCTATTAGGTTGCAGTGCATTAAGCTGTCTGGGCTACCGAACCTTCTCACCTTTACTTTTTTTTTTTAAGATTGTCTTCCACAGCATCAACAATCTGAAAACATGTGGTATGAAAACACAGAGTTTAAATACCTGGGATCAGCCATCCTATGCAACTGAAAATTCACAAGAAGTGAAGAACAGAGTGCAGGCAGGGTGGAGTGGGTGGAGATGAGTGTTTGGGTGATTTATGACAGAAGGATAGCAGCTAGAGTGAAAGGGAGGATTTACAAGCTGGTAGTGAGACCTGCTATGATGTACAGTTTGGAGACGGTGGTGCTGACAAAAAGACAGGAGGCAGCGCTGGAGCTGGCAGAGTTGAAGATGCTAAGATTCTCACTGGGAGCGACTAGGAGGGACAAGATTAGAAATGAGTATTTCAGAGGGACAGCTCAGGCTGAGCAGTTTGGAGACAAACAGAGAGGCAAGGCTGAGATGGTTTGGACATGTGCAGAGGAGTTCATGGATGTAGTGAAGGAGCATGTGGAGAGGGTTGGTGTTACAGAGGAAGATGATCTGCTGTAGAGACCCCTAAAGGGAGCAGATGAAGAGGAAGATGGCGTAACCACACATTGGTTACTACCATCTAAAGAGAAATTCATGGAGGTTTTGATGTGGGCCCGACTGTCCCGGAAGGAGGAAAAACAAATTTTGTCTCTGTGTTTGTAATGTTTTATAGTTGGTATTTGAAAGAGAGCACACATAATAATCAAAGAGTCACTGCTACTGTGAATAATTCATAAAGAATCGCGGCTCGTTTGCATTTCAGACCCCCCCCCCCCCCCCCAGCACTGCCGCTCACTGCTTCCCTCTCACTTTCTCAGCCTCCACTTTCTTCCTTTCTCTGTAACACGCTCCATCCTTCCTCCACAATAAATCTCCCGCTTTCTGCATTTGCTTTTCTCCCCTCTCTCTCTCCTGGTCTCCAGCTCTCCTCTGCTCGCTCGAATACCGCCGCCCCCCCCCCCCCCCCCCCCAAAAAAAGAAGTCTATGCAGCACGCTCCAACATACAGCACATGTGGACGGACTCGCACTCACACACGGCAGCCCTCCAGGCAGCAGCCACAAAGGCCTCATATTAATAAATCTGCTGCTTTATTGGTGCTGAGTGTCTCTGGCAGAGAGGGAGGGAGGAGGAGGAGCAGGATAGGAGACGTAGAGATCACCAGAGGGGAGGAGAAGGAGGAGGTGACTGACTGTAGCCGTATCATCAGGACAAGGCGAGCACAAGGAGAGAGACAGAGAGATAAAAAGGAGAAAAAAATGAGGGACAAGTACGCCATCGAGAAGCACGGCCACAAATGATGAGCAAAGAGGAAGTGAGCGGATTCATTTGTTTAAGAAACACACTTCAGCACACCCCCCTTCCCAGCTGTGGGATTATTAAGGGACACCTGACACCTGAGGGGGTTGGGGGTCGTGCTGATAGGCGGTGGTGGGGCCCAGGAAACAAATTGCCCGAGGTGGACTAACAGTAATGACAGCAGCTCGGCTTCAGCACTGCGATCTCAGCCATCAGTCAGCTGTGACAGATTGGGGATATGAGCTAAGGAGCAGTTTAGCTTTGGTGTTTGCTGTGCGTGTGTGTGTGTGTTTGTGTGTGTCCAAGGGAGGATAAAGAGCAGGAGGAGGAGGAGTGGGCTATCAGTGCCGCTAGTGTTGCAGAGGCACTCTCGACAGGCCATTTTCCTATGCCTATTCCCAGCCCCAGCTCGTTGCTGGGGCAACTGCCGCCATTTTACCTTCCATGGCTGCACCTCTGGAAGACTTCATTTATTTATTTATTTTTCTTAAATAAAACAATGATCCTGCAGTTGCTTCTGTAACCCATTCCAAGCCTTGAACGAACTCAGTGGAGATTTTCAGCAGTAGCAGATCGGCCATGTTGAATCGTGCGGCCGTAGCCAAATGTTCGATCGTCTGGCTGTTTGTATGTAACAGAGACGGACATCGCTGGGTGACCACTGAGAGATCAGAAATTGGCCCGATCTCTCAACGATCTCCTAAAGCCTTAAAAAAGCGGTTTTATCTTTGGGTTTCACAGTGATCTACAGAGATCTTTGAAAGATCCTTCAGAGATCACTCATAGATGAGGAGAGATTGCTTTGGGATCATTGAGAGTTTCAGTACCTCACCATAGCGAGGCTTGGCCACTGAGCTTAGAGTGTCACAGAGTGTCATCAGCAGGTTGCAACAGAGATACAGAGACTGGAAGAGTCACAGAAAGGCATAGAAGTGGACATCCTTTGGCCACATCCCACGCTAATGACCGCTTCATTGTGAACAGTGCCCTGCAGAACCGGATGATGAATATCACTCAACTCCAGGCACATTTAAGGGAGGTGAGAGGCACCCAAGTGTCATGTCGGACCATTTGAAACCGTTCACATCAGCATGGTCTGCATGCTAGATGACCTGCAAGGGTACCTGACCACACCACCAGGCACAGGTGTCGTCTTGCATGGGCCAGGGAGTATTTATGCTTGACAAGGGACCAGCGGGCCTCAGTGCTGTTCTCTGATGAAAGTCGATTCACGTTGAGCAGAAATGATGGCCGCCAATGATGTTAGACATGTCAAGGAGAGCACTATGCATCAGCCACTGTTGTCACCAGACGAGCCTTTGGTGGTGGAGGTGTTACAGTCTGAGCAGGTGTGTCTAGTCAATAAAGAACTGGCCTACACCCTGTGAATGGTACAGTGACAAGCCGATACTACCTGAATAACATCATTAATCCAGTCATTGTGCCCCTGCATGAACAACACAGGCCTAATTTCAACTTCATGCTCCAGCTCATTGAGGTTGCATCATTAGGGAACGACTGTTGGAGGCTGGGGTACCTCAAATGGAGTGGCCTGCACTTTCTCCAGACCTGAATCCCATAGAAAACCTACGGGATCAGCTGAGTCGCCGTGTAGACGCTCATAACCCTGCACTCCACAAACTCAATGGCCTGAGGGCTGCCCTTCAAGAAGAGTGGAATGCCATGCCTCAGCAGGCAATAAGTCGACTTGTGAACAGCTTGAGACATCGTTGTCAAGCTGTAATTGATGCTCAAGGGCACATGATCGGTTACTGAGACACTGACATTTTTTTGTTGTGGTATACCCACCACTGTTGTTGGCTTTTGTTTCAAGAATTTGTTTGAGATGTGGAAATCATCATTGCATGCATCTACTTAAATGCCCTACTTTCATGATATAATGTCACTGTAGCGTGAACTTTTTACATTTTCCATAAATTTCAGCCGAAAGCCAAATATCCCTAACTTTTTGTGAGTAGTGTATATTTGAGAGGTTTCTAGTGTTCTTCTACCCCATTTACACGGGGTGGAGATTGTTGAGAGATCACTGAAAGATGAAAAAAATGCTCAGATCTCTCAACGATCAAGATCTCTCAGTGACTTTCCAGTAATCTCCACAGTTGCCACGGTCTCCTCAAAGTTTTGTCTCAGTTCAAAACAACCTCTCAAGACGTGTTCAACAATCTCATTCATCTCCCACCGATCTTTCACCCATCTCTACCTTTTGAGTGGAAAAACTTGGGTGCTCACTGAATGATTGCTGAGAAATCACTGGGAGATTGAGGAGATCATTGAGCGCTTCTTGCAAGCTCCTTGACTGCACAACAATCTCATCGATCTTGGAATGATCCCTCAGCGATCTTTCAGTGAATGCCAAATTTTTCCACCCTGAAGCCAGAGATGGGTGAGAGATAAGTGAGGGACTGCTGACTGCTCCCTGCATCACATGACCCGCTCCAGTTTGCGTATCGTTCAAATCGCTCCACAAAGGATGCCATAGTCACCACCCTGCACTCTGTCATCACCCACCTGGAGCAGAAAGACACCTACGCCAGACTCCTGTACATTGATTCCAGTTCAGCATTCAACACCATTATTCCCCAGAGACTGATGGAGAAATTACTCCTTCTTGGTCTGAACACCGCCACATGTCTCTGGATCCTGGACTTCCTGACCGAGAGACCTCAGTCTGTCCGTGTTGGAAACAACATCTCCAACTCCATCATGCTGAGCACTGGATCCCCTCAAGGCTATGTACTCAGTCCACTGTTGTTTACACTTCTAACACATGACTGTGTGTCCAGACACGAGGGGAACCAGATTATTAAGTTTGCGGATGACACCACAGTGGTGGGGCTTATTCAGAGGGATGAGGAATCTATGTACAGGGAAGAAGTTAGAGACCTGGAGGGCTGGTGCAGGGAGGACAATCTGGTGCTCAATGTGGACAAAACAAAGGAGATGATTATAGACTTCCGGCGGTCACGGCCTGAACATGTCCCTCTCAACATCAGCGGCTGTTCGGTGGAGAGAGCGGAGAACATCAAGTTCCTCGGAGTGCAGATCTCGCAGGACCTGACCTGGAGCAAGAATTCCCCGGGGATCAGGAAGCGGGCCCAGCAGAGACTGCACTTCTTGAGGAAACTCAAACAGGCCTCTCTCCCCATCTGCATCCTCAGGACCTTCTACAGAGGTGTGGTGGAGAGTGTTCTGACGTACTGCATTGCAACATGGTACTCCAGTTGCAGTATGCCAGACAAAAAAGCCCTGCAGAGGATAGTTAAGGGAGCTGAGAGGGTAATTGGAGTTTCCCTCCCCTCTGTCCAAGAACTTTTTCAGAGCCGTTGCAGGAGCAGGGCACTGAACATTGTTAAGGACCACTCTCATCCTCTGCATAAACACTATGAACTGCTACCTTCTGGCAAACGATTCCGGAGCATCAGAGGCAGAACCACCAGACTGATTAACAGCTTCCTTCCACAAGCTGTTAGGATACTAAACAGTTGAGCCGGAATCTTTCATACATGCTACTGCACCTTATGGACATTATGTATATTTATGTATATTATAGTTCTAGTTAGTTTCAAGTAGCCACTTTGACTCACTCAGCCACTTTAATTGGTATTTTATACATAGCTATTATCACTTTAAACTGCAACTGTAATAAGTTAATAATACTGTAATAACTAAATGTGTCTTAGGGATGTGTGAATGGCTGTGTTGGGGTGGGGGGTGAGTGAGTGTTTTAAATTATGTTCTTTTTACATATATGGATGCCTAGAGAAACGTAATTTCATTTTGTCTGCACTACAGCTGTATGTACAGCAACATGACAATAAAGGTTGATTTGATTTGAGTGTTCAATGAAAGACCAATAGAGTTCATTCAAAGATCACTGAGAGATCAGTGGGAGATCATTAAGAGATCTGGCAATTTTTTCATCACTCAACAATCTCTCAGCAATCTCCACCTCTGTGTACACCACATTCCAAATTATTATGCAAATAGAATTTCAGTGTTATAAATATTCAGTTTTTTTGTTTTCAGTTAAACTCATGGATGGTATTGTGTCTCAGGACTCTTTGGATCACTGATATCAATCTCAGACACCTGTCATAATTAGTTTGCCTGGTGAGCCCAATTAAAGGAAAACTACTTAAAGCGTACCTGTGGTGGTCGTGAAGACGCATTTAACTTGAAAACATTAGGAAAAGGTATTTGTTATTTGGGTAAATAATTGTTGCCAGCCATATACCACCTGAGATATATTGAAATAGGACCGCGGGCATGGCCAGCCAATGAAAACTATGGGCGCCGCCATGACATATGCGGAAGTGACGTCATACCGTTGCTACTGAAAAGACAATACTCAGCGTTTCCCCGCGACTACGGTGCTGTTGTCCGTTGTTTTTGTTCTATTATGGCTGAATTTTCTGACTCTGAGGAAGAATTCGTCCAACATGGCTACAGGTTTGAGCCAGAACGGTCTTCTGAGGGTTAAAGTGACGAAGTGGTCCTCACACACAACGCAATTTCGTCTGAAAGGATTCGTCTGTGCCCTGTTCCGAGATTGCGCAATCACTTTTCCACTATGATCTTCTGACAAGGTGAGCTGGGTTTGGGTACACAAAAGAAGTGTTTATCTTTGTTTTTTCGCTTATTATTGAGACATCCAAAGGCTTTACATTCTGCCATGTTGCGATATCCATATCGCATTGTATGTTTTTGTTGTAACAAGAGCGCCGAGTGTCTGCTCCTCTGTATAGCGGCGAGGGAGGAGCCGAATCATCTGCCGTGTTGCGGCCGTTACGACCTCAGATCAGACGAGACGACCCGCTGAATTTAAGCATTTATTTATTTATTTTCTACTCGTTTTAGTTCTGCATTTAATATGAACCCTGAGCTTGAAATAAACGTTTGAATTTTGGTCCTCACACACAACGCAACGCGCCGAGTGTCTGCTCCTCTGTATAGCGGCGAGGGAGGAGCCGAATCATCTGCCGTGTTGCAGCCGTTACGACCTCAGATCAGACGAGACGACCCGCTAAATTTAAGCATTTATTTATTTATTTTCTACTCGTTTTAGTTCTGCATTTAATATGAACCCTGAGTTTGAAATAAACGTTTGAATTTGAATATCCCGAAAGCCACTGCTCATCCGGGCACTCCAGGCTCAGCCAATATTGATCCAGATCGCGGTGCCCACTTTATTACGTCACAGGAAGTGTCCTGGCAGGCCATGTAGCCGCTAGTATGGCTGCACCCATGTTTTGCTGACATAGCTGAACCAGCACATCAGCAATGGATTTATATCGTATTGCTTTGAACATGAATTTCAACTTAAACTTGAACTAGAACGTGAGACAGGGGCTCAATATAATATCTTTTTTTTCACGACCACCACAGGTACCCTTTAATAAGGATGTTCCACATTATTAAGCATGCCACAGGTTTCAAGCAATATGGGAAAGACAAAGGATCTCTCTGTTGCCGAAAAATGTCAAATAGTGCAATGCCTTGGACAAGGTCTGAAAACATTAGATATTTCACGGAAACTTAAGTGTGATCATCGTACTGTGAAGAAATTTGTGGCTGATTCAGAGCACAGATGGGTTTGTGCAGATAAAGGCATAATGAGGAAGGTTTCTGCCCAGACATATTCATCGGATTAAGAGAGAAGCTGTTAAAATGCCATTACAAAGCAGCAAACAGGTATTTGAAGCTGCTGGACCCTCTGGAGTCCCACAAACCTCAGGGTGTAGGATCCTCCAGAGGCTTGCAGTTGTGCATAACCCTATTATTCGGCCACCCTTAACCAATGCTCAAAAGCAGAAACGGCTGTAGTGGGTCCAGAAATACATGAAGACTAATTTTCAAACTGTCCTGTTTACTGATGAGTGCTGTACAACCCTGGATGGTCCAAACAGAAGGAATAGTGGATGGTTGGTGGATGACCACCATGTCCCAACAAGGCTGCAATGTCAGCAAGGGCAGAGTCATGTTTTCAGCCGGAATCATGGGGAGAGAGCTGATAGGCCCCTTTAGGGTCCCTGAAGGTGTGAAAATGACCTCGGCAAAGTATATAGAGTTTCTGACTGACCACTTTCTTCCATGGTACAAAAAGAAGAGCCGTGCCTTCCGTAGCAAAACTATCTTCATGCATGACAATGCACCATCTCATGCAGCACAGAATACCTCTGTGTCATTGGCTGCTATGGGCATAAAAGGAGAGAAACTTGTGGTGTGCCCCCCCTATCCTCCCCTGACCTCAACCCTATTGAGAATCTTTGGAGTATTCTCAAGTAAAATATGACCCTTTTGAAGATGACCTCTTTTGAAGAAGGGTGGGCGGCAGTTAACATCAAACCAGCAGCTGTGGGAGGCTATTCTGACATCTTGCAAAGAAATTCAAGCAGAAACTCTCCAAAAATTCACAAGTTCAATGGATGCAGAATTATGAAGGTTGTATCAAAGAAGGGGTCCTATGTTAGCATATAACTTGGCCTGTTAAGATGTTTTTGATTGAAATAGCTTTTGATTTCAGTAAAAATGACCTCCTAACGCTGCAAATTCAACAAATGACCATTTTCAGTTCTTTACAACCAATAAAATGTTTTGAAACTCTGTTGTGCATAATAATTTGGAACAGGGCATTTTGAGGTTATTTTTTTTTAATTTTTGCAAAAAAAGTAGTTATTGGGAGGTTTGTTCAATAAAATCTGAATTATGCTCTAACGGTTGATGACTTGAAAATTATACTGACTGTCATTTGCATCGACTATTTAGGAAAATCAAAAACAAATATCATTTGAATAACAATTTGGAATGCGGTGTAAAGGGTGTGTAGCCCTTTGATTTGCTTGACCAAATTTACATAGAAAAGAAAGGGAAAAAAACTGCACATTAAGGTGAAAATTCTCTTAAATTTACAAGAAAAAAGAAGAAACTTGATGATAAAGTCACAAATTTATTTTGATAAACTGGCAATTATGTAAGAAAAATCCTGCAATCTAAAAGAAATGCAGCAAAATTAAGGAAACAAACCTTTGGCTATTGAAAATTTATGTTTACAGGGGGAAAATTTTTTGAATTTACAAGAAAAGCTGCAAATTTATAGGTAAAACACTGCTAATATATATGAAGAACACTGGTACTCATGCAAGTGTAGCCAGTGACACAAAAGGACTCTCTATCAAATTAAATGAGAAGAATAAACTTGCTGATAAAATCCCAAACTTATTTTAATATACTAGGAAAGTGAATCAAATTTACATGACAAAACTTGCAAATTTATTAAGAGAAGTCCTAAAATTTACAAGAAATTCTGATAACTTAAGGGGAATAAACTTCAAATTCACTAGGAAAAAAATGCATATTTACAACAGGGAAAAAAATGTTTCCAATTTACATGAAAAACTGCAAATATATGAAACAAAAGCTGCAAATTTACATGAAAAACTTCCAAATCACTGATGGAGTTCACTGAGGGAGGGGGGAAAAAGCTGTACTGAATATTCAGATATTTGCTCTGGAATATTCAGACCTCCAAAACTTTGAATATTCTGAAATAAGTCAACTCAATTACATGAGTTGTTGTGTTTTTTAGCTTTTCAACAAGAGAAAAAGCAAATATTGTAGTATGTAGAGTATATAGAGCATATAGATGTACTAGAACTGGTTTCTGGTTGTAGAAGCAGAGGTGGGGCCAGGGGTCGGCAACCTGTACCACACATAGAACCAATGGGAGTGATTTCGGCACAAAAAACCCAGCAGGATTACAGCTACAGTCTGGCCTGACAACATCAGGGCTGTTTCTTAGAAATTTGCATTTTTTAAAATTGTAAATTTCTTACCTTTTTCTTGCAAAATTGCTACTTTTTTGGTAAATTCTTGATTATTTGAAAAAAGTTTCTTTTTTTTCCCCAAAAAAATTCTGTGGGCGTTTTCCTCGTTAAACTGTATTTTTTTTTTTTTCAAAATGTTTTAGATTTTTGGCATAATATGTTTTGCTTTTTCCCTAAATTTGTCAAATTTTTCTGTGCAAATTTAAAACCTTTATCGAGTAAAATTAAAAACTTTTTCCATAGAAATTTTTGACATTTTTTCCCAATAAAGTTGGAAGCGTTTTATATTTATGTCAGAATCTTTTGCTTTTCTCATAAGATTGTCTTATCTGATTGTTACCCTTTTCAGGTAAAAATGCTGTCTTTTTCAAGTAAACAGATTTCTAATAAAATTGTAGCTTTTTCAGGCATATTTCTGACTTTTTTCTTTGCCAGTTTGTGTTTTTTCCCCTCATAAAATTGCAACTTTTTCATTAAATTTCAAAAAAAAAAAATTAATAAATTTTCAGCTGTTCTTACTAATTTATTATATTTTTTTTGTAAGATTATTAGCTTTCATGAGTAAAACTACAGCATTTGTTATGCAAATTTGTTACATTTTTCCTCACAAAACTCCAAATTTTTCCAGAAATTGTGTGACTTTTTTCTGACAATTTTGTGGTTTTGTTTACCTCAGAAAATAGAACATTTTTTTTTCCAAAAGTTTTCAGATTTTCTCATTTTCTACCTTTTAAGATATTCTCATGGATGCCCAACTGTTTTTCTTGTAAATGTATCAGTTTTGTTTTGTTGAAGGGCTCAGGGAGCCCCTATCTATGGGCAAAAGAGCCACATGTGGCCCCAGAGCTGCAGGTTGCAGACCCCTGGGTCAGGCTTTAGTAACGTGACAGTGTTTTAATGTTTTGGACTGCTTTGGTGTTTGTTTGCTGTATGGTTTGGTGATTTGGTGTTAACCCCTCACAGCCTACATGTCTTTACAATTCTATAAAAAATTAATTTGTGTTTTTGCGGTCAATCCGATGCCAAATCAAATGGAGATTGTTAATTTGAAAACAGCACATAAAATAGATATAAATCTAGCTGTGATGCAAAACAGTGACACTAGGCATGACTGGGGTTAACAGGAATGAAGCCCATTTTCCAGTCCAGTAACTGAGTAATAGCATGTTTAT
Source organism: Pholidichthys leucotaenia (assembly GCA_020510985.1). Lineage (NCBI taxonomy): Eukaryota > Metazoa > Chordata > Actinopteri > Cichliformes > Pholidichthyidae > Pholidichthys > Pholidichthys leucotaenia. The sequence continues at coordinate 63,300,027 of CM035848.1, read as the reverse complement.
GAACAATCATTGCTGCTCTGTCGCCACAGCCACACAAACGTCACATGAGGAGGACCGCTGTGATGCCTCGCTCTGTGCTGAACACATTCATCAGCTCCGCTTCATTCACTCCGGAAGTGGTTTGAGGTAATTAAGGGGTTAAAGGCAGAACTCTCTCCCATCTCCCCACTGTCAGTAACGACTGCCCAGATGTGCTTCACCTCGTTGCTCAAAATCATTCAATCAGCAGTTTTTCCTACAAGTAGCCAGAGGTGCGTCACATTCTCCACAAAGCCAGCGAGGAAAAGCAAAGACAAGTCTGAGAACTACCTGACCATTTTTCTAATTGGCAACATCAGCCGACTCAGCCAATTACTGCTGACCAAACTCCACATCTAGTGGCACCTCATTCCACACACGGGTGCCCCCCGCCCTTCCCTTACCTGTGCGTGTGGCTGCATGGCACTGTAGGGCATGTTCTGGTTCAGCACCTTCTGCTTCATCAGCAGCATCCTCTTCTGCTCCTCGCTCAGATGGGCTGTCTGCCCCGGGATCGGCCCCTGCGTCTGCCCCGGCCCCGCCCCCTGCCCGCCACCGCCCCCCGCGCCCCCCATGTAGGGTGGCATCATGGAATTTTTGATCTGATTGCTTCCTGCCATGGGCGGCGTCATCCTCTGGCCTATGTGGTCCACGCTGCCGCCGCCGCCGCCGCCGCTGAAGTGACTCAGCGGTTTGGTATTGTTGTAGGACAACATGGCCGCGGTCTGCTGCTGCTGCTGCTTGGACAGGGCGTTCTGGCTCATGCCGCTCGCCTGTGGCTGACCCATCATGTCCATGTGGTTGTGAGGGAGGTAGTTGTTCATTGGGGCTTTGGGCCCGTTGTTGGGGGCCATCCCGCCCACTAGAGGGCCCTGCGGTGTGTTAAAGGCTTGCGGTGGGTACATCATGGGGCTGTTGGGTTTGTCCTGGTTAAAGGGGGTGGAACTGTAGGGGCTGGTGGGAGCGCCGGCAGGGGACCAGTTCGATGCCTGCTGCTGCTGCTGCTGTTGCTTCTGCTGCAGGAATTTGGCCCGTGCCATTGCTTTCAGCTGCTCAGCGTGGGAGTGTTCAGGGGTCACGGGCCCCACGGGCTGACCTCCGGGGGCCGCTCCAGGCGCCGCACCTGCCTGGCCCACCCCCGGGCCAGGGTTCATCATGTAACCGTTCCCGGGCCTGGAGACGGCTTGCGTCTGGGCCTGGGTTGGAGTCTGAGGAGAACGAGCCACACAGTTGTGCAGCGGTGAGCCCGAGGCCATCGCCACGGCTGGAGACTGCTGCAGAGGCTGCTGGGGCGGCGTTCCGTTGGCTGTGGTGGCAAACTGAGGGCCCGATGATGACGGCCGCACCTGAGGGCAGAAAAAACAAAAACAAACATCTTATGTACAATAAATGATGGAGCTTAGAAACGGGCAGAGGTGGCTAGTGCTGTACTAAGCTTCCTCACAAAACTGAACTTCAGTGACATTCACAATCAGCTGGACATAAGCAACAAAGAGGAGCGGCCTAAGGTTTTTTTTTTTAACTTTCCCAACAGTACACATATGTCACACCGATGTTGGCCTGACATACCAAGTTTACATCGGGAATACATCTTACAGAGGTTGTTTGCACATTGACAAGATGTTGACTAGATGTCGGGATCTATCATTTGAAATTTTAGAATATCTTGGGAAAAAGGTCTTGATTTTCCCACGATTTGATTAATAATGGCAAACCCTGATACAGCCTATAGAAGGGACGTACTGGAGCAGAACTGTTGTCAGTTACAGGGCAGTTACCATAGCAATGCAGCACTGAGTGGCAAATACGTGTCAGCTTTAGTTTGCATGCAGTAAAACATTAAAATACATAAAATATTTAGTCACAGCAGTACACAGAGTGCCTTTTTTAACTTTAGATGTTAATATGACTGTTTACTTGACTGTAGGGATGAGTGAGTAAGAGCACACATAAGTGAAGAACTGGTTCTGAGCCTTTAATTACCTCCACCAAGGAGGTTATGTTTTCATCGGCGTTGGTTTGTCTGTCTGTTTGTTTGTTTGTTAGCAAGATAACTCAAAAACTTATGGACGGATTTTCATGAAATTTTCACAGATTGTCAGAAAAGGGGTATCCTACAGATGATTACATTTTGGTGGTGATCCGGATCACCGTCTGGATCCAGGAATTTTTTAAAGGATTCTTTAACATTGCGAGATAGGGCCATTTTCAATATTTGTGCATGTAAGTCTGCCAAAAATCGTCAGAACACTTGCAAAACAAAAAAAATACAGGACAACATGCCCACAGGTTCTATAATATATCGAAGACTGATCCGGATAATGCAATAATTCCGGATACTATGATCCACAATATCAAAAAAAATAGGGGACCTTTGCAATTTTCCTCATAGGAAGAGAACAAATGAAGCTAAAATCACTCAACAAACACCATTATGTAGCCAAGACACTGTGGAATCTGTAGTGTGTCAACGGATTTGTTGTATCTTTAAAAGCTATGGAGCTACATCCAGAAGAAAACCGCCATTATGCGAAATGCGATTTTCCTAAATAACTACTGAACCACTAATCCTATCCATGTGAATCCAATTGCTACTCATATGTTTTCATGGTCAAGGAATCTGAAAACGTACACACAATAAATGTAGGATTAATATTTATGATGTAAAACACTGTATGGGGGGAACTGTGGCGCTTGGCGGAGGTCTGCGCTCTCCGAGTGCTTTTCTAGTTACCTCCGCCAGGCCGAAAAGGCCAGGAGGAGGTTATGTTTTTGCCAGGGTTTGTGTGTTTGTCTGTTTGTCTGTCTGTTTGTCTGTTGGTTAGCAAGATAACTCAAAAAGTCTTGGACGGATTTGCATGAAACTTTCAGGCATTGTTGGAAATGGTACAAGGAAGAACTGATTAAATTTTGGGGGTGATCCGGTTCACCGTCTGGATACAGGAATTTTTTTAAAGCATTTTTCAACACTGTGACATAGGGCCATTTTCAACATGTGCGCAGGCGCAATGGAGGCCGCTGGGCGTCGTGTCTGACCAACACAAACTCCGCCTTCTTCAACGTTTTAGCCACAAAAGCATGCGGAAAACACTGCTGGCCTGGGCCCCCCAGCGTGCCTGTGCCAGCCATAGGCGCTGCGCACATTGCGCTGGTCGTCGTGTCTGACCAACACAAACTCCGCGTTCTTCAACGTTTTAGGCACAAAAGCACGCGGAAAACACTGCTGGCCTGGGCCCGCCAGCGTGCCTGTTTTTGCGCCACGATGCAAAACCTGACACGGACACCTGTCCGCCGCCCCATTATTTGCCACAAATTCCCCGCCCAGCTATAGGCGCTGCGTAAAAACGACCTCTCTGCCAGGGAAGATTCTAAATTCTGTTTTGCCGCGGAGCGCAACCCCAATATAATATAAAACCCACGGCAACCTGTCTAACCAATCTGCATCCGTCAGTGGAGGAGATGGACACACCAACACTTCAGTTTATTACCTCCGCCAAGGAGGCAATGCTTTTACAACTGTAAAACGGGGCTATATAACGGGGCTTTATATATTTATATATCTACATATTATTCCATCTAGCTACATTGCTCCGCACTGTGTGTGTTTATATACTTGCATATTTATTCCACCTAGCTGCAATGCTCCGTACTGTGGGTGTTTATATATTTACATATTTATTCCATCTAGCTACAATGCTCTGCACTGTGTGTTCATATATTCATATATTTATTCCATCCAGCTACAATGCTCTGCACTGTGTGTCTGTGTGTGTGTGTATATATATATATTTTATAGTAATACGTACATATGTATATTAGCTGCTCTTGCTTGCTTGTTTTTTTTTTTTTTTTTTTTTTTTTTTTTTCCTTGCCTTCTGATTGTTGCTCTGAGTGTTGCTATCCCTGTGCTGTTGCAATCCTGGAATTTCCCCGTTGTGGGACTAATAAAGGCTTATCTTATCTTATCTTATCTTATAAGGGACGGCGGGGTAATATGGGACACTTTTCTAAATGTAATTCTGCTTTTTTAATTTTGCTTCCACCTAGATTTGATGAAGGATTCATGGATATTTGACAATAACAACACAACTCAGCGTCCTGCTCAAAATAAAAAAAGCAGAATTACATTTAAAACATTTCCCACAAAAGTGTCCCTTATTAACCCGCCGTCCCTTATAGCCCCGTTTTACACTACTGAACCACTAATCCTATCACTATCACATTGATTGTCATTCATTAATTGTCTGTTTATTGCACTGTCCATGTCAAATAAACAAATAATCATTGTGAATCCAATTGCTACTCATATCTTTTCATGCTCAGGGAATCTGAAAACGTACACACAAACACTGTATGGGGGGAACTGTGCCGCTTGGCGGAGGTCTGCGCTCTCCGAGTGCTTTTCTAGTTATTTGTCTGTTTTTTGCCAATTAATACAAGTTGGAGTGAGAAGATTAGCACAATGCAAACAGGCCCTCTGTGTACTGCTGTGGTTGAATACTGTGTGTATTTTTTATGCTGCCACTCACTGTTGCCACTCAGTAGGGCTGTCGCGATAACCACAATTATGTAGTACGGCACATGAGCAACCGTAACAACCGCGGTGTTCACTTTTTGTGTGTGTGTGGCTATATCTTGTTGTTCACTTATATGCCCCTATTAATTATTAAATAAATTGTTAAATGTTAAGTGTATTTTTATTGCCAACAGCATGTTTGCACCCAGTACTGTGGAAGCTTCCACAGCACCAGGTGCTGGCGGCGGCAGCATCGTGTGGGCACTCTCTCTCCAGACGGACTCCAGCAAGCAGTTAGTGGTGGAAGTGTTTTGTTTTTTGTTTTTTTTGATTTTGTATACTTTATTGATCCCCAGAGGGGAAATTGAGGGCATCCACCTGGATGGATGAAGCAGCCACGGTACGGCGCTATCCCTTAACCATTCACACACACATTCACACCTAGGGCCACTTTAGAGTCTCCAATTAACCTAACCTGCATGTTTTTGGCATGTGGGAGGAAACCGGAGAAATCCCGGAGTAAACTCACGCAGATACAGGGAGAACATGCAAACTCCACACAGATCACTCTTGGTCGGGCTGGGATCGAACCAGGGATCCCATGGCCAAGGGTGAGTTGCTGTGTTGGTGCAGTGCTAACCACTGCGCCACCGCACCGCCCGTTTGGATGAATTGCTAAATACAGCCATGACAGTGAGCACTGAAAGGGCACAAAGCATGTTATTTCCTTTTGAGAGGAGTGTGTATGATCCTGACAATTGAGCTCCGAGAGCAAAACAACTACTGCATAGTGCACTGGTTGTTTGAACATGATTTTTCAGACAGCGGTAAAAATCCAAAAATCATGGAGCCAAGAGCCACACAGGGTCTTGTACGGAGGCTGTCCTGTTTAAATAATCTGAATGTCGCTGCAGTCTCCAGCCCACACACCCCATAGTCACCACCACTGCCTTATGAATTTTTTTTTTTTTTTAACAGAATCAAGCAGTTCATGCCTGTAAAAAGATTGGAGCACCGCACAATTGTCACACACGCACATAAAGTTGAGAGCGGAGCTGCAGCGAGTTTCTCACAGCTTCCATCGTTTGCCACATAAGTTATGAACCCAGTTTAAATTACGAGACCACAGGGTCGTAAAAACATCTGCAATTATACCACATATCGCGGTGTTGAGCTATCCACCGTCACTACAGGGAAAATTCCTCTACCGCGACAGCCCTGCCACTCAGTGTTTTTTTTTAACTGCCAGGAGTTCTGTGACATCATGTGCATTCCCTCTATATTCATTACACATTAAATAAAACACTTTTTGCTTAATTTTTAATATATACAGTGGTGTGAAAAGTGTTTATCTCCTTCCTGAGTTCTCATTTTTTTGTATGTTTGTCACACTTAAATCTTTCAGATCATCAAACAAATTTAAATATTAGACAAGTAAACACAAAATGTGGTTTTTAAATGAAGGTGTTTATTATTAAGGGTAAAAAAAATTCCAAACCTACATGGCCCTGTGTGAAAAAGTGATTACCCTCCCTGTTCAAACATAAATTAACTGTGGTTTATCACATCTTTGGAAAGCTGAGTTCAATTTCTCTAGCCACACCCAAGCCTGATTACTGCCACACCGGCTGTCAATCAAGAAATCACTTAAATGGGACCTGCCAGACAAAGTGAAGTAGACCAAAAGATCCTCAAAAGCTAGACATCATGTTGTGATCCAAAGAAATCCAGGAACAAATGAGAAACAAAGTAAGGTTATAAAGCCATTTCTAAAGCTTGGGACTCCAGCAAACCACAGTGAGAGCCATTATCCACAAATGGCGAAAACATGGAACCTTCCCAGGAGCGGCCAGCCGAACAAAATTACCCCAAGAGTGCAGCGATGACTCATCCAAGACGTCACAAAAGACCCCACAACATCATCCAAAGAAGTTAATGTCAGTGTTCATGACTCCACCATAAGAAAGAGACTGGGCAAAAATGGCCTGCGCGGCAGAGTTCCAAGATGAAAACCACTGCTGAGCAAAAAGAACATCAAGTCTTGTCTCAGTTTTGCAAGAAAACATCTTGATGATCCCCAAGACTTTTGGGAAAATACTCTGTGGACTGACGAGGCAAAAGCTAAACTTTTTGGAAGGTGTGTGTCCCATTACATCTGGTGTAAAAGTAACACTGCATTTCAGAAAAGGAACATCATACCAACAGTAAAATATGGTGGTGGTAGTGTGATGGTCTGGGGCTGTTTTGCTGCTTCAGGACCTGTAAGACTTGTTGTGGTAAATGGAACTATGAATTCTGCTGTCTACCAAAAAACCCTGAAGGAGAATGTCTGGCCATCTGTTCCTGACATCAAGCTGAAGCTCACTTGGGTTCTGCAGCAGGACAATGATCCAAAACACACCAGCAAGTCCACCTCTGAATGGCTTAAGAAAAACAAAATGAAGACTTTGGAGTGGCCTAATCAAAGTCCTGAATTGAATCCGACTGAGATGCTGGGGCATGACCTTAAAAAGGTGGTTCATGCTCGAAAACCCTCCAATGTGGCTGAATTACAACAATTCTGCAAAGATGAGTGGGCCAAAATTCCTCCACAGCGCTGTAAAAGACTCATTGCCAGTTATCACAAATGCTTGGTTGCAGATGTTGCTGCTAAGCGTGGTTCAACCAGTTATTAGGCTTAGGGGGCAATCACTTTTTCACACAGGGCCATGTAGGTTTGGATTTTTTTTACCGTTAATAATAAAAACCTTGATTTAAAAACTGCATTTTATGTTTACTTGTGTTATCTTTGTCTAATATTTAAATTTGTTTGATGATCTCAAACATTTAAGTGTGACATCCATCCATCCATCTTCTTCCGCTTAATCCTTTTCGGGTCGTGGGGGGCTGGAGCCTATCCCAGCATCTATGGGCGAGAGGCAGGGTACATCCTGGACAGATCGCCAGTCCATCGCAGGGCCAACACAGAGACACAGACAACCATTCACTCTCACATCCATACCTAAGGACAATTTAGAATCCCCAGTTGATGCCAATTAACCTAACTAGCGTGTTTTTGGCATGTGGGAGGAAACCGGAGAAATCCCGGAGTAAACCCACGCAGACACGGGGAGAACATGCAAACTCCACACAGATCACTGCTGGTCGGGGGCTGGGATTGAACCCAGGATCCCCCGGCCAAGGGTGAGTTGCTGTGCTGCCGCAGTGCTAACCACTCCGCTATCGCGCTAAAAAAAATGAGAAATCAGGAAGGGGGCAAACACTTTTTCACACCACTGGATGGCTTAAAGCTTTTTTAAGTAAGTTATGAATCAAAACAATCTAGGTTTTCGAGATACGCTTGTATGCTGTCTATTTAAGGTAGGAGCACTGTTTTGATGTTCATCAAAAAAATCGTAGAGATCATTGGAAGATCACTGAGCGCTCCTTGAGAGTTCATTGAAAGCTTGTTGGGAGATTGCTTTGGACCGAATCAAAACAGCTAAAAACTGTAGCAGCCATGGAGATCACTGGAAGATCATTGAGAGATCTTGGTGATCGCTGAGAGGTCACTGAAAGATTGTTAACAGATCTGGCCATTTTTTCATCTTTCATTGATCTCTCAACGATCTCCACCCCTGTGTAAAGGGGGTAGAAAAGCACTAGAAATTTCTCAAATATAGTATATACAGCTTTGGTCGGCCAACAAACTCGCGAGTGATCTCTCAGCAATCTCTCCTGGTCTCTCAGCAATCTCTCAAGAATCCTTCAAAGATCCCCCAAACATTTACACAGAAGCGGCTTTTTCTGAGGCATTAGGAAATCAGTGAGAGAACAGGCCAATTTTTGATCTCTCAATGGTCATCCAATGATCTCCGTCTGTGTAGCACTGAAGACCAGCTGTTGGTGCAGCTGGTCCCAGGTCAGACTGTGCTCTTCACACCATCATAAAATCAGATCCGAGGTACTTTTGGCCACCGTGTGAACGTTGCCTCAGATCTGAGTACAGGATAAAGACTTCTGCTCCCCTTGGTACTGACCTGTGGTGAACCCATGGGAACTTGTGGCCCTCCCTGAGGAGGCTGAGGAGGAGGAGGAGGCAGAGCTGCTCCTGCTGCTCCTCCTACAGCTGTCGTCGTAGCTCCACCTCCTTCCTGCGGCCCCGGCGTCTGGTTGTTTGCCTGCCTGCCGAACTCGGCCTCTTTCTTGTCCTCGAAGTCCTCGTTGAAGAGGTCGTGCATGTCGTCCTCCGGCACCGTGTTGGCCAGCTCGTCGATCAGCTCCTGCCACTCCTGGTCGTTGAGATTGATGTCAGAGAACAGCTTGTTCTGGTTGGACAGGGACTGGGGGTCGGACGACTCCATGCCGGCCCCATCATCCAGGGGCTCTTGCTTCAGATCCTTGAGGAGGCCAAAGCTGTCCTCCAAGTCAAGCGAGCCATTCAGCTTCATGTCCGAGAGATGGCTGCCGCCATTTTTCCCCAGCTCGTCCGCTCCTCTGCCCACATGGTTCCCGTTGCTGTTTGTAGTGTTGTTCCCGGCGGAAGTGTTGGGTCCTGGGAGTAACGGCTTAATGTCCATTTGGTGATGCAGCGGAGAGATGGGGGGGACATTGTTGCTGTTGTTGTTGTTAGGATGACCAGTTAGCGAGTCCAAACCGCTGGAGCCCTCCTTCCGCACCCGCTTGGTGGTTGGCGAGTAGCTGCCTCCGTCACAGATGCCGTTCTGGTCTCCGTTGAGGGGCGATCGCGCGCTGTCCAGTTTCCTCTTCACGGTCTCCTGGAGCTGAAGTGGGGAAAAAAATGGAGAGAAAAAGAAGACATGAAATATTCAGCAGGAACTTTTCTGTGGTCTTTGGGGTTCTAATGATGGAAGCAACATGAAGTACAAATCAATAAGGCAACAGGCTGGTTCCTCTCAACATGGCCAGAACTGACATGAGGAGCAGGGAAGTGTGCTGAAAATCAAAGCATCATAAAAACAAATCAATTCTGCTTCAGATGAAGATTTCTCACACCAGCTTTCTAAAATCTGACATTTTTATGGCTGAATTTGGGCATAAAATGAATAAAAGGTGACAGAGCTGGATGGTGCAAGTAATTTCTGGTAAAAATGAGGTACTGCAGTACTGATTCAGTGTGATTCCAAGTGAAAATTGTTGCTAATTTGCATATTTTCTCACAATTTGGTATCTTCAACTAGTCGTCAGCCACCGCAGCACAGTAAGCAAGGATAAAATTATCCTACAAATATACTACAGTGAAGGACAATTCTATGAAGTTACCTGAGTAAACATAACTAGCTCCTTCCCACCGCGACCTGGGAACCGTCAAACTATGAGGAAACTTTCCTGCTCCAACCCGCAACAGATTTTTTTGCAACCATTTGCAAAAACTGACATTTAATTTCAACATGAATGTTATTTTCTGTGACACTGCATCCACCCCTTCTCACCGGACCAAAATAAGCTCTTCTGCTCAGCTACATCACAACCTGGAGATCACCAGCTCTCAGAAACCCTGCAGACCCATAGTGATTCATTACTTCTCCCCACGCTGAGCCAAAACGCATGCTTGACTCTTTTCATCTCCGATTATTTTGGACAGTTCACATCTCCTACTGCATCTTCCTTAGCTAAATGGACGGCCGTGCGAGCTAACCCTTATCATCCCTCTGCAACCTCCCTGGACAATCTGCCAACCCTCTTCCACTTTCATTTATCTGGATCGCCGCTGAAATCATACATGGCCCCTCTGCCATCCAACTGATGAAGACCCATTTGAGAAATGGAGAACTTTAAGGGCAGAAGTGTCAGTTAAAAATAAAGGGCAAAGAATGTCAACACGCTCAATGCATGCTATCCACGCTGGTTCATGTGTGGTTTTCTGAAGATGGCTAGAAATAGCTGGAGTCTTATCAGCGCTGGCCAATGGGAGGATGAGCCGCCTCATCAAAATCCACACCCCATTCTTAAGTCTCATTGCGAGCAGCTACAACCGCACTGTCCGCTGAAGTCAACCGTCTCACTACCACTGCCGAGACGCAGACGAGATAACGACAGGGTGCTAACAAACGGCAGCTGAGGTAATCACTGTCATAGAGGAGGCTGGAGGCGGGGGCAGACTGAAACAGAGATGGGAAGATGACAGGAAAAAAAAGATGGAACCCAGAGACCAACACAGTGTCGTCAAAAGAAATAGTTAAAAACTATAAACATGTAAGAGTGAGGTTTCCATTAGCATAACTGGGCTTTAAAAGCATCTGAAACTGTCCCACTGAGACATAATCTCTGCTGTATTATTATCAGGAGAGGTTAGTTTTACAGTTGGCTAACAACTGATTTGAACTGATGATACAGGGCTTACAGCTCAGTGCTGCTATGATACTTTAATCATTGCTTGGCTGAAAATATTAAGTATAGTGGTGGGAAAAAGAAGAAAAAAAAAACGACTCCACCTTAGCCAAATGGTGTGCAAAAACTAAACAAAAAAAAGCCACAACTGGTGGAAAGGTTTGGACTGTGTTTTGACTTTTATCCCTTTACAACAGCGAAAAATCAAGTTTTACACAATAGAGAAGGTAATGACTTCTTGTCTGGCTCAAAAGGTGCACCATAGGGGTCGCCTTTGTGAACATAACAAGGTAAGTGGCAGACACAGCTAACACCGAATCAAATAAATACCAGGTAACCAAACACGGAGAAATTAAACAGCCAAGAAAAAAAAAAAACAACAAAAAAAAAACAAACAAAACAGGAGCAATCAACATATTAACTCTAGTTTCTGTGCAATTTTGGTGCAATTTAAAAAACTCTCCATCTCAATTTTTCTCCCAACTCCTGTTAATTTTAAACCCTAATGAAGTTGGCAGAGAAATAGCTGATGCTATTAAAATGACGGATGGGAAGTGGGGACCTCATTTATGAAAGGTTCCCAGGGTACAGATTCATGTTCGCATCCGAATCAAAACTCAGGAGCAGGAGTCAAACAAAAAAACGATCTTTTTTTTTTTTAAGTGAAAAGCAGCACGGCTCCACTGTTAACATCACAGTAGAGTATACACTTATCTTTAGTTTTTTTCCTACAGGAAACCTTCAAGTTCTGAGCTACTTCCAATGAGATGCTTGACGTTGTGACAAGATAGCACAGGGGTCAACAACCACTAACATGGAAGCAGCCGATCGCAAGCATTTTTGTAAATTAAAAAAGAATGATAATCAACCTTAAAATGACGGTATGACACCAAAGTTAAAAGCATGAAGGTGGCTTTTAACCTCCCAAATAGAAACCTTTTCACAAAAATACTATTTAGCAACTTTTTTCAGGACAACTTCAGGGAAACAGGGTTGATTTCAGAGTTTTAAAAAGTTGTAAAAGGTCCTGATGAAAAGTCCGTGACACGGTTTGGTCAAATGCCTCAGGGTTGAATTATTGCTGCACCATTTTTGACCTATCTTAGGCAGCTTTCCTCAGAACAACTCATTTCTGTGTGTATCTCTTTAAATTCACTCCACCCTCACTCTTTCATCACTTATGAGGTCTGTTGTTGATATACTATTGCTATGCTATGACCTGGCTGTTAGGCCGCAGCAAAAGAGAGGCTGATGCACGCAGGGTTTGCAAAAAAAGGAAGCAGTGTTTACTTACAAAAAGGTGAAAAGTAATTGTGCAATAAAACACCAAACAAACTTAAGCTGACGAGTAGACTGGTGTGCCCAGGAGAGGAGAGCAGCAGCAAATAGAACTGCACTCAACAAAGATGTAGACCCACGCCCTGGAGCCCTATATCATAATTGAGGTGGAAGTCAATGATTCTAAGCATCTCTCCAGATGAACTACAATCAGACCCTACTAATCTTCAGTGTAAAAGTCAGGATCAAGGTCATGTCATATTTGGATGTTGTAGGACATTAACTTATACTCAAAGTCTGCTAGCACTAAAGGCACCATAAGGCAGGTTTAAAGGATATGGTCTGAAGTGACCTAACTTCAGATGCTATTGATCCTCAAGGTCAAAGCCAAGGTCAAAGTCATTTGACATTTGCTATATGCAGAAGACATCACTCTAACACGTACACGCCAATTCAGCACCCACGATGATGCACTGATCCCTAAACGCACAAACTGATATATTTATGCACATTTTACAAACTCTTGGATACTAATTAGCCGATTGCATTTTCAGTCCACCAGACAGTGCAAAGTAAGCTCACATAGCTCGTCTCGTGAGACTTCCAGCCAGGCATACAAGTTAGGAAGCAATTGGATGCAGCTAAAGTTAACTGAAATGTTGTGCTTTTTTCAATTTTATAACAAAGACCGAACAAAAGACCTTGACATGACATGCAACCACAAGGAGCGGTGCACGAGAAAAAAAAAACCTAACACACCAGTCGGCACACTCCTCTTGGGATAAATTAAGCAACAGCAGTGTTTGCAGCGGCTAAGCTAAACACACTCCAGCATGAGTGGCGCCAACGCCAATGAACAATCAACTCCGGACACCACCCAAACAACAAAGCTACATCCAAACTCAGAGCGAGCAAAGTAAACAGCACAGTCCAGTGCCCTCCCTGTGTGCACAGATGTGTCAACCTGGAAAATGAAGCCCCATTGAACACGAGAATGTTGGCAGCAGAAAGGACCACAATAGCACAACATCCCACGAAGGCCTGAGAGCCTGCAGCCATAGAAACAAAAGTGGCTGTGGTGAGTTGAAAATAGTGAAAACATATGACAGACAGAAACTGATAGTTGTACTTTGGGGACCAATTAGACGTTGAAATAGTGGTGGTGGTGGTGGTGGTGATGGTGGGGGTAATACAGTATTGCAATACTTATGGGATCATAGTATCGTGACAGTAGGGCTGTGCAATATGATGATATATATCGGATGACGATATAAAAACTAGGGATGAGTGGATACCAATACCACTTTTTCAAGACCGATACGATACTGTGACTGAGCATCAGCTGATACCGATCCAAACCCGATACCATCTCTCTGATTTAAAACAACAGTACAGAACATACTTTGGTACTGACTGGTTGAATTTTGCATACATATAAAAACGTAAATTTAAAAGTCAAGACTTCCGGGAAGATGGCGGAGAGACATAACGCTTAAACAGAGAGCTCTCCCTAGCCGGATTAAAAATCATCGGTAAATGGCCAACTCGACATAAGCGGATCAATAAACTAAGGGATGAAAACACGAAGGAGCCGGGCACAAGGACAAAAGCAGAGTAAAATTAAAGAATTCCTCTTCAACAACGCAGGAGAAACCGCTGAACACGGGGCCCAAAAAAACGAGGTGACTGCAGCAGAGAAAATGGAGGACACAAAACTCGATACCATGAACACTGGCATCGCCAGTTTGGGTAAAGAGTTGAGAGACTTCAAACGGCAGCTACAACAGGATTTAGCGGCTCTTAAGGAGGAGCTGAAAAAAGAGATTAAGGAGGAAATTATGGGCCTCCGAAGAGAAATGGAGTGCAAGCTAGCAGAAAACATGGAGGAGCTGTGCTCCCAGCGGGCGTGTATGACAGAAGCGCAGGCCCGAATATCAGAGCTGGAAGATTGGAATAGCGAGGCAAGCGAACAGCTGCAGACCCTGACGGCACAAATGCAGAGGATGCAGGAGAAAGTAACCGACTTGGAGAGCAGGTCCAGACGGGGCAATATACGCATCTTCGGGATCCCGGAGGGCATTGAAGGCAACTCGATGACGAAATTCATGGATCAGTTCTTAAAAAAAGAGCTGGAACTGCCCAGCGAAGCGGATCTGCAGATTCAACGAGCGCACAGAGCCTCGGCACAGAACCCGAACCCACGCTCTACACCCAGGTCAGTTGTGGTAAACTTTCTGAAATATGATGTAAAGGAAAGAATCCTGACACGAGCGTGGAAAAAAAAGATACGAATCGGCGACAAGCAGATATTCTTTGATCATGACTACCCGGCAGAAATTGTGCAGCAGCGGAAGAAATATGCCAACATTAAAAAAACGCTGAAAGAAAAAAAAATTAGATTCCAAACGCCGCTAACGAAGATGAGGATTCATTGGGAGAACGGCGTAAGAACCTACAACACAGCCAGAGAGGCAGCGCAGGACATGATGGAGTGGGGCCTTGAGGTGTACGTGCCGGAGGAAACGGTAGGAGCAGCGGAGGCCCTGAACGCATCACGACAGCCGGAGTGGAGGCGAGTGAACGGCAAAAGGCGGGGGGAGACGTGGAGCAGCGGGCCCAGGAAAGACTACAAGGCTTTCAACTGAAAGCCTAGATTATAACAAAGATTAAGAAAGACACTGAAGAAATGAAGGCCAAGAAGACAAGGTAAAAGAGAAACAGACGGCTAGGAGAGGTTTAAGTGATATTTGTTGGACATTTCTAGACTAATGACTATTACTTGGATAGTAACTAGAGGTCTAGGGAGGGCCCTACACTCGGTGAGGACATTCCCTCCACCCACCAACAGGGACCAGTGGGCAGAAGAAAGGCCCAAAGTACGGAGGTCGAGATTTTTTAATGTGTTTTTATATAAATATGTGTTATTTTTGTTGTTAAAGGGGCTAGGAGCACAGGTTAAAAAAATGGAAAAACATGATTATGGGTAAAAATCTTAAGATAATAACACTAAACGTGAATGGTCTGAACTCACCTGTTAAAAGGGAAAGAATAATAAGAAAATTCAAGAAAGAAAAAGCCGAAATTATATTTATGCAAGAGACACATTTGAGCAAGACAGAACATGTGAAACTAAAGAGATTTGGCTATAAGAACTCCTACTACAGTTCATTTAAGGGAGGAACTAAAAGGGGGGTCATGATACTAATCTCAAACAAAATACAATTTGAATGTGAACAGGAAATCCAGGATAAAGAAGGCAGGTATGTAATAATAAAGGGTAGCATAGATGGAATGCAGATCACATTAGTGAACATCTATGCCCCACCAGAAAGTGACAAGGGTTTTTTTCAACATCTGTTTGATCTCATAGCAACACACAGTGAAGGAGTCCTGATTTGTGGAGGAGACTTAAATGCTGTCATGGATCATGAAATTGATACAACAAGTGTTAAGAAGACAAAAAAACATGTAACAAAATTCATAAGAACCTCACTGGCAGAAATGGGTATGGTAGACATTTGGAGGGACCTGCACCCACTCGAAAAAGACTATACACATTATTCAGCAGTCCATAAAGTACACTCTAGAATAGATTACTTCCTTATGAATGAAGGTGACAGACACAGGGTGAGAAATTGTCAGATTGGAGGGGCAGAAATATCAGATCATAATCCTATATACATGGAAATAAATTTAAACAATAGAAAACGACAAACAACATGGAAACTTAATGTAGGACTGTTAAATGATGATAAAATGAAAGAAAGAATAAAAGTAAACATAAATGAATATATCCAAGAGAATGACAATGAAGAAGTGGACCCAACAATACTATGGGATGCACTAAAAGCCGTGTTAAGAGGTAAATTAATTGTTGAAACAGGAAAAGCAAATAAGACTAAACTGGAAGCATATGAACAAAGATGTGAGAGACTGAGGGAATTAGAACATAAACATCAAAGCACAAATGACCCAAAAATATATCAAGAAATTAAAGAAGAAAAAATAAAGATAAAAGAAACACAAATGGATGAAATTGAAAGGAAAAATAGATATCTAAAGCAAAAATATTATGAAACGGGACCAAAAGCCACAAAACTGCTGGCAAAACGGTTAAGAAAACAACAAACAATGAATAATGTATATAAGATTAAAGACCCCACCACAAATAAAACCACAGTTAACCCAGAAAACATCGAAGAAATATTCCATAATTTCTACCAAGAACTATACTCGCAACCTGAAGAAACAAATACTAAAGATATTAAAAAATTTCTATACACATTGGACTTGCCATCAATAGGAAATCAACAAAATGAAAAGCTAACAGCAGAAATAACAACACAAGAGATTAGAGATGTGATTAAGTCACTTAAAAACGGTAACTCACCAGGTAGTGATGGATACCCCTCTGAGTTTTATAAACTGTTTATAGAAGAACTCACTCCACAGCTTCTAAAGTCATTTAATTGGACGTTGAACAACAACAAAATACCTCCATCATGGAACGAAGCCATTATTTCAGTCATTTTAAAGCCAGGGAAAGATAGAGAACAATGCGGAAACTATAGGCCAATCTCTTTATTAAATGTGGATTATAAAATATATACAACAATTATATGTAAACGAATAAAGACATTCTTGACGGAATTGATAGAAGATGATCAAACTGGTTTCATAGAGGGACACCAAACACATGACAATATCAGGAGAACAATACATATAATTAATCAAATACATAAAGAAAAGAAAAGCGCAGTAATAATGAGTTTAGACGCAGAAAAAGCATTTGACAGGGTTAACTGGAAATTCCTATATAGTGTGCTGGAACGCTTTGGATTTAACGAAAAATCAGTACAATGCATAAGGACGCTGTATCAAGAACCTGTGGCAAGAATCAAGATAAACGGTAGCTTAACAGACAAAGTAAATATACAAAGATCAACTAGGCAGGGATGCTGCTTATCGCCCACCTTGTTTGCTCTGTTCATAGAGCCACTGGCTCAAGCGATACGACAAAATAAGAAATTAAAAGGTGTAACAATAAAGGGGGCGGAACACAAGATTGGGCTATTTGCAGACGATATTATAGTTTACCTTGAACAACCAGATGAATCAATAATGGAAATGATGAACTTGATAGAAAATTTTGGAAAATTATCAGGATACAAGATAAACATAACAAAAACACAAATACTGACATTCCACTA
The DNA here is from genome assembly GCA_020510985.1 of Pholidichthys leucotaenia. NCBI lineage: Eukaryota > Metazoa > Chordata > Actinopteri > Cichliformes > Pholidichthyidae > Pholidichthys > Pholidichthys leucotaenia. The sequence goes on along the minus strand of CM035848.1, from coordinate 63,282,675 downwards.
TAACCCTCTAAACCAGATAACTGATAAGATCAAACTAAACTGGAAACAAAAAGAAATAAAATACCTTGGAGTGAACATACCTAAAGATCTAAGCAAAATCTATAAAGCAAACTATGATAGGTTGGAACAAGAAATAAAAAAAGATATTGATAGATGGTCAATCTTAAATATGGATCTGAATTCAAAAATTGAGACAGTCAAAATCAGCATACAACCTAGATTACTTTACCTCTTCCAGGCTCTACCAACAGAGATTCCAGATGCCCAATTCTCAAAGTGGGACAGGATGATATCGAGATTTGTTTGGGGAGGTAAAAAACCAAGAGTGAAATATAAAACTCTCCAATTACCAAAAGAGAAAGGAGGCATGGGCCTACCGAGTCTAAAGGAATATTACTACTCAGCACAAATAAGATATATCATATGTTGGTGCGACGAGGGATATGAGGCAAAATGGAAAGAAATGGAAAAGGAAATTGAGGGACTCCCAGTACAAAGCATAATAGGAGATAAAGATGCATATAAGCAAATCAAACAAATAGACCCAATCACTAAATTTACTTTAGAACTGTGGTATAAAATAGTACAAAAGTATAATATAAAGGAAGACATAAAACTATTGAAATGGGTAGCATTTGACAGTCAGTTTGAACCGGCAAAACAAGATAGGGGATACAAAAATCTGGTGAACAAGGGAATCACAGCATGGGGCAATATTGGAAAAAAAGATCTCGGGAGCTTTGTAAACATCAGGAGAAAATTTAAACTAGAAAGATCGGAATTCTTCAGATATCTGCAGATGAGAGACTATTATATGAAGAAGATTAGGCATAACCTCCAAACAGATGTGAGCGAGATTATACAATTCATTTTAAGCTCATATACAGGAAATAAAACAAGAATTATTTCAAAGCTATATCAGAAACTTATGGCAAACAATCATTCAAGTAACTATATAAAGGAGAAATGGGAGAAAGAGCTCAATTTAAACATAACAGAAGAAAGCTGGCAGGAAATATGGAAAACACAACACACGTCAACAAATTCAAGAACATGGAGGGAATTTGGATGGAAAAACCTGATTCGCTTTTTCATTACACCACAGATTCAAGGAAAGTATACAAATACCCAATCTTTATGCTGGAGGGGATGTGGGGCTCAAAATGCAGGCCACTCGCATATGTTTTGGAAATGCTGCAAAATCTCATCATTCTGGAAATCTATACATGTGACAATACAGAGGATATTAGGATATAATATACCAATGAACTGTAACCTGATGTACCTATGTGATCTTAAAAGAGACAATGTTATACAGGCGGAGGACAGATATCTAGTTAAAATCTTGTTGATTGCATGTAAAAAAACAATCACAAAAAAATGGCGATCAGAAGTTCTTCCTGACCAAGAGCAATGGACTGACATTATTGAGGACATACGTATGATGGAAAAACTAACATATCGACAAAGAATGCAAGAAGGACTATGGGGAAAAAAAATGGCGGAAATGGACACACTACAAAGTGCAACAACGAGACAGATATTGAAAGAATAACCAAAGACGCTGGAAAAACCAGAAGAATTAAGAGATGGAAACTAAAAACTTGATGCTCCAACATTTGTCCCCCCCCCTTTTTTTTTTTTCCTTTTTCTTTTTTACTCTAGCCCCTTTGTTTTTTTTTTTAAATGTAGACTGTGATCTGAATGCAATATATATAATGAAAAATGAATAAAAATCTTAAGTTACAAAAAAAAAAGTCAAAGAATATATTATAAATTGTACTTAGTTCAGCAACGCTGCTGCTTTTTTAAAATTTTAACTATGCAACATTGGCAGCATTTCACTGGTCAGCACTATGTAAACATGCATTCTGAAATTTTAAATGCAAGTTTATTGCAAAACTTTAAAGCTGCGTATTTAAGTAAACATTCATTTGAAATTCAAAGTGCCACTGTGCATGAGGTTAAAAAATGCTGTAGATCTGAAAATAAAGGAACTAACCCTTTAAGTTGTATTTTTGTCATCCATTATTATTATTATCATTATAAGTATTCTCCTGGTGCTCAGTTTATTTAGTAGTTTATTCTCTGTCCATAGTTTTTAGGTTTACTCTTATTTTGAAGTCATCCCTGTTTCATTTCATGTAGCCTTGTTAGTCCTCGTTACTCCTGCTTCCAATTCTCTGGTTATAATTTGCTATTTATGTTTCTGTCACCTACCTCTCATCAGCTGTAACTGTCCATCTAAAGGTAAGCCCATGTTATGTCTTCATTCCTGCTCCTCTGGGTTTTACTTTCAGTTTCCTTCTTTTAGTTTCACTTTTAGCATATTCCAGCTGTAAAACAGCGGCTGCTGCTGCATGACACACTTGGTTCTGCTCGGTTCTTGACGGAATTCAGCATACTTCTTTGCCGTGATACTTTTGCAAGTGTTTTATCAAGTTGGTGGCATAAAATTATAAATGCTGGTACCACACAGCAACATACTGAGGCAAGTCCCACAGACAGGCTCCAGTGATGTGACACTTATTGCCTGTGCTTACAGAAGCCATGCGCAGCGCAGCTGAGAACATGATCGCACCTTCATTTTATTATTATTATTATTATTAATGTGTCGGATCGGTAAATTCCTTACCGATACGATCCAGCCATTTTGCTTGGATCGAACCCGATACCAATACAGCAAATTGGATTGGCTCATCCCTAATAAAAACGTCTGTCGTTTCACAGAATATCGTTTATATCATGATTTAAAATGCACATACTCCCGTTTATTCAGTAAAGCTCCTCACCACTACTTGTCAGCGCCCAATCTCTCCCCTGCAGTATGCAACTGTGCACAGTGGAACAGGTGTATGGTGGGTGGCTAGGCTTCAGTCCGGTGGTTGCCAACATTAACTCCAAACTACTGGTTCAAATAGCTGTTACTCTTGTTTGCCAGGGATGTGGGACTGTTTTTCATCGTGCTGCATCAGAGGGGATAGTTCACTAACCTCATTTTAACAGGAGGTAAGTAACGTTAACACCATATCTAATTATTAAATGCTAAATGACGATGCTAAGTCTTGCTAACTGGAAACTGTATCAGACCATTGTTTCTTTGGTTTAAATTACAGCTGAGTTTCTTAGTTTTGTCTAAAAAAAATTATTAAAGCTGCAAAAGAGCATGATGGTGGCACATACACGCAAAATAAAAAACAGGTCAGAGGAGCAAGTTGGCTCTTAATGTAATTTATTTGATTTCTAATCATTTTAGTTAGTCAAGTAGCGATAATGAGTAAAGTTAAAGTCATCACATGCATTTTATTAAATTACCTTTGGTGTCTTTGATTTTCAGCTCATGACCAATCTGAAATATTTTACTAAGAAGCAAACAGGTTAAATCAGACCAGTATGGCAGTATGCAGTCTACACTTAAATTTTCACTGATTTAAACTAACAGCTAATTTATACCTGTAGATGGCAGGGATGGGTAATTTTCTCATTTTCAGACATTTTGTTTTTTTAATGTGGGGTTTTTTGTTATTCTCCTCTGGCTCAGGAAATATTTAACTTACTGATGTTTACTTTTTATTCACATGATATGATTTAGAAGAAAAACCTCAAATTTATGAGAATCAAGTCTCAAATGCACATTAAAAAGCTATTTTATAACAACACTGCAAAACTGTGAGGGGAAAAGGTGCATGTAAAAAACTAAAAAAAAAAGTCTTTTTTGTGATTATCTAAACTGTAGAATTTACAGAAAATATATATCGTGATATATACTGTATATCGTTATCATGATATGAGATTACTTGTATCATGATATGAAATTTTTGTCATATTGCACAGCCCTACATGACAGTATTGCATCATGACCCAAGTATTGCCATGGGTATCATGTTGTGAGGTCCCTTGTGATTCTCACCCATATGGTAACGAATCAACACACGCCATCAATTAGCCATTACAGATCAGATGATCACCATCAAGAAGACAACAGTCCAGACTGCAAACATAACTGCAAGCATATGTTAGTCTATGCTAACACAGGCTGAACTCAGCAATGTAAAATACTATAAAAGAATTAATGAAATAAAGCATTAAGGTGGATGGTGTGTGACTTCAGAGGTTGACATGGAGTACAATAAACACAGAAATAACCATGAATGATTGAATAGGCAACTGCTAACGGCAGCCAGACACCTTTAGTCTTGGTCAAAGCATAATAAAACTATAGTAAAATAAGATAAAATAATGTCTAAGAACACAGGTGTCAAACTCATTCCATGAAGGGCCAAGACCCTGCAGGTTTTACCTCCACCCAGTGTCTTCATCAGGTGATGTCACTGAATTTCTTCCCACTGATTGCTGATCAGTGAAAACACCTGCTGAAGACACTGGGTAGAAGCAAAACATGCAGGGTCTTGGCCCTCCATGGAATGAGTTTGACACCCCTGTCTAAGAAGGACTACAGTGGTGTGAAAAAGTGTTTGCCCCCTTCCTGATTTCTCTTTTTTTTTTTTTATGTTTGTCACAAATATTTCAGATCATCAAACAAATTTAAATATTAGACAAAGATAACACAAGTAAACACAAAATGCAGTTTTTAAATTAAGGTGTTTATAATTAAGGGTAGAAAAAATCCAAACCTACATGGCCCTGTGTGAAAAAGTGATTCCCCCCCGGTTAAAACCTAAATTAACTATGGTTTATCACATCTTTGGAAAGCTGAGTTCAATTTCTCTAGCCACACCCAGGCCTGATTACTGCCACACCTGTTCTCATGCAAGAAATCACTTAAACAGGACCTGCCTGACAAAGAGAAGTAGACCAAAAGATCCTCAAAAGCTAGACATCATGCTGTGATCCAAAGAAATTCAGGAACAAATGAGAAAGTAATTGAGCTCTATCAGTCTGGAAAAGGTTATAAAGCTATTTCTAAAGCTTTGGGACTCCAGCGAACTACAGTGAGAGTCATTATCCACAAATGGTGAAAATATGGAACAGTGGTGAACCTTCTCAGGAGTGGCTGACCGACCAAAGTTACCCCAAGAGCGCAGCGACAACTCATCCAAGAGGTCACAAAAGACCCCACAACAACATCCAAAGAACTGCAGGCCTCACTTGCCTCAGTTCATGACTCCACCATAAGAAAGAGACTGGGTAAGAATGGGCAAAAATGGCCTGCATGGCAGAGTTCCAAGATGAAAACCAGTGCTGAGCAAAAAGAACATAAAGGCTTGTCTCAGTTTTGCAAGAAAACATCTTGATGATCCCCAAGACTTTTGGGAAAATACTCTGTGGACTGACGAGATGAAAGTTGAACTTTTTGGAAGGTGTGTATCCTATTACATCTGGCGTAAAAGCAACACAGCATTTCAGAAAATGAACATCATACCAACAGTAAAATATGGTGGTGGTAGTGTGATGGTCTGGGGCTGTTTTGTTGCTTCAGGACCTGGAAGACTTGCTGTGGTAAATGGAACTATGAATTCTGCTGTCTACCAAAAAATCGTGAAGGAGAATGTCTGACCATCTGTTCGTGACCTCAAGCTGAAGTGCACTTGGGTTCTGCAGCAGGACAATGATCCAAAACACACCAGCAAGTCCACCTCTGAATGGCTTAAGAAAACAAAATGAAGACTCTGGAGTGGCCTAGTAAAAGTCCTGACCTGAATCCAATTGAGATGCTGTGGCATGACCTTAAAAAGGCGGTTCATGCTCGAAAACCTTCCAATGTGGCTGAATTACAACAATTCCGCAAAGAAGAGTGGGCCAAAATTCATTCCACAGCGCTGTAAAAGACTCATTGCCAGTTACTGCAAACACTTGATTGCAGTTGTTGCTGCTAAGGGTGGCCCAACCAGTTATTAGGTTTAGGGGGTAATCACTTTTTCACACAGGGCCATGTAGGTTTGGATTTTTTTTCCATTAATAATAAACACCATTTAAAAACTGTATTTTGTGTTTACTTGTGTTATCTTTGTCTAATATTTAAATTTGTTTGATGATCTGAAACATTTAGGTGTGACAAACATTAAAAAAAAAAGAAATCAGGAAGGGGCAAACACTTTTTCACACCACTGTATATGGTCAAGTGTTGGTAGATGAAAAAGGATGTCGAGTAAGTGGAGACACAACATACAAAAAATAATGACAAGAGCTGGCCGTGCTCTTTCACAGTGAAACTAAAACCAAATGAGCCAGAATGATGCAAGATATATTATCAACTGTGCATTAGTGAACCAGGTAAGAAGAGGGATGTCTACCAGGCTGACTGGAATTTAAAGAAAATAAAAATAAAAACTGTGCTTGCTAAGCTAACTGCATAGTAGCACTGCTAGCTCTGAAGCTAACACCTTGGCTCAGAAACTCTGGGTGGGGACTGCATTGATGTCACATGTTGTTGTTGATGTTAATGATGTCGGAAGAGCTAGATGGCTTTTGCTTAAATGTAAAAATGTTATTTCTAAATTAACAGAAATTTTAACATTTTTACTGTAGTCATGTGACTCAAGAACGCATTTTAGAAGGTTAAAACCCACAAACACTCCATGTTTTCATAAATAGGACATTAAACCACATTACCGCTTAGTCAATGTTTAATATAACAAGATACGATCAACAAACAAACAAATTCTCACAAAGCTACACTGACAGGTGCCATTCACAAATGATTCATACATGTATTCTTCACATCTACATTTCAAACAGCCTCCTCAGCTCCGATGCTGGAAAATATTTTTTAAAATCGTCACGCTCAGCTGTCACACGTGAAGGAGTCAAAAACACACGAAGGAAGCAGCGCCGATACATGCAAGTCTGCGAACGCACCGCTCAGCTCTTTGTTATTCACACAGAACAGCAGACAAAATATATTCAGATCGTATTCTGACCCGGAGGTGGACCCACTCAGGCTGGAAGACTCACAAACACAAGAAACCACATCACACGAACGCAGGCAACACAAAGCACACAAATCATCCTTTTTTTGGGGGGGACTTTCTTGGTTTAGTGGCGTGTGACTGTGCGAGTGTGCGTGCGGGGTGGGGCCGTCAGGTTCAGTCACTGTTCACCACACTGACTGACAGGCAGCCTAATTATCTTTATGATGCCATAAACACCATTAGTATTGACAGCCAAATCTACAGTGTTGTACGTGTGTACGTGAGGCATGAACTCCTTGTGCCGGCACAGACATTGAAGCAACAACTTGGAGAGGGGGGTGGGGAAGCAGGAGAAACACACATCCACCCTGTCACGACACAGCTTCATCCAGCCCATGTGTTTGTGCGTGTGGTCCCGCAATCAATGGGTTTCAATTATTCAGGCCCTCTGTACGTATGTGTGTGCACTGCAGGCTTTCCCTAAATGCCAGTGACTCATGTTGATAATAACAGACTCCTCTTTCAAAGCCCACCTATAAAAACTCCCATAATTATCCAGGTGGTGTGAACTGTAGCACCCTCCCACACGGGCGCACACACGCATGAACTCACTCACATATGTTTTGAACGCAGATCCGCCAACAAAAACCATTGAAAAAAAAACAAAAAAAAAAACTGGGGGCTCTACGCAACTCGTGAAAAAGAACTGTTGCCGTTACTGCCACAGCTGCAGCCAGCGTTCTGTTGCTCACATGAACAATGAAAGTGCTGAATGTGTCAGCATTTTTGTCCAGAACATGTATTTCCAACGAGGCTACACAAAAGAAATTCTCACCAGACTTTGGTTTTAACTCAAGAAATTCACACTTGTAACAAAATCGAGACATTTAGTTTAATGAATAAAGTTATGTGTAATGAACATGGAATGAAACAGGAAAAAAGGACTTAAGATGGTAAATGAAATTTATTTAAAGTGACACTCCGCCAAAAATCTTTTTTTCTTGTTAACATGTCTATAATGTGTTTTTTATGACTTACTGTACAAGGCATATCAAGAGTGAAATCACTCAAATGTCTCATGTCTGCTCTTTTTTTTTTTTTTTTGCTTTAGTTTCACCTAAGCCCCGCCCCCTCAAAAAAAGGCAAGTTGAATGTAGCGTTTTCGGTGACGTAGATATGTACAGATGCTGGCACGTGACTAGTGTTGAGCCAATCAGCACTCTCTGGCCTAAGTGAAGTTAGCCTCCGGCTAGTTAGCATTTCTGGGCCAGCTGCTTTGAAAAGTTGACCCAAATCAAGATGGGTTTCATCATTAAACTGCTTTTAAGAACTGATGCAGTTTCAGTCATTATCCTTGGCCACCGTGCATACAACTGGGCATGTCCTTCAAGCACTAAGTCTTTTTATCACAGGATTTATGCCGTTTAATGTAGCGCTAGCCACTATTAGCCTTGTAGTATGTGGGTTGAGCCTAGTCCCGATTCTGGCACTTGGGAAGGAGGGAAAGGTTTTGATACAAAACTGTAAGACAATGAAAGTTTTGTTTGTAGAAAAAAGGGCATAAGATACCATTTTAGATGATTTGTTTTTTACAGGGGATTTATAGCCACTGGAGTACATATTTAATATGTACCGGAGAAGCCCTGCAGCACCCCTCTTGTATGAAGAAAGTAATCTTCCACAGTGCTCAGTTAGGCTCTCTATAATGGGCCATACTTCCGCCCCTCTACTTCTGCATATGAGACTTAACTCCATCAAAAATCTGTACTGTAATGAATGGCAGGAGATTTTTTTTTTATCCTGATTGAATTTTGCCATGAATTACATAGATGATGCTTGTCAAATTAAACGATAATCTGACACACAAATAATGTTGTAGGTAGTCATCTAACTTTGAAGATAAGATAAGCCAAGCCTTTATTAGTCCCACAATGGGGAAATTCCAGGATTGCAACAGCACAGGGATAGCAACACTCAAAGCAATAATTAAGAAGATACGGAAGATATAAATAAGAGCAGTGGATATACATACATACACATAAATATATAAATATATATTTAAAATATATAAAGGAGTCATTGACAGAATAAAAGCTTTTTTGTAGGTTTTAACCTTCTGAAATGCATATACTGGTCATGTGATTATTGAAAAATGATCAAAACACTCCTTTTAAACACACACAGAGAGAGAGAGAGAGAGAGAGAGAGAGAGAGAGAGAGAGAGAGAGAGAGAGAGAGAGACAGAGAGAGAGACAGAGAGAGAGACAGAGAGAGAGAGAGAGAGAGAGAGAGAGAGAGGCTTTACTGTATATTGTTTTTTTTTCCTCTCCAAGAAGTCGTTTTAACTCTTATGGGCTGGCCTTGGAACATCACTAGCCTACCTTCACGCTGCTATATTATTGGCCAGCCTAACTGTCTATCACAGTGATCCCCAACCCCTGGGCCGCGGACCGGTGCCGGTCCGTGGGTCATTTAGTACAGGGCCGCACAGAAAGAATAAATAACTTACATTATTTCCGTTTTATTTGTTATCTGAGTGTGAATGATGTTTTATTTTGAAAAATTACCGGATTCTCTCCATTACATCCATCTATTGACGGATGACGTCTATAGTGTTGTGGGCAGAGAGGATGTTACTCATGTTATGTTGTTGTTGTTGCGACTTTAAGAGGACACTGCTAATAAAAGTTGCAAACAAATACACAGTGGATTCACGTTTATTATTATATTTAGAAAATACCACAGCTTTTATGCCAGTCATATCATGTTCTTTTGTTGTATTTATAAGATAAGATAAGATAAGCCTTTATTAGTCCCACAATGGGGAAATTCCAGGATTGCAACAGCACAGGGATAGCAACACTCAGAGCAATAATCAGAAGGCAAGAGAAAAAACAAGAGCAGCAAGTACACATATGTACATATATATACAGTATATTATATATATATATAGAAACACAGTGCGGAGCATTGTAGCTAGATGGGATAAATATATGAGTATATAAACACACAGTGCGGAGTACTGTAGCTAGATGGAATGAATATGTGAATATATAAACACAGTGTGGAGCATTGTAGCTAGATGGAATAAATATGTAGATATATAAACACACACAGTACGGAGCACTGTAGCTAGATGGAATAAATATGTAAACATATAAACACACACAGTGTGGAGCATTGTAGCTAGATGGAATAATATGTAGATACATAAACACACAGTGCGGAGCATTGTAGCTAGATGGGATAAATATATGAGTATATAAACACAGTGCGGAGCATTGTAGCTAGATGGAATGAATATGTGAGTATATAAACACACAGTGTGGAGCATTGTAGCTAGATGGAATAAATATGTAAACATATAAACACACAGTGTGGAGCATTGTAGCTAGATGGAATAAATATGTAAATATATAAACACACACAGTGTGGAATATTGTTGCTAGATAGAGTAAATATATAAATATATATATAAACACACACAGTGTGGAGCATTGTAGCTAGATGTAACAAATATGTAAATATATAAACACAGTGCGGAGCATTGTAGCAAGATGGAATGAAACAGCATAACCGTCTACTTAGTTATCCTACATGGTATGATTATGTACCCATACATATTCTCACCCTCCATAGCGACCGGTATTTTCCTAGTTGTATACCGGAGGGGACCATTGTGTAAGTCTATTGCGTCTTTTGCATTCAAAACTATTAGGTTGTCACGTCTTTTTGCTATCTCTGCGAGCAGCCCTGCTTAGGTTGTACAGTCTGACAGCCGTAGGTAGGAAGGACCTGCGAAACCTCTCGGTTGTGCACCTGGGATGATGTAGTCTGCTGCTAAATGAGCTCCTCAGTGCATTCAGTATGTCCTGCATAGGGTGGAACTCGGACTCCAGCAGAGATAACAGTTTAGCCACCATCCTTCTCTCTCCTATCTCCTCCACTGGGTCAAGGCTCTGCCCCAGGACAGATCTAGCTTTCTTGATCATTTTGTTCAGTCTCTTCCTATCGGCTGCTGTAATGCCACTGCCCCAGCAGACCACTCCAAAAGTGATGGCTGATGCCACCACCGTGTTGTAGAATGTCTTCAGCAGCGCCCCTTGTACACCAAAAGACCTGAGTCTCCTCAGTAGGAACAGCCTGCGCCGTCCCTTCTTGTAGAGTGCGTCAGTATTGTGTGACCAGTCTAGTTTATTGTTCAGATGAACACCCAGGTACTTATAGGATGTCACCATCTCGATGTCTGTTCCCTGTATATTTACTGGTGCTGTGAGGGGTTGTCCTTGCCTGTGGCAGTCCACCACCAGCTCCTTAGTTTTCCTCGCGTTGATCTGGAGGCAGTTCCGATGGCACCAGTCCACGAAGTCCTGGATAAGCCCTCTGTACTCAGCTTCATCTCCGTTGGAGATGAGGCCAACGATCGCGGAGCCATCAGAGAACTTCTGTAGATGGCAGTGTGTTGTGTTGTGTGAGAAGTCTGCAGTATAAAGGGTGAACAGGAAGGGAGCCAGCACCGTTCCCTGGGGGGCCCCCGTGCTACCGATGATCGTGTCGGACACACAGTCCCGGGTTCTCACAAACTGAGGCCGGTTTGTGAGGTAGTCCAGGATCCATGATGACAGGTGCTGGTCCACCCCTGCGCACAGCAGCTTGTCCTTCAGGATCATTGGTTGGATGGTGTTGAAAGCACTGGAGAAGTCAAAGAACATGATCCTCACCGCATTCCCGGGCTTCTCCAGGTGGGACAGAGAACGGTGAAGGAGGAAGATCACCGCATCCTCCACCCCAATGCCATGCTGGTAAGCGAACTGGAGTGGATCCATCGCTGGTCCCACCAGGGGGCGGAGGTGAGCAAGGAGCAGTCTCTCCAGGGTCTTCATCATGTGGGATGTCAAGGCCACTGGTCTGTAGCTGTTCAGATCTTTGGGGTGGGAAGTCTTTGGTACAGGTACCACACAAGATGTTTTCCACAACTGTGGTACCCTCCCCAGCTTCAGGCTCAGATTGAAGATGTACTCCACAATCCCACACAGCTGGTCTGCACAGGACTTGAGGAGCTTTGCGCTGATGCCGTCCGGTCCCGACGCCTTCCTCGCCTTGATCTTCCTCAGCTCCGTCCTCACCTGGGTCTTAGTGAGGGTCAGGTTGGGGGCTGTGTGTTGGGAGTGGGGAGTGGGCAGCAAGACTTGATGTCTTTAGAGGCAGCAGTGGTTGTTGTGCAGCCAGGGGGGAGGGCGGTTGGTCAAACCTATTGAAAAACAGATTCAGATTGTTCGCCCACTCCCTGCCCCCCGTGGCCTGGGGGGAGGTATTCTGGAGCCCAGAGATGGTTTTAAGGTTTCTCCAGACCCCGCTGATGTCACTCTGTCGCAGCTTGTCCTCCATCTTCTTCCTGAAGCTGTCCTTGCCTTCTCTGATCTTTCTCCTCAGCTCCCTCTGTACGGACTTCAGCATCTCCCTGTTCCCCGACCTGAAGATCCTCTTCTTCTCTCTCAGAAGTGTTTTTATCTCAGGGTTGATCCAGGGTTTGTTGTTCGAGCAACACTGTATGGTCTTGGTGGGAACGGTGTTGTCCACACAGAAGCTGATGTAGTCCGTGATGGTGTGAGTGAGGCCATCGATGTCCTCACCATGTGGATCGCAGAGCTGATCCCAGGCGGTGGTTTCAAAACAGCCCTTTAGAGTGTCCATTGCCTCCTCAGACCATAACTTCACTGTGCGCATGGCCAGAGGTTGTCTGTGCACTAGGGGTTTGTACACCGGCCGGAGATGAACCAAGTTGTGATCCGATCTCCCGAGTGGGGGGAGTTGTGATGAGGCGTACGCCTCCTTAGTGTTTGCGTAGAATAAGTCCAGTGTTTTATTGTCTCTAGTGCGGCATGTGACATACTGGGTAAATGTGGGTAGAATGGGAGACAGTGAAACATGGTTGAAATCGCCTGAGATGAGGAGAAGAGCATCTGGGTGTTCTGTCTGCAGCCTGCCAGTTACTGAATGGATGACGTCATGCGCTGTCCCAGCGTTCGCCGTCAGATTTGCATAAACAGCAGTGCAGATCACGTGTGAGTATTCCCTCGGGAGATATGTAGGCCGCATGCTAACAGCTAGCAACTCAATGTCTTTGCTGCAGTGTCATTGTTTAACAGTGATATGTCCCGGTCTGCACCAGTTGTTGTTAACATACATTATTACTCCACCGCCCCTTGCTTTGCCACTGTCTGATGTTCGGTCTGCCCGTATCGCGTGGAAACCCTCCAGTTCAATGTTAGCATCTGCTGCTAATTCGGTTAGCCAAGTCTCTGTGTATAGAAACAGGCTACACTCCCGGTATATGCTATCGTAGCGGGAGATAGCCGCTAGCTCATCTACCTTTCCCAGTAACGATCGTACATTCCCCATAGCAACGGATGGAAGGGTGGGATTGTACCTTATATTTCTTGCCTTCCGCCTTACTCCAGCCCGGCACCCACGGCGTTTTCGCCTCAGTTCTCCCGGTATGTCGAGTTTTTCCGTTAGCACCAGGTGGCGGTTGAGTGCTAGCAGCTCTTCCCTGCTGTACCGTCTCTTGCTATATACAGTGGCTCCGTCCACCGGCTCGGGAGACATTTGGGGTGATCTGTGTGCCCGTGATATAAATGGAGTGAAAGGTGTGCCGGATCAGAGAGTTGTCACCGGATCAAAAGAGAGAGGAAGGAAAAAAAAGACTCAGAATTGAGCCGCTGTTGCAAAAGGCAGCTGACTCGTGTGGCGCCAGAAGAATTTTCACACCTTATCCGCCACACCCTAAAGGCCGGTCCCTGAAAATATTGTCTGACATTAAACCGGTCTGTGGTTGGGGACTGCTGGTCTATCACATAGATGAGCGGGGTTCCAACAGGGTTAGATTGAGAGCTAGCAGTGGTACTATGCAGTTTGCTTACCAAGCGAGGTTTATATTGTTATTTTCTTTAGATTTCAGTCCCCCTAAGGGCAGTATCTCAGCGAAGGACAACCGTAACAATTTTTGGATTTGCCAGCTTTTCTGATGAATGGTAAAAATCAAGCTAGCATCCCATTGAAAGGCAAATGCTGAGGAACGTTCAAGAATGCTACACCTTTGGGTTTCATCAGGGTTCATAAAAGGTTGGAAAACAGTTTGCACACAGTTTTTAAGGTCACCAACAGCTTTGTCGTAAAGGTTCTTAGGCTGCATTCACACCAGGATAGTTCGGGGGTCTTGGTTTAATTGGGTGGGGAATGCAGAGAATTTTCACACCTTCGTTTGGTTTTGTTCGCATTCACACTGCACTTTACTCAAATGGACCAAACTGCCTGGACAACATCATGCAGTTACAACAACTGCTCGTTTGGGGCGCTGTAGCCGAAACCACCACTAACCAGGAAGAAAAAATCTTGGTGAAGAAGAAAAATCTGGCTCATCGATCGGCCAGGACCAAAAACGGAAACCCGTTCCCTTCAGCCGAGTTGTTTGTCCACCACAACCAAGACATTTTTTTAACTTTTCTCCTCGGCTTTCTCTGGTCCAAGGATTTCTCGGATTTGTGCGGTTGTCTTTGTTGTTATTTTTATACACAGCTTCAGTTTATTACAGCCACTACGCATCCTTGGGGAATTTGGCCATTCGCCTTCTCCACATCCTTGCAGGACTGGGCCCGCACGAGGAGTCTAATTCCCCCCCCCCCCCCCACAACCACCGGCTTTTCCAACTCTCCTCACCAGCAGACCGTTCGACCGGATCGCCCCCCCCCCACACACACACAGCCTCCACTGGTGTCAATTTGAGCCCAAATGACGGGGGGGGGGGGGGGGGTCACAGCCCTTTCTGACCAATGTGTATTAGATGACAATTGATATGCTAATGTGCCATACATTCTCTGTCTGTAACACTATATAAAAGAGCTGACTTTACATGCCTCACTAATGCACTCAGAGCGTACCGACACAGGGCACACACAGCACACAATGCTGCAGTGTGTCTCATGATGATGGAGGAATAAAACTCTTAAACCTTCAGCTCGCTATGTCACGCCTGAACTTATTTTGTTCCTCCACATTGGAGGAACAATGGGGCTCTCGTGTGTGTTGCCTCACACGACACACACAGCACAGACACACAACACAACACAGCGCTACAGTGTGTCTCATGATGATGGAGGAAATAAAACTCTGAAACCTTCCAGCTCGTCGCATCTCACCTGAACTTATTTGTTCCTCCACACTGGAGGTGTGGAGTGTGGAGGTACAAAATAAGTTCAGGCGAGACACGGCGAGCTGAAGGCTTAAGAGTTTTATTCCTCCATTATCATGAGACACACTGCAGCCCTGTGTGTGCACTCTACTGAGGCATGTAAAGTCAGCTCTTTTATACAGTGATACAGACAGAGAATGCATGGCACATTAGCATATCAATTGTCGTCTAATACACAACGGTCAACACACATGATTAGCATGACACTGGTTGGCTCGAGGACGCATGCATACAGTCCCGTCTGACTGCTTCCTGTAGTTCCCTTTCCACATGTAAACTGTCCTCTGCTTCTTCAAGTCCTGCTGCTGGGTGTGAAGAAAGCTCCAGAAGAATGTCCCAGAGGAATGTCTCCCTGCTGTGTTTAGTGTCACCACACCAGGCCCCCCAAAACACCCAGAAAGGGCTGTGACCCCCCTCCCCGTTGTTTGGGCTCAAGTTGACACCAGTGGAGGCTGTAGCTGGGGGGGTGGGGGGGGGGGTTGCCACTCCGGTCAAACTGTCTGCTGGTGAGGAGAGTTGGAAAAGCCAGTGGTTGTGGGAAAAAAAACAAAAACAACATGGGCAGCATGGTGGTGCAGTGGTTAGCACTGTTGCCTAACAGCTAGACAGTTCCAGGTTCGAATCCCCAGGTTGGCAGGGGTAGGAACTTTTCTGTGTGGAGTTTGCATGTTCTCCCTGTGCTGCGTAGGTTTACTCCGGGGGCGCCGGTTTCCTCCCACAATCCAAAGACATGCATGTTAGGTTAATTGGTTGTTCTAAATTGTCCCTATATGGAGTTTTTGCGTAGGCTCGTAAAAATCACATGACTCGCGGGGGTAAACATAAACACGCCATACGTGCCGCCATTTTGGATGGCAAGAGCAGCAGTTGCACTGTGATAACCCAGGCGTAACTTGTACTGTTTAGCGATCAGAATGAGTGAGGAGAACACACAGTCACAATCTGACATAATAACATCCTATCATCCTCTTCAACAGCTGACACTATGGCCTCTGAAACTGTGTCTACGATGTCTGTCACATTCAGTGGAGTCATTGTCAGCAGTCATAACAGCAGACAAGTGTTTTTAATCTTGCTCCCGTGTGCTCCTCTGGTGTGCTGAAATGCCTCAGTTGAACGGAGGTGACGGGTGTGGGGTAACAGCTGGAGCAATTAGCAGAACAATGACTGCCAGTAATCTGCTCAGCGGGGATGATTTGGGGGCAAACGATGAGATGATATCTTTCAAAGACGAAGGGGAGCAGGAGGAAAAAACATCGGAAAACGTGTCAGCGGAAAGGGATGTGGATGATGTGAAGTCTTTGCTGGTGAACGAGTCGGAAAACAACAGCAGCTCCTCACTCAGAGGTGAGTGAAGCGCGCTGTGTGTTTTTTTTTTTTTTTTTTAAAGGCTCTCCACGGCGCGCCGCATTAAAACGTACCTGATTTTATGCACATGTACAATAGTTTTCTCCCCTTTCATGTGTGCATCGTAGCAAGCAGAGAGGCGCCCCCAAACCACAAAGTTTTTTTTTTTTGTTACTTATTTGTACCCGTAGGTAGATTTGGTTTGCAGTCTGGTGACAAGCCACCGGCCGCTGCGTGCGCGAGCGCCCTAAACCCACGGTCTCATGATCCCCGCGATCCCCCGGCCGAGGATAAAACTGTGCTGCCACAGTGCTAAACCACTGCTCCACCTTGCAGCCCGTTATGACAAAGCGAGAGATTACGTCAGTGAAGGTAATTATTCAAAAATCCAACTTTTTTTTTTTTTTTTTTTTTTTGCATTTCACACCGGCCATTTAATTCCCCGCTTATCCCCTTATCAGGGGGAACAACAGGAGTACACCATTTTGCGGAGTTTGTAGATACACGTGAGCTATGTGGTTTATTTCACCCTGCTGCTGCTGTTTCTTGCCATCCAAAATGGCGGCTCACTCTAACGGGCCAGTGCGGCACGCCCCCTGACGTCATATGCAAAAACTCCATAGGCCCTTAGAATAGAGGGTTAGTACTAGTGAAGCGCTTTGAGTGGTCTTTGAGACTAGAAAAGCGCTATATAAGTACAGGTCCTTATCCTTATCTTCTACCCAAAATGCACTACGGTAAACGTCACTTCCTCTTCTGAGACTACGTGTTGCTATGATTACACAAACGCCAAGGGGAACTTCCGCCCTTTGGTCCGCTGGATAGTTTGCATTCACACTGCAAGCGAAGCGCACCAGGGTTCACTTGCAAGTGAACCGAAACCCCTGTTTTTCTAGCGGACCAGAGTTTGATCGCACATTCAGACTGCACCAAACCAACTGTACTATTGGCAGAAGTGGACCAGAGTTCCTTTGGTCAGGACCAAACAGTGGCAGTCTGAATGCGCTCTTAAAAAATTGTTAGTGTTTACTACTTGGTGAACCAAAACAAACGTCAGCGACATGTGTTACAACTGTTTGCGACTGTCTGTGGAAAAATACATTCACCAAAACGTTTTGGTGACAAGAAAAACTGTTTGGAACCTTAACAACTCTTCGGCAACCTTTTACAAACCCCGGTGACCCCCCCCCCCCCAAATGCTATATTCGCTAGCATTCACCACTCTGTGAGATACAGGGGTAATAAACATGCCTGGATCACAAATCCAGTCGATAATATATCTTGCATTATTGTGGCTTAATTTTTATTTTCAATGTGAAAATACATCAATCTGTTAGCATTAGCTTAGCTAGGTGGTAAGCATTAGCCAGTCATAATGGCACTAGAGCTTGCCTCAGCCCAATGCAGCGAGCTGAAGCTAGAAGTTCATTCATTCATTCATCTTCTTCCGCTTAATCCTTTTCGGGTCGCGGGGGGCTGGAGCCTATCCCAGCATCTTTGGACGAGAGGCAGGGTACACCCTGGACAGATTGCCAGTCCATCGCAGGGCCAACACAGAGAGACAGACAACCATTCACTCTCACAGTCATACCTAAGGACAATTTAGAATCCACAGTTTTGATGCCAATTAAACTAACTTGCATGTTTTTGGCATGTGGGAGGAAACCAGAGAAATCCCGGAGTAAACCCACGCAGACACAGGGAGAACATGCAAACTCCACACAGATCACTGCTGGTTGGGGGCTGGGATCGAACCCAGGATCCCCCGGTCAAGGGTGAGTTGCTGTGCTGCCACAGTGCTAACCATTCTGCCCTGAAGCTAAAAGTTTAGCCACTTATTCACAAATGTTTTTGTGCTTATTGTACTGTAGGGACATATCCTATTGACCACTGAAGCCACACATCCCTGTCACCAGTGATGTGTTATATTTGTTCTGTGAGACAAAGTTATGTCAGTTGGCTCAGGCTTGCTTCATGAGCTAGGAGCTAGCCAGCTAAGATTAGCAATTGTAAAAAAGGAGGGAGGGCGGAGTTAACTGCAGGTCCTGGCCATTTAAAGAGACATGCACTGAAATGAACCATTTTGAGGAAGGCTGCAAAAGACGATTCGCAATGATGCTGCAATAATTACATAATCAAACACAATTTGACCAAAATATGTCACAAACATTTTCCTGACTCCTGTGGGAGCTGTCAACATGTGGGAAACGTGCAGTGAATGGGGCCTTTAAGTATGTGTTTAGATATGTCAAGTGCAATATTCAACAACAATATCAGACATTTATGTTTACGAATGTTATGCAGCCCTACCATGAACTGTCATTTGGGAGCAGGTGAGGACAATCTGAATAGTTCAGTCTTTACCACATCTTACAAAGGCCTATCCAGGAGGTGATTTGTTACTTTTTAACAAGGGGATGTGGAGTATTCACCCATTTAGCATAAGGAACAAATCTGCAAGAATAAAGGTGAAAGGATATGATAAATGATGCTAATTTAAAAATTAAAAAAGTTGCATCTTACTATTTAATTGCACAGAATTAAAAGTTAGCCAGCATCCAGATGAGCACTGCAAACTCAGGAGAAAAAAAGCTGAAAATTTAAAGAAAAAAATGCAAATTTGTCAGAAAAAAGCTGCAAACTTTAGAGGAAAAAAGTTACAAATTTCAGAGAAAAAAGTTACAAATTTTTGAGGAAAAAAGGCACAAATTCCCGAGGAAAAAAGTTGCAGATTTATGAGAAAAAAACATTACAATTTTATGAGAAGAAAGTTGAAAATTTACAAAAAAAAAAATGCAAATTTACAAGAAATTTTTTTTGCAAATTTATGAGAAAAAAGTTGCAAATTTTAAAGAAAAAAGTCACAAATTTATGAGAAAAAAGTTGCAGATTTATGAGGAAAAAGTTGACAATTTACAGAAAAAAGTTGCTAATTTACAAGAAAAAAAATTGCAGATTTATGACAAAATGTCACAAATTTTGAGAAAAAAGTAGCAAATCCACAAGAAAAAAAGGTGCAGGTTTATGAGGAAAAAGTGACAAATTATTGAGAACAAAGGTGCAGATTTATGTGGGGAAAAAGTTGCAAATCTATGAGAAAAGGCAAAAAATTCATACGATTTTTTTCTTTTTTTTGCATTTCTGCTCAGAATTGGTCATTCAAAGTCATGTTATTCAGTTATGAAACATGATATAAAAGGTTTATGATGATATTGGCGGGACAATTAGATTTACACCTATGACTCGGGATGGGGGTGGGGGGGGGTGGCAGGTTAACAAGGTGGATGCTTTTTGGTCATTTTGCTAACAAGGTGGATAACATGCCCCCTTCATCCCCCTCAAATCACCTACTGGGCCTAACCCTTATATATTTAATCTTCTTGATAAAAACTGTGAATGCAAAGGCAGAAAAAAAAGAAAAAGAGCCCAGAATGGAGGTTTGTGTTCCTGTATGAATCAGCACGCCGTCGCCTCAGGGAGTGTGAAGGGATGAATGGCAAAAACCCCCAAAAAACTGTCAGCCGGTACGAAATACTTTATATTAACTGTAGCTGATTAAGCACAATTAGCAACCCAATTACACCTCTGAATTACGGGGAACCTGACAATATTTCTGTTTGACAACCGTGGCAGTGAAATACCTTTGAAGCACGCTGAATGAGGAGAGTGTTTGCATGAGTGGAAGGTAAAGAATCCGAGCTGGGTGAAGAGAGAAAGACAGCGATGACATCGAGAGTCACAGACAAAGAATTTTGAAGTAGTTTAATCAAGTGGAGTGCTTAGCGAGAGCTGCGGGGGGGGGGGGGGAGTGGGCTTTGGAAGAAGAAAAAAAATGGGGAAAAAAGGAAAAGCAAGGGGATGCAAAAGAGCAAAGACGACAGAGGGACAGAGGGAGGAAAAAAAAGGAGAGAGCTGCTTGTTTCCCTTCCTGAGTCTCTCCGTGTATTCTTTGACATAAACACCTGCTGACTGCTCCTCTGCCTGCTCCACGACAGACACAGAGAGGGAGCGACAAAGGCGTGGAGGTGAAACAGAGAGGGAGAGAGAGAGGCATGCACACAGCACTCACCAAGGAGGAGGAAAGGATTTATATGTCAGGCAGATGCTCTTTTTTTTTTTTTTTACTTTCAGTGGAGGAGCTAGCAGAACCATAAAGATGAAGAGGAGGAGATGGAGAAGGGTGTGGGGAGGTGAAAGGAGGAGGGGGATAGGCGGCTTGATGGAAAGGCATATCGCGGCGAATGACAGTGGGGAGCAAACGATGAGAGGGCGATCAGAGAGGGAGAGGGAGGCAGAGAGGGAGCCGCTAAGGTGCTGTTGTTATAGCAACCTGCTGCTCCGGTGCTTTGTGCGCTGCATCCTCCTTCCTCGTCGTCTTCCTCCTCCTCCCGCTCGCTCACTCACTCATTCACTCACTCACCGACACCATGCTTTTCCCCCCTCCCTCCTCCCATCACCCTTTTCCTCTTCGCTCTCTCTTGAAAAGTTGAGCATCATGTCAAATTCAACCCTTTGTGGCAACGGAACAAAAGCATCCTTTGGCTCCTTGGTTTGCATTTGGAAGCTCATGTGGAGTTACTCAGCCGAAATGTCACTAAATAGTTAAAAAGAGAGGGCCTTTTTGTCTCTAAAATCGAAACACACGATGACTACTGACAGCCGGCGATGAGCCTAATCAAAAGCATCAGCACATTATCATACATGTGCTTCTTTTTCCCTCCGTCGTCCTCCATTAAAATCTTAAACCTGAAGATGTTCACCTGATGCTCTCATGCCAATTTTTTTTCATTCAGACACTACAACTGATGTAATTTCACCCATGTCAGTTATTTTGACCCCACCCAATACTTTCCCCACTGTATGTGTCCATGCACTGTCCCCTTATACAGTCATGTGAAAAAATTAGGACACCCTGTTCTAAAAGCCTGTGTGGGTTTTTTAACATATTTGGACAAATGGATATTTACTATCAGTGTTTAAAATACTGGGAAATTCATGTAATACAACTAAACAATTAAAAATGAATTAAATACTTTTTTCAAATTTTCTGTAAAATATAATTCTAAACAAATAGTCAGGAATAAATTAGGATACCCCCCATCTTTTTAGGACCTCCCCCAATTCATCCCCCCTTAAAATGGCTAAAATAAATGGTAAAAAATGCAAATAAAAACAAAAACAAGGTTAGACAGATATGTGAACATTTCTTAATAAAGAACTGAATATTTAATGGGGTGTCCTAATTTTTTCACCTGACTGTATGTGTGGATTTAAATAAATGCTTCAGTGACGGTGAATGACAGAGCACCAAGCTGGTATTTAATGTGTTCAGTGAGTCTCTCTACGCAGGTCAGTTGAAGTGATGGAGCGCTGCTTCAGTATCACCAACAGCTGCTTCAGGTACTCATTTTGAGATGGGAAAAAAAAAAATCATTAAATGAATGCACAGCTTAAAAATTAAAGCCAAACTGCTCTGCTGAGCTAACTGCAGCAGCAGAAGGTTTCAAAAATTAAAGCCAAGCCTTCACAACTTCAATCATAAACTTAAATCTCTTTCTCTCAGACAAATGAAAAACCAAGTTAACTTGAAGCAATAATATTTATAAATTATTGATGCCAAAAACGTGCAAGTTAGGTTAACTGGCATCAAACTGGGGATTCTAAATTGTCCTTAGGTATGACTGTGAGAGTGAATGGTTGTGTCTCTCTGTGTTGGCCCTGTGATGGACTGGCGATCTGTCCAGGGTGTACCCTGCCTCTCGCCCAAAGATGCTGGGATAGGCCCCCCGCGACCCGAAAAGGATTAAGTGGAAGAAGGTGGATGGATGATAAAATTCTACTGATAAATTTCATTATTTATTGGCCCACCTCCAGAAACATGAGGTATGGAAATTTCTTGATTGTTAGCTGCATCACGATGTGGGCCTCTGCATCGATGCGGAACACTAATGATCCAGAGCTCACCGTCTGCACAAAAATCCAAAGCGCTAATCTTGATTGTCATTTGTCCAGTCTCTGCTTGTCAATGAAGTTTTGAAGTTAGGTTGCAACGCTGAAAATTGTTAATTGCATAAACTTAAAAAAAACTTAAATCATAAAGGCAAAGGTGGATAACAGTAAAATGTGATAGAAAACACACCTGGTGTTTTGAAAGTGGACGTTTGGGCACATTGTGGATTTTACAAACTTGATGGAAGCATGAACTGGACACAAGACGCCCCACAACACCCTGGCAACATGACGGCCATTAAGCTACGGTCACAAATAAGATAAGATAAGATAAGCCTTTATTAGTCCCACAATGGGGAAATTCCAGAAACACCTTTATGAACGGCTGCAAACACCATACGTATGATTTTTGGACGATTTCTTAAGGCCTTTTAATAGCGGCTGTAGGAAATCCTAAACACCAGAGTAGTGGACTAGTTGGTAGAACATCCACCCCACAACCGGGAGGTTGTGGGTTCAAATCCCGGCCGGGTTATACCAAAGACCACCAAAAAAAAAAGCTATTTTCTGCCTTCTAGCTTGGTGCTCTGCTCAGCATAATGGAACGGGGAAAGCATGCACAGAGCTACCAGAGGACCCCTCTCCCCCACTGTAGCTTTGACTACTCACAGTAGCTGTGTGGCCTAGGGTCAGTGAAACAGAGATAGGCACCGCCCCATACACCACATGGTGTGGAAGGGATTAACTTAACTTAGCAGGAGAATCCAGCATTCGTAGATTGTTCGTAAGTTCGTGGCCAGGTTGATGGTCTTGTCCAAGATTTCTGTGAACGCTTCACGAAGACCCCTCATGGTAGGACGGCCGTACGAATGCCATAGGAACAATGTAAGAACTATGCAAGATGTTGGCCGTAAGTATGCTTCAAGAACAACTTAAGGTGTTCTTGCCCGTTTGTGCAGAGATTCATACAGCTTGCGTAAGGCCATTGTACGACAGAAAAGCACCTCATTTCTCAAGAATGCCTCAAGTTGCTCTTGCGGATTGAATGTCAGTCATAACAAATTATGCCCCCCTCCATGAATGTCTGCAAACTCCAGAATTCGTAGGAACGGGGAGAGTCTTACAAACCCATCGTTCATAAGAATCTTTGTGAACGTAGCTTTAGGAAACGTGGTAGCTGTCCCCACCCAAATCCAACTACCTTAGACCTCAGCCGCACTATAAGCACCCGTCACGAAGCTACTTTACTGACAAGGCTGCTCCCACACTGCACAACAAAACCGAAGCACAGGTAATGGAGCTAATCCTGCAGCCTTTACATGTGACTGAAGAGAAGCAACTCTTTTACAGACTCACTGTCTGATTCAACACTTTCAAAAAAAGGAGTTCACATTTATCATACTGATTCTGTTAACTGATGAAAAGGTAGTCATGTAGTAAGGCAAGGGAAATTTATTCAGTGCTTTTCCTTTCATAAATTACAAAATAAATGCCGAAATTGAAAAAACAGTCATTACATGTAAAAAAAAGAAAAAAAAAAGAAGATGCAACATAGGGGAGCATCAAGATGCATTGTGAATCATTTTGCATTCATTCGATAATGGCGAAATCGTAATCAAATCAAAATGTGAGACCTCTGAAGAGTCACATCTAAACAAACAAACAAACAAACAGATTAATTCATTAATAAACAAACACAATTTTAAAACCCAAAACTGAAGCAAATTGTTCATTTAACTGTGATGTTAATTTTAGGGCACGTTGTCCAGTCCTACTTGCAAGTTTTGGACATTTGTGACAAATCTGTGACAGATGGGGGACTCAAGGTCAGGAAGTGTGAGAGGTCCCAGATCAAGATTCTGGATGAGCCCCCATTTGTTACAGACTCGGCTCAAAACTTGTAATAAAAGAAGGCAGAAGTCTACACAACAATAGGAGCTTGATTATCTATCTATAAATGCAAACAATCTCTGTCTGTCTGTCTGTGTGTTCATCACATATCTCTCAAACCGATCGTCAGACTGAGCTTAGATTTTATAATTGCTTTGCTGAGATTGCGGGGGTGTGCATCCCCGAGTATGGAGTTGCGCAGTCAAAATAAGTAATTTTTATCAATAATAGTTTAGTCACCAATACGTCTCATGCCCAGGCTTCTATAAGTGTGGGCGGGATTTCGAACCGACTCCATATTGATTGGATAATACGTGGCATTACAGCATCACTAACCAACCACGCTCCGTGAGCAAAACAAGGAAGTAAAACGCGACAAATCTGACTAGAAAAAGAACATATTTAAGATTTAATGCTTAAAAAATTATATCATAAAGTTGCCGTGATTGTAGGTCTAATGGATAATTCGGCATGGAGAACATGAGGTGCGCGGGTGCACTGGGGGGGGGGGGGGGGGCGCTGGCGGGGACCTGTGGTACCCCAAAGGACAGCAGTGGCATACGGGTGAAGTAGCAGCCGAGAAACCAGGCAGGCTGGGTTTGGCTCTCTGCGAAGGACTGCAATCCATCTGTTCAGCTACTGTTTCTCCAATACCAGCGTCCGACCGGGTGGACCACGATCCTTTGCGGGGAGGCACGGCCCAGCCTACCCGGTCAGTAGTAGATGGGAGTCCCGACTGCTGCTTCACTCATGTGGTACCACTGACCTTTGCAAGACAGAGAGTCCCCCCTCCTGCATGAGTACCTAAAAATTAAAAACTTAATAATAATATTGCCATGATTGTGGAGCAGAATAGCCAGATCAAATGCATATCATATGTTGACACATATGCATGCTTTGACTAAACAACAAGACACAAAAATGCCCAAGTAATGAAATAAATCATTTTTATAAATATTTACAGACAAATGGGCAACACTGATGCAACAGTTACAGCCAAACAGGTCATTCTGCTGTGTATGGGTGTTTTGTCCTTATAATATTGCTAAAATATAAAAGGATGCACTACAATGGGTCTCAAATATTTGCAAATGTGTCCTGTTATAGTACTGCATGAGTTTATTGACGATACAATATAACCTACACATATATAAACTAAAACAATTATAATGGCGACTGCACAACTCCCATTCCTCAAGTGCAAGATATAACATGAATATACAGTATATGTCATAAAAGATCACACAAATAAGTGATTTGACAAAAAAATAAACAAGCAGTTCTTAAAGAGTTGCTAATAATGGATGTCCCATTCATTTTCAATTATTCTCTAATTAATATTCACACAATCAAATAAATGTCAGTGGCGTTCAGTCCCTTTTATATTTGTCAAAGTCTAACGTGATTGCCTACATATAGGCTACACCTTTGTATTCCACTTTCAAACACAGCCTACATTTGGGCCTGTAAAGCCTGATTGGCCTACCTGTTTCAGACAGGAATACTTCTTTTCTATGGGCATGCACTAGTGTTTATAAAATTAAAAGTTTACCGAAACAATAATTTGTTAAAGAATCAGGTGAGTGGAAGGGGTACCGAGGAAAAACTGAGATGGTGGAATGACCACTGCCAAAAAGGAATTAGGGCTTTGAAAGTTAACAAATCTCCCATTATCTACCTCATTTCCTACTGAACAAAACCAGCGTTGGCAAAAACCAGTTCACCATATCAAATGGCTGCCAATGGAATGGCAGTTTCATTCTTTACAATAATTCAGTCACTTTAAACGTCCCACCCGCACACCTAACCATTTTGCTGTCACTATGTTTGATCCATGAACTCAAAGCAGCAGTAATGTTTGACTAAAATACTCAGCAAAGGATCAAACAAAGGTTTTATGCCGATGTTATATATATGAAGTACATACCTGTTAGGGTGTCCGATGAAAACTGTAGAAGTACTTCTAACTCAATATTCCTGGACACTTTTAGAGTCATTTACTGTACTCTTCCCCCATGTTGACACAGTTCCCACAGGACTAAATGAAATGTCTGTGAAATGATTTTGGTCAAAATGCCTCAGTGTTTTAACTACTGCAGCACCATTATGACCCATCTTTTGCAGCCTTCCTAACGGGTCCTTTCAGTGCATGTGTCTTATGTTCACAAGCCCCAATTTACCCCTCCCTCTCTATTTTGTCACTTAAAGGTGTGTTCAGACCAAATGCAAAAGCGTGGCTTTTTCACGTGGCACGATTACATGCTAACTCAATGTAAACATGCCAACAGATGCAAATTCAGGTCCAAGCAAATTGCAGAGGGGCAGGGTTGCCTGCATAACTTCTGCAGCTGCTTTCTACCTGCTGTGGAAAGCCCCAAAAGGCCATCATGTTTAGATTTACAACATTATCCGGTGGGGCACACAGCTGGGAAAATGTCACTGCCTCCTCCAGAAACTGCACCTGGATGATGGCTATTTACACTGCTAGCCCTCATTAGCACATCCAATGCAGGACTATGTGGGTGGATAAACTCCCAACACTCCATTTCAGCTGCAGAACTCCTGGTCCTTCTGCCTGCAGGTGAGGGGCAGTCTCATTTTCAAACTAGTTGACTCTACAGTGTTGATATTTTTACTGTGGTGATGGCAGAGTCTCAAGGCTGATTAGCTTTAGGACCACCTCCCTCAAACACAAATTTGCATGTATTCACTTGTTTACACTGGGTTAACATGTATTTGTACCATGTGAAAAATTTGCTTTGTGTCTGATGTGAATGCACCAAAAGGGGTCAGTTGTTGATGGCATATTGCTAATGTTAGCTTGGGGTATTACTGACGTAAAATCTTCCAAAAGAATTAATGAAATAAAGCATCATTGGTGGACAGGAATGTGTGGTTTCAGTGGTCAAAAGGATATGACCACCCCCTGGAGTACAATAAGAACAGAAACAACCCTGAGTGAGTGTATGGGAAAGTGCCCATGGTAGCTAGCTGTCTTTGATCCTGGTAAGAGTGTAGTAAACTATAGTAAAATAAGCTAAAATGTCTAAGATCAACATATATGGTCAAGTGTTGGTAGATGAACAAGGATGTCTAGTGAAGGTATACAGAATGTGATTTGACAGTTAAGCTAGTACTGGGCAGCCTAATAACCTGTCAGCTTCTCTTTACCTAGCCAAGCTAATGCTAACAGTCCAATCTACCATCACGGCAAAAATATAACAAAATAAGCCTGAATAATGCTAGATATGTTATTAACTGTAGTGTTATGTCCATAAAACGTGGAACAATAATGAGGCGAGTGGTGAACTGAACAGGACTTTATTATAGAACTCACTGTACAGAGACGCTCCCGTCAGGCTGAGAGGTGGTCAAGAGACCGCCCCTCTACCACACAGCCCAGCCCTCTTATACTCTGGGTGACGTCACCGCCCATGTTATACTATAATGTGCTCTAAGAACAACACAACACCACCCCTCCTTCAAAAAGTCCAAAACTCATGCACACCAGTTAGACCCTCTCGAAGTTGGTGCCCAAATCACACTCTAATAGTAAACAAGGTAATTAGACCTATCCATGCACACACAAACAACTAAAACTAGAGAGGGACAGGTGGACTACTGTTCCACCTCCACATGGCCAGATGGATTATTCTGCCGTCTTGGTTATTATCCAGTCCATGAAATAAAACAAAAACTTCTGTGTTCCTACTATAAACAGAAAGCAATCCCACAAACATATATATATGTACATACAGGTTATACCCTTGAAAATGAATTCAGTAAACAACTTAATTAACAAATATGTCAATATACACATCAACCCCATAACCTGGGCAGCCCACACAACAACTTCATGTGCTTACACATCAGGATAATTACTCGGCACCATGGACAGCTTACATAGCAACTGCATATACTAAACACACTGATATCCACATTATGGAGCCTGGGCAATTCACATAGCAATTTTGTACAATAACCATACTGATATACTGCCTACACAACCAGAACAATGCACATGTTAATATTTCAGCAACTCACATGGTAACATCATGCAGAATAGATTAACTCGGGCAATTAATAATAACACATATTAAACACATTGCCCCTCAAAATTACCAGTCCAACATCATGGAGAGCCCACCCCTCTGAGACCCGTCAGGCAGGTCCCAACCCAAGCATCTTCTTCTCTTGGCGCCCAGAGGTGACCCACGTCGACGTCGAGACACCTCTCCCTCTTTATTGGTGCGCCACAGCCCGTTGGGATGTCTCCGTGTACCATCAGACAGCTGAAGGTAGCTGTCCTCTTGAACAGCCACCACCTGCAGCTGCTCCTGGTCTTCCTATCGTTTTATCTTCCTGCGAACCCCTCTCAATCAGGCCCTCTCACTGGGCCGGACCACATCAGCGATCCTTAGATGAGCCCGGCTCAGCCTTCAGTGTTCCTGTGTGGCACGTTGCTCTACTGTGCCAGCCTTCATTTCAGACGCTGGCGAAGCTGTTGTGACCCCCTGCTTCTCAGTACCTCCTAGCTGAACTCTGAAGGCAGGTTGGGCCAGCCACTCGGCTCCATCCGCCGTCACGGGCATTTCACCATGCCGCTCAGTTCCCTCAGCTAGGGTAACTTGGACCCTGGCTCAGGCACCCTCCTGCATTGGCCCTGGATGGGGTTGGTCCTGCTCATCTCCCAGAATACTAGGCCAAGGTTCGTCCTATACTGCGCTGGCCAAGCCACAGCCCAACCACTCCTCTCCACTATCGCTGGTGATCGTGAAGCCAAGTCCATAGAAAAGGTCGCAGCCCATCACATTTGCTCCACTGGCGGTCAACACAAACTGCAGATTGGCTACCTCCGCTGCCTTGTATCTAGTCGTCAGTTCTGGTGAACCCACAATGGGTAATCCATTTCCACCATACCCACAAAATGGTGTTGAAAGACCTCTCACTCAGTGATATGGGAAAAAATTCCTCACAGTAGGCCAGTTCAGCACAGACCTCACCATGCCTGTGTCAACCAGTAATGGCACCTCCTTTCCGTCCAACTTCACCATACAGTATGTATGGCCCTCTGTGCTTGGGGAGATGGTGTGAATCACTGTAGGAGTTGGAGCAGGGGTATCCACTTTGTGTCGTCGTTTCCCTCGCTCGAACCTATTACAGGCCTTGGCAAAATGATGCAGGTGTCCGCACTTGCCATAGCGTTTACCTCTCGCTGGACACTCTCTAGCCTTGTACCGGTGCTTAGTGGACCCACAACCCAAACATTTGGGTGATCCCGGAGCGGACCTCATCTTTACAGCTGCAGCGCATTCCTCTTGCTTGCCATCTTCGCTGTCCAGATCCACAGCCTACGTTGTTGACTGTGAGTCATGGCGGCATAGCATAGCTCTCTCACCGAGGTCGTGTGATAACTTGTCCGCCACTTCACACTGTTGGGCTATCGCCACAGCCATGGCTAAAGTTAATTCGCCAGAGTGTGTAAGCAATCTCGACCGTGCTGACGAACACAGCGTGTTCTCTGACAGCTGGTCGTGGACCATTTCTTCCTCTAAGTCACCAAAATGGCAGTCTCCAGCCAGCTGCCGCAGGGCCGCAACATAGTGCTGCACCGACTCGCCAGTCCGCTGGAGGCGCTGCCAAAACTGGATCCTCCTGACAATGACGTTTGCAGGCACACAAAAATGTCACGCCATTAGCTCAACCACATCATCGAAGCTATCGCTAGCTCCCAAGATAGAAAGGATACGTTGTCCTTCCCTACCTAAATTGTGGACTAAAATCACCCGTGCTCGTACCTTCTTCAGTTCGCCGATGTTTAGTGCCACCAGATAGTTCTGAAACACGGTGAACCACCTTGTCCAAGGCACTGGAGGCTCCCCTGGAGTCTCCGAAAACGGCTGAATAGACAACATGCCCGCATCCATACTTTATCCTCGTCGCCAAATGTTATGTCCGTAAAACGTGGCACAATAATGAGGCAAGTGGTGAACTGAACAGGACATTATTATAGAACTCACTGCGAGTACAGAGATGCTCCCGTCAAGCTGAGAGATGGTGAAAAGACCGCCCCTCTACCACACAGCCCTCTTATACTCTGGGTGACATCATCACCCGTGTTACACTATAATGTGCTCTACGAACAACACAACATGTAGATTGGTGAACCATGTGGGAACAGGAATGCTTACTGGGGTGACTGGAATTAAACAATAAAACTATGGTAAGTAAACTAACTCCATACTAGCACTGTTAGCTCTGAAGCTAACACCTTGGGCTCAGAAACTCTGGGTGGGGAATGAATCATCACAGCCAATATCACAGGGATGTAAAGAATGAATTTTGTATTAGTGATGTAATGAAATGTAACCTGGAAGAGCTATACGGGCACTGCCCATTCTGCCAAAATGAAAAAATATCCAATTCATTAAATTTCCTTTTTGTTCCCCCTGGTGTGGACCTGTACTTATCAAAGCTTGTGTGTTTGTGTGTGTGTGTGTGTTGGGGGGGGGGGGGGGGGGTGTTCCTGGTCTGGCCCACTAGACTGTGAAATGAGTCAATTAAATCAAACAAGTCTTTAATAAGTAAATGTGTTTGCTGCTCCGTGTGAGTGTGTGCGCGGCTAAAAGCTCCGGCTCGTAACTGCCAATTTGGAACCATCACCCGTCTGTAAACGCTTCTGTGAAGTTATGGATCTACAAACACATGAGGCTATGCATGAGGAGTAAGTTATTGTTATTATTATTATTATTATTATTATTATTATTTAGAAAACGTGTTTGTATAAGATGTAGGGCACAGGTGTCAATACAAAGGCCCGGGGACCTGATATGGCCCTCCAGTATATTTCATCTGGCCCTCTAATAAATTTGTAATACCCCATCCCCCAGGCAAGTTAGCACCTTTTTTTTTACCCACTCTCATAAATTTGCAACTTTTTTGTGACTTCTTCACATCTTGTGAATTTTCCCCTAATTTTCTAAATTTGTGACATCCTTCCCACTAGGGCTGAGCAATTTGACCATATTTTTTTCACTCCCTTCTTCATACTGACAAGGCTTGTAATTAAGTAATATTACACAGGACTATGGTATCATCCCACTGCAGTGCGGTAGTAAATGAGCATAATATAAAAAAAAAAGGCCAATTGTGATTTCACACATTTGCACAGCACCTTGTTAGCTGCATCCATGATTGTGTTACCACCACATACTGATCAAGAGTCTCTTATCGGTTTCATAAATACAGCCTTTGCTTCTCCATTCCCTCTGTAAAAAAAAGTTGAGATGATGTGGATAGCAACTTAGCTTCTGCTCCTTTTAGTGTTAGTATCTGCACACTTCGCTCGCTTTATCTTGGCATCTTCAGATGAAACAAAGTCAATGACCACATACTATGTAGATGGAGACGTGTTTGTTTTCGTTACAAGCTGTCTTTAATTGTTTCGCCCATGTTCTGCTGCATCTAAAAAGCTGCTCTGCTTCCTGAGTCATGTGCCCGTGCCTGTAACTCCACGTTTTAAAGAGGCAGTACATGAAAAGCTCTCGCATACACAACAGGGAGAGTGGAAAAAATGAAAACAAAAAACAAAAAAAACAAAAACAAAAAACAAACATAAGCAAGATTTCTACAACCCGAACGTCAGTTCCAATTTTATTTCGATTAATCGCCCAGCTCTACCTCCCACCCTTGTAAATTTGCAACATTTTTCTACCTTGTAACTTTGCCATGCTTTCTCCCAGTTTCATAAATTTGTGACTTTCTTCCCTTCAAATTTGTAACTTTTTTCCACAGATTCATAAATTGGCCACTCTTCCTCCTTCTTATAAATTTGCATTTCCTCCCTCTCATAAATGTGCAACTTTTTTGCCCTCGTAGATTTGTGAATTTTCACCAAATCTTGTGAATTTGGGACTTTCACTCATAAATGTGCAGCTTTTTTACCCTCATAAATTTGTGACTTTCATCCTCATATTTGTGGCATTTTCACCCTCGTAAATTTACTGCAATTCCATTCAGTCTTGTAAATTTGTGACTCTTCCCCCACCTCTAATAAACTGGAAACATTTTTCCTGCATGCATACTAGATTTTTTTAGGTCGTAATTAAATGTTTGTGACAGATTTTGGTCAAATTTTCTTTAATTGCTTAATTACTGCAGCATCATTGTGACATATTTAGCAGTATTCCTCAGAATGGCTTGTTTCAGTGCATGTCACTTTAAATACGCAACAGTCACAGTTAACTTCATCCTCCCTCTATCATCACCATTGCTAATGTTAGCTGGCTAGCTCCTAGCTTGGGTAGCTAACACAGTCCGAGCTAACTAATGTAAATTTGTCTTAAAGAATGAATGAAATAAAGCATCACTGGTGAACAGGGGTGTGTGGTTTCAGTGATCGATACGATATATAGTCACCGGAGTACAATAAGTGCAGAAATCACAAATGAATGGGAAACTGCTAGCATTAGCTAGCTGCCTTTGGTACCGGTCAGAATAATGTCTAAGAATAATGTACATGGTCAAGTGTAGATGAACAAGGATTAACATGGGGTTGGTAAACCAGGTGGGGACAGGGATGTCTATTAGAGTGATTGTCCTCCCACATGCCAAAAACATGCAAGTTAGGTTAATTGGCATCAAAACTGGGGATTCTAAATTGTCCTTAGGTATGGATGTGAGAGTGAATGGTTGTTTGTCTCTCTGTGTTGGCCCTGCGATGGACTGGCGATCTGTCCAGGGTGTACCCTGCCTCTCGCCCAAAGATGCTGGGATAGGCTCCAGCCCCCCCGCGACCCGAAAGGATTAAGCGGTAGAAGATGGATGGATGGATGGATGGAAATTTAAAGAAAATAACAATAAAAACTGTGCTTGGTAAGCTAACTTCCCAGTAGCACTGTTAGTTCTGAAGCTAAGGCCTTGGACTCCCCACTCATGTGGACTGAATCAACATGGCCAATAACACGGTGATGGGTTGTAGTTGGAGACCAAACCATTTGTCCATGATGTAGTGGAAGAGAAGCGGAAGAGCAAAACCGGCTTTTGTCCATTCTGCTAAAATATAATTATTTCTAAGTGAAGTGAGATTTTAACATTTTTACTGACAGTCGAAAGTATTTTAGAAGGTTAAAACTCACAAACACCACATGTTTAAGTGAATGGGACCTGTAAGTAACAACGTCTTTTCACTTGGAGAAAGGAGGTAATAAAAATAAGTACGTGGACCCTGGTCTTATTCATTACCCTGTTGAGGACCCTCAGTAAGACTGAGTTTGACACCCCCGTTTTAAGGGATTATTTTGCCCAAAAATAGCAAGAAAAAAGCAATAAAATAATACAACGTTATCTCAGTTGCTTCCTGGTTTTATGTCAAGTTTTTCTACACGTCTTCTGATCCTCCTATCCGCTGTAGAAAACTGACAGATGGCTTTGGCGCTTTGTGCGGCTTGCTGATTTTAAAAGAAACCAGAAGCGGCTGCCGTCGACAACTTGAGTGTTTGCTGTGATATCTGACAATCCCCCCTTTTATGCATTTTCTATATGTGACCAGAGGCAAAGTGAAAAGATGATTTCAGCTCCGAGCGAGACTGAGTTTTGGCACAAGTTTTAAAATCTGTCTGTGTGGAATGCTGAGTTGGCTTTCACAGCGCGCCGACTTTTTTCAAATCCACGGTTCAAATGGAGAAAAGGACGAGGGTGAATCAGGCAAGAGCATCTAATGATCTGTCCTTTGGTTGAAGGTCGTGCACACGTCAGCAAACACCAATCCCGCTGAAGTGTCCTTGAGCAAGACGCTGAAGCCAGGCAGGGGGTGCTGTTATGAAAATGATCGCCACGTACAGGGTCTGATACTAGGCGAAGAAACACCTGCGGATAGATAGAGACCGACTTGGCTCTGGTCCAGTTTAATGAGCACATTGAAGGTTTGGTGCCATAAGTGGAGCAGTTATGTTCAGATACAGCTGGAAATTTAGATTACTCACCTTTGTGTGATGTCTCAAACTGTACCTAGATGCAGCACCTTCTTCTGCTTTTAGATTTGCTTGGCGGTTAGCAACCAGCTTACAGGTGCAGTACCACCACGTACTTCACTCTATATCATCACTCTATATATCTTGGCCGTGGCAACTCAGATGCAGCACCTTCATTAAAGGGTTTGGCTTTATGGATCAGAAAGGATGCCGACACACACACACACACACAGAGTGGATATAAAAAGTCTACACACCCCTGTTCAAATACCAGGTTTTTGTGATGTAAAAAAAAAAAAAAATATGACACCAAGTTAAATCATTTCAAAACATTTTCCACCATAAATGTGACATACAACCTATACAACCAATTGAAAAACAAACTGAAATCTTTTAAGGGGAAAAATAAAAAATAAAAAACTTACAATAATCTTGTTGCATAAATATGCACATCCTCTTATAACTGAGGTTTTTTTTTTTTTATTTATTTATTTTTTTTTTGTTACTTATTTAAGATAAGATAAGATAAGATAAGCCTTTATTAGTCCCACAACGGGGAAATTCCAGGATTGCAACAGCACAGGGATAGCAACACTCAGAGCAACAATCAGAAGGCAAGAAAAAAAACAAGCAAGCAAGAGCAGCTAATATACATATGTACATATTACTATAAAATATATATACACACACACACACACACACACAGACACAGTGCAGAGCATTGTAGCTGGATGGAATAAATATATGAATATATGAACACACAGTGCAGAGCATTGTAGCTAGATGGAATAAATATGTAAATATATAAACACCCACAGTACGGAGCATTGCAGCTAGGTGGAATAAATATGCAAGTATATAAACACACACAATGCGGAGCAATGTAGCTAGATGGAATAATATGTAGATATATAAAAACACAGTGCGGAGCATTGTAGCTAGATGGAATAAATATATAGATATATAAATATAAACACACCCAGTGCTGAGCATTGTAGCTAGATGGAATAAATATATAGATATATAAATATAAACACACCCAGTGCAGAGCATTGTAGCTAGATGGAATAAATATGTAAATATACAGTATAAACACACACAGTGCAGAGCATTGTTGCTAGGTGGGATGAAACAGCATAACCGTCTATTTAGTTATCCTACATGGTATGATTATGTGCCCATACATATTCTCACCCTCCATAGCGACCGGTATGTTCCTAGTTGTATGCCGGAGAGGACCATTGTGTAAGTCTATTGCATCTTTTGCATTCAAAAAATATTTGTACCCGTAGGTAGACTTGGTTTGCAGTCTGGTGACAAGCCACCGGCTGCTGGTCGCTGCGTGCGCGAGCGCCCTAAACCTACATGTTTTTGGTGTGTGGGAGGAAACCGGAGAAATCCCGGAGTAAACCCGCGCAACACGGGGAGAACATGCAAACTCCACACAGCTCACTGTTGGTCGGGGGCTGGGATCGAACCCACGATCTCATGATCCCCGCGATCCCCCGGCCGAGGGTAAAACTGTGCTGCCACAGTGCTAAACCACTGCGCCACCGTGCAGCCCAGGATTAGCCAGAGGATGTGGCTGTGTTCAGAATTAACCAGTCACATTCAAACTCATGTTAAATGGGAGTCAGCACACACCTGCCACCATTTAAAGTGCCTCTGATTAACCCCAAATAAAGTTCAGCTGTTCTAGTTGGCTTTTCCTGACATTTTTGTAGTCACATCTTACACCACAAGCCATGGTCCGCAGAGAGCTTCCAAAGCATCAGAACCTCATTGTTCAAAGGTATCAATCAGGAGCAGGGTATAAAAGAATTTCCAAGGCATTTAATACGTATACTATAGAACACAGTGAAGACGGTCATCATCAAGTGGAGAAAATATGGCACAACAGTGACATTACTAAGAACTGGACGTCCCTCCAAAATTGATGAAAAGACAAGAAGAAAACTGGTCAGGGAGCCTGCCAAGAGGCTGTCAGCAACATTGAAGGAGCTGCAGGAATTTCTGGAAAGTACTGGCTGTTTAGTATATGTGATAACAATCTCCCGTCTTCTTCATATGTCTGGGCTATGGGGTAGGGTGGTAAGACAGAAGCCTTATTTTACAAAGAAAAACATCCAAGCCCGGCTACATTTTGCAAAAACACATTTGAAATCTCCCAAATGCATGTGGGAAAATGTATTATGGTCCAATGAAACCGAAGTTGAATTTTCTGGCCTTAATTCCAAAAAGTATATTTGGTGCAAACACAACACTGCTCATCACCAAAAGAACACCATACCTACAGTGAAACATGGTGGTGGCAGCATCATGCTTTGGGGTTGTTTTTCTTCAGCTGGAACTGGGGCCTTAGTCAAGGTGGAAGGAATTATGAACACTTCCAAATACCAGTCAGTAGCCACAGTTACATGTGCAAAATTTCTTCAATCTGATTACAATTCAGATCAGAGCTTTACTGTTTACATGGATCCTGAAACAGTTGATCCGAATAGGACGTGCGCTTACATGTGTCACACATTTGAATGGACTAAATCATTTTGAAATGTGCACAATTATCCAACATTCCGGAAATAGTAGAAGAAGAAGCAACTTCCGATGTAAACAAACCCCGCTTCGTGTCTTTCTCTTTTTGAAATGGACCTGTATTGTGTTATTCAGACTGTACTTTTTCTTCTGCTGGTCTCTGTAATAAAGCTACAAGTCCAGCAGTAAAATACTTCTGCATATGACGAACAGAGAGAGACAGCAGGACGATACAGACCAGTTCTGTTTTACTGTACTCCCGCCATGTCTTCTGCTAGCTGCTGTAAATGCAGAAATACGTCACGTCAATGTGTGGCTGATGTACAGACATGCGCAGTAAATATATTTTCTACCCAAACTTCGGAATAAGTGTTTATATGCGCACCAATCGGATTAACAATTGGCATAACCCATCCATCTCAATCGGAAGGAAATTTTGATCCGAATGAGTGTGATCGGGTCAGAATATTCAGATTGGCGTGTTTACATGAAGCATTTCTATTCCGATCAGGCTTTTAATCTGGTTGCTTGTGTCCATGTAAACATAGCTAGTGTTGCCACAAAACCTTTCCTGCTTCTGCTAGAAAGCTGAAGATGAAGAGGAACTTCATTTTTCAGCATGACAATGACCCAAAGCACACAGCCAAATCAACAAAAGAATGGCTTCACCAGAAGAAGATTAAGGTTTTCGAATGGCCCAGTCAGAGTCCAGACCCAAATCCAATCGAACATCTGTGGGGTGATCTGAAGAGGGCTGTGCACAGGAGATGCACTCGCAATCTGACAGATTTGGAGCATTTTTGCAAAGAAGAGTGTGCAACTATTGCCACATCAAGATGTGCCATGCTAATAGAATCCTACCCAAAAAGACTGAGTGCTGTAATAAAAGTTATACAAAAATTCTACACACAATACCCCATGATAAAAAAGTGAAAAAAAAATTTTTTGAGAGTTTTGCAAATTTATTAAAAACTAGAAAAGCACTCGGACAGCGCAGACCTCCGCCAAGCGCCACAGTTCCCCCGGTGATCCGGGTCACCATCAAAATCTAATCATCTGTATGATACCCCATTTCTGACAATCTCAATTTCATGAAAATCCGTCCATAACTTTTTGAGTTATCTTGCTAACAAACAGACAGGCAGGCAGACAGACAGACAGACAGACAGACAGACAGACAGACAGACAGACAGACCAGCGTTGATGAAAACATAACCTCCTTGGCGGAGGTAATAAAAACGTAAGATATCACATGTACATACACTACCGTTCAAAAGTTTGGGGTCACCCAGACAATTATTTTGTGTTTTCCATGAAAAGTCACACATATTTACCACCATGAGTTGTAAAATGAAGAGAAAATATAGTCAAGACATTGACAAGGTTAGAAATAATGATTTGTATTTGAAATAATAATTTTTTCCTTCAAACTTTGCTTTCGTCAAAGAATCCTCCATTTGCAGCAGTTACAGCATTGCAGACCTAACATGATTGCACAAGGGTTTTCTAATCATCCATTAGCTTTCTGACGCAATGAGCAAACACATTGTACCATTAGAACACTGGAGTGATAGTTGCTGGAAATGGGCCTCTATACACCTATCTAG
Organism: Pholidichthys leucotaenia; assembly: GCA_020510985.1. NCBI lineage: Eukaryota > Metazoa > Chordata > Actinopteri > Cichliformes > Pholidichthyidae > Pholidichthys > Pholidichthys leucotaenia. Next base: position 63,244,256 of record CM035848.1, on the reverse strand, counting down.
ATATTGCACCAAAAACCAGACATTTGCAGCTAGAATAGTCATTTACCACATTAGCAATGTACAGAGTGTATTTCTAATTAGTTTAAAGTTATCTTCATTGAAAAAAAGTGCTTTTCTTTCAAAAATAAGGAAATTTCTAAGTGACCCCAAACTTTTGAACGGTAGTTTAAGTATTCACAGCCTTTGCCATGAAGCTCAAAATTGAGCTCAGGTGCATCCTGTTTCCACTGATCATCCTTGAGATGTTTCTACTGCTTAATTGGAGTCCACCTGTGGTAAATTCAGTTGATTGGACATGATTTGGAAAGGCACACTCCTGTCTATATAAGGTCCCACAGTTGACAGTGCATGTCAGAGCACAAACCAAGCATGAAGTCAAAGGAACTGTCTGTAGATCTCCGAGACAGGATTGTCTCGAGGCACAAATCTGGGTAAGGGTACAGAAAAATTTCTGCTGCTTTGAAGGTCCCAATGAGCACAGTGGCCTCCATCATTCGTAAATGGAAGAAGTTCAGAACCACCAGGACTTTTCCTAGAGCTGGATGGCCGTCGAAACTGAGCGATCGGGGGAGAAGGGCCTTAGTCAGGGAGGTGACCAAGAGCCCCCCTGTTAAAACATAAATTAACTGTGGTTTATCACATCTTTAGAAAGCTGAGTTCAATTTTCTAGCCATTTCTAAAGCTTTGGGACTCCAGCGAAACACAGTGAGAGCCATTATCCACAAATGGTGAAAACATGGAACAGTGGTGAACCTTCCCAGGAGTGGCCAGCTGACCAAAACTACTCCAAAAGCGCAGCAACAACTCATCCAAGAGGTCACAAAAGACCCCACAACAACATCCAAAGAACTGCAGGCCTCACTTGTCTCAGTTAAGGTCAGTGTTCACGACTCCCCCATAAGAAAGAGACTGGGCAAAAATGGCCTGCATGGCAGAGCTCCAAGGCGAAAACCACTGCTGAGCAAAAAGAACATAAAGGCTTGTCTCAGTTTTGCAAGAAAACATCTTGATGATCCCCAAGACTTTCGGGAAAATACTCTGTAGACTGACGAAACAAAAGTTAAACTTTTTGGAAGGTGTGTGTCACATTACATCCGGCGTAAAAGTAACACAGCATTTCAGAAAAGGAACATCATACCAACAGTAAAATATTGTGGTGGTAGTGTGATGGTCTGGGGATATTTTGCTGCTTCAGGACCTGGAAGACTTGCTGTGGTAAATGGGACCATGAATTCTGCTGTTTACCAAAAAATCCTGAAGGAGAATGTCTGGCCATCTATTCGTGACCTCAAGCTGAAGTGCACTTGGGTTCTGCAGCAGGACAATGATCCAAAACACACCAGCAAGTCCACCTCTGAATGACTTAAGAAAACAAAATGAAGACTTTGGAGTGGCCTAGTCAAAGTCCTGACCTGAATCTGATTGAAATGCTGTGGCATGATCTTAAAAATGTGGTTCATGCTCGAAAACCCTCCAATGTCGCTGAATTACAACAATTCTGCAACAATAACTGGGCCAAAATTCTTCCACAGTGCTCTAAGAGACTCATTGCCAGTTATCGCAAACACTTGATTGCAGTTGTTGCTGCTAAGGGTGGCCCAACCAGTTATTAGGTTTAGGGGGCAATCACTTTTTCACACAGGGCCATGTAGGTTTGGATTTATTTTTGTTTACCCTTAATAACAGACACCTTAAAAACTGCATTTTGTGTTTACTTGTGTTATCTTTGTCTAATATTTAAATTTGTTTGATGATCTGAAACATTTAAGTGTAACAAACAAAAAAATGAGAAATCAGGAAGGGGGCAAACACTTTTTCACATGTGTGTGTGTGTGTGTGTGTGTGTGTGTGTGTGTGTGTGTGTGTGTGTGTGTGTGTGTGTGTGTGTGTGTGTGTGTAAACAATAAAGGGCCCAGAATTGAACCTTGTGGAACCCCTTTATGTACTTGTAAAATATTCTGAAGTAGCATCCTCTTTTTGAACAGCCAAGATCACCAGCACTTTTACCAACAGACAGAACATAAAATGAGGGGAAAAATAACCCAATTAAACCAATGAAAATAACAAACATTTCCCTGGTTAAATTAATTTCACTGAGTTTCTGTGGAGTGGTCTGTGTCATTCTCTCTCCGGGCTCAGTCCTTGGCTTCTTCCCCCCCGGACCAGATCCCTAAAAACTGAGCAGCTGAATGGACAGAACACAAACACAAAGAGTCTGTGGGAGTGAAGGACAGAAAACTCCAAGTGACAAGAGGAAGGTACAAACAAAAGAAAGTTTTGGCCGCCGGCCCAGAGAAGGGTGCATGTGTGAGAAAGCGCCTACCAGTCTGCCTCCTGCACACGGGGGACCTGTACACCCTCATTTCACTACTCACATACACACTTCTAATCCTCCAAACAATAACATGCTCGTTTCTGCCTTTTGCAGTTTTGCAAATAAGTCCAGTTTTATTCAATCAGTGAATTTAACAGTTGAGGATTGGACAAGGAATGCTCCTCCCTCCCCCGGCCCAAAATAAAAAGTTCTAGGGTTGCTCATAAAGAACATAAACATAAAACATAAACATGCAACTTTTTCCACATAAAATCCAGTACTTCCATCTCATAAATTTGTGACTTTAATTTTTCTACCTTAATATACAACTTTTCTTTCCACATAAATTTTGCAGATTTTTTCCTCCTAAATTAGTGACTTTTTCATGTAATCTTTGCAACTTTTTAGTAATAAATTTGTATTTTTCCTCACATATAAATGTGCAGCTATTGTCATAAAATTTGGTACTTTTAAAATAAAATTTACAATTGTTTTCCTACATAAATTTGTGACTTTTTCATTTAAATTCTGCAACTTTTTTCTAATAAATTTGTATTTTTTCCGCATAAGCATTTAAGTTTTTTTTAATATAAAGTTTGGTACTTTTGTCTCATAAATTTGTAACTTCTTCCACGTAAAGATGGGTACTTTCCTTCATAAATATGTCTTCCACATAAAATTTGCTGCTTTTTTCCTCTCATAAATATGGCTTTTTCAAGTAAACTTTTCGTCAAGCAAATCTGTGATCTTTCCCCCACAAATGTACAACTTTTTTTGGCATAAAATTTGGTAATTTTGTCATAAATTAGCAATTTTGTTTTCAACTTTTTTTTCTAATAAATTTGTGATTTTTCTTCCCAAAAATACCAAACTTTTTTTTGCATAAAATTTGCTGCTTTTAAAGGGCCTATATCATGCAAAATCGACTTTTTTGAGCTTTTAAGCATGTTGTAATGTTAATTCCTCACCAAAAACACCCCCAAAGTGGTATTTTGCTCCTTTCACGCATCTCTGAGTATTCCTCCTCAACCCTGCTCTCTGATCTGCTGCTCAGCCCTGTCCCTGATAATGACTGGGTCCCCACGTTCATACGTATGAATGTGGGTGAGCTGCCCACTCCAGGAAGTGCCTGTGCTGCCAGCACCGCCCCCAGGCTAACGCACACACCCAGTTTCTCCGCGCAGCTAACGGAGCGGTGATCGGCAAAACTCTTTCACTTTAGCATTGACGCTGTGAAGAAAAAGTTCCTCTCGCACCTAATCTGCTCAGTGACAACAACTGTTTGCTTTTTTATGTAAGACAATGTCTTTTAAGTTTTCGTGGGCGGGACCCAGCAACACGCTGCAGCAGCCGGCTCAGGGGTTACGTCATGAAATGGGCGGCAGCCACAAGAAGGAGAGGCTGAGCCTCAGAGATCGAGGCATCTTACTTCTGGGTTGGAAAAGTAGCTCGCGAAAATAACTCATATTTCATAAGAAATTCATTCTGCAGTGTACCAAAGGTAATATACTATCACATACATGCATATAGTTTACTCTTAACTCTCATAAATTTGTGATGTTTCCCATGTAAATTTTGCAACCTTTTGAAAATACAATTGTGATTTCCCCTCATAAATGTACTTTTTAAACACAAAATTAGCTTTTTCTTTTCGCCCCCAATTTTATCCTCATAAATTTGTGACTTTTTAGATGTACAGTGGGGAAAAAAAAGTATTTAGTCAGCCACCAATTGTGCAAGTTCTCCCACTTAAAAGATTAGAGAGATCTCCAATTTTCATCATAGGTATACCTCAACTATGAGAGACAAAATGAGGAAAAAAAAAAATCCAGAAAATCACATTGAAGGATTTTTAATGAATTAATTGGTAAATTCCTCGGTAAAATAAGTATTTTGTCAATAATAAAAGTTCATATCAACACTTTGTTACATACCCTTTGTTGGCAATGACAGAGGTCAAACGTTTTCTGTAAGTCTTCACAAGGTTTTCACACACTGTTGCTGGTATTTTGGCCCATTCCTCCATGCAGATCTCCTCTAGCACTAGAAGACCCAGAGAGGGGCCATTTGGCCTTTTTGGCTAGAAAACCCATAGGGGGACCATCAAGTGGCCACAAGAGGGCTAATGTCTGGGTCTTCTAGTGCTAGAGCAGTGATGTTTTGGGGCTGTCGCTGGGCAACACGGACTTTCAACTCCCTCCAAAGATTTTCTATGGGGTTGAGATCTGGAGACTGGCTAGGCCACTCCAGGACCTTGAAATGCTTCTTACGAAGCCACTCTTTTGTTGCCCGGGCAGTGTGTTTGGGATCATTGTCATGCTGAAAGACCCAGCCACGTTTCATCTTCAATGCCCTTGCTGATGGAAGGTGGTTTTCACTCAAAATCTCACGATACATGGCCCCATTCACACTTTCCTTTACACGGATCAGTCGTCCTGGTCCCTTTGCAGAAAAACAGCCCCAAAGTATGATGTTTCCACCTCCATGCTTCACAGTAGGTATGGTGTTCTTTCTCCTCCAAACACGACAAGTTGAGTTTTTACCAAAAAGTTCTATTTTGGTTTCATCTGACCATATGACATTCTCCCAATCCTCTTCTGGATCATCCAAATGCTCTCTAGCAAACATCAGACGGGCCTGGACATGTACTGGCTTAAGCAGGGGGACACGTCTGGCACTACAGGATTTGAGTCCCTGGCGGCGTAGTGTGTTACTGATGTAGCCTTTGTTACTTTGGTCCCAGCTCTCTGCAGGTCATTCACTAGGTCCCCCTGTGTGGTTCTGGGATTTTTGCTCACCGTTCTCATGATCATTTTGACCCCACGGGGTGAGAACTTGTGTGGAGCCCCAGATCGAAGGAGATTATCAGTGGTCTTGTATGTCTTCCATTTTCTAATAATTACTCCCACAGTTTATTTCTTCACACCAAGCTGCTTAACTATTGCAGATTCAGTCTTCCCAGCCTGGTGCAGGTCTACAATTTTGTTTCTGGTGTCCTTTGACAGCTCTTTGGTCTTGGCCATAGTGAAGTTTGGAGTCTGACTGTTTGAGGTTGTGGACAGGTGTCTTTTATACTGATAATGAGTTCAAACAGGTGTCATTAATACAGGTAACGAGTGGAGGACAGAGGAGCCTCTTAAAGAATAAGTCACAGGTCTGTGAGAGCCAGAAATCTTGCTTGTTTGTAGTTGACCAAATACTTATTTTACCAAGGAATTTACCAATTAATTCATTAAAAATCCTTCAATGTGATTTTCTGGATATTTTTTTTTCTCATTTTGTCTCTCATAGTTGAGGTACACCTATGATGAAAATTGGAGACCTCTTTCATCTTTTAAGTGGTAGAACTTGCACAATTGGTGGCTGACTAAATACTTTTTTGCCCCACTGTAAATTTTAAAAAATATTCTAATATATTTATTTTTTTCCACATAAACATTTGAATTTTCACGTAAAAATGGCACTTTTTTCTGATTTTTGTTTGACTTTTTCCACATAAAATTTGTTGCTTTTTCCTCATAAATACGTGACTTTTTCCATGTAAATTTCTGCATTTGCCCCATCCTTCTCCACCCTTATCTTCAAGGCACCAGTCTCTCACAGCACCACAATGATTCGGTGCTTAGGAACAACACAAGAGCTTGAGGGGTTCCTCACGCCAAAAGTCCTCAAATCTCAATACAAACATGCACGTGTGTGTGTGTGTGTATTGTGTGACAATCCTGAACTCCAGTACTCAGGCTCCACACCGCAACCCATCGGACCCAAACCATCCACTACCACCATTTAAAGTGGTTTAATGTTGTGGTACACCCACACAAAACTGAACTTGATTAAATCTATATTAAGAAAAGATAAGGAGGGGAAAAATGCTTGGGGTCTTTCTACATCCCGGACGAGCCCCATTTACGCTTTGGGAGGCGCATAGCTATCGAGAGTTGCAAGAAAATGAAATTTATACTGTGGTGCTGACATTCCTGACAGTGGAGCGTAGTTGGGCCTTTATCACGTACCAGTATCAGTTAGAATGCAAACCTTCATGTAAAGGACATGGTTATTTTAACACGTAAAACGTCTGTCAAAAATGGACAATAGCCAGAAAGTTGGGCCACCTTTGCCTCTGTTTTTTGGTCCGTTAGGCTGTGTGTCCACAGGAGCCTGCCAGGAAAGGCGCCTCACAGGTGTTTCTAAACCAGCATTTCGCATCAAAACACTCTACTAACTACACCGTGTTCCAAATTTTTATGCAAATAGGATTTCAGTGTCATAAATATTCAGTTTTTGGTTTTTCAATTAAACTCATGGATGGTATTGTGTCTCAGGGCTATTTAGATCACTGATATCAATCTCAGACACCTGTCATAATTGGTTTGCCAGGTGAGCCCAATTAAAGGAAATTTACTCAAGAAGGATATGCCACAGGTTTCAAGAAACATGTGAAAGAAAAAGGATCTCTCTGTTGCCGAAAAGCGTCAACTAGTGCAATGCCTTGAACAAGGTCTGAAAACATTAGATATTTCATGAAAACTTAAGCGTGATCATCGTACTGTGAAGAAATTTGTGGCTGATTCAGAGCACAGACTGTTTGTGCAGAAGAAGGCATAATGAGGAAGGTTTCTGCCAGACAAATTAATCGGATTAAGAGGGCAGCTGCTAAAATGCCATTACAAAGCAGCAAACAGGTATTTGAAGCTGCTGGTGCCTCTGGAGTCCCACAAACCTCGGCGTGTAGGTCCTTCAGAAGCTTGCAGTTGTGCATAAACCTACTATTCGGCCATCTCTAACCAATGCTCACAAGGAGAAAAGACTGTAGTGGGCCCAGAAATACATGAAGACAAATTTTCAAACAGTCTTGTTTACTGATGAGTGTTGTGCAACCCTGGATGGTCCAGATGAATGGAGTAGTGGATGGTTGGTGGATGGCCACCATGTCCCAACAAGGCTGTGACGTCAACAAGGAGGTGGTGGAGTCATGTTTTGGGCTGGAATCATGGAGAGAGAGCTGGTAGGCCCCTTTAGGGTCCCTGAAGGTGTCAAAATGACCTTGGCAAAGTATACAGAGTTACTGACTGACGACTTTCTTCCATGGTACAAAAAGAACCGTGCCTTCCATAGTAAAATTATCTTCATGCATGACAATGCACCATCTCATGCTACAAAGAGTATCTCTGCATCATTGGCTGCTATGGGCATAAAAGGTGAGAAACTCATGGTGTGGCCCCATCCTCCCCATGTCATCAATACACCTGGTAAGTGTGTTGGTAGACTTTAGCTACTTCATTAACTGCATCAGGATTGATCATCTCATTCACAATAGCATTGCAGGCAGGTAGTGTTAATGTTTCCGCACAGCGTGTGGCTTTTTTATTTTTGGCAACGAGTTCTGCTACTAAGTAGCTAGAGAGCTTTCTCCGACACCTTTGTGATTTCTCTCATTAAAGTTACCCATTTGTCTGCGTGCTCACAAAAATGAGCACAATAGTTTGTGCTCTTATCTTGAAGTGACGGGTGTTTTGCTTCAAAATGATGTTTAATCATGCATAGGATCATATCACTGTTGAACAGTTTTTCCCCACACACCTAGCATAACGGACTTGGAGCATTGGGATCCTCGGTGGAAATAAATCCAAAGGAAAGGTAGCTTTCGCTGTACTGCCTTGCCTTTACCATCTTAGCTTTCTTCTGACAATTGTCTGGCCCTTCACTTGTCAGAGTTTTGTCCAGGGCCCAGTTCAGAGTTTGAATTCTTCCTCTTCAAATATTTATCCATCGCTGCTTTCCATCTAGTCACCACAACCTCTAGCACGTCTTAACAAGGTCATTAATCTCGGTAAAACACGTGAGTAAGAAGGGGAAAAGGATGGTAGCCATTATTATTGCCACCTACTGACATGGAAGAGCCAGACACCCCTGCATAACAACAGCAAATTATTTGCAATTTTTTGACCAATTAAGAAGTGAAATTAGGAAATTTCCTGAGGAAAAACAAGGATATAGAAAATGCACAGAAAATAAATGCTCCAAGTGGGGGGAAAAAACACTCTCTGTGGACATGTAGCTTTATTCTTTACCTGTGTGGTGGTAATAACTGAAGTAGGATATACTGTCCATTTTTCTTTTCTCACTTTTATCTCATACTACTCGTAGAGGTGACATTCCACGTACCAAAAGCCAGTTTAGAAAGCTTGGGATCAGTCCGCCAAGGTCTCCGCCTTTGACCGCCACCTGATCCACATAGCACCGGACCCCCATGATCCCTCCTGCAGGTGGTGAGCCCACTGGAGGGCGGACCCATGTAACTCCTTCGGGCTGAGCCCGGCCGAGTCCCATGGGTGGAAACCCGGCCACCAGACGCTAGCCTTCGAGCCCCTCCCCCAGGCCTGGCTCCAGGGTGGGGCCCCGGTAACCCCATACCGGGCGGGGTACACTGAATCCTTGATATACAATTCATGAGAGTCTGTTGGATCGTTCTTAGTCTGGCCCTTCACCCAGGACCAGTTTGTCTTGGGAGACCCTATCAGAGGCAAATTGCCCCGGACAACATAGCTCCTGGGATCACTGGGGCACGCAAACCCCCCCACCACGATAAGGTGACGATCCATGATGGGGATCGAGAGATCGCGGATACAAGCGGCTGAAATGAGCTTTCTCCGTAGGATTGCTGGACTCACCCTCAGAGATAGGGTGAGGAGCTCAGTCATCCGGGAGAGGCTCAGAGTAGAACCGCTGCCCCTCCACATTGAAAGGAGTCAGTTGAGGTGGTATGGGCATCTGATTAGGATGCCTCCTGGACGCCTCCCACTTGAGGAGTTTCAGGCACGTCCCACTGGGAGGAGACCCCGGGGCAGACCCAGGACTCGGTGGAGAGACTATGTCTCCCAGCTGGTCTGGGAACGCCTTGGTATCCCCTCTGAAGAGCTGGAGCAGGTGGCTGGGGAGAGGGAAGTCTGGGCTTCTCTGCTTGAACTGCTGCCTCCGCGACCCGGACCTCCGGAAAAGCGGTAGAAGATGGATGGATGGATGGATACTCGTAGAGGCAGTTTGTTCTCCAGTTTGAGCCACAGCCAGCTTTCACTCAGTGTATAGCCCAGTGTTGCCAACTCACACACTAAATCAGGGGTGTCCAATCATGTGCCACAGAGGGCCAAGACCCTGCAGGTTTTCTCTTCTACCCCGTCTCTTCAGCAGGCGTTTTCACTGATCAGCAATCAGTGGAAAGAAGTTCAGTGAAATCTGCTGTTGAAGACACTGGTTGGAGGTAAAGCCTGCAGGGTCTTGGCCCTCGATGGCACATGACTGGACACCCCTGCTCTAAAACGAGGAAAAAAGCTTTCAAGTCTTATAAAGAGGGCAGGCTGAGCTACCACCAATATCTTGTAGACTTCCTCCACATTTTTACACAATAAGCGCTCTGAGGGCAGCTCTACAATGTAAAGGCATGGTCAAAGCTAACTGCCAAGGCTTCTATTTTTTTTTTTAAAGCAAATCAAAACAACCTGTGCACATGTCACAGCAGACAGCAAAGGTTTGTGTCTGCTGTTGTCTGAGGTAAGTTTACAGTATCTGTGGCAAGGTAAACTTGTCTTTTCCGGAAGATTAAGTTGCCTCACAAATTTCTGTGTATGCATCCCACCCTGTTACTTCCCCCCACGCAAAGCTCCCTCTATCTCACTCCTAATTTTTCTGAAAAGCTGACAGCTCTGATAATACCATCCAAGTTGAGTTTTTGGACAAATGCACCGCTGTGCATCTATGTGGATCCTGCGCATGTTGTCTAAACTGGTGCAGAGGGCAAAAATCAGCACAAATGTACGCCTTTGCTGGGAGCAGTGAGAAATTTGCAGCTTAAACAGGGCACTGAACTGAGAGAGCGTTACAGTGTTTTTCACGGAGGGAGGAAGTGTGACACAGCACAGCTTAAGTTGTCCGCCTTGATGAGCACCAAAAAGAAAACAGTACGGCGATGCAGTTGCTCTCAGGTCTTCGTTATACGCCGTGAGTGTGTGGGTGTGCAGACTAAAGGAAAAGAGCAGCGCACACACGTGTCATCAGCAGTTTCAAACCTGCTGACCTCACATAAAATCAGGGTAGCCGCAGAAAGCATCCACTTTCTTCCCCTTCCCATTCCTGCCTCAACCCACACCCCACCTCCCGACACCCCCTAACTCAATAATGTAGATTTTAATGTGTGCGAGTCCAGAAATATATGAGGGCAGGAATGAGAGGAAGAGAAAAATGTAGGGAAAAAATGTGAAGGCTAAGGAGCAGCGTGTGCTAACAGACACGTTTACAAACCGTTAGCATTAAACACATGACTAATAATATTCTGAGTCAAGAACTGCATGTATGCAGAGCTGTTTCTGGTTATAAAGCAGAGTATGCAAGTGCAAAGGGATCCCTCAGCCACTAAGGGGGGCCAAGGCTATAAGTTCACCCTCAACCATTTTTTTTTTTTTTGGGGGGGGGGGGTGTAAAATTAAAATTTTTGTGTAAATTTGCAAGATTTTCTTATAAATTTGTAACTTTTTCTTGTACATTTGCAACTTTTGGCTACTTTTTGTTGCAAATTTGCAATTTTTTCCTCAAATTTGCAACTATTTTTCTTGTAAATTGGGAACTTTTCCACACTTAAGCTTGCACCTTTTTTTGTTGAAAAAGCTACTTTTTTCTTGTAAATCTGCAACTTTTTCCTCATAAATTTGTGACTTTTTCCCTTGTAAATTTGCAACATTTCCCTCTTAAAGTTGCATCTTTTCCCCCCAAAACTGGCAACTTTTTACATGTAAATTAGCAACTTTTCACATGAATTGTCAACTTTTTTCTTGTAAAATTGGGATTTTTTTTTCTTTCAAATTTTCAACTTTTTTTCTCAGAAATTTGCAACGTTTTTGTAAATTTGTAACTTTTATCTCACATATTTGTCCTTGTAATTTTGGAACTTTTACCAAGTAAATGTGCAACTATTTTTCTTGTAAATTTGCAGGTTTTCTCTCTTAAATGTATAACTTTTTTCAAAAACTTTTCTTACAAATTAGCAATTTTTTTTACATAAATTGTAAACTTTTTTTCTTGCAAATGTGTGATTTTTCCCCCTCATATATTTGCAATATTTGTTTTTTTTTGCAAATTTGCAACTTTATTTCCTCATAACTTTTAATTTTTTCTCAAATTTTCAACTTTTTTCCTCGCAAATTTGCATCTTTTCTCTCTTAAGGGCCACGAATGCTGATGAACTTAATGATTTTGGGATTTGCCAACTTTTGTACCAAATGTTGGCAAAAAACAAACTAGTATCTCACAGTGCAGCAAATGCTGGCAAACGCTGCGTTTTTGGGGGTTTTCGTCAGGTTTCTTAAAAGGTTGCAAAACAGTTTCCACACAGCTTTTAAGGTCGGGCACCAATTAAACTTTATTTGTATAGCGCCTTTTCACAACAAAAGTCCTCTTTTGTTGTGAAAAAGGCACTATAAAAAAGGCACTAGAGAAGTTTTGTTGTAAAGGGTCTTTAACAGTTGCTAGTGTTCACCATTAGGTGAACCAAGAAGAACTTTAGCGACACGTATTACGACCATTTACAACCATCTGGAAACATTTACAACTATTTTGCAAACGTTTGCAATTGCTCACGGAAAAATACCAGCTTGCAATTTAAAAGAAAAACTGCTTTTTTTCTTGTAAATCAGGAGCTTTTCACATACTAAATTGCCAATTGACTTGTAAATTTGCAAATTTTTCTCATATATTTTCTACTTTTTTCTAAGAATTTTGTACCTTTTTCTTGTAAATTCGCTGTTTATTGGGATGCTGGTTAAGTTTTTCCTCTATGTAATGTTTTTTTTTGCTGTTCATCGATACAATAACCCAAGTTTATCTTTTAATATTTTTTTCCCAAAGGGGAGTGATTCCATTCTTTTTTTTTTTTTTTTTTTATTGTAAAGTGTCTGAACTTATCCCCATTCCAAAACACGGGCCCCCAAAAAGCTAGTAACGGCCCTGCTGGCTACTACCCACCTCTGCATGCAACCCCCCCCAAATAACATACACTTTAATATGTGTGAGGAGGGAGAGAAAGGGGAGACACTTTTAAAAACCATTAGCATTAAGCACATGGTTAATTATATTCCCAGTCAAGGACAGCCTGTGTGTGTGTGTGTTTACATTCTGTAGATAAAGAAAGTAAGAAAAAGGCCAAACAGGAAGACCAGAGGAGAGAAAACGAGGGACTGGGGGGGGGGGGCAGTGTGTGTGTGTGTGTGTTTGTAAGTGTTTGTGTTCTTGGCTGAGCAGCTCCTCTCTATTTATAGAGCTGCTGCGGCTCCTTCCTGTTTCTGGAGCTGCACCATCACGCCAGGAGAGGGGTGGTGGAGGGGGGTGGGGGAGGCAGAGGTGATGAGAGGGAGGAAGTGTGAGTGGGCGAGTGGGAGGGGAGACGGGTCTTGTTTGAGTCTTTAGTAAATCAACAGATCCACCCCTTCTCTCCCCCCCAATGCTAAACATTCCAGGCTCAGTCGGCAGCTACGAACAAAATGACCATCAGAGGAAAAGAAAATGCAGAAACTTCACCACACTAATGTAATAACTGGGGTTTATATTTCTGCAAGTGATGCTCGTGTGTACCGACCGTAACAATAAACTCTTGCAGTGATTGCTTCCGTGATATTAACAGCTTAGAACCATCAAATGCTGACCTATTATCTTTTTTCCCTAAATCACGCTGAAACTGTAAATGAGACCATTTCTGGTTTAACAGTGGCGCAGCCTGGCTGAGCGCTCCTCACTGGCAGATGTGGTAAATTTAGCTTATTTCATGATATGAAGGCACAAAGCCATTAGAAGATTTTTTTTTCTGATATAATTTAAGTGCAGCACTGAGAAGGACTTTGACTGCTGATATGTTTCAGATGGATAAACTAGATAAAACTTTTAGAAACTCAAGATTTAGTGATGTCTGTTATTTAAGGCTGACCTTAATTCAGCACAATTCAGTATAAACTGCAATATAAAATACAAAGACTGCTCACTTTCTGCCAGTTACATAGAAAGAGCCCCTATTATGCTTCTTTGTGTTTCTGCTTTATTTCAGTGCATTAAGTAGGATTTCTGCGACATACGGTCTACAGCCCAGAATCCACCTGCACAGGAGCTCTCCTCTCCCACAGAAATTAGGACTGCAACCAGTAAGATTTGAAGGGGAATGAGGGGAGATGGCAGCCCTCTTGTTAGCAAAATGACCCCAAAATGACCCCCCACCCCCATACATGGGTGTTAATCAGGCTGGGTGTGTGTGTGTGTGGGGGGGGGGGACATATCCCCACCAAAGCTGGAAAAAAAAGAGGGAATTGCCCCCCCCCCCATTATCATCATAAACCTTTGAATATTATGTTACAGAGCTCAATAAAATTACTGTGAAGCATCAGTTCTAAGCAGAAATGCAAAACATCCTGTACATTTGCAATACTTTTCTCATAAGTTAGCAACTTTTTCCTCATAAATTTCAATTTTTTTCTGATAAACTTTCAACCTTTTTTCACGTAAATTTGCAACATTCATCCAGATGCCAGGTAATTTTTTTATCATTACCATTCTATGTAATTAAATTGTAATTTCCAACTTTTTTAATCTGGCAACTTTTATCATATTTTTGCCCCTTTATCTTTTACACCGTCATAACTGTGTTACCACCACATAGTGATTAGAAGTCTGTTATCAAGTTCTTAAACACAGCCTTAATTTGTCCATTTTTTTCATGCATTCCCGCTGGAAAACAGTTGAAATGACATGGATGGCTGTTAGAAGCTAACCGCGACTTAGCTTCAGGCATCCGTGTTAGTTTCGGCACACTTCACTCACTTTTTCTTGGCATCTTCAGATGAAATAAATAGTGAATCATCACATACTATGTGGACAGAGACCACAATTCTTTTTGTCACAAGCCGTTTTATTTTTTATCCATGTTCTGCTACTTCTGAACAGCACTAACTGTACTGCTTCGGCGTGCGGTGTTTACTCGTTACTCCGTGGTCACGTCTTACCGGGGCAGCACATGAAAAGCATTTTATACAAATGCACACAAGAGGGAGGAGGGGAAAAACCCAAAAACCCGATATGAGCAAGATTACGTTGGTTTTGGTTTTATTTTGGTGAACCGCCCAGCCCTGTTTGAGCTTATTTTGTTATATTTTATTATAATCCGGCCCGGACACCTCCTCGACTAGCAGCTATTAGCAACCGTCAGCAGAGGTAGCCGTTCATTCATTCAGGGTCTGAGGATCGGTCATATGCTATCGACTGATTACTCAAACCTGTCTCTGATAACGCTTTATTTGGACTTTCAAACCCTAACATCCAGCCAATACTTGTTAGCATGTTATTCAGTCCAACATTCAAAGCTAAAAGCTAACGTTAGGCTCAAACATGATGTCGCCATCAAAGCATAAAATCTCAGAGAAACAACAAAAGCGGGAGGGTGGGTTGAACTGGGCCTCATCAGCCATTAAACAGCCTGTTTTGATGACAGCTCCTTCTCCATCTGTAAAATGGTACTGCAACAACAAAACCCTGAGCCGTTTTGACCAAAGCATGCCACAGACATTTCATTAACACCATGGGAGCTGTTGAAAAAATTCCCGAACGCTCCATACTGCCCTGATGGAAATATCCAAAACATAAGCTGCTCCAGCGATGCACTACTCAACAATCTGTGAAGAGCAGATTCATCATATGTTAATGTACATTTGGGACTGAATGACATTTTGTGCAGATATTTCCTGCAGGTGACTGCTGTTTTCCCCTCATCGCTTTATTTTATTATAATATCATCATCATGCTACATGGAAAAACAAATCCAGTGTGAGCCCTGCCTGCAGCTATAATTATATAAAAAATATGAATACAAGACAGAATAAGAGAAGTGAAAGAGTGAAGGTGATGGTGGTGCGGGTGGTGGTGGGGGGCATCCTGGCTTCGTGGCCAGATGGTCACCAGGAGGGGCCTGACAGCTGTGTGTGAGCGAGCGTGTGCCGAGAGGGCGAGATGGGGACAGATTGTGTCCAACACCTGTCCTCCGTGGACACCGTGACAAAAGAGCGAGCGCGGCAACGGCGGCAACATCAAAACACGGCGAGAGAGAAACTCGAAGGAGGTGAGAGACGGTGAGGCAAAGACCAGGCTTGGAAACAACAAAAGAGAGACACAAAAAGACAGAGCGAGAGAAAGAGAGCGATAAACTGGAAAAGAATGATGAGAGATGAAAGACACAGATGGGAGATCTGCGGCGGGATTTTCCCACCTGTGCTGCTTTTATAGCAAACCTTTTTCCCCACTATCACACGTCTGCAAACAAACTACACAACCTCGGCGCGAGCCTGTGTTGTGTATAAGTTGTCCAAGTGTGCGTGTCAAGTGTGCATATCTGCATTTTGTTTCACGGGGGGGGGGGGGGGCTGCTCCTCTGATTGGCTGGGCTGGGCGATGTGCCACGGGAGGCGAGGGAGCGATTGGCTATGTCAGAACCCAGTCGGCTTCTGCCTGCACCGGAGCCTGTCGTGAGGGCAGAGTGGTGCGCGCGCGCACACACACACACACACACACACACAGATTTATGGATGCTCTTGTAGCAGGAGCGACAGTCCCCCCCCCCCCCTTCTCCTTTCACCAGTTTTTGCTCTCTAACGCTGGTGCCTCTAAGCTGAGGGAGAGCGAGCACGGGTTACAGTAAAAGAGAGAGAGGCTGCTATGGTAACAGATCACTGGGGCCCTGATGGCTACTTGGCAGCGAAGCCAGAATCTCAGTGGCTGCACACACGCATGAGTTTGAAGGAGTGTGTGTGTGGTGACCGGAGGACACGCTGAATGGTGGCAGTGTGTGTGTGTGTGTGTGTGTGTGTGTGTGTGTGTGTGTGTGTGTTAAAGCGTGCGCCCTGCGCCCCAGATGTCCTCAGTCGTGCAGATCGATGGCCACACGAGAGCACATCCCACTAACTTGAGTCACGACAGCCGTCTCCTTATTCCTCGGAGTCTGGAGCGGCATCGGGCTGCAGCTTCATGCGTCCACGCATACGAGGGCTGTACACTAAATATGCAGCGGTCCAGATTTTCATTTGTCACATGGGTTTTTGGGTTTCAGATGTGGTGTGTGGATATTCAGCTACCTGATTTTAATAAAGGGTAATCAACTGCCTCCGGCTCACCCTGTCCCTTGCATCCTCTTCTGTCACACCAACCCTCTCCATGTCCTCTTTCACTACAGTCATGAATCTTCTCTGTGGTCTTCCTCCTTTCCTCCTGCCTGGCAGCTCCATCTTCAGCATCCTTGGTCCAATATATCCACTATCCCTCCTCTGCACATGTCCAAACCATCTTAGCCTTACTTTGTCTTCAAACCGCTGAACCTGAGCTGTCCCGTTGATATACTCATTTCTAATCCTGTCCCTCCTAGTCACTCCCAATGAGAATCTTAGCACCTTCAACTCTGCCACCTCCAGCTCCACCTCCTGTCTTTTTGTCAGTGCCACGTTCTCCAAACCATATGTCATATAAAGTACCACTACTGTCTTGTAAATCTTTCCTTTCACTCTAGCTGCTATCCTTCTGTCATAAATCACCCGACTTTCATCTTCACCCACTCAACCCTACCTGTGCTCTCTTCTTCACCTCTCTTGTGCACTGTCCCTTGCGTTGGATGGTTGACCCCAGGTATTTAAACTCATCTACCTTTGCCATCTTAATTCCTTGCATCTTCACCATTGCACCTGCCTCCTTCTCATTCACGCATGTATTCTGTGTTGCTTCTAATGACTTTCACTCCCCTTCTCTCCAGTGCATACTCGTCTCTCTCCAGGTTCTCTTCCACCTGCTCCCTACTCTCACTACAGATCACAATGTCACCTGCAAACATTATGGTCCACGAAGACTCCTGCCTGATCTCGTGTGCCAGCCTTGCCCATCACCATGGCAAACAAGAAGGGGCTCAGAGACGATCCCTGATGTAATCCCACACCCACTCCTACAGCACCCCTGACTGCCATCTCGTTGTCCTGATACATGTCCTGCACCACCCTTGCATACTTCTCCGCCACTCCTGACTTCCTCATACAATGCCACAATTTCTCTCTTGGCACCCTACATCATCTTTCTGTAATCATGTATATTGACTTTGTATTAAAAACCTTATGATGTCGTCATCTCACTATCCTTATATTCTATACTCTTCTTTCAATTTTTTGTCCTTTTTAAAATCAAGACAATGACCAAAGTTTATTTTTTTAATATTTTTTGGGGGAGAGGAGAGACCTCCCACCCATTTCTAAGGCTTTTAATTATTTTACAAAAATAGCCCCCCCCCCAACACAATCTCGCATAGGGCCCTTGATAAGCTAGAAATGGCCCTGCTTAAATAAAAACGCTGCTGTTGCCGCCCTCTCTTCACCTCCTTCTCTAATTTCTCTGTGTGCATAACTAGGTCATGCAGTACTAGACTGCTCTTGTTATGCTTTGAATGTGTGCGTTTGTGTGTTTAGACAGCCTAAACACAAACCTTAGCCGGCCCTGCAAAGAACAAAGTCCAACACGGTGCAACTGCATTCAGCAAACAAATGCAACTCACACAGAGAGTAATAGTGTGAGCAGTACAGTGATGATATGATTTCTTCATCATTGGCAGCCATGTGGAAAGGGTGTTAATCCCGCTAAATTGTCTGTGTACATGTCTCAGTTTTGGCTTTGTATTTGCCAACATGAAAAGCACCGACACTTCACCTGAGATTTGGCATCACAGCCAAGCAGTAATCAGAAAGTAACCAGATTACAGCAATATGACAGCAATATGACAAATTGCAAATATGACGCTCCTGTACAAGTTAGTGCGACACTCCAGGGTTAGTCCAGACTCCACAAACACACAATAGGAGACAAATGTTATTCAAATAATTACCAGGTAAATAAATAGCTGCTATTGTTCATCATAAGGGCACATGCAAAGCGTCATGGGTTATGTAAAGGTGACAGCTGCTAAGACTAGTTAAAGCATAGCTCACGCTACCTTCCCTTTCACTCTTGTTGCTATCCTTCTATCACATATCACCTGACTCACGTCTCCACCCACTCCATCAAACCTATGTTCTCTTTTTCACCTCTCCGATCCATTGCTTTGAATGGCTGACCCCAGGTATTTAAACTCATCTACCTTCACTACCTCTACTCGTTGCATCTTTACCGATACACCTGCCTCCCTCTCATTTACACAAGTATTCTGTTTCGCTTCTGACTTTCATTCCTCTTCTCTCCAGTGCTTGCCTCCACCTCTCCAGGTTCTTTTCCACTTATTCCTTACTCTCACTACAGATCACAATGTCATTCGTGAACGTCATAGTCCACGGAGACTCCTGCCTGACCTCATCTATCAGCCTGTCCATCACCATGCAATATGGCTTCAACAACAGATCTCATAAGTGATGAAACAGGGAGGGCGGGTGAACTGGGGCAAATAAGCATTTAAAGAGGCATGCACTGAAATGAGCTGTTCTGAGGAAGACTGTTAAAGATGGGTCAAACTGGTGCCGCAGTAATTAACCCTGAGGTATTTTGACCAAAGCATGTCACAGACGTTTCATTGAGACCTGAGGGAACTTTAAGGCTCAAATGTGTTTTGCAGCTTCATGCAGATTTTTAGGACCAAACAAACTGCTCAAAATTGCTCTTTCTACAGTGCAGGTTGCTGACCCCTCACCTCCTCATCTCCCCAATAAACCTCCATCACTGTTCATTCACCGTTCCTCCTCCTCTGCCATCATCCCTCTCATCTGTGCAGGGCAGGCAGACCCATCATTACCTCAGCATACAAGTATCGATCCACTGGCCCAATGTGAGTGTGTTATTTTAAGATGCTCAGACCTGTAATCAGCATGTTAATGATAGTTATCGCTAAAGCAACGGGCACTGCATGGTTATCCCAGGCCTGTGGATATATGCCAGTGAGCCGAAGCCGAACACACACACACACACGAGGTTGGCCGGAGGCGGGCGGGTGATCTAATGAGGGTCCTCGGGGCCCTCTGGGTCAGATCTGCAGCTACTGTAGGGTCTCTTTCTGTCTGTCATAAGAGTGAGCGTTTATAGCCAAGACATTCATTAGTTGTCGTTTCAAGGAGTCGGTATGCCAGCCAGAGGTTGTGTCAACAGACTATTGTCTGCTATTGACAGATTATTTTTAGCAGCAACAGACAAATCTGAAGGTTATCCGTCAATTTGACAGATTACACTGAGGGTATACATTTGTGATATAGTTCACAACAACAGTCATCTCATAGCACTTTCAACTGTAGGGGAAGCCCCCACAATTGCAGAAAGACCCCAGCAATCAGGCGATCCCCTGTGAAAAAGCGCTTGGTGACGGTGGAGAGGAAAAACTCCCTTTTAACAGGAAGAAACCTCCAGCAGAACCAGGCTCAGGGAGGGGCAGTCATCCGCTGCGACTGGCTGGGGGGTGAGGGCATAGAGAAGATGAAAAGAACAGACATGTAGAGAGCAAACAGCACGATGGGGACTCAATCTATGGGAGAGAACAAACAGATGTTAATGACCAGCAAAAATATTTTATTGAGAGTGAAGAAAGGAGTGAAGCCCAGTGCATTGTTGGAGGTTCCCCGGCTGTCTAAACCTATTAGCAGCATAACTAAGGGAGGGTTCAGGGCCACATGATCCCTCCCTAATTGTAGGCTATATCAAAAAGGAAGGTTTTAACCCCATTCTTAAAAACAGAGGTCGAGTCTGACTCCCGAATCCAGATTAGCAGCTGGTTCCACAGGACAGGAGCTTGATAACTGAAGGCTCTGCCTCCCATTGTACTTTTAGAGATTCTAGGTATTACAAGTAATCCTGCATTTTGGGAGCATAGTGCTCTGACAGGATAATAGGGTAGTATCAGATCTTTTAAATAAAAAGGGGCCTGATTATTTAGGGGTTTTGTAAGTCAGAAGAAGGATTTTAAACTTAATTCTAAACTCTATGGAAAGCCAATGAAGGGAGGCCAGAACCAGAGAGATATGATCTCTCTTTCTAGTACTCATTAAAACTCTTGCTGCAGCATTTTACAACTAGGACAATATCAGTCACTATGGAGGGTGACAATATGTATGGGTACATATTCATACCATGTAGGGTAACTAAATAGACGGTTATGCTGTCTAGTCCATCTAGCTACAATGCTCCGCACTGTGTATATATATATTTATATATTTATGTGTACATATGTATATTCACTGCTCTTATTTTCTTTCTTCTAAATCATTGCTCTGAGTGTTGCTATCCCTGTGTTGTTGCAATCCTGGAATTTTCCCATTGTGGGACTAATAAAGGCTTATCTTTATCTTATCTTATTTTGAATCAGCTGAAGACTTTTTAAAGATGTTTTAGGACAATCTGATAATAAAGAGTTACAATAATCTAATCTCGAGCTAACAAAAGCGTGGATCAGTTTCTCAGCATCACTCTGAGATAAGATGCTCCTAATCTTGGCAATATTATGCAAATGATAGAAGGCAGTCTTAGAAACAAGTTTAATATCTGAATTGAAAAACAGATCTTGATCAAAAATAACTCCAAGGTTCCTCACAGAACTATTAAGAGAAAGAGTAACCACATCCAAAACTAAGAGTTTGATTTGGAAAGTTTTTTTTGGACCAGCTAGATTGACTTCAGTCTTATCTGAATTTAATAGCAGGAAATTACAAGTCATCCAAGCTTTGATTTCCTTAAGACAGGCCTCTTACTTGGCTAATTCACAGGGTTACAAAAATAATTTTTTTGTAAGTTGTCTGTTTTTTTCAACTGATTTAAGAAAAGTTTGCACCGCTGAATCTGAAAATGACATCTGTTTCTCTCGATCAGGGCAAAAAAAATCTGATCTTCTGACTAAATCGATTACATTTTTGTGACATTATCGGTTGATTTTTGTTAATATTTCTCATCCAAAATAGATTTTAAGAGAAAAAAATCATTTTCTAACACAATTTATTGATTAAACGTTACAAACTTCGATTACTGTAAATTGAATAGTAGACAATGATAAAGGTAAGTACATGTAAATTGAATGTTACGTCATCATTGTTCAAAATTCAGAGCTTCAACTTCCATTTATTCAAACCTTTAGAATGCTCAGCGGCAGGGATGTCTCTCTTCAGAGTCCAACAGTAATCAGCCATTATGACAATGTCATAAATTGGCGCATGCAAACTCTTCAGAGTTGGAGAAATTTCAAGAAATAAAAAAGAATTTTGCATCATATAAAGCGAAAATACCCGTACATGTAAACAAAAACGTAAAAAACAACATGTGGCCATACTTCAAAAAGTTGACCTGATTGAGCAAAACCAATCTGATTTTTGGATTCAGGACATCAAAATTGTCCTAAATCAGCTAAAAAAAAACAACTTAAGAGACAATAAATTTGGTGTTGACCAGTGTTACTGTCATCTGGCTTCATTGACAGGTAAAATTGTGTGTCATCTGCATAGCAATGAAAATGTACAGTATACAGTGCTTTCTAATAATGTTGCCTAGCGGAAGCATATATAAACTAAAAAGAATAGGGCCTAGCACAGATAGCTGACATGAACAAACTGGAACCTATCAGATAAGATCTAAACCACTGCAACGAAGTTCCATTAAGTCCAACATAGTGTTCTAATCTATCAAGTAGAATGATCGATCGATAGTATCATAAGCTGCACTAAGGTCTAAAAGGACAAGCACAGAAACAAGTTCATTATCAGATGCGATAAGGAGGTCATTAGTGACCTTCACTAAGGCTGTTTCAGTACTATGATGGATTCTAAACCCAGATTGAAACTCTTCAAATAAACCATTTCCCTGCAAGTGGTCAAATAATTGCATAACAACAACTCTAAGATTTTTGAAATGAAAGGCAGATTAGAGATTGGTCTATAGTTAGCCAAAACTCCTGGATCCAGCGTTGGCTTTTTGAGTAAAGGTTCAATTACAGCAGTTTTAAAAGCCTGCGGTACATGGCCTAATGTTAATGAAGAATTATATGAGACTAGTGCCTACCTGCGCATGCCCGTAGAATGCAGGTGTAAACAAGGGTGTAAGCAAGCACGTCAGCACTCATACAGTGATGCCTGCCTTTGATCTTTGATGGTGTCATAGCAAGTCCTATGAACTTTGATGATGTCATAGCGAGTCTTATGATCGTGAGTGATGCCTGCCTTTGATCTTTAATGTCCTATGATCGTGAGTGAGCGTGAGTGATGCCTGCCTTTGATCTCCGATGATGTCATAGCAAGTCCTATGATTATGAGTGATGCAGTCCAAGGACGGATAATTTTTTCACACATAAGGAGTCGATAGGAACATCATAGGACATCATGCAGACATCATAGGAACATCATAGGCGGTCCTATGATCTTTGGTCATGACACACACACAGACAGAAATACTGACAAGAGATTTCTTGAAGAATAATGAGATGAGACGCAGATACGTCACAAAGCTATGAGGAAAAAAAAATCACAAAGCTCTGAGGATAATGTCACAAAGCAATGAGGAAAACATAAAGCTAGGAAAACGTCACAAAGCTATAAGGAAAACGTCATCAAGCTATGAGGAAAATGTCACCAAGCTATGAGGAAAATGTCACAAAGCTATGAGAAAAACGTCAAAGTTAAAAGGAAAACATCAAAGCTATAAGGAAAACATGTTAATGGAGGAAAAATACAAAATTGTTAGCCAATATAAATATCTTGGGTTAATAATAGATTCACAGCTTTCCTTTAAAGCCCATATTGCTAAATTGTGTAAAAAAATCAAGTTAAATCTTGCAAATTTTCGTGCAATTCGAAATGAAATGTCAACTGAAGCCGCAAAAATATACTTGCATTCAATGATTCTGAGTCACTTCAACTATTGCCTAACTAGCTGGTCCCAGGCGGGTTTGAGTGCAAAAAAAACATTGGAAGTTTTGTACAAACAAGCAGTTAAAGTTATGGATAAAAAACCTAGGCATTATCATCATTGTGCAATTTAAAAAAATACAGTCTTTTAAATTGGGATAGTCTTCATACATTTGCAAATTTAAATTTGACTTATAAAGGAACATACCGGTCGCTATGGAGGGTGAGAATATGTATGGGCACATAATCATACCATGTAGGATAACTAAATAGACGGTTATGCTGTTTCATCCCACCTAGCAACAATGCTCTGCACTGTGTGTGTTTATATATTTACATATTTATTCCATCTAGCTACAATGCTCTGCACTGGGTGTGTTTATATTTATATATCTATATATTTATTCCATCTAGCTACAATGCTCAGCACTGGGTGTGTTTATATTTATATATCTATATATTTATTCCATCTAGCTACAATGCTCCGCACTGTGTTTTTTTTGTAACTTAGATTTTTATTCATTTTTCATCATATATAATGCATTCAGATCACATTCTACATTTAAAAAACAAAGGGGTTAGGGTAGGGAAAAATAAAAAAAAATAAACAAAATAAAAATAAAAAATAAAAAATAAAAGGGGGGGGGACAAATGTTGGAGCATCAAGTTTTTAGTTTCCATCTCTTAATTCTTCTGGTTTTTTCAGTGTCTTTGGTTATTCTTTCAATTTCTGCCTCGTTGTTGCACTTTGTAGTGTGTCCATTTCCGCCATTTTTTCTCCCGTATTCCTTCTTGCATTCTTCGTCGATATGTTAGTTTTTCCATCATACGTATGTCCTCAACAATGTCAGTCCATTGTTCTTGGTCAGGAAGAACTTCTGATCGCCATTTTTTTGTGATAGTTTTTTTACATGCAATCAACAAGATTTTAACTAGATATCTGTCCTCAGCCTGTATAACACTGTCTTTTTTAAGATCACATAAGTACATCAGGTTACAGTTCATTGGTATATTATATCCTAATATCCTCTGTATTGTCACATGCATAGATTTCCAAAATGATGATATTTTGTAGCATTTCCAAAACATATGTGAGTGGTCTGCATTTTGAGCCCCACATCCCCTCCAGCATAAAGATTGGGTATTTGAATATTTTCCTTGAATCTGTGGTGTAATGAAAAAGCGAATCAGGTTTTTCCATCCAAATTCCCTCCATGCCCTTGAATTTGTTGATGTGTGTTGTGTTTTCCATATTTCCTGCCAGCTTTCTTCTGTTATGTTTAAATTGAGCTCTTTCTTCCATTTCTCCTTTATATAGTTACTTGTATGATTGTTTGTCATAAGTTTCTGATATAGTTTTGAAATAATTCTTATTTCCTGCATATGAGCTTAAAATAAGTTGTATAATCTCGTTCACATCTGTTTGGAGGTTATGCCTAATCTTCTTCATATAGTAATCTCTCATCTGCAGATATCTGAAAAATTCCGATCTTTCTAATTTAAATTTTCTCCTGATATTTACAAAGCTCCCGAGATCTTTTTTTCCCGATACTGCCCCATGCTGTGATTCCCTTGTTCACCAGATTTTTGTATCCCCTATCTTGTTTTGCCGGTTCAAACTGACTGTCAAATGCTACCCATTTCAATAGTTTTATGTCTTCCCTTATATTATATTTTTGTACTATTTTATACCACAGTTCTAAAGTAAATTTAGTGATTGGGTCTATTTGTTTGATTTGCTTATATGCATCTTTATCCCCTATTATGCTTTGTACTGGGAGTCCCTCAATTTCCTTTTCCATTTCTTTCCATTTTGCCTCATATCCCTCGTCGCACCAACATATGATATATCTTATTTGTGCTGAGTAGTAATATTCCTTTAGACTCGGTAGGCCCATGCCTCCTTTCTCTTTTGGTAATTGGAGGGTTTTATATTTCACTCTTGGTTTTTTACCTCCCCAAACAAATCTCGATATCATCCTGTCCCACTTTGAGAATTGGGCATCTGGAATCTCTGTTGGTATAGCCTGGAAGAGGTAAAGTAATCTAGGTTGTATGCTGATTTTGACTGTCTCAATTTTTGAATTCAGATCCACATTTAAGATTGACCATCTATCAATATCTTTTTTTATTTCTTGTTCCAACCTATCATAGTTTGCTTTATATATTTTGCTTAGGTCTTTAGGTATGTTCACTCCAAGGTATTTTATTTCTTTTTGCTTCCAGTTTAGTTTGATCTTATCAGTTATCTGGTTTAGAGGGTTATAGTGGAATGTCAGTATTTGTGTTTTTGTTATGTTTATCTTGTATCCTGATAATTTTCCAAAATTTTCTATCAAGTTCATCATTTCCATTATTGATTTATCTGGTTGTTCAAGGTAAACTATAATATCGTCTGCAAATAGCCCAATCTTGTGTTCCGCCCCCTTTATTGTTACACCTTTTAATTTCTTATTTTGTCGTATCGCTTGAGCCAATGGTTCTATGAACAGAGCAAACAAGGTGGGCGATAAGCAGCATCCCTGCCTAGTTGATCTTTGTATATTTACTTTGTCTGTTAAGCTACCGTTTATCTTGATTCTTGCCACAGGTTCTTGATATAGCGTCCTTATGCATTGTACTGATTTTTCGTTAAATCCAAAGCGCTCCAGTACACTATATAGGAATTTCCAGTTAACCCTGTCAAATGCTTTTTCTGCGTCTAAACTCATTATTACTGCGCTTTTCTTTTCTTTATGTATTTGGTTAATTATATGTATTGTTCTCCTGATATTGTCATGTGTTTGGCATCCCTCTATGAATCCAGTTTGATCATCTTCTATCAATTCCGTCAAGAATGTCTTTATTCGTTTACATATAATTGTTGTGTATATTTTATAATCTACATTTAATAAAGAGATTGGTCTATAGTTTCCGCATTGTTCTTTATCTTTCCCTGGTTTTAAAATAACTGAAATGATTGCTTCGTTCCATGTTGGAGGTATTTTGTTGTTGTTCAGCGTCCAATTAAATGACTTTAGGAGTTGTGGCGTGAGTTCTTCTATAAACAGTTTATAAAACTCAGAGGAGTATCCATCACTACCTGGTGATTTACCGTTTTTAAGTGACTTAATCACATCTCTGATCTCTTGTGTTGTTATTTCTGCTGTTAGTTTTTCATTTTGTTGATTTCCTATTGATGGCAAGTCCAATGTGTCTAGAAATTTTTTGATATCTTTAGTATTTGTTTCTTCAGGTTGCGAGTATAGTTCTTGGTAGAAATTATGGAAAATTTCTTCGATGTTTTCTGGGTTAACTGTGGTTTTATTTGTGGTGGGGTCTTTAATCTTGTACACATTATTCATTGTTTGTTGTTTTCTTAACCGTTTTGCCAGCAGTTTTGTGGCTTTTGGCCCCGTTTCATAATATTTTTGCTTTAGATATCTATTTTTCCTTTCAATTTCATCCATTTGTGTTTCTTTTATCTTTGTTTTTTCTTCTTTAATTTCTTGATATATTTTTGGATCATTTGTGCTTTGATGTTTACGTTCTAATTCCCTCAGTCTCTCACATCTTTGTTCATACGCTTCCAGTTTAGTCTTATTTGCTTTTCCTGTTTCAACAATTAATTTACCCCTTAACACGGCTTTTAGTGCGTCCCATAGTATTGTTGGGTCCACTTCTTCATCGTCATTCTCTTGGATATATTCGTTTATGTTTATTTTTATTCTTTCTTTCATTTTCTCATCATTTAACAGTCCTACGTTAAGTTTCCATGTTGTTTGTCGTTTTCTATTGTTTAAATATATTTCCATGTATATAGGATTATGATCTGATATTTCTGCCCCTCCAATCCAACAATTTCTCACCCTGTGTCTGTCACCTTCATTCATAAGGAAGTAATCTATTCTAGAGTGTACTTTATGGGCTGCTGAATAATGTGTATAGTCTTTTTCGAGTGGGTGTAGGTCCCTCCATATGTCTACCATACCCATTTCTGCCAGAGAGGTTCTTATGAACTTTGTTACATGTTTTTTTGTCTTCTTAACACTTGTTGTGTCAACTTCATGATCCATGACAGCATTTAAGTCTCCTCCACAAATTAGGACTCCTTCACTGTGTGTTGCTATGAGATCAAACAGATGTTGAAAAAAAACCCTTGTCACTTTCTGGTGGGGCATAGATGTTCACTAATGTGATCTGCATACCATCTATTCTTCCCTTTATTATTACATACCTGCCTTCTTTATCCTGGATTTCCTGTTCACTTTCAAATTGTATTTTGTTTGAGATTAGTATCATAACCCCCCTTTTTGCTCCTCCCTTAAATGAACTGTAGTAGGAGTTCTTATAGCCAAATCTCTTTAGTTTCACATGTTCTGCCTTGCTCAAATGTGTCTCTTGCATAAATATAATTTCAGCTTTTTCCTTCTTGAATTTTCTTATTATTCTTTCCCTTTTAACAGGTGAGTTCAGACCATTCACGTTTAGTGTCATTATCTTAAGATTTTTACCCATATTCATGTTTTTCCATTTTTTTAACTTGTGCTCCTAGCCCCTTTAACAACAAAAATAACACATATTTATATAAAAACACATTAAAAAAACTCGACCTCCGTACTTTGGGCCTTTCTTCTGCCCACTGGTCCCTGTTGGTGGGTGGGGGGTTTGTCTTCACAGAGTGAAGGGCCCTCCCTAGACTTCTAATTACTATCAAAGTAATAGTCATAAGTCTAGAAATGTCCAACAAATATCACTTAAACCTCTCCTAGCCGTCTGTTTCTCTTTTACCTTGTCTTCTTGGCCTTCATTTCTTCTGTGCCTTTCTTAATCTTTGTTATGATCTAGGCTTTCAGTTGAAAGCCTTGTAGCTTGTCCTGGGCCCGCTGCTCTACGTCTCTCCCCCTTCTTCCGCCGTTCACTCGTCTCCACTCCGTCTGTCGTGGTGCGTTCAGGGCCGCCGCTGCTCCAGCCGTCTCCTTCGGCACGCTCACCTCAAGGCCCCGCTCCATCATATCCCGCGCTGCCTCTTCGGCCGTGTTGTAGGTTCTTGTGCCTTCCTCCCAATGAATCCTCATTTTCGTTAGCGGCGTTTGGAATCTAATTTTTTTCTCTTTCAGCGTTTTTTTAATATTGGCATATTTCTTCCGCTGCTGCACGATTTCTGTCGGGTAGTCATGGTCAAAAAATACCTGTTTGTCGCCGATTCGTATCTTTTTTTTCCATGCTTGCGTCAGGATTCTTTCCTTTATGTCATATTTCACAAAGTTTACCACAACTGACCTGGGTGGAGAGTTTGTTTTCGGGTTCTGTGCCGGTGTTCTGTGCGCCCGTTGAATCTGCAGATCCGTTTCTCCGGGTATTTCCAGTTCTTTTTTTAAGAACTGATCCATGAATTTTGTCATCGAGTTGCCTTCAATGCCCTCCGGAATTCCAAAGATGCGCATATTGCTTCGTCGGGATCTGCTCTCCAAGTC
Organism: Pholidichthys leucotaenia; assembly: GCA_020510985.1. Classification (NCBI taxonomy): domain Eukaryota; kingdom Metazoa; phylum Chordata; class Actinopteri; order Cichliformes; family Pholidichthyidae; genus Pholidichthys; species Pholidichthys leucotaenia. The sequence continues at coordinate 63,215,580 of CM035848.1, read as the reverse complement.
GTTTATTTTCTCCTGCATCCTCTGCATTTGCGTCGTCAGGGTCTGTAGTTGTTCGTTTGCCTCGCTTTTCCAATCTTCTAGTTCCGAAATTCGGGTCTGCGCTTCTGTCATACACGCCCGCTGGGAGCGCAGCTCCTCCATGTTTTCCGTTAATTTACACTCCATTTCTCTTCGGAGGTCCATGATTTCCTCCTTAATTTCTTTTTTCAGTTCCTCCTTAAGAGCCGCTAAATCCTGTTGTAGCTGTCGCTTGAATTCTCTCAACTCTTCACCCAAACTGGCGATGCCAGCGTTCATGTTGTCGAGTCTGGTGTCCTCCATTTTCTCTGCTGTGGACATCTCGGTTTTTTGGGCTTTGCGTACAGCGGTTTTTCCTGCGTTGTTGGAGAGGAATTCTTCAATTTTACCCTGTTTTTGTCCTTGTGCCCGGTTCCTTCGTGTTTTCATCCCTTAGTTTATTGATTCGTTTATGTCGAGTTGGCCATTTACCGATGATTTTTAATCCGGCTAGGGAGAGCTCTTTGTTTAAGTGTTATGTCTCTCCGCCATCTTCCCGGAAGTCCTCCGCACTGTGTTTTTATATATCTACATATTATTCCATCTAGCTACATTGCTCCGCACTGTGTGTGTTTATATACTTGCATATTTATTCCACCTAGCTGCAATGCTCCGTACTGTGGGTGTTTATATATTTACATATTTATTCCATCTAGCTACAATGCTCTGCACTGTGTGTCTGTGTCTGTGTGTGTGTATATATATATTTTATAGTAATATGTACATATGTATATTAGCTGCTCTTGCTTGCTTGTTTTTTTTTTTTTTTTCTTGCCTTCTGATTGTTGCTCTGAGTGTTGCTATCCCTGTGCTGTTGCAATCCTGGAATTTCCCCGTTGTGGGACTAATAAAGGCTTATCTTATCTTATCTTATCTTAAAGTACTGCATGATTTGGCTCCAGATCCTCTGGCAGAGTTCATCAGCCAAAGAAACAGCTCTGAGCGTGTCACTCGAGGCTCTGTCAGAGGTGACTGTTTCATTCCTCTGCGCAGAAGCACTTTCAGTAAGTCGGCCTGGTCAGTGAGGAGCGCTAGTGAGTGGAACTCAGTACCTGAGGAGGTTAAACTGCTCACAACATTCAAGGCCTTCACAAAAAAATTGAAAATGTGGCTTATAAACACCTACAGCTGCCAACACTAAAAGATAAGTCTGCTGTGATGTTTGATGTTGTGTTTCAATGTATGGTTTGTTATGTATATGTTATTTGTTACACTAGTGCCCTCTTAAATGTCTAACCATGTTTTTTTCTTGTAGCTGCATTTTACTGCTTTTTTACATCTTGGCCAGGGGACTACAGATGAAAACTAGCCTTTTGGCTAATTCTGGCTTTTTTAACCATGTGTAATCATGTGTTTTATGAAATTGCATTGTCCCTTTTCAAATAAACTAAACTAAACTAAACTATAACATCATCAAGCTATGAGGAAAACGTCACAAAGTTATGAGGGAAAAACAAACACACAAAGACAGACATATGGAGTGTGTGGCGGTAATGCACCTGTAAGCTGGTTGCCAACCACCAATCAAATCTAAAAGAAGAATCTTGAACTATATAGACCGATGATATAGAGTGAAGTACGTGGTGGTAATGCACCTGTAGTCTGGTTACCAACCGCCAATCAAATCTAAAAGAAGAAGAAGATATATATCTCATAAATAAATTAAATTTTTAAGCATTAATTTGCAAGGTTTTTATTATGCATATGTGACTTCCATCCATCCATCCATCCATCTTCTACCGCTTTTCCGGAAATCCGGGTTGCGGAGGCAGCAGTTCAAGCAGAGAAGCCCAGACTTTCCTCTCCCCAGCCACCTGCTCCAGCTCTTCAGAGATGATACCAAGGCGTTTCCAGGCCAGCTGGGAGACACAGTCTCTCCAGCGAGTCCTGGGTCTGCCCCGGGGTCTCCTCCCAGAGGGACGTGCCCGAAACACCTCAAGAGGGAGGCGTCCAGGAGGCATCCTGATCAGATGCCCATTTCCCCTCTGGGGATCAATAAAGTATACAAAATCAAAAAAAAAATATATATATATCACCTCAACTGGCTCCTTTCAATGTGGAGGAGCAGCGGTTCTACTCTGAGCCTCCCCCGGATGACTGAGCTCCTCACCCTATCTCTGAGGGTGAGTCCAGTGATCGTACGAAGAAATCTCATTTCAGCCACTTGTATCCGCGATCTTGTTCTTTCGGTCATTACCCAAAGCTCATGACCACAGGTGAGGGTAGGAACGTAGATTGACTGGTAAATCGACAGCGTTGCCTTAGAACTCGGCTCCCTCTTCACTACAACAGACCGGTACAGCATACACATCACTGCACCGATCCGTCTGTCAATCTCCCGCTCCATTCTCCCCTCACTCGTAAATAAGACCCCAAGATACTTAAACTCCTCCACTTGGGGCAGGAGCTTGTCCCCAACCCGGAGAGGGCAGTGCACCTTTTTCCGGTTGAGGACCATGGACTTGGAGGTGCTGATTCTCAACCCAGCTGCATCACACTCGGCGGCAAACCATTCCAGTAAGACCTGTAGGTCATTGCTGGGTGAAGCCAACAGGACATCATCTGCAAGCACCAGAGATGAGATCCTGTGGTCACCAAGCATGACACCCTCCGTTCCCTGGCTGTGCCTAGAAATCCTGTCCATAAAAATTATGAACAGGATCAGTGACAAAGGACAGCCATGGCGGAGTCCAACTCTCAGTGAGAATGAGTCCGATTGAGTGTTGGCAATACGAACCAAACTCTCACAACGGTCGTACAGAGACCGAATAGCTCATAACAACAAGCCCGATACCCCATACTCCCGAAGCACCCCCCACAAAAAACCACGAGGGACGCAATTGAATGCCTTCTGCAAGTCCACAAAACACATGTAAACTGGTTGGGCAAACTCCCACGAACCCCTGAGGATTCTTGAGAGGGTAAAGAGCTTGTCCGATGTGCCATGGCCAGGACGAAAACCACACTGCTCCTCTTGAATCCGAGGTTCGACCAACGGCTGGACTCTCCTCTCCAGTACCTTGGCATAGACCTTCCCAGGGAGGTTGAGGAGTGTGATCCCTCTAAAGTTGGAGCACACCCTCCGGTCCCCTTTTTTGAAGACAGGAACCACCACCCTGGTTTGCCATGCCAAGGGCACTGCCTCCGACCTCCACGCAATGTTGCAGAAGCGTGTCAACCATGACAGCCCTACAACATCCAGGGCCTTGAGGTACTCAGGGTGAATCTCGTCCACCCCCAGGGCCCGCCCACCAAGGAGATTTTTAACCACCTTGGCGACCTCAGCCCCTGTGATAGGCGAATTGTCCTCCTCGTCCACAAGCCCCACTTCTTCTGTGGAAGGCGTATCAGTGGGATTGAGGAGATCCTCGAAGTATTCCTTCCACCGCCCGACGACATCCCCAGTCGAAGTCAGCAGTGCCCCATCCACACCATACACAGTGTGGACAGGGAGCTGCTTCCCCCTCCTGAATGCCAGACAGTTTGCCAGAATCTTTTCGAGGCCGACCGAAAGTCTTGTTCCATGGCCTCACCGAACTCCTCCCATACCCGAGTTTTTGCTTCAGCAACCACTCAAGCTGCACTCCGCTTGGCCTGTTGGTACACCTCAGCTGCTTCGGGAGTCCCACAAGCCAACCAAGCTTCATAGGACTCCTTCTTCAGCTTAATGGCCCCCCTCACCACTGGTGTCCACCACTTGGTTCGGGTGTTGTCACCACAAGATGCCCCAATGACCTTGCAGCCGCAGCTCTGGGCTGCTGCTTCAACAATGGAGGTGGAGAACATGGCCTATTCAGACTCCATGTCTCCAGACTCCCTCAGAATGTGGTTGAAGTTCTTCTGGAGGTGGGAGTTGAGGACCTCCCGGACAGGGGCCTCAGCCAGACATTCCCAGCACATCCTCACTATACGTTTGGGTGTACCAGGTCTGAATGGCATCCTCCCCTGCCATCGGTTCCAACTCACCACCAGGTGGTGATCAGTTGACGGCTCTGCACCTCTCTTTACCCGAGTGTCCAAGACATGTGGTCGCAGGTCTGATGACACAATAACAAAATCAATCATCGACCTACAACCTAGGGTGTCCTCGTGCCAGGTGCATATGTCACTTTTTTTTTGTAAATTTGGTACTTTTTCTTGCAAATTAGTCACCTTTCTGCAATAGTTTTTTTCTTATAAATTTGTAGATTTTTCTCATAAATCTGCTACTTTCATTATCATAAATTTGCAACTTTTTTGTTATAAATCTGTGCATTTTTCTTTGAAAATTTGCTACCTTTTTCCTCATAAATTTGCGACTTTTTTCTTGTAAATTTTCAGATTTTTTTTCATAAATCTTCAACTTTTTCCTCATAATTTTGCTACTTCAATCATCATTTTTTTTCCTTTTAAATACGTGATCTCTTCCTTGTAAATTTGCAACTTTTTTCTTGCAAGTTAGTGGCTTTTTTAAGTTGCAACTGATTTCTCAAAAATGTTCAACTTTTTCACATAAATTTGTGGTATTTTTGTCATAAGTCTGCTACTTTTGCCATCATCAATTTGCAAATTTTTTTCTTATAAATTTGTGACTTTATCATAAATTTTGAACATTTTCTCATGAAAGTTTATTTTTAATAATTTGCAAGGTTTTTAGTATGCAAATATTACTTTTTCATGTAAAGATGCAACTGTTTTCACAAAGATTGTTCTTGTATATTTGTTACATTTTTCTCGTAAATCTGCTACTTTAATCATCATAAATGTGCAACTTTTTTCTTGTAAATTTGCAACTTTTTTAAGTTACTGAGTTTTAACTGATTTCTCACAAGTTTCAAATTTTTTTCTCATGAAATTTGTGGCATTTTTTCCTCATAAATCTGCTATTTTTAGCATCATAAATGTGCTACTTTTTCTTTTTCTCTCTTGAAATGTGTAACTTCTTGTAAATGTTCAATTTTTTCATAAATCTGCAACTGTTTCTTGTAAATTTGCTACTTGAATCCTCAATTTTTTTTTTAATGCGTGACTTTTTTCTCGTAAATTTGCAACTGTTCTCTCGTAAATTTTCAACTTTTTTTTCATAAATTTGCAATGCTAATATGGATGCTAGTTAAATTTTTGTTCTGTGTAATGGTTTATTTAAAATTTTCTGCTCATCTAGACAATGACGAGTTGTTTTTTAAAATATTTTTGTTGTTGGGGGAGAAAAAAAAATCTCTCCTCGTTTTAAAGAGTTTGAACTCTTCCTGTGCCCCAAACACAATCTTGCACAGGGCCCACAAAACGCTCGAAGCGTCCCTGTATCACGTGCGCCTCTGCCCATCAGCCAAAGGGAAGTAATGCCATGCAGACTGGCTGTGGTCAAACGACTTCTGCATTTCTCCCCAAAACACAACAATTTACCATTCCCATCAGCATGAGGTAAACAAACACATGCAGGTATGAATCCATCCTGATTTATGACTGGATACAGTTTTCTGCAGCCCCCCTCCCTGACATCCATGCACACACACATACATACGGAGGGTTGGCAGTATGGATAAGCCCTATTTGGCAGTGTTGAGGAAGATGCATTTCAGACGTAAATGATATCATTACCATATAAATGACTTCCAGCCAAACACATCTGCTAATGTACCCCCCCCCACACACACACACACAACACAAAAATGGCAGCCCTGTCGTCACACATTATACACAGAGTATTGTTTAAAAATACACGGATACACACACACTGGCACTGATATGGTTTAATCCTGCAGGATGGAAAGACCGAACCTGAGCTATGGAAAAATAACACCCACACATAACTGCACAGGTGGTAAACACAAAGAAGTGGCGGTGGTAGGCATATGAGGAAACCCAAACGCAGGTCAGATGTACTCTTGCTTTCATTAAACTTTGCTGATGCGAGGTTGAGACCTTTCATGTAGAGAAGGTTTAAAGGAGCAGTCAGGAGCTTTATCCACCACTGGATGTTGCAGTAGAGCTCTGCTATCACAACAAAACAAAACAGCAGCTTGGCCACACCTCCTAACATCAGCCTTCACTGCCTCTTCTCCTGACTTTCCTCTGCTAGCAGAATCCACACTAATGGTTAATCACAACTCTGTCTGTGGAGCCTTCCCACTGCCTTTCACCAATCGAAGGTCTTCCAACTTGCTCCTTTGCAGTCTCCAATGAGCACATCATGCCTAAAAGTAAGACAGCAGAGGCCCAGATAAAGTAAGCCAGCTCACTACTGGCAGAACTAGCAGAACACAAACTAAAGTCGCCAGGGGATGCACACATAAGTTAATAACAAAAGAAGCCACATAACCACTGAAACTAAGACATGTTTCAGTTTGTTTCACAGGTTCCCTACAGCTTACACATTATTATTATTATTTGTAATGGGTAAATGACTGAAACAACACAATACCTAGGCTAGGCTAGGCTAGGCATGCTAACAACATCATCAGAGTATTGTGTGTACATAAACTAATATTAAAATGAACCACATCTGTATATAAGAAAGCTAATTCTTTGGATTTTATAGGGGACTCTCACCAACTGGAAAAGTTTTTTTTCTTAACAACAGAAAGCACAAACACTTTATATCAAAATTTTATCCTGAAATATATAGTTTGAGTTTAGATAAACTTGCATGGTTAAGAAAATCCTGGTGTACTCTACTCAAATGTGCCATAGGAATTGATGTGATAAGATGCTGCTGCTGCCTTCCAGAATTTCAATATGCAACAGATTTAAAGAGCTACAGTATAATATATTCCACAATGTTTATATTTCACCATATATTTAGAGTAAATATAAAACAGGAATTTCGTCAAATTGTCCTAAATGTAAAAGTCAAGTTGGTACAAGATTTCATTGTCTGTGGGAATGTAATATCATTCAGGCATTCTGGAGGGCAGTATGCACAAACATTAGTAAAGCAGTAGGTAAACAGGTACCAGTCAATCCACTACTATGTTTACTTGGAAATGTTCCCGACTCTTTGATGCAATATGAGGATGTTATTCAAACACTTCTAATGTTGGCTAGAAAAGTCATTATGGTCAAGTGGGTTGGAGATGAACCTCCCTTCATCACTATATTACAATTACTACATTACTAACTACAATTAGGGAGGGATCATGTGCCCCTGAACCCTCCTTTAGTTATGCTGCTAATAGGTTTAGACAGCTGGGGGACATCCAACAATGCACTGGGCCTCACTCTCTTCACTCTCAATGAAATATTTTTGCTGGTCATTAACATCTGTTTGTTCTCTCCCATAGATCGAGCCCCCATCGTGCTGTTTGCTCTCTACATGTCTGTTCTTTTCATCTTCTCTATCCCCTCATCTCCCAGTCAGTCGCAGCAGATGACTGCCTCTCCCTGAACCTGGTTCTGCTGGAGGTTTCTACTTGTTAAAAGGGAGTTTTTCCTCTCCACTGTCACCAAGTGCTTGCTCACAGGGGATCGCCTGATTGCTGGGGTCTTTCTGCAATTGTGGGGGTTTCCCCTACAGTTGAAAGTGCTATGAGATGACTGTTGTTGTGAAATGGTGCTATACAAATAAAGTTGAATTGAATATATGGAAATCGTTGGTCCTGGAAACCCTGACTTTAATACGGCTGGGATATCATATTGATGGAAAAGCTAGAGTTTTTCTACAAAAATGGACAAAGCCGTTGGACACTCTGGGATTAAACGGTGTTTTGGAATCAAGTGGACAGCAGGTGGATGTGTAAGCGAAAGCCCATGTACAAAAAGGTTTGTTTGGTGGTCTTTTTTTCCTTTTTTTTGTCTCTATGCTGCTGTGGAAGTGTTTGACTGGTCTTGCATTGTTCTGTGAATTTTGATTTTTGAATAAAGTTTAAAAAAATATGAACCAGATCATAACTGGAAATCGGGCATATGTTTCAGTTTGTACCAAAGGTTCATTAGAGCTCATGCAGTGTTATTTGGAATGGATAAATGTTTCATAAGAGATGTAAACATAAGAGATGGGGCAATAGTGGCTCAGGAAGTAGAGCGGGTCATCCAATAACCAGAGGGTTGGCGGTTCAAATCCCGCTCTCCCCAGCCATCCTGCTGCTGTGTCCCTGGGCAAGACACTTCACCCACCTTGCCACAGTGTCCATAACACTGGGTATGAATGTATATAAATGTTCGGTAGTGGTTCGCGAGGCTGCTGGTGCGGATTGGCAGCCGCATTTCCGTCAGTCTGCCCCAGGTCAGCTGTGGCTACAGAGGTAGCTTACCACTATCAATGTCTGTCTGGAGTGAATAATGGACTCACTGTAAAGCACTTTGAGATGTCACTTGACATGTAAAACACCATTTGAATCCAATCCATTATTATTATTAAACAAGCAAGATAATTACAATACACAATTCTATCTGGGCTAACAAATGGTAGCAATAGCCATGGGACAATGGGAACAATAACCAGAAATAAGATAAATGTTTTGGGCCTAAAAGGGGTGGGCCTAAAAAAGTGGGTAACTGAGCTGGCAGTGTAAACAAGAGTCTAAAGATGCCTTCACACCAAATGCAAACGGGCGGCACGAATGTATACAAAGTCAATGGAAAGAGGCGAGCATATGCAAAATCATGCATTTGCGTGTTAACGTCCGACGGATAGCGGTAGCTTTGAGCCTCTGCAGTCATCGGAGTAAAAGTATCAACATTGGAGAGTAAACTAGTTTGAAAATGAGACTGACACTCGCAGACAGAAGGACCGGGAGCACTTCAGCTGAATCGGGATGTCAGAATTATTTGCCCACGGATTCCTGCCATGGATGTGCTAACAAGGCTAGCAAGCTAACAATGTAAACACCCATCTTGTGAAGTTTTGGAGGTAGGGACAACTTTTTCAGGTGAACCCCCGTTGGATAATGTAAACCTAAGCATGATGTTATTTTGGGGATTTCCACAGCAGGTTGAACACTGCTGCAGAAGTTATAAAGGCAACTTCGCCTGTCTGCATCTCACCCAGATGGTGAATTCATGTCTTTTCGTGTGTTTACATTGAGTTATAATCATGCTGCACAAAAAATTTGCCCGTTCGCGTTTGGTGTGAAGGCACCTTAAGAATTAACAGAAAAACAGCCAGAAGAAGGCAGTTCACTTCAGTGGCTGACAGCACTCAGCCACTGCCGAAGATTTTAGATGTTAATTTTTTTTTTTTTCCACAATATCTTTATTGAACCTTTTTTTTTTTTAACAAACATGATACAAACAAACACTAACACTAAAGTACTACAAAAAAAAAAAAAAAAAAAAAAATGCCCTAAAAACACCAACAACCACCAACAAAATCAAGTCTTCAACAATGCTCCTCTGTTTAGTCTAGACAATCCAATACATTAGTATACATATTATGTTCACCAGTTTGGAATTTACAAGGTCCACACACATCATTCACCTTCTTCTTCAAGAGTTATGTTTAAATTTTTTACATAATCAATAAAAGGTCTCCATATATTCTCAAACACAATTTCCTTTGATTTCAGTATATGTTATTCTTTCTAATGGAAGGTTTGTTAACATCTGTCTTAACCACTGAGTCACATCTGGTCTATGAGTCTTTTTCCATAATAGTGCAATACATTTTTTGGCATTAAGCAAACTGAGGTCTATGAATGTTCTTTCACTTTTATTGAAATTATGCTTTTCTGGGTACAGACCCAACAAAAACAGTTTAGGATTCAATATGATTTGTTTTGAGATTATTTTTTCAATTGTTACCCTCACCTCCTCCCAAAACATTCTTATTAATCTACATTCCCATAAACAATGAAATAGGGTTCCTTTACTTTCCATGCATTTTGTGCATGTATCTGGTATATTTTTGTTATATCTATTTAACTCCTCTGGTGTAACATACATCCGCATTAACCATTTGAAATGTATCAATTTAAGGCGTGCATTTATTGATTTGGTTTGAGCTTCTGTACAAGCCAATTCCCATTGTTCCTCTGAAATTTCAATTTGCAGATCTTCTTTCCAGTAGTTTAATCTTTTCAGTGAATTTTCACTTGAAGATAGTGTCAATGAGTTATAAAACTCTGAAATAATACCCTTTCTTTTACTATCTTTCATCATCATTTTTTCCAAGGATGAATAAATAGGTCGAGTGAGAGCTTTATTTTGATTTGATCGAATAAAGTTTCTAAGTTGAAGATATTTAAAAAAATGTGTTCTATTGAGATTAAATTTGATCCTCAGCTCTTCAAAAGACATTATGTTGTCTGCACATGGCAAATATAAATCCTGAATCTTTTGTATCCCTTTTAAATTCCATACTTTAAATACAGCGTCCGCTCTCCCTGGTTTAAAATATTGATTACCCCATATTGGACTAAATTGTGACAATAACTGTGGTTCTTTTAAATAGTTTTTAGCTTCACACCATATTTTGATCATATGCTTTACAAATGGATTTTTAACTTGTTTTTGTAATTTTTTTGCCGAATCTGAGTATATGAATATGGGAAGAGGTAAAGGTAAATTGTATGATTCCATTTCAGTCCAGTGAGGGAGATCATTTGATGAAAAATAATATGTCATAGACCTCAGTTGTGCCGACCAATAATACAACATAAAATTTGGACATTTCAGACCTCCACGATCAAATGGTAAATATAATAAAGACAAACGTAATCTAGCCCTCCTGTTGTTCCATATAAATTCCACTAACTTTTTTTTTATTCTTGAGAATAGATCTAAAGGTGGTGATAAGGGAATGTATTGAAATAAATAAAGTATTTTAGGTAAAATATTACTTTTAAGTATATTGATTCTCCCGATCATCGACATTGGTAGTGACATCCATCTCTGAGTTAACTCATTGATATCTGTCATTAAGGCTTCATAGTTGACACTGGCGACTGATTCTAGCTTAGGCATAATTTGGATTCCTAAATATTTAAACTGATTTACAACATTGAATTGATTTACCTCAGGGGCTGGGTAATTTCTCTGGGTCTCATTTAGCATTAATATTGAAGATTTAGTTTTATTTATTTTATATCCTGATATTTCCCCAAAATTCTTTATTAAATTCAACAAGGTTGGAATTGATTTTTTTAGATTCGACATAAACAAAATTATATCATCGGCGTACAGGGAGATTTTATGTTCTGTTGGTCCAACTTTAATTCCATATATTTGTGAATGTAAACGTATCGCTATCGCTAAAGGTTCAATTGCCATAGTAAACAGTAAAGGTGAAAGTGGACAGCCTTGTCGACATCCTCTATTGATTTTTATTGGTTTTGAAATATTGTTATTTGTTAGGATTTCTGCTGTAGCATTATTGTATATTATTTGAACCCATTTTATGAAATTATTTCCAAGTCCAAACCTTTGTAGGACTTCAAAAAGAAAGGGCCATTCAACTCTATCAAAGGCCTTTTCGGCGTCCAATGATAGGAGAGCTGTATCCGGTGCTTCTTTATTAAAATAAATAATATTAAATAGTCTTCTTACATTATGGAAGCCTTGTCTACCCTTTATAAAGCCATTCTGATCTCGATTAATAATATTTGGTCAAATTTCTTGTATTCGTCTTGCTAAAATTTTACAGATTATCTTAAGGTCGGCGTTTAATAGGCTTATTGGTCTCATATTTTCACATTTATTAGAGGGCTTACCTGGTTTTGGCAGCAGTATAATTAAGGCATTATTTATGTATGATGGTAAATTATTATTTTGAAATGCTTCTAAAACCATTTCCAAAAAAGGTTTTATTAATTTATTCTTAAATTTTTTATAAAGGTCAACTGGAAGACCATCTGGTCCTGCACTTTTTCCTGATTTCATATTATCAATGGCTAGCCCAACTTCTTCTTGACTAATTTTAGACTCCAATATCTCCCTGTTTTCATTTGGAATACACGGTATAGATAGTTCGTTCAAAAACCCATTTAGTTTTGTTAAATCAGGTTCATTTTTGGTATCATATAATTTTTCATAGTAATCTCTAAAGGCTCTATTAATTTCTAAAGGATCTATAACTACCTGTCCATTACTTATAATACTGGTAATTGGTGTTTTAATTTCCAATTGTTTAATCTGCCATGCTAATAATTTTCCTGATTTTTCACCTTGTTCATAAAAAGATTGTTTCAATCTTAGAAGACTCGAGGCAACTCTATTCGCTGATTTTTTGTCGTATTCAGCTCTCAAAATCAGTAATTCATTCTCCAACCTTGGGTCACTTCCTGCATACACTTTTTCCTGAAGACTTTTCATTTTATGTTCCAATTTAGCTCTCTCCTCTCGAGTCTTCTTAGATTTTGATCCTGTATAACTAATAATATGTCCCCTAATAAAAGCTTTGAAAGCCTCCCACTTTACACATGCTGATGTTTGTGTAGTATTGATGTCAAAGAACTCGTCTATCTGTTTTTCTATATACTTGACAAATTCCTCATCCTGAAGCCATTTATGCTGAAATTGCCATCTACCTGATTCCTTTGTCAATTTTTTATCTACATATATTAGACAACAGGGTGCATGATCAGAGATCACGATGTTATCATAAAAGCAGTTTTGAATCTTGGACCATAATTCTGTGGAAATCAAAAAATAATCAATACGTGAGAATGTCTTGTAGGTACTGGAATAACAAGAATAGGCTTTAACTTGTGGTTTCATTTCTCTCCATATATCTAACAATCTCAATTCTTTCATAAAATGATTAATAGTCATCCTACATCCAATGTGCGTACAATCCAGTCCTGTTGATCTATCCACACCTGGATTCAATGTACAATTAAAATCCCCTGCTATTATATGTTGCCCTGTAAGTGATGATAAGATGAGAAATAAATTAGCAAAGAACTTCTGATCATCTATATTGGGACCATATAAGTTCACAAGATTTATATTTTCTAATAGCAAAGAACCTTGAATGATTACATATCTTCCAAATTTGTCTCCAATTACATTTTTCACTTGAAAAGGAACTGATTTATGTATGAGAGTCATAACTCCCCTGGCTCGGGATGAAAATGAAGAGGTGAATACACTTCCCTGCCATCTACTCCTAATTCTTTTAACATCCTCCTCTATCAGATGAGTTTCTTGTAAAAACACAATTCTTGAACCCATGTCCTTTATTTTATTCATAACTTGTTTAAGTTTTTTTAAATTTTGTAGACCTCTGCAATTCCATGAAGTTAAATTAAGATTAACACTTTGGTCCATGATCAATAGAGAGTTTGGGATTACCTTGCAGTGTAAACATGCTCATACAGAGAAGCAAAAACATGAGTGGTTGAACATTCATCCTACAAACTACACACAAACAAATTTCCCCTTCCCACACTTGTGGCAAACCCCCCAAAAACAAAAGAAAAATTCTGTCTCCCGATATAGCCATCGACCGTTCCACACCCACGGGGAACAGCCTAAGCCACTCCTTCTTCATCCTCCCAATCACCCTAACTCTACTGCTTTTAATGACGTAACATTAACTCTCCTCTGTAGTTTTCCAACTTAACTCCAAAATTTTTAACAACTTTGTACATCATAGTTTTTTTTTTGTTTGTTTTGTTTTTGTTTTGTTTTTTTTTAATATATAATACAATCTATATTTTGTAAACTTACTATTTACTTCAAGTCAGTCAGATGCCTGTGCAAATGCTTAATTATTCTACCTTATATTTTGTTCATGCTTAGCTCCCACCAGTCTCTTCTTCTTCTTTGATCTTCTTGATGAACTCCTGCGCCTCCTCTGGGGTCTTGAAGATGTGGGTTCTGCCCTCATACGTGGTCAGCAGTCTCGCAGGATAGATTACACCATGACGAATCCCAAGGTTGCGCAGCTCCTTACGTACGGGATCAAACTGCTTCCTCAATTGCTGGATTCCTGTGGCCAAATCTGGGTAGAACCGCACCTGCTGGTCCTGGTGTTTAATCTCTCCTTTTTTAGCTCGTGCAGCGTTGAAGATCTTCATCCTGTCTCTGTTGCTAAGAAACTTCATAATTAAGGTCCTCGGCGGTCCCTTATCTCTCCGTGGGCCAATACGATGTGCTTTTTCCAGAATCACTGCTGATTGCAACTCCTCGCTGCCCAGCACCTCCGGAATCCACTTTTCCAGAAAGGAGCATACGTCCCGACCTTCTGATTCCTCTGGAAGACCCACCAGCCTCAAATTATTCTGTCTCGACCGAGATTCCAAATCCAAAATATTATCTTCCAGAGATTTATTTTTTTTTTCCAAAGTGCGCACCTTTAATTGAAGACGGGTGACGTCATCTTCAGCACTAGCGAGACGGAGCTCCATCTGCGCCGTTCGTTCTACACAGTCACCCAATTCCTTTCTTATTCCTTCCAACGCTGTCATAATCCCATCAAATCTAGAGGAAAAGTCCGCTCTCATTGAACTCATGGCAGCCATCAGCGCATCTGCGCCATTCCCCGCAGACATCGCACCGCCGCCAGCCTCCTCCGCCATATATGGAGTTTTGTTTGCTGCGTCACAGACCTGAAAGTCCGTTAATTTGGACTGTTTCGGCGGCTCGCTTTTTCCTTTTCCTGGTTTTCCAGCCTTAGGCTTCGCCGACATATCCTCGCCCAAATGCTGGGATACGTTCTGTCCCAAATGAGAGAGTTATTTGCCGATTTTTTTTCTCCAGGAGCAGAGCAGAGCGAGACACGTCCGTCCTACGTGGCAGCCATAACCGGAAGTCCATGTTAATTTATTTTAATAAAAAGATGCAAAATTAAATTTACTGCACCTTCAATTAAGGTTTGTGAATCCTGTTTTAAAGTGCTGAATTTACTAACTAACTAACTAACCTGCACTTATATAGCGCTTTTCTAGTCACAAAGACCACTCAAAGCGCTTTCATTAATACTAACCCTCTATTCTAAGGGCCTATAGGAAACAGATATCTAGGGACAATTCAGAACAGCCAATTAACCTAACATGCATGTTTTTGGCATGTGGGAGGAAACCGGAGAAATCCCGGAGTAAACCCACGCAACACGGGGAGAACATGCAAACTCCACACAGATCACTGTTGGTCGGGGGCTGGGATCGAACCCACGATCCCACGATCCCCATGATCCCCCGGCCAAGGGTAAACTGTGCTGCCGCAGTGCTAACCACTGCGCCACCGTGCAGCCAACTGAATTTAGCCTTCAGGGAAAATGTTCAGCTGCATCACGCTGTAACATCACTATAAAAGCAAGAAATCTCTGTGTGTGTGTGTCTGTCACCGCTTTATAGGACATCATAGGATGGCCTATGATCTCTGCCTGAACATCATAGGACACATAGACAAATGTGTCTTTATGTCATACAGACCATGAATTCAGGCATCATAGGATGACTCGCGATGCCCATAAGACGGCACATAGACAAATGTGTCTTTATGATGTCATATACATCAAGCCTGCCTTCATGTCTTTATGATGTCATATATAGTGACAGACATCAGGCAACATGTCTTTATGATGTCATATACAGTGACAGACGTCAAGAAACATGTTTTTATGATGTCATATAGGGAGTCCATACCGGAAAGCCTCTTTTTGCTCAGATCTATTTTCATGATCCTGTCAAAGAAGAAGAAGCAGAAGAAGAAGAAGAAGGACAGCAATAGAATGACGACAACTTCTGCAAGTCAGAAAAGATGCCATGAAGATCAAACACCTGAGGTTCCAGCAGTACATCACACCCGTCTGAGACAGGAGGACACCCTTCACCAGCATAGGGTATGACAGACTTTAAAGCACGTTTCTAGGACATCATAGGACGGCCTATGATCTCTGCCTCATCATCATAGCGCGTCCTATGAACTCAGGCATCATAGGACGACTCGCCATGCCTACATGATGGCAAATGTGTAACCTTGACGAATGCCAGTCTACACTACAAATGTGTAAAATGTCAAGCAAAGTGCTGATTTTCTCTGGGTGCTCTGATTTCTTGGTTTCTACGGGCGTGCACGGGCCTTCCTGAACAGGGTCAAAAGCCACTTTTTCAGGATCGTGCCCATGAACTGGAATTACAACGCACCTATCCCTCAACCAGTGGTCTGAACGAAGAAGAAGACCCACCAGGTGGAGAGCAATAGAATGAGGAGAACTGCTGCACGTCAGAAAGGATGCCGTGAACATGAAACACCTCAGGTTCCACCAGTACGCCGCAGGCATGACTGTGAACAACACAGCCGTCTGAGACAGGAGGAGACCCTTCAGTGGTCTGAACGAAGAAGAAGAAGACCCACCAGATGATGTCTATATGACAGCACATAGACAGAGCACATGACTCCCTACAACAGATATGTATACAGTATATAGACACAGGTAAGCAACATAACACAGAACAGTGACAGGCAGGAGAAGTAACAACCAGGGGCAAACAGCCCCAGATGGCAGGGCATATTTTGTGTGATTTTTATGTTTGGCTGCATACAAAAGCCGTCACATGTGATTGCCACTTAGTGCTGTGTTGCTATGCCAACTGTCCTGTAACTGGCAAGAATTCTGTTCCAATGCATCCCCTCTACAGGCATGTACGGGCATGCACTAGTACTAAAAAAAAAAAAAAACCTCAACACCTCAAAAGGTTTGATAAAAAATACAAGTTTACAAAAAAAAAAAAATCCTGGAAAACCTTCACAAATTCAGAGTAAAAAACTGTTAACACAAAACCATTGCAAATTCACATTTTAAAAAAAGCTCAAGGGTACAAGAAAAAAAATTGCAAATTTACAACTAAAAAAAAACCCTGTAAATTTATGAGAAAAAGTTTTCAAACTACGGTACCAAGAAACCTCACAATACCAAACAAGTTACAAATTTACATTGAAAAAGTTACTCAATTACGGGATAAAACCAATGTATATACACAAAGAATTTTCAAGTTTCCAAATTAAAAAAAAAAAAAAAAAATCATGAGAAGACTTGCAAATTTAAGAAAACTCTAAAAACCACAAAAAGTCTATTTAAAAATGCTAATTTTTTTTTTGGGGGGGGGGAGATTATTCAATAATCCTCACTGTTTTTATGTGTGCTGTTTTCTTATCTTTGTGGTGATCCAAGCACTGAGCTAATCCACGCTTTTTTCCTGGGGCTTTTACTGTGACAGCGCCGCGGCTGGACTTCCGGCTGTCAAGTCGAGCCGGCACCGTCACACCTGACGTTGATTTTGGTGATTAAAGGGAGCAGCTGAGGCTCACTCCTCGCTGCGACCTCGTCAACCGTAGGCTGGAGTCCCTACGTCCGGCTCCAGTCCTGTTTCAGCGTGAGGTTTCGTCCCCGCTACTTCATGTGTAAGTGTTTATTCTATAGCGTCAGGTTTCGGCCTCGCTACTCTCTCGTATTGGTGTTGGTGCTCCTTATTTGTGTTCAACGTTTAATGTATGTGTTTTGCCCCACGTGGCTCTTTATTTTCTGTTTTCTGTAAATAAACAAGTAAACTCTCTGTCGGCATTTGGCGCCTCATTTATGCCCTGCAAGGGGCAAACATGACAATCTTTTTATCTTTAAACTTACTTCCTGCTTGTTTCGGGGACAACAGATTTTGAAATTGGAGTTGAATCACTTTTTATAGGCGCTGTTTTTTTTTGTTTTAAAATTTTCTTGCCTGCCTCAGGGACTACAGAGGGAAATTAGTGAGAATGCTATAATCTGGTACAGAGCATCTTTATCCTGTGTTTAATGTTTTTCTGTACATGGTCCCTGATAAATAAACTAAAAAAAAAAAAAAACTATAAGCAAATTTAAGTGGAAAAAGCTGCTAATTCTCACTGTCAAAAACATATAAATTTACAGGGCAAACCTTCATATAAAGTATGGGATAAAACTCACAAATTTACAAGAAAAAAGTTTCACATTTAACCTTTTCACATTAAAATCCCTGTACATTTTTGAGAAAAACAAAGCAAATTTATGAGAAAAACTCAAAAGATTTTCATGGAAAAATTCTAAAAATTTATGGGGGGGGGGGGGGGGGGGGCAAATTCATATGAACAAAAACTCACAAAATTATGATATAAAACTCACAAATTTACAAGAATAAAGGAAAAAAAAAAGTTGAGAAAAAAGTTATAAATTTACCCAGAAAAACCCTCTCAAAATTCCAAGATAAAAAGACAAATTTAAAGGAATAAAGTTAAAAATTTGACAGGGGCAAAGTTGCAAACTTGCATTCAGAACCTCACAAAAAATTCATTGGAAAAACCTCACAAATTCATGAATAAAAAGCCCAGTGGTGCTGTGATTAACTCTGTTCCAGCACCACTGTCCCTGATCCCCCCCCCACACACACACCTGCCCTGCCTGATGTCCCTTTTCCTGTATGGTGCTCTGGTTTCCTCCCACAGTCCACACACATCTATGCTAGGTTAACCGATTCCAAACCAGCTGCTGCTGAGGCTGTGGGCGTGTGCAGTTGTTCTTTTTTCTGTCTCTCCGTTCCTTTCTCTGAAATCAGTCCGGGACTCTCCAGCCCACCCCCCGTCATGACCCTGACCGGGAGGAAACTGGTGGATGGATGTGACCCATAAAATCTCTGGTTAAAAACACTTTTACACTGTTAGGACTGAAACACACTGGATGAAAAAGTGTGCTATCTGTGGATGTGGCGGCTGGTCTGCGGCTGTGGAGGTGGAGCAGGTCGCTCTCTAATGTGAAGGTCGGACGTTGGATTCGTGGTCCTCTGATCCTGAACCCAGAGTGGTCTGGCATGCATGGGTGAGTGTTAAAATGCTCAGAGAGCGGCGAAACGGACTAAAACGGTTAAACAGTTTTCCAATTCTGACATTTACACAGAAAAGATGAATATAAACATCAACAGTCTGTGTCAATAACTGCTTTATATGAGACTTAAGGCAGCACGGTGGCGGAGTGGTTAGCACTGCGGCAGCACAGCAACTCACCCTTGTCCGGGGGATCCTGGGTTCGATCCCAGCCCCTGACCAACAGTGGTCTGTGTGGAGTTTGCATGTTCTCCCCGTGTCTGCGTGGGTTTACTCCGGGATTTCTCCGGTTTCCTCCCACATGCCAAAAACATGCAAGTTAGGTTAATTGGCATCAAAACTGGGGATTCTAGATTGTCCTTAGGTATGACAGAGTGAATGGTTGTCTGTCTCTCTGTGTTGGCCCTGCGATGGATGGATGGATGGATGGATGGATGGATGGATGGATGATGGCAATATTAATCATCCTAATTTCTACAAAATTGTGCAGAAGGTCACAAATTTACCAGAAAACAGTTTCAAATATACTGTTAAAAAAGTTACGCAAATCTATGACGGGAAAAAATGAGAAAAGATGCTAATTTAAGAGAGGAAATTAACATTTTTTTTTTTTTAGTTTTCAGTCATAAATTCATTTTTTTTTCTCTCTGATGGATGAAAGACAGAAAATAAAACTGAATTAATAATATTTATAATTTTACAGCAGTTACTTCCAACCGAGCAATCTGATTGGACAATAGGGATTTCAGGAATTTTATATTCCCCTATAATCACACTCAGATGTTTCACCGAATATGTATCACTCTGATTCAACTGTGTTCTAATAATTTTTAAATCACAGTTAACATCAGTGGCTTGTTATACTGTATGTGAAAATTGTAAGACTGGGTTGGATACCATAATTTCCACAGTGAGGCGCTGTTTGAAAAGAGACTCCCCTAAACGTCTAGACCTCCATCACCCAGAAGTCCCACCCAAATAAACATCTGGCTAATCATGTCTGTTTACAACAAAATCGACGAGCTAGAATTGGATTTATTGTCTGGACTAGCAAACCCAAACACCATTGTGGTGATAGACTCTTTATTTCATCTGAAAAAGTCAAGAAAAAGTGAGAAACTAACATGGAACAACTAACATTTATTTCTTCACCGTTTTCTCTTTTTATCCCTATTAATATGTATATTGTATCTTTTTTCTATTGATTTTAATTTCTGGGTATTTGTAAATTTTAACTTGCTGTGAAGCACTTTGTGATATACTGTATATCTGTGAAAAGTGCTATACAAAATAAACTTTGCTTGCTTGCTTTGCTTGGAAGCGTGCCCAAGCTCAGTTGTTAATGAGCTAATTAACTAGTCCCCGGCGTGTCACATGACCCCCCAAAAAATCGACTCAACAGGTGGCAGGTCTGCACTTACTTCTGTGCTGGACAACTTTTAATTTAGCTACATGTGTGTGAAATGACAACAGACCTTTCCTATATTATGCTCATTGAGACGCTTAGCAGCAGTTAACTGGGTACACTTAGAAAGGACAATTTTTCTCAGCTGAGGAAAATAAGTGGTTAAACAAATCACCATATTTTGTCCTCTGCTGCTGACATTTCATAAACGGTGCTTGTGAAACTGTGGTATAAAAGCAATATTACACTCCAGGTCATGCGGCATCATGAACATAGTAACTGTGGTGATGTCTTCGGCCCGCCGCGACGAATCACCCACCCACTACCTATTATGTAATACTGCTTAATTAAATATCTCCATGAGCATATAGGTAATAAAATAAAGTAGATATACCACGTAAGCACAGTAAAATTTGCGCTACTGTATGTAACCTTATTTTTTGTATTTAGGAAAGCCTTTTTTTGGTGCTGTGCACGTCACTGCTATTGAAGTTATTTATTGGCATTACTCAGTATGCCTCCATACGTAAATAGCAATACTTTAATTATCTAACCAAAGTAATTGCTCAGTTAATCGTGACCTTGATTTGAGGTCACATTGCTCATCCTATATCTCAAACATAAAATATCTCCATATGCCCTCAAAGCTCTCTATACTGCCCAACCCTAGTACAGACAAGAGGAGGCAGGTGGGTATCTGCTGCAAAAGCCATGATGGTCGCTACGTCCTGGAGAGAGAGGGAGCGAGCACAGACTGCCTGCAGCTCACTTTCAACATCTCAGTGACTACACACACTCATCTCTCTCCTCACTGCTCCTCCCCTCCCTGTCTATCTGTAGTTCTGCCTTTTTCTCCTCCTCCTCCTACTACTCCGACTCTCTCTCCCCGTTCCCCTGGGCCATAAACATCCGCATGTCACACGCACACACGGCACGGAACACGACAAACAGACACACAACCACCACCACCACAACTCGTGAACGCACACCAGCGTTCGGCTTTGTTCCAGAGCGCTGGTTCCGGAGGTCCCGACAAGCCGCTCATGCGAGAAATAAGTGTCTGTTTGCGTGCGTGCATGTGCGTCGCCCCCCCCCCCCCACCCCCACTGTCGCTTCTTAACACGATCACTTATTCATGTGAGGGAACATTAGAAACGGGAATCAGGAGCACACACACAAACACTAACAGACCACTGCCAATTAATGGCACCCTCTCGCTCGCTCTCTCTTTTTGTCCTTTTTTCTTTGACTCGTCTCCCAGCCTTTGTCTTCATTAACCTCGTGTGTGCACTGGTTGCTACTTCACCCTCATGTTTGTGTTTCCACGTTAGCATAAAAAAAAGAGTCAGTGTGTTTGTATTTCTGCAACCCACACTGTAAAAACCAAAGTATATACTGTACACTAGTGCATCTCAGTAAACTGGAATATTGTGAACAAGATGAAGGGGACGTATGATGAAAATGTCACTACTGTTATATACTCGGGTATCTGGAGTCCCATTGGGAAAAAAAATGGACAAACAATGCTGTTATTTTGTTAGAATCAGCCTTTGACTCAGAAATTCTTTCTAAATGAGCAGTTTTTGAGTTTGTTCTGTTGTGACATGAGAACTGGAGGTCACTGGAACGACCAGCCTCCCAGCTTCATCTCCACCCATTTCCATAATGGTAGGAGGGTCTGTGATTGTCAAAAGCCTCGCTGACAGCTAGCCTGCTACGGAGTTAGCCTGGCGACTGTTTTATATTGTTATTTTCTTCAAATTCTAGTCACCTCACTAAACATCCCTGTTCTCGCCTGGTTCACTAATCCAGTTGGTAATTTATTTTGCATCATTCTAGCTTTTTTTATTATACAGTGGCTATAAAAAGTCTACACACCCCTGTTAAAATGACAGGTTTCTGTGATGTAAAAAAAATGAGACCAAAACCTTTTCCACCATTAATGTGACCAATAACCTGTGCAACCCAACTGAAAAACAAACTGAAATCTTTTAAGGGGAAAAATAATTTTTTAAAAAAAACTTAAGATAACCTGTTTGCATAAATATGCACACCCTCTTACAACTGGGGATGTGGCTGTGTTCAGAATTAACCAATCACATTCAAACTCATGTTAAATAGGAGTCAGCACACACCTGCCACCATTTAAGGTGCCTCTGATTAACCCCAAATAAAGTTCAGCTGTTCCAGTAGGCTTTTCCTGACGTTTCTGTAGTCACATCTTACACCACAAGCCATGTTCCACAGAGAGCTTCCAAAGCATCAGAGGGAACTCACTGTTCAAAAGTATCGGTTAGGAGAAGGGTACATAAGAATTTCAAAGGCATTAAATATACCATGGAACACATTGAAGACAGTCATTATCAAGTGGAGAAAATATGGCACAACAGTGATTCAGTGATCCCTCACTTATTGCGGTTAATGGGTTCCAGAACCGACCGCGAAAAGTCAAAAACCGCAAAGTAGCGTCACCCCTAATGACGTCATCCATAAATAATACGTACGTTCATTCGCTCACTCTCTCTCTTTCTCATATGATACGTGTGTGTGTGTGTACGTGTACATACATACGTAGATGTAAATAAAGTGTACATAAATATGTTTTTAGAACTCTTTTATTCTTATAACAAGATACGTAACTCAAGATGAAAATGATTTACTGCACAGGTTAATGAGAGCTTTACTGCTCCTCAGGTGACGCCTCATCGTCTGGTGCTGGAGGCGCAGGATCGTCGAGGGCAGCGGCAGGAGGCGGCGTAGTGGCTCGACGGGAAGACTATTTCGCACAAAATGGCACAAGAGAACAGCAAAAAGTTCCACGCGGCGAGACTAAAAGTAACACGAGCGATAAAGAGCAATGAATGCGGTCTTCCTTCCTTCATGGGCGCTCGGCAGGGAGAGGAGGTGGGTGAAACGTCTCGGCCAATCAGCTTGCGAGATTTCCGAGCCGAGCCAACACGAGAACAGCGAACAGAGAGGTGGATTTTTTGAGCTGTGCGGCTCTCCGTGTTGATTACCTGATGGTCTAATGTAGTCTCCCTGCCTTCTGCTAGCGCCCGCCCATTATTTCTCAATTTTGAATTTTTGATGAATATTTTTGAAAAATCCGCGATGCACTGAGGGCGCGAAAGGTGAAGCGCGAAGTAATGAGGGATCACTGTATTACCAAGAACTGGACGTCTCTCCAAAATTGATGAGAAGAAAACTGGTCAGGGAGGCTGCCAAGAGGCCAACAGCAACATTGAAGGAGCTGCAGGAATTTCTGGCAAGTACTGGCTGTTTAGTACATGTGACAACAATCTCCCGTCTTCTTCATATGTCTGGGCTGTGGGGTAGGGTGGCAAGACGGAAGCCTTATCTTATGAAGAAAAACATCCAAGCCCAGCTACATTTTGCAAAAACACATTTGAAATCTCCCAAATGCGTGTGGGAAAATGTGTTATGGTCCGATGAAACCAAGGTTGAACTTTCTGGCCATAATTCCAAAAGGTATATTTGGTGCAAACACAACACTGCTCATCACCAAAAGAACACCATACCTACAGTGAAGCATGGTGGAGGCAGCATCATGCTTTGAGGCTCTTTTTCTTCAGCTGGAACTGGGGCCTTAGTCAAGGTGGAGGGAATTATGAACAGTTCCAAATACCAGTCAGTGTTGGCACAAAACCTTCAGGCTTCTGCTAGAAAGATGAAGAAGAACTTCATCTTTCAGCACAACAATGACCCAAAGCACACATCCAAATCAACAAAAAATGGCTTCACCAGAAGAAGATTAAGGTTTTGGAATGACCCAGCCAGAGTCCAGACCTGAATCCGATTGAACATCTGCTGGGTGATCTGAAGAGGGCGGTGCACAGGAGATGCCCTAGCAATCTGACAGATTTGGAGCATTTTTGCAAAGAAGAGTGGGCAAATATTGCCACACCAAGATGTGTCACGCTGACAGACTCCTCCATTAAAAGACTGAGTGCTGTAATAAAAGCCAAAGATGCTGCAAAAAAGTATTAGTTTAAGGGTGTGCATATTTATGCAACCAGGTTATTGTAAGTTTTTATTTTTTTATTTTTCCCCTTAAAAATTTCAGTTTGTTTTTCAATTGGGTTGTACAGGTTATAGGTCACATTAATGGTGGAAAAAGTTTTGAAATGATTTATCTTGGTCTCATTTTTTACATCACAAAAACCTGGCATTTGAACAGGGGCGTGTAGACTTTTTATATCCACTGTATGTTGGACATAACGGACAGGTACACTGGTCTGCTAGCACCTTGGCTAGCCAGTCAAGGTCACGCTGTCTGCCATCTTGACTCCTTCAGTGTGGTTAAAAGGATGGATTCGACCGCCTAGTGTTAGCATAGCTATAGGACTGCAGTCACATCTTAAAGCTCATCTTAAAGCTCCACCACTAAACATACATGTTCCTACCTGGTTCATTAATTCACAGTCAATGATATATCCATATAAGTCGGCAAACAGACCCACTAGCACCTTGGCTAGCTGACTAACTTTGGTGTGTCTACTGCAGGGGTGTCAAACTCATTTTAGTTTAGGGGCCACGCATAGCCTGATTCAATCTCAAGCGAATCAGACCAGTAAAATAATACCATGGTAACCTAAATAATGCCAACCTCAAATTTGTTTCTTTGTTTTAGTGCAAAGAAGTATAAGTACATCATAAAACACATTGGTTATCATGTCCCACATGTTATAATCATAACTGGCAGTGTAACAGTACTACACGTACTGTTGAGGTGCTAGACATGTGTGTAGTCAGTATCAATGGGGCCCGCTGCACATGCGTTTGATTGTGTTTGGTTGCGTGTTTAAGCTATATGACAGCTGGCTAGTTCGATGGTGACATTGTGTTTTGATTGAATGTCATTCACAAGTTTAGTCTGGATTTCGCACATCATAGTTTTGAGTTTTACTATTACTATGTCCATGTAAAAACACTGCTAATAATGCATAGTGTGGCTAGTGTCTGGGCATTACACCACTAGGTGCAGCTATGCGCGTGTTTGCTTGCAGTGCTACCTATGAGAATTGCTAGCTAGCTTAAAAAGCCTATAAAAATGCTGCAATCCTCGGTTAACCTAGCTTTGACGCAGCATTGCATGTCATATGTGTATGAACATTGTTCTACCTGCATGTTGTTATTATCTGTATGGATAGTATGTCTCTTCTTTCCTCCTTTTCTTCCTCTTTCCCCTCACCCCCTAACCAGTCGTGACAGATGACTGCCACTCCCTGAGCCTGGTTCTGCTGCAGCTTTCTTCCTATAAGGGACTTTGTCTTCCCACCGTCGCCTAGTGCTGTTCATACGGATCGTTCGATCGTTGGGATTTTTCTCTGAATTACTTATGATTCGTGCTTATGTATCTAGTGCCTTGAGATGACTTTTGTTGTGATTCGGCTCAATACAAATAAAGCTGAACTGAAATCAGTCTTGCAATTTAGCAAGATAATAATGATTAATAAATACAGGCATCTCCGTCCATTTATTTGAGGGGATGGCATGGTCATGTGTGAACCATACGCCACAAAACTGCACAGGAAGTTGTGAATTATTTTAGCTCCTAATAGCAGGAGCGTGTCAAGTCGATACCCCCGGAGACGTGTCATGAACGCCTCTTATTATTCCTCCAGCTGACACAAGCCACTCTCCTCCCCATCCTCGCTCCCTCCCTCGGTCACACGTACCTTTCCTGCCTCTTTTTTCCCCTCCCCCATGTTCTTAGCATTTTGTTCCCCAGCGTGTCCTCCGCGTCAACCCTTTCGCTCTAATTTCTGGCACCTCTGCTGTGCTCCTTCACATCTCCAATCGCCCCCCCCACACACACCTCCCATTATTCATTTTTTTTCCTCCCCTCATCCCTTCCTCTTCATCTCCTATTCCACTTTCACTTCATCCCCGCTGCCTTTCTTCCTGTTCACCCACACAGTCCACTCATCTCTGTCACACTTGCTTCAGTGTCTGTGTGTGCGTGTGTTGTTGGGATATCGTCTTGGAGACGCGCATCAAGCCTCAGCTCAGGAGCCACCGCGGCTTTTATCTCCAGCTCCGTGGCGGTGGCTCCAACCCGCCCACCGGCCTCTGATAACGCAGCCAATGAGAAGTTGGAAAGCCACTTCCTTGTTTCATAAAGGCGTACGGTTTAAAGGGGTAGCCGGCAATTACGCACAAATGCATACACTTGGTCAAACACAGAGGCAGAGATTGAGAAAAAAGATCAGTCACAGTCTTATAGGAAGTAGCTGCTTCTGCTTATCAATCAGCCTGGTAATTGTGTTATGAAATGTTATTCAAGTCAATGTTACAGTTGTAAATGTTAACAGTGTCAGAGATCACCACTTCTGGATAGTTGGGTATTAACTAATTCAATATTTTTTTAAAAAAAGAGTATGTTTGCAACATTTCTCATGTAAATTTGCAACTTTTTCCCCATACATTTCAGAACGTTCACATGTATGCTGGTTAAACTTTTATGCTATGTAATGGTGAATTTTTTTTTATGTTTATCTAGAGAATGACCACATTTTATTTTAAGTTTTACACACACACACACACACATGTTTTTCCCACATTTCAGGGTTTGAATTCTTCCCTTGCATATTACCCCCCCCCCCCCCCTTGCGCCTCAGACCTTGGAATGGGCTGACTACAGTAATACCTTTAGGGCGCATTCAGATGGCCACTGTTTGGTCTGTACCAAAGGACCAAACAGTGGATTCCGCAGACAGATCGGTTTGCTAGGTGTGCCATCTGAACAAACAATTGAAACTCTGGTGCACACCAGACAAGCAAAGTCTGGACCCCCTGAAAACGGGTGTCTCAGTTCTCTTGCAAACGAAGTCTGGTGCACTTTGCTTGCAGTGTGAATTCAAACGGAGTATCCAGTGGACCAAAGGGCGGAAGTGCTCCTCGGTGTTTGTGTAACCATAGCAACACATAGTCTGAGAAGAGGAAGTGGTGTTTACCGTAGTACATTTTGGGTAGAAAATAACAATAAAGACAGCCACGCGAATCCAAGAAATCCTTTTACCAGTGAAAAGCTGAGAAGAAAAGTTAAAAAATGTCTCGTTTGTAGTGGAAAAACAACCCAGCCAAAGGGAACGGATTTCTGTTTTCGGTCCTGGCCAATCGATGAGACAGATTTTTCTTCTTCGCCGAGATTTTTTCTTTCTGGTCAGTGGTGGTTTTGGCTACAGCGCCCCAAACGAGCAGTTGTTGTAACTGTGTGACGTTGTCCAGGCAGTTTGAGCCGCTGCAGTATGAATGCAAACCAAACCAAATGAAGGTGTGAAAATTCTCTGCATTCCCCGCCGAGTCAAACCGAGACCCCCAGACTATCCTGGTCTGAATGCAGCCTAAAGCCTTATTCATGCTGCATTTCCCCTCTAGTCCGCTTTGGTCCGCGCTGTACATGCTCACTTTTTTCATCTACCAGGCCAAGCAGTTGACACATGTGCACAACTGTTATTTGTAGTTTTGCCCCAGCCCTATGGGTAGCGCAAATGCGCTAACACACCAGTTTGTTCACCGGCTATAAATCACAAGAGTGATGCACATTTTTTTGTAGCAACAACAATGGCGTTGTTTCAAGGAAAAGGAGGAATTACCGTTTTCCAGTGCTCTTCTCCGCTCAAGCTGCCGCTGCAAAAGGATTCATGTAGGATTATTCTCATCTTCCGCCTCCTCATTGTCTTCCTTGTCTACTTTGTCTTTGTATGCTGTGTTGGTAGCACCCCCTTGTGAATGGAATGTTCAGTCTTGCGCATGCTCCATCAACGTGTTCAGATCGTGGGCAGGCCGCACGGTCAGAAAATTTGGGCTGCACGCGGTCGTCCACAGTAGAGCCCTGCGTACACTCGTGGAGTGGAGACGATGACGTAAATTTCATCACACAGGGTTTCCGGTTGCACGTATGTGGACAGTGGAGGAGCAGCATGAATCCAGCTTTAGTGTCCCCTAAATATTTACTCTGGAGAAAATGTTCTGTTCCCCCCCCCCCCCCCCCCCCCACACACACAGTAAAATTAAATATCCGCCCATGGCACAGCAAAGAAGGGACTCCTGAGATCTGGCTGGGAGTTGAGCAAGACAAAGACTGGGATGGGAAATCGCAATACACGGTATCGCAATACTCAGCGTATCACAAGCTGATGATAATATTGGATTGTGAGGCCTCTGGTGATTCCCACCACCAGTCAATATTGTATCGTCAGTGTAAAAACACATCATCAGAGGTCATATTTATGACACTAAAATATCTGTTAAACTGGCAGCTCTAAATAAACCAGGAAGACTCCAGTCAAAAGAGGAGACGCTTCGACCTTGGAATGTTAGGAGTCAAACATCTAATCTGCAAATGGGACTAATTATCTGTGTACACCCCCCCCACACACACACAAGCTAATGCACAAAATTACACACATGCATACATACATACATACATACATACATACATACATACACACAGCTCTCTATTGTCCCACAGACAAAGATGGGAGTGCATCCCTAGGCGGAGGGGGGACTGATTCTGCACCCGCCCCTTAACCTCCACACAAACACACACACTCACTCACACAGATATTAACCCCACCTCCCCCGATACTTTGACGGCCTACTTTGACGAGTTACGAACCGACGAGCAGACAGGAGATGAGGTCGGGGGAAGTGTGTGTGTGTGGGGGGGGGGCTGTACGGTAACAAGGGGCATTATAAGACAATTATCAACCCCACATGAGTGACTGACAGACGGACGGCCGGAGATTTTGGGGGCTAAAAGCGCTCTGATATGTGCCAATAAACACGCACACACACACACGGGGCAAAACATCCACCCTCCCTCGGGGTCCACCTCCTACACGCGAAGGCATTCAAAAGATCTCTTTGTCTCTCCATCGTGCCAGAGGAATAGAGAAGAGTGAGAAGGGGGAGAGGAGAAAAAAAGAGCAGCAAAAGGGTCTGCAGGAAAGCAAGGGGTAAAGACCTGAGGAAGGAGGGGGGGTGAGATAGAAGTAAAACATGGAGCAGGACAGCAAGGAACAGGGACAAGCAGAAGAAGAGATGGAAGCCGGGAGAGACAGCTGGGCTCCAGCACTGCTCTGAACTCGTTTGATCCAGTTCGTCTCGCCAGGCGTTCCTCGAAATGCATTCCTGTGGCTGGCTGGGTGCAGAGAGACGCAGAGAGACACAGAGAGACACAGAGAGAGAGAGAGAGAGAGACACACAGAGAGAGAGAGACACACAGAGAGAGAGAGAGAGAGAGAGAGAGAGAGAGAGAGAGAGAGAGAGAGAGAGAGAGAGAGAGAGAGAGAGAGAGAGAGAGAGAGAGAGAGAGAGAGAGAGAGAGAGAGAGAGAGAGAGAGAGAGAGAGAGAGAGAGAACCTTGTAGGTAATTTGCAAGAGATCAACTGCAGGAAATGAAAAGAAAAGAAAGCGACACGCACGGAGAAACCAAGAGAGAGGGACTGTGTTTAAGGAGGAAGAAAAAATTTACCTGCAGCTTAAGTTCAACCCTCCAAACCTCCCACCTACTTTCCCTTTTTTCTTTTCATTGTTTTTAAAGTTCTTATCTACAGAAATCGGAGTCCTTCAGTTGTGCCGGGATGAAAAATGGGTGGGGGGGAAAAGCGAGGAAAGAAGCTCGCTGTCAAAAGAAAAAGGTTTTGTTGCCTTTAGAGCACTAAAATGAAAGTTAATAATATAGGAAATCAGCGACGGAGCAGAAAAAAAAAGACGATGAGAAGGAATGGAAACCAGCAGAGGAAAGATTTATGAATTCTGTCAACACGGCCAATTAGGACACGAGCAAACCAAAGTGCATTTTCTTCCCTTTTTAGCTCCGTGTGTCTTAAAACTATGAAGAAACTGAGCAGCATCTCATCAGTTATTTGAATCAGATCATACCATGTTTATTTCTATGGCACAGTTTATAAACGAGCGGAGTGGAACTAAATGTTGAAATCACTGAAAAGAACCACAAAAAGATACAAGAAAAGACCAAAACAAGAAATAAACTTTTAAAATTAATAGGAACATTCTAACAGTATTAAAGAATCTCCAGGATAGGGTCAACACGGACAGACAACCATTCACTCTCACATTCATGCCTAAGGACAATTTAAAATCCCAGTTGGTGCCACTTATCCTAACATGCATGACTGTGGGAGGAAACCGGAGTACCCGGTGAAAAACCGCACAGACATGGGGAGAACACTCCACACGGACAGGTCGCCATCGGTCAGCTCTTGGGTTCTTGGGCTCCAGGACCTTCTTGCTATGAAGGTGATGGTACTAACCACTGCTCCACCGAGCTGCCCGTAAAAGGTAACATATGACGAAATTAGAGCCGCGGCTATCGATTATTTTAGCAATCGAATAATTTGTCACTAATCTGGGCCGCTTGGTGGCGCAGTGGTTAGCAGAGTGACAGGACAGTAAGAAGGTGACAGGATCAATCCCACCCCCTGACCATCAGTGACTCTTCTGTGTGGAGTTTGCATGCTCTTCCAGTGTCTGCATGGGTTTACCCTGGGTACTCCAGTTTCCTCCCACAGGTAAAAACATGCAGGTTAGGTTAATTGGAGACTCTAAAGTGGTCCTAGGTGTGAATGTGTGTGTGAAGGGATTGGTGCCGTACTGTGCCTGCCTCATCTATCCAGGTGGATGCCCTGAATTTCCCTCTGGGGATCAATAAAGAATACAAAAAAAATTACTCAAATAATACTTTGGATACTTTTTTGTATTGAAGAAACTTGCATTTACCAACATATACACAACTTTCTTTCATAAAGAGCAGTAGTAATTGTACCAAACACTCAATAACAAAGGTACACATTTATTGCAATGCTTATTGAAATATTTACTGCATATACAGTGGTGTGAAAAAGTGTTTGCCCCTTCCTGATTTCTCATTTTTTTCTATGTTTGTCACACTTACACTACCGTTCAAAAGTTTGGGGTCACCCAGACAATTATTTTGTGTTTTCCATGAAAAGTCACACTTATTTACCACCATGAGTTGTAAAATGAATAGAAAATATAGTCAAGACACTGACAAGGTTAGAAATAATGATTTGTATTTAAAATAATAATTTTTTCCTTCAAACTTTGCTTTCGTCAAAGAATCCTCCATTTGCAGCAATTACGGCATTGCAGACCTAACATGATTGCACAAGGGTTTTCTAATCATCCATTAGCCTTCTGAGGCAATGAGCAAACACATTGTACCATTAGAACACTGGAGTGATAGTTGCTGGAAATGGGCCTCTATACACCTATGTAGATATTGCACCAAAAACCAAACATTTGCAGCTAGAATAGTCATTTACCACATTAGTAATGTATAGAGTGTATTTCTGATTAGTTTAAAGTTATCTTCATTGAAAAAAAGTGCTTTTCTTGGAAATTTCCAAGTGACCCCAGACTTTTGAACGGTAGTGTAAATGTTTCAGATCATCAATCACATTTAAATATTAGACAAAGATAACACAAGTAAACACAAAATGCAGTTTTTAAATGATGGTGTTTATTATTAAGGGAAAAAAATCCAAACCTTCATGGCCCTGCGTGAAAAAGTGATTGCCCCCTAAACCTAATAACTGGTTGGGCCACCCTGAGCAGCAACAACTGCAATCAAGCATTTGCGATAATTGCCAATGAGTCTTTTACAGCACTGTGGAGGGATTTTAGCCCATTCATCTTTGCAGAATTGTTGTATTTCAGCCACATTGGAGGGTTTTCGAGCATGAATGGCCTTTTTAAGGTCATGTCACAGCATCTCAATCGAATTCAGGTCAGGACGTTGACTAGGCCACTCCAAAGTCTTCATTTTATTTTTCTTAAGCCATTCAGAGGTGGACTTGCTGGTGTGTTTTGGATCATTGTCCTGCTGCAGAACCCAAGTGCGCTTCAGCTTGAGGTCATAAACAAATGGTCAGACATTCTCCTTCAGGATTTTTTTGCTAGACAGCAGAATTCATGGTTCCATTTGAATCGGTGAATTCAAAAAGGGCCCAAGTCCCCTTTGAAAAAGTGTGGACTTGGGCCCTTTTTGAATTCACCGATTCATTATCACAGCAAGTCTTCCAGGTCCTGAAGCAGCAAAACAGCCCCAGACCATCACACTACCACCACCATATTTTACTGTTGGTGTGATGTAATTTTTATGAAATGCTGCATTAGTTTTACGCCAGATGTGACAGGACGCATGCCTTTCAAAAAGTTCAACTTTTGTTTCCTCAGTCCATGGAATATTTTCCCTAAAAGTCTTGGGGATCATCAAGATGTTTTCGGGCAAAACTGAGATGAGCCTTTATGTTCTTTTTGCTCAGCAGTGGTTTTCATCTTGGAACTCTGCCATGCAGGCCATTTTTGCCCAGTCTTTTTCTTATGGTGGAGTCATGAACACTGACCTTAATGAGGCAAGTGAGGGCTGTAGTTTTTTGGATGTTGTTGTGGGGTCTTTTGTGACCTCTTGGATGAGTTGTTGCTGTGCTCTTGAGGTAATTTTGGTCAGCCAGCCACTCCTGGGAAGGTTCACTACTATTCCCTGTTTTCGCCATTTGTGGATAATGGCTCTCACTGTGGTTCGCTGGAGCCCCAAAGCTTTAGAAATGGCTTTATAACCTTCTTCCAGACTGACTGATCTTAATGACTTTGTTTCTCATTTGTTCCTGAATTTCTTTGGATCGCAGCATGATGTCTAGCTTTTGAGGATCTTTTGGTCTACTTCACTTTGCCAGGCAGGTCTTATTTAAGTGATTTCTTGATTAAGAACAGCTGTGGCAGTAATCAGGCCTGGGTGTGGCTAGAGAAGTTGAACTCAGCTTTCCAAAGACGTGATAAACCACAGTTAATTTATGTTTTAACGGGATGGGGGGGGGGGGGGTCACTTTTTCACACAGGGCCATGTAGGTTTGGATTTTTCCCCCCTTAATAATAAACATCTTCATTTAAAAACTGCATTTTGTGTTTACTTGTGTTATCTTTGTCTAATATTTAAAATTTGTTTGATGATCTGATATATTGAAGTGTGGCAAACATACAAAAAAACGAGAAATCAGGAAGGGGGTAAACACTTTTTCACACCACTGTAATGTAACTTTCTGTTTTGTAGCGTTAGATTCAACTTGCAACACAGTTAACCTATAGTAGCTACTGCTATATGTTCTTTGGCCATATAAGCATAATTACCGTAGCTTACTACATTCTATTCATCTTAATTTAAAATGTGAATCATATACCTTGTCTCAGTCCGCTGCTCGTGCGTGATATGGCTGGATGCCATCTGCCGAGACACTGTAACACTGACACTGTGTTATGCTAGCTTGCCGCTCGGCTTTACAATGTGCACACTACACAATGTTTTCCTTCAATTTGAGTGTGAAATAATCTCAGACTTGAGATACTTTTCATCATTTTCTCTGACTTTCTTCCTTTTTGCCATCACTCTGTCGCTCTGACATTGCGCCATTAAAACAAACCTGTGTCTTGTTTACTAGTGTGACCAGAAGAAGGTCATACTGGAAGAAGGTCATACCGGAGGAAAGTCATATAGATCGGAAGTGCTACGTTAAACGAAGCTTCAAATCATAGATTTTTGAATCAAGAAATTTTTGTCATGGAATTACTTGAATTATTTGCATAATCGTTGCAGCTCTAGATGAAATTTTCACATTTTTGGTACTTCTGCACATACATTTTGTTGTCTAGATCAGTGTTTTTCAACTTTTTTTGAGACACAGAACCTTTTTTAGAGAAAAGATGAAATCAAAAATGTTATAAAATGACACACTGCAACCTATTACAACATATCTAATGAAGACTTAGTCTTGTAATTTGTGTACTCAATGTGACATACGGCACGATTACATACAAAGTTGATGCAAAGACACGCATTTGCTTGGAGCGACGCAAGTTAGATTTTAGATTTAGTTCAGCATTGTTCTTGGAAATAGTTTGAAAATGGGACAGGCACTTACAGCAGACGTCTCTAGTCAGACACGCACTCATGCGAAGAGGGTTGTTTTCAAGGTAGACATGCTTTCTTGTCTCAACACTGGCAGATCTCCATGACTGTTGTATCCACCGCTTGTTTGGTGCTGTGGCGACCAACGCCGGGATACGGTTTCTGGGAGGTAGTGACATTTTCCCCATCATAGTCTTGTGGGCTCACCAATAGTAAACCTATGGGTCCTGAAACTACTGCCTCCAGTTGAACAGGAATCTCCAACTCTGGGTCACACCTTCCATCAAGAGGAGGAAGAAGAGAAGAAGAAGAGGAGGGATAGAGAGCCCAAGTCATGCCCCCTCTACTTCTGCATATGGTAAATGGTAAATGGCATTCACTTATATAGCGCTCTTATTCTCATCTCTTAATGACCAAAGTGCTTTACAGATCCTGCTATCCACCCATTCACAGACACATTCACACACTGATGGGATCTTAAACTGGAAAAAATCTCTATTGAAATGAATAGCAAAAGCGAAATTATCTTTTGATCCCGATCAAATTTTGCCACAAGTTATACATATGATGTTTGTCAATTTAAAAGACGATTTTCCACGAAAATAATGGTGTAGGTCAGGGGTGGGCAAACTTTTTGGCTCAGGGGCCACATTGACTTTTAAAATTTGATAGATGGGCCGGGCCAGCGCCAGATGCATATCAAAGCATATCATATCAGCATATCAAAGATACCCAACATAAAAATGGCATTACAGTGTTAATACTTACATTCACTTTTAGTGGGAGCAGTGTTGTTGATCACCCTTTTTTGCCAGTGCATCGAAGTCTGTTGTTAGTTTTGTTGTGGCAATTCTCAGAACAGATCTGAGGTGTTCATCACTCAACTGGGATCTGTGGGGTGCTTTGTTGGTGTTCATCACACTAAAAGTCTGTTCACAGACATACGTAGATCCAAACAACACTAGCATCCTCTGTGCCATCTTCTGGATGTTTGGAAATTTTGCTGGGCTTAATGAAGCATAAAACTCATCCAGTTTAACCTCTTGCACTCCGGTGTACCGCGGACGGGCACGTCTCTGCGTCCTAGAGCGCGCACTGAAAAAAAAAAAAAAAGCTGCATTTGTTCTTCCACTACAGACACAGCCGCGAACAGATTAGTTCATCTGACTGACCTCTCATTCGACTAATAAGAGCCTTGAATTGGGTTTCTGAAACCTTGAAGAACCAATGACTGAAAACCTAGCAAGAAGGACCCGCCTACCAACGCTGTGAATGCAGCGAGCCAACTGAAGCACAGAAGTTCGCGAGCTGTTTTGTGTAAGGCTGGGTGAAGAGAGACTGACTGCTGCAGCAGATGAAAAAAAGGACCCGCAGGAAGAACCTGCTACAGACCCAGCAGCACGGAGACCACCCACAAGTGCGACCTGCACTTATTCCAGCAGAATAGACGTTTAGGATTCTCTTCCATGGTCATCATAGACCGACGGAGGCCGACGACAAAGGTCGTAAATCATTCGCCAAAACCGCAATCATGGAAGCGCAAAACCGCAATAATGGAATTATGTTTTGACCGGGAACCACGAGCGGACCAGCGTCGCGTTCGTCTGACAATGAGGAAGAGAAGTTCGCCAGGACACTGTTGCTGTGAAGAGGTAAGTGTTATAAGCTAAATTATTCTTTATCCCTGAAAATTGTAATCCAAAATGACTTTTGACCGATCGGTAAATTACAACTGTGCCGCGCATGAAGTCTGAAGTGTGTGCGCCACGGTACACGGTTCGTGTGCCGCGTCCGGACCGTGAACGCCCCCCACCCCCGCTACTCTTCTGTAGCGAGGGGGGGGGGGAGCCGCGGTGACTGCGCCGCGGTCGCCACATCGCCACGAGTCTATTCCGTCATGTAGCGATGGCCGATGTCCGTCCTCTGTAGCGAGGGGGGGGACAACCCCCCCCCCCCCACACACACACACACACAGCCCTGAGTGTCAGCTTTCATTAGAGCCCAAGATCAAGCTTCTATATTGAATCATTCAAAAGTTACAGACGTTTTTCCAAACTGTGCCATTTGGCACAATTTGGCACAGTTCAAAAACGCCTGGGAACTACCTGAGGAAAAAGCTGTGTAATATATTCAGTTTTTGTGGTATTGTTACATAATTTTGACCTCAGCTGGATAACACTTGGTTCTACATTTTTGTTGCATTTTCCAGCCCGGATCTGAAGCTGTGTGCTATTTGCAAGCATTTGTATCCAAAAAAACACCCAGGCCAAATTTATTTTCTTCAAGTTCAGTATGTTTAGATGACTGTAACTCAGTGGCCGGAGCACTTAGAGAGATTATGACTGTTTTGCCAAAAAATTCAAAGTGTTTTCTTTTAAATGAGACCAACCCCATGAAGATGCTGCAAAGGGTTGAAGAACAGCTTTCGATTTACTTTGGGCACGTTATTTTTTGGCGTTTTTAGGGAAACTGACCGGAGTGCAAGGGGTTAAGAGAGTGAAACTTCTCCTTCAAGATGGTGTCACATTGGAGATCAATCAGTTCCAAATGCAACTCCTGTGGCACCGTTTCAGGATCTTGTGTGAAGGGACATGACACCAGCTGAAGTGACTTGTCAATTTTTCCAAAATTACAGAACCGACGGCAGAATTCTCCATGCAGGTCATCCAGTGATTTCTTGTATTTTTTCACATGTCGAGGGGGCTCTTTCAGTGTAGCCAGCATAGGGAAATGAGTGAATGACTTGTTTGACATTTGCTTTGAGAATAAAGCTAGCTTGGTTTTGAAGGCTCTTGACGTTTGTGTACATTTCATGCACAAACTGGTCTTTCCCTTGTAGCTTCACATTCAGCTCATTCATGTGTGTCAGTATGTCCACAGCAAAAGCTAAATCACGAAGCCAATCGGTATCACTCAGCTCAGGAAAATCATCAGCTTTCTCAAGTTGCTCCAAAAATGAGAATCTCCTGTTTCAGCAGCCACATTCATTGACATACTTTCCCCAAACTTAACCAGCGAACACTGGAATGATAAAGCAAGTCCTGGTGATCGGAGTCAGTCTCTTCAAGAAACTTAATAAACTGATGATGCTGAAATCCCCTCGCTCGAATAAAGTTAACGAGCTTCACAACTGGCTTCACTACGTGGTCAAGCTGCAATACGGATTTGCACAGTGCTTCCTAGTGGATTACGCAGTGTAAGAAAATTACCACCTGTTCGGGGTTGTCCTCTTTCACCCTCTCCTGGATTCTTTTGAGCAACCCGACATTTTTTCCTGTCAGATTTGGCGATCCATCTGTGGTAACATTGGCGAGCTTACTCCAATGTAGCTTGTGCCTCATGATGACCCCCGACACGCTGTTATACAAGTCCTCTCCTCGCGTTTTCCCTTTTAGGGATTCCATGGCCAAAAACTCCTCCGTTATCTCAAAATTGTCATTAATCCCTCTGATGGAAAAAGTATTTAGTTGTCCATTCCTTATTAAACACTTGGCACTCGCTGTCAACTTTTCTTTTCTTTGGCCCACTCATTGTTGCAAATGGATTCTGCTGTCACAGAAGTAGCAGAATAATAACAAAGAGTAGCCTGGGCTCTGCAAAATCAAGTGTTTTGCTGCTCCTAATTCACCACCTGGTGGAATTACCAGGCATTACAGGACAAGGTCAAATGAATGCAGTCATAATTATGATATGATTTGGGCAATTATGTACCAATCTTTGGCAGGCCGGATTAAAAAGACCAACAGGCCGGATGTGGCCTGCGGGCCATAGTTTGCCCACCTCTGGTGTAGGTTGTTGTCTGTTAAGCTATAAAATTGTGAAAATATGTAAATTTAAAAAACTACAAGCGCAGACATGTTAAGCTATGTCCCGTTTTCAAAGTGCGCTCAAGGTGAAGTAATTAACAGTCCTCTGGATCAGCTCCAACTCTCAAAATACAATACAATACATTTGTGTTGTTTTTCTGCTAGGGTGAAACAGGGCATCCTGGCAGAACTAAAAATATCTGCTACAGGTCTGTGGTGGACCATTCCCAGTTACACAGGGTGAGACTGGACATCCTGGCAGATAAACACATCTATCGCAAGGTCTGTGGTGGACCGTGCCAGTCGGTGCATTGTGACATGCACTACACAAAGAGCAGAGATAAACAAACCTATCATCTGGTTGGTCACTGCAACAGATACTGGAGTCAGTTTGTCTTGGCTTCTCCTTGCCACTGATAATACCTTTATCTGTCAAGAATGTGCTGCTAGTCCAGCAAAAGCTAGCAGTACTCAAATACTTTGCAAGTAGTTTCATGAAATGGTCAGTCAGAAAGCAACTCATACCGGCTCGGATGCTGCCCAGGCTTACAAGGTCCGCGCTGATCTGTTCACATTCCAACAGGCAGCGAAAAGTAAGCTAGGAGCAGGAAGACAAAAGAAGAGGAAAACAGCAGCCTTGTGTGTAGCAGAATGGAATGTACGCACTCTGTTGGACAGACCAACATCACAGCGCCCAGAAAGACAGACCGCACTTGTGGCCCTGGAAATGAACAGGTACAATGTAGACATAGCTGCACTTAGTGAAACAAGATTGCCTGGATATGACAGCTTGGAAGACCATGGGTACATCTTCTTTTGGAGTGGGAGATCAACTCAAGAAAGGAGAGAAGCAGGAGTGGGCTTTGCAGTTAGAAAAGAGATAGCAGCAATGCTTGATGAGGAACCGGTGCCAATCAATGACAGGATAATGACTATGAGACTCCCACTACAGCGGAAGATGTATGCCACACTCATCAGTGTAATGCCCCAACAATGACCAACACAGAGGAGGTGAAGGAAAAGTTCTACAGTGATTTATGTGAGACTATCAGGTGTGTACCGACTGATGACAGGCTGACACTCGTTGGAGATTTTAATGCCAGAGTTGGTTCGGACACTGAGAAATGGAAAGGAGTGCTAGGCAGTCATGGAGTAGGCAAGTGCAATGCTAATGGAGAACTTCTACTTGCACTATGTTCAGAGTACAACCTTGTGATAACCAACACTCTATTTAAGCACAAGGACACACACAAGAAGATATGGATGCACCCAAGATTTTTTTTAGATTTAGATTTAGTATACTTTATTGATCCCCAGAGGGGAAATTGAGGGTCATCCACCACCTGGATGGATGAAGCAGCCACGATACGGCGCTATCCCTTAACCATTCACACACACATTAACACCTAGGGCCACTTTAGAGTCTCCAATTAACCTAACCTGCATGTTTTTGGCATGTGGGAGGAAACCAGAGAAATCCCGGGGTAAACCCACGCATACACGGGGAGAACATTTAAACT
Source organism: Pholidichthys leucotaenia (assembly GCA_020510985.1). NCBI lineage: Eukaryota > Metazoa > Chordata > Actinopteri > Cichliformes > Pholidichthyidae > Pholidichthys > Pholidichthys leucotaenia. The sequence continues at coordinate 63,176,124 of CM035848.1, read as the reverse complement.
CCACACAGATCACTGTTGGTCGGGGGCTGGGATCGAACCCATGATCCCCAGGCCAAGGGTAAACTGTGCTGCCGCAGTGCTAACCACTGCGCCACCGTGCAGCCCAGAAGATCCAAGCACTGGCACTTATTAGACTACATCATAGTCAGGCAGAGAGACATAAGGGATGTATTGGACACCAGAGCAATGAGAGGCGCGGACTGTGGTACTGATCATGTTATGCTGAGATCTAGATTAAGGATTTGGAGATGAAAACAGCACTGCAGGACGGGTGCGAAGCCACCATGGAAGCTAAACACTAGTGCACTAAAAGGCCAAAAGAAGCAGGAAGAACTTACACAGGAAATGAATGAAAACTTGAAAGACTGGGATAGCAACAATTCAGACAATGACATAGAAGAGAAATGGGCAACACTGAAAGATGCGGTGTATCAGACTGCGAGTGATGTATTAGGCCACCCTGAGAGGAAACATCAAGATTGGTTTGATGAGCATGATGAACACCTGAAGAAACTACTAGAAGCGAGGAATACAGCTAGGCAGGAAAACCTACAGTGTAACACAAGGTCGAAGAAGAAGAAATACTCAAAGACTCAGAGTGAGCTACAGAAGTACACCAGAGAGATGAAGTCCCAACTAGTGGGATGAAAAAGCGGAGGAACTTCAAACTGAGGCAGACAGAAAGGACATGAAAACATTCTTCACAGGTTTGAGAGAAATCTACAGCCCTAAACCAAGAGGACTGATCCAACTAAAGGCTATGGATGGTGAAACCATTTTGCAGGAGAAAGACAAGATCCTGGACAGATTTGCAGACCACTTTGACCAACTACTAAACAACCCTGGAGATCTCACGGAGGCTAAAGAAGGTCTAGTGCAGTGACCAGCTGTATCAAGTCTGGATGAACCACCAAATTTTGATGAACTAATGGCAGCTATCAGGACAACACAGGATGGTAAAGCTCCAGGAAGGGATGGAATTCCAGCAGAAGTGTGGAAATTTGGTGGTGTTCAGCTGACCAACTGCCTGCACAAGCTCATCCAAGAGATATGGGATGCCCAGAAAGTACCTCAATACTGGAAGGATGCAAGTATTGTGCCTCTGTTCAAGAAAGGTGACAGGAAAGATTGTGGAAATTACCGAGGTATATCACTGCTAGCCACTGTTCGTAAGACTCTCTCACATGTACTACTGAACAGACTCAATGAACACATCTTGCAGAATGTACTACCGGAAACCCAATGCGGCTTTAGAAGTGGAAGAAGAACAATGGATATGATTTTCTGCTTGAAACAGGTTCAAGAAGTGTATCAAACAGAACATGCTGCTTTATGTAGTCCTCATAGACTTCAGTAAAGCCTTCGATGCTGTTTCACGACAAGGACTTTGCCAGGCTCTGCGATGGACTGGCGATCTGTCCAGGGTGTACCCTGCCTCTCGCCCAAAGATGCTGGGATAGGCTCCAGCCCCCCCGCGACCCGAAAAGGATTGAGCGGAAGAAAATGGATGGATGGATGGACTTTGGCAGGTACTCAAGAAATATGGCTGTACAGAGAAGTTTGTCATCCTGATCAAAGCACTCCATACAGGTATGCAAGCAAACGTGGCAATGAGTGGTTCAGTATCCAAAGACTTTTCAGTAAGCAATGGGGTGAAACAAGGGTGTGTGCTGACACCTACACTCTTCTCGCTATATCTGGCAGCCATGCTTGAGGTGGCCTTCAAAGACACTTCAGAAGGAGTATACATTCAAACAAGGAAAGAAGCAGACTTGTTCAATGTGGCACTGTTTAAAGCCAAGAGTAAAACATCGATAAAGGTAGTAAGATAAATGCTCTTTGCTGACGACAGTGCTCTAGTTGCACACAGCATGGAAGATATGCAATCTTTAGTGGAGAAATTTGCAAGAGCAGCTAGCCAATTCAGCCTCCAAATCAACATCAAGAAGACAGAGTGCCTTTATCACCCACCAAAGTTCCAATTATCAACATCACTACCAGAAGAGATCAGCATTGGTACAGAGCCACTAGTCAAGTGCAAGACTTTCAAGTATCTAGGGAGTGCTGTTTCAGAGAATGTTAGGCTGGAGGATGAACTCTCTCTCAGAATGGGAAGAGCGAGCGCTGTGTTTGGAAACTTGAGGGAGAGACTGTGGAACAATCAACGTGTCTATCCATGTTAAATGCAAAGTGTACAGAGCGACAGTACTGGCAACTCTATTGTACGGTGCTGAAACTTGGACTGTCTACAGAGTGCAGGTGAAGAAACTCCACGCATACATGATGACACATCTTCGAGCCGTAATGAACATCTCATGGAAAGACAAGATAACCAACATAGAAGTGTTGAAACGAGCTGGTCTGCCATCAATGGAGGACATGCTAATATAGATGAACCTGAGTTGCCTCAGACATGCTGAGAGGATGGACCACCAGCGTCTCCCTCGGCAGTTACTCTACTCACAGTTATGCGAGGGCAAACGCAATCAGGGTAGACCACGGCTCAGATTTAAAGACACTGTAAAAAGAGACTTGAAGAAGTTGGACATAGACAGGAGTTCCTGGCAGCGGAAGGCTAAGGACAGAGCTGTGTGGAGGAATCTGATCAGACCTAAATGAAACAGTCATTGTCACCCACAACAGACTGCTATGATGATGATGATGGATCCTTTTTTTATCAGTCAGGAAACAGGAGGTGAGGTGTTAGTAATCTCCTGCCATGATCATGTCTGGTGATGAGGGATGATGGGAGATGTTGTCCGCTGAACATTTTCACAAAAACTAAATATTAATGTGTTATTATACAACAGCCGACAACTCTATTGCACTTGTGCTGCTGCCCCCTGACATGGAGGAGCCATTGCAGGCAACAGCGCACAACAGCAAGTTGTTTGCAATTTTTTGGGCCAATTAAGAAGTGAAATTGGACACATTTCCCGTGGATCCCTGAATGTTCTCTCACAGATCCCCTATGGTCCAAGAACCCCTGGTTGAAAAACAAAAGTTTATTAGAGTGGCCATCTGTGCAAAAACTACAAAAAGCACAACTCCAACACTTTGTTATGGTTTGCATTGCTCTCCATAGGTCTCACTCAGGCAGCTGTTCTGATTTGTCTGCATTTGTGACATGAGAACCAGAGCTCACTGGAATATTGCCACCACCTATTTTAATGATATGAGTGCAAGACGTGTCCCGGCAGACCACACAGCAGCAGTACTCTAGCCTGGTTAGCTTAGCAGAGCGACCACTGTTTTTATGGCTACTCTCTATGGGGGAGTGTGTACTAACTAGTTACATTCATTCAAGTACATGCACTCAAAATTTTTTACAGAATTGTACTTTACTAAGTAGTTTTCTTGCAAGATACTTTTTACTGTTGCTTGAGTACATTAAAGTAGAAAAATAGGTACTTTTACTCTGATTTCATTGACTTGAAAGTTGGTCAGAAATTTGCTTGTAATGATCTTTGATGATGTCATAGTGAGTCCTATGATCTTTGATGACGGCATAGCGAGTCCAGTGATGCCTGCATTTGGTCTCTGACGATGTCACAGCGAGTCCTATGATCGTGAGTGATGCCTGTGTTTGATCTTTGATGTCCTATGATCGTGAGTGAACATGAGTGATGCCTAACTTTGATCTTTGATGTCCTACGATCATGAGTGATGCCTGCCTTTGATCACACACAGACACACAAAGATTTTCTTGAGTCACGCTATAACTATGGTGTCTATATGACGTCATATAGACATCATGTAGAGATCACAGGCACATTACAGGCGATCCTATGATCTTTTAGCGAGTCCTATGGTCGTGACAGACATTTAATAACTGTTTGTTCATAGAATGATGGTTTATTGAATCTTCCAGGTCGAAGAACTCCTGATACAAAGATATACAGTGATGATATAGAGTGAAGTACGTGGTGGTAATGCACCTGTAAGCTGGTTGCCAACCGCCAGTCAAATCTAAAAGAAGAAGAAGAAGACAGACACACAGATTTCTTGAATCATATATAGAGTGATTAGAAACTACATAAATTGCCCATTTCTGAAAAAAAAATTACAAGGAAATAGTCTTAAATTTGTGTAAAATCTCACAAATTAGTGAGAAAGAAGTTTTTTTAGTAGCTACTTTCTTAAGTAATTTTTTTGGTGACTAGTCTTACTTATACTTCAGTAAATAATATCATAAAGTGACACTATTTTTACTTGAGTACAATTTTTGGATGGACTACTCACCTCTGCTCTCTGTAAGTTCTACTACACACTGAAATTTCTCCCTGTGAAGAAGGGTGTTTAATCTGAGTAGAAAATGACAGGACAGTATTTAATCCCTGAGGTATTTTGGAACAAAGACCTCTGGAAACTGTGTCAACATGTGGGGAGAAAAAACAGCTGTATGTCTACTTTTGATGGTGTCTCAGCTTCATTTTGGAAACTATTTAGGAGGGACAGCACATCCTAAACAACATGGTAGAGGTTTGCAAGTCATCAAATGCAGACAGCAAAACAAAAGCAAGCATAGACACACGATGTAACAAGGTAACAGGTAGGTAAAAGAGAGGGGGACATGGTGCTCCGAGGAGCAGTTGGTGTGCTTTGAAAGGAAGAAGTGAAATGAGGTCAGTGGGAGCTTTGATCGGACACCCTGGGGTACCGGTGACCAAACAGAGACGCAGTTGTTTGCAGAGTTGCTCTCTACTTACACCATGAAACAAATATGCAACCTTGTTTCATGGGGGATTTTTTTTTTTTTTTTTTTTTTTTTTTTTTTGGTGCTTGTGTCAGCAGCCTGCCTCCAGTTCATTTAAAAATGTATAATTATTTACCATTTAGATAAATGGGTGACAGTAATGCATTGACTCAAGTAACTTTTTCCACAAAGTTGTACTTTACTAAATGGTTTTATAGCAAGTTTTAATACATTTGGTTGCATTCATAAACTAGAAAAACTGTATAAGAATATGTGTAGTAATTCTTCTTTTGGCTGCTCCCTTTAGGGATGTCCAGAGCAGACTATCTGCCTCCATTTCACCCTATCCCTTGCATCCTCTAAATTGCTTGCTAAACACCAACCCTCTCCATGTCCTCCTTCCCTACATCCATCAATCTTCTCTGTGGTCTTCCTCCTTTCCTCCTGCCTGGCAGCTCCAGGTTATCTTCCACCTGCTCCCTACTCTCACTACAGAGCATAATGTTGTCTGCAAACATCATGGTCTACGCAGACTCCTGCCTGACCATTACCATTATAATCCTACTCCCAACTTGAATCCACCACCGTCTCGTTGTCCTCATACATGTCCTGCACCACCCTCACATACCTCTCTACCACTCCTAACTTCCTCATACAGTACCACACTTCTTCTCTTGGCACCTATCGTATGCTTTCTCTAGAGCCACAAAGACACAGTGCAACTACTTCTGACCTTCCCTTTACTTTTCCATTGACACTTTTAAGCAAACACCGCATCTGTGGTACTCTTTCTCGCAATGAACTGACAGAAACCATCTTTGGAAAACAAAATTATTGGAGGAATATTTTTAGTTGTGCATTTTTAAAGTTCAGCACAATAATGGGAGGAGGCAGGGCTTATCATCTTACTGCAGCCAGCCACTAGAGGATTGTGCCTTTTCTTTCAGATGTAAAAAATAAACAAAAAAATACATTTTATACTTGGACCAGGTATATTAGCAGCCACCCAAGCACAAATTGCAGTTTATTTCTAGCATGTGTGCTGGAAACTTGTGCAATTATTCAAGCGTCACCTGCTGGTAGGGCTCTTTCTTCCCCGATGTTCGATGCACAACAGAAGGTTGCACTCTTTCTCTCGCTCACATGTGCCGACAGGTCAGATACTGGTCATCGATCGGATATATGAGTGAGTGAGTGTGAGTGTGTTGGGGGGTGGTAAAAGAGGGACTAACAGCAGGGATAAAAGAAGAGAAGAGAGATGGGTCAATTACTGCAGGAAATGGAGAACGAGCGTGTGCACACGCTCCAAGGGGGTGGGGGTGGAGGGGAGATCTGTCTGTCATTACTTCCTTCCTTCAGGGTCCCTTTTTACGTGCCTATAAAAACGCCAGAGCTGCTCCCATGCTCCCCCCCCCCCCCGCCGCCCCCCTTACATCTCCCCACTCAGCCGTCTTCCTTCAACACACTCAAACAATATTTGAGATTTTATTGGAGTAGTTCATGCACTCCCGCTGACCTTTGATGCGGTCGCTGCATATATTAACACGCAGATTTATAGCGTGGCAATAATCAGAAGCTACAGCACAAACACTTCCAAAAACCTTTAAAAGCCAAACAGGCATCCACCGGTAAAAGCAGCTATTTGACTATCGGTTTCAAACTTATTAAACCTTAAGTATTCTCCTTTTTTCCCCTCCACAGATGCTTGATTTTAAAGCATCACTATACGAGATTGTCACTTTAAAATCCTGCCCCCCCCCCCAACCAGTGGATCACCACCTTACCGCAGTGCACTGCAAAAAAAATCAAATCTTAGTTAGAAAAGGAATGTCTTAAATCAGGGATATAATTTTTGTTTTATGTCTGACAAGATACTTCTGTAAGAAAATTTTTTACTTGTTCTTTGATATTTTTACTTATTTTAAGCAATTTAATCTGGTTTTAAGTAAAAAAAAATTTCTACCAATAAACCAAGAAAGACTTCCGGTTATGGCTGCCACGTAGGACGGACGTGTCTCGCTCTGCTCTGCTCCTGGAGAAAAAAAAAATCGGCAAATAACTCTCTCATTTGGGACAGAACGTATCCCAGCGTTTGGGCGAGGATATGTCGGCGAAGCCTAAGGCTGGAAAACCAGGAAAAGGAAAAAGCGAGCCGCCGAAACAGTCCAAATTAACGGACTTTCAGGTCTGTGACGCAGCAAACAGGGATCCATATATGGCGGAGGAGGCTGGCAACGCTGCGATTTCTGCGGGGAATGGCGCAGATGCGCTGATGGCTGCCATGAGTTCAATGAGAGCGGACTTTTCCTCTAGATTTGATGGGATTATGACAGCGTTGGAAGGAATAAGAAAGGAATTGGGTGACTGTGTAGAACGAACGGCGCAGATGGAGCTCCGTCTCGCTAGTGCTGAAGATGACGTCACCCGTCTTCAATTAAAGGTGCGCACTTTGGAAAAAAAAAATAAATCTCTGGAAGATAATATTTTGGATTTGGAATCTCGGTCGAGACAGAATAATTTGAGGCTGGTGGGTCTTCCAGAGGAATCAGAAGGTCGGGACGTATGTTCCTTTCTGGAAAAGTGGATTCCGGAGGTGCTGGGCAGCGAGGAGTTGCAATCAGCAGTGGTTCTGGAAAAAGCACATCGCATTGGCCCACGGAGAGATAAGGGACCGCCGAGGACCTTAATTATGAAGTTTCTTAACAACAGAGACAGGATGAAGATCTTCAACGCTGCACGAGCTAAAAAAGGAGAGATTAAACACCAGGACCAGCAGGTGCGGTTCTACCCAGATTTGGCCACAGGAATCCAGCAATTGAGGAAGCAGTTTGATCCCGTACGTAAGGAGCTGCGCAACCTTGGGATTCGTCATGGTGTAATCTATCCTGCGAGACTGCTGACCACGTATGAGGGCAGAACCCACATCTTCAAGACCCCAGAGGAGGCGCAGGAGTTCATCAAGAAGATCAAAGAAGAAGAAGAGACTGGTGGGAGCTAAGCATGAACAAAATATAAGGTAGAATAATTAAGCATTTGCACAGGCATCTGACTGACTTGAAGTAAATAGTAAGTTTACAAAATATAGATTGTATTATATATTTAAAAAAAAACAAAACAAAAACAAAACAAACAAAAAAAAAAAAACTATGATGTACAAAGTTGTTAAAAATTTTGGAGTTAAGTTGGAAAACTACAGAGGAGAGTTAATGTTACGTCATTAAAAGCAGTAGAGTTAGGGTGATTGGGAGGATGAAGAAGGAGTGGCTTAGGCTGTTCCCCATGGGTGTGGAACGGTCGATGGCTATATCGGGAGACAGAATTTTTCTTTTGATTTTGGGGGGTTTGCCACAAGTGTGGGAAGGGGAAATTTGTTTGTGTGTAGTTTGTAGGATGAATGTTCAACCACTCATGTTTTTGCTTCTCTGTATGAGCATGTTTACACTGCAAGGTAATCCCAAACTCTCTATTGATCATGGACCAAAGTGTTAATCTTAATTTAACTTCATGGAATTGCAGAGGTCTACAAAATTTAAAAAAACTTAAACAAGTTATGAATAAAATAAAGGACATGGGTTCAAGAATTGTGTTTTTACAAGAAACTCATCTGATAGAGGAGGATGTTAAAAGAATTAGGAGTAGATGGCAGGGAAGTGTATTCACCTCTTCATTTTCATCCCGAGCCAGGGGAGTTATGACTCTCATACATAAATCAGTTCCTTTTCAAGTGAAAAATGTAATTGGAGACAAATTTGGAAGATATGTAATCATTCAAGGTTCTTTGCTATTAGAAAATATAAATCTTGTGAACTTATATGGTCCCAATATAGATGATCAGAAGTTCTTTGCTAATTTATTTCTCATCTTATCATCACTTACAGGGCAACATATAATAGCAGGGGATTTTAATTGTACATTGAATCCAGGTGTGGATAGATCAACAGGACTGGATTGTACGCACATTGGATGTAGGATGACTATTAATCATTTTATGAAAGAATTGAGATTGTTAGATATATGGAGAGAAATGAAACCACAAGTTAAAGCCTATTCTTGTTATTCCAGTACCTACAAGACATTCTCACGTATTGATTATTTTTTGATTTCCACAGAATTAAGGTCCAAGATTCAAAACTGCTTTTATGATAACATCGTGATCTCTGATCATGCACCCTGTTGTCTAACATATGTAGATAAAAAATTGACAAAGGAATCAGGTAGATGGCAATTTCAGCATAAATGGCTTCAGGATGAGGAATTTGTCAAGTATATAGAAAAACAGACGAGTTCTTTGACATCAATACTACACAAACATCAGCATGTGTAAAGTGGGAGGCTTTCAAAGCTTTTATTAGGGGGCATATTATTAGTTATACAGGATCAAAATCTAAGAAGACTCGAGAGGAGAGAGCTAAATTGGAACATAAAATAAAAAATCTTCAGGAAAAAGTGTATGCAGGAAGTGACCCAAGGTTGGAGAATGAATTACTGATTTTGAGAGCTGAATACGACAAAAAATCAGCGAATAGAGCTGCCTCGAGTCTTCTAAGATTGAAACAATCTTTTTATGAACAAGGTGAAAAATCAGGAAAATTATTAGCATGGCAGATTAAACAATTGGAAATTAAAACACCAATTACCAGTATTATAAGTAACGGACAGGTAGTTATAGATCCTTTAGAAATTAATAGAGCCTTTAGAGATTACTATGAAAAATTATATGATACCAAAAATGAACCTGATTTAACAAAACTAAATGGGTTTTTGAACGAACTATCTATACCGTGTATTCCAAATGAAAACAGGGAGATATTGGAGTCTAAAATTAGTCAAGAAGAAGTTGGGCTAGCCATTGATAATATGAAATCAGGAAAAAGTGCAGGACCAGATGGTCTTCCAGTTGACCTTTATAAAAAATTTAAGAATAAATTAATAAAACCTTTTTTGGAAATGGTTTTAGAAGCATTTCAAAATAATAATTTACCATCATACATAAATAATGCCTTAATTATACTGCTGCCAAAACCAGGTAAGCCCTCTAATAAATGTGAAAATATGAGACCAATAAGCCTATTAAACGCCGACCTTAAGATAATCTGTAAAATTTTAGCAAGACGAATACAAGAAATTTGACCAAATATTATTAATCGAGATCAGAATGGCTTTATAAAGGGTAGACAAGGCTTCCATAATGTAAGAAGACTATTTAATATTATCTATTTTAATAAAGAAGCACCGGATACAGCTCTCCTATCATTGGACGCCGAAAAGGCCTTTGATAGAGTTGAATGGCCCTTTCTTTTTGAAGTCCTACAAAGGTTTGGACTTGGAAATAATTTCATAAAATGGGTTCAAATAATATACAATAATGCTACAGCAGAAATCCTAACAAATAACAATATTTCAAAATCAATAAAAATCAATAGAGGATGTCGACAAGGCTGTCCACTCTCACCTTTACTGTTTACTATGGCAATTGAACCTTTAGCGATAGCGATACGTTTACATTCACAAATATATGGAATTAAAGTTGGACCAACAGAACATAAAATCTCCCTGTACGCCGATGATATAATTTTGTTTATGTCGAATCTAAAAAAATCAATTCCAACCTTGTTGAATTTAATAAAGAATTTTGGGGAAATATCAGGATATAAAATAAATAAAACTAAATCTTCAATATTAATGCTAAATGAGACCCAGAGAAATTACCCAGCCCCTGAGGTAAATCAATTCAATGTTGTAAATCAGTTTAAATATTTAGGAATCCAAATTATGTCTAAGCTAGAATCAGTCGCCAGTGTCAACTATGAAGCCTTAATGTCAGATATCAGTGAGTTAACTCAGAGATGGATGTCACTACCAATGTCGATGATCGGGAGAATCAATATACTTAAAAGTAATATTTTACCTAAAATACTTTATTTATTTCAATACATTCCCTTATCACCACCTTTAGATCTATTCTCAAGAATAAAAAAAAAGTTAGTGGAATTTATATGGAACAACAGGAGGGCTAGATTACGTCTGTCTTTATTATATTTACCATTTGATCGTGGAGGTCTGAAATGTCCAAATTTTATGTTGTATTATTGGTCGGCACAACTGAGGTCTATGACATATTATTTTTCATCAAATGATCTCCCTCACTGGACTGAAATGGAATCATACAATTTACCTTTACCTCTTCCCATATTCATATACTCAGATTCGGCAAAAAAATTACAAAAACAAGTTAAAAATCCATTTGTAAAGCATATGATCAAAATATGGTGTGAAGCTAAAAACTATTTAAAAGAACCACAGTTATTGTCACAATTTAGTCCAATATGGGGTAATCAATATTTTAAACCAGGGAGAGCGGACGCTGTATTTAAAGTATGGAATTTAAAAGGGATACAAAAGATTCAGGATTTATATTTGCCATGTGCAGACAACATAATGTCTTTTGAAGAGCTGAGGATCAAATTTAATCTCAATAGAACACATTTTTTTAAATATCTTCAACTTAGAAACTTTATTCGATCAAATCAAAATAAAGCTCTCACTCGACCTATTTATTCATCCTTGGAAAAAATGATGATGAAAGATAGTAAAAGAAAGGGTATTATTTCAGAGTTTTATAACTCATTGACACTATCTTCAAGTGAAAATTCACTGAAAAGATTAAACTACTGGAAAGAAGATCTGCAAATTGAAATTTCAGAGGAACAATGGGAATTGGCTTGTACAGAAGCTCAAACCAAATCAATAAATGCACGCCTTAAATTGATACATTTCAAATGGTTAATGCGGATGTATGTTACACCGGAGGAGTTAAATAGATATAACAAAAATATACCAGATACATGCACAAAATGCATGGAAAGTAAAGGAACCCTATTTCATTGTTTATGGGAATGTAGATTAATAAGAATGTTTTGGGAAGAGGTGAGGGTAACAATTGAAAAAATAATCTCAAAACAAATCATATTGAATCCTAAACTGTTTTTGTTGGGTCTGTACCCAGAAAAGCATAATTTCAATAAAAGTGAAAGAACATTCATAGACCTCAGTTTGCTTAATGCCAAAAAATGTATTGCACTATTATGGAAAAAGACTCATAGACCAGATGTGACTCAGTGGTTAAGACAGATGTTAACAAACCTTCCATTAGAAAGAATAACATATATACTGAAATCAAAGGAAATTATGTTTGAGAATATATGGAGACCTTTTATTGATTATGTAAAAAATTTAAACATAACTCTTGAAGAAGAAGGTGAATGATGTGTGTGGACCTTGTAAATTCCAAACTGGTGAACATAATATGTATACTTATGTATTGGATTGTCTAGACTAAACAGAGGAGCATTGTTGAAGACTTGATTTTGTTGGTGGTTGTTGGTGTTTTTAGTGCATTTTTTTTTTTTTTTTTGTAGTACTTTAGTGTTAGTGTTTGATTGTTTGTATCATGTTTGTTAAAAAAAAAAAAAAGGTTCAATAAAGATATTGTGGAAAAAAAAATAAACCAAGAAAATTTTACTTATCAAATTGCTGAAAACAAGTTGTTGGGTTTTTTTGGCAGGAAATTTTTACTGGTTTCAAGCATTCTGATAAGTAAAATTTTCTTGCTCCATTGGCAGATTTTGTTTTTTACTTAAAACCACATTAAACTGCTTAAAACAAGTAAAATTTTCTTACAGAAAACTGCAGGACAAGGAAAATATCTTGTCAGAAAAAAACCAAGAATTATCTCTCTGATTTGACATTTTTTCATACTAAGATTTTAATTTTTTACAGTGTGGAGGGGTTTGCGTGTCCTAATGACCCCAGGAGCTATGTTGTCATGGGCAACTTTCCCCTGGTACGCTCTCCCAAGACAAACTGGTGCTGGGTGAAGGGCCAGACAAAGAGCCGTCTAGTAGATCTCAAAGGAACTACATGGGTCTGCTTCTCCAGTGGGTTCACTGCTTAGTACCATGATCATGGGGATCAATTTTACTTATCAGCATCATGGTTTGTTACATTCTTTTTCCTCCTTTCTTCTCCCTTATAGTTCACTCACAAGGCTCATAATGAAGCAATATTACACAAGAGTGTGATATCACATCACTGTGGCGTAGTAGTAATTGAGCATAATATAATAAAGAATAGGTACGTGAAAAGCTCTCTACACACATGCACACCACAGCGAGAGGGAAAAAAATGAAAAAAAACTGACATGAGCAAGATGAGCATGATCAGGTCAGTTTTACACCCCGAATGTCGGTTTCAGTTTTATTTCAGTTAATCGTAAAGCCCCATTTTGATCCCTGTAACTAATACTGGGGACACCCTTTAAAGAAGCACTAAATTGTGACCAGCTGATAAAGATGTGAACCTGTAGAAGTCACGTCGAGTGTGTTTCTACTGCCCATCACACCTTACAGAGGGGCAGACGGATGCCAACCAACACACACACTCGCGCACACTCACAACGACGCTGATCTTGTTGGCAAATGAGCCACAGCTTACTCACACAGATAAATGTACAACACATTCTCCACCCACCTGTAAGGCCTGCTCTCTGAGTGACCTGGGGCACAGGGGAGAGGGATGACTCCAATTAAGAGGTCAGCAACGGCGGAAAGTGCTGTATATATACACCTGCTACATATACGAGTTAGAATGAATTTATACAACAGTGAAATCTGGCCAAGCAATTTGGTTGGACAACAGGGATTCCTTGAGTTACTACATTATCTGGATATGTATCATTCTGCCTCAGCAGTGTTCTAATAATCGCTAAATTATGGTGACGCTTGATGGCGCCTGTCAAAATTATAATGCTGCGTACTCCACAGTGAGGCGCTGTCTGAAAAGAGAGAGTCCTCAGAACCCAGACCTGTGCTGCCTGGCATCTTGCAACCAAAAAGCCAGCATGTCAGCTCCATATTTCCAATTCTGGTGTCTTGCTTCCAACAAAACAGACAAGCTGAATCTGAATTTGTCATCTCAATTAGCCAGCCTTTGTAATACCGTCGTGACAGACTCTTTATTTCATCTGAAGATGGAAAGAAGAAGAAGGTGAAGTGTGCAGAAACTAACACAGAAATGGGCTGAAGCTAAATCGCTGTTAGTGTTTAACCACTATCCACGTCAGCTCATCCGCTAACTGTGGAGGAGCCGACAACAAAACGGACAAGCTGAGGTTGAATTTACCATCTTAATCATACTGTAGATTCATGATACCTGTGTGGCGATAACATCATTGTTGGCTTCATCTAGGACTCCCTCAGTGCAGCTAACAAGCTAACTAGCAGCCGGCAATACAGAGCAAGTCACTTGACCCACAAAACTGGCTCAAAAGGACTAGCTATGCAAGTAAACACCAATTTCTGCGCTGCATCTTATCTAATTTGTATGTATGTGTGTGTAAAATGAAAATAAACCTATTCTGTTCCATATTATGCTCATTGTGGTGCTCAGGAATGGCTAACTGGGTACAATCAGAAGAGACTATTATTTTGTAACTGGTTACGCAAACAAAAAGTCACAATTTTTCGTCCTGAACTGTTGTCAAATAATGAATTGTTCTTGTGGAACTGCTGCAGAAAAGCAGTGTTGCACTAGAGGTCACCTTGGGGATATTTTCACTGATACCGCACGACCTCCCATGCAATATTGCTTAGATGAGCCGGTAAAAACACAGGACACGTGAATTTTTGTGAGGAACACGGCTGTCCTGAATACCAGTTTTGTGGCTTCTTCAGCAGTAATTGAGCTGGGTCTTCCCAAGTGGTAATAGGAACTCTAGAGTTTCTCATGTGTCTTTTACTTGGTAGTGTTAAGTCACACTGGTGCACAAGGGCCCCGCAACTTGCCACTACACTGCACCCAGGACCCTTATGTGATGCCACCACGATCATTCGCCGCCACGACTGGCTACGGCCGTTTGGTGCACGCTGAAAACTCGTAACTTGGTCTTCATCCAGTCTCATCTCACAACAGGGAGAGGGGGAAAACCTGACAAAACTGACATGAGCAAGATTACGTCGGTTCTACGCCCTGATCATCAGTTCCAGTTTTATTTTGGTTTATCGCTCAGCACTAGGTTTAAGAGCTTCTACATCAGGGATTCTGTCCTGCCATTTAATGCCAAGAATTTAGCACAGATGTCACAGCTGCAAACTTGCCAGCTTCTTAATGTGCTTGCGATACAAAACCGTGCATTCAGCTGCACAGAGCAGGGATGGGACTGCACACCTTTACTTTGGCAGGAGGACCCTGCTTAAGGCATCTGACGGCAAGCGGATGAAGAAGAGAAGCCCGCTGTTACATAAACAGCAGTCGGAGCTGTCCCGCACGCGTGCGCCCGCCGCCGCTCGGGTCTGCATTGCAAGTCCGTGCGCAGCCAAAACAAATGACTCAGGTTGTGCACCGTGCGCAGGTGGACGCCACATTTCAGAGCAGGAGAACATCCCGCCGAAGTGCAGTGTGTGTGAGTGTGCATGCGCGCCCTGTGTCTGTCTGTGGACCAGTGTCTTTAGTAGACTTGTGGTAATCCTCTTAGCGTATGCTGCTTGAAGCTCGGAGCGCATTATGTAACCCCTATAATCCAGCGCGGCATCAAGGAAGATGGCAAAAGACCACAGCCAGACGTGCACGAACGAACACACACACACACACACACACACACACACACACACACACACAGGAGCTCCAAAAGTCCCGCAGACTCACGAGCTCGAGGTCTGCCATGATCGATCTAAAAACATTCCCAACATGGTACCAACACATTAATTATCAGCTCAGGTTTTAGTTTTGCTCTTCTTGCATGTCCAATTTAAAAAAAAAAAAAAAAAAAATAGGAGGGGAAAAAAATTGTGTGTGTGTGTGTGCATGTGTGTGCAGGGGGTCCTCTCGCCTCCCCCCCTTAACTCTGTTACCAGGGCAACAGTGGCCATCTTGCTGTGCCCCCGTCGGTCTTGGGCACACATCACAGGCCGATCATAAATGTGGAATGACAGTCAGAGACGAGAAGCAGAGATGGAGGACAAGAGGGAGAAAGAAGAGAGGGGAAAGGGAAGGATGGATGGAAACACGGGCTGCTGCTGCTGGTTAGATAACAGGATATTTAAGAGAAGGAGGACTGAGCATCTAAACACAGCCACTGAGTAATAGAAATTAATTTATATTTCAAAAAAAAAACAAACAGGCTAATCTGGGCTGATCTGGCCACCTTTGTTCACCCCGGTGTATTCTGGATTCAAGGGAAAAGGTGCAAAATCAGCTGCACATCATTTGCATGAAGTAGAAGGCTCTGCTACTTTGTGCAAATGAGGTGAGTCCAACTCCATGCACCAGCTTCGAGAAAACCATGCGTCATAAAGCCTTTTTGCTGCTTTGTTTTCAGTGTCTGCCCGATGACCAAACCTCAAGGTCACTAATACCTGTTGCTTCTCTGTATAGAACAGAATGGCCTTTATTGCCATTGTGCAGTTGTAAAGTACAATTTGATTATGATCCAGAGGGCTGTGATGTGACAACAAAATAATTACTGATGCATCTTTTTTCCTCCCTCTGGTCCTCGGTGCTCAGCCATGTTTTAACTATGCCTATTATTACTTGTGGGTGGGGTGGGACGTGTTTAAATGAGTAACTGGGTAATAAACTACTTGTGTTTATGCGATTTCTCAAAACCTGACAGTGGCCTTTATCCAGTTACTCTGTTTACATGTTTTATTGAATAATCAGCTGAATCAATTGAATAGCACATTTAAAAACAACAACAAAGTTGACCAAAGTGCTTTAACATGTGATAAAAAGAAATAAAATACATAAAATATGATAACAGATACAGTAAAATTAAGGCAAGTTGAAAACATAGACACCACAACATAACATGACCTGTCGGACTCAAACTGAACTCGGATTAAAAGCCAAATTTTTAAAAAGATGGGTTTTAAGCTGTAAGGATTCTGTGGTGTCTGCATGGAGTGGCAGGTTGCGCTATAATCTCGGGGCTGCCACTGCAAAGGCCCCATCACCTCTGGTGTTTTAATTTGCTTTTAGGCTGCACTAAAAGCAGCTCGTCGGGGGATCTTAGTGCTCGAGGCAGAGAATAAAAGTCCAGAAGCTCGGTTAAATAAAATAGTGCCAAACCATTTACGTACAACTAAATTTACTTAAAAGTAAATGAAAGAATTTTAAGTGGCCTAGGAGAAGTATCAGTTTACGTGAAATCATAAATGCCCAGATCTCCTGACCTTTGACAATGACCTTGACCTCAACCTGGATGCAGACCTAGCTGAGGTTCCTTGTGAGTGAGTTTGATGACCGCTGGGGAAATTGCCTCGGAGGAATAGCGATTTCCATGAAAATCAACAGGAGCAAGACACCCTTGATGGGTCTGCATCTAGGCTGTGATTAAGGTCAATGGCCTAGGAGAAGTAGCGGTTTTCCTGAAATCATAAACGCCCAGATACCCGCCCGACACTGGGCGGGGTTTACCATTTCTTGACGTAGAGGAAAAACCCCGCAAGAGTCAAAATGGCTTCTTGGAGTGGAAAAACAAGTAAAGGCTGTGTGCTCTTTTCCAAGAGAAGTGAGCCGTTTGATATTTTTTGATAATCACGTGACCAAGACACATTTCAGATGGTTAAACCCTACAAATGGGCCATTTTTCAGTCAATGAGCCCTTTAAGGAAACCTTCTTGCCATCAGCTGGCCGTCACAAACAGTTGGTTTGAACAGTAAAGCCAGAGTTTAGGCAACAGGACCTGGGTCTGAATCCACACTAGGCCACCCTGTACATGAATACAGGCTAAAGGCCAACAAATACTGTAAGTAAAAAGTTAAGGGTTGTACATGAGTAAATATGCTAGCAGTTGTTGGATAACGACTGGACCAAGAAGTTGCCCACTGGTATAAAAATACAGTTCACTGTATACAAAGAAAAGTTTAGTTTTAAAAAAGTAAAATGTGAGGTGGACTGCAAGTCAAAAAGGTGACCAAAAAACAGATTTTTATTTATTTTCTCCTAGTGTGAGTCAAAGCTGCAAACAGAACTGAAGGTCTAAAGGCAAAAATCAGATTTGGTTCACAGAGCAAAAAATTTTCACCGGCGGGTCTTCATCGCAGTATCTTGGGACAAAACTCTCCTGATGATGGATAAGCGAGGACTGCGTGTGCTCATTTAAACATGTGAAATGAAAAACGGCAGCAGGTGAATTCCCTTTTCACTGGTAGGCTGGCAGCTGAGAGCTCAGTTAGTGCAGACACAAAAAACACAAAAACACACCAAAGAGAGAAGAACTTTGTTCTACAGTGAAGCAGGCACCTCTGCTAGGATTTTCTCCATGTGTCTTTCATGTTCTTGTCATCTGTGTGTATTCAGTGATGTTTCTGACAGGGTTGCAGCTGCGGTTGAGGTCACGGAGACCTCACATGACCCGCTGCTCAGAGGAAGTGATGACGTCGTTTCACAAATCCAGCTCCGAGGGAGGCTAGAGCAGAGGTCTGCAACCTGAAGCTGAATTTATTCTCCACCACGAGGCCTATGTGACGTAAATTTCATCATCCTTTCCACCCCGCCGACGTCCATGTAGTCCCTCTGCAGCTGTGTGCATGCAGCCCGAAGGTATTAACCAAGATTTAACCTCCCACAAGAAAATGTGCATTTCCTGAAGAAAACGCAGTATGTATACTGCAAGCTAAAAATGCTGTCCTGAAGCATTTCTCAGCTAGAATAGCTCAAAGTTGAACAATAGGGCTGTCTAGATATCTGGGTTCTTGGCACGGGAGCACACCCACCAAATGCACAGAGGTAGTAAAAATCGTCAGTTTACCATTGAAACAATATGGCATATCAATATCATGATGAGGTTTCACCGCAAGATCGGATCAGATATAATTTGTGATCTTGCAAAGTGTACCTACCGTCTATCAGCTAGTATGTGGAAGAACAGTCCAGCACAGTGGCCAGAAACAATATTTATTGATATTTGTAACTACTGGATACATGTGCCAGCTTTGCTGCGCATTGGCGGAACACTCTAATAATAGAAAATAAATTACAACTGCTGTGGAAATCCCCAAAAAGCCGTCATGTTTAGGTTTGCAGAATTTATCCACCAGAACTCACAGCTGGGAAGATATTACTTTCTTCCACAAAGATGGGAGACGCTGCTTGTTTACACTTCTTCCTTCATTAATCCTGACGCTTCGTTTCAACTCTACAATAACAGAGCTTCGGTCCATTTGTCTGCAGGTGAGTCGCAGTCTCATTTTTAAACTAGTTTAACTGCAGCGTTGATACGTTTACTCGGAAGCTGATTAGCACCTCAAACTGGAATGACTATTCCTACAGAACCAACACTTTTCTATGCTATTCTAGCTATCAACTCAGTCGGATGTAAATTCAGGTGTTTTCCACATGTTCACATTAACCTTATATTTAGGCAAATTACTTGTAATGATAAGACTCTATAGTTTTGGTAAACAGACATACCTGTTATAAAGTGGTCAGAACAGACACACACAAACAACGCGTGTGGCCATCATCCGCGTGGAGTTTAGAAGCGCTCCGCCCACGCGAGTTCTCGACTCAGTCAGCAGGCAGTGTCTCGCCAAGCGTGACTGTCAACAAAAACATGAGTTTGTTCAACTACTTTAAACGCGGGGAAAAAAAAAAAAAAAATCAGAAGAGGTATGTATCTAAGCACTGGAGGCGTTTATCATGGTTTTAACCCGCTGTTAACGAGAGCAATAATGGAAGAGTCGCTTAGCTAAGAGATGTGGTTAGAATTCATATGCAGCCAGCTTCATATGAAGGGAAAGGCAGTGGGGACTGATGAATTGCTGACGATATATTTCTCCAGCCACTACAATATTAAGTTATGTTCTGTAGGAATTGCAGGAATGGAGAGACTGGCAATTTCTCTCTTTTCTCGCACGAGCAGGCGTGCCGTTTTTATTCTCCAGCAGCAGTGGCAAAAAGCAACAGCTAAAAATGCTAGCTCTAAACTGAGGTCCTTCAGCAGCTGCCTAGAAAGGTGCCTGATGAGAAAGCCTGAGAGCACAACTATAACTGCCTAAACAGATCATTCTGTACATGAACACATATTGTGGTGAATTATGTCTTTAGAGTCCGCTACAGTTCCCTGTTATGTACCTGGCAGGTTAAGATGACCAAAATTCACCAAGTCAATGACTTTAATCTGTCAGCAGCCTTCAGACAAACTAAACGTGTCAACATTTGATTTCAAAACAAGGGAGGGTTTTCCTGCTGTCTGGGTGGTGAGATTTCTAAAAAAAAAAAAAAACAACAAAAAAACTATAAATATAAAGAAATATTATAACAGAAATAACAGCATCCTTGGTCATTTAAGTTAATTTATTTCATTAAATACAATTTTATTAATATTTTTTCTTTGTAATCAGAGTTAAATTATTGTTCTGTTCTGACATGCAAAATTATGGTCAAAAATGTAAATTGTTATAAGGCAAAAGTAAAAAAAAATTACCACAGTCTGTTTCAAATTTATCTAAAAAAAAAAAAAAAAAACTAATTTTATTTTTTTAAAAAACAAACAAAAATTAGGCATAAAATAATCCACAAATTTATAATAAAGTTTCAAATGTACAATTAAAGTCAATTTTACTAGAGGAAATTACAAATTTTAGAAGCATGGTTTCAACTTTAGATATAGTTTTCTACTTTTCTTTGTAAATCTAAGAAAATTGTTATAAATTTTCGAGAAAAACCTCAAACCTTCAAGACTGAAGTCATTACTCAAGTTTTTAAGTGGGTGCTCTTTGTACCCTTAACTCTACGAGAAATTTTTGGTTGTCTACTTTTAATTATTAATTTCAAAGCACTGCTTTTACATGAGTAGAATTTCTGGTTACTATACCCACCTGATCATATAATTTAAGTGTGTATGAGTACATTACTATTATGAATGTTTCTTTCCCTTCCCTACTCTTAATGGAAAAAAGAAACACTAGAATAAAAATACAAAAAAAACCAAACAAACATATTTTTGTCATTTATGTAAACCACGACAAAAAAATCCTGTAGGACAAAACATGACACTTGATATTTTCTAACCTGTTTGTATACCACCATAGACAGAGAGAGAACCTGAATTAGACAGCGCTCAGAGAGGGAAAGATGAGACAGAAGAGAGGAGCCAAGGAGAGGGGAAGTGTTCAGGCAGAGGAAGGAGAGAAGGATAACACCACTAAAAAGTCTAAACACAGGATGTCTGGGTGGGACCCCAACTGGCCCAATATTCAAGCCTCGGTTGTACAATACTTCAAATGGTAAGTTCCATATGCAATGTTACTGTGTACAATTTTAAAAAGAAATAAATAGTATAAAATTAACATATTCCGGTATGTTTACCCCCCACACCCCACACTCCACCCCACTCGGGGAAAAATATGTTGCCACTGCGCCAAGGTCTTTAAGCCAGAGGAAACACTGATGGGTCATATCATCCCTCAGCCTCCACATCCCATTATGAAAAGGCATGCTTCTCCTTCAGCAAGCATTAGCCCACAATATCCTCCTTCGATAATCTCTGCTGGCCGATGGGAATCTAAAAAAACTTGTATTTCTGATTGCCATCACCATCTTTCATAAGATGGTGATGGCTACATGAGCCAACTGCACATCATTTCAGCATTTTTTTTTTTGTTTAAATTTAGCTAACATTTCCATTGAAATATATTGAGAACGTTGTTTGTTTATACCGCGCTCTGCTGCTAGGGCTAAGTTCACGTGATCGGTGACGTAAACGTAGACAGCCTTATTAGCATAAATAATTAGCTTGAAACATGCAAAATGGTTTAAAGCTGACCAGTGTTAGCCTAAAAGCAGAAGTACTGAAAGCCTGACATCTGAGACAGATTAACGCTGACTTTAAAATGATAAATAAGGTAAAACACTGAAATTGCTGGCTTAAAACATAAAATGGCCTAAATATGCATTACATTAAAATAAAATGGGGAAATGGCTTAAGGTGACAAGTAAGCTTAAAAAATGTTAGCCTGAAAGCTAAAATGACTTAAAGATACAACTTATAGCATGAACACAGCTGTGGCTTAAACAAAATTAGCTTAAAGATGCTAAATATAAGTTTAAAGTTTAAAAATACCACCTTGAGAACTAGAATGGCTTAAAATCAGAGGCGGTGTGTCAATAGAGGGCGCAAGTGCACCGCCCCCTTAAAATATTCAGAGATAAAAATATTTCCTAAATAAATCAATTGTGATATGCAGAATAAATGAGAGACATGGCATGTCCTTCTGTAGTTGATCTGTAAGTTTCTGTAGCAGCAGCCATTTTAAATAGCATTTCAATATGTAGGCTTGCATTATAGACCACTTCCTGGTTAGGGGTGCAGGTCACACTGAGGATCATTGAAGACAGCAAACTTTTTCTCCTCATGTGAGCAGGAGTTGTTTTTCATTGGCCATCCAAAACTCGATTCTGGGACGCATGTCTAGGCACCCTGGAGCCAATCAGAAATTTTTTTGTATTTTTATCTCAATGTGATTGGAAGTAAAAGCCTTCAATCATCAGATCCCTCCCACTTTCCAGGAAACAGAGCCGCTAGCGGAGCAGCTAGTTTCATTAAAATACCATTTTGATGTGGAAAAAAAAAGGATGAAGGAGCTGGGACCTGATCGTCCAGATTTAATCATCCAACAACAGACTAAAGATCACGGGAGGACTTAAACAAGGAGCTTCTCTCAGAACCATAAAACGATCGCTGCAGAGGTGAGTTTGTGTTGTAGAAAGTTAAGAAACAAAATGGCTAGAATTGTGAATCTAAAATTCAAATTAAAGGTCACAAGTTGATCCAAGGAAGTTAAAACTACAGTAAATAGTGATAAAAGTTGAAGAAGCTGCTTCTCTGTCTATAAGTGCAATAGATGCAGTATTTTCCTGAAAAACATTTATTTTGAATTCAGAAATCATACTTCTTCAATATAAACCAAAACCACAAGCAAAGCCACAAAATAGCTCTACTTCAGTTTGACAGGAACCAAATCTCCTTGGTTTGAGAAGATACAAACTGTAAAATGCATCATTTAACCAAGTATAATCTGTAAACCTAACTGGAATATAAGCAGAGGTGAGTATCCACCTTATTCCTGAAGGCGCTGCTGTAGAAACGATTATGGGGGCAACTTCCAGTTTTGGCTGAAGTCGTGTTAAATCAGTCAGCAAGAGTGGAGTTGTGGGGCATTTAAAATAGCATTTTTAAAAGTTTTTCAAATTCATTTTAATGTATAGCCCACGTACGCGTTTTGCACTCAAGTGGCAGCTAATTTCAGCACTTGTAGTTTTTGTATTTTTTGAATGTTTTGGCATAGTTCTGGTACTTGTTGCTGGTGTTCGTGGTTGTGCCATAGACTGTATAAATGGAGGCTTCTCACCAGAGATGCGTAGATGATGCACTGAAAACGAACAAGGACTGTTGGTGTGATCAGTGGTACAGACACAAGAGCACCAGGTATGTTTTCACTTGTATGAATGTCACAGATCTGACGTTTACGCGTCATATATGTCACCAGATGCAAGGCTGCATGAAGTAAAATAATAAATTAAAAATAGTAATAGTTTGCTTCCTAAGGCTTAACGATTTAAGAAAGATATCAAATAGTTTTTTGGGGGGGAGGGGTTGCATTCATTGCACTGCCTTGGAACGATATAGACTTAATATTAGCAGTTTCAGAATGCATTCATTTTTAAATTATCACAAAATATAGAGCAATACAATTTTGAGCAATTGTCAGAAAAGGTCTGTATGTGTTAAGTTAAATAACAAGTATTCATAGCATGACAGCAGCATGCGCATTTTAATTTTGGGGTAAAACGAACAGCTGCAGCTGTTTGTATTTACCCGGACAATAAAACACCCAAGCATGGTGTTGTGTTTTTTTTGTGGCTCTGATTAGATTCTACGTTGCTCTGAGGTAAATTTGATTATGTCCAACATCTTTTAACAAAATGCATCTGACTTTATTGCAGTGGAGACATTGATATATCTCAGAGCTTTTATTTGTTTACAGTGTTAGCATCTTAGCAGCAGCACTAACTAACGGAGCTACTGTCTGCGAGGCCACTTTAAAGTCCTCTTCCTATTCCTCAATTGTTGTGGGAAGTGGTATGATTATATTACTGTAATCTAATGGTTCTACATAGTAACTGTTAAATGTGAAATCCTTTGTTAATAATGTGATTTTTCTTTATATCGCAGCAGATTTTATTGGGTATTCTTAATCAACAGTATTCACATTTTCACATTTCAGCCAGGTGAAGGCTCTTGAAATAACTTCTTAATTAAATAACACTTTTTTTACTTGAGAGAATAACTTTAGTTTCCCTTTTAAAAACGTAGCTGTTACCAGTAGGTCTATAAATTTGGCCATTTTTTTCCAAGGATCATTTTTAAAAAATCTCCCTGTCTCTGTAGGTCTGTGATACCATTCTAGGACACACCAGGGAACACTGCATTTTCAGACCACCTGCTCAGTGCCACGTTGCTTCAGGGGGAACAGTTTAAAGAATATGATTTTATATTTGTGTGTTTTGCTCTGGTCTGTGAGGGTCCTTAGATGATTTCACCATCACATCCAAGCCCCCTCCCCCACTGCTTAAAATATATAGAATGGTAGCATAAAAACTGATGTGGCTGAAAAAAGTTGCCTTAAAAATGCTAAATATAGTTTAAAGCTAAAAATACTAACATAAAAGCTAAAATGGCTTAAAGTTGTGCACTGTTAACATACAAGCTGATGTGGCTTAAACAAAGCGAACATAAAAATACTAAACATAAGTTTAAGCTTAAAAATGCTAGCCTAAATGCTAAAATGGCTTAAAGTTGTACAATGTTAAGTATAAAAGATGATGTTAGCTTAAAATGTTAAATGTAAGTTTAAAGCTTAAAAATGCTACCGTAAAAGCTAAAATGGCTTAACGCTAAACAGTGTCATCATAAAGCTGATGTGGCTTAAATAGATTTAACTTAAAAATGTGAAATATACAGTACGTTGAAACTAACTAACTAACCTGCACTTATATAGCGCTTTTCTAGTCACAAAGACCACTCAAAGCGCTTTCACTAATACTAACCCTCTATTCTAAGGGCCTATAGGAAACAAATATCTAGGGACAATTTAGAACAGCCAATTAACCTAACATGCATGTTTTTGGCATGTGGGAGGAAACCGGAGAAATCCCGGAGTAAACCCACGCAACACGGGGAGAACATGCAAACTCCACACAGATCACTGTTGGTCGGGGGCTGGGATCGAACCCACGATCCCACGATCCCCACAATCCCCCGGCCAAGGGTAAACTGTGCTGCCGCAGTGCTAACCACTGCGCCACCGTGCAGCCCACTAACTAACCTGCACTTATATAGCGCTTTTCTAGTCACAAAGACCACTCAAAGCGCTTTAAGCAAAAAAAAAAAAAAAAAAGTTAGCCTAAACAATAAAATGAATTAACTTTACACAACATTGGTATAAAAACTAAAACTACATTCCAAGATATTGGATGGGGTGTGCAAATTATAAGACTGGGGGGAAAAGCTGCAACTTTTTGAGCATTAGGACAATCAACAATTTGCAAATTTATTATGAAATTGGGGGAAAAGTCACAAATTTACAATATGGGAAATAGTCACAGATTGTTCAAGAGTGAAGTCACAAATTTACAAAAGGGGGAGATTTACAAGACAGCAAAAACACTGACTGTGACTGGGGAAAAAGTCTCAAACTTAGGGGGGAGTGGCGAATTTATTAGGAGGCCCATCAAAATCTACTGGATGGGAGTTATCAGGCCTTATTATACGGCCTTCACTGAGAAAGCAGAGCATGATTTCCCTTTAAAAAAAAGTGTGAAACGAGGAAAAAAGAAAAATAAAGAAAGAACGTGTTGCTCTGCTGCTTCACCGGGCCGGATTACCATCCGCACACCGATACAAAAGCCGATGAGTCACTCACGACTTTAAATATGGACTCATTACAGCCAAAATCTGAAGACTCAACTTTCCCTTTTAAGTCCCGACAAACTCAAAGCCTACGACACGACAAATTATCAACATTTCTCTCTTTTTTCCTTCTCTTGCACCATTTCCCTGACCTGTTGTGCCAAACTTCAGAGAGCAGAAATGATTTCTAAAGAGCCTCCCTGTGCAGGCCTCTGGGTCTGCACACGTCCCCTGCAAACTCCTCTTTTTTCACTTTTTCCTCAGAATTTTTGTCATCTAACAGAGCGCTAATTACAGGCTTAAACGGCATACATACACACACCCTGCCCACTCACTCGCTCAGCTGGAGAACGAAATTAAAGACTCGGAAAAAGCTACAAATGACAAGAGGAAAGAGAAGGGAAGAGGAGATTAGAAGTTTGAAAAAGTTTATCTTAGATCGGGGGTCCGCAACCTGAGGCTCCTCTCCATAGCCATTGGCTGCAGAAAGAAAGAAAGAAAGAAAGAAAGAAAGAAAGAAAGAAAGACAGAAGGGGGAAATGCTAATTTTGAAAAAAGTTTCAATTTTATTTAAAAAATCTAATTAAGTTATACATTCAAAAAGTAGAAACACAAGCACAAAAAACCCTCTTGAAATTATGAGAAAAAAGTCGCAAATTTAATTTAAAAAATTCAAATTTACATGAAACACAAAGAGAAAAAGAAACTCAAAGTTAAGAAAAAAGCGACAAATTTAAATGATAAATTTGCTGCAAATTATAACTTTATGTGATAAAGTTAGAAATTACAAAGTTACATGAACAAAATCAGTTAATAAGAAGTATATTTATGAGAAAAAAATCTGCAAATATATGTGGAAAAAAGTGACAAATTTACACAAAAAATGTATCTTTTTTTATTTAAGTTTTTGTAAAGGGTATACATGTCAGTACAGCATTGCATTGTTTACATTTTCATCACATCTTCCCCTTTTTTTTGATAACATTGGAAAATTATTACAACACCCTTTTTTTAAGTGAAAGAAAAGAAAAATTAAAAAAAGAGCAGAAAAATAAAAGAGAATCTGAGTAAAAATTTATCATATTTTACATCTTCACGTGATTAAAGTGTGAATGACAAATTTACATGAAAAAATTTCGGAAACAATTACAAACTCAAAAAAAGTTGTAAATATTTCTTCAAAAATGTCAAATTTATGAAAAAAGATTACTTCTCTTCTATTAAACATCTGAGCCTCTGATGAATAAAATGCATTACTACTATATATTATTTATAATAAAGTGCAAACTGAAGAGAAAATCAAAAGTTTTTATGTGGAGAAAACTGGCAAATCTATATTAAAAAGTGACAAATATACACAATAAATTACTGTGTTTTACCGGTTAACATGATAAAACTGAAAATTAGAAAATTACACGAAAATCCTTACAAAAAAAATGCAAACACAAGGAAAAAATGCAAATTTACTAGAAAAAAGTTGCAAAATTTAAGAGAAAGTATCAAATTTTTAAAACTTCAAAAAGTTACAAATTTAATAGAAAATATTTCATATTTAAGAGTAAAAAATGCTCTTATTACCATATTAATTTTCAGCTGTAGCAGTGGAAAATGTGGGGGAAAAGTGGAAGAAGTATTTGTTACAAAAAAGTTATAAATAAAGTATTTTGGGGGCGGCAGTGGCTCAGGAGGTAGAGCGGATCGTCCAATAACCGGATGGTTGGCGGTTCGAATCCCGCTCTCCCCAGATATCCTGCCGTTGTGTCTCTGGGCAAGACACTTTACCCACCTTGCCTCCAGTATCCATAACACTGGGTATGAATGTGTATAAATGTTCGGTGGTGGCCGGAGAGGCCGCTGGCGTGGACTGGCAGCCATGTTTCCATCAGCCTGCCCCAGGGCAGCTGTGGCTACAGTAGTAGCTTCCCACTACCATTGTCTGGCTGGAGTGAATTAATAATTTATCTATTTGTAAAGCATCTTAGAGTGTCTATGATAAAGCGCTACATAAATCTGATGCATTATTATCAAAAGTTTATTAAAAGTTCACAAATTTACAAGAAACAAAGTCTTACATTTTTAGATAAAAGTGACAAATGTCAGTTTAAAAAAACGTTGGAAAAATTTTGTACAAATGTGCAATTCCAAGGCAAAAATATATATATTTAAAAACTCCTATTATTGATGTCCACAGGGCAGTTTTTTTTTTTTTTTTTTTTTTTTTAATCTCGACAGGTTTATCATAATTGTTTTTATGGTCAGTTGCAGTTTTTTTGGCTGCTGATCCTCGTCTTATGAGCCAAAAAAGGGAGGAAACTTCACACTGAGTTCTTGTAGTTCTTCCTCAACATTAAACACGAATTTAAATCCAGCCTGACACGTGCGATCCATCACGTTAAACCTTTAATTGTGTCTGATGCTACCAGAGGCGTTTTTCAACCGGGCCACCCTTTTTGTGTGAGTGCAGCCGGTTAATCCAGGTAATCCCAGACCCGACACCATCACGTTTCACAACATCCATGACTGCTGATGGAGGAGAGACACAAGAGACATTCACTCCACCCAGTCAGCACGGGTGTCCCAAGCTTTTTAGGGGCTGTGTGCAATATTGTGTTTGGGGGGGGGGGGGGCTGTATTGTTTTGATGGGGAAGAGTTCAGATACTTGGAAAAATAGAAAAGACAAATATCTCCCTCCAACAGAAACATTAGAAAATGAAGATGGATCACTGTCTAGGTGAGCAGAAAAAAAATGAGGGAGTGAGAAGCAAATTTATGAGGAAAAAAACTGCTCAAGTTTCAGTTTTTTTAAAAGTTGCATATTCAAGATGAAAAGAAACATCACAAATTTACTAGAAAAAAAGCTCAATATTTACAAGAATAAAGTAGCAAGGAAAGGAGGAAAAAAGCTGAACATTTCTGAGAAAAAATGCATAATTTTTTGTGCAAAAAACATAAAAAAAACCTCAAAATGCCCTGTTCCAAATTATTAAACACAACAGAGTTTCAAAATATTTTATTGGTTGTAAAGAACTGAAAATGGTCATTTGCTGAATCTGCAGCATTAGGAGGACATATTTACTGAAATCAAAAGCTATTTCAATCAAAAACATCTTAACAGGCCAAGTTACATGTTAACATAGGACCCCTTCTTTGATATGAATGAATGAATGAATGACCTGAATATAATGAATATAACCTTCACAATTCTTGCATCCATTGAACTTGTGAGTTTTTGGAGACTTTCTGTTTGAATTTCTTTGCAAGATGTCAGAATAGCCTCCCACAACTGCTGTTTTGATGTGAACTACCTCCTACTCTTGTAGATCTTTTGCTTGAGGATGCTCCAAAGGTTCTCAATAGGGTTGAGGTCAGGGGAGGATGGGGGCCACACCATGAGTTTTTCTCTTTTTATGCCCATAGCAGTCAATGACACAGAGAATTCTTTGCAGCATGAGATGGTACATTGTCATGCATGAACTTAATTTTGCTACGGAAGGTACGGCTCTTCCTTTTGTACCACGGAAGAAAGTGGTCAGTCAGAAACGCTATATACTTTGCCGAGGTCATTTTCACACCTTCAGGGACCCTAAAGGGACCTACCAGCTCTCTCCCCATAATTCCGGCTGAAAACATGACTCCGCCACCTCCTTGGTGACGATGCAGTCTTGTTGGGACATGGTGGCCATCCACCAACCATCCACTACTCCATCCATCTGGACCATCCAGGGTTGTACGGCACTCATCAGCAAATAAGGCTGTTTGAAAAATTAGTCTTCATGTATTTCTGGGCCCACTACAATCTTTTCTGCTTGTGATCATTGGTTAGGGGAGGCTGAATAGTAGTTTTATGCACAACTACAAGCCTCTGGAGGATCCTACACCCTGAGGTTCGTGGGACTCCAGAGGCACCATCAGCTTCAAATACCTGTTTGCTGCTTTGTAATGGCATTTTAGCAGCTGCTCTCTTAATCTGATTAATTTGTCTGGCAGAAACCTTCATTATGCCTTTATCTGTACAAACCCGTCTGTGCTCTGAATCAGCCACAAATTTTTTCACAGTACAATGATCACACTTAAGTTTTCAGGAAAATATCTAATGTTTTCAGACCTTGTCCAAGGCATTGCACTATTTGACGCTTTTCGGCAGCAGAGAGATCCTTTTTCTTTCCCATATTGCTTGAAACCTGTGGCATGCTTAATAATGTGGAACATCCTCCTTAAGTAGTTTTCCATTAATTGGGCTCACCTGGCAAACTAATTATGACAGGTGTCTGAGATTGATATCAGTGATCCAAAGAGCCCTGAGGCACAATACCATCCATGAGTTTAAAAAACAAAAAACTGAATGTTTATGACACTAAAATCCTATTTGCATAATAATTTGGAAGACAGTGTACTGTGGCAGAACCAAATTATGATAAGCCCATCATCCACAGATATACAATAAAGTATACAGCCCATAGTTGTAGGGCAGGATCCCAAGGTGAACCTGTGTAACAAGTTCTATAGTAAGAGATGATAGGGAGTGCCATCCTTGACCTTTGACCGTTTTGACCCCAAACCTGTAGTCAGAGGTTATGGTCTCAGAGTGAACCTGTGCCCCAGGTTTGGTGACCCTAGCTTTCTTTGTTGTTGAGATGTAGTTTATAAGCCATCTTGATATTGACCTTTGACGTTGCAATCCCAAAATCACAGTCACACTTCAGGGTCACAGGGTGAACCTGCGTACCAAGTTAGGTGGCCCTAGCTTTACTCGTACAGTAATAAGGCATAGGGAATGTTAACCATGACTTTTGACCCCAAACCCATAGTCAGAGGTCAGGATCCCAAGGTGAACCTGTGTAGCAAGTTTGGTGACCCTAGCTTTCTTTGTTGTTGAGATATAGTTCATCAGCCATTTTGATGTTTACCTTTGACGTTGTGATCCCAAAACCATAGTCACACTTCAGGGTCACAGAGTGAACCTGTGTTCCAAGTTTAGTGACCCTACCTTCAGTTATTGTCGAGTTAGAGCACAGACACACAGATGAAGGCCGCTGCCCTACCTACATCTCCACTCCATTGGCGGGGGCTTTAAAAAAAAAAAAAAAAAAAAAAAAAAAAAAAACAAGGAGGAGAATGGTGATTACAAACTCTGAGGCAGAACAAAACCAGACGCCTGCAGCCGTCCTGAGGCAGCCGCAGAGGCGACGCAACAACAACAACAACCTCCGACACAGACACATGGCGCTAACAGAAGCTGTGATGCGGCTCTGAAATGGCTGGATCCATCACGGAGAAAGACGTCTCACAGCTGAGGAGTGGTGTGGACAGAGTGGAACCCCAGAATGGGAGATAAAACAGATGTTTATTTTTTTTTAAAAATAACGTGATTAGCTTCAACAGAGTTTTGCTGATTTAAGATGGTGTGCTTGGAGCAAAAAAGGTTTCTGCCCCAAAACTGAAAGAGCGGGCAGCGTGTTGACAGCAGTGGTCTGCAATCTGACAGCTTAACAGCAAAAGGTGCAGACCCCCCCCACCCCCCAGTCAATCAATACGTCCATCCTTTGGCGTAAATCAGTGGTGGGACGGGGGTACATCACCCCCGCCTATATCATCCTAAACATTTCTATATCATGTTACATAAATGGATAAAATGACTTTGAAGCAACAATGTGAAGCATAAATGCAAAAACTTTTTTTTTCTTGCAAGTTGGTATCTTTTTGATATAAATCTGACGATTTTATAGTAAATTTGCAAACATTTTTTCTCATAAAATTGCAACTTTTTTCCTCATTAATTATTTTTTTTGTTAACTTGTAACTTTTTACCTCCCCCAGGCCGCAGGCCAGGAGGTTATGTTTTTGCCAGCGTTTGTCTGTTTGTCTGTCTGT
Source organism: Pholidichthys leucotaenia (assembly GCA_020510985.1). Classification (NCBI taxonomy): domain Eukaryota; kingdom Metazoa; phylum Chordata; class Actinopteri; order Cichliformes; family Pholidichthyidae; genus Pholidichthys; species Pholidichthys leucotaenia. Next base: position 63,144,584 of record CM035848.1, on the reverse strand, counting down.
CTGTTTGTCTGTCTGTTGGTTAGCAAGATAACTCAAAAAGTTTTGGACGGATTTCGATGAAACTTTCAGGTGTTGTTGGAAATGGTACAAGGAAGAACTGATTAAATTTTGGGGATGATCCGGATCACCGTCTGGATACAGGAATTTTTTTAAAGGATTCTTTAACATTGTGACATACGGCCATTTTCAACATATGTGCAGGGCCAATGGAGGGCGCTGGTCGTTGTGTCTGACGAACACAAACTCCGCCTTCTTCAAAGTTTTAGGCACAAAAGCACGCGGAAAACAGTGGTGGCCAGGGCCCGTCAGTGTACCTGTGTTTGCGCTACGCTGCAAAAGCTGAGACAGGCAGCTGTCCGCCTCCGGATTATTTGCCAGAAATTCCCCAGGCAGCCATAGTGGCTGCGCAAAAAAAAAAAGCTCTCTGCCGGGGAAGCTTCCAAATTCTCTTTTGCCGCGGAGCGCAACCCCAATATAAAACCCACCGCAACCTGTCTACCCAATTTGCATCCGTCAGTGAAGCCCTCAGTGCTGCTTTCAGTGATCTATGAAAACGCTCGCAGCCTGGCACTTTGCAGATGCAGGACATGGACACAACACCAACACTTCAGTTTATTACCTCCGCCAAGGAGGTAATGCTTTTACTACTGAACCACTAATCCTATCATTGTAAATCCAATTGCTAGTCATATGTTTTCATGGTCAAGGAATCTGAAAACGTACACACAAACACTGTATGGGGGGGGGGGGACTGTGGCGCTTGGCGGAGGTCTGCGCTCTCCGAGTGCTTTTCTAGTTTCTCATAAATTTGTCACTTTTTCTCTAAAGTTTGCAACTTTTTTCATCTAAATTTATAAAAAAAAATTCTCATAAACTTGCTTTTTCTTGTAAATTTGCAACTATTTTCCTTGTTAATTTGCTACTTACATCTTGTAAATTTCCAAGTTTTTCTCATATATTTGCTACTTACTTGTTGTAAACTTGCAACTTTTTTCTCATAAATTTGTGACTTTTTCTCAAAAGTTTGCAACATTTTTCATCTAAATTTACAGCTTTTTTCCTCATAAATTTGCCAAATGTTTTCCTCATAAATTTCCTACATTTTTCTTGTCATTAAGTTTTAATGAAAAGAAGGCAGAAGTGATGGTGTTTGGACCCAGTGGCTCCTGTGAGTCCCCCCTGTTGCCCTGGCCTCCTTGGCAGGGTTTATCCAACCTACTGCTCCTAATCTGCGTTTTAAGATCGGCAGTGATTTTAAATTAGATAGTCAAATTGCTGCAGTAGTGAAGTGCAGATTTTTTTCATTTAAGGCAATTGGCAAAGGTTAAACCCATCCTTTCAAAGCAGCACTTTGAAACAGTGATCCATGCCTTCATCACATCTCGGCTGGATTACTGTAATGCACTTTATTTTGGAGTCAGCCAGTCTTCCCTCTCACGTTTCCAGTTGGTTCAGAATGCTGCTACACGTTTTTCAACTGGAACACCTAATAGGGACCACATGACACCCTTCTTAGCTTCCCTCCACTGGCTGCCTGTGCACTTTAGGGTTCATTTTAAAATTCATTTGTTTGTTTTTAAATCATTGAATGGCCTTGCCCCGCCTTACCTCTCTGAGCTTCTTCACTTTTACACTCCTGCTCGGTCTTTCAGGTCAGCTGATCAGCTGCTCCTGGAGATACCGAGATCGAAGAGGAAGCTCGGAGGGGACAGAGCTTTTTCTGTCACTGCTCCTAAACTGTGGAACAGTCTTCCTTTGCCTGTTAGACAGGCGCTGTCACTGTCCATTTCTAAAACTTATCTTAGAACTCATTTTTACTCCATGGCCTTCAACCCAGCATGAGACATTGATTTTATTTATTTTACTATATGACTGTCATTTTTACCTGTGTTGTTTTATACTTTAGTTGTATTTTATTGTCTTTTATTTATTTTTATGTCTCACAGGTCCTTCACGTTTTATCTATTCCTGATATACAGCACTTTTTATCAGCTGTAGTTGTTTTTAAAGTGCTTTAAAAATAAAGTTGGATTGGATTAATTTGGTACTTAATTCTTGTAAACTTGAAAGTCTCTTCTCATGAATTTGCACCTTTTGTCCTCATTATTTTTCTACTTATTGTAAACTTGCAAAATGTTTTCCTCATAAATTTGAAACTTTTTCGTGATTAATTTGCTATTTATTTCTTGTAGACTTGCAAGTTTTTTCTCATAAATTTGGAACTTTTTCTCATAAATTTCATAACCTTGCAAAATGTTTTCCAAACAAGTTTCCTACCCTTTTCTTGTAAATTTGCAGCGTTCAATAAAAAAAAAAAAAAACATTAAGTCTGGTTAAGTCTTTATTCTATGTAATTTTATTATTTTCTCCTCATCTAGATGAGAAAATAATTTATCATGGAGATGATAGGGAGTGCCAACCTTGACCTTTGAGCTTTTGACCCCAAACCTGTAGTCAGAGGTTATGATCTCAGAATGAACCTGCATACCAGGTTTGGTGGCCCTAGCTTTACTCATACATAAATAAGGCATAAGGAATGTTAACCTTGACCTCTGATTTTTAACCCCAAACACACACAGTCAGAGGTCAGGATCCCAAGATGAACCTGTGTAGCAAGTTTGGTGACCCATAGCTTTCTTTGTTGTTGAGATATAGTTTATAAGCTATTTTGAGGTTGACCTCTGACCTTGTGATCCCAAAACCATAGTCATACTTCAGGGTCACAGGGTGAACCTGTGTACCAAGTTTGGTGACCCTAACTTTACTTGTTGTATAGTAATAAGGCATAAGAAATGCTAACCTTGAACTTTGACCGTTTGATCCCAAACCCATAGTCAGAGGTCAGGATCTCAAGGTGAACCTGTATATCAGGTTTGGTGGCCCTAGCTTTACTCGTTTTATAGTAATAATAAATGTAGCATTTACCATAGTGCAACTGCAATGTTAACTTTGAACCTTTGACCCCTCTACCCCAAACCCATAGTTAGGTGAGGGTGTAAGTCGTCCAAGATGTGTATTAGACACAACTACTGTATCGATTTGAAAAGCCTACATCATTTCTTTCAGTAGTTATTGTGTTTAGAAGAATTAGGGAAAAATCTGACCTGACCTTTGACCTCAAGGTCATCGGATGAGAGTGAAATTGCAATATGCGCATCATCAGGGTACAACAAACCATGGTACCAAGTTTCAAAACAATTGGAAAAAAACTGTAAGAGGAGTTGATTTCACAAGACCGTTACTGTCTCCGAAGTGAGGTGAAACAGGAGGTCAGAGGTCAGGGGCTACAATTCCCACAATCAGAACCAAATTGCAATATGCGCATCATCAGAGTATATCAAACCATGGTACCAAGTTTCAAAACAATCGGAACAAAACTGTATGAGGAGCTGATTTCACAAATGTGGGACAGACAGACGGACGGACGGAGCCATAAGATAATCCCCCTTTGGGCTTCGACCGGCGGGGGATAAAAATGTATATTAGAAAACAGTCACAAATTTATTAGAAAAAAAGTTGAAATAAAGTTTGCAACTTTTTTCCCTTGTAAATTTGCTTCTTTTTCTGGTAAATTTGCAAGAAAAAAAAGTTGCAATTTAAAAAAGTCTCCCATTTATGAAATAAAGTCGTATATTAAATGGTCTCTCCAGTTTCCCCGCAGACGTTTTTGGTTCCGGGCCCATTTTAAACCCACAGGTGTGAGCCCATCACTTTGTTTTTTCCCCTGCTAATCAAATTTTTCCAGAACTGCGGTCAGACTTTGACCAACTTTCCTGCTCCGCTCACAACTCTTTCCAAATGTTTATCATCGAACCGGCCGCCGCTGCCTCCCCGTTTTCTGTTTGCATCGCCGTCTATTTTCAGCTCTTCCCTTTCACAGATTAGGGGTCTATTTATAGACCCCACTTAGGATGTCCAATAACAGGGCTGTGTGTTGGGAGCGCGGCGGCGTCACAAGGCTCCGCACACCTCCCACTTGGCACTGATCCCAACCTCCCTCCCTCCCTCTCCCCTCCCATCGTTCTCCTCCTCTTCCTCCTCCCCATACTCCACCTCTACACGGGGCGGCTGCTGGCACGACGCCCAAGGCCTCAGTGGAAACTTTACACACAGGAAAGAGCCTCATGTCACCCCCGGCAGCCTGGCAGTCAGAGCGTGTTTAGAACACAAGACAGGGAAGAAAAGTGCACCGTACCCACCCTCCACCCCAAAAAAAGAAAAGAAAATCTACCTGCAACACATCCAAACCAAAGAAGTATATTTTCCTCGTAAATCTGAAACTTTTCTCTTGTAATTTTTTTCTAGTAAATTTGAAGATTTTTTCTTATAACTTTTCAACTTTTGTCAAAAATTTTTTCTTGTAACTATATTACTTTCTTCTTTTAAATTTGCAACTGTTCTTCTCGTATTTTTCATCAATAATTGGGATCTTGTTTCTACCACATTTTCAACTTTATTTCCCCTAAAATTGGCACTTTCTTCTTGGAAAATTGTGATTTTTACTTGTAAGTTTGAAAGTTTTTTCTCATAAATTTACTGTTTTTAATCATTAACTGGCAACCTTTCTCTACTAATTTTTTCTTGTAAAATTGAAATTTTTACTTGTAAATTTGCAGCTTTTTTCCTCATAAATGTTCTGTTTTTCATCAGTAATCGACAACTTTTTTCCACTAAATTTCAGTTTGATTTCCCATAAATTTGCTGCCTTCCTCTAGTAAAACTGCATTTTTTTACTTGTAAATTTGAAACTTTTTCTCATAAATTTACTGTTCATCATTAATGAACAACTTTTTCCTCATCATAAATTAGCTACTTTTTTTGGTGAATTTACAACATTTTTTTCTGGTAAATTTTTTTTTTTTTTTTTGCTTGTATGTCTGCAGTTTTTTCTTATAAAATTTTTACATTTTTTCTTGTAAATTTGCAACTTTTTTCTCAGAAATTTACCGTTTTTTATCATTAATTGGCAACATTTTCCCTTCAAAAATTTGTGACTTTTTTCTTGAAAATTTGCAACTTGAACTTTTTTTTAAACTCAAATTTGCAACTTTTTCTTCGAAATTTGCAACTTTTTCTCAAAAATACCTTTTTCTGCCATAGCTGCATTTTTTTCTTGCAAATTTGCAACTTTTTCACATCATAATTTTTTAAACTTTTTTCTTATTTTTTTTTAAATTTGTGACTTTTTTCTTGTAATTTAAAAAAAAAAATTCTTGCAAATTTGCAACATTGCTGTGAATGCAGGTGAGATTTTTATTCTGTCTAATGGTTGAAAAATTTTGTGTTTTTTTTTTTCCTCTCATTTTAAAAGGTTTGAACTCTTCCTCATTACAAAAAGATGCTCCCCTAAAACATAATTTACATTGGGCCCCCCAAAAATCTAGAAACAGCCCTGGATAGGAGTTTTATTTCCTTTTCTTCTTCTTTTTTTGCCCCCTCCCCCCCGAAAAAAAGGGACATTACATAATTTTCTGAACACTTCCTCTCTAAGCTGAGAGTGCTCAGTGCTTTATCACACACACACACACACACATCTGACATATCCGAGCAGACAGGCAGCCTGTTCGGGATGCCTGCATCACAGTCGCTATGACAACGGCGGGAGAACAATCCACAAAAACAGCCACACTGGTAGGAAGAGGAGGGAGAGAGGGGCAAGAGACAGAGAGAAAGTGAGTGAGAGAGGGAGCGATGGGGGGGGGGGGGGGGGGGGCGCTAATGGGAAGCGTGTGTACGTGCAGCTGTACGAGTTCTGTGCCATTTCTATACCAGATTCCTTACTCTGATTCCCCTGCAGGGAAAGGGGGGGGGGGTGTCTTGCAAACAGGTGAGCCACGTTTTTGTGTTTGCACAAATCCCTCCGTCCTCTCTCTGAGGCTCTGTGACAGCGACAGACGCGCGTCGATAAGGGTCATGATTATCTGAATCGGCCAGTTCAGCTGCAAACAGACGCCACGGGCATACAGCCATTTCTTGATATAAAGCAGAGTACTCAAATGCAATGGCGCCCCTTAGCCACTGGGGGGCCCCAAGGTACAAGTTCACTCTCGGGACTTTTTTGGGGGGGAGAATTAAAATAACCATTTCTTGTAAATTTCAAGCTTTTTTGTTTTAAATTTAAACTTTTTTTCTCAGAAATTTGTGACTTTTTTCCTGTAGCTGTTCAACTTTTTTCTTGTAAATCTGTGACTTTTTTCTCCTGGATGTGCAATTTTTTTTTCCTTACAAATTTTCATCTATTTTTACATAAATTTGTGACTTTTTGAAATGTAAGTTATGCAATTTGTTTCTCAAAAAATTGTGACTTTTTTCTTGTCATTTCACAACTTTTTCTTGTAAATTTGTGAACTTTTCACAGATTTGCTATTTTTTTTTACTGTAAATTTACAAAAAAAATTGTCATAAATTTGAGACTTTCTAAAACTGCAACTTTTTTCTTGTAAATTTCCTACTTTATTTACTAAATATTTGCTAATTTCCTCTTTACTTGTACTGTAAATGTGAAACTTTTTTCCCATAAATTCACTGTTTTCATCAATAACTGGCAACTTTCCCCCCATAAATTTGCTACTTTTTTCATATAAATACAAAAAAAAATTTCTTGTAAATCTGCAGCCTTTTTCTCATAAATTTACTGTTTTTGATCATTAAATGGAAAATTTCTTCTACTAAGTTTTCACTTTTATTCCCCCAAAATTTGTTACCTTCTTCTTGTAAAACTGCAATTTTTACTTGTAAATTTGAAACTTTTTTTTATCATAAATTTACTGTTTTTCATCAAAAATTGGCAACTTTTTTCTACTAAATTTGCTACTTTATTTACTATAAATTTGCTAATTTCTTCTTGTAAAATTGCAATTTTTACTTGTAAATGTGAAACTTTTTTCCCATAAATTCACTGTTTTCATCAATAACTGGCAACTTTTCTCTATACATTTGCTACTTTTTTCATATTAATACAAAAAAAATTTCTTGTAAATTTGAATATTTTTTTATCATAAATTTACTGATTTTCATCAATAATTGGCAATTTTTTTCTACTAAATTTTCAATTTTATTCCCCATAAATTTGCTTTTTTTTCCCCTCAACTCTTTGCCTCATAAATTTTACTACTTATTTTCTTCTAGACTTTTTTCTTGTAAATTTGAAATGTTCACGTGGATGCTGTAGGGTTTCCTCTGGTAACATTTCTCCGTGGCGGCCCGCCTCACCAGAAATTTTACCGCCACCCCAAGGCCATAAGAATTTATTAAGAAAAATATATGAAGCAATAACCTTCCGCAAGCGCGCACACGAACAACGCACGTGGCCGTCATCCGCGCGGAGTTTAGAAGTGCCCCACTCCCACGAATTTTCCAGTCAGTCAGCAGTGTCTTGCTAAGTGTGTGACTGTCTGACAGAAACATGAGTTTATAAAAGTACTTTAAACGCGGAAAAAAATCATAAGAGGTATGTAAGAACTGGTGTTTATCATGGTTTTAACCTGCTGGAAATGGGGACAATAATGGAAGAGTCGCTTAGCTAAGAGACGTGGTTAGAATTCATATGCAGCCGGTTTCATATGAAGGGAAAGGCAGTGGGGACTGATGAATTGCTGAGGATATATTTCACCAGCCACTACAATATTAAGTTATGTTCTGTAGGAACTGCAGGAATGAAGAGACTGGCAATTTCTCTCTTTTTTCTCTCTTTTCTCTCTTCTCTCTTCACATGAGCAGACATGCTGTTTTCATTCTCCAGCAGCAGTGACAAAAAGCAACAGCTAAAAACGCTAGCTCTAAACTTCAGCGGCTTCCTAGAAAGGTGTCTGATGAGAAAGCCTGAGCGCACAACTATAACTGCCTAAGCAGATCATTCTGTACATGAACACATACGTATTGTGGTGAATTATGTCTTTAGAGTCCGCTACAGTTCCCTATTATGTACCTGGCAGGTTAAGATGACTGAAATTCACCAAGTCAATGACTTTAATCTGTCAGCAGCCTTCAGACAAACTAAGCGTGTCAACATTTGATTTCAAAATAAGGGAGGGTTTTCCTGCTGTCTGGGTGGTGAGGAGATTTGTAAAAAAAAACAACTATAAATATAAAGAAATATTATAACAGAAATAACTGCATCCTTGGTCATTTAAGTTAATTTATTTCATTAAATACAATTTTATTAATATGTTTTCTTTGTAATCAGAGTTAAATTATTGTTCTGTTCTGACTGCAAAATTATGGTCAAAAATGTAAATTGTTATAAGGAAAAATTTTTTAAAAAATTACCACAGTCTGTTTAAAATTTATCTAAAAAAAACTAATTTTATTTTAAAAAACAGACAAAAATAATCCACAAATTTATAATAAAGTTTCAAATGTACAAGAAAAGTCAATTTTACAAGAGGAAATTACAAATTTGAGGAACATGGTTTCAACTTTAGATTTACAGAGAAAAGTAGAAAACTATAAGAAAATTGTTATAAATTTTTGAGGAAAAACCTCAAAACTTCAAGACTGAAGTCATTACTCAAGTTTTTAAGTGGGTGCTCTTTGTACCCTTAACTCTACGAGAAGTTTTTGGTTGTCTACTTTTAATTATTAATTTCAAAGCACTGCTTTTGCATGAGTAGAATTTCTGGTTACTATACCCACCTGATCATATAATTTAAGTATGCATGAGTACATTACTATTATGAATGTTTCTTTCCCTTCCCTACTCTCAATGGAAAAAAGAAACACTAGAATAAAAATACAAAAAAAAATTACATATTTTTGTCATTTATGTAAACCATGACAAAAGAATCCTGTAGGACAAAATATGACACTTGATATTTTCTAACCTGTTTGTATACCACTATAGACAGAGAGAGAACCTGAATTAGACAGAGCTCAGAGAGGGAAAGATGAGACAGAAGAGAGGAGCCAAGGAGAGGGAAGTGTTCAGGCAGAGGAAGGAGAGAAGGATAACACCACTAAAAAGTCTAAACACAGGATGTCTGGGTGGGACCCCAACTGGCCCAATATTCAAGCCCCGGTTGTACAGTACTTCAAATGGTAAGCTCCATATGCAATGTTACTGTGTAGAATTTTAAAAATAAATAAATAATATAAAATAAACATATTCCGGTATTGGGAGGAGGGGGTATATGTTGCCACTGCGCCAAGGTCTTTAAGCCAGCCTTTTTCTTGAAGGGGAAGAGTTTGTTTTCTCCATTTTAAAGCAGATTAACTGTTTCCTGTTCCAAAAATAAAGGCTCCCAAACAGAGTCACACCACACAGACACCAGAGGGTCATTTCACAAAAGTTCAGCCAACTACAAAAACTTGGCTGGATTATTTCGACTGTCAGTCTTGACGAGACCGTCTTCACCAATCAGATATGAAGCAAAAGTCTACAGCGCCTTTAAAGCAACAACATGTAAGATTTTCACCTTAAAATAAAAGTTTCCAAAATCATTTTAATGGCACATCAACTTTTGACCAGGTCAGGGGTTGGCAACCTGTACTGCACAAAAAGCCAAGAGTGATTTTCATCTAAAAAATTTGCATGGAGCCACGAAAACATCTGAGCCTACTACAAACTACAGTAAAACAGCAGAGCTGCATCTACAATCTGGCCTGACAACATCTGGACTAAGAGGGTTTTTTTTTCATGAATTTGCTGCTTTTTTGTTTGATTGGAAATTAGCTTTTACTCACAAAATTACATTTTCTGGCAATTTTTTTGATTATTTGGAAAAAAAAAATCATCCAGAAATTTTTCTTGCAAGGTGTGTGGGTTGTTTTCTTGTGAAACAGTCATGTTTTTCCAAAATTTGCCACAATATTTGCATAAGTGTGGTCTGCTTTGGTCATCAACTTTGCAAATTTGATGCCTTTGTAGTAGAAGTAATGCAGCCTATTTCATCTAAATGTGCCACAGTTTTCCAACAAAATTATAGCCTTTTCTGGTAAATTTGTGTTTTTCCAGCAGATGTTTTGTGACTTTTGTCTTGCAAATTTGTGGGGGGGGGTTTCATTATGATATTGTAACTTTTTCCATAAACTTTGAGAAATTCTCATAAATTTATTACATTTTTCTTTGTAAACTGCTGCATCCTGAGTAAAACTGTAGCATTTTTTACATTATTTTTTTTTTTTTATTTTTCTCATGAAACTCCAACTTTTTCCAGTTGATCTAATATTTTAAGAAATTTAGTCTTTTTTTTTTTTATAAATCATGGGTATGTTTTCCTTAAAAAATGCAGCATTTTCTCTAAATTTGCAACATTTTTTTTTAAATATAATTTCAGGTTTTCTCATTTTCTGCTTTTTATGATATATTTGTCATGAATGTGCAACCATTTTTCTTAATAATTTATTGCTTCTTTTTTTGTAAATTTGTGAATTTTTTCTCGAGGCCTCAGGGAGCTAATGGCAAGGGGCAAAAGAGCCACAGGTTGCAGACCCCTGGACCAGGTAAATGTCGCTTCCACCATAGCCTGAGTGGTTCTGCAGCACCAGCAGCAGCACTATAACGTTCTGTTCCTAATGGGAAAACTGGAAATACAGCTGCCACATTTTACAGCCTCAGCCCCATTAGCCGATCCCTTTAGCCACCAACTAATAAAGCACCCTATACCTGAAAAGTGCATTCTTCTTATCAGCCAGCAGGGCGTGGCCCTAACCAGTGGCATTCTGTGGGGGGAAAAATGCTGAAAATTTCAAAGAAAAGGCAAAATTAGGAGAAAACACCCAAGATTTATTAAAAAAAAAAGTCACAGATGTGAAAGAAAATAAAGGCTGTAAATTTATGGGACCTAAACCACTCACGGAGCGGGGAATGCTGAGGAGCGTTCATGAATGTTGCGCTTTTTGGGTTTCATCAGGGTTCATAAAAGACTGCCAAACAGTTCACTAACTGCTTTTAAGGTCGACACTTTTCTTGTGGGTTTTTTTTTTTTTTTTGTGAATGTATTTTTCTGCAAACAGCTGCAAAATAGATGCAAGCATTTGCAGACACTGTAACACGTTTGCAAACGGCTGTAACAGGTGTTGCTAATGCCACGTACAGGGCAGCTAATTAGCTTATTAGCTGCACTGGGGGAGTCCTTTATGCACCCGTGACTGTATTACCACCACATAGTGATTATGAATCTCTTATCGGGTTCTTAAATATGCTATACAGCCTGTTTGTCCATTCCCTCTTTAAAACTATTAAGATGATGCGGATAGCTGTCAGAGGCTAACAGCTTCTGCTCCTTTTAGTGTTAAAGCAGACGGACAGACGAAAATTCAATATTGCTAATTCATATCTGAAATTGTTGTCTGAGACGAGCTAAAGCGAACTGCACATGTTTTGGTCTCAACAAATGTCGCATATGGTGACAATGTGCTCTTGAAAGTATGCTGCCCTGGAGAGCCAAGCGATCAGCGGCTAAGATGGCCACTGACTGTGTGACGTCAGCTCAGCCAAACACATGCACACGGTCGTCGGCCACTGCTGTGTTTTGCTTCATGCAACACTTGATGTTTACGTTTTAAAATCGGCGATTACGGATATTTCTCGGAATTACCAAATATTTTCATGATCATAAGAACGGTTAGGGGGAAAAAACATGCTGAAGAAAGACAGTTTAACTCACCGGTTACTTATATTGGAAGTCCATCCTCCTGTGTTTTTTAGAAGCAAAGTTCTCAATTACAGAGACATACAGTGTTCCCTATTGCTTCAGCTTCTGTATTAAAGCAGACTCCAGTGAAATAGTACCCAGGTTTGTCAGTCTTTCTTGTCCACATATATTTTGCAGGTGTCACGGCTCGCTGCTCTCAGGCATCTGCCTCAGGTGCGCGCACACCTGCACCTCGTCAGCGCCCTACATGTGCAGTAGACATTTCGTTTACAGCGATTTCGAGAATAAGATGCAATTTGAAATGAAAGCAAAAAAAGATTGGTGATAAAGAAAACGGCTATTCCAACTATATATCCCGCGATCCCCCAGTCTGACTCTGAGACAAGTGTCAGTGACAGTGGCGTGAAAAGCAAGGATGATCTACCGAGGCAATCAGCTGTCAGAAAACGAGAAGTAAACAGGGTAAGTTTTGTATTTTTAATATTCACTGCAAATGTTTACTAAACATTTTAAATGAATTCCAAGCAATGGATGATTTTCAAAATCAAATTATTTCTGGGAAATAATGCGGCGGCGGACAGGTGCCCGTGTCAGGTTTTGCAGCGTCGCGCAAACAGAGGCGCGCTGGCGGGCCCAGGCCACCAGTGTTTTGCGCGTGCTTTTGTGCCTAAAACGTTGAAGAACGCGGAGTTTGTGTTGGTCAGATTTCTGCCAAGTAATGCGGCGGCGGACAGGTGCCCGTGTCAGGTTTTGGAGCTGCGCACAAACAGAGGCGGGCCGGCCGTCCCAGGCCACCAGTGTTTTGCGCGTGCTTTTGTGCCTAAAACGTTGAAGAATGCGGAGTTGACAAACAGACAAACAAACCCCGGCAAAAACATAACCTCCTCCTGGCCTTTTCGGCCTGGCGGAGGTAATTACCAATGACAGTTCAGCTTTCAATTTTTAGGGAAGCAACATATTTGCGAAGAAAAATAAATATAAGCCCAAGATTGTAAGAGAAATGTGCTTTTAAAAATGGAACCCCAATTTTCTACCATAAAATGGTGCCCATTATAACTGTGAAATGTTATTTATTGGAATATAATAATTGCTATATCTGGAAACTAGTTATTTTCTTAATCTGTAGTGATACTCCATTGATTTTTGTATTTCTTTGTACTGTATATTTCTGCTGTGTTTTCAAACATTCATACAAAGGTGGTATAGTATGTAATATTTCTTTTCAAATTGAGAAGAATTTAGTGTTCAAATTATTCAAATGTATATGACATGCGACTTTGATGAATGCTGAACTATGAGAATTATAACATTGACATGAACATTAATAAACTCAATATATGATTTTACAAAACTTTATTTACATATCATTGTTCACAAATCTAATCTTGGTAGGCAAAATCCCTTGTAGTGATCAGATGGGAATGTTTCTCTGATGAGGCTCACCACACAGGCAGGCAACATAACCCTCACTTCTTTCCCACAAATAAGGCTGAATACCCCCTCAGCACCACCCAAAACTACTTCATCATCCGATTCCTCATTTTCAATGTCATCATTTATATTGAGGTCGTCAAACTCGAGAAAATAATCGCTGTCCGAATCACTTTGCTCTCGTTCTGCCATTTACTATGTATTGCTGTTGTGACGTCACCAATGCCCGCACCTATCGAGAGATGGCGGTACTGCAGCCTCACTAAGTGAAGGCTGAGCTATGAGCAAATAAGGTCATTTATGGAAGCTGGTGACACATATTAAATCACTGGAATAGACAGAATAGAATATTTTCATACAATCTGTTTATTGGTTCAATAAAAAAATGTCACTGTCCGTCTGCTTTAACATCCACGCATTTCGCTCGCTTTTTCCTGCCATCTTCAGATGGAATAAAGAGTCAATCAACACATACTATGTAGACGGAGACGGCGCTTGTTTTCGTTACAAGCCGTCTTTAATTGTTCCGCCCATGTTCCGCTCCATCTGAACAGCGCTGAGAGCACTGCTTCCAGAGTCACATGCCCATGCCTGCCGTTCCGCAGGCGTGTCTTAAAGCAGCAGTACATGAAAAGCTCTCACATACACAACAGGGAGAGGGGAAAAAGCGAAAAAACGGACATGAGCAAGATTATGTCAAATCTACACCTCCAACAGTTCGGATATTATTTCGGTTAATCGCCCAACCCTTTCTAGCGGGGTGAGTGGGATTCAAATAAAATAACAATAAAAAAAACCCACATTGGATAAGCTAACACCATAGTAGCACTGTTAGCTCTGAAGCTAATGCCTTAGATTCTCTTGGCGGAGACTGGGTCGATATCACAGCTAATAGCACGGTGATGGTTGTTACTGAAGACCGTATTAAGTGTTGGTGATGTTTGAAAATGTATCTTGGAAGAGCAAAACAGGTTTCTGCTTAAATATAAAAATAGAAATATTTCTAAGTGAAGAGAGATTTTAGTGTTTTAACTGTAGTCACATGACCCAAGAAAGCATTTTAGAAGGATAAAACCCACAAATGCCATGTTTTAGTGAATGGAACCTTAAAAATATGAGACAGTGGGAGACCTTGGGATTATTTTGTGCCCCGAAAGTTCTGGGAACCATAGGAACCATATTTAGGCCCACTGATTTGAAGTTTATTTGAAGAACCTGATCAAAGTACGTGAGGAGATATTCAAATTAAACAGATGTCTCCTGCTTTCAGGCGTCACACGGAAAAGCTGCTGACATTTGGAAAGACCACGTTGCTCTTCATTTTCTTGAGCACACAGGTGTAATGAACCGGAAAGGCAACGACGTGGAAAATATACTGTTATTGTTCCAAAAATATTTAGCGTGCGAGGATATCAAACATTAGGACATCTCCCACTCTCCGGGGGCGTCCAGTGGCTGACGGCGAGGATCCTCGAGGGGCTTCTTTTTGCTCTCTCTCTCTTCTGCTGCGCTCTGTGCTGCAGTCATTAAGCATCCATTAAAAACTCAATGGGCTCCCTGTCAACAAGCCAAAAATAAAACAAGAATCCCAGGCTGGCTGTTTTCACAAAAGTGCGGGAAGTGACAATTACATTTAAAAAAAAAAAAAAAAAGCCTGAGAAAGAGCATAATCACTGCTCATCCCTGCGTTCAGTGGAAGCGCGGCATTTTAAACTGTTACGACTTTTCACAGACTTTCAGGGCATTATCACTAAGAGTTTCAGCTGAGCGCTAAGCTGTTAACTCCTCAAAGCTTGACACACACACACCAAAAGAAAAAAACAACAACAAAAAAAAAAACAAAAAAACCCACACCAAACCATGTCTGACCCAAATCTGCTCAGGATCTTTAGGGAAATGTAGTTTTTCGCAGCTATTTTTACTCCTCCTCCTCCTGTGTGTTCCAGTACTTTGTGGGATACACTGAACGGTTTGTGACAGCAGCAGAGCCGGGTAAACATCTGCCGATCTTGTCTGCCGGTGGGGAGAGAGAGAGAGAGAGAGAGCAAGAGAGAGAGAGAGACGGAGGCAAGAAAAAGGTGGAAGAAGAACAGAGAGAAAAGGATGAGAAGATGGCAGGATGCGCAAATGCTGACAGACAGGGGGAGAGGAGAGAGAGAGAGAGAGAAGAGAGAGCCTGGAAGGTGAGGAGAAGTCAAGCAGAAAAGTCGTGAAGTCATGGAAGATGATTTCCAAATTCTTCCAAACTTTCCTCCCACCGACGCGCCTGCCGTTATGTAAAAAGTGCACAGTGAAACATGCCGGGCGTCTCCGCCACAGTCCAGCAGGAATGTGGTGACACACCGAGTCACCGCCGTCTGTTTACATTCTCTGCTTTTCAGTCGTGACCAAGCGGTTTGAAAGTGCGCAGAGGTCAGGGAAAACACGGCCGGTGTGATGTAACAGACGTCTGAGTGCGGCTGCCCCGGTGGTGTGCAGGTTTACCAGCCGGGCCAGTTAGCATAGCTTAGCATAAAATATAAGCAGCAGGCTGGACATGGTGAAAAGTGGCTGAAAAAGACGGCTAGAAAATGACCCATGCTTCTGCTTGAAGGTTTTATTCTTTTTTTTTTTTAAATGGCTACTTACTATATCATCATATTTCACTTTTTGTTTCAACGAGCTGAACAAGTTGAAACGTTTGATTTGTTGTGTGGAAATGTCTGAAAAATTGTCACTTTTGAAAATAAACATTATAGTTGCTATCCTGTTGTCACAAATAAGGATAAGGATTAGCCAACTTTATTGTCATTCAATCCATTCAGCCACTCATGTACAGTAGAACGAAATTATGTTTCTTTTATCTATGTTAATCACACACATACCGTATATAGAATCAAAGGGGTTGCTGCTATGCAAGGCGCTGCCACAAATTTCCCTCCTCCGTTCCATTACTGCTGAGCACCAAGCTGGACGACAGGAAGTTCTGCTTTTATATGGTCTTCGGCCTGACCCGGCCGGGATTTGAACCCCTGCCTCCCGGGTGTGGGGCGGATGCTCTACCAACCACTCCGGTGGTGACTCAGCCCTGACACTCGTCACCTGCTCCACCCTGCCTGCACTCTCTTCTCCACCTCTCTTGTGCATTTTCCATTGCTTTGCATGGTTGACCCCAGGTAGTTAAACTTGTATACCTCTACTCCTTGCATCTTCATGGTTAGAACCGCCTCCCTCTCATTCACACACATGCATTCTGTCTTGCTTCTAACCTTCATTCCTCTTCTCTCCAGAGCATACCTCCATTTCTCCAGGATCTCCTCCGTCTGCTCCCTACTCTCACTGCAGATCACAATGTCATCTGTGAACATCACGGTCCACGGAGAATCCCGCCTCACCTTGTCCATCAGCATGTCCATCACCACTGTAATCCCAAACCCACCTTTATCTGTCACTCCTACAGCACACCTCACCACCGTCTCAGTGTCCTCATAGATGTCCTGTACCACCCTCATATACTTCTCTGCCACTCCAGATTTCCTGAATGTCTGGATCCAAATCCAGTTAAAGGTTATAAGCTAACTTTTAGTAACAATAATAATTAAAAAAAATCCACCTTAATTATCTCCTCTCCTTCCCTTCCCTCATATTCCCCATCTTATATGTCCCCCTCTTCCCGTTGACTTGCCTCCTCTTGTTCTCCCCTCCATCCTTGTCCTCTTTCCTTCTCTCCACTCCTCATCGTCTTGCCTCCTTTTTCATTATCTCCTCCCCTCTACCTCTCGTCTCTTCTTCCTGACTATTTCCACCTCTCCTTGTCCCCAGTTTGTCCCTCGCTTCATGCCCTTACTTTTCTTCTCCATCTCCTCATCTCCACCTTGTTGTAGGGCTCTGAATCAGAGGGCCACAAAATTCTGAAATCCAACCTGAAATGCTCTCTTTATGTGCTGTTTTTCTCTTAATATCTTCCTGCCTGCCTCAGGGACTACAGATGGAAATAAGTGAGAACGCTATAATCTGGTACTGAGCATCTTTACCTTGTGTTTAATGTTTTCTGTACATAGTCCCTGACAAACTAATAAACTAAACTAAACTAAAATTATCCTGATACCTGGGCAACAATCCTGCAGATATGTTTAGTACTGGAATATCGATTATTGTGATTTCCCATCCCAATCTTTGTCTTGTCCAGCTCCAAGGTAGATCTCACGAGTCCCTCCTTTGCCGTGCTGACCTAACTAGACAGGGAGCATTTAGCACCATCTAGTGGCCTGAAAAATCAACTGGTTTTTATTACTTTGCTACCTGAAAAGCTGAGTTTGTATTTGTAACATCTGTTAGTATTTTATTGAGATATTGGGGTCTCTGAATCAATACAATATGGTCGACATACAGTAAGTAAAAGTGCTGTGATACAACACTCTTAATTTTTTCCCCTCACCCCTAGTTGTCTATTGCCTCTCCTTGTGTCGTCTCCTTCATTTGCTCATTTCCATGTCCCTACCTTGTATCCTCTTTGAGTTTACCATTTCCTCCTCTCATTTCCTTATCTCCTCCCCTCGTCTTTACTTTGACCCTCCATTTACATCCTCACCTTGATCTTCCCATATAGTCCCCTCGTCTTCCACTTCTTACTTGTTTTGTTTCTGCTCTCCTCATCTCCTTCATCCGCCTCATATTTCCTTCTCTCTTGGCACATTCCTATTATTTCAATGACACTATAGAAATCCTATCAGAGTTTTTAACGTCCTTCAAAAAAGCAACCCCAAAACCAAAGATGGATGCCCCCAGGAAAGTTAGCTACTATCTAGCTCTAGTGCCAGTGGTTGCTGAATACAAACATATACAGAGCCAATCTTCAAAAATCACAAGGAAGGAAATATAGTTGTGGAGGTATTTTTGCTTTTCCTGTGTACTTACCTGTCTATATGACACTCTGACTGTGTTAGACGGTCCTTCTGAACTACAGTCAGGGGGGGTTTAACTTCAGAAATGATACAGCGTGATCTTGGATAACAAGAGGTTCACTCTACCTAGTGTTGTAGCAAAGACATCATCAAGACCAAGACTAAAGCAAGAGGTCAAGACCAAGAACTTCATACACAGTGGTCTTGGTCTGGACCCCATAAAGTCTTGGTCTTTCTCCACTCTGTTCTTGATTGCAATACTAATCCCATCTCAGCAGCAAAACCAAACCCTATGTTGGCCCAGAGGTACTTGTTGGGCACGCCCCAGTGTATGTTTCTCTGAAGTTTTGGAACGCACTATCTGCCTTCACCTCGTCCTCTCCTTGTCTATTACCTCCTCTCCATTTTGCCTCTACCTTCATCTCCTCGACTCCTATTTGCCCCTTCATTCATGTACTTGCCTTCCTTCTTCTCCTCCCCTCATTCCTATCCCCCCTCTCCCTTCTCCTTTATCTCCCTGTCCTCCCCTCATCTCCTTGTCTAAAATTTCCTTCTCCCTTTGTTTTCTCCCTCCTCGTCTCCTCTGATTGAATTTTAGAGACTTACCTTGTGGGCAGGTTTATTTTTATTTTTACTTCCTTTAAGGACATCAGGCACCAGATTGAGATTTCCAATCGATTCTTTTTATAGCAAACACCTCTAACTTTTTGCTTGTATAATTCTGATTTAAAAAAAAAAAAAAAAAAAAAAATCACAACCACGCATATCAGAAAAACTAACAGTAAACGATGTTTGATGCGTTGATGCTCCATGCAAAAACGCCAGTACGCAGCGACCATGTGGATGGGGGGGACTGAAAGTGAGTGTGGTTTTTGAAAAGAGCAGCTGGCGTGTTTCCTTGGTTGTGGATCGTTGCTGCTGCTATTTTGAGAACCATTCAGGAAGTGATCTAGAGACAGGCTGCTGACGGGAGTAATTCAGCTCAACCAAACAGAGCTCAGCTCATCGCAAACCAAAACAAGCATAACAGGGAGACTACAGGGAGGGGAGCGAGAGACAATGGCGAGGCAGTGGCACATCTGGATCTGCACTTCACATCTGTGTTTGCTGCACAGAGACGTTCTTTTGTTTGACGAGTTTGGACAGAACAACGCACGCACATGTGTTTGGAAGTGCTGCTCTAGATGAAACTTTGACAGATTTACTCATTTGTAATAATCCAGTATTTTGATGTTTTAACCATTTTGGAATGGCCTACAAAACTATAAAGTGTTCAGAGACTGCATACTGCCACCAGAGCTAGATTTTTATCTGAATGAGCATCATATTTTACACGCTCATAGATAGGCCTCTATTTTTTCATCAAGTTCCATCAGAAATTAAAAAAAAAAAAAAAAAAAAAGCCTGGTCTCGCAATCCTGAAAGAACCACTACCTTATATTGACACAACTTCCAGAGGTGTTAAAGAAATGTCTGTGACATGCCTTGGTCAAAACAAATCAGGGTTTATTTACCTTTTGTTCTTATTAAAGACAAAAATAGAAAGAAGTTTTTACCTTCTTTACGTGTGCACTGACGAAGGCTTCAGTGCACAGTTGAAACATGTAAAGAAGGTAAAAATATCTTTCTATTTTAGTAGTATAGTATAGTCTATACAGTGGTGTGAAAAAGTGTATGCCCCCTTCCTGATTTCTTATTTTTTTGTATGTTTGTCACACTTAAATGTTTGAGATCATCAAACAAATTTAAATATTAGACAAAGATAACACAAGTAAACACAAAATGCAGTTTTTAAATGAAGGTATCTATTATTAAGGGTAAAAAAAAAAATCCAAACCTACACGCCCTGTGTGAAAAAGCGACACCCCCCACCCCCGTTAAAACTTAAATTAACTGTGGTTTATCACATCTTTGGAAAGCTGAGTTTAATTTCTCTAGCCACACCCAGGCCTAATAACTTCCACACCTGTTCTCAATCAAGAAATCACTTAAATAGGACCTGCCTGACAAAGTGAAGCAGACCAAAAGATCCTCAAAAGCTAGACATCATGCTGTGATTCAGAGAAATTCAGGAACAAATGAGAAATAAAGTAATTGAGATCCATCAGTCTGGAAAAGGTTATAAAGCCATTTCTAAAGCTTTGGGACACCAACAAACCACAGTGAGAGCCATTATCCACAAATGGCGAAAACATGGAACAGTGGTGAACCTTCCCAGGAGTGGCCGGCTGACCAAAATTACCACAAGAGTGCAGCGGCGACTCATCCAAGAGGTCACAAAAGACCCCACAACAACATCCAAAGAACTGCAGGCCTCACTTGCTTCAGTTAAGGTCAGTAACTCCACCATAAGAAAGAGACTGGGCAAAATGGCCTGCATGGCAGAGTTCCAAGACAAAAATCACTGTCGAGCAAAAAGAACTTAAAGGCTCGTCTCAGTTTTGCAAGAAAAAATCTTGATGATTACCAAGACTTTGGGGAAAATACTCTGTGGACTGACGAGACAAAAGTTGAACTTTTGGAAGGTGTGTGTCCCATTACATCCGGCATAAAAGTAACACAGCATTTCAGAAAAGGAACATTATAACAACAGTAAAATATGGTGGTGGTAGTGTAATGGTCTGGGGCTTTTTTGCTGCTTCAGGATCTGGAAGACTTGCTGTGGTAAATGGAACCATGCATTCTGCTGTCTACCAAAAAATCCTGAAGGAGAATGTCCGGCCATCTGTTTGTGACCTCAAGCTGAAGCGCACTTGGGTTCTGTAGCAGGACAATGATCCAAAACACACCACCAGCAAGTCCACCTCTGAATGGCTTAAGAAAAACAAAATGAAGACTTTGGAGTGGCCTAGTCAACGTCCTGACCTGAATCCGATTGAGATGCTGTGGCATGATCTTAAAAAGGCAGTTCATGCTTGAAAACCCTCCAATATGGTTGAATTACAACAATTCTGCAAAGATGAGTGGGCCAAAATTCCTCCATAGCACTGTAAAAGACTCATTGCTAGTTATCGCAAAAGCTTGATTGCAGTTGTTGTGGCTAAGGGTGGCCCAACCAGTTATTTGGTTTAGGTGGCAATCACTTTTTCCACACAGGGCCATGTAGGTTTGGATTTTTTTCCCTTAATAATAAACACCTTCATTTAAAAACTGCATTTTGTGTTTACTTGTCTTGTCTTTGTCTATTTAAATTTGTTTGATGATCTGAAACATTTAACTAACTAACTAACTAACTAACCTGCACTTATATAGCGCTTTTCTAGTCACAAAGACCACTCAAAGCGCTTTCATTAATACTAACCCTCTATTCTAAGGGCCTATAGGAAACAAATATCTAGGGACAATTTAGAACAGCCAATTAACCTAACATGCATGTTTTTGGCATGTGGGAGGAAACCGGAGAAATCCCGGAGTAAACCCACGCAACACGGGGAGAACATGCAAACTCCACACAGATCACTGTTGGTCGGGGGCTGGGATCGAACCCACGATCCCACGATCCCCACAATCCCCCGGCCAAGGGTAAACTGTGCTGCCGCAGTGCTAACCACTGCGCCACCGTGCAGCCATTTAAGTGTGACAAACAAAAAAATGAGAAATCAGGAAGGGGGCAAACACTTCTACACACCACTGCATAAGGTCCCAGAGTTGACAGTGCATGTCAGAGGAGAAACCAAACAAGAAGTCAAAGGAACTGTCTGTAGACTTCTGAGACAGGATTGTCTCGAGGCACAAATCTGGGGAAGGGTACAGAAGAATTTCTGCTGCTTTGAAAGTCCCAATGAGCACAGTGGCCTCCATCATTCCTAAATGGAAGAAGTTCGGAACCACCGGGGCTCTTCCTAGAGCTGGCCGGCTGTCTAAACTGAGCGATCGGGGAGAAGGGCCTTAGTCAGGGAGGTGGCCAAGAACCTGATGGTCACTCTGTCAGAACTCCAGCGTTCCTCTGTGGAGAAAGGAGAACCTTACAGAAGGACAACCATCTCTGCAGCAATCCACCAATCAGGCCCATATGGTAGAGTGGCAAGACGGAAGCCATTCCTTAGTAAAGGCACATGGCAACCCGCCTGGAGTTTGTCAAAAGGCACCTGAAAGACTCTCAGACCATGAGAAACAAAATTCTTTGGTCTGATGAGACAAAGATTGAACTCTTTGGCGTGAATGCCAGGCACCGCTCATCACCAAGCCAATACCATCTCTACAGTGAAGCATGGTGGTGGCAGCATCATGCTTTGGGGATGTTTTTCAGAGGCAGGAACTGGGAGACTAGTCAAGATAAGCGGGAAAGATGAATGCAGCAATGTACAGAGACATCCTGGATCAAAACCTGTTCCAGAGCGCTACTGACCTCAGACTGGGGCGATGGTTCAACTTTCAGCAGGACAACAACCCTAAGCACACAGCCAAGATATCAAAGGAATGGCTTCAGGACAACTCTGTGAATGTCCTTGAGTAGCCCAGCCACAGCCCAGTCTTGAATCCAATTGAACACTGAGAGTGCATACCTCCCATTGAAACCAGCTGGTCTGCCACACTGTCCTCTCCGGCACAGTGAGTTCCGACAATGATGCCTGGGACCTTCTGAGGGATGAAGAAGATTGTCAGGCATGGCTCCAATTTCTCCAATCATAAACTCTGGGTCATTTGCAATATTTTTCAAATTGACACTGTGCCTGTATCTGTCACCATTTTCAAGCTATAGTTGTTTGAAATTTTGAGGTCAAATTTTTTTTTTTCTGCCATTAATTTTCAGCAACTAAGGGGCTAAGGGTGAGTCCAGCCACCCCACAGATACATGCAGCACACAATCTCATTCTTTCTGTCATTACCCAAAGATCATGAGCAGAGGTGACCGATAAATCAACAACTTTGCATTGAAGTTCAGCAAACTCTTCACCACAACAGACCAGTACAACGTCCGCGTCACTGCAGACACTGCTCCAATCTGTCTGTCAAGTTCCCACTCCATTCTCCCCTGACTCCTGAATAAGACCTCAAGACACTTGATCTCCTCCACTTTGGGAAGGAGCTCTTCCCCAACCCGAAGAGAACAATCCAGATTTGCCGGTGCCGAATCCCATCTTGGCCCCTTCACACTCTAAAAAATGCTAAAAAAAAAAAAAAAGCTGCAAATTCATGTAAGAATCATACTTCCCCAGGAAGTACACACATACCCGAGAATTGTTTTTCAAGCAGGTCAAAACGGGCAGGTAACCACTTGAGATATCATCTCATACCACGATGAAAACAGCTGATAGTGTTTTTAACGTAAAGCTTACAGATGACACAGCAAAATATCAAAACACTGTAGAACACTGAAACTATTGTTGTTAAAAGGTGGCAGAACTAGTTACCAGAAATGCAACTTAACAAGGAAATTTAAAATTAAAAGCAAATCTCTGAGCCCTTGTTCCAGCAACACTGACCACAACGTACAACAGGAGAAACAAGTATTAAATGCATAAAAAAAATTTTCAGTAAGTATTTCCAGTGAGGCTTTACCAGTGTTTCCCTACCTTTTTAATGAGGGGTGGGGCACCCCCCAACAGATCACACCACCACCCCCAGAGTGTCATGTTAATTACCTCCACCAAGGAGGTAATGTTTTCACCCGTGGGTTTGTTTGTCTGTTAGCAGGATTACACAAAAACTACTGGACTGATTTGGATGAAATTTTCACCAAAGGTGGCCCTTGATCTAAGGATGAACCCATTAGATTTTGGTGATGATCTGAGAGTCCATACCTCCACCAAGGCTCAATCATCTAGCAGTGTTTTAGCTGGATTGCTCAAAACTGCTGGGTGGATTTCGATGAAATTTTCACCAGAGGAGGTCCTTGGGCTACACACGAACCCATTACCAGGGATTTGATTTTGGGTTGGTGAAATTATCTGAAAATGTAGCTGGGGGTCTGGTGGACACAGTCCCCCAGCGGGGTCCGGGGCAGAGCCCCGGTGAGGGGGGTTTGGTGGGCTTTGCCCCCCGAAGCTCCTAGGTTTTTATGATTTTTAAGTACCAGAACTGTGCTTAAATGACATAAAACAAACAGCTGAATGCCACCATAATATTGACTTATGTTCCAAGAAGATAGCATTCCTAAAATATTCCAACAAGCATTATCCATCACATGCTTTAACACTTGATCAAATCAAAATCAGTTAATTTTATCTATTCCATAATAGAAATAAAATTCCAACATACCATTACTTTTTATAATTTCAGCATTCATTTCAGATCACCAGTTTCAATCTCCATTTCTTGAGCAGTTCATTTTGCACAATCACTGATGTAGCTAAGTCTTAGAAATATTCAAAAGTTATCAGTCAATGTCCACTGTGCACTGCGTCAAAAATGTTTTTTAAATAAAGTCCAAAACATCTTCAGCAGGCAAGATGAAGAAAATATCAACTAGATGACATGTATACAAAAATATATCTTCACATACCTCAAAATTCACTACTCTATCCGCAACTGGCACTGGTTGTTGGGGTGGATCATTCCTTTCGATTTCCGTGTCCGATCGTGTCGTTAACAAAGAGTGGAGGCCGTATGGTTTCAAAGGGTTTTTTTTGAACACCGAAAGTTCCAGCAATTGAATAATTAGTGGACTTCGATTTGACCCCTTGTACATGTTTTTTGCTCCTTCTTGTACATGTTTTCCGCGCGTCGATTTTCCGTATAAAATCGCTAAACAAATTTGTCACAGTTTTCTTCCCAACATCCGTTGCAATCTCCTTTTCTAGCCAATCCCAACGAAATTTGTTTTTCACGATCTTGTCAATTTCTTTAATTCTCGGAGCATCTTTATGTTCAATCACCGACATCACTGCAACAGCTGCGTTCATTGGTCACTGCAAGGACGATCAGCCAATCAGGCGCGTCGTTTCATTACGGTTAGGGAATTACTAAAAGTCGGAATCTGGTATATACTCATAATTTTTTTTTTATTTTGGAAGATAAAAAAAGCGGAATTCTGCGAATTAGCGGAAAAATCACATCCCTGCATTACATTTTGGAGGTGATCCATGTGTTTATACCTCCACCAAGGCTCAACCTTCTAGCAGTGGTTTAGCAGGATTACGCAAAAACTAATGGGTAGATTTGATCAAATTTTCACCAGAGAATTTCCTTGGGTTACAGATGAACCCACTGGATTTTGGAGCTGCACGATGAGCGCATACTTTTACCAAGGCCCTATCTTGCAATGTATATTGGGATGGAGGCAGGGAGGTACGGACAAATGGCTGGACAAAGGCAGGGAAGGAAGGAGCCTTGGCGGAGGTATGTACTGGCGGCCCCCCTCGCCAGAAAATTTACCGCCGCGCCAAGAAGGAGATATGAATTTAAGAAAAAATATATGAAGCAATGACTTTCTGCAAGCGCGCACACGAACAACGCGCGTGGCCGTCATCCGTGCAGAGTTTAGAAGCGCCCCACCCACGCGAGCTTGCCAGTCAGTCAGCAGGCAGTGTCTTGCTAGTGGCAGCAGCATCTTCGTGGAAAAGGAGTGAAAACCGGGAAGTCAAACAGCAGAAATAGACTCTATTTGAGGAGAAACTTTGTGAAGAAGTCCACCATTTCTTCGTTGGTGAAAATCCTGGCGCATCAGCGCCTTGGCACTACCTATCGGGCAGGAGTGAAACTACAAAAGATGGTTGTGTGCATGCGTCAACCGCTTGGCCTGGATAGATGAAAAAAGTGAGCATGTACAGCGCCGCGTGTGCGCTGGGCTCGTCCAAAGCGTACGCGGACCAAGGCGGACTAGAGGAGAAATGCAGCATGAATAAGGCTTGACTGTCCGACAGAAACATGAGTTTATTAAAGTACTTTAAACATGGAAAAAAATCAGAAGAGGTATGTAAGCACTGGAGGCATTTATCATGGCTTTACCCACTGGAAACGGGAGCAATAATGGGAGAGTCGCTTAGCTATGTGGTTAGAATTCATATGCAGCCGGCTTCATATGAAGGGAAAGGCAAGGGGGACTACTGAATTGCTGAGGATATATTTCACCAGCCACTACAATATTAAGTTATATTCCCAATTATGTACCTGGCAAGTTAAGATGACCGAAATTCACAAAGTCAATGACTTTAATCTGTCAGCAGCCTTCAGACAAACCAAACGTGCCAGCATTTGGATTTCAAAATAAGGGAGGTTTTTCTTGGCGGTGAGATTTCTAAAAAAACAAAACTAAGTATATATAAATATTATATCAGAAATAATGGCATCCTTGGTCATTTAAGTTAATTTAATCATTAAATACAATTTTATTAATTTTTTTTTCTTTGCAATGAGACTCAAATTATTGTTCTGTTCTGACTGCAAAGTTATGGTCAAAAATATAAATTGTTCTAAGGAAAAAAGTAAAAAAAAAAAAAAAAAAAAAACCACAGTCTGTTTCAAATTTATTAAAAAAAAAAAAAAACAGACAAAAATAATCCATAAAATAATCCACAAATTTAGATACATTTACAGAGAAAAGTAGAAAACTACAAGAAAACTGTAATAAATTTTGGAGAAAAACCTCAAACCTTCAAGACTGAAGTCATTACTCAAGTTTTAAGTGGGTGCTCTTTGTACACTTAACTAGAAATTTTTGGTTGTCTCCTTTAATTTACATGGCACTTGATATTTTCTAACCTGTTTGTATACCACCATAGACAGAGAGAGAACCTGAGTTAGACAGGGCTCAGAGAGGGCAAGATGAGACAGAAGAGAGGAGCCAAGGAGAGGAAAGTGTTCAGGCAGAGGGTCCAGGAGAGGTGAGAGCAGAGGGGGGAGAGAAGGATGACACCAGTAAACTAGAAAAGCACTCATAGAGCGCATACCTCCGCCAAGGCTCGTTCTGTTTCTCATGGATCACCTCCAAAATGTAATGGGCTTGTGTGTAGGCCTATCGCTACTTGTGGTGAAAATTGCATCCAAGTCTGTCCATTAGTTTTGGAGTTTTGTGGCTGACACACTGTGAGAAGAGCCTTGGCTGAGGTATGCATTCCCAGATCATCCCCAAAATGTAATGGGTTCCTCTCTAGGCCAAGAACCACCTCTGGTGAAACAGACAGGCGGAGGTAATAAACTCAAGTGTTGCTGTTGCGTCCATCTCCTCCATCTCCAAACTCCCAGGCTGTGGGCGTTGCAATTCATCGCACAAACGCGTACAACCCACAGGCCAATGGGTTATGCGAGTGTTTTCATAGATCACTGAAAGCAGCACTCAGGGGTTCACTGACGGATGCAAATTGGGTAGACAGGTTGGCGTGGGTTTTATTGGGGTTGCGCTCGGCGCCAAAAGAGGATTTGGAAGCTTCCCCGGCAGAGAGCTCGTTTTTGCGCAGCCACTATGGCTGCCCGGGGAATTTCTGCCAAATAATCCCGCGCCGGTCAGCTGCCCGTCTCAGCTTTTGCAGCGTAGCGGAAACACAGGCACGCTGCCGGGCCCTGCCCACCACTGTTTTCCGCGTACTTTTGTGCCTAAAACTTTGAAGAACGCGGAGTTCGTGTTTGTCAGACACGACGACCAGCGCCCTCCATTGCGCCTGCACACATGTTGAAAATGGCCCTATCTCACAATGTTAAAGAATCCTTTAAAAAATTCCTGGATCCAGACGGTGATCCAGATCATCCCCAAAATTTAATCAGTTCTTCCTTGTACCATTTCCAACAACGTCTGAAAGTTTCATTGAAATCCGTCCAAAACTTTTTGAGTTATCTTGCTAACCAACAGACAGACAGAAAAACAGACAGACAAACAGACAAACCCCGGCAAAAACATTACCTCCTGCGGCCTGCGGCCTGGCGGAGGTAAAAATCCAAATACAGGATGTCTGGGTGGGACCCCAAATGGCCCAATATTCCAACATTCAAGCCTTGGTTGTACAATACTTCAAACTGTAAGTTCCATATGCACGGCAGTGGCTCAGGAGGTAGAGCGGGTCGTCCAATAACCGGATGGTTAGCGGTGTGAATCCCACTCTCCCCAGATATCCTGTCGTTGTGTCCCTGGTCAAGACACTTTACCCACCTTGCCTCCAGTGTCCATAACACTGGGTATGAATGTGTATAAATGTTCAGTGGTGGCCGGAGAGGCTGCTGGCCTGGATTGGCAACCACGTTTCCGTCAGCCTGCCCCAGTTCAGCTGTGGCTACAGTAGTAGCTTGCCACTACCATTGTCTGTCTGGAGTGAATGAATAATGTATCTGTAAAAAGGGTCTCTGAGTGTCTATGATAAAGCACTATATAAATCTGAGGCATTATTATTATATGCAAAGTTACTGTGCAAAATTAAAAAAAGAAATAAATAGTATAAAATTAACATATTCATACATACAGTATGTGTTTTCTGCCCCCCCCCCCCCGGAAAAATATATTGCCACTGCACCAAGGTCTTTAAGCCAGAGGAAACACTGACTCCTTATATGTGAAAAAATGATCCATCCTTGGACTGTGTCCTCAGCGGCGTCGACCAGCTGGCCGGTTGGCAACCAGCCTACAGGTGCACCACCACCACGCACCTTCTTTTTCTTCTTCTAGACTTGATTGGCGGCTGGCAACCAGCCCACAGGTGCACCACCGCCACCGACCCGACCACCATCCCTTCACATCCTTGCACAAGGTGCCCCCACAAGGAGTTCCGAACAACTCCCCATGTGTGAAAAAAATTATCCATCCCCGGACTGTGTCCTGCCGTCCTTGTTGGGGATCAGAAGTGGTATTATCACTCTATATCTTTGTATAAGGAGTTTTTATAAGGAGTTCATTCTTCTTCCTCTTCTAGACCTGATCGACGGCTGGCAACCAGCTGCCAGTGTCTTGGCCCTCCATGGCACATGATTGGACACCCCTGTTTTAAGAGTTTGTTGTCATTGACCTTCACGCTGCCCCCCTCCCCCCCAGGCTGAAAACCTAGGGGAAACACTTCTCACATGAAATATTCACCAGACTTTGGTATTAACTGAAGAAATCTGCACAAAAAAGAAAATACATTTAGGTTCATAAATAAAATTATGTGTAATAATGTGAAATGAAACATGAAAAAAGTACTGAACATAGTGACTGAAATTTATTCGATACACAGTGGAAAAGCTTCTGTTGGTGCTGACAGCTTCAAGACCCTTCATGTATGAGTAAACTAATCTCCTGCAGTGTTCAGGTGGGAGTTTTGTTTCTGAACCGACTACCTATAAATTCTTAAGATTACGAGGGCCCTCTTTTGAACCCCAATTACAACTGTATTAGGCCATGGGCCAGGATGGTCCCCTGCTCAGCTCCCCCACACACACACAACCCCAAAATGGTATCATTAGAAAGCTTAGGATGTCTAGATTACAAAAATAACTACCATTATAAATATTCATTCACTCATTCTTGGAATTAGGTTACAAGTGTCCTTCATTTGCTAGCTTGACCCAAGAATTTGTCCCAACCAAAGAACCTTGACTTCCTTCAACTTTGCAAACTCTTGTTTCAGGGTCTTTGCAAGCAGAAAAGCATTGCATGGCTGAGTACTGAAGACCTGCGACATGGACAATGCAGAGAAAAAATATCAGATTTCATAATCGGACATTTTCTTTTGGCTAGGGTAGGTCAATAAAAGTGTTCATATGTCATAGTGAGGTCCAGTATTTTTTACTGTTACCAGTTATTTTTGTAATCTAAACATCTTAAGCTTTCTAATGATACTAAATTTACATTGTGTGTGTGTGTGTGTGGGGGGGGTACATGGGACCATGCTGGCCCATGGCCTATATTTAAGTCAAGTGACTCACTAGGCTATTCGAACAACTTGAAACTTGATTTTCTTTGTTGTAAGCCAATTGTGAGTTTCCTTTGTCCTGCAGCCATCTCATCCTCATCATCCCGGTGGATGGCAGTGGATTATTTTCAAGAATACTTCAGTAGATGGCTCCATTCGTTGTTCCTTCAAGAATATTAAGTCTGTCAGTGCCGTGATATGATAAAAAAAAAAAACAACCCTACAAAACGGTACTTCAACCTCCAAATTTTGCTGATGCATTTGTTTTTTGACATGTGTTTAGTATAACAGCCAAGAAGTTCCATTTTCATTTCATCTGACCCCACTTCATTCTCCCAGTATTTCACAGGCTTGTCCAAATGCAGCTTGGCAAACTTTAAAATGATCTTTCCTCAATACTGGAGTGTTGTGAGGTGAGCATGCATGCAGCCCATTATGGTGGGATGCATTTCATAGTTTCCTCTGTCACAATGAGCCAAAGACAGCTCTTTCAGCGCTGTCCTTGGCTCTAGGGTTACTCTGCTGACTCCCTGGTCAGATATTTTGTGAGGAGCTCCACTGCGTGGCCAGTTGATGGGAGAGTGATGTTCCTTCCACTTATGGATAATGGCCCCAGTGGTGCTTATTGGACGATTCACAAATGTTACATCTGTAACTAAATCCATCAATATCTTTTGCAAAAGTCAGGTTGTGAAGATCTTGCGCTTCCAGAGCTCCGCCGTCATGGCTCTGCAGGAGGCCAGCGAGGCCTACCTGGTGGGTCTCTTCGTGGACACCAACCTGTGCGCCATCCACGCCAAGAGGGTCACCATCATGCCCAAAGACATCCAGCTGGCCCGCCGCATCCGCGGAGAGAGAGCTTAGACTTTCTGCTGCACATCCACCAACCACAATGCTCCGCACTGTGTGTCATATATATATATATATTTATAGTAATATGTACATATGTATACTAGCTGTTCTTGTTTTTTCTGGCCTTCTGAGTGTTGCTATCCCTGTGCTGTTGCAATCCTGGAATTTCCCCATTGTGGGACTAATAAAGGCTTATCGTATCTTATTTTATCTTGGGAGAGCTCTTTCTTGGCTTTTACTCATCATGAGATGCTTCTTGTATGACACCTTGGAAACAAAAAATATTTTAGTAGCCACTCATTAAGTATCTATCCAGCTAATAATAATGACAACAGATAAGAGGATATAATTACTTTGTCACCATTTATGGATTTCAGCTGATTCCTTGCCTTCCCATGCCTTGGAGTACTGCTTTTTTCCTAATGTGTTCAATACTCGTTTCCTCTTTCATTTCACTTTATCACACATTCACCAACTCAAATTGTTTGATTTCTCTCTATGTGTTTCTAGTGTTAATACCAAAGTGTAGCAAAAATTTCATGTGAAGCCTCATCAGAAATTCATGTACTAAATTAGAGGGCACTGAGAGAGTGCATACCTTCGCCAAGGCTCCGTCCCTCCCTCCCTTTGTCCTCCCTTCCGTCCCTTTGTCCATCCATATTGCCATCCATCTATACATTGTGAGACAGAGCCTTGGCGGAGGTATGCACTCACGGATTACCTCCAACATCTAATGAGTTCGTCTTTGGGCTAAGAGCCACCCTCTGGTGAAAATTTCATCCAAATCCATCCAGTAGTTTTAGAGTATTGTTGCTAACACTCTGTGAGAAGATAAGAGCCTTGGCGGAGGTATGCATTTTGAGATCATCACCAAAATCTAATCATGTGTTCAGTGTACCATTACACACCTTTCCTGAAAATATGAATGAAAGGTGCTATATAAATGTAATCCATTATTATTATTATTATTAACAGACAGAGAAATGACAACAAAAACAATAGGACTACATGATAATAATAATAATAGCAAGACTGTCATAATTGTATTGACCATGCACTGGGGCTGGGCAATTCCACCTTAAATCAACATCATGGTTTATCAGATCTTTCAGGTCAGTTTTCGTTTTTTTCCTCCTCTGTTCTCCATTACAGTTTACTGACAAGGTTCATAATTATTAAGCAATATTGCACAACAGTGCAGTATCATACCTTTTTTTGGCAATTATCAACTACAAATTCACATACCATCTGTTCCATATTACAAATACATATTACAAACGCTCACCTGGCACACCGACAGATGCGGACATGTTCCTCCAAGCGTTTGCTTTCAAATTTTGATCATGATATCCTTTTAGTGTCACATCAAAGCGTACCGGGTTGTTTGATGCAGCAAAGTTCAGCCTCTCCACGGTCACCTCCCGTTCTCATCTTCCTGTACCAGCGTCCTATGTCCCACCCTTCCTTAATTCTGATTGTTTGCTTAGAAAGGTCTAACATTGACGAGTGTAGCTGTACAGTAGTCTGACAAATTAGGACTTTTTCAGCCCTGAGCACCACGACAAAATTGGCCACCGCTCAAAGTGTTTCAGCACCGTAAACGCTGGACTACATATAGAATGAAGAGAAAATAGTCACCCACAGCAGGAAAAATGAGTTTGGTGGACACACACCCTAATACTTTATCTGCAGTGTTTGGCTTCCGGGTTGCTGAGGCACATGGCCCTATGGCGTGGCCACACACATAACTGAGCGGACACGTCTTAAAGGGGCAGTAGATGAAAAGCGCCAGATTAATATATAACAATATTAAAAAAAAAATTCCTGCATCCACATTATGATCTGAATCACAATCTAATCTAACATCTAATAATCTGTTCCCTGTGCCATTATACACCTTTCCTGAAAATTCCATCAAAATCAGTTTGTGACTTCCGGTCTGGACACCACGGTGATAGCAGCTTAACGCTGAAGGTCCCAGAACCCATCCGTGAAAATACCATGAAAATCAGATTTAACAGATTTATGGAAGAGTGAAAATCAAAAGACAAAGCCATTATGCCTAAAGGAAAACAAACAGAAGAGATCGACATTTACCAGGCCAAGACGCGCATCGGCCGGAGAATCTGACCTGGAGGACAACAATCACTCGAAAATAGAGGAGCAGAATAAGGCTAGCAACACGGTTAGCTTAAAAACGGTACTTCAAGAATTAAGAGAATTTCGCCGAGAGTGTTGGGCCGAATTTCATGAAATTAAAGACGAAATAAAAAGGACAAACAACAGAGTGGACCAGGCTTTGGCCCGAATCGTGGAAGCAGAGGAAAGAATAAAAGGGCTGGAAGAAACCATGCTGGAATTACTCAAACGACAGATGAGACTGGAGGCTAAGCTAACCGACCAGGAAGGAAGACTAAGAAGGGACAACATAAGAATTCATGGTCTGAAAGAAGGAGTTGAGGACGGTTTCACCACAATGGCTGCATGCGTGGAAAACATACCGAGAGAAAAGTTGGAAATTCCCCAATCCACCGATTTGAAAATAGAAAGGGCGCACCGTTCATTAGCCCCAAGGCCGTCGGCGGAACCCCCCCCCCCCCGCAATCGGTGGTGGTGAAGTTTTCCAACTTCAGAACAAAAGAAGAGGTGTTGAGACTGGCTTGGCAGAAAAAAAGGATTTATGCACCAAGAAAGAAAAGTTTTTGTGGAGCATGACTATGCCCCGGAGGTCCTTAAAAAGCGTCGGGAATACAACGACGCTAAAAAGGTACTAAGAGAGAAGAAACTGCACTTTCAAACTCCATTTCCGGCAAAGCTGCGGGTTTTTTACGGGGAAGAGACGTGTCTCTACAACTCGGCGGAAGAAGCAACCAGGGATATGGCGAGAAGAGGGCTCCTGGTAACGGTGTATAAACCCGCAACAGACCCGATCGAAAGAATCAAGGCTCAAATATGGTGCACACAGAGACCCTCAAAATCCACGGGCCAGCAGCAGGAAACCCAGCACCAGGGCTATAAGGAAAAACTGAACGCTTTCAGGAGGGAATAACGACATTTTTAATCAATCTGTGCATCCAAACCTCCTCCTACAAGGTAACAAACATTAAAGGAGACGCAGAATCAGCAAGTATGAAGTGGTAAAACATTTCATGGAACAGTCATAATATTAGAAACAAATAAGTCTTTAAAAAAAAAAAACAACTTGTTAAAATAGAAATGTGACAATGAACCACATGAACTCTCTACACTAACAAATACTGTATTAATGTGATTGTTTGCTGTGATGGTGGTGGGAGGTTGCGCACAATTTCATAGGGTATAGGCATTTAAAAAAAAAAAATCATTACAAGTTCGGATTGGGATCTGAAACTCATGTTAAAAACATGGGACAACTTACAGGGTAAGAGAGGGCCCTCAACACATAACAAAGTTTGAGGAATTTCCCTCAGAGCCAACGCACCATCAAGGCTCTACTAAGGTCGCTAAAAAGACCTCAGTTCAGGAAGATCTTTTGACAGTTTTTTGTTTTAAAGTTTTATATACTATGTTCTCAATGTTTTTTATGTTCTTAATGTTCTTTCAGTTTCTGAGTAGCAAAAAAGAGGGCCACTACACTGTTATACTAAATAAGACAATACAATGGAGAAACAGGGTGTAACCAAAATAATCTCATATAATGTAAAAGGGATCCTGAATCCAGTTAAAAGATCCAAGATTCTAGGCAAAATGAAAAAAAGACAAAGCAGGAATAATATTTTTACAGGAAACCCACCTAACAGACTTGGAGCACACTAAACTTAATAGACAAGGGTTTAAACTGATCTCTTCATCTTTATATAAGTCAGGGAGGAGGAGGGGGGTAGCGACATTGATCTCAACCAAAATTATATTTGAAAAAAATTCAGAACACAAAGATAAAGAAGGGAGATTTAGCATGGTACTTGGTTGGCTAGAGGGAGAAGATATCACCCTGCTGAATGTATATGCACCTCCAGGGGCCAACTGGAAATTTTATAAAAATGTATTTGACCTAATGATAACTAAAGCCCAGGGTTTAGTGATATGTGGTGGAGACTTCAATCTAAGACTGAATCCATACTGGGATGCATCAGGTAATTCTCCACATCAAAATAACACTCAAAGTAGAAAAACTCGGATGCTACTAAAATAAATGGGAATCTGTGACGTGTGGAGGGAACTCAACCCCAGTGTAAAAGATTATACATTTTACTCAGCACCACATTCACCATACTCAAGGACTGACTATTTTTTTATGTTTAATAGAGACATTGGAAGAGTAAAAACAGGTAAAATAGGACTGATGGATCTCTCTGACCACAGTCCGATCTATACGGACTTAAATATCCAAAAATACACAAATAATACATTTTCTTGGAGGTTAAATTCAAATGTACTGAAAGGACCACTGAAAGATGAATTGGAATCAGATATTCTCAGATATTTGGAAGAAAATGATAATGGAGAAGTATCCCCTTTAATACTGTGGGACGCATGAAGCTGTAATAAGGGGAAAGATTATCGCAAAACTGGCACTCCAAAAGAAACTGAGACAAGAAAAACTAATCACATTAGAGTCAGAACTTAAGAAACTTGAAAAAGAGCACAAAGACAACACTCATTCTAATGACTTGCTCAAAATTAAAGAAATTAAAAAACAAATAAACGAGATCTACACAATAGAAATCCAGAAGAAACTTACATTTCTGAAACAAAAATACTATGAAACAGGTAGCAAATCGGCAAAATTACTAGCCTACAAATTGAGGAAACAACAAACGGAGAGAGCAATCTACAAAATCAAGAGACCCAGTGTCAAAGGAAATAAAATTTAGAATTCAGGAAATTCTTAAAAGCTTCGAGAATTACTACAAGAACTTGTACTCCCGCAAAAAACACAAAAACGCATCCGAAGCCTTCCTAAATACATTAAATCTTCCCCAACTTACTAAGTCACAAAATAAAAAAACTACTGTCAGAAATACAACCTAAAGAATTAGAAAAAGCAATTATGAAACTTAAAGCTAACAAATTCCCAGGAGCAGATGGCTATACAGCAGAGTGGTACAAAACCTTTAAACAGCAACTATCTCCTCTCCTCCTGAAAACATTTAACTATGTCCTCCACACAGGGGAAATCCCCCCCTCCTGGAGAGAAGGGGTCATTGCAGTCAAACCTAAACCTGAAAAGGATAAACTAGACTGCTCCAACTACAGACCAATCAGTGTGTTAAATCGGGACTATAAACTTTTTAACGCTATCCTTGCCAAAAGGTTAGAAAATATACTGACAGACTTAATTCATTTAGACCAAACAGGTTTTATAAGACAAAGACACAGGATAACATTAGACGCACTTTACACATAATTCATCATATAAAAAAATATAATTTAAATGCAGCCATATTGGGATTAGATGCTGACAAAGCATTTGATTCGGTTGACTGGTCTTTCCTATATAGAATCTTATCCAGTTTCAATTTTCATAACAACTTCATTAGAACTATCCAGGCATTATATAAAAAACCAACAGCTAAAATAAGGATTAACGGTAAATTATCATCATCTTTTGAACTGGAAAGAGGATGTCATCAGGGCTGCCCCTTGTCTCCACTGCTCTTTGCAATCTTCATAGAACCTCTGAGCCAATGGATAAGACAGAATCAAAAAATTCAAGGTATTACATTTGGTCAGAAGGAACATAAAATAGCACTCTTTGCTGATGACATTTTAATATACCTGGGGCAGCCGGACACCTCTTTTCCAGAACTAATCTCAGTTTTTTCAGAGTATGGAGAGTTATCGGGGTACGAATTAAACATGCATAAAACCCAAATTTTAACATTCAACTATGACCCAAATCAATATTTACTAAGCAAATTCTAACTGGGAGACGGAATCTATGAAATATCTGGGGGTCAATATCCCGAAACAACTCAACAAAATTATAACACTAAACTATGATCCACTGATGGCAAAAATAAAATCTGATCTAGCAAGATGGAATATGATACCATTCTTGGGTACTGCACAAAGAATTGAAGCAGTCAAAATGAATATACTTCCACGTCTTCTATACCTTTTCCAAACAATACCGGTAGAACCTCCCAAAAAAACATGGCAGGAGCTGGACAGAAGGATCTCAAGATTCATATGGCAGGGCAAGAGACCTAGAATCAGATATAGAACCCTACAGCTAAACAAAGACAAAGGTGGGCTCGCGCTGCCAAATATCAGGGACTATTTTAAAGCCGCGCAAATTAAAACTTTAGTAGAGCTATGTAACCCAGTCTACACTGCACAATGGAAGGAGATGGAATGCCAAATAACAAGTGACATTCCCCTACAGGCGATAATAGGGAACAATGCCTTACCTAAACTTTTGAATAACACTAACCCGTGGATAGAGACCCCGCTAAAAATTTGGTTTAAGATAGTCAGAGAGAATCAAACTAAAGAACCCTATCGATTATTGCAATGGATTTCCTATGATCAGGACTTTACTCCTAATAAAACAGACACTAGATTTAAAAAGTGGAAAGAGAACGGACTGATAAAATATTACAAATTTTTTAAAGGGCAAACTTTAAGAAGTTTTGAAAATTTGAAAAAACAAGGTCTAGTAAATCAAGACCTTTACAGGTTCTTTCAGCTTAGACACCACATAAACAAAATACTTAAAAAGGAGGATTTGGAAAGGGCCCAGTCAGGTGTTCTGAAGGTTTTCTTAATGGCATATAAAGGGATCCCAGGGATCAGATACATTTCTAAAATATACCATGGTCTTCAAGACTTAAAAGGAGACAACACATCATATATAAAAGAGAGATGGGGAAAAAGAGGGGAATTTCACTTTACAACTGGAAATATGGGAAAAGCTAAATAAACAACAATGGAAAAGTACCTCATCCCTGCTGTGGAGAGAATTTGGATGGAAAAATTTGGTAAGATTTTTCAGAACACCTGCACAAAACAAATTTTGGCTGCACGGTGGCGCAGTGGTTTAGCACTGTGGCAGCACAGTTTTACCCTCGGCCGGGGGACCACGGGGATCATGAGATCGTGGGTTCGATCCCAGCCCCCGACCAACAGTGAGCTGTGTGGAGTTTGCATGTTCTCCCCGTGTTGCGCGGGTTTACTCCGGGATTTCTCCGGTTTCCTCCCGCATACCAAAAAAAACATGTAGGTTTAGGGCGCTCGCGCACGCAGCGACCAGCAGCCGATGGCTTGTCACCAGACTGCAAACCAAGTCTACCTACGGGTACAAATAAGTAACAAAAAAAAACAAAAAAAAAAAAAACAAATTTACTCATAAAGGGTTGAATTGTTGGCGCTTGTGTGGTGAAAAGACTGCAAATCATTTTCATGTGTTTTGGTCATGCCCAGTTACCCACCAATATTGGACCAATGTACAGACAATATTGGGGAAAATTTTCAAAGTAACATTTCCCTTTTCTTTTGTAACTTTGTATTTGGGTTTACTACCGGAATCACTGGAAAGACGAGGAGAAAAATACTTATTCACTGTTTTAATATTGGCAAGTAAAAAAGCTCTAACAAAAAAATGGATGTTGAAGGACTGTCCTACACCTGAAGATTGGATTAACGTGATTCAGGACATTTATTCGATGGAAAAGTTGACATTTGCACTGAGACAGGACACGGATGGATTCTTGAACTTTTGGCAACCCTGGAACGCATATGTGTCTTCCAACAAATCTAATCTTTGACAAATACCATTTTAATAATGGCATCTCTCTTTGTTTCAACGCTACTCAGATTCTCTCATTTTTCTGCTCTTTTGTTTTGTTTTCTTTTGTTCTTTTTTTAATTTCTTTTTCTTTCACTTAAAAAAAAGGGTGTTGTAATAATTTTTTTCCAATGTTGTCAAAAAACAAAAAAGGGGGTAATATGTGATGAAAATGTAAACAATGCAATGCTGTAATTACATGTATACCCTTTACAAAAACTTAAATAAAAAAAAAATCAGTTTGTAACTTTTTGAGTTATGTTGCTAACAGACAAACAAACCAACCAACAAACAGACAAACCAACACTACCGAAAACATTACCTCCGTCCTCCCTTGGCAGAGGTAATAAATTAAAAAATGTTGACGTGCTCAATACTTCTTTCTCCCCATTGAAAGAATTTCCAAACATCTCACTCAAACAGCAGCTTACCATGTACACACACCATGGACCCCCTCCCTCACACTGTCCTGCTTTACCCCCTCAGTGTCCTCCCTCCATCTTTTTCCTCTTTATTGCCCTCTGCAGTATTATCAGATAGTGTGTGTGTGTGTGTGTGTGTGTGTGTGTGTGTCCTCTCCTCCTGTACTGCAGCCACTGTGGCACAATTACCCCAGCTGCTGCTGCACTAATGGCTATTGATGCAGCCGAGGGCCCTCCCGCAAACACACACACACACACACACACACACACACTTGCACAAGCAAACATTCATAAAAAATTCATGACGCTGGCTGAAGAGGAAGGTGTGCATGTGTGATCTGGCCAGCCTTGGAAAGAACAATAAATGTCATCTAACAAAGGAGAGGAGGGGAGAGGAGAGGACAGGCACAAGAGGAGGGTTTCAACGATATCGTGCAACGGGAAAACACAGACGTATGAGTGAGCATGTGGATGTGAAATCATCAGGTGCGGATTTCTCTGTGTGTGTGTGTGTGTGTGTGTGTGTGTGTGTGTGTGTGTGTGGTAGGTAAATTCCCTCTTAGCAAAAGGATTTCACCGACCTGCATCGGGAGAGCTTTAGAGCGCTAAGCCCTGCTACCTGAGACTGAACTGGGGATCACCGGAGATGAGGAGCAAAGAGATGGAGGGAGGGAGGGAAGAGGAGAGGAGGAGAAGGAAATAAAAGGAAAAGGGTGGGACTGAATGATCGGCAGGAAATGAGGGAGGGCAGATTTCAAGGAGGAGAAAGGTCAAATAGAGGTGGCAAGAAAATGGGGGAAAAATTGCCAAGAAACCTATGCACCAAACATTGAGATATTGTGACTTTGTCCCCAAAATTGTGTTTTGAGATACAGGACTACTCACAATAATCAGTCAGGCGTGACCAAATCCCAAATGTTGGTAATTACCCTACATGCATGTATACAACTTGTTTTCTTAAATCGA
Organism: Pholidichthys leucotaenia; assembly: GCA_020510985.1. NCBI lineage: Eukaryota > Metazoa > Chordata > Actinopteri > Cichliformes > Pholidichthyidae > Pholidichthys > Pholidichthys leucotaenia. The sequence continues at coordinate 63,104,912 of CM035848.1, read as the reverse complement.
GAAAAGCTCTTCCCAAATTGGGCCAAAAACAGAGTGGTGCGTTATTAAATCCCTTGAGCATATATACCTCAAAAGTAGCATGAACTAAACATCGTCTGTCACTGACAGATTTGTTTTAGCAGTGACAAAAAAAATCTGAAGGGTGTCTGTTACTTTGACAGATTACACTAAGGATGATCGCTTGTAACTTTAACTTGCAATTCCCACCTGTCCCCTTTATAGCACATATTAGATAGCCATAATCTAGTATACTCTGCCACAGGTCAGGTACAGGTGGTTTTCGTGGGCAGAAGATACAGGGGTGGCTCTGGACTTGCAAAGCTCACATTTTCTCTGGGCCTTGGCAATCCTGTTCAGCAAAAAGGAGGCAGCACCTTTGCTGGTACGGCTACGCCAGTCTGGTCAGTCTAGCACTAGGGTCTCCCAGGTGTCAGGACTGATGTCAAAGCTCTTCAGGGAGGCCTTAAGACTGTCTTTGTAGCACTTCTTCTGACCACCTTGTGAGCGCTTGCCCTCTGCTAGTTCATCGTAGAACAGTCTCTTTGGTAGGCGTGAATCAGGCATACGAACAAGGTGGCCAGCCCATCTAATCTGGGCTCTCTTGAGCAGGGTATGGATGCTAGGCAGCTCAGCTCGGGAGAGGACCTCTGTGTCAGGGATTTTGTCCTGCCAGTTGATCTTCAGGAGCTTTCTGAGGCAGTTCAGGTGGAAGCGGTTTAGCTTTCTGGCATGGCGCTCATAGACTGTCCAGGTCTTGCAGGTGTATAGTAGGGAAGGCAGGACAACTGCCTTGTACACCTTCAGTTTTGTGGTCAGCCTGATGCCTCTCCTTTCCCACACTGTTGCACGTAGCCGTCCGAATGCTAAGCTTGCCTTGGCAATGCGCGAATCGACCTCGTCGTCGATGTTGACAGACCTGAAGAGTGTGCTGCTGAAGTACGTGAACTTGTCGACAGCCTTGAGGGTCTCCCTGTTGACAGTGATGGCTGGTTCCACGTAAGTCTTCTGCGACGCGGGTTGGTGCAGGACCTCGGTTTTCTTCGTACTGATTGTGAGCCCAAAGTTGTCACAAGCAGTGGAGAAGCAGTTCATGCTCTGCTGCATCTGGTCCTCTGTGGCGGCACTGAGTGTGCACTCGTCTGCAAACAGGAAGTTGTGCACTGAGTCCCCTTCCACCTTGGTTTTGGCTGACAGCCTCTGCAGGTTGATGAGCCTGCCGTCCATGTCCATCCTGTAACTGATCCTAATGGTGCTTTCTTCATCATCGCAGAAGGCATCAGACAGCATGGCTGTGAACATCATGCTGAAAAGTGTGGGCATGAGTACCCAGCCCTGCTTGACCCCGTTGGTTACTGGGAAAGCTTCAGAGGAGTCTCCATCGTCCAGTACTCGAGCAAGCATGTCGTCGTGGAACTGGCACACCATGCTAATGAACTTGTCTGGGTAGCCGAACTTCGCCATGATCTTCCACAGCCCCTCACGACTGATGGTATCAAAAGCCTTGGTCAGATCTACAAATGTTGTTAGTGGTCCCTGTTCTGCTCTTGACACTTCTCCTGAAGTTGGTGTGCGGCAAAGATCATGCGAGCAGTTCCATGACCCTCTGTGAAGCCACACTGGCTCTCCAGCAGGTGACCGCCTTTAATGTGCTGAATGAAGCGACTGAGAAGGACTTTTGTGAGGATCTTGCCAGCAATGGCGAGGAGAGAGAGCCCACGGTGGTTGTCGCAGGGTTGCCCGTTTCCTTTTCTCTTGTAGAGATGGACAATGGAGGCGTCCTTGAGCTCCTGGGGGATAACTTCCTGCTGCCACATGGTCTGAAAGAGCTTGGTAAGTTTCTGTATTAAAACTGGTCCTTTTGCCTTGTAGATTTCAGCTGAGATGGAGTCAGAGCCTGGTGCTTTGCCGTTCGAAAGGAGTTTGATCGCTTTTTGGACTTCTGATTCCATTGGAGGTTCTGCCAGAGACGTGTTCAACTCTACTTGGGGCATAGGAGTGATGGCTTCTGCATTGATGGACGAAGGTCTGTTCAGGACGCTGCTAAAATGTTCTGCCCATCTTTCCAGGATTGAATTCTTGTCGGTGAGGAGAGTGGACCCGTCAGCACTGAGCAATGGTGATGTTCCAGAAGACTAAGGCCTGTAGATGGTCTTAAGGGCATCGTAGAAGCGTTTGGAGTTGTTGCTGTCAGCATACTGCTGTATTTCATCTGCCTTTTTGCTGAGCCAGTAGTCCTGCATCTTTCTGCACTTTGCCTGCACCTTTCCTTTAATGGAGTTGAAAGTTGCCTTCTTAGAGGCAGATCTGCTGTCTTGCTGGTACGCTATGTGGATTTCATGCTTCTCGTCAAGCAGCTTTTGGATGTCTTTATTGTTTTCATCGAACCAGTCATTTTTAGCTCATTCGCACATAGGCAAGTTGAGCTAGCGCTATGCTGTCAGTCTGTTGACAGCTAGAAGTGCTACTCCTCCTAGTAGAGCTTGGCAATAAATCGATTTGAAATCGGTATTTGAATACGCTTGTCTGGAAGATTGTTTTTTTAATGAAAATTGACTGAATCGATTTTTTTTCCACTCCACAAAAAAAAAAATAATATATATATATATATATATATAAAAGAATATATATTCTTTTCATTTTTTCCCCGTTTTTGCTAGAGTAAATACAGCAGCCTTGACACTTGGTATTTAATTGAATTAGAATTGGTATTTAAACAGTCCTCTTCATCATGCTGTTCAGCCTACTTTCAGCATGGCTGCCCCGCCCCCTGCATGCTCACAGAGAGCACAGGAAACCGGAGGGGAGGGGGGCAGGAAGGGATAACCATTTCCAAGTCTGAACTCTGCAGGTCCTTTCTCTGAGTGAATGAACTTAGCAAATGAACTTTCAAAATAAGAGCTCCTACCTGGTCTTGTGACCCTTCAAAATAAGGGCGAGTGGCTTACAAAATAAACAAATGATGGAATATAGACAAATAAAAAAGCAAATCAGTGATAAATTATACTTCTGTCACTTATTAGACTGCCAAGTATTAACTACGTGTGGTAAACAAAGATTTCTGCCCATGTGGATAAACTTGATTACTTGATAATGTGAGTTCTGTTAAAGAAAAAAAAGACACTTTCTCAGTCATATTGTTGTGAAGAATTTTTTTCCGACATAAGTTTTCATTTTATTATTCAGCTTTTTTATGTCATAAGTGAAATGTATATATATAAATTTCTAATAAAAATGTAAGTAAAACCAAATTTTAAAGGACATTCAGTACACAAAATACATATCGTGATATGCATTGTGTATTGGGATTTAGAGAATTTATATCACAATACCTTTTTTTAGCTATACTGACCAGCCCTAGTTCATCATTAAGCAGAATATACAAAGTGCAACCCCATCTTACTTACTAGTTACCCTGTAGAGGAAAAAGCTGGAAGCATCCTTAAAACTAGAAAAGCACTCAGAGAGCGCAGACCTCCGCCAAGCGCCACAGTTCCCCCGGTGATCCGGATCACCACCAAAATCTAATCATCTGTAGGATACGCCATTTCTGACAATCTCTGAGAATTTCATGAAAATCTGTCCATAACTTTTTGAGTTATCTTGCTAACAAACAAACAAACAAACAAACAGACAGACAAACCAACGCTGATGAAAATAAAATAATAATAAAAGGCCCACCGTCTCTTCTCTTTTCTTTAGAGCATCCGCCCCACACCCGGGAGGCCTGGGTTCAAATCCTGGCCTATGTGTGAATGAGCTAAAAATGGCAGCTGTCACAATAAAGATGGTGGCGAGAGACAACAATTTGGGTTTTAAAGCAATCTGGTTGATCTTTGATAACTTTTGCTTCGTTTTTTTTTTTTTTTTACTTAAAACTGAAATCATTGACCTAGATATATGACAGGCCAATGTTAAGGCCATTAAGCAATTGTGTGCATGCTCATGCTAGCATCCTTAACTAAACAATAATAATAATAATAAAAGCGTCTTGTTACTGCAACTTTTTTATCCATTTTAGATTATGGAGACCTCTTGTATATGAACGCTTCAGCTCAGTGTCTGAGTAAGACTGACTCTGTATATCATGCTGTTTTGAGGTTTGTTACAAACTGTAGAGCCTTGACCCATCACTGTGAACTGTATTCTAGAGTGGGATGGCCCTCTTTGTCCACCAGGAGGTTGACTCACTGGTACATTTTTATTTACAAGGCCATGCTTGGACTGTTGCCCCCTTACATTTGTAATTTGATCACACTGAGAAGTGTTGATTCTTATGGTTTGCGTTCTAATGATCATTTGTTGCTTTTTGTTCCATTTGCCCGTACTGAGCTGGGAAAAAGAGCTTTCATGTTCTCAGCCCCCTCTGCATGGAACATGTTGCAAAAAGACTGGAAACTAACAGAACTTATTTCATTGAACGACTTTAAATCCAGATTGAGAACACTTGAGACGGCCTCACTAATTTGTAACTGTTTTATATGATTTGTATGTCATTGTAGGTGTATTTGTGATTTTTTTGCTGCCTCTTGGCCAGGACTCCCTTGAAAAAGAGGTTTTTAATCTCAACGGGTTTTTTTTCCTGGTTAAATAAAGGTAAAATAAAATAAATAAATAAATAAAAATAATAATAATAATAACACATTAAATTTGTAACACACTTTTCATTACATGCAATCTAAAAGTGCTATTAAATCTACAAAAGGTACTTTATCTTGATCTACCATAGTTTTTTTTTTTTTTTTTTTTTTTTTTTTTTTTTTACTTTTTCACCTGATCTGATCAAAAAAAAAAAAAAAAATTGACCAAAGTGCTGGATTTTCAAAAGCCTCACTTCCCTCTGAGATAATGAAATAAAATGAAATTTCAATGTGATGAAATGTCAAAAATGTGCTGCCTACCACCGCTACTTTAATACAGTCTGAGGTCCCAAGAGGTTAAATTGGTCGACCTTTTAAATCAAAAGTGTAAAAGAAAAAGAAAGTTATTGTGTCCTCTACCATTAAACATATCAATGGCTCCACAGATTTTGAACAACCGGAGCAAACTAGTTAACTCGCCAGGGTTTTTCCAGCCTCTGAATTAGAACAATTGGTCCGATTATAGTCCACGTTACTTAACTTGAGAGGAAATTATAAAAGATGGGGGCGCATCAATATGCCAGCTGTTATTTACCAGACAAAATAGTACCAACAGGCTGAATATTACTAAATTTAGAGGTCATTACAGCAATCCTTCATTAGCAAAATGTTCCAAAACAATATATGTAAGACAATAGAACATCCATCCATCCATCCATCTTCTACCGCTTTTCCGGAGGTCCGGGTCGCGGAGGCAGCAGTTCAAGCAGAGAAGCCCAGACTTCCCTCTCCCCAGCCTGGAGCAGGTGGCTGGGGAGAGGGGACAATAGAACAAATCCTGCTTATACTGCATTTTATATTGCATTTTTTTAAACTCTGGAAAACCTGAGCAATTACAATATGTGGAGAAAAACTAATATGACCAGTAGTGCTGCACCCAAATATTCCATCATCCAGATATTCCTTCATTAAAATGGCATTTTCAAATTTGGCATTCAGAAATTCTCCTTTCCCCCTCAAACTGCATGATTTTTAACAAAAGGATGTTTCATTTATCAGGAAAATCCCCTGAGAATTTAGAGGAAAAGTCTCACAAATTCACAACAAAAAAGTAGCAACTTGACAATAGAGTCACAAAATGCACCAAATTTACATGAATAATGTTACAAATATATAGGGAAAAAATTACATTCGTCTGAAAAAAAAATTAGAAATTTATTAGAAAACAAGCTCTGAAATTTACAAGAAAAGAATATAACTTTAAAAAAACTAAAATTACAAGGAAAATGCACATTGTAAGAAATGTACATTTACAAGAAAAAAAATATTAGCACCTTTGTTTTTAATCAGGATAAAGCCAGAGAAAAGACAGGTGAGCTAAACAGGCTGCTGCTGATGCTCTGTACATGGAGAGACTCACTAAATACATTAAATATCAGCTTGTACCAGATTGCTGCTCTGTTATTCACTCTTACAACACACTGTTATTTCAGTTTCAGGGTCAAAATGTCAGTTTCAGTTTATTTTGTTAAGTGCCCATCGATAATAATATTCTGATAGTAAAGGCTTTCCTAAGAAAATATATTACATCCAAGTTAAAAAAAAAAACTGATCGGGATAAGCATTTTTATAAAGTTGCTAATGAGTATATTAGTCTCTAATGTAAGATTTTTTTTGGATTAAATCCCCCGCCCCCAAAATTCTAGTCTCTTCCTGGATGTTAAAATCTGTTTGATTTTTGTGTTTTAGCATATTTCCTCCACTCACAGCATGCATTTCCATGCATAAATCCCCACGCCTAGTAAAACGGGCAGTGGCAATAAGGATTTTTTTTTTTTTTTTGACAGCGGGTAGTCAATTTTAGGGCTGATTTACAAAGTCATTACTTCAGAAGCACATTTTAGGAGTAAACCAGCTTCCAAACTGGAGGTCACTTCCTTCGCATAAACGGTGGAATGTGAGAAAAAAAACCACAACCAAAATTAACAGTTCCTTGGCTGAGAGTGTTTTTAATTTAGCACAACTGCTGCTGCATTCAAACGCTACATGTCACATGGTGAAACAGAACATTTTTCATTCAGTTTTGACTGTCGGAGTTCTTCAGTCACGCACTCACTTCCACAACAGCCCTCGTTTTACATGAACGAGCCCACACAGTCGTAGTGGAAGCGGGCATCTCTGATAACCAGTTCATTCATATTTTACCAGGTCACTGCTTGTGTGAGGGGCGGGTGAAAGCAGCAAAGATGGCGTCACACAATTCTACTATCAATAATGCAAAATTTAAACAGCCATTGAGAAGCTTCTTTAGTTCTGCACTTGGTAACTTGTGAGCAGAGCAGCTTTTAGGCAGAAACCGAACAGAAGGACCGACGGAGATAAGACAACACTGGCCGAGAGAAGTCTTCACACATTAAAGTCTACACATTATACGTGGTTTTTACCACTGCAGGGTACTGTCAAAAATATTACAGCAACTGGAAATCTAGGCCACTCTTGCTTCGTTGTTGGGTGTTTTAAATAAGGAAGTCAGTGGACAACCAGTACAAGTGAACCTCGTCACCAAGCAGTTTTTATTTTCCTGCTCGTTTCTCACTGAGGTAACCTTGGTGGAGGTTGGTTTTATAGTTGCAGCCAAAGTCATTTTCCCCACTCATACAGACATGGACAGATTTGTTGGTAACCGTACGTTCAAGAAAGAAAATCCCACAATGGTCACTGAAATAACTTGAAACTAACAAAAGTAATAATAAATAAAAATTTATGAAAATTACCAATAAAAATCAGACATTGCTTTTAAATTTTGGTTCAACACAATCATTAAAAAGCTAATGAAACTGGCCTGGACAAAAATGATGACACCCTTAACATTTTATTGCACAACCTTTTGATGCAATCAAGTGGTTTTTGTAACTCTAAATGAGACTTCTGCACCTGTCTACAGGTATTTTGGTCCACTCCTCATGAGCAAACTGCTCCAGCTGTCTCAGGTTTGAAAGGTGCCTTCTCCAGACTTCATGTTTCAGCTCCTTCCACAGATCTTCAACAGGATTTAGATCAGGGCTCAAAGAAGGCCACTTCAGAATGGTCTGATGTTTTGTTCTTACCCATTCTTGGCTGTTTTCAGCTGTGGGTTTGGAGTCATTATTGTGTTGGGAGGACCCATGACTGAGACTAAACTTTCGGGCACTGTGTAGCACGCTTTGCTCCAGAATGCCTCGACAGTCTTTGAGATTTCATTGTACCCTGCACAGATTCGACACCCTGTGCCAGTAGCAGCAAAGCAGCCCCAGAACATAACTGAGCCTCCACCATGTTTAACAGTAGGTACAGTGTTCTTGTCTTTGTATGCTTCATTTTTCCTTCTATAAACACCAAGCTGATGTGACTGGCCCAAAAGCTCCAATTCTGTCTCATCAGTCCAAAGACTTTTAGGGCTTGCCAACATGCATTTTGGCGGCTTTTTAATGTTTTTTTTTTTTTTTCCTGTCAGTAGTGGAGCCCTCCTGGTTTTCTTCTATCGACGCAATTATTGCTCAAAATGTGACCCATGGTGCGATTAGAAAGAGACATACCTTTGAGTTTAGTTTTTTCTACATTACAAACTACTCTTCTGATCAATCTGGGATTGCCCTGAAGAGCTGAAGCTGTTATAGCTGCAAAGGGTGGCTTTCCACAAGGTTTAGGAGTGGATTTATGGGAATTTTTGACCATTCTTTCAGAAGCGCGTTTGTGAGGTCAGGCACTGATGTTGGACGAGAAGGCCTGGCTCACAGTCGCCACTCTAATTCATCCCAAAGATGTTCTATCGGGTTTGTTAGGGCTCTGTGCAGGCCAGTAAAGTTCCTCCACACCAAACTCGCTCATCCATGTCTTTATGGACCTTACTTTGTGCATTGGTGCCCAGTCATTTGGAGGGGTGTTGCAGTACTTTTGGCAATATAATGTATGTGGGATGTATACCTTGCTTTATTCAAATTTGGTAGGAAATGTTGATATATTTTCTGCATGTTCATTGTACATGTTTTTGTCATCATCCACAGAAACAAATCACACAAACAAAACCGGCCTGTTACAACTTTTCAAACCATTAACACATTCTTTTCTACATTTAGCATGTCAAACATTGATGTGGCACAAATAAATTTGGTAAAAGCTATCTTTATTTGTTGATATATACTTTACTACAAGGCGATAAACATTACGCTGAGTGGAATAAAATGACATTACCGAGCAGCTGCAGTGGTGCAATGAGTATAGCAGTGAAAGTATTAGTGGTTTGGGCTCTTCAAAACCTAAATTGGAGATTTTAAAATAATATAAACCTCCACAAAGCCTCTGAAAACATGAACAAGGATACGTTCAGACAGCAGGCAGGCAAAACTGGTGCAAATCTGTTTTTGTTTTTTTTTCTCCACATCCTCCATTTATGACAGTGTAAAAGGCCCAAACTGACATGAAATCGTGACTTTTTCCAAATCAGACCTGAGGTCCTGAATCAGATAAAGACCAGCTGTTTTGTAATGTGACCTCAGTCTGAATGTTGCAATCCATTCCACTTTTTCTGGTCACTAACACCTCTTAGTCCTAGAAATTTTTTGTTTTTCCTATAAATTTGAGACTCTCTTCATAAATGTTGAACTTTCTCATAAATTTGCTAGTTTTTACTGTAAATATCTTCTTTTTTTTATAAATTTGCAAGTTTTCTTTTCATAAATGTTCGACTTCTTTCTCACAGGCTAGGACCTTTTTCCTCTCAAGTTGCATGTTTTTCCTGAAAAATTTCAAACTTTTCCATATAAAATTTTTGTTTAAAGTTGATTTGATTTTTTTAAAAATAAATTACCAGTTTTTCGTCTCAAATTTGCATCTTGTCTGTGGTAAATTTGTGGCTTTTATATGTGTTTTTTCCCCTGTTATTCACCGTAGACATTTTGGTCTCCAGGAAACAGAGGTCACTTCTCCACGATTCTGCAGCCTGAACCTTCTTGTTTACTTCACCCTGGAGTCTGATATAGGCCTCATTTAAACAATAATACCAACAGCCACAAAAAAAATTAAATCTGAACAAAAAATATTAATTGAGCATTAAAGCAGCACTATGCAGCCTTTTTGTTTTGGGTAGGAACACTGAAAAGTCCAACTATGGTGACTATGACCTCAGTCCCAACAGCCAAGCACAGGGTGCCTAGCTGTTGGTGACTGCAGTTGTGCCCTGTGATTAATGGTGGGCAATTTTACCTGAAATTAGCATCATGATTAACTGATCCTTTTATGGCAGGGGGGCTGAAAAGTTCTTTGTGGTCAAATTTGACCAAATGTGGTTTATTTTTCAACTGCTGGGATTCAAGCGCTGCAACACCGATGGAAGAAGTGTGTGGACCAAATGGGAGACTATGTTGAAAAATCAACCACACTTGGTCAAATTTGACTACTATGAACTTTTCAGCAACCCCCACCCCCACGTATGTCAGTTTTTGTGTTTTTTTTCTACTATTTTTTCTCCCTTCTTCCTTCTTCCCTTCAGTGCAGTATTATATCACTGCAGTACAGTAGTAAATAATACAAAGAACAGGCCAACTGTCATTTCACACACAAAAAAATAAACACTGTCCAGTGTTTACAACACATACCTCTTGAGGGTTTGTGGGTTACGTCACTAATTAGCTTATTAGCTGCACTGAAGGAGTACTTTTCCCACCCACTGATTGTGTTACGACCACATAGTGACTATGAGTGTCTTACTGGGTTCTTAAATACAGCCTTATCTTGTCCATTCCACAGTTGAGATTACGAGGAGAGCCGTCAGAGGCCCACAGCTACTTCGCTTCTGCTCCTTTTAGTGTTGATATCAGTGCACTTTGCTCACATTTTCTTGGCATGAGCAGCATGGTGGTACAGTGGTTATCACTGCTGCCTGACAGCTAAAAGGTTCCAGGTTCGAAATCCCAGGCTGGCAGGGGTGGGAACCTTTCTGTGTGGAGTTTGCATGTTCTCCCTGTGCTGCGTGGGTTTACTCCGGGAGCTCCGGTTTCCTCCCACAATCCAAAGACATGCATGTTGGGTTAATTGGTGATTCTAAATTGTGCCAAGGTATCTGTCTCCTATAGGCTCTTAGAATAGAGGGTTAGCACTAGTGAAACACTTTGAGTGGTCTTTGAGACTAGAAAAAGCGCTATATAAGTACAGGTCCTTATCCCTCATGTAATGTTGATTTACTCAGGGACAGTGCACAATCATACGTTAACTTCAACACAAGAAGAGATGTGTTGTACCAGGTTACAGCAGAATTGCCAATTTCCACCTGTAGTCCCTGGACAGGTTGATGTTACAATAAATTATTTTACAAAATCTAACGAGTTGTGGAAAAATGACCAGTTCAGTGTGCCTCAACAACATAGTTTACATAAAATACTAATAATAATTTAATATCCCACCTCTCAATAAAAGAATAATTTCCAAAACCATTCCAATTTACCAACCCTGCACACACTCATACAAAGCCATACACATACTTGTACACACCTAGGCGTGCAAACATATGTAACCTTGTACATGTTATAATCTCAGATGAAATAAAGATTATGTAGATGGAGACAGCATTTGTTTTCGTCTCAAGCAGTCTGTAATTGTTGTGTTTTGCGCCTGTAACTCTGTGGGCACGTCTTAAAGGGGCAGTACATGAAAAGCTCTCACATACACGCACACAACAGGGAGAGCGTACAAAAATGGAAAAAAAAAACGACATGAGCCTGTTTACATCGGGTTTACACCTCAAACGTTTGGGTTAATTGTCCAGCCTTTTCTGTGATTGGCTGTTGGCTCATAGTAGCCACTGTACTCTTTTCAGTGTTCCTACTAAGAACAGAGCTACTGCTGGTAACGCTGGCCCTCTCAGGCAATGGGGGAAGAAAGACATTGATTTAACATCAAAATAATCTTTGAAACATTATTTTAAGGTTAAAAAAAATCTTACATAGTGTTGCTTTCACACAACACTAAGATTTTAAGACAACACTACGTAACACTGCTTTGAAAATCTTCACTTTAAGTCACAAACACGTGCTGAACGGTGCCTGAGAGAACTGCTTCCTCACCAGTTCAAGGGTCTGCGTGTGTTCCTCTAGAACAAGTGAACAAGTGTGGGAGGAAGGGAATGCGGCTGCAACCGTCCCAAATCAAAAACATCCAGAGGTTTTGCTTGTATGAATGTGTGTGTGTGTGTGTGTGTGTGTGTGTGCGCGCACACGTGTGTGCAATGACTGAAGCACAAAAAAGTGTCAGAAATGTTAATGCCGTGTGCATGGAGCAAAAAATTTCAAAAGCAGAGCTTGAGTGTGTAATGAGTCAGGAACAGCATGACTGTGACGTCACAGCTGCCCGCTGACGTCACACCTCGCGTGTGCGTACTGGCGAGTGTGTGTCAGACCAACACTCGTCAGCTCAGGGTGGGGGGAAGGGGGTGGGGGGTTAAATATAGCGACTGGGCAGCAGTCCCAGTTGACTTTAACAATGCTACAGCTACCGAGGCTGTCTCCACTGCATTAGAGCCGAAACCAGAGAAGTGGTGAACAGAGAGAGGAAGGGAGGGAAGGCCTCGGATTCATGAAAACTCAGCCACCCACACTCCGGCCGCTGCTGCCAAAAAGTCAAACAGGACAACAGGGTGTGCGCGCGTGCGAGACATTCCTCTGCGAGGTGGATGTCAGGGGAGCGAGCGGGGCCCAAGACAGGCTGTGTTTTAGTAGAACTAACGAGCGCCTCGCTGTGCACCTCAATCTCACCGTTTTAAACTTGTTAGGGATTGGAGTAATCAGATCTGACGGAAAGCTTTTGTCTGGGAAAAATGGGGGGGGGGGGGATGTACGGGCATGATTCTGTTTTTAACATTGTTTTAACAAGCAACATTGTGTCCTGTTGGGTTGAAGACATGTGGTTTCAACTGAAAAAAAAAAAAAGTCAAGTTTTATCCTGGCCATCAGGATGTGGAAAAAAAATGAAGCTCAATGAAGCTAAAGTCAAAATACACATAGGGCCATATTACAACGACAGGTTGGCTGATCAGTTCTCACTGACGCAGAATGCGTTTATGGGCGTGTCCAAATTCATTTCCTTATCGTGATGGCATAAAAACAAACTTTCCACCGGCGCATGAGGCAAAGACGCCAGTCTAATCATTCAGAGGTGTGTTCTGGATAATCCAATCCAAAGGGTCCCTCCCATCCCTTTAATGCAAAGGGTGCATTATCTAAAAGTGAATTCTGATCATGACGATTTAAGATGGGTTTTGCGCTGACCAAAGCCCGTGCGTGTGAGCCAAAATGCACATGATAGTAATGCTGCTTGGTAATATGGAAGACATCAATCACAGGTGATGCCCGATTAGTTATGTTAAAAAGAACAAATGGTGAAGAATGAGCTGAAAAATCAGCTGAATGCACACGAACGGTCATCCGCGCACTTTTCAGCCAGACTTTCCACCATGCGCCACTGTTTTTCTGGAAGAGCATTGTCTGTTTCTTACGCCTTGCGTCACGCCATCAAATTACCAGTAGACAGTGCGCCCGCTATGCGCTCAGAGGAGGTGCCTCATTTCAAAGAGGTGTGGTGGTGTGCAATTTAATGCACATTACTATTATAGTGCATTCCATGAGAATCTGCTTTTGATCAGAAAAAAAGGAGGTCTATCATGAGAAGCGCAGTGTTTAATGGTATTTCAGTGGCGTGTTTTGACATCGCGCAGCTCTGATGTTCAGGAAACAGCACGTGCTGGGATCTTGTTAACAGTCCTAATTGCCCGTCACTTTAATTATATGATGATCACACACTAGTTTTTTTAATTCCATCCATACTCTCATTTTAATTGCAGACTTACTGTTGCAGTCTATAGATTAGGCATTAATGTATGGTTTACATACATGTATACCAGTGTGTTCCAATTTAATGCGCAGCGCATGGGGGTGGGGGGATTTTCATTTTCATCATGGACTTATTAGGCATTAATGTGTTTATTTTTAGGGGAATAAATGAATGAACAAGGAGTGTGCGGTGTTTTACTTTTCACTAACTCCCCACAGAGACAGGAGAAGTGTCCACATCTGCGTCACCCGTGCACCCCAGGTTTCCAGCCCAGAAAGTTCCCTGACAGCCACCCGGCAGAGACTGCTGAGACCCAGCTCGCTTCATGGCAGGGGCCGGAGGCGACAGATCGCCTTCTTCCCTCCTACCCAGGACGGCTAGGGGGAGACCCTTGGTCGGCGAAAGCAACAGGAGAGGGAGCACTCCACGTCCCCATAGCTGGGAGTGACTTCTACACCATCGTTAATGAAAGTTTGCACAGGCATCATCCTCTTTTCTTCATGTCTGTGTTACATCCGTGTGCACATTAAACAATTCAGCTGATTTTTTTCAGCCTAATCTTACCCATTTGTTCTTTTTAACATAACTAGCTGGGCTCACCTGTGAGTGATGTCTTCCTTATTACCAAGCAGCATTAAGCTGGATTCATGCTGCACCTCCGCTGTCCGCGCAATCGGAAGGCTTGTGTGACGAAATTTACGTCACCGTCTCCAGTCTGCTAGTGTCCGCAGAACGCTTCTGCAGATGACTGCATGCAGCCAAATTTTATGACCGCACGGCCTGCCCACAACCTGACTGCACTGACAGCACATGTGCAAGACTGAACGTCCCATTCATGAGGTGGCACTATCGACACAGCGTACAGTCAAAGTAGACAAAGAGGCACTGACGTCCCCGTTTGTGGCCCGGTTCTCATTTGGTGGTTGTAAGCTATACCTTCTCCTTTTTTTTTGTAATTCTGCTGCCAGATATAGTAACAGCAGCTCCTTTTGCTCTTGGTGACAGTTAAACGATGCCATTGTTGTTGATGTGCGTTGCTTTCACGTTCCTTTGCTGTAGTTGGTGAAAAACCTGGCACGTCAGCGCATTGGCACTACCTATAGGGCAGGGGTGAAACTACAAATGATAGTTGTGCACATGCATCAACCACTTGGCCTGGGTTGATGAGAAAAGTGAGCATGTACAGTAGGGCTGCAGCTAATGATTATTTTGGTAGACGATAAATCTAACAACTATTTTTTCAATTAGTCAACTAATCGTGATTATTTTTCTCATGTCCACCATCTCTGCTTCCTGTTGGGGCTCTAGTGCATATTTTATCTCACCCGCTGTTTAAGGCTGCACACCTGTGAAAATCACGTTGTCAGTCCCTGCTTTAATATAACATTTTATAAGCAGTTTCCAGAACTAAATACAAAAAAAACAAGAAAAATGTATTATCGCAAGTTTAAGATTATATATCAGTTTATCACAGACAGCATAATGCCTAATGTCAATTAAACAATTGATTAAATATCTTACAACTGAATTACTGATCTGCTCCAACTCACAAAATAACATTAGGTGGAAGTTTTCTATAAGTGCATTTTTTTAACAATATAACACAGAAAGGTAAACGTTCATATTCAGTAGGGATGGGCATTTGGTGAAATTTTCTTCACCGATCGCCGGGAGAATTAATGATTAATAATCGGTTAATCATTAACATTTTTAGGTAGGTAGACTACATTAGAACATCAGGTATCAGCACGGAGGGCACGGAGAGCCGCACAACTCAAATCTACCTCTCTCTCTCAAATCTCTCTCTCTCTGTTCTCGTGTTTGCTCAGCTCGGGAATCTCGCAAGCTGATTGGCCGAGACGTTTCACCCCGCAAGCTGATTGGCCGAGACGTTTTACCCAGCTCTCTCTCCCTGCCGAGCGGCCACCCAACAAACGAAGACCGCATTCATTGCTCTATCGCTCGTATTGCTTAGTCTAGCCGCGTGGAACTTTTTGCTGTTCTCTTGTGCCATTTTGTGCGAAATAGTCTTCCCGTCGAGGCACTACGCCGCCTCCTGCAGCTTCCCTCGACGTGTGTACACCGAATTTTCATGACCTTCTCAATAAAGTTTCTGAAAAAAAAAAAAAAAAGAATCTTCACGACCGCCATTACTCAGCGCGCAACCACTGTTGGCGGTTTCTTCGCGTAATAAGGGTGTTCCATGGACCCTGTCGATGAGGTATATTTGTATGCTGCATTGCAGTGATTGCAGTACACCTGGTCATTTTTTAAATTGAAATGGTCCCACGCAACACTTCGCCGTAACCGCCTCATGATTTGGCGATCGCCCTACGGAAGCCCGCATGTATCAACGGAGGCACGCCAGGGTACGGCGATGGTGTAATGTTGCCCCCTGGTGCCCAAATTTTGCCATTGCATTGTTTGAGGACGGCCGTGCACTAGGCCTTAATAACCTCGGATTGTTTAAAAAAAAAAAAAAAACGGTTTGTCGACGAAAATGAACTTCCTCGGTGAAATTCTTAATGATCAATTATCGGTTAATGGGTAAATTATGCCCATCCCTAATATTCAGTATTCACTGCACTAAAGAGTGATATTTCAAGCCATTTGATTTAATTTTGATGATTATGGTTGTAGGTTTTTATTTATTAAATTACAAATTGGGATATTCTAGTTAACCCAGATGCACTAATATTCAGAATGAGGCTAATATTAACAAAGATGGAAAAAGAGATAGCGACTCCTGTAGTTCAGTCGTTTACTGCATTCAACAACACGTTAGCCAAAACTTAGTTAAGGGACGGCGCCGTACCGTGGCTGCTTCATCCATTTAAGTGGATGCCCTGTGGGGATCAAAAAAGTACACCAAATTAAAAAAAAAAAAAAAAAAAATTATGTGTTTGTTTAACCAGTTATTTTGCACAGCTGAGAAAAATAGTCCCTTTTCAATGTAGCCAGTAACTGATGCTAAACATCTCTCAATCAGCATGAAGACGTCTATTGTCATTTCACACACATGTAAACAAATTAAATATTGTCAAATGCAAAAAGTGTACTTTTTTGATCCCCACAGGGCATCCACTTAGATGGATGAAGCAGCCACGGTACGGCGCCATCCCTTAACCATTCACACACACATTCACACCTAGGGCCACTTTAGAGTAGGGATGGGCATTCGGTGAAATTTTCTTCACCGATCGCCGGGAGAATTAATGATTAATAATCGGTTAATCATTAACCTTTTTAGGTAGGTAGACTACATTAGAACATCAGGTATCAGCACGGAGGGCACGGAGAGCCGCACAACTCAAATCTACCTCTCTCTCTCAAATCTCTCTCTCTCTCTGTTCTCGTGTTTGCTCGGCTCGGGAATCTCGCAAGCTGATTGGCCGAGACGTTTCACCCCGCAAGCTGATTGGCCGAGACGTTTTACCCAGCTCTCTCTCCCTGCCGAGCGGCCACCCAACAAACGAAGACCGCATTCATTGCTCTATCGCTCGTATTGCTTAGTCTAGCCGCGTGGAACTTTTTGCTGTTCTCTTGTGCCATTTTGTGCGAAATAGTCTTCCCGTCGAGGCACTACGCCGCCTCCTGCAGCTTCCCTCGACGTGTGTACACCGAATCTTCATGACCTTCTCAATAAAGTTTCTGAAAAAAAAAAAAAAAAAGAATCTTCACGACCGCCATTACTCAGCGCGCAACCACTGTTGGCGGTTTCTTCGCGTAATAAGGGTGTTCCATGGACCCTGTCGATGAGGTATATTTGTATGCTGCATTGCAGTGATTGCAGTACACCTGGTCATTTTTTAAATTGAAATGGTCCCACGCAACACTTCGCCGTAACCGCCTCATGATTTGGCGATCGCCCTACGGAAGCCCGCATGTATCAACGGAGGCACGCCAGGGTACGGCGATGGTGTAATGTTGCCCCCTGGTGCCCAAATTTTGCCATTGCATTGTTTGAGGACGGCCGTGCACTAGGCCTTAATAACCTCGGATTGTTTAAAAAAAAAACAAAAAACGGTTTGTCGACGAAAATGAACTTCCTCGGTGAAATTCTTAATGATCAATTATCGGTTAATCGGTAAATTATGCCCATCCCTACTTTAGAGTCTCCAATTAACCTAACTTGCACATTTTTGGCCTGTGGGAGGAAACCAGAGTACCCGGGATAAACCCACGCAGACATGCAAACCCCACACAGAAGGGTCACTGATGGTCAGGGGGTGGGATCGAACCCACGATGGTCAGGGGTGGAATTGATCCCGTGACCTTCTTACTGTGCTGCCACTGTGCTAACTACTGCGCCACCATGCTACCCAGTCAAACTGTGTCCAGTATTGCTGTCATTTAATAAATTTTGCTTGCCAGAACTGTTGTATAAAGCCCTCGAGTTCATTACTGTATCATGACTACACTAACTTTATACTAACTATACTGGTGCGTGAACACGCAGCGGCCTCTCTCCTCTCTTTGTGTTTTGAATCTTGAACTCTGGGTGTGATACTCTAGCGGAGACCACAAGATAAATCACACCCAGAGTTACTATATTCATGATACTGTACTCACTATTGTGTAATATTGCTTAATTAGAACACAGCTGAAGCGGAGTGATACATATTCTGCGATTATCGGGGAATATAGTAACTCCTGGAATCCTATTGTCTAATCAGATTGCTCATTCACAACTGTTGTATAAGAAGAGTTATTTTTCCTGATTGGCTGCCCTTCACAAACAGAAGGTTTGAACGACAAGTGGGTGGGGCCATCTGTCCACAACAACAGCTACATGCCTGATGTGACCATAAAACACAAACTGAAGAGTAGAAAGTTCTGGAATGAAATCCAGTGTAGAGCACAGAATGCATGTGACAGCAGGCCGGGTTTGTGTGTCACTCCCCGAGTATCTAAATGCAATTTTCACCTTATAATTTAGTTATTACATGAGAAACAAAACAAACAGATTACCCAATAATTTCTCCACCAGCCGTGGCCTTGACAGGCCCAAATTGCCTTCACTAATTCTCTCTCCACCGACACATGTGATGAATAAGATCACACCTGCTTCTCTGTGAGCTGCCAAAGGTCAGCCCAGGAAGACGAACGCACCAGAAGAGAACACAGACACATCGCGGCTATGAAATGCATTCAACGGTGGATGAGTATTGATATTTCTCTGCTCCTAGCCAATTGGTTTTCCAGTTATATTGAGCAGTCCCAGTCCACTCAAAGATGCTGCTAATACCATTAATGTTTCTGATCCTGAAGAGCTATTAACACATTTTAGGAAGAAGGAGCCTGAATCCAGCAGAAGTCCATCACTAACATAAAGCCTAATCATAGGCATAAATCAAGGAGGTAATACAAGAGCTTATACCTCTGCCAAGGCCGTATCTTGCAACGGGACAGCTGGACGGACTGATGATGGATGGCGGTATGGACGGATGGATGGACTGACGGACTGGTGGATGGCGGCATGGATAGGCGCACGGACAAAGAGCGGGAGGGAGGGAGTTTGGGAGGGATGGATGAAGCCCAGGCAGAACAATTAAAGATGACTTGTAACAAAAACAAACGCAATCGCAGTCTACACAGTATGTGATAACTGACTTTATTTCATCTCAAGATGCCCAGAAAACCGAGCTAAGTGCGCAGATACCAACACTAAAAGATACAGAAGCTAAGTCCTGTTAGCTTTTAACATATGCACTCCTACAGTCCTGGAGGTCCTCCGGCATTGGTCTTTAATTATCCCTACTGTCAGAACACGCACCCACGGGGCCTACATCTGTGGAACAGCCTGCCGGAGAACATCAAGGCTGCTGAGAATGTTCATGTTTTTAAAAGTAGGCTTAAGACCTACTATTTTAACCTTGCTTTTGATTAGTTTCCTATTTTAATTGTCTTAATTTATGATTTCAAACCTATTTTATGTCACAATTACTTATCTTACTGTGAATTATTAATACTTATAAGCATATGTCTGTTTGACTGTATTTAAATATTGTTCTATTCTTCTAGTCATCTTAACTGCCTAGTCTTTTTATCAGCAAATTATTTTATTTATCAGTGACTGTTTTTTTTTTGTTTTTTTTATTTTTTTAAAAAATCACCCTGGCCAAGCTCCGTTTCCTCATAGGGAGCCCTCCCACAGAGAATTGTGCCCGTTTTCTGGCTGCAGCGCACTGGCCTGTGATTGCCCTGGTCTGCCCGGCTGAAGGGATCGTGCACTGCGGCACCACATCTGCAGTGTCGGCCCCTCGGACTGGACTTGGGTGGTCTCAGAGGTGGTGTTTCTGTAGCCGTGGACTTGGCACTTTCCCTGCTGGTGATGTCTCCCTAGTGATGGTGCTTCCACACGTGGATCCTCGTGCCCAGCCATAAGTTTTACACTGACGAACGTTTCTTTGTGTGTGTGTGTGTGTGTGTGTGTGTGTGTGTGTGTGAGCGAGAGAGGTTAATTGTGTTTTATTGCAATGGGTGAAGCACTTGGTGTTGCATCTTTTTGTATGAAAAGTGCTATACAAACTAGAAAAGCACTCGAAGAGCACAGACCTCCGCCAAGCGCCACAGTTCCCCCCCATACAGTGTTTGTGTGTACGTTTTCAGATTCCTTGACCATGAAAACATATGACTAGCAATTGGATTGACAATGATAGGATTAGTGGTTCAGTAGTTATTCACGAAAATCGCATTTTCCGTAATGGCAGTTTTCTTGTGGACGGTGATCCGGATCACCTACGTTTTCAGATTCCTTGACCATGAAAACATATGACTAGCAATTGGATTGACAATGATAGGATTAGTGGTTCAGTAGTTATTCATGAAAATCGCATTTTCCGTAATGGCAGTTTTCTTCTGGACGGTGATCCGGATCACCACCAAAATGTAATCATCTGCAGGATATCCCATTTCTGACAATCTCTGAAAATTTCATGAAAATCCGTCCATAACTTTCTGAGTTATCTTGCTAACAAACAAACAGACAGACAAACCAACGCCGATGAAAACATAACCTCCTTGGCGGAGGTAATAAAGCTTTGATTGATTGATTGTTAGCCTCTGACAGCTATCCCTGTCATCTCAACCATTTTACAGATGGAATGGACAAGCTAAGGATGCATTTAAGAACCCACTATGAGACTCATAATCACTATGTGGTAGTAACAAAATCATGGGTGTGTAAAGGACTCCGCAACACAGCCAACAAGCTAATTAGCCGCCACGCACATGTCGTGACCCACAAACCCTTAAGAGGTATGTGTTGTAAACACTGGACTGCTTATTTTGTGCGTGAAATGACAACAATAGGTCTGTTCTTCATTATATTATTCTCATTTACTACCGCACCACAGTGATTAAGATACCACACTCTTGTGTAATATTGTTTAATTACAAGCCTCGTTAGTAAGAAGAAGGGAGAAAAAAAACACGAACACCGACATGAAAGGTTCAATTAACAGTGATGCTGATTTAAGGTCAAACTGCCCAGCCCTACATGACACTGATAGAAAGGCGTGGGAAGCATTCTACATACAGACAATGAAATGGATGCGGAGAAACGCTGCAATAGGTGGACACGCACCATCACAGTTTGAAGAACTTTGGTAGGGGTTTATATGCAGTAGTACATGAGTGCACACAGTGACGTCTGAGCCATCTCAGTGATACAGTATGTGGTTTGTATGCAGACAGCGGTGTTTGTGTTAGACTAGAGTTCAGTACGCATGTAACACCGGTCCACTGACAGTTACAGCACTGATCCTCTTCAGTTTTAGCAGGTTTGTATGTATGTGCTCCCTGTTTCTAGCCAGTTGATAAACAAACGATAAACTGAGATGAACTAGCTTAAAAATGCAACAGACTTTTTTTTTTTTTTTTTTTTTTTTTTTGCCAGGAGCAAAAACACCTTTCAAGACCTGACCTTGACGACAACTCGGATGCGGACCCACCGTCTGATCACTATGTGCGATGCTGGTGGGTGTAGTGATTCTCGTGAATTGTGGATGAACAGATAGATGGGCACGGCACCATCTCATTAGCTCATTTCAAATGTGAAAAATATCCATCTCCTTTACTTTCAGCAGTGACCACTATACTGTAATTCACCACATTTTAGTATGTGTGTGGATTTCATTCCAGAATATTGGAGAATTAACAACAGTTGACCTTTCTTCTGCTCTCAGAAACCACTTAGCAGTTAAACTAGTGGACAGAAGATTTGGATATTTGCAGGCAGGTATTCTGAGAAGTCTTTTATTCAGGGCGGCAGTATGACTTCGGAGTCTGCCCACATCTCTTCAGGGGTCTGTCTAGATAAAAATATCTATGACTGTGCAGTCTATAAACACTGACCATACACGCTGAGTGTCTGTGAATGAAGACATCCCAGCGAATCACTCAATAATCAGCTGCTCTTGATTAGTCTGCCCTTTATTCCTACATTAACAGTTTAATCTATAAAAAGAAAGGTGAAAAGAAAATCTGCAATTCAATAAGATCTGAACTTCATAAATGTTCAATTCACAATAAAATCTGAGATAAACAAACAATCCCGCTCACATTTGGGACACTGAATGGAACCGTTCAGTGGGAACGTTGACCAGTTCCCACAGGTCTTAATGAAATGTCTGTGACACACTTTGGTCAAAATGCCTTTAAGTATTTAAGTATTGCAGCATCATTGTGAATCATCTTGTGCAGCCTTCCTCAGAACATCTCATTTCAGTGCATGTATCTTTAAATGCTTGTGAGCAACAGTTCACGCCACCCTCATTCTTTTGTCACTTATGATGTTGCTAATGCTAGCTGGCTAGCTCCAAGCTTTTTTTTTTTTTTTTTTAGCAAACACAGCCTGTCCCAGCTAATGTGAATTAGTCTTAAAGAACGCATGAAATAGATCATCACTGGTGGACAGAGGTGTGTGATTTCAGTGGCTGATGGGATATGACTGGTCCCTAGAGCATAAGTGAATAGGAAGCGGCTAAAAGCAGCTAGCCACCTTTGATCCCAGTCAGAGTATAATAAACTATAGTTTAAAAAAAAAGGTAAAATAACATCCAAGAACAACATATATGGTCAAGTGTTGATAGCTGAACAAGAATGCCCAGTGGGGGTCAATAGAATTTCTAGAAAACAGCTATCAAAACCGGCCATGATCAGACAGTTAAGCTAATAGGGCTGTAAATCTTTAGAAGTCACATGATTCAATTCAGTTCTGATGTTTGGGATCACGAGTCGATTCAGAATCGATTTTCGATTCAAAACACTTTTTGGTGTGCATTTGGCTCTCAAGTGAAAAGGAACCCGAAAGAGCAACACCGGCTTCTGCTCATTCGGCCAAAGTATAATTATTTCTATGTGGGAAGAGATTTTAATATTTTTACTGTAATTACGTGATCCAAGAAAGCATTTTAGAAGGTTAAAACCCACAAACA
The DNA here is from genome assembly GCA_020510985.1 of Pholidichthys leucotaenia. NCBI lineage: Eukaryota > Metazoa > Chordata > Actinopteri > Cichliformes > Pholidichthyidae > Pholidichthys > Pholidichthys leucotaenia. The sequence continues at coordinate 63,082,036 of CM035848.1, read as the reverse complement.
CGCCATGTTTTAGTGAATGTTACCTTTAAACCAAAGATTCTCCAGTATCTATAACAAAACATTTAACTATAATGTCAGGAATATTTGATTCATAAATGCAGGCAGAGATGAGAAGAGTTTATAAATTACTGCATAAATTAAATTTAATCAGCCTGGGTGTGAATGTTTTCACAACATTCAATACACCTCGAGGAGCTGTAATTATTGCCTCTTAAAATGCAATTTGTCTGTCATCTCAGAAACAATTACATTCACTTTATTACTTTACAACAGTTGGTGCACAATTAAAAGCACTGCAAAAGATTTTTTTTAATATGCGACGCCTGCAAAAAGGGATACAGATATCAGAAAGGTGGCTTGGCTTTTAGCGACCAGTTTAAAGTTTCCAACTCACATGGCTTTTTGCTCATGACCAGTGGCTTCAGTATAAATCTTGAGTGTGGCTTGAGTATGATCCACTCCAGTTCGCCTACCAGCATGGCATTGGGGTGGAGGATGCGGTGATCTTCCTCCTTCACCGTTCTCTGTCCCACCTGGAGAAGCCCGGGAATATGGTGAGGATCATGTTCTTTGACTTCTCCAGTGCTTTCAACACCATCCAACCGATGATCCTGAAGGACAAGCTGCTGCGCGCAGGGGTGGACCAGCACCTGTCATCATGGATCCTGGACTACCTCACGAACCGGCCTCAGTTTGTGAGAACCCGGGACTGTGTTTCCGACACGATCATCAGTAGCACGGGGGCCCCCCAGGGAACGGTGCTGGCTCCCTTCCTGTTCACTCTTTATACTGCGGACTTCTCACACAACACAACACATTGCCATCTACAGAAGTTCTCTGATGACTCTGCGATCGTTGGTCTCATCTCCAGCGGAGATGAAGCTGAGTACAGAGGGCTTATCCAGGACTTTGTGGACTGGTGCCATCGGAACTGCCTCCAGATCAACGCGAGGAAAACTAAGGAGCTGGTGGTGGACTGCCGCAGGCATGGGCAGCCCCTCACAGCACCAGTAAATATACAGGGAACAGACATCGAGATGGTGACATCCTACAAGTACCTGGGTATTCATCTGAACAATAAACTAGACTGGTCACACAATACTGACGCACTCTACAAGAAGGGACAGCGCAGGCTGTTCCTGCTGAGGAGACTCAGGTCTTTTGGTGTACAAGGGGCGCTGCTGAAGTCATTCTATGACACGGTGGTGGCATCAGCCATCACTTTTGGAGTGGTCTGCTGGGGCAGTGGCATTACTGCAGCCGATAGGAAGAGACTGAACAAACTGATTAAGAAAGCTAGCTCTGTCCTGGGGCAACGCCTTGATCCGGTGGAGGAGATAGGAGAGAGAAGGACTGTGGCTAAACTGTCATCTCTGCTGGAGTCCGAGTTCCACCCTATGCAGGACATACTGGATGCACTGAGGAGCTCATTTAGCAGCAGACTACATCATCCCAGGTGCACAACCGAGAGGTTTCGTAGGTCCTTCCTACCAACGGCTGTCAGACTGTACAACCTAAGCAGGGCTGCTCGCAGAGATAGCAAAAAGACATAACAAACTAATAGTTTTTTTTTGAATGCAAAAGATGCAATAGACTTACACAATGGTCCTCTCCGGCATACAACTAGGAACATACCGGTCGCTATGGAGGGTGAGAATATGTATGGGCACATAATCATACCATGTAGGATAACTAAATAGACGGTTATGCTGTTTCATCCCACCTAGCAACAATGCTCTGCACTGTGTGTGTTTATATATTTACATATTTATTCCATCTAGCTGCAATGCTCAGCACTGGGTGTGTTTATATTTATATATCTATATATTTATTCCATCTAGCTACAATGCTCCGCACTGTGTTTTTATATATCTACATATTATTCCATCTAGCTACATTGCTCCGCACTGTGTGTGTTTATATACTTGCATATTTATTCCACCTAGCTGCAATGCTCCGTACTGTGGGTGTTTATATATTTACATATTTATTCCATCTAGCTACAATGCTCTGCACTGTGTGTCTGTGTGTGTGTATATATATATTTTATAGTAATATGTACATATGTATATTAGCTGCTCTTGCTTGCTTGTTTTTTTTTTCTTGCCTTCTGATTGTTGCTCTGAGTGTTGCTATCCCTGTGCTGTTGCAATCCTGGAATTTCCCCATTGTGGGACTAATAAAGGCTTATCTTATCTTATCTTATAAAAACTAACTCACTGCTTTTAGAGGGAAAATTGTGTTTCAATTTTAGGACAAAGAAAGATTCAACTTGGCATAAATAAAGTTGTAAATTTGCAAACAAAAAGTCGGAAATTAAAGAGAAAAATCTAAAAGAAAAAAGGAAATAAATGTCAAAATTGCAAGAGAAAAACTCTCAAATTCGGAAGAATAAAAGATGCAAATTGACAAAAAGTCTACATTTTGAAAGAATTTTGAAAAAAGTTCTAAGTACTAGAATAAAAATAAAAAACAGGAAAAACTTAAGTTTCAAAAAAAGCAAGTTTCTGAGAATTTTGCTACTTTTTCATGCTTTGTAAATTTGCAACTGTTTGACACATTTGTTTTTCCCTCAGAAATTTTAGTTGTTTTTTTAAATTCCCCTAATAAGTTTGTGACTTTTATGCAAGTTTGTGATGTTTTCTTAAAAAAAAAAAAAAAAAAATGCAACTTTTTGTAGGAAATGTGTGATTTTTTTCTTGTAAACTTGCTACTTTTTCTTTAAAATTTGTGTTGTTTTTTTTTCCTCAGAATTTTTTTCCCATGCAAGTTGGAAGGGTCGGAGGACACGGGCGATAAGTCAGCATCACATTAGTTGATTAATTTTCTGTCAATCGACGAGTCAGTTATTCAACCAACCACTGAGACAAGAAACCAGCCTATAAATTCTGGTTGCCAAAAACTGCTCAAAAACGACTCTTTCCACAGTAAAAACGTACACCTGCGCCTGATGATGACCGGAAACATCAGCATCCATCACCCTTTGCCTGTAGCTTCTCTCCGATCAAAGACGGGGTGGGAAATTCAGCGCGGGTTCCCAGTGTCTCTGTCTCTCGTCTCAATATCAGTCAGCCCATAAACATAAACACACACTTTCCATAATTACAGGCCTGCCCCTGCACTGACGTGGGTGTGTCTGAGAACCATTAGGCCAAAGCAGTCTAGTGCAATTCTGATCTGAGCAGAAATCATTTGCATCAGGCGGGGTTTTCCCCTCCCTCACTTTCTTCAAAATCTGGCGATTACCGTTCCATTTTGTAGATGACGCACGCCTGCCCATTTCTAACCCCGGCTAAATCCTGACCTGTACACGTTCCCCACGCCTCGAGGCCCTAAGTAACTAGCACCCTGCCGACTATGGGCCCCGGCTGAATGCATGCATGCATGCGTGTCTGCATGGCCACATCAACGGCACACTTTTGGCTTTTCCTCGAATGCTTCTGCTTCTGAAGCGATTCCATACAGCCACCTAGCTGCAGCTCGGCTCTTCGGTGGGAGTGCCAGAGAGGGGATGGTTGGACTCTTCCCTTTTATCTCCCGATGATGCATGCATGCCCACACGAGAACTTACACAGTAGCTTTAACGGGCCGTGGCAGGACACTCGCGGCAGCTGGCACTGGCAGGGCGTTTAAGAGGTAATCCTTCCATTCTCTTGAGTATTGGTGGCTGGTCATCGAATGGGCGGTTCGGTTTAATGTCCACGGGGGGGGGGGGGGAGGCTGCCAGGGAGCTCCTGGGCTCGTGTGAGTGGCTCCCCAATAAACGACCCGGGGGACTGCCACGGAGAAATTAAAGACGGCTTCCGGTTTTTGCATTTCAAAAGGGGAGGAACTCTGCTCACCGCGGCCAACAAAAGAGATAACAATGTTGACATTCCCCACATGTATCCTTAGGGCTTTTCTAAAAAAAAAAAAAGGGGGGGGTGAGTGAGGGGGGGGGGTGTACTGTAGGACAGGGAACAAGAAGGGTGGGTGGATGGGTGAGTGGGGTGGGGGCACCTCTCATGAACGGGGGGGAAAAAAAAGAAAGACATGCTCACAGGACAGCCATGAGGAATATACCAACTCTCCATATGTTACCACTGCCCCCTATCATCAGAAAACACTGTAGCAGCAGCAGCAGCATGAAAATCCACTCTCGAGTGGATTTCCTGGGGGACCGTGCAATATTTTTCAACCACCACACGCTGCTACGCGTCTACATGTGAATAGAGTTAATTACATTAAAGCTAAAGTCTGGTGGCAGGTCACTCCCAGGCTGTGATTAGGCGTTCGCAGCTGTTCTGGCGACTGACTGCTGATTGTGAAGCGTGTGTTACAAAGGTCACAGGCTGGGGCCGCTACTGTTCCGCTGCTGCCCGGAGCAAGGAAGCGGTGTTGCAACGCCGCTCCTCTGCCGGTCTTGCGGAACAGTTTGCACTCGGAAGCAGCGCACAAGAAAGAAGTTGTGTTCATTAAAAAAAAAACAAAAAAAAAAACAACTTCTATCCAGAAGTTGGCTGCAAGTTTCAGAAGCTGCAAAATCAGAGCCTGACAATTAGCGGTGCCAGTTCCTCCCAAACTTTCCGCCTCTCTCCTGCCTGCACTGATCTTGCAAAAGATCAAATATCAGCTGTCAGGGCTTATTTCTACACAGAGCAAAAATTAAAAAAAAACAAAAATGAAGCCCCTGCAGCCTGTTGTCTCTGACAGGTTTCTTTGCAAACGCGAGCAGACAAATCAAAAAGTGACGTGGAACACGTTCTCAACAAGTTTCCACTGCAGAAGTTGTGCAGATTACATTTTGGATGGGACCAGATCAAAGACAGTGTGTGCTATGCTACGCCGAGGCGTTTGTTTGTGTTTCTCCTTACCGCTATGAGCGTGTTATTCCTCTGCTCCGCGGAGGAGGCTGAGTCCGGGTCTGGCTGCTTGCTCTGCGGCTGCTTGCTGCTGCTACTGCCGCCTTTCTTGGCCCTCTGCTCCAGGGTCCGCTGGTACAGGCTCACCGTCTCCCGGCGCTCTATCTCCAGCTGCTCGACTTGCGCCTGCTGGTAGCGGTTCTCGCAGTTGACGTGGTGCCTCCTGCAGCCCTCGATCCGCTGCCGGAGCCTCTCCACCACCGTGCTGTGCTTAGGGATGCCCACCGCCCCGGCGGGCACCACGCTCCCGGCGGCCGGGTTCATGCCGCTGTTGATGCACAGACTGCCGCCGTTGGGTCCGGCAGCGGGGGAGGCGAAGTCCCCCATCACTGCTCCGAGTGGCGGCTATTTTGGAAAAACTTTTCCCCCCAGCCACTTCCACCACCGCACCACCCCCTCCTCCTCCTCCGGCCACCTCCACCTCCGAACACCCGAGTGTCCTCTTTCTGTCCCCAGGTGGAAGGTCCCGAGCAAGCCGGGGCGACGAGACCGACAACAAGCGCTCAGCAGCCGGGGAGGTTTAAAGGGCTGCCGCGGCTGACCCCTTCCTCCCTTCGGTCGTAAATAATTTTCAAAAACACACAGCTAAGGATGAGCCCAAAACAAAACCCAAACTGGATGCAACAATAAAGCTATTAACAGCTACTCCCCCGGGGGGGAAAAAAACAACAAAAAAGCGAAAGGTGTGAAGACTTCCAAGACCTCCAGACACCCAGCGGTCAGACTCACGCCCACCGTCCCGCGGAGGAGCAGCGGCGGTGGTGGCAGCAACAGTCCCCTCTCCGCTTCACGGTGTCGTCCTCTGAGAAAAAGTTTTGCTGCCTAAACCGTACGTGCTCCGGAGTTTCCCGGCGAACTTGCATCTCATACGGGGTCTAATTCAAAAGAAATCCCAGTGAAGATGTGGTCGAGTTTGGGTTTAGTGGGGGAATACGGCACACAAGCGCCCTCGGTAGTCCGACCGGAGCAGGACGCGCGGCGCTGAACGCGGATATGGGAAGCAGTGGCGGAAGTCTGCCGCCTGCCACCATCACAACAATCAGGTCCGCTTCTTCACCATGCCAGCGGAGTGATATCAGGACAGGAGTTGAGTAAAAACCAAACCAGCTCGAGGCTGTGAGGAGCCCGCTGATGGGCGGGAGGAAAACGCGGAGTGGATCCCGGAGAGGACCGGGCTGCTTCAGCGGAAAAGTGACCCAGCAAGTCACACGTGCAAGCTCACAGGAGCTGCCCGAGAAAATGAATGAAAACCGTGCTTGTTTTTTGATATTATTACTACTTTTAATTTCCAACATGAAATTGTATGGATGGGAAAAAAAAAATCTCACTCCTTCCAACAAATCAGTTCAAAAATAAATCTGTGCCATAGATTAAGAGAAAAAAATAATTCATTACATGGAATGAAAATGTTTCCACTGTCAAATTTTTACAGCAAATTTTCAGCATTCATACGAATGTTTCAAATTCACAAAAAAGTTGCAAACTTAAGCTGAAAAGGTAGTTAATTCATGATAAAGAAAGTTACACATTTACAGGAAAAGGTTAAAAAAAATTACAAGAAAAAAGTTTTTTTTAGGGGATGCCCTGTGTATTTTTTTTTATTTTGTTTTATGCTTAGCATGTTTATATGTCTGTATTTATCTACTGTATGTACTTATGGACTCTTTTCTACTGGGGCCTCCTGGCCAGGCCATGTTTGTAAATGAGAATTGGCTCTCAAATATTTTACCTAAAACAAAGGTTAAAAAAAACAAACAAAAACCCCTCTTTTCTCATAAATTTGCTATTTACACATAAATTTGTGACTTTTCTTGTAAAGTTGCACTCTTTTTCTTGCAAATTTAAAACTGATTTCCTCATACATTTGTGTGTGTGTGGGGGGGGGGGGGGGTTAAATCAATTTTGAACATTATCTTCAAAAACTTGCAACTTTTTTCTAATAAATTTGCATCTCTTTAATGTAAATTTATAACTACTGCAAAAGTACAACTGTTCATATGGATGCTGTTATGTCCTAAACTGGGAACCAATAATGAGGCTGGAGGTACAACAGAACATGACTTTATTATTAACTCATTGTATAGTACAGACGCTCCCGTCAGGAAGAGGTGAGGCCAAAGAGACTGTCTCTCTTCCGCACAGCTCTCTTATACTCCGGGTGGCGGCGGAACCGGAAAGGTGGAACTACCACCCATGTCACACAATAGTAAGTACTACGAACAACATAACACCCCCCTCCAACAAAACAAAATGGTCTAAAACATATACACAGTTAAGACCCACCCCAATTTGGAACCCAAAAAACGCACAAACTCAAACAGAAATATTTAAGGTCTAACCATGCACACAAAACAGCTAAAGCTAGGGGGGAACAGGTAGACTACCATTCCAACCCCCACACGGCCAGACGGATTATTCTGCCCTCTCTGCTATAATATAGTCCGTTAAATAAAAGCTGCTGTGTTCCTAGAAAAAGACATAAAACAATCCCTTAGTAGAACATACATATATATATATAAACAAATTATTTCCCAGACCAACATCATGCAATAAACACACTGCCCCAACTACCAGTCAGTCCCAGTAGAGAAACCACCCCCAGAGACCTGTCAGGTGGGTCCCCTGCAGAGCATTTTCTTTTCTTCATGCCCGGAGACGACCCACGTCGAAGCCCAGACACCTCCTTCTCATCACTGGCATGCCGCAGCTCGTCGGGATGTCTCCATGAGCCGTCAGACAGCTAAAGGTAGCCGTCCTCCCAAACAGCCACCACCTGCAGCCACCCCTGGTCCTCCTGTCGTTAGCGCTTTCCACAAACCCCTCTCGACTGGGTCTCCTCCTTGGGTTGGACCACATCAGCAACCCCCAAAGGAGCCTGACTCGTCTTCCAGTGTCTCTGAGTGGCATGTCATTTCACTGTGCCAGCCGGTTTTGCCCCGCTCGCTTTCACTTTCAACGCCGGTGAAGCCGTTGTGACCCCTTGCTTCTTGGTACCTCCCAGCCGAACTCCAGAAGCAGAATGGACCATCCACTCGGCTCCACCTGCCGTCACGGGCGTCCCACCATGCCGCCCAGGTCCCTCAGCTAGGGTAACTTGGGCCCTGGCACCGGAACCCTCCCACGATGGCCCTGGGTGGGGTTGGTCCTGCTCATCTTCCAGAATACTAGGCCAAGGTTCGTCCCATACAGCATCATCCACCACTTACGGAATCGGCCGGTCCCACAAACCACAGCCTGACCACTCCTCTCCAACACAGCTGGTGATAGTGAAGCCCAGTCCATAAAAAAGGTCACAGCCCATAATATTCTCGCCACTGGCGGTCACCATGAACTTCAGGTTGGACACTTCTGCCAACTTGTACTGGGCTGTCAGTTCCACCGACCCCACCGTGGCCAACCTCTTTCCACCATACCCGCACAGCGGCACTGAATGACCTCTTATCCGATAGTATGGGAAGAAACTCCTCACGGTAGGCCAATTCAACACGGTCCTCACCGCGCCCATGTCAATCAGCAGCGGCACCTCCACTCCGTCTAATTTTACCACGCAGTACGTACGACCATTGGTGCTCAGGGAGATGGTGTGGATGACCGTGGGAGTTGTGGTGGGGGGGTCCGCTTTGCGTTGTCGCCCCCCTTGCTCGAACCTCTTACAGGCCCTGGCAAAATTATGCAGAAGTCCGCACTTGCCGCAGCGTTTTCCTCTTGCCGGACACTCTCTAGCCTTGCAGTGGTGCTTGGTGGACCTGCAACCCAAACACCTGGGCAATCCCGGGGTGGACCTTATCTTCACAGCGGTAGCGTACTCTTTGTTATCTTCTATGCTATCATCACTGTCCGGGTCCACAGCCTGCGCTGTTGACTGTGATTCAGATTGGCGGAGTGTAGTTCTTTCACTGAGGTCACGTGATAGTTTGTCCGCTACTTCATACTGCTGAGCTATGTCGACAGCCGTTGCTAATGTCAGTTTGCCGGAGTATGTAAGGAGCCTCGACTGTGCCGCTGAGCAAAGTGTGTGCTCCACCAACTGGTCGCAAACCATCTCTTCCTCCAAAGCTCCAAACTGGCAGTCCCTGGCCAGCTGACGCAGATCTACAACATACTGTTGCACAGACTCGCTGGTCCGCTGGCAGCGCTGCCGAAACTGAATCCTCCAGATGATGACGTTCTCAGGGGTGCAAAAATGATGCGCCATTAGCGCAACCACATCCTCAAAACTATCGCTGTCACCCAAGGTACTAATGATGCGTTGTCCCTCCAAACCTAAATTGTGAACCAACACTGCCTGTGCCCGTAATTTCTCCAGTTGACTGAGGTTCAATGCCACCAGATAATTTTGGAATGTGGCGAACCACCTCGCCCAGGAGACCAGTGACTCACCGGGAGCCTCCAAAAACGGCAGAATGTTAGCAACTCCTGTATCCATGTTTTTATCCTCGTCGCCAAATGTTATGTCCTACACTGAGAACCAATAATGAGGCCAGAGGTACAACAGAACACGACTTTATTATTAACTCACTGTACAGTATAGACACTCCCGTCAGGCAGAGGTGAGGTCAAAGAGACCATCCCTCTTCCGCACAGCCCTCTTATACCCCGGGTGGCAGTGGAACCGGAATGGTGGAGCCACCACCCGTGTCACACAATAATAAGTCCTACGAACGACACAACAGATGCTAGTTAAGTTTTTATCTCCACCAAGGAGGTAATGTTTTCACGGTGGTTTGTTTGCCTGTCTGCTTGTTTGTGTGCAGCAGGATTACATAAATCCTACTGGACAGATTTTGATGAAATCTTCACCAGAAGTGGCCCTTGGCCTACTGATGAACCTATTCAATTTCAGAGGTGATCCAGGTCAGGATGCACATTCTGGATCAATGTTTCACTTTCTTTAACATCACGAGATAGGGTCTTGGCGGAGGAATGTGCTCTCTGCGTGCCCTCTAGTTATTCTATGGAATGTGTTTTTTTCCTTCTAAACAATGAACCAAGTTTTCTGCACTTGTTGCTAAAATACAACAGGAAAACATTACTTTACACTTTTCCCACTTAAAATGCTCCACCTTGAGTTGTGAAACTTTTCTTGATTTGCTTGTTTTGCCTATTTGTGTTTACTCAGGTAGCAGCTCTGGGTCCACTGCAGGTTACACCCTTCACAGTTTGCTCTGCAAATGAGGATGAACTCAGTGAATGAGCTGAACACACGTGAGATTAATTAGGGTGAGTCAGAAAATCTCAAAGTCAGGACTTTGAAAACACCACACTCGCAGTTGTGGCCTAAACTACAAATAATCTGAATTATCTCTAGAGGGCTAATATATCTCTCTCTACACTGAGAATTGCGCCCCCCCCCCCCACACACACACAATATCATCAATAAACCTCTCTATGTCATGTTATATGACTGAATAAAATGACTTTAAAGCAACAATTCTAAGCAGAAATGCAAAAATGAAAAATCTTTCAACTTTTTCTCATAGATTTGCAAAATTTTTCATGTAAACTTGCAATTTTTTCTTGTAGATTTGCAATTTTTTTCTTCATAAATCTGCAACTTTTTTCTCATAAATTTGATTTTTTTCTTGTAGATTTGTATTTTTAATCATAGATTTGTGACTTTTTTCTCAAAAATTTGCAACTTTTTTCATAAATTTGCAAAAAAAGAAAATTCTTGTAAATGCACATTTTTTCCCTGTAAATTTTCTACTTTTTTCTCACAGATTTGCAACTTTTTTCTCAAAACAATTGTGACATTTTTTATAAACTTGCAGATTTTTTCTTTAAAATTTCCAACTTTTTTCCCATAAAATTGTATTTTTTCCTGTAAATCTTTACTTTTCTCAAAAATCTGCAACGTTTTTTTTTCCCACTTTTTTTTATTAATTTGCAAAAAAAAAAAATTCTTGTATATTTGCAACTTTTTTTCAGTAAATTTTTGACGTTTTTTCTCAAAAAATTGTGACATTTTTCTTACAATTTTGCAACTTTTTCCCGTAAATTTTCAACTTTTTGCATAAATTCATTAGCTTTTTTTTCTGTAAATTTTAATTTTTCTCAAAAATTAGCATCTTTTTGCTCAAAAATTTGTCACCTTTTCCCTGTAAATGGCCATATTTTTTTCTCATAAATTTGCAAATTTTTTTCCTGTAAATTTGCAACTTTTTTCCGTAGATTTGTCTTTTGTTCTCATAAATCTAACTTTTTTTTTCAAAAAATTAATTTTTTTCATATAAATTTTCAACTTTTTTCTTGTAAATTTGCAAGCTCATGTGGATGCTTATCTTAATTTTTTTTATTCTGTGCAATTAAATTGTAATTTGTGACTTTTTCATTTTTAAGCTGGCATCTTTTATCATATTTTTGCATCTTTATTCTTGTAAAACGAGAAGGCCAACTACAGAAATGAGGTGAGCCAACTGATCCAATGGTGTAAAGACAATAATCTCTTCCTGAACTTGGGAAAAACCAAGGAGATTGTGGTCGACTTCAGAAGGGGTCACATACAGCACCCCCCTCTGATCATCAATGGTGCAGCTGTGGAGAGTGAGCAGCATCAAGTTCCTGGGGGTGCCCATCTCTGAGGACCTCTCCTGGTCCAACAACACCACATCACTTGCCAAGAAGGCTCAAACTTGCCTCTATTTCCTCCGCAAACTGAGGAGAGCACGAGTCCCACCCATCATCATGTGTTCTTTCTACCGGGGCACCAATGAGAGCATCCTCACCAGCTGCATCACGGTGTGGTATGGAAGCTGCACCGCTTCCTGCAGGAAGACACTACAACACGCAGTGAAAGCAGCCAGCAAGGTCATCGGTGACCCTCTGCCCCCCTTTCAATCATCTACCTCACCCGCCTCACCCGCAGATCCATCAGCATCACAGGCGACACCCCCCACTCCCTACACTCCCTCTTTAGCCCCCTGCCCTCGGGGAAAATGTACCGCAGCCTTCAGGCCCGCTCCACAAGACTGCTTAACAGCTTTGTTCATCAGGCCATCAGGACCCTGAACTCTGTCCACTCCCCCTCCCCCCTGGACGGTAATGCAATCACCCGCACAATAACTACCTCAACTGTTGGCACAGAAAGACTGCCACACAAACAGTAATACATTTGCTGCTGTATGTCTCTGCACTTTAACCGCAACCATTTGCACAAAGGGTCACCATCATGCCCAAAGACTTCCAGCTGGCCCGCCGCATCCGCGGAGAGAGAGCTTAGACTTTCTGCTGCACATTCACCAACCAACCATAATGCTCCGCACTGTGTGTCTATATATATACATTTATAGTAATATGTACATATGTTTACTAGATGTTCTTGTTTTTTCTTGCCTTCTGATTGTTGCTCTGAGTGTTGCTATCCCTGTGCTGTTGCAATCCTGGAATTTCCCCATTGTGGGACTAATAAAGGCTTATCTTATCTTATCTTATCTTATCTTAAATGCCATATCTGCTGCTGTCTGTCTGTCATTGCAATACTGACCATATGCAGTCCTAACTGTTACTATCTGCACCTACAGTACCGCATTGAACTGCAACTATGGGTATTACATCGCTAGTTGTCTGTAGATAGGATTGCTGGGTTTTATCGTCGTTAATCGTTTATCTCTATTAGCACTATGGGAGGCCTGGGCCTATCTTTTGTCGCCATTTGCACTACGGGTTGCATTACTGTACATAGACTGCTGTTGTTGTTGTTTGTTTTTTTCTAGCCTTATTCCTTTTTCTTTTGATATTATGCACACCAGTGAAGAGAGAGAGAAACACCATTTCAATTCTCCTGTATGTCCTGTACATATAGTAGTATTGACAAATAAAATATTTGAATCTATAATCATGCCTAGACTCAAGCTCCACTGCCGTCCAGGATTCCAGCGACACTGCTGCGACAACCCCGGCAGCAGGGGTGATGGTGAGTGCAGCCAAAGGACTTCCAGGCTTGGCAACTGATGCTGGTGGAGCTCCCGGCATGGTGGCTGATGCTGGAGGTTGCCTCACCGCTGGCACAAAGACTCATGCCGCTGAAGCCAGGGGACACTCTCTTGTCGGCTCAGTCTTCCGGGCACAGGGGCGCTTTTCTCCCGTCCAGGACGTGGCTGTGGAGTTGGAACAGAATCTACCAGGGCCGCAGGCCCCTCTGTCGTCCGGCGGCTCTCTCCCAGGACTGGCAGACATTCAGAGAAAACAGGAGAGGACACGGGAGAAGCAGGTGAGGGAAATATGACAGCAGCAGGTGGTGAGGACTCAGCTAAATTGGGATGCTGTTGATAAGCCTCACCACCGGGAATAAGACAAGGCATTTCATCTAAAAGTGTTTGAGAATGAAAATGTACTTGCCTTATTTCCTGGGGCATGATAGTAACTGCTGTTGAAGACCAAGGTGAATTCCTTTTCATGGCTGCAGTGGGCGTGGGCACCACTGTAGAAAGTGGGGGAGGCTCCAACCAGACATTCCTGGGCTGCTTTGGGAGTGCAAAACGCACAAGCTTCCGACATGATGTTATGTAACACTCCCACAGTGTGATACTCCATCTCACTCAGCCCACAAACACTAAAGTTCATGCAGACTGACATTTCAGTCACGGAAAAACAGACTAATACAAAAAATACGGAGGCGAAAAGAAAAACGTAAAACCCACAGTCGCTGGCATCTTATATGGCCATGTCATTCTGTCATAAATCGCCCTGGCAAGGGCAGGCAGAAGACACCAAGCGCAGGCTGTGAGTTTGCACAATTTAATAAAGAACACACACAAACGCAAAATACAGAAAAACACAAAACTGATGACAGAGGCAAGATTCTATGATATCCCAGAATGGAGGCTGGACTTACAACTAAGGCTGAGGCTACGAAATCCCAGTGGAGGCTGGACATATGATTAATACAGAGACGGGGACTCTGACTCGGGACTAGGAAAAGGTTAATGACGTGGCAAAGAGTAAACTGAGCAATTGTACTTAGATAGGCAGGCAAGGCAGATTACACATACTGATCAGGTGTGGGAGACATGAGTGCGGGATAATCAGAACAACCACTGACAGGTGTGACAGCCCGCACACACAGTTGACACCTGGAAGTAACACTGACAGCTGTCACACTGAGAGAAACAAAACAACAGATGACTAAGAAGGTAAAACACGAGAAACAAAAAGGTAACTGACAATAATGCTAAAACGGGAACCGACCAAAGTCCACAATGACAAAATAACTGCCAAGAAGGAATACAAAACCCAATACAAATGAACACTGAAGTTACAAAGGGAGAGCTGGGGATAAGGACAAATATAAACAGGAAGGTAAATACTGTAATGGTCTCCTTCAGCGCTCATTCCCTTAAGCTGTGCGCACACCTGTTCCTCATCACGACCTGGGCTATATTAACCATGCTGCCCTGGGTTCTGTGCGGAGTCGTCTGTCTACACTCCATACGACCTTCTCCTGCCTTCATCTTCGTTTCTGAGTTCCAGCCATAGTCTACCTGAGTCCTTGCTCCAAGCCTCCAGTCCTCCTGCTTCGGGAAGAAGCCCCCTCGGTCCAAGTAAGCCCCGCTCATTCCTCTATATCCTTCTCCTAGTCCCCTGTGCACAGGCGGAGCTCCGTGGCGGTGGACCTCTCCCTCTATGTGGCGGCGGACCACCTTCCTTCCCCTCCTGGCGGCGGACTACGCTGCACCTCTCATCCTGCACATCTTCACCTCCAGCTGCCGCAACGAGAATGGAGAACGCTGTCTTCCTGGCCGTAGCCGCCGAGCTGAACCTGAGCAGCACAACATCTCTACAAACAGTAAGCCTTGAACTTAACTGCCCATTGCCTTCAGTGATAACCCTTAACTGTCCCCGCTTCTGTGTGTTCCCAGGGTTGCCAGGTTGTACAGCGTTCTGCTCTCCCCCAGCGGCATCAGATTACACATTCACACACGCATACACTCACACATTATTGTTAAAAAACTTAATTGTATCTATACCTGAGTCTGTGTCTGGTCACTGGGTCTATACACCATGTCAATTTCAGTTTTTAAATAATTTTTTTTGACTATCATCAAGTTGCTACTTTTTTCTTGTGAATTTATACTATCTCATAAATTTACATGTTTTTTTTTCTGGTAAATCTGGTTAAGGTAAATTTGTTATTTACCTTTTTTCTTTTTTTTTGTGTGTGTGTGGGGGAAATACCTGAATTCTAAATTTGAAAACTGAATGTCATTTTAAAAAATTAAATGTCTAGATAATGAATCCAGAGTAAGTTTTTAATACCAGGATGATTTAGTCACAAATCTACTCACAGATTTACGATCATTTCGTGAATGAAACCTAGCACACCTAAGGTGTGGTGTGCTGTGTTCATAATGCCTCTGCAGGCAGGATAACTGTTACCCTTGTTATAGTCTAGCTGACTAAATCACAGTAGTGTCCTCAGTTCATGTGCTTGGTAAGAAATAGCCACATAGTGAATGTGGCTGTTCATTCAATGTTAAATATACTGCCTGGGTCGATATTTATATTTTGCCAGGTAATTTAACTATTTTTTTTAATTATTTTTTTTAAAATTTTATTTGTTTATTTGTCAGGGACAGTGCAATAAACATAGACAAAAAAGAAAATCTGATGTGTTGCACAGAGAGTGTATAGCATTAAGCTAGTTTGCAACTCTTGTCCCTGGATGGGCTTTAGAGAAAAGAAACTGATAAAAAGAGAAAAAGATGAAGAAAAAACAAAATGAAAACAGTATAAACATTATCCACATACATCAATGCAAACAAAATTAGAAATACACAATATAAAAACCTGATTCACAATTGCCTGTTACAGTAAAATGCCTGTTACACATTTGCCTTCCCTTCTTCACTCACACCCTGCAGACAATCATTTCATACATGGGTACATTCTTGTTTACTTTTCAGCCAGTTTTTAACCTTTGTAGTAAATGTTTTAAAATCCGTTATTATTTTGATTTCATTTGGCATTGTCTACTAACTGTAACAACTAACTGTAATCCTGCTGATACCATCTAATGGCAATGCTCTTGCACTGTGCATATAACTGTGTACATATGTATATTTATTTACTGCTTTGGCTAACCTATTCTTATCTTCTTATCTTATTTACTATTGCTCTGAGTACTGCTATGCCTTTCCTGTTGCAATCCTGCAATTTCCCCATTGTGGGACTAATAAAGGCTTATCTTATCTTATCTTATCTTATTTTATCTTATGGTGACAGGTGGTGACATCATAAATTAATGAAAAAAACAGTCCTGTCAGAATAAATGTGTTAATCACCACAAGTGATTAATAACAAAATAAAATGAGTTAAGAATAATGGTGATTAAGCCTCATTCAGTGGCTACATTAATCTCAGTTAATACTGATTGTACTGTTAAGATGCTACTAAGAGGGAAGAAGGGATAAAGAATGTTTTACATCGTTCCAAGTTTTTGGCGTTGGAAAATCTAGCGTTAATTACATACTCCAAAACTGTCCATGAAGTACCTTTTTTAAACCATCTGAACATTAACTGAGCTTTTTTATATCAGGAGCAAGAGATAGAGTGATGATATAGAGTGAAGTAGGTGGCGGTAATGCACCTGTAAAGAAACTCCACGCGTACATGATGAGACACCTTCGAACCATAATGAACATCTCATGGAAAGACAAGATAACCAATATAGAAGTGTTGAAACGAGCTGGTCTACCATCAATGGAAGACATGCTAATACAGATGAACCTGAGATGGCTCGGACATGTTGAGAGGATGGACCACCAGCATCTCCCCCGGCAGTTACTCTACTCACAGTTATGTGAGGGCAAACGCAGTCAGGGTAGACCAAGGCTCAGATTTAAAGACACTGTAAAAAGAAACTTGAAGGACTTCCAGTCTGGACACCATGGTGATAGCAGCTTAACGCTGAAGCTCCCAGACCCAATCCAGGAAAATACCTTGAAAATCAGATTTAACGGATTTTTGGAAGAGTGAAAATCAAAAGACAAAGTCATCATGCCTAAAGGAAAACAGAAGAAATCGACATTTACCAGGCCAGGACACGCATCGGCCGGAGAATCTGATCCGGAGGATTTCCATTCAGAAGACGAGGAGCTGAATGAAGCTAGCAAAAAGGTTAGCTTAAAAATGGTACCTAAAGAATTAAGACGATTTCGCTGAGAGTGTTGGGCCGAATTTCATGAAATCAAAGAAGAAATAAAAAGGACAAACAGCTGAGTGGACCAGGCCGAGGACCGAATCTTGGAAGCAGAGGAAAGAATAAAAGGGCTGGAAGATACCGTGCTGGATCTACACAATAGACAGTCAAGACTGGAGGCTAAGCTAACCGACCAAGAAGGCAGACTAAGAAGAGACAACATAAGAATTCATGGTCTGAAAGAAGGAGTCGAGGATGGTTTCACCACAATGGCGGCATGCGTGGAATCCTTATTGAGAGAAAAGTTGGATATTCCCCAAACCACCGACTTGAAGATAGAAAGGGCGCACCATACATTAGCCCCTAGGTCGGCGGCAGAAGTGCCTCCACGATCGGTGGTGGTGAAGTTTTCCAACTCCAAAATAAAAGAAGAGGTTATAAGACTGGCTTGGCAGAAAAAAGGATTTATGCACCAAGAGAGAAAAGTTTTCGTGGAACATGATTACGCCCCGGAGGTCCTTAAAAAGCGTCGGGAATACAACGACGATAAAAAGGTATTACGAGAGAAAAAACTGCGCTTCCAGACACCATTTCCGGCGAAGCTGCGGGTTTTCTACGGAGACGAGACGTGTCACTACAACTCGGCGGAAGAAGCAACCTCGGATATGGCAAGAAGAGGGCTCCCAGTAACGGTGTTTAAACCTGCAGCAGACCCGATCGAAAGAATCAAGGCTCAAACGTGGTCCACACAGAGACCCTCAAAATCCTCAGGCCAACAGCGGGAAACCCAGCGCCAGAGCTACAAGGAAAAACTGGCCGTTTACAGGAGGGAATAACGATATTTTTAGTCAATCTGCACATCCAACCCCCCTCCTACAAGGTAACAAACATTAAAGGAGATGCAGAATCTGCAAGTCGTAAAACATTTCATGGAACAGTCATAATATTAGAAACAAATAAGTCTTCAAAAAAAAAAAAACTTGTTAAAATAGAAATGTGACAATGAACCACATGTTCTCTCCACACTAACAAATAATGTATTAACGTGAATGTTTGCTGTGATGGTGGTGGGAGGGTGCACACAATTTCATAGGGTATAGGCATTAAAAAAAAAAAAAATCATTACAAGTTCGGATTGGGATCTGAAGTTCACGTTAAAAACATGGGACAACTTACAGGGGTAAGAGAGGGCCCTCAGCACGTAACGGAATCTGAGGAATTTCCCTCAGAGCCAACACACCATCTTGGCTCTTTTAGGGTCACTAAAAAGACCTCAGCTCAGGAAGTTCTTTTGTCAGTTTTTTGTTTTAAAGTTTTATACACTATGTTCTTAATGTTATTTATGTTCTTAATGTTCTTTCAGTTTCTGAGTAGCATAAAAGAGGGCCACCACACTGTTATACTAAATAAGACAACACAATGGAGAAACAGGGGGTAACCAAAATAATCTCATATAATGTAAAAGGGATCCTGAATCCAGTTAAAAGATCCAAGATTCTAGGCAAAATGAAAAAAGACAAAGCAGGAATAATAGTTTTACAAGAAACCCACCTAACAGACGTGGAGCACACTAAACTCAATAGACAAGGGTTTAAAATGATCTCTTCATCTTCATATAAGTCAGGGAGGAGGAGGGGAGTAGCGACATTGATCTCAACCAAAATTATATTTGAAAAAAAAAATCAGAACACAAAGATAAAGAAGGGAGATACAGTTTGGTACTTGGGCGGATAGAGGGAGAAGATATCACCCTGCTGAATGTATATGCACCTCCAGGGGCTAACTGGAAATTTTATAAAAATGTATTTGACCTAATGATAACTAAAGCCCAAGGTTTAGTGATATGTGGTGGAGACTTCAATCTAAGACTGAATCCATACTGGGATGCATCAGGTAATTCTCCACATCAAAATAACACTCAAAGTAGGAAAACTCGGATGCTACTAAAAGAAATGGGAATCTGTGATGTGTGGAGGGAATTCAACCCCAGTGTAAAAGATTATACATTTTACTCAGCACCACATTCATCATACTCAAGGATTGACTATTTTTTTTATGTTTAATAGAGACATTGGAAGAGTAAAAACAGGTAAAATAGGACTGATGGATCTCTCTGACCACAGTCCGATCTATATGGACTTAAGTATCCAAAAATACACAAATAATACATTTTTGTGGAGGTTAAATTCAAATGTCCTGAAAGGACCACTGAAAGATGAATTGGAATCAGATATTCTCAGATATTTGGAAGAAAATGATAATGGAGAAGTATCCCTTTTAATACTGTGGGATGCATGCAAAGCTGTAATAAGGGGAAAGATTACTGCAAAACTGGCAATCCAAAAGAAACTGAGACAAGAAAAACTAACCACATTAGAGTCGGAACTTAAAAACCTAGAAAAAGAGCACAAAGACAACACTCATTAAATGACTCCCTCAAAATTAAGGAAATTAAAAAACAAATAAATGAGATCTACACAATAGAAATCCAGAAGAAACTTACATTTCTGAAACAAAAATACTATGAAGCAGGCAGCAAATCAGCAAAATTACTAGCCTATAAATTGAGGAAACAACAAACGGAGAGAGCAATCTACAAAATCAGAGACCCAGTATCAAAGGAAATAAAATTTACCGAATTCAGGATATTCTTAAAAGCTTCGAGAACTGCTATAAGAACTTGTACTCCCTCAAAAAACATAAAAACGCATCCGAAGCATTCCTAAACACATTAAACCTTCCCCAACTTACTGAGTCACAAAATAAAACACTACTGTCAGAAATGCAACCTAAAGAATTAGAAAAAGCAATTATGAAACTTGAAGCTAACAAATCCCCAGGAGCAGATGGCTATACAGCAGAGTGGTACAAAACCTTTAAACAGCAACTATCTCCTCTCCTCCTGAAAACATTTAACTATGTCCTCCACACAGGGGAAATCCCCCCCTCCTGGAGAGAAGGGGTCATTGCAGTCATACCTAAACCTGAAAAGGATAAACTAGACTGCTCCAACTACAGACCAATTAGTGTGTTAAATCAGGACTATAAGCTTTTTACCACTATCCTTGCCAAAAGGTTAGAAAATATACTGACAGACTTAATTCATTTAGACCAAACAGGTTTTATAAGACAAAGACAGACACAAGACAACATTAGACACACTTTACACATAATTCATCATATAAAAAAATATAACTTAAATGCAGCCATATTGGGATTAGATGCTTAAAAAGCATTTGATTCGGTTGACTGGTCTTACCTACAGTGATTCGGTTGACTGGTCTTACCTATATAGAATCTTATCCAGTTTCAATTTTCATAACAACTTCATTAGAACTATCCAGGCATTATATAAAAAACCAACAGCTAAAATAAGGATTAACGGTAAATTATCATCATCTTTTGAGCTGGAAAGAGGATGCCGTCAGGGCTGCCCCTTGTCTCCACTGCTCTTTGCAATCTTCATAGAACCTCTGAGCCAATGGATAAGACAGAATCAAAAAATTCAAGGTATTACACTTGGTCAGAAGGAACATAAAATAGCACTCTTTGCTGATGACATTTTAATATACCTGGGGCAGCCGGACACCTCTTTTCCAGAACTAATCTCAGTTTTTTCAGAGTATGGAGATTTATTGGGGTATGAACTAAACATGCATAAAACCCAAGTTTTAACATTTAACTATGACCCAAATCAATATTTACGAAGCAAACTCAAAACTAACTGGGAGACGGAATCTATGAAATATCTGGGGGTCAATATCCCGAAACAACTCAACAAAATTATAACACTAAACTATGATCCACTGGTGGCAAAAATAAAATCTGATCTAGCAAGATGGAATATGATACCATTCTTGGGTACTGCACAAAGAATTGAAGCAGTCAAAATGAATATACTTCCACGTCTTCTATACCTTTTCCAAACAATACCGGTAGAACCTCCCAAAAAAACATGGCAAGAACTGGACAGAAGGATCTCAAGATTCATATGGCAGGGCAAGAGACCTAGAATCAGATATAGAACGCTACAGCTAAACAAAGACAAAGGTGGGCTCGCGCTGCCAAATATCAGGGACTATTTTAAAGCCGCACAAATTAAAACTTTAGTAGAGATATGTAATCCAGTCTACACTGCACAATGGAAGGAGATGGAATGCCAAATAACAAGTGACATCCCCCTACAGGCAATAATAGGGAACAATGCCTTACTTAAACTTTTGAATAACACTAACCCGTGGATAGAGACCCCGCTAAAAATTTGGTTAAGATAGTCAGAGAGAATCAAACTAAAGAACCCTATCGATTTCTGCAATGGATTGCCTATGATCAGGACTTTACTCCTAATAAAACAGACACTAGATTTAAAAAGTGGAAAGAGAACGGACTGATAAAATATTACGATTTTTTTAAAGGGCAAATTTTAAGAAGTTTTGAAGATTTGAAAAAACAAGGTCTAATAAATCAAGACCTTTACAGGTTCTTTCAGCTTAGACACCACATAAACAATATACTTAAAAAGGAGGATTTGGAAAGGGCCCAGTCAGGTGTTCTGAAGGTCTTCTTAATGGCATATAAAGGGATCCCAGGGATCAGATACATCTCTAAAATATACCAAGGTCTTCAAGACTTAAAAGGAGACAACACATCATATATAAAAGAGAGATGGGAAAAAGAGGGGAATTTCACTTTACAACTGGAAATATGGGAAAAGCTAAATAAACAACAATGGAAAAGTACCTCATCCCTGCAGTGGAGAGAATTTGGATGGAAAAATTTGGTAAGATTTTTCAGAACACCTGCACAAAACAAATTTACTCGTAAGGGGTTGAATTGTTGGCGCTTGTGTGGTGAAGAGACTGCAAATCATTTTCATGTGTTTTGGTCATGCCCAGTTATCTACCAATATTGGACCAATGTACAGACAATATTGGGGAAAATATTCAAAATAACAGTTCCCTTTTCTTTTGTAACTTTGTATTTGGGTTTACTACCGGATTCACTGGAAAGACGAGGAGAAAAATACTTATTCACTGTTTTAATATTGGCAAGTAAAAAAGCCCTAACTAAAAAATGGATGTTGAAGGACTGTCCTACACCTGAAGATTGGATTAACGTGATCCAAGACATTTACTCGATGGAAAAGTTGACATTCGCACTGAGACAGGACATGGATGGGTTCTTGAACTTTTGGCAACCCTGGATCGCTTATGTGTCTTCCATTAGATCTAATCTTAGACAAATACCATTTCAATAATGGCACCGCTCTTTGTTCCAATGCTACTCAGATGCTCTTTTATTTTTATTTATTTATGGGTTTTTTTTGCTCTTTTGTTTTGTTTTTGTTTGTGTTTTTCTTGTTTTTTTGTTTTTTTTGTTCTTTCTTTAATTTCTCTTTTTCTTTCACTTAAAAAAAGGGATGTTGTAATAATTATTCTTCCAATGTTGTCAAAAAACTAAAAAAGGGAACATGAGATGAAAATGTAAACAATGCAATGCTGTATTGACGTGTATACCCTTTACAAAAACTTAAATTAAAAAAAAAGGAAAAAAGCTGCAAAAAATAAATGAAAATTGGTTTGTCATTTCAAATAAAGATTAAGCGTACAAGAAAAAAAAAAAACTTGAAGAAGTTGGATATAGACAGGAGTTCCTGGCAGCGGAAGGCTAAGGACAGAGTTGTGTGGAGGAATCTGATCAGACCTAAATGAAACAGTCATTGTCGCCCATGACAGACTGCTATGATGATGATGATGATGATGATGATGACGTGGCGGTAATGCACCTGTAATCTGGTTGCCAATTGCCAATCAAATCTAAAAGAAGAAGAAGAAGAAGGAGCAAGAATGTGGGAGCAGTAGGGTGAATCAAAAAGGAGAGGAGAGAGGAGGTAAAGGTAACCAGAGAATCAGCACAGGTTTCCAGAGGAAGAGAAAGATGGCACTGATGACTAGAGAGAGAGGGGAGGCACAGGAGGCACACATAACCAGGTAACAATAGTCAAAACTTAATTTCTGCCAGTGGTGAAAGACTTAATGCAAAATGGGCATTAAGTGGGCCTGCTGCTTTATAGTGGCATAGACTATTACAAGGCTGAATACACACACACACACGCACGCGCGCGCGTGTGTGTGTGTGTGTATATATATATATATATGTATATATATATATATATATACAGTATATATACAGTATATATATATACAGTATATATATATATATATATATATATATATATATATATATATATATATATATATATGGTAAATCAGAGATTTTTTTTACAGGTGTTACTAATATGACAATGAAAAAAAAGACATAAATAGCCTTGCCCTTTTATCAAAGCTAATGATTTTGCATTCTTCCTCTACAGTAGGATACATGTACTTTTATTTTTTTGCTTAAAAAATCCTTTTCCTCTAAAAATGAAAAAGAGGACATTGGCAACAAATACCTGTACTGATGTGCTGACAGTCCTATAATAATAAGGTTTTTAAAAAATCCTTATACGAGCAGAGCTCCCCCCCGCCCCAATGTCTGAAACAAAGCTACGCCCTTGCTTAGACATTATTTTTAGCTTAGTTTACTGTAGTTTATTTTGTCTAACTGAGACCCATGGCTGCTAACTGGGCTGCTAGCATCTAGTTGCCTTGGGAAACCATTTGTGAATGTTTCTGAGCTTCTTTTTACTCCAGGGACTGGACATATCCTATTGACCACTGAAACCACACACTCCTGTCCCCCAGTAATATTTTATTTCATTCATTCTTTAAGATCAATTCACGTTACTTGGCTCAGGCTCTCTTTCCGAGCTAGGATCTAGCCAGCTAAGATTAGCAATTGTGACAGAAGAGGGAAAGCGGACTTATCTGTGGCTCACTGACATTTAATGAGACATACAGTGAAACTGTGGGGAGACTTGAATAACGAAACCGAATTGTCTTTCATTCCAGTTTATTCAAGAAATCATTCCACTGTCTGCTCTCATTCTTGAGTAGCGAACAAAGAGAGTGAACACACCAAAGTTCTCTCATTTAAACATTCTGACATCAAACCATTTCCCTCGCGGGGGAAATCACACATCTCTCTCAAAATCTCTTTATTCACATTCATTAGCCTTTTATTTACATAACTCCCCCTTCTCTCTTCCCGAGCCTCAGTGGTCAGGAAGTCTTCTGTCCCCTGTCCTCCGCAGGGGGTCCAGGCTCTGTGGCTCCGCACCGCAGGGGGCTGGCTCTCCTTCATCGTGGTTAAATCACATATGCAGTGTCCAACATATACATGTCTCACAACACAGCCATATAACCCCCCCCCAAACGATGAAGAACAGACTAATTCCTAAAATTAAATAGCACCTTACTCACTACTGAATAATCAACACCAACATTCAGTCTGTGCGCCGCTTGGGCTTCAGCCGTCTGCCGAATCTGCTGTGCGCTGGCCCCGCCTTGCCTGCGGTGCGTTTCTGCTTCGGCTCTGTTGACTGAGGGGGAGAGTGATTAATTGCCCCCTGCGGGGGCCTGCCTCGTCGAGGCGCCACCGCGACCGGTACAGACACGTCCTTCATGACAAAAGCAGGTTTTAGTCTGTCAATACTGACTGTCTCTTTTCTGTCTCCAAAATCTAGCACAAATTGCTTATCACCTGCCTCCAGCACTCGAAATGGCCCTTCGGAAGGTGGTTTGAGCGTTGCTTTTAGGGCTTCGCGCCTGACAAAAACGAAATCGGCATTTTTCAAAGCCTTGGGGACGAAAACTCGTGGAAAAGCGTGATGAACCGGACCCGGGAGCGTGTCTGCCCCCGTGCCGACTAACGGTCCCAGAGCCGAGAGAGGTGGGGGCTCTGGGTGCTCTGGTAAAAACTCGCCCGGCAGCCTCAGAGTTTGTGCGAATACCAGCTCCGCTGGGGAGGCGTCTAAGTCCTCTTTAGGCGCAGAACGCAACCCTAATAAAACCCATGGAAGTTTATTCACCCAATCTGCATCCGTGAGCGACGCTCTGAGTGCTGCCTTCAAAGACCTATGAAAACGCTCGCATAAACCATTGGCCTGAGGGTGGTAAGCCGTAGTGCGGTGAATTTTGGCTCCTAAGCCGTTGGCCATCGCTGACCACAGCTCAGAGATGAATTGCGGTCCTCTATCGGACGTAATGTCCGACGGAACCCCGAAACGCGCCACCCAAGCCGTTAAAAAAACGCGAGCCACCTCCGCGGCCGTGGTCGTCGCAAGTGGGACCACTTCCGGCCAACGTGTGGTGCGGTCCACCATTGTCAAAAGATACGTGAACCCCTGTGATGCCGGTAGGGGGCCCACAAGGTCGACGTGCACATGGTCGAACCTTCTGGCCGGAATGCGGAACGGTTCTAACGGGGCTCTTGTGTGCCTGTGAATTTTGGCCCGTTGACAGGAAATGCAGGTTTTTGCCCATTCCTTCACGTGCTTGCGCAGGCACGGCCAAACAAACTTTTCCGCCACTAGTTTCACCGACGCGCGCACCCCCGGGTGCGCCAGTGAGTGGACCGAGTCAAAAACACGGCGGCGCCACGTGGCCGGAACCACCGGACGCGGGCGCCCCGTCGACATGTCGCAGATCAGGGGGGGCATACCGGTTTGTAAACACTTGCTCTCCAGCCTCAACCCTGTTGGTCCAGACTGGAGCGGGCGCACGTCTGCGTCCGCCCCCTGGTCCGCTGCCATGGCTGCGTAATCAATACCCACGTGCACCGGGGCTGCGCGCGCCACCGTGCCGCTCTCCTGCGGCGCGGTCACGGTGGCCCGTTCTGCCTCTGCGCGTGTTGGGGTCGTGAACGCGCGTGAGAGACAATCCGCTACTACATTGAATTTGCCCGCGACGTGCCTAATGTCAGTGGTAAATTCCGAGATTGCGGCCAGCTGCCTCTGCTGCCTGCCGGACCACGGGTCTGAAATTTTGGCCATGGCGTATGTGAGCGGCTTGTGGTCCACATAAGTGGTGAAGCACCGTCCTTCCAGCCAGAACTGGAAATGACGAATAGCCAAATGCAGCGCCAACAGTTCTCTGTCAAACGCGTTGTATTTTCGTTCAGCCGCGCTTAAAGATTTGCTAAAGAAAGCCAAAGGCTGCCAAACTCCGGCTACCTGTTGCTCAATAACGGCCCCTATGGCTAAATCTGAAGCGTCTGTCGTCAGCGCGATACGTGCTGCAGGGTCTGGGTGGGCCAGGAGCGCAGCGTCAGCCAAGGCTTTTTTAACCTCTGTGAACGCGCGCTCCCGCTCCGGGGACCATTCGACTGCCTGGGTCGGTTTTTGTTTTTTGAGCGCGGCATATAACGGTTGCATGATTTGAGCTGCGTGGGGCAGGAATCGGTTATAAAAATTCACCATCCCCAAGAATTCCTGTAGTGATTTGACCGTTTGTGGATGGGGAAAATCCGCTACCGCGCGTACTTTCTCTGGTAACGGAACCGCTCCCTCCGGGGAGACGCGGTGACCCAAAAAATCGATCCGCTCGACGCCGAACTGGCACTTGGCTGGGTTAACTATTAAGCCGTGCTCTCCCAGCCTCCTAAAAACTGCTGTGAGGTGCGTTTCGTGTTCGTCCTCTGAAGTACTCGCGACCAAAATGTCGTCGAGGTACACAAACACGAAAGGGAGATCGCGTAACACGGCATCCATCATCCGCTGAAATGTTTGCGCCGCCCCTTTGAGACCAAACGGCATGCGTAAAAATTCGAAAAGTCCGAACGGGGTTATTACCGCTGTTTTAGGAATGTCCTCCGGTTGGACCGGGACTTGGTGATAGCCACGAACTAGATCAATCTTTGAAAAAATGCGCGCCCCCGCCAGGTGCACCGAAAAATCCTGAATGTGCGGGATGGGATAACGATCGTGCGCCGTAGCGTTGTTTAGCCTGCGGTAATCCCCGCACGGTCTCCAGGAGCCATCGGCTTTCGGTACCATGTGCAGCGGCGAAGCCCACGGGCTCTTCGACCTACGAACGATGCCCAGCCTCTCCAGGCTGGCGAACTCCTCGCGCGCAATGGCGAGCTTAACTGCATCCAAGCGCCGAGCTTTTGCAAACACGGGAGGACCAGAAGTGGGGATAAAGTGTTTCACCCCGTGCTTCGCGACCGTCGCTGAAAAAGTGGGCACAGTGAGCGCTGGAAATTGGGTGAGGAGTGTGTGAAACTTACCACCTGCTGTAGCGACGTGGGTCTGTACTGGTGGCGGGGACACTCGAGCTGAACAGGGGAGAGAGTAAAAAGAGAGTGCATTTACCAGCCGTCTATTAGCAAGATCAACTAACAGATTGTGTGAACACAAAAAATCCGCGTCCAACATGTTGAAACTCACCGCCGCTATCACAAAAGTCCATTCATATGTGCGGCCATGTAAGCATAAAGGCAAGGTCCTTCTCCCGTAGGTGTTGATGTTC
Organism: Pholidichthys leucotaenia; assembly: GCA_020510985.1. Classification (NCBI taxonomy): domain Eukaryota; kingdom Metazoa; phylum Chordata; class Actinopteri; order Cichliformes; family Pholidichthyidae; genus Pholidichthys; species Pholidichthys leucotaenia. The sequence goes on along the minus strand of CM035848.1, from coordinate 63,054,587 downwards.
GAGCCATTTGCCGCTGTAGCTCCGCTACCGTGGGGTCCAGCCACCCGGTCCGCGTATGTTGGGGTGATGAAGCTCACTTGTGCTCCGGTGTCGATGAGGAACTCTCGTCCGGAGCGCGCATCCGTGATGTAGAGCAGCTTGTTGCGTTCTCCGAGGGTCGAAGCTGCTAGCGACCCCCGGTCTTGCCGTTTCCCGAACTCCTGAAGATGCAGGGCGGTACACACCTGCGTGCCTTCTCTGCGAACCTCCGATGGTAAAAGCAGAGATCTTCTCCTCCGCTGTGTCGTGCCCGCGCCTCTGCCGCCGGGCTATTGGCTCCCCCTCGTCGCGGCCGTGTTGCCGCCGTCGTCGGCCAGTCTGGTTCTGCCGCCTCTGGCTCCCCGCTGTCTCGGGTCGCTGCTGTGGTTGCTTGCCCGCCGCAGACGTCCAGGATCCCATCTGCCTCCTGGGCCAGCTCCCGGAACTCCTCCAGGGTGTGACACTTTTTGCCGGCCAGCGTGCTTCTCGCATGCGCCGGGAGGTTGGAGAGGAAGATGAACTGAAAAATGAAATCATCGTTGTCCAACCCTCTCAGCTGTATCATCTCCTCCATCAGGGCGCTCGGCCTGTGTCCACCTTGGTCTAGCAAAGACAGGATCCTCCTCGCCCTCACTTCAGCCGAGGGGGTGAAAAACTTGATGAGGGTGGATTTCAGCTTGCCGTACCTGTCGGTCGCTGGTGGCTGCTCCACCAAGCTTTGCACGCACCGAGCTGTGCTGTTGTCCAGTTTAGCGATGACATGGTGGAACTTAGTGTCATCCACCGTTACTCCTGCGAGCGCGAACTGCGACTCTGCTTGCAGAAACCACGACCGTGGGTTATCCTGCCAGAAATCAGGCAGCTTAACGGCCACTGCACTCGCCAGCTCTGAGCGCTGTGAGTCCGGGACCCTGAGAATTTCTTCGTTCATTCTCAACGTCGTCAGTCACCAATGTGGGGAGACTTGAATAACGAAACCGAATTGTCTTTCATTCCAGTTTATTCAAGAAATCATTCCACTGTCTGCTCTCATTCTTGAGTAGCGAACAAAGAGAGTGAACACACCAAAGTTCTCTCATTTAAACATTCTGACATCAAACCATTTCCCTCGCGGGGGAAATCACACATCTCTCTCAAAATCTCTTTATTCACATTCATTAGCCTTTTATTTACATAACTCCCCCTTCTCTCTTCCCGAGCCTCAGTGGTCAGGAAGTCTTCTGTCCCCTGTCCTCCGCAGGGGGTCCAGGCTCTGTGGCTCCGCACCGCAGGGGGCTGGCTCTCCTTCATCGTGGTTAAATCACATATGCAGTGTCCAACATATACATGTCTCACAACACAGCCATAAAACGTGCCATTCTGAGGAAGGCTGCAAGAGATGATTCACAACGTTAATGCAATAATTAAATAACTAACCTCTTAAAATTTTGGTGTTCCACCTATGGAACATTTCACATTGGCTGGAATGCTTAGGGGTTAAAGGCAATTTGACCAAAGCATGTCACAAACACTTCATTAAGACCTGTGGGAACTGTCAATATGTGGAAAAAGTGCAGTAAATGTGAGCTATAAAATACTGAGATGAGACCCCTTGTGGTGTGGAGTGATTTAAATTATGTCACAAACAGAGGAATAGATGATTCACAGCTCAACAACAATGTAAGCCGGAGCTGATAACGGTGACAAACCACATTTATGCAGTGGCCTTGCCTCTGTGATGAATTGTTTGGGTGTATTTTCATATCTATGTGGCCCTCTGAGGGAGCAGTTTACAGCACACTGCAATGAATTATATGTAGCAGGTTCATATGGGCTTCCCTTTGGCTCCCTGTAAAACCTACATTCAGGTGTTTTTTTTTCCACCCTCTTGAGAAGTAAATGGTGCTTCTGTTAAATATGCTTAATTTAATGACCGTATTAATATTTAACAAGAAAGGAAACTCTTGAGATTAACAGTTACTTTTGCAAGAGTGTCCAGGGCCAAGATAATTAGTAATAACCTGTCATGCTTCTTTTTTTATGGTGGGAGTCACTGGAGCAAACCCATGAAAGTTTTTAGGAGAAGTCCACAGAGAGCGGCTTAGCACATGCTCAACAGGATTCAAACTGCCGACCCTCTGTCTATCGGACAACCCACTCTATCCCCTGAGCCATGGCTGCCCCTGTTGGGCTTAGGAGGACATGGAGAGGGTTGGTGTTACAGAGGAAGATGCAAGGGACAGGGTGAGATGGAGGCAGATGATCTACTGTGGCAAAGAAGAAGGTCGTGATGTATAAGACTGCTTCTTAACAGAAAATGACAAGAGAAAGCATTTTTAGCAGCTGGTATTACCTACAGTTATGTGCTGAACAAAACTGACCTCTAGCTGTTGTGAAAAGAAGTACATGAAGTGACATGGCAGAGAGTTGCAGTTGTAGACACTCGCCTTACCCCAACCCTAATGCAGAACCCTTTTTGAGAAAAGAGAAAAAATATCAAGAGAGAGCCAGGAGATGTGCACGTCTTGTTAACTCACTTGTATTAAGTCACACATATGGTATATTCAGCAGTTACAAAATTACAATGAAATTTACACATTCTAATAAGTTAATATTAAATATTAATTACAAAAAATATGTTCAACATTTTCTTTCAATGACCAAAATCTCTTAACATAACAATTCCTCTAAGTCCATAATACGATGAATCCATTTATTTATTTAGCGAATGCAAAGTCCTTAAGCCAAGCAGTTGCCTCCTGGTTTGCTGTATGGAGGGTGTGTAATCCTCCTTCCAGTCTTTGGAGCGGGCAAGCCTCTATGATGTGTTCCATTGTTTGCTCCTCTCCACATGCGCACAGTGGGCCAGGGCTACTGCCCCATCTGTGAAGGCTGGCCAAGCAGGGGCCATGTCCAGTCCTGAAGCGATTGAGTGTAGACCACTGTCTCCTTGGGAGGTTGGTGCCCGGGACCTGTTGGTTGGGGTTTATCACCAGCTGTTTGTTTGGGACCTCCTTGGTCTCCCATTCCTCTTGCCAAGCTGTCTGGATGGTAAAGTCAGCTGGGGGAGGGTTTTTCCAAATCGGCCGTCTGGATGAAAGTCGGGCAGTGGGTGGGGTGTAGATATCTGCATGGATTGGTAAGTGAGGAGAATCTTTAACTTTTTGGAGCATCCTTTGAGTTAATGCTGCTCGCCGGATGTGTGGAGGGGCTATGTTTGACAGTACAGAGAGCCAGGGGAGTGGTGTTGAGCGGATTGTTCCAGTTATAGTTCTCATGGTTGAGTTGAGCTGGGTGTCTACATGGTGTGTGTAAGATGACCTGGACCAGACAGGGGCACAATATTCTGCTACAGAGTATGAAAGGGCCAGTGCTGAGGTGCGCAGGGTGGAGACTGCCGCCCCCCATTTTGCACCAGCGAGCTTGCAGAGCAGGTTGTTTCGTACCTTCACCTTAGCAGCCGTCCCCTTTAGATGTTCCTTGAAGGATAAGGTCCTATCAAGGGTCACTCCAAGATAAGTTGGATTTGGGGCATGCTTAAGCTCGAGTCCGCTCAGGTGGATGTTTAGTTCTCTGGCAGCTTTTGCATTGTGGAGATGGAATACACTGGAGACGGTTTTTGCTGGGCTTGGTTTTAGGCGCCAGATTTTGCAGAACTGGTCCAGTTTGGTAAGATCTTCCGTGAGCACCCGTTCCAGTGGTTCAAAGTCTGGTGCTTGGAATGCCAAACAGATGTCGTCTGCATAGATGAATTTGCGGGATTTTGTAGTAGGCAGGTCGTTTATGTAGAGGTTGAACAGAGTTGGAGCTAGAACTGAGCCTTGTGGGAGTCCGTTTTTCTGCATTCTCCATGCACTTGTGTTCTGACTGAGGTGGACTCTGAACCTTCGGTTGGTCAGCAGGGTTTTTATAATTGCTGTTGCCCAAGCAGGGATTGCCTTTATAAGTTTCAGGAGGAGGCCTTTGTGCCAGACCGTATCATAGGCGGCTGTAAGATCGAGAAACACAGCCCCTGTCTTCAGTCTGCTCTCGAAGCCATTTTCGATGAAGGTGGTTAGGGCCAGTACTTGTTCTCCTGTACTGCGGTCCTTGCGGAAACCTGCTTGATCCACACTTAGAATATCCTCTATTTCTGGGGAAATGCGTTGTAGTATTAGGCGCTCCATGATTTTGTAAGGAACGCTGAGTAGGGAGATTGGGCGGTAGCTTGCTGGTAGTTTGTAGTCTTTGCCAGGTTTTGGGATGGCAATGACCTTTGCTGTCCGCCATTTCTTTGGGATCGAGTTTGTTTGTGTGATCCTTGTGTAGAACTGTGTCAACCAGGTTAGAGCTCGGGGGCCAAGATTTTTCATGAATTCTGGGAAGATGTTATCGTATCCTGCTGCCTTTCCACATTTCAGGCCCTGTAGGACTTTCTCCAGTTCAGCAGCCTCGAAGGGTTCAGGGTTCGTTTCCTCTACAGGCATTTTTTGGTGTTTTTTTAGCTCAGTTGTAACTGCTGTTCTGGTGTCTTTGTCTTGGGGTGCTTTGGCGATAGTCAGTAGGTGGGATGCAACTTGGTTGGGTGTGACGGATGCTCGGCTTTGGCTAGGGGGCTTCTGTGCAGCTCCTAGGCGACGGATGAGGCTCCAACATTTCCTGCTAGAGTGGGTAAAGCTCCGGTCAGCAACTGTCTCCTCCCATTTCTTTCGCCGGGCTGTATTTAGCGATTCAATGAGATGGTCTGCTATCTCTGGGTCCCCTGATGTTTGATAGGATTGTAGGAGGGCAGCACTTTCTCCGTCCAAACATGGGACATAGAGGGGTCGGTAGCCTCGTGGGATTGCAGTATGGGCAGCCTTGAAGATTGCGCTGCAGAAGCGGTTGTATGCTTCATCTACAGTGATGGTGTGGAGTGGGATGGTAACAACGCTCTGGTCCAGAGTTTCACTGAATTTCTTCCAGTTGGCTTTGCGGAAGTTCCAGCGCATCTTCCTTGGGCTGTATATGACTGGAAGTTGTAGGCCAATGTGTACAAGCAGGGGCCGGTGCTGGCTGTGTGGAAAATCATCAAGAATGAGGATCTGTGTAGGATATGGCTCCCCATTCAAAGAGCTGGCCCAACACAGGTCAGGAGAATAGTCCTTCTTCCACCTAGCAGAGTGGAAGGTTCCTCTTTGTTTGGGGTCGTATATCAAAGCGAGGTCATTTCTGGATGCCCAGTCTGAAAGTGCCTCCCCATCACTGTCCACTGCTGGATACCCCCAGTCAGGGTGATGGCTGTTAAAGTCCCCCACATAGATGGCAGGGTGGGGTAGGGTGGGTAAGACCTGCAGATCCCAGTTGGCATTAGGGGGCTTGTACACATTGACAATATGGAAGCCACCAATGATTATGGTGTCTGAGAAATGTGTTGTTATCAGGTGATTTGCTTCAACTATGTCAGAACGCACATAGGTGGCACGTCCATGTTTAGCATGTAGAACATAGCACAGGAGGTCAAAGCCTTTGATGGTGAAGCGGCCAGCTTCTTCTGTGCCAATATGAGTCTCTTGGAGGTAGATTACATCAATCGAATGTTGGAAGGCGAGGACTTCGATAAGGCTTCGCTTGGCTGCAGATAGGCCTTCAACGTTTAGTTGTAATATGCGAAGGGCATATTACAATGGATGAATCCATTGCTCTCACCTCAATGGCTGGGTAGCCTCTCAGCCATGTTCTTGAGGATGATGGCCAGCACTTATGCTTTGCAAGTAGAATGACTGAGCCTTGTGACATGGGCCCATGGTGCATGGTACCCTTCTTCATTGGTGTTTCGTCAATTAGCCCACAACACCTCCAGGGGGCTTGAAAGCTGGCTCCAGCGTCCTAAGGCAGCCCCCTCGGCACCATGGGTTCCACCACCACTGCTCTAAGGTGTTTCATTTGTGCCCGATGGGTTGTTCCAATGCTTACAGCGCTTCAGCTACAGCCATCCCGATGCTGCCTCGGCTCACTTAGGCACTTTTCCACTAGCCCAGCACACCTCGGTATGTCTCGATTCACTTCGACACGGTTCGGCTCGCTTTTGTCTCCATTACAACCATGTTAAGCTGGGGTGGGTGGGATTTCTATAACAGCGAGGCGGCGCCACACTCCCGTGACGTAAAACGCGCAACCCAAGCAAAACATAAACACATGCGGCTGTATAAGGCGACTCCTCGGTCTGTGGCTTTTTTCACCATAAATGCCAAAAAAGGACCGCCAGACAAGGGTACAGGCAGCGAGGTGAAACACTCTGGAATAGTTCTGCAGCTTCTGGGAGAGCCAAAGACATGAGGATACAAACTAGGTCATATATGACGGTAAGCTAATGTTGCTAATGCTAGCTTGCTATAAGTACGTCGTACTACACTGTAATGTCTGCAAGTTATCGCTGTTAGGTACTAAAATATCAGAATCAGAATCAGAATGAGATTTATTGCCATTGTTCATGTAGTACACAAACTAGGAATTTGTCTCGGTGCAATGCTGCAACATTAAACATGAGTAGGACTAAGGATAAAAATAAAACTATGCATGCAATTAAAATATGTATGCTGTGTGTGTTTCAGATGGCTCTGTTGTGGGGAAATTACTGCTTCAGTCGGTCTGGGCGTTCAACACAGCCTGTCACTGATGTCAGCACAGCTTCACAAACGATCAGTGGTTATAGAGCTTAAGAATGTCTGTAGAAACGTTTATTTCCTGTACAACAAATTGCTCTGATCTGCTTGAAAATCATGGAGAGACTGTTGAGACATCATGGACGTACCTGCTTCTGCAGAACTGAGTCTGAGGTGGTGTTATAGAAAAAAATGATCAGCTGACACAACTTGATCGCCGTGTTAATAACTATATTAGCCACAAAATATATATTCAAAAAGTAAACAGTACTGAGTTAGGTATAATAAGATATATTTGACAGTTATCATGCATTTTAGGCCAAAACAAACTTGATCTAGGATTAAAAGCAATTAAAATAATGCAGTCACAAGGTTACATGGAAAATACTTGATTTACTAGATACATGTACTGTAGAAATATACATTCTCTGCATCAACAATGTACTAGACATACATTCATGTAGTATTGCACTGGGAATTGCACTGACAATAAACCTCTGAAGTTTTTGCAGATGTCTCTTTTTTTATATGTGAAGGTTACCAGCACCATCGTGCCTAAATGACTATCGCCCTGTGGCACTGACGCCCATAGTCATGAAGTGCTTTGAGCGACTGGTCTTGGCACAGCTCAAAAAAGGCCTGCCCCCTACACTGGACCCTCATCAGTTCGCCTACCGGAGCAACAGGAGTACAGAGGATGCGGTTTCTACAGCGCTGCACTATGTACTCTCACACCTGGATGACAAGAACACCTATGCAAGAATGCTGTTTATTGACTTCAGCTCAGCATTCAACACAGTTATCCCCTCCAAGTTGATCACTAAACTTGGGGACCTGGGAATCAGTACCTCCACCTGCAACTGGATCATGGATTTTCTGACCAACAGACCCCAGCATGTTAGGTCAGGCCCCAACCGTTCTTCCGTCATCACACTCAACACTGGTGTACCACAGGGCTGTGTGCTCAGCCCATTCCTCTACTCCCTCTACACCCATGACTGCAGGCCTATGTATGGATCCAATTCCATCATAAAGTTCGCAGATGACACCACGGTGATTGGGCTCATCAGGGACAACGACGAGTCAGATTACAGGGCAGAGGTTGAGCACTTGGCTACTTGGTGCGCTGACAATAACCTGCTCCTTAACACCAGCAAAACCAAGGACCTCATAGTGGACTACAGGAAGGAGAGGGAAGAGACACATGACCCCATCCATATCAATGGCATAGCTGTTGAACGTGTCCCCAGCTTCAAATTCCTGGGGACCCACATCTCGGAGGACCTGTCCTGGTCAGTTAACACCACCAGCCTGATCAAGAAGGCCCATCAGCGCCTCTTCTTCTTGAGGACATTGAAGAAGAACCATCTGTCAACTGACATCCTGGGCAACTTCTACCACTGCGTGATAGAGAGCACCCTGACCAACTGTATCACACTCTGGTATGGGAGCTGCTCTGTAGCTGACCGCAAGGCGCTGCAGCGGGTGGTGAAAACCGCCCAACGCATCACAGGGACTCCACTTCCAGCTATAGAGGACGTCTACAGGAAAAGATGTCTGCGCCGGGCACGCAGCATTCTTAGGGACTCCAACCATCCTGCTCATGGACTGTTCCAGCTTCTCCCCTCCAGAAGACGTTTCAGAAGCCTTCGGACTAGAACCAGCAGGTTTAGGAACAGTTTCTTTCCAACAGCTGTCACGTTATTGAACTTAGTTCCCCGCTGACTCTCTTACAATCATCTTTTACCATCCTCACCTGTACATAACTGCATAACTACATAACTACATCTAACTTATTGCACATTATTTGCACATAACAGTACTTTTAACTTTCTGCACTGCTGCATATATTTGCATATATTTGCTTAAATTGCACATACTGTTAATTACCGTATATACTGCACTGCTGTCCTTTGCACTTCTGATTGGATGCTAAACTGTGTTTCGTTACCTTGTATTCATACATGTGTAATGACAATAAAGTTGAATCTAATCTAATCTAATCTAATCTACCACCATGTGGCATAAATTAAATACTGAAAGATTGGAAAAGCTAAGAATAATCCAGCATTTTGAGAAATCACTTTTGGTTTGGTGTAAGTCTGTCAACAGAATTATGAACCATAAAGCAGTTTGTGTTAAAATGTTAAATCCCATTAAACCTAATACGGGGGCTTCCAATCATGTGTCATGGGGGGCCAAGACCCTGCAGGTTCTCTCTTCTACCCAGTCTCTTCAGCAGGTGTTCTCACTGATCAGTCAGTGGAAGAAGTTCAGTGGAATCTGCTGTTGAAGACACTGGTTGGAGGTAAAGCCTGCAGGATCTTGGCCCTCAATGGCACATGATTAGACACCCCCACCCAAACCCATTATGATGAAGAGCAGATGCTAATATGACCCAGAATTCCTCCATATACTGGTACTGTCACTAAAGTATGCAGGGTCTTCTGCGGTGGCACATCCAACAATACAGTCTTCAGTTAATAAAATAATTGTTTTGGTTACTTTTTTCTTAAAAATGAGCCATTATTTTCAAGATCAGCGATAAATCCTTTGTACAGTTGACTCTTTTCCCACCTGTGTCTTAACAAACAAAATAGAAAATCATGATGCAAACACATAAGTCACTAAATTGTTTATTACAATCAACAGCAAATTCCAGATTATTCAGAATGTGCAAAATTCAAACTGTAAAAAAAAAACTGGAATGGTCACACACGGCAGCCACGCTGCCTCACTGAGAAGCATCTGGATCGGCCCCTTGTACTGGTCCTGGTTCAGCAGATCTTCAGCCTGCATCTCTGTAAATAGTGAGGCAAGGTCCAGTTGGGGTGGACAGTTTCCCTCTTACCTAGACAAAAGACAAATGGGTGGTGGTTAATTAAAGCAAGTTTAAAACATATTTGGGAAATACACTTGTTGCTAAAAGCCAGTGGTGGAATGTGAATTAATGAATGAATCTTTATTTCGGATTGATTAAAAGTAAAGATTAAAAGAAAATAGAATAATATAACAAAGGGGAAAAAAATCTAACAAGGTCAAATTAAACAATAACTCCTCTGATTATACAGTTCACCATAGGTTATCTGAAATGGGTGATGGCTGAAACTGCAGCTTATATTGCCCACCATATTTCATCCAAGAATTCAAAAGAAAAACAAAACAGGAGGGATTACAATTTGAATGTGACAATAAAGTACTTCATTGTTGTATTTAACCACAATTTTCATGTAGCTGCGCTTCGGTAGATTTTACAAGGGCTGCGTTACATTTAAAATCATCTGTTTTTACTGTGGCCTCAGCAATCAGAATGAATTAATACATTCACTTGAATGGAATCTAGTACTTTAACTGAAGGTGTGCATCACCGAGTATGGAGTCGCTCAGTCAAAATATGAAGTTTTTATCAATAAAAGTTTGTCTTGTCTGTAAAAGTGTCTCTTGTTGCCCTGGCTTCATGTGTGGGCGGTGTTTTGTACTAGCATTGCTAAAATATAAAAGGAAGCAATACAATGGGTCTCGAATATTTGTAATGTGTCCTGTTACTGCATGAGTTTATTGATGATAGACTATAAACTACACATATAAAGTAAATTATATTGATGACTGAACATCTCACATTCGCCAAAACATACAGTTATGAACATAACTCACAAAGGATCACACAAGTGATCTGACAAAAAAATAAATACATTAACAATCGGTTTATTTTACAGTTGATGTGCCATATTCACACAATCAAATACATCTCAGTTCAGTCCCTTTTAAATTAAGTGGAAATTGTGCTACTTTGGTTTTGACACTTTACCTATAAAAGCAAAGGATTTCAATACGTTCCACAGTGGCGAGGTAGGTTGTGGGGAGGCTGATTTCCTCTTGCCTAGATGAACGACAGAAATGGATGGTGGTTAGTTTCAAGCAAGTTCAACACATATACAGGCACATCTCAAAAATTAGAATACCATGAAAAAATTCATTATTTTTTTCACTCATTTCAGAAAGTGAAACCCATATATAGATTCATTACAGGGACAGTGATATATTGCAAGTGTTTATTTTAATATTGATGATTACGGCTACAGCCCATATTAACACCTCAGCGGCCAACATTTATATTTAAAAACAATTTTTTAAAGGCCAAATGTCACGTAACAGGGTACTTTAAATATGTTGAAACTAGATATAAAAGGGAACCGATCCGTTCGGGTCTTGGTGCATATGCTTCAGTAACAACGGAATATTTGTTAATTTAAAACTGCCGCGCTTGGCCTGACACGGCCCCTGGAATCGCCTGGGGAAGAAGGCGGAAGTGACGAAATCGATTGTACCCTAGTTTGATGCTTGGGGTATTTCAATTGATTGTTTATATGGAGACTGGAAGGTTGAAGTGAGCAACAAGAAAGAAAAAATTGGATATTTCACCCATACCTTAAAACGGGACTATCAGGGACAGCTGGGTAATAAGGGACACTTCTCTGGGAAATGTTTTCATACCCGTCAAGTGAGACGTTTTCGCCGTACTTCAACACCGTAAAAAGTGGCTATAAGGAACGGCGGAGCAACAAGGCACACCTCTCTGGGAAATGCCCCAAATGCAACTCGTGTTGTTATTGTCAAATATTTTAAGGATTCATGGATATTTGACAATAACAACACAACTCAGCGTCCAGCGCAAAATAAAAAAAAAAAAGCAGAATTCTGTATTTGTCAGGTGATCTCTGTCTGTTCCGCAACCGCTGCACAGCTGAACGTGTTAAACCATTGTCCTAATGACTTCTCAATGTAGTGAGAATAGCTCAAGCTGAGCGATCAGCCCCCCAGACAATTAAACTAATGATTGACTCCACACTTCGAACAGTAGTGATAATAGCTCAAGCTGAGCGATCAGCCCGCCCAGACAATCAAACTAATGACTGACTCCACACTTCTCGTTGTAGTGATAATAGCTCAGGCTGAGCCAGCACCAGCTGTGGGGGATCACACACAGGAGTGCTCCTCAAGACACTCAGTTTTTTTTCCCGTATGTTTTTGTTTTGGGCGTACAGAAATGGCAATACGCCCGTTTTTGCTAAAATTGCATTTTCCCCGTATTTTCCTTAAAATATTTGACAATAACAACACGAACTACATTTAAAACATTTCCCAGAAAAGTGTCCACCACTGCGTCGTCCCCCACAGCCGCGCTTGGCACCAAAATACGGCGAAAACGTCTCACTTGACGGGTATGAAAACATTTCCCAGAGAAATGTCCATTATTACTCCGCTGTCCCTTATAGCCGCGTTTTACGGTATTAAAATACGGCGAAAACGTCTCACTTGACAGGTGTGCGCCTCCATTTTCATATTGATCTGGTCAATTTCTTGACAGCAGCGGCTCTCCTCCACTGTAATAATAATGGCTTCCGAAAAATCAATATTTATGGGGCGCCCTCGACAGACCCCCTTCGGCTTCGCAATTCTGGAGGCGATTAATGTCCAGTTCAATGACATTTTCCACTGGTTCTGCTCTCTGGTCATCGTTGGAACTGTTGTCATCAGACAAAGCATCTGATTCCATCTCGGACGGCTCGAACCTGTAAGGTTCTATGCCTCTGTCACTGTCTGAACCACTGACAAAAAAAAAAAGACAAAAAAAAAAGACAAAACTAAACTAATTTGTTCACAATCGCTGTCACTTTCCGTCATGATTGTCCAATGTTGATAAGTGTGAATGTGGATAGGCAGGGCAGCCAGGGTACAACTGGTGATGTCAAAAACATGGGCGTGGTCTGGACTGGCTGTCACAAGCCAGCAAGCAAGGTGGGGCCTTCACCTGGTGTATTTTGTGCAATTATGTAAATACAGGTGGGTGATATGGTCTCCGGTATGAATATTTGGTTTAAGCTATGTGTATTTTATCTAAATTCGTTGTCATTTAGAAAAAAAAATTACGTGACATTTGGCCTTTAAAGTTAATTTTATGTAATATTCTAATTTTTTGCCAAATTGAATTTGGGGTTTTCAGGGGCTGTAAGCCATAATCATCAAAATTAAAATAAATAAACGCTTGAAATATATCACTGTCTGTGTAATGAATCGATATAATATACGGATTTCTCTTTCTGAAATAAGTGACAAAAAATATTGAAGTTTTTCATGACATTCTAATTTTTGGAGATGTAACTATATTAGGGAAATACACCTGTGAAAGTCAGTGGTGGGATGTGACAAAAATGCTTCGTTTCCCTGACAAGCACTGCAGGATCCACAGAATAGGTGTGTGGGTCTATTCTGATGCTTTAGAAAATTATATGAATGACTTTATAAATCATTGGTTTGAAAAAGCAATTTTAATATGACGAGATTTCGGCTCCTGTGGTCCATTTCACCAGTATCCACAATATAAACAGGGAGGCTAACCCCTGGCATGTGGAAACACATTTTAGCATTAAATTGCACACAATTTAATGCGCAGCACCAAAGTGCAATACGTACACAAACCAGGACTTTAACCAGGATTAACATATTTCATCGTTTTGCTCTCACAAGCGAATATTTAGGAGAAAACAAGCGCGAATCAGCAGTTGGTACTAGCTAGCTACTAGCTAAAACTCGTTAGCTAAAACTCGTTAGCCAGCACAGAACAGTGCTGTATGGCTCAAAAAAAGTGAGCTTACCACCAACAGGATAAATAAGTGAACAGATGCACATTATTACAAATCACTCACCATCGATGGTTCTCTCACGTTCGTCTTCAGCTTGTCCGTAGTCCGGTTCTATGCTGGGCTGCCATCTGTATCGGTCCGGGTCACTCTTCACTGTGGATCTGCCACCAAGCAGAGAAAACTCCGCACCTCTTCATTGGACCACGGTGTAGAGTTCCGCAAAACCTACAACGCTGTCTGTATTAATATCGTATTTACTCCGTGAATACGATATTAATACCGAGTTACCGAGTTACCGAGTTAGTCCGTGAAATATTGCAAATAGCGGTCATGTGTAGATTCATCAGAAGACGGTCGCTTTCGTGACGTTACGACCTGACCAATCAGCGGCGACCAGTCTGTTGACGTCACAACACGGCACGACTCAGCACGGTTGTACCCTGCCCTTGAGCGGGGACGAAAATCATGGCTGTTAAACCGTGTTGGGGCTAGTGGAAAGAGTTACAAAGCGTGCTGAGCTGTCCCGTGTTGGGCTAAGCGGGGCTAGTGGAAAAGGCCATTTAGTGATATTAGCCACTAGCCTTCTTCTATTGATTAGATTCAACTTTATTGTCATTACACATGTATGAATACAAGGTAACGAAACACAGTTTAGCATCCAATCAGAAGTGCAAAGGACAGCAGTGCAGTATATACGGTAATTAACAGTATGTGCAATTTAAGCAAATATATGCAAATATATGCAGCAGTGCACAAAGTTAAGAGTACTGTTATGTGCAAATAATGTACAATAAGTTAGATGGGCAGTTATGTACAGGTGAGGATGGTAAGAGATGATGGTAAGAGAGTCAGTGGGGAACTAAGTTCAATAACGTGACAGCTGTTGGAAAGAAACTGTTCCTAAACCTGCTGGTTCTAGTCCGAAAGCTTCTGAAACGCCTTCCGGAGGGGAGAAGCTGGAACAGTCCATGAGCAGGATGGTTGGAGTCCCTAAGAATGCTGCGTGCCCGGCACAGACATCTTTTCCTGTAGACGTCCTCTATAACTGGAAGTGGAGTCCCTGTGATGCGTTGGGTGGTTTTCACCACCCGCTGCAGCGCCTTACAGTCAGCGACAGAGCAGCTCCTATACCAGACTGTGACACAGTTGGTCAGGGTACTCTCTATCACGCAGCGGTAGAAGTTGCCCAGGATGTCAGTTGACAGATGGTTCTTCTTCAATGTCCTCAAGAAGAAGAGGCGCTGATGGGCCTTCTTGATCAGGCTGGTGGTGTTAACTGACCAGGACAGGTCCTCCGAGATGTGGGTCCCCAGGAATTTGAAGCTGGGGACACGTTCAACAGCTATGCCATTGATATGGATGGGGTCATGTGTCTCTCCCCTCTCCTTCCTGTAGTCCACTATGAGGTCCTTGGTTTTGCTGGTGTTAAGGAGCAGGTTATTGTCAGTGCACCAAGTATCCAAGTGCTCAACCTCTGCCCTGTAATCTGACTCGTCGTTGTCCCTGATGAGTCCAATCACCGTGGTGTCATCTGCAAACTTTCTGATGGAATTGGATCCATACATAGGCCTGCAGTCATGGGTGAAGAGGGAGTAGAGGAATGGGCTGAGCACACAGCCCTGTGGTACACCAGTGCTGAGTGTGATGACGGAAGAACGGTTGGGGCCTGACCTAACATGCTGGGTCTGTTGGTCAGAAAATCCATGATCCAGTTGCAGGTGGAGGTACTGATTCCCAGGTCCCCAAGTTTAGTGATCAACTTGGAGGGGATAACTGTGTTGAATGCTGAGCTGAAGTCAACAAACAGCATTCTTGCATAGGTGTTCTTGTCATCCAGGTGTGAGAGTACATAGTGCAGCGCTGTAGAAACCGCATCCTCTGTACTCCTGTTGCTCCGGTAGGCAAACTGGTGAGGGTCCAGTGTAGGGGGCAGGCCTTTTTTGAGCTGTGCCAAGACCAGTCGCTCAAAGCACTTCATGACTATGGGCGTCAGTGCCACAGGGCGATAGTCATTTAGGCACGATGGTGTTGAATGTTTCGGCACTGGTACTATTGAAGTGGTCTTGAAGCACGCTGGTACCACGGCCTGGGCCAGGGACAGGTTGAAGATGTCTATGAAGACCCCTGCCAGCTGCTCAGCGCATGCCCTCAGCACACGCCCAGGAATGCCGTCAGGGCCAGCAGCCTTACGTACGTTGACATGACTCAGTGCGTTACGGACGTCGGTGTGGGTGAGTGTGAGGTGGTGGAGGTCGTCAGAGGGTGGGAAATTGATGTTCTTTTCGTTACTGTCCTTGTCAAAACGAGCATAGAAGTCATTTAGCTCATTGAGAAAGGGCACAGTCATGGCTATAGGTATGGAGTTGCTGGGCTTATAATCAGAGATAGCTTGAGTGCCCTGCCACATGCGTTGGGGGTCAGAGTCCCCAAAATGTTCCTCCACCTTCAGCTTGTAGCTGTGCTTGGCCTTTTTGATGCCCCTCTTCAGATCTGCCCTGGATGAACTGTAGGCCTGTGCATCACCAGATCTAAAGGCATTGTTACGTGCCTTTAGCAGAAGCCGCACTTCTCTGTTCATCCACGGCTTCTGATTTGGGTACGTGGTGATCTGTCTTTCCGTGGTGACACTGTCAATAGTGGTGTTGATATGGTCTAGGACTGAGTGGGTGTAAGAGTCGATGTTTATGTGGGAGCCACAGGTAGCCTGAAAGGTGAACATACTCCAGTCTGTGTTCCTAAACTTCTCCTGGAGTACAGAGTCAACCCCCTCTGGCCACACTTTGATGGTCCTCACTGATGGCTTCACCCGGTTGATGAGCAGTACATACTTGGGGGTAAGGAACAAGGATAAGTGATCAGGCTGACCTAGGTGGGGGAGGGGAGTTGCTGTGTAGGCTCCCACAATATTGGTGTAAACATGGTCCAATGTTTTGTCCCCTCTTGTGTGACAGGAGACATGCTGGTAGAATTTAGGAAGCACTGTCTTGAGGTTAGAGTGGTTAAAATCACCCGCCACAATAAATGCTGCCTCTGGGTGTGCAGTTTGTTGTTTGCTAATAGCTGCATGCAGTTCTTTCATAGCAAGCTTAGCATTAGCATCCGGAGAAATGTAAGCGGCTGTTATGATGGTACAAGTGAACTCGCGTGGCAGATAGAAAGGTCTACATTTAACCATGAGAAACTCCAGGTTAGCTGAGCAGTGTCTCTCAACAGTGACGGAGTTCGTGCACCAAGCCTTGTTAATATAAATGCACACTCCCCCACCTCTGGTCTTACCGGAGTCATCTGCTGCTCTGTCTGCCCGGAGCGTGTGTAGGCCGGCTAGCTCAATAACATTGTCGGGTATTCCACTGTGTAGCCATGTTTCCGTGAAAATCATGATATTGCAGTTCATAAGTCTCTTATTGTTGGTGATCCGAAGCCGTAGTTCATTCATTTTGTTCGCCAGTGACCGTACATTAGCAAGGAAAATACTGGGTAGAGAAAGCCGGTACGGCGTTAGCTTTAGCTTAGCTCTTAGCCCACCGCGCTTCCCCCGCCTTTGTTTACGGTCTCTACGCCGCCTGCGAGCACTTCCGGTCGGCCGGGAAGCCTGCCGAGCGTCGGGTGTTCTCCGGAGCTCAGGGATGAGATGTAGGTTGCTGATAAAAAGATCGTTATCGTTATTTTGTAATCCAATGTCCAAAAGCTCATTTCGGGTGTAAGATGTGAAAGCAAAGCTGTTCTGAACGAACATACCCGAAATGAGCAGAAATAACACTGCTAATCCACAAAATCTGAGAAGACGCTGAGCCTCGCGTTGTGCACGCGCCGCCATCTTGGTCATCTTATTGCAACCTTTAATTCCGAGTCTGGACAGGCCACTCCAGACTGACTGCCCAGGAAATCCTCGGTAGCCCACTTCCACTGGCAATTTCCACGCCCGCCATCCCCTCTGCTGACACTTGTAAATGAGGGGTTGGTACTTCCCAAGTTTCCTCTCATGGGCCTCCTCCAACCTCTCCTCCCATGGCACAGTCAGTTCAAGAAGGACCATTTGTTTTGATGCTCTGGACCACAAAACTATGTCTGGTCTGAGGGTTGATGATGTAATCTCCTCTGGAAACTTAAGTTGTCTCCTGAGGTTGACTCTCATGTCCCAATCAGCAGCAGATGCCAGGATTCCTACACTTGTTTGTGTCCTACTAGAAGTTTCCCCTGCCCTAACAAACCTAATCAGGTGGGGCCCTGTCATCCTGGTGGCGTTATGGGTCTTCCTCCTCTCCACCTCCAGACCTATGGCAAGCTCAGACAATATCTGATCATGCCTCCATCTGAGCTTGCCGTCCACCAGACTAGCTTGGCATGATGACAGCACATGTTCAAGGCTTGCCGGCTTTCCACACAGCATACATCCTGGATTCTCAACCAGCCCCCAACGGTGGAGGTTTACCGGTGTTGGTAGGACATCATATGTGGCTCATAAGATGAACTTTATTCGCTGGTCCTCCATGCCCCACATATCCCTCCACCCCAGTGACCTTTCTTGAACACCTGTCCAACACGCCCACCTCCCCTGGCTATTCATGGATGCAGCCCTGGCTTGTCTGCCCTCCTCCTCCATCATGCAAAGCTCTTCTTGGACTAGACTTTGGCGGCTTTTGATATCTGCCTCCTTCCACCTTGCCCTGGTTATGACTCCTAGGCCCAGCCAGTCTTGATTGACTGTCCCCACAATGTCCTTGTGGCGTAGCCTTTCCTCTGCATCTGCCACAGCCTTACTTACTACCCACTTTCGTCCTGTGCAGATGGTAATATCTGCTTGACGCACAAGTCGATCACTGCTGTCATGCAACATTATCACCTTCCGGGCTTTAGCCACCTTGAATTCTTCAACGACTGATGTTATTGGGAGCTGCAGCTTGCTTCCTGAGCTGTACAGGCCAATTGAAGAGAGGCTTTTGGGTACTGACAGCCATCTTTGAAGAAAGGTGTTAATCCACCTTTCCAGGGCTTCAACTGTTGTTAATGGCACCTCGTTCATGAGCAGTGGCTAAAGGAGTCTTGGAAGTACTCCATGCTGGTAGCCCCAGAGTTTAAATCTACCAGGGAGCCCACTCCTGTCCAAGGTTCGCAGCCACACCTCAGCCTGTCCAAGCATCTCCTTCACACTCTCTCTGTCATTCAGTTCTGCTCTGTACCATTTTCCCAAGCTCTTAATGGGTCTCTGACTAACAGTGGGGATAAGTTCTTCTTCAATCCTGAAGCGGGACCAGTCCTGGATTCATCCTTTCCTTAGTACGAGGCTCTGTGACTTTGATGGCTTAAATTCCATCCTACCTCCTGTAATAATCTTGCAAAGATCTTCCAGAATCCACCGCCCCTCTGGAAATTATTACACAGTTATTGTCGGCTCATCCATGAATGCTTTAACTGGAGAATGCTGAATACCACTTGCCAAAACTGCACCTCTTCTCGGCTTCTCCACTGACTTGACCAAGAAGTTCACTGCAGCTGCAAACAGAATGACTGAAATTGTGCATCCAGTAACAATGCCTTTCTCCAACCGCTGCCAGCTGGTGGTAAAGCCCCCACAGGTGAACCGCATCTTTTGTAACTTAGATTTTTATTCATTTTTCATCATATATAATGCATTCAGATCACATTCTACATTTAAAAAACAAAGGGGTTAGGGTAGGGAAAAATAAAAAAAAATAAACAAAATAAAAATAAAAAATAAAAAAAAATAAAAAATAAAAGGGGGGGGGGACAAATGTTGGAGCATCAAGTTTTTAGTTTCCATCTCTTAATTCTTCTGTTTTTTTCAGTGTCTTTGGTTATTCTTTCAATTTCTGCCTCGTTGTTGCACTTTGTAGTGTGTCCATTTCCGCCATTTTTTCTCCCATATTCCTTCTTGCATTCTTCGTCGATATGTTAGTTTTTCCATCATACGTATGTCCTCAACAATGTCAGTCCATTGTTCTTGGTCAGGAAGAACTTCTGATCGCCATTTTTTTGTGATAGTTTTTTTACATGCAATCAACAAGATTTTAACTAGATATCTGTCCTCAGCCTGTATAACACTGTCTTTTTTAAGATCACATAAGTACATCAGGTTACAGTTCATTGGTATATTATATCCTAATATCCTCTGTATTGTCACATGCATAGATTTCCAAAATGATGATATTTTGTAGCATTTCCAAAACATATGTGAGTGGTCTGCATTTTGAGCCCCACATCCCCTCCAGCATAGAGATTGGGTATTTGTATATTTTCCTTGAATCTGTGGTGTAATGAAAAAGCGAATCAGGTTTTTCCATCCAAATTCCCTCCATGCCCTTGAATTTGTTGATGTGTGTTGTGTTTTCCATATTTCCTGCCAGCTTTCTTCTGTTATGTTTAAATTGAGCTCTTTCTCCCATTTCTCCTTTATATAGTTACTTGTATGATTGTTTGTCATAAGTTTCTGATATAGTTTTGAAATAATTCTTATTTTATTTCCTGCATATGAGCTTAAAATAAGTTGTATAATCTCGTTCACATCTGTTTGGAGGTTATGCCTAATCTTCTTCATATAGTAATCTCTCATCTGCAGATATCTGAAAAATTCCGATCTTTCTAATTTAAATTTTCTCCTGATATTTACAAAGCTCCCGAGATCTTTTTTTCCGATATTGCCCCATGCTGTGATTCCCTTGTTCACCAGATTTTTGTATCCCCTATCTTGTTTTGCCGGTTCAAACTGACTGTCAAATGCTACCCATTTCAATAGTTTTATGTCTTCCCTTATATTATATTTTTGTACTATTTTATACCACAGTTCTAAAGTAAATTTAGTGATTGGGTCTATTTGTTTGATTTGCTTATATGCATCTTTATCCCCTATTATGCTTTGTACTGGGAGTCCCTCAATTTCCTTTTCCATTTCTTTCCATTTTGCCTCATATCCCTCGTCGCACCAACATATGATATATCTTATTTGTGCTGAGTAGTAATATTCCTTTAGACTCGGTAGGCCCATGCCTCCTTTCTCTTTTGGTAATTGGAGGGTTTTATATTTCACTCTTGGTTTTTTACCTCCCCAAACAAATCTCGATATCATCCTGTCCCACTTTGAGAATTGGGCATCTGGAATCTCTGTTGGTATAGCCTGGAAGAGGTAAAGTAATCTAGGTTGTATGCTGATTTTGACTGTCTCAATTTTTGAATTCAGATCCATATTTAAGATTGACCATCTATCAATATCTTTTTTTATTTCTTGTTCCAACCTATCATAGTTTGCTTTATATATTTTGCTTAGGTCTTTAGGTATGTTCACTCCAAGGTATTTTATTTCTTTTTGCTTCCAGTTTAGTTTGATCTTATCAGTTATCTGGTTTAGAGGGTTATAGTGGAATGTCAGTATTTGTGTTTTTGTTATGTTTATCTTGTATCCTGATAATTTTCCAAAATTTTCTATCAAGTTCATCATTTCCATTATTGATTTATCTGGTTGTTCAAGGTAAACTATAATATCGTCTGCAAATAGCCCAATCTTGTGTTCCGCCCCCTTTATTGTTACACCTTTTAATTTCTTATTTTGTCGTATCGCTTGAGCCAATGGTTCTATGAACAGAGCAAACAAGGTGGGCGATAAGCAGCATCCCTGCCTAGTTGATCTTTGTATATTTACTTTGTCTGTTAAGCTACCGTTTATCTTGATTCTTGCCACAGGTTCTTGATATAGCGTCCTTATGCATTGTACTGATTTTTCGTTAAATCCAAAGCGCTCCAGTACACTATATAGGAATTTCCAGTTAACCCTGTCAAATGCTTTTTCTGCGTCTAAACTCATTATTACTGCGCTTTTCTTTTCTTTATGTATTTGGTTAATTATATGTATTGTTCTCCTGATATTGTCATGTGTTTGGCGTCCCTCTATGAATCCAGTTTGATCATCTTCTATCAATTCCGTCAAGAATGTCTTTATTCGTTTACATATAATTGTTGTGTATATTTTATAATCTACATTTAATAAAGAGATTGGTCTATAGTTTCCGAATTGTTCTTTATCTTTCCCTGGTTTTAAAATAACTGAAATGATTGCTTCGTTCCATGTTGGAGGTATTTTGTTGTTGTTCAGCGTCCAATTAAATGACTTTAGGAGTTGTGGCGTGAGTTCTTCTATAAACAGTTTATAAAACTCAGATGGGTATCCATCACTACCTGGTGATTTACCGTTTTTAAGTGACTTA